>JAQPPZ010016857.1:2500000-3750000 GCA_028583015.1 Wollemia nobilis
ACATACTTCTAGCCAGCAACAACTTGAAAGACAAAGAAAAATTAAGCCTTGTGTTGGATCTTCTGCTTGGTGGGTATGAGACCACCTATATACTATTGGCAATGATTATTCACCTCCTTGGTGATTCCCAACTGGCCTTACAACAGCTGAAGGTGAGATAGGGATAAATTTACCTTTTTCTTTGTCTAGTTGTTCTCTTGTAGTTTCTCATGCATTATAGTTTTGATAGTTTCTGGTTCTAATACCCTTCCCAGAGAAACTCACCCAGAATGTCAAAACCCAAATGAACATCTTCAAACTCAATCCATTGTTTAATATTCACAATTGTTATATATTGAATTTTACTCTAAATTTTGGTCTATGAGATGTTTTCACGGCTTTCTTATACCAGTTGGATTAGAAAAATTAGAACCAACTGCATGGTTTCTACAAGTTTTCACGATACTTTTAACCTTTAAGGATCCAATCAACATACAGTATATTTTGATTTGATTTAAATTTTGCAGTGATTCTGTATGTGGGATTTTGTGTTGAACTTTGGGTGAACTTTTCACCCACCATCAAAGCTTAGGAATAATATACAGTGCAATATATAACATTTCTGCCTCAAAATAATTGGTACATGATGCAAGTTCTATATTTGTTCTCTCTGTTATGAAAATAATGGGGGACATGACATGATTTTTGATACTTTTAGGTCAACATGATCTGTAAAATCTATAAAAATGTATCTATAGGAAGACAACCACACCTATGAATTTGTCTAAGAGGCCAGTTCACAGTGACTACTTTATAATATATAATATTAAGCAATGATTCTTTTTAGCACTGATATTCTATTTGTTATTCTCATCTCACTGATGCTGTCATGTCCCACTGGGTATTACTCAGGTTAGTATGAACTGCTAACACAATTGTTGGGTGTTGGGCTTACAGGCTGAGCATGAAATGATAGCAAGCACAAAGCAAAAGGATATGCACTTGAGTTGGGACCATTACAAGCAAATGACATTCACACAACATGTAAGTTGGCTATTATAATAGGGCTCATCATGGTGTCATGTTGTTTCATCATTCTTTTCTCTTCTTGAATGGTAGTTATGTTATAATATTTTGAATGAAAGAATGAGTTCAAGACTTGCATGATTCATGCATTCAGGTTATCACTGAAGCCTTGCGCTGTGGCAATATAGTTAAATTTGTTCATAGAAGAGCTTTGAAAGACATCATATATAAAGGTATTTTCTTTTACATTTATAATTAAAGAATAATTATAATATATTAAAATTACAGAGATAAAACATACATGAAAAATGATTAAATTTTGTTTGCAGATTTTTACATTCCAGCAGGTTGGAAGGTGCTTCCAGTATTCACAGGAGTACACTTGGATCAATTTTTTTATACTGATGCTTTAGAGTTCAATCCTTGGAGATGGCAGGTGTGAAGTTTATTTTAATTTAATTTTGTTTATTTTAATACTTAGAATTATGTTTTAAATTCTTAAAAAATTATACTAATATTTTTTTTTTCAATATTTTATAGATACCGGATTCAAACCCAACAACAAAACAATTTATGCCTTTTGGTGGAGGACCAAGGCTTTGTCCTGGGTCTGAACTTGCAAAAGTGGAGATTGCTTTCTTCATTCATCACCTTGTTCTCAATTACAGGTATATTAAATAATATAGATTTTTTTTAAATACTCACACATTTTATTATGATTTCATATTACTACGATGTCTCACCAAAAAAATTATATTTAATAAAAAAAAATTAATTTAATATATATTTTTTTAGCTATAGCTATAAGATGATTTAATGTAGTTTTATTTTTGGCAGATGGAAAGTAGAAGACCGCGACCATGCTTTAGCACACCCGTACGTTGAATTTGAGAAAGGATTACCCATTGTTATTGAGCATTATGTGTAGCAATAATTAAAGATAGAAAGTTACTAGTATGGTTGGTAATGGCTAAATATTTACGGGTAGATTGTTTTGGTTCCATTCTTTGAACAAGAGCAGTCAACATAGTAAGGATTATAGAGGTGTCCTATGTACAACAAGAAAAATATAAAATATTTAAATCTTTTATTTTCAAAGAAAATGTACATTATATTTTTATGTATATTTTTGTTGTGTATCATTTAACTTAATGGCTGTACATTATATATATATATATATATATATATATATATATATATATATATATATTTTTTTTTTTTTTGGTATATTTTGTTGTGTATTATTTAACTTTATGGTTGGTGTACAACCTGAATAACTTAAGGTGAAGATTTTATTTATTTATTTTTTTGAGTAATATTTCTTATAAACATCCACCATGGGGATTGAACCAGGATCATGGTGATTGAACCAGGATCACATGACCATAATGCAAGTGGGGTCCTTGTCGTACTTAGACCCAACTCACAGGGATAAGTGGTTATATTAGATTTTAAAACTTTGAATAAAAGATTAAAATTGTAGGTTGTACATTATATATATATATATATATATATATATATTTTTTTTTTGGTATATTTTGTTGTGTATTATTTAACTTTATGGTTGGTGTACAACCTGAATAACTTAAGGTGAAGATTTTATTTATTTATTTTTTTGAGTAATATTTCTTATAAACATCCACCATGGGGATTGAACCAGGATCATGGTGATTGAACCAGGATCACATGACCATAATGCAAGTGGGGTCCTTGTCGTACTTAGACCACACTCACAGGGATAAGTGGTTATATTAGATTTTAAAACTTTGAATAAAAGATTAAAATTGTAGGTTGTACATTATGATTTAGTTAGTAGAATATGGATAAAAAACCATATATTAGATAAAAAATATTTATCTAATATAACTTATAATCTTGTTTTATTTTTATTTTTAAATAATAAAAAATAAAAATAAATTTTATAAAAAATTAAAATATATTAATATAAATATTATCAAATTTATAAGAAAATACTTATAACTATAATTAATATAATAAATAAGTGTTTGATTTAAATGTATGAAACCAGCATAGACTTTTAAAACTTGACTAAAGTATTATAATAACAACAATGTTCTATGTAATTGTATAACATTATCAAAACATGACTAAAGTATTATAATAACAACAATGTTCTATGTAATTGTATAACATTATTATCCTTTAAATTTTAAATGATATCTTTATTCCAACTCAACAATAATTACGAGGAAATATATTAAATATATCTACGGATAATCATGAGATCATTTATTTAATGAATTGCACCTTACTTTATACAAGTGTTTTCTTCAAAGAAGTCATGGAATTTTAGAAGATATATTCAAGGAGACATGTTTATCAAGAAAACGTAGTTATTTATTAGTATATAATATTATCTAAAACGTGGATATATCTTTATGAAACATCATTGTATTTTTTAACATTTTTCAATTACTATGGTGTTTGATACTTTTAGCTGTTCCATGTTTGTTAGTTTTGTCTATTGCCAAGTATGTTATGTCCTCAAATCAACTACAACTTTTAAGTTTTGGAATGTTTATTTTATTGAATTATTTTTGTGAAAGTTTTTTTTGAAAAGAATGTAGGTAGTGCCAAATGGGTGGTTGTTGCCATGAGATAGTTGACTTAGTATATTATATGATGAAGTGGAGAATGTTTATTCTAAAGAAATGCAAGATTCAAAAACCATATTTCAAACTTCAAAAGTTTAGTGTTTAAAAAGTATAATTAATTAAATAGGTTGGATGGTAGTTGTGGGTTGGCTACCCGTGGCTACCCTTGGAAGGTCGAGCAACTCATTGGTGGAGTTACCGATTTCCTTATGAATTATATATATAATAAGGATGTGTATGGTTGTGTGTTTGGCCCTTATTGATGAGCTAAGCTCTCGCTTTTACTAGAGGTCATGGTGTATGGTTGTGTGTTTGGCTCCTATTGGCCCCTATAGTCATGTTATCTCTTGAGAAAAAGGGTTTGTGCAACTTTTCCATTTTTTTTTTACTTTTTATTTTTTAAATGAAAAATACGGGGTCACTTACATCCACTCAGTGGTTTGAACTTAGGTTTTTATGAGAACCTAAATACACATCAATTTGGTGTTCACACACGAACAAATTTATCAATTCTATTCATTCTTAAAAATCTTTCAAACTTTTCCCCCTAAAATTCAATGTTCTCTATTTATTTTGAGTGGGTTATGTGGGATTAAAACATGGTCCATCTAGATTGAGCTCATAGCAGTATTGCTATAGCTTGATTATTATATATGTATTCGACAAAATTTGAACCTACATTTCTTCCTTAAAAGTTAAGGAATTTAAGGGATTGGAATCATGTCATTTGATGATTATTGATGATAAATTTTATAATTTAACAATTAGAGGATATAATTTAATTATGTAAATTTAATATTTGTTTATCAAGATAAAAAGTTTAAGTAATTATGAGCATCACTAATAAACCATAAAAGCTTAAGAATAAATATTAACTAATAAAAGTTTATTGTTTAGGGTATGATATTAGTAAATAAGGATGATGGTTATGTTTATATATGAGAAATAAATGTTATCATTGACCACATAACCACCTTTAAATACTAGACAAGTAGAGCACCGACCTTTAAATACTAGACAAGTAGAGCATCGAGAAGTAAAGTAGTAGTAGTGATATTGATACTAAGATTTAGAATTAAAGTTGAAAACAATTGCCTATTTGCTATGAAAAAATTGATATATCTCTTAAGTATATAACAAGTAGTAAAAATGTATTAAAAAAACGTAATTTGTTTTTAATGTCTTTTAAAGTTCTATTATATGAAAAAAATATCATCATCTTAAATTGGGAGGTTTATGTTATTCTTCCAAATCTAAATATTATCATGTAGTTCTTATATATGTATCCTCAGTTTAAATGTACTAGAGTTGAAGTGAAGTGGCATTGTTTTTTTTTAAAGGGTGGTTGTATTATTTAGTTTCATTTTAAATGATTCAATCCTTTTGCTTATTATTATGAAAGAAATTATGCACCACCTCAAGACCTATTTTATCATATTGAGTAACTTCAAACAATTGTTATAAGGTTAAAAAACTATTATTCCAAATTATCGTCCAATTATGATTGAACTTGGGTAAAATTAGTGTTATGCATAAATTCCAAAGTAGGAACTTTAAGATTTTATATCAATTCATTAAGATCTAAACATTATGACCTACTTAGTACCATTAATGCATTTGCAAGTTTTTTTTTAATGAACACACACCCACCCCCTCACACACTCACCCACGCCACGGTTTGAACCTTGGACCTCCCGAAGAAGAGCCAAAGCCCAAACCGTTGTGTTGTCCCCTTGGGACCATTTGTAATGTTGTTATGTGCACATATGAATTACAATGAAATTATTATTTGGTGTGTATATGTGCCCCAAGACAATACAAACAAAAGATAGTTGAAGCTACACTAGGTGTGAAATACATAGCAAGGAAAGACAAATAAATAAGATGGGAAAGTGAATTTAGAGCAACAAAATTGTTAATTTTATAAATATACTCATTTTAATCCACCATGCCACCATCTAGAGGCTAATGAAGTGGCACTTAGGGATAGATTAGCTTTGCAAAATAGTAGACTAGTCATACTTATCAAACCCATTTTAGGGTACCCTTCTATTGTTATGACTATGATATATATTTGATGAGATACAAACATGTTTCCTTTGGATTTGCTAGAATAATTCACATGCACTTTATTCTAATAGTATTATATATATGAGATATATGTACGCTTGTGGATCGAGACTTTGATATTTGGATATTATTTGATGAACAACTTAGTTGGGGGTGTCATTACACACATCTAGTTATTATTAACAATTACTAAATTTAGATGGAAGTAATTTAGATGGAAGAATTGTGTATTAATTAGTAAACTAAATATTTTAATGTAGATGAATCATAAATTACATCGATATTTAGAAAAAAATTATAGTTTGATTAATATTATAAATTTATAATAGTGATTAAATTTAATATTAAACTATGACTATGATTCATTATGATGGAAATGGAATTATTAAAGCACTATCTTGAACAACTGGCATGCAAGTTTAATTTTGCAAGGATAGGATCATGAAGAAGGTACCTATAGGATAACATACTAATTAGCCTCAAGGAAAGAAAATGTCATGACAAGAGAATATATAAAAATTAAATTATTTAAATTAAATTAATAATTAAATTATGAGGTTAAAACCTTATTTTTAAAATATTAGATCAAAGATTGATCTATAAACTAGAATAAATAGGTTGAGAGAAATTTAATAAATTCATATTTAAGCAAAATACCAAAATTGACATCAAAGTAACCAATTCTACATATATTAAGATAATTAGACAAGCAATTGAAGGTTTCTTGTGGAGAAGAGATTAAAGAGGAAAAAGGGAAACATGGAGGACTCCACATTTGAAAGAATTTGACATATGATGAAGGAAAACTTTGTTAATCCACATAAGGTTACTCATATGCCCTATACCATAACAAGATCGAATGATTGGGTTTCGATCCCATCAACCTCTAGAGAGGATTGACTCCCTCTTTTCTTTTTATTCTTTTTAATTCTATGAAGGAAAGGGATAAGATATTTGTAGAGAAAAAATGTTCCAAATAATAAAGTTGATCTAATTCAATGATCATAAAAATTGCTTAAATAACTATAGTCCATTCAATAACCATCCATAGAAAAACATTTAAAAATTCATCCATATACAATAGGAGTAACATGCAAACAAAAGAGCTACAACTTAATAGCTACAATCATTGAATTTAATTTACTCCCACAAGATAGAAACCATACACACAAGCAAGCAAAATTAACCATATACAATCATGGGCAAGTTGGACTAATGTCTACTGCAAATAGAATTTGAACATGAAAGAGTTCATGTTGAATCCAAGGATCATATATAGGACCCATACAATGTGCCATAACACTTATTTACAATTAGAAAATATCTAAATTTAGATGCAAATCAAAAATCTTGGTCTATTTCTGAGAAATTTACAAAAAGTAATTGATAATGAGATCAATCAACTATAATTGCTACTTAGTGGGTCTTTACCTCTTAGCTTTGATCAATGTTTATCTTCAATTGAGTGATTTTTTTTTTTTTTAATTTAGGTTATTTGCTTGATCTAAATCAAATTGTCATGTTTATACCTTGAAATCCATAACTATGTTACCCAAATTAAGTCTCCCATGCCTTAAACTACCATTTTACTCTTTACTTGGATAGTTCAATCACCTAACACACTTAGATTATTGGAGTAGTCATATTTGTCCAATTTGAATCATGAATTGGTAAAGTTTCCCACTCAAATTACTCCTTGGCCAATTAGTTATCTTGACAATGTCACTGTATGTCATCCTCATCTACGAATTGATGGGATTTTATTATTTAATCAATTATAAGTGGTTACTTAATAGGATAAAACCTAATTGTGAGTCTATATTAGCTAGGTGGGTTTCAATTGGATTTACTTTTTTGTTTTTACATTCTTCATGTACCACTATAAATCAATAACCTCTTGAGTTCCCAATCATTGTCTGATTGAACAATGACTTCCTATGTCACAACTAATGGATCAATGACTTGCTCAACTAATTTCTTTGGCTTCCCTTTAATTTACCGATACTCAAATTTTATTGATCAAATAATATTATGCTTATGTTTGTAACCTCTCATGGATTTCTCTCCATAGATTGGTAAATCAGAACTTAATGGACCATGGATTGGTCAATAAATGATCCTAAACTTAGCATTTTTGTTTCAATTTTTCCTTTTCAGTTATTCAATTATTGTATTTTTGGGATTATGTTATACCTTATAGTTGATCATTTTGACTCATCCATATCCTTTGAATACTTTATTACCTTGTTCTTCCTCTATATTTACTAATGTGATCAATTACCCAACAAGAGTAGTGTTAATGTTGGTCACGAATCTGCCTAATCATAAAATATATGCGCCCTAGACCCGACCAACATTGAAAGGCCGAAGGAGAGAGATGTCCTTCGGGCCAATCTCTAGAGAGGGTTGGTTCCCTTACTAATCTAATTTGGTTTAAAGCTTAGGGTAACAGGAAAGAGATGGGAAATGATAGAAAGAAATGGGAAATATGGCTATGAGCCAGATATGAAAGGTGGGGATAAACTAACAGCCGAAATTCACATCAAGTGTTAATTAGCATGAGATAGAAAGGAAGGCATAGGAACCACTCACAGTTTGTAGAGATAACCTCCAAGAAGCATTTTAGTATTCATTCCCTCACCAGTAGTAGTTAAATTCAGATGCAGAATTTAAAATTAGCTAATAATGGACATGAACGTAATAAGAAATGATAAGCAGAAAGTGATCAAACACAATACTACTCAAGGAACCAGAAGCCGAATGTCTTTCTATTGATGCAGAAAACTTAAAGTGTTTTTCTGTAGAGTGTCTATCCTCCTTCATTACATTGAAATGCTTAGTATTTATAGAGGATTTCACCTCTAAAATTAAATGCACAATACAACAAAATATCAACTAGTCAAAAATCAGCAAGAGCAATTCTCTCCTCGATAATGACAATGCTCGGATCAGATCATTCTTCAGGGAGCAACGATCCAGTTTTCATGGACTACACCTAGAAAATCAGTAGAGATGGATGATGGGAAAAATGTTCCAAGTATCGATGCATCAAAACTCAGCAACATCACATGGCAAACAGGAGCTTGGATATTAAATTTTAGGCACCACTCCATCACCCTATACCTCAAAATCTTACCCTCACCAGTGGAGACCCAACGAACATTAACTTTGTTTCGAGAAGGAGCGAAGTCACTAGAGGCACCTTGAAAATGAACCAGATCATACCAAAATCAGGGACGTAGCATTTAATCTTGGCAACCTTTTAGCCAAAATTTTGGAATATCGCTCTCATTACCCCAAGCATTAAATTTCATCAATCTCCATCCTTTCCCAAAAATATCTACAGCAATGACACTTCGAAAAGTAATTCTACTGAGAGAGAGAGGTAAAACTTGATTTCACCCATGCAATGGGGTGAAAGGCCTTTTCATAGCAAGCAGGGGAAAAAATGATTTACTTTGTTGATGGTTGCACTCAAGACTAGAGTTTCACCTTTTGTTATTTAGCCTAGATACTTTTCTCATGAATTTTACCTCATGACATCATCTTGCTTGAATTACAAGCAAAAAATGGGAATTTCACCCCCAAAAGAGGGCAAAAATGATTTTCACCCCAAGTTGGGGTGACTTTGACTTTGACCACACTTGCTTTCTTATTGATGCTTCTTTGATACTTTCACCCAAAAATACCTTGAAATGGAGTTTCACCCCCAAGAAGGGTGAAAATACATTGTGCCTCCTCCCTGGGGTGACTTTGAATTTGACCAATGCATTGTTTTCACCCCAATACTATCCATTAAATGCTTTCACTCCCAAATCATCCTAAAATAGAATTTCACCCGAAGGAAGGGCGACAATGACTTTCACCCCCTTCTTGGGGTGACATTGACTTTGACTAATGCTCCTTCATTATTTTTATTTCCAAGTTGAGCACCTTTGCCTGTTTTCGCTCCAACTTGGGTGAAATCATCGATTTTCACTTCAAAGGGGTGCTTTTCCCTGTTTTTACCCCTACTTGAGCGAAATCACTTGTATTTACTTCAACTTAGGTGATTTTTGTTGTCTTTGCTATTCTAAAATCTTTGCTTTCTCATTCTCACTGGTGCCTTTGATGATTTTCATTGCATTCTTTTCCTTTAATTTTACCCATGACTCCGATTCATTTTATAAAAATTACAACAAAATTTATTCTCTCTTATTAATGTTTTGATGAAATCAAAAAAAGGGAGGAGCAAAACATTATATTAAAATGATCACAGCAAAATGAAGACTAGCACAATCATTGCATCATTTATATTTTACATTTACAATCAAAATTTTAGTGTGGCAAAACTACCAACACTTTTGGTGGCTCTCAGGGTATTCAGTTCTTCTAGATGCAATCGACCCTAGGCCTTCATCCATTGGGCTCAGCTATCACCATCGTTGGCTGCATCAGGTGGTACATTTGATTCTGCAACCTCCTTATTCCTTCTTTCCTCTTGTGCTTGCTTCTCCTGCTCTTCAGCTACTTTTTACTCTACTTCACCCATGCTCGTGCTTCTTGCTTGGTGAGGCTTTCACTAGTAGTTTCATACATGACAACTACCTCAACCTAAGAATCCAAAGTGAATGTAGAGAGCGTACTTAGTGAATCAATGACAAAATACAACATCTGGACGTGATCCATGCTGATGCGATTAGCTCTCTACTGGAGTTCCAATAGGGATGATTCGATGTGGGTGAGCCTCTCCATGTATGGCAATACTTGTTCCTCCATGATTGGCTCCTCCTAGCTATCGATCTCTGAAGTATCTTCTATGAAATTTTCTAGGCTACCTTCAACTCTTTCATTGGCAAAAGCTCCCCATATTCATCCATGAAGCTCAAAACCCAACATCGGCTAGAGCCTCAAAATAAATGAGTGAAATGCAATGCTCCTATTCGAACATAGTCATCAACTTTCGCCTTCTCTCACCAGCTCTAACTTGGAAAAGAAGTTATGCAACATCATCCTAGCCTTGGCCCAACCGTGATCCATCCCGCTCATCGGCTTAACTTGGAAGTCAGACTAAGCCAATGCCTAAATTTTTAGTGCCATTTCTAGTTTTGGTTCCATCTATTCCTCAACATACTCCAAAGTCTGATCACCAAGAAAAATTACTATCCGAGCCTCATGAATATACAATAGAACTTTGAGAGCTTATGTTGCCAATGTCACACAATATTTCATTAAATGGTGATGAGTTTCTTTGATTTTCTCCTTGGAGAAGCCCACTGATTGTGTGGCTTTCTCAGCCAGCTATTTCTGTAAAACTTCAAGTTGGGTGGTCAATGCTTGCACTTGCTTCTCCGCTCCTACCCAAGCTATCTAGTATCCCTTGGATTCATTCTCCAACTCTTTTACCCTCCACTGCCAATGCTCTACCTCTGATTTTATTATTTCTAGTTGGTCCCTATTTTTAGCTAGAGCATCATTCAACTCAATAATCTTCACCTCAACCTCGAAAAATATTTTCTTATAATGCTCATCATGCAAGTAAAGAGAGCTCATATCCACCTATATATTCCCCAAATTCTCCATGGTATCAATCTTCGTCAGGTCCTCTATAATGACTTCATAAGTGTAATCACTTGGAGCCATTTCTCCTTGAGGCTTCTAGACCTGGGGAATCATTTTTATAGTATGAGACTCCATAGCTTCAAGGTCAAAAGTGACCTTCTTCAATATCTTTGCTAGAGCTTGAGCTTCTTTTCTCTTACAACTCTTCAACCACTATGATGAAATTTGTCGAGCTCAACTCATATTCACTACAATAGGATGCTCTGGCACAATCTCCATATCTAGCTCCGATAGCACCTACAACTCAATAAAAGGAGCAAGAGGAAAATGAGCCTACTAAGGTTTTGGCTCAAGAAGGGAAGTGGAAACGAGAATGGTTGGTGGAATGAAAGTGGTTAAGGGAATGAAGTGAGGGGTTCGACTATAGTTACACTCACTCGAGGAGGAGCTTGTGTACTTATAGCCATGGTAGAGATTACTAGAATGGAGGATGAAGGGCATGAAAATGGATTGGGACCAGATGCAAAAGAACTGAAAGAAAGGGAAATAGTAGAAGCGAGAATAGAAGAAGAGGGAGCATCGATGATTAGGGACTAGGAAATAGGAAGCGAAATGGAAGTGGAGGGTATACCAAATGGAGGTGAGATGGAAGCGACAACTACGGAATGGGGTGCAATAATCACCGAATGCTCAAGAGAAAGGGAAGAGGGTAGAGAAAATGTACCTTCAAGCTCCGACACCTTTTGAGTCGATGATGAGGGTGGTTGTGACACTAGTTCACCCTTGTCTTGTTCCTCCTCTACCTCCTTCTCTAGATCTATAACTTCCATGTGTTGGCCAAGCTATTCTACCTGAACCAAAGGAGGATTTCCTAAAATGTCAGCCTGTGTGGCTTCGACCGTAAGAGGAGGGTTCACACCTGATGAAGAAACTATGCCTATTCTTGGCTTTTTGGATATCTTAGGGAAAGGAAGTACCTCACGCTTGCTTTTCTTCTTCTATTGGGGCTGCACTTCCAATGATAGTTATTTCTCTTCTTCCACAAGTGGTGCTTCCTCAACCACATGTTGCTCTTATTCGACCATGATCTCCTCATTATCAGATCTTTGAAAGGTTCGAGGTACAATCTTAGTGAAAGATATTGGTTGATAGCTATCATAGTATTCATCATATACATCCAAAAATACATCATCCATTTCTAGGCCATAAGCTGACCCAATTTTCCCTCTATGGGCCCTCATAACCCACCAGTTAGTAATTTTCTCCTCGAACCAAGTGGGCAACTATTCTTTCATTTTTCCAAACAAACCTGAAGGAGGAATATGGTGCTTGTGAACTATAGGGTTATACTCGACCTCCATCTCATAAAAATCATGCCATGGTGGGAACGTCATCATCTACTCAACATGCCATTCGAGATCATGCCCTTCTAGATTATTTCTCATCTACTCAATATTCACCCAGGGGCAACAATGAAAACTTTTGGCTTTAATCAACTCTATGAACCGACCCAAAGGGTCATACTTCCACCATTGAGGTAACTCCACCATACCCATGTCATAGAGAGCTTCATTAATCAATTTATTCTAGCCAACCTGGTCTATTTCAATGCCATCAAAGAGAAATGGCATGGTGCATGTAGTCTTCTTGCCTCATCCTACCCCATAGACGTCATTGATGTAGTCGTTCTGATGGACAACTTCCATCGCAAAGAGGCGCTCGATAGTAAAATACGGAAGGAGAAACGACTTGCCAATGAAGCCAAAAATTTGCACCATGATGCCCTGCATCAACAAGAAAATATCTCCTTTCTCCTTAGCAATAATTTCTTCCCTCATCGCCCTTGGCACTCTCTCACATGTGCCAAAAATAAGTTCGAGGGTAGGGCCCAAAAACATGCGATTAAAATTGTAAAATGACTCCCTCCTAGACAAGCTTGGAGTCCACAAATAAACTGGCAGCTTCTTATCTACCTCATCAACTTGCTTGACTGCTATGAAAGAAAAATGTTGGTGCATGTGGAAGAAGAAATACCAGGCCAAAAATGAAGTGTGCCTGAATAAAACTGCTCCTTCACTTTGTATCCTCTCCAACTGGGTATGCATTGCTCGAGCCACATAATCCACCCAATCAAAGAAAATGGGGTTTGTGCTTGCTTGCATTGTTGTTGGGGCATAAAATTCCACCTATAAAATACATTGTACTAGCATTGCTTGCCATTTATACACTATGGAGTCGGTAGGAAGACCGGACACCCAAGCCAACATGGAAAACATATATGGGCTTTTAAACTCTATTAGAGGCTTCGACAAAGCTGACAATTCTCCAAACTGGGGTACCTTTATCAACTGGTTCTCCATGAACTAGTGCAACATCACAGTTGATTGGTACCTCTCTTCTTGTTCCTTGAGATTCATATTTTTAAACATAACATCCGAGGAAGGCTTCACCCCACAAGCAAATGCCTCTCTAACTACGTTGGGTGAAATGGTGAATAATTTTTCTCCCTTCATATTATGAATGACCCTTGTTGCAGGCTGATAAAACTTTGAAATCACCATTACCAGCTCAAGGTAAGGATGAATAGGTGTACACAGGTACCAAGAAAGCTATGCATGATAGGCAATAGTTAATGGGATTTCTAGCATCAAGCCTTGCCTAACAATAGCTTCCACATCCTGGCACAATTTTTCTATGCCTTTGTTCAAAATAGCACAGTCTCCAATCTGAGCCAACACATCAGAATATGGGTCAAGATCTATATTTTCATTCCACCTAGATTTTTTAGCTTTTTTACCTCCTTGTGCTTTCTTTGGCTCTACAACTTTCTTTGAATCAACAATCTTCTTTCCCATATTCGTACCATATTTACTACAACAATCTAGAATTCTACAACAAATACTACAATCAAAATAATCTTAATCTTTCTTTCTCTACAAGCTTTTGATTCACCCTTTTTATAATTTTTCCTCCCAACTACCCAATTTAATGTAGGTGTCACACCTGAGGAATTCGAGTGAACGTGCTCCTTGGTTCTCTCACTCAACACATTTTTTATGTTTAAACTACCAATAATGCCCTTGCACTATAAATCTTCCTCAAACATCGAACTCAACCACTTTTATCTTAGAGGGTGCAATCTAGGTATTTAACGACTCATCTCGAGAATAAGCAAATGCCACATGTGAGAGATGGGCACTTTTCAAGGTAAAAACTATTAATTTCATGCATTAAAATGCAAAAATATCTTCTAGAGCTTTTACCATAAAATTAATTATTAACTCAAATTTTTAAAATTAGCCTTGCTAGCAAAAAATCAACTGAGTGCACTTGCTTCACAAAACATCCCAAGGCAAAAATATTCATGCAACTTGCACTCCAAAACTACTCTTCTATTTGCTTTGTGGAATTACATGCCTCGCAACCCCTTTTAAAATAATTTATTTCCTTAATTCACCCCAAAAAAGCTTCATCCCATAAAAACAAGCTTTTAATGCAACTAGGCACCTTTTCTGGAAAAAGCAAGGTGAAAATCAATTTCGCCCCTTTTCATGCCAAAAATAAGGTTGTCAACTAGAGTTTTCAAAAAGCATGATTTTTCTTTTTCTTTTCTTGGAGTTTCACTCCGAAAATATCTGTTTGTGGGGCGCCAAGGGATTTCACCCCAAAATTAAAAAATATGCATGGAGAGGACCTTTTTGGGCGAAAATTTTTTACATTTTTAACTTTTGCCTTTGCTTTTTTTTTTTTTTTCTTTTAATATTTTATTTCTTTCGAAAAAATAGGAGCGCTCTTTAATGAAAAAGCAAACCATTGAAGTCAAGTGGGCCCATCGAAAAACAGAGCTTTCATAACCTCTTCGAAAAAACAACTTGTTTTCCTTTTAACCTTTTTCCCCAAAATAAAAAACAAATTTTAAAAAATTTAGGGAAAATTTTTTAGAAGTGAATGTTTTCGAGAGAAATCACCTACCTTGGGGTGAAAATGATTTTTTCGATGAAATCAACTTTTTTTTTAAGAATTAAAAATTCTTGACTCAAAATAACATAAAAAATTATGTACATATATACATACTTGATCAGAATTCTGTCACTGATGGTAGGCCTTCAAATGAAGACCATTTACTAGAATCGGCAACACACGACCATCCATATCCTGCAAATAAAATGAGTTGACCTGATTCACACCTAAAATCTGGAATGGGCCCTCCCATATCACTTCAAACTTGTGATGCTTACCAAGCTTAGCCTTGTTTTCATTCCATTTCAGCACTAGATCACCTACCTCGAATGACTTTTTAGAAGTTTTCTTGCCAAACCATTTTTATGTCATCCGAGCATGTTCCATGAAGGCATTGTATGATTTCTCCCTCTCTTCCTCCAACTATAGAAGTTGAGCCAATCTCATGCTCATGGGATCAGACTCATCATCTTCACCATACAACAAGTGCCATGATTGAAGAGTCGACAATTCAATATGAATGGGTAACACTGCTTCTTTACCATATACCAAGGAATAAGGGGACGTCTTGATGGATTTCTTCATAGAGATACGATCGACCCATAATGCTTGGTTCAGGAGCAAGTGCCAACTGTGCTTATTATCTCCAAGGGTTCTCTTTAGAATTCTCAACAAATTCTTGTTTGTGGACTCAGCCAAGTCATTCCCCTATGGATAATAGTTAGATGATATCTTCAAATAAATCCCATACTTACCCATGAATTCGTTGATCTTGGCACCGATAAAGGGAGTCCCATTATCTATTATTATTGCATCTGGTATGCCAAAATGAGTGATTAAACCTTCAAGGAAAGAGATAACTATTGCTTGATCTACCTTCTTGGTTGGGATTGCTTCTGACCATCGGGTGAAATAGTCGATTGTAGTCAGGATATATTTATGTCTGATAGAGGAATTGGGATCAATGACCCCAATAAATTCTAAGCCCCATTGCTGAAATGATGCTTCTACTTGAATCGGATGAAGGGGTAATGATGCATTCTTGCTTCTACCGATATATCTCTAGCACTTATCACAATTTTGACTGAATTTGAAAGCATCTACAAAGAGAGTAGGCCAAAAATATCCTACTTTGATGATATTCAATGCCATTGGCCTCCCTACATAATGGCCTCCTGATAAACCAGAGTGAAACTCCTCTAGGATTCTTTATTTCTTTGATTCTCGAACACACCTGAGAAGAACTCCATCAATATTTTTATGGAACAGTCCATTTGGCATCATCACGTACCTAAGGGCCTGAAGTCTGAATCTCCTTCTTTATGAGGCATTAAGGTGTGGAGGACATCTTCCTGAATGGAAATATTTGACAAGGTCCTCTATCCAATCATGATCATCCATAGAGTGATTAGCAAAATTGCTTACTAAATCTTCAAGTTGGCAAACCATGGATTCAGATGCAACACTTTTTGCAAGCTCTTGACATAATGCTCGACCTTGAACTAGCTTGGTTGGTTGGATTTCAATATCATACTCCTAGATTTTAGAGACCCAACCAACTCTCTTGTCTCCAAGCTCTCCTTGGATGATGAAACTTTGGACATCTGGATGAACAACATAAACTATTATTTTGCTTTGAGAAACAAAATGTCAAAACTTCTTCAAGGATTTCATCACCGCATATACTTGCTTTTCAATGAAATTATATTTTTCTTCATGTGGTTGGATGACTTGACTCAAGAAAGCAATCGGTCACTCATCTCCATCATCTCCCTTCTACGTAAGAACCATTGCATAGCTCTCTTGCTCACCAATGACATACAGGATAAAATATTTTGAGTAATCAGGGTTCACCAGGATCAGGGCTTGAGCAATCCTTTCTTTGATTTCCTTGAATGCTTTCTTCCTTTGCTCAGTCCATTTGAACTCAACATTTTTCTTTAACAGCTCAGTCATCGACTTTACCACTTGGGAGAAATCTGCAACAAAATTTCGAACAAAGTTTATCTACCCAAAAAATGATTGCAAATCCTTCTTGCTAGTTGGCAATGGAAGCTTTAGGAGAGCCTCAACTCTAGCTAGATCTATAGCCAAACCTTCCTCCAAAATAACATGGCCTAGGAGCTTTCCTTATTTTACCATGAAGATGGACTTCTTTGGGTTGATTGATATTCCAAACTCCCGACACTTCTCGAACACTTGTCTCAAATGTAGACTATGCTCCTCCCTGTTGTGAGAAAAGATAGTCATGTCATCCAAATAAATCACAATAACATGATTTAACAACTCACCAAAAGCTACGTCCATCACTCTCTAAAAAGTTGCACCAACATTTGAGAGACCAAATGACATCCGTTGATAAGCAAAAGTTCCCCATTTTATGGTGAACATCATTTTATATTGGTCTTCATCCTTGACCCAGATTTGGTTATAGCCGGAGAATCCATCTAACAAAGAGAATCTCTGAGCACCAGCAACCACATGAAGAATCTGATCAATTTGTGGTAGTGGATAGTGATCCTTCAGAGATGCCTGGTTTAAATTTTGAAAATCCATGCACAGGTGAATATCTCCATTCTTCTTTCTCATGGGGACCAGATTTTCTACCCAGGTAGAGTGCTTAATTGGGTAGATGATTTTGGCTTCCAACATCTTCAGTAGTTCTACTTTCATCAAGGTTTCAATCTTGGGATTGACTGGTCTCTACTTTTGCCTGAAGGGTTTCACTCCTTCCTACAACTCAATGGTATGTTGGATCACATATTTATTGTAGCCTTTCAAATCCTGGTAGCTCCAAGCGACAATGTCTGGGTACTCATGGCATAATTTCTTAATCTGCTCTAGCTCTTCCTGAGTGCAATCGGTGCCAACTTTGATCGACTTCTTGGGTCCCAAATGCAGTTCAGTGTACTCCTTTTCATCCACTTTGATATTATGCTTTTTAGCTCTATCATTTTGATCAAAGAGACTCTCAAGTGTAATCAATCCTTTTGGGATATGATTATTCCATAGCTGGATCAAACCCTCGACTTCTTCCTCATCAAGTGTTCTTTCTTCCACATTACTAGCTTCTCTTATCAAGAAATTTACAATCTGTTCATCACTGTCAAACACTTGCTAGAAGATATTTTTGTCAGGGACTGAAGGTCTATAAACTAACCTCACAGTCTTGGGCTTTCTCACCACATGCTCAACTAGGGAAAAATTAGTACCAAGGGATGCCAGGAGATCGACATGCTTGTTCTGCTCCCATGAGATTGCTTGGATGTTCAATATTGTATAAGCCTCGAAGAGGTCCCAAAATTTATTATGGTACACCTTCAGGTAATGTTGCTTGGAAACACACTTACTAGTTACCTGGTTGATGATTAGCTCAGAATCTCCAAAAATCTATAATTGTTTGATCCCGAGCTTCTCTACCTTTTTTAGACCCAAGCAGAGTGCTTCATACTCGATGGCATTGTTTGTACAACTCTAGGTCAATCGGTAAGAGTACATATTTTGTATGCCAGAAGGAGAAATGAGAATGATCCCTACTCTTGCACCATTCTTACATCTAGCACCATCAAAGTACAACTTCCATAATTGATCCAGAGCAGGATCTTCATCATCAGACACCTTCGCTTCAACTTTTTTAGGCTTAGTGATGGTGTAACAACCGATTTTGATCTCCATCATGGCATTAAAATCGAGCATTGAAAACTCATCTTCTATCCGAAGCTCATCCAGAACTTCTTCCATCAAATCTAATTCCTCCAATTCTTCGATCATCAAGTTGATAGAATTCATGGGTTTATCTTCTTCTTCAATCTTCTCTATGTGATAAGTTGAAGGCTTCTCATTATAAATTTAGATTCTCCTCCCTTTGATAGGAATCTCCAAATGAGAATAATCCAGAGAAAGGTAGCCTCCCAACTTGGCAGTGAACTCCCATGATAGGCACATGCTGAAGTACGGCTCTAGATCAACCACAACCACCTCTTGGATCACAGTGATCTGAGGTATTTTATGCAGCACAATGGGGATGTCTTTGATGACCCCCACTATCCTCATAGGGGTTCCATCTAATTGCAAAATTCTAAGGCTGCTCCTTGTATATTCCATACCCATAACATCACAAACTACCTTTGGCATGATAATCATTGTAGCATCGGAGTCGATCATGCAATTGTGCACAATCCAACCTTCCATCCTGAGAGACAAGTAGAAAGGGGGTGGTCTATTATTTCCAGTGGTAGAAGTCATCAATGTTTGAGCTAACACTATCTGAGTCAGATTCTTCCCCTTATCTTTCACAAATTTCAATGATTCTTGCAACAAGTCCACTTGTCCAGGTAATTGCAGTGCATCATAGAGACTCACCTTGGCTGGAATCCTCTTCAGCTCTTCAACGATGTTATACATGGATGCACTGGACTCTTTTCCTTCATTGGTAGCCTCATATCTGCTTTGATACTATTGTGTAGCTTCTACCCTCTAACGCTTGGTCAAGGATGGGTATTTGAGATTTTCCCTAGCTTGTTCCTCCATTTCAGCTTTTACTTGTGAAGTTGAAGCCTTTTCTTGCAATCTCTCTTTCGCTCATGGAGGTAAAAGATATTTTAATAGGATAGGTGCATCTGGCTTGAGTGCTAGAATAGCTACTTTTGCTTGCACTTTTTTTTCTCATTTTGCACCTTTGAATCAATAGGTACCTTTAGGGGCTCCATCTCAGTTGGGTCCATAATGATGGGTTTTCTTCTAGCTCTTGTGAGAACTAAAACTTGCTCTTCAGAAGGGACCATGAAATTATGATCAACTTCTATGATCATGTTGATTTGACCATCGAAAGAACTCTCTACCAATATCTGCACGTAGTTCAGGTGAACCATGCAAGTTTCCTCACCATGTGGATCATTGCACGTAGAGCACCAATATGCTTTGTCTGATGTGCCAGCTTCTTCATTTGCCAATACAATCAGATTTCTCTCAGGCACCTTGTTGGTTGAAGCTGCTTGCTCCCTGGTGATCGATGATGGTTGAAATCTCCTAGGTTGGAAATCTCTTTTAGCTTGCTTCCTTTTAATAATTGTGATCTCATTACCCATCGCTCTTATGGCCGAGTTCATTGACTACAATTCTTTCAACACCTTTTCTTGTGGATCAAGATTTGAGGGTGCTAGAGGAGCTGGTAATGGAAGAGGTATAGGTGGATATGGTAGTGTTGGAACTGGAACTAGAGTGGGTAACTATGGAATGGTTGGAGCAGGAAGTTGAGGGATAGAAACTATCATCATGGTTTGAGATGGATTCAGATTCCATGAAGGGATTGGATACATGGGGGACATGGGCAAGGGCTGAGAAGATGCATTAGCATACAAATACTATGGAAGATCGAGAAAAATAGGCATTACCATTTTTGGTGGAAGCTTACCAATAGCAATTAGGTCAGCTTTAACCTTTTGCATAGTAGAATATAGATCGAGAAATGTGTTGATATTGGACTATCGGATGGCCATACTGATATCGGAGTTGAAAGCTCGAAGGTAGTAAAATACTACTTGCTCAAGAGTCGACCAGAGACCATCAAGAACTCTATGCCAAGTTTGGGTGAACCTGACATTGAAGTCCATGATTTCCTCTTATGGATACCTCTGAATGGTGGTAAATTGATGCAATAGAGAGAATGGATCCACTTGTTCATTGAAACCTTTGATCAACAATTCAGCCAACTAGTCCTAGGTAGTAATGGTGGTAGGTTGTAATGATCGATACCAGTAAAGCAACTTACCTCTAAGAGAGAGAATGAGAAATCTTACCATTATATCCTCATCTGTGATGCTATGGATTATCACCAAGGTAGCCACATCTTGGACATGCTCATAAGTCATCTTCCTCATACCATCATAAGTAGGCAAAGCCTTCATTGCTGCTTGTAAAATCGGGTTCTGAGCTTGCAGATTCAGAGGTCTAGAGTGGTTCCATGCTGGGAACTATCTTGGTGGTTGTGGTGGTAGATTTTGGGCCATTTGGACTAGAGTGTTTGCTTGGGGAGGTGGAAAACTAGTGGTTGTGCTAGCAGGACTCGAAGGAACAGAGAACACACCAGCTAACTATGAAGATGTTACACTTGATGGGACAGTCGGAGTGACTAACCTAGGATGTTCTCCTAACACTTGGGTGTCAAGTTCATAAAACTCAATGGGATCTTCTAGATTTTTGGCCTTCGATCTTGTGATCATGAAGAAAGATTTCACTCACTTCACGTTCGAAGGCTTCTAGGTAAAGCTGAGTCACCAGATGTTCTAATCATACAGTACAAAGGTGAACATCAAACCTCAATACTATTCAAAGTGTACCAAAACTATTAACACCTATGGTGATTTTTCTAGATAATAACAAGCCAGAGATTCACCAACTCGGGCTCCCTTAAACTATGGAGATGATTTGTCCCATCCAAAAACTATTGGTCATGAATCTACCTAATCATAAAATGTATGCACCCTAGACCCGACCAACATTGAAAGGTCGAAGGAGAGAGATGTCCTTTGGGCCAATCTCCAGAGAGGGTTGGTTCCCTTACTAATATAATTTGGTTTAAAGCTTAGGGTAATAGGAAAGAGATGGGAAATGATAGAAAGAAATGGGAAATATGGCTATGAGCCAGATATGAAAGGTGGGGATAAACTAATAGCCAAAATTCAAATCAAGTGTTAATTAGCATACAATAGAAAGAAAGGCATAGGAACCACTCACAGTTTGTAGAGATAACCTCCAAGAAGCATTTCAGTATTCATTCCCTCACCAGCAGTAGTTAAATTCAGATGCAAAATTTAAAATTAGCTAATAATGGACATGAACGTAATAAAAAATGATAAGCAGAAAGTGATCAAACACAACACTACTCAAGGAACCAGAAGTCGAATGTCTTTCTATTGATGCAGAAAACTCAAAGTGTTTTCTCTACAAAATGTCCTATCCTCCTTCATTACATTGAAATGCTTAGTATTTATAGAGGATTTCACCTCTAAAATTAAATGCACAATACAAAAAAATGTCGGCTGGTCAAAAATCAGCAAGAGCAATTCTCTCCTCGATAATGACGATGCTCGGATCAAATCATTCTTCAGGGAGCAACGATCCGATTTTCATGGAGTGCGCCTGGAAAATCAGCAGAGATGGATGATGGGAAAAATATTCCAGGCATCGGTGCATCAAAACTCAGCAACATCACGTGGCAAACAGGAGCTTGGATATTAAATTTTGGGCACCACTCCATCATCTTACGCCTCAAAATCTTACCCTCACCAGTGGAGACCCAACGAACATTAACTTTGTTTTGAGAAGGAGTGAAGTCACTGGAGGTACCTTGAAAATGAACCAGATCATACCAAAATTAGGGATGTAGCATTTAATCTTGGCAACCTTTTAGCCAAAATTTTGGAATGTCGCTCTCATTACCCCAAGCATTAAATTTTGTCAATCTCTATCCTTTCTCGAAAATATCTGCAGCAATGACACTTCGAAAAGTAATTCTGCTGAGAGAGAGGTAAAACTTGATTTCGCCCATGCAATGGGGTGAAAGGCCTTTTCGTAGCAAGTAGGGGTGAAAATGATTTGCTTTGTTGATGGTTGCACTCAAGACTAGAGTTTCACCCTTCGTTTTGATTAATTATGCCCAAAGACCATATTTTCTCATGAATTTTACCTCATGACATCATCTTGCTTGAATTACAGGCAAAAAATGGGAATTTCACCCCCAAAAGAGGGCGAAAATAATTTTCGCCCCAAGTTGGGGTGACTTTGACTTTGACCAATGCTTGCTTTTGCTTCAATTGTTGCTTCTTTGATACTTTCACCCAAAAATACCTTGAAATGGAGTTTCACCCCCAAGAAGGGCGAAAATACATTGCGCCCCCTCCCTGGGGTGACTTTGACTTTGACCAATGCATTTTACCTTTAGGAAAAAATTACAACAACATTTATTCTCTTTTATTAATGTTTTGAAAAATTCAGTAAAAGGGTGGAGTAAAATATTATCTCAAATGATTACAGCAAAATGAAGACTAGCACAATCATTGGATCATTTATCTTTTCACACTTAACATTTTACAATCAAAATTTTAATCAAAGTTTTAGTGTGGCAAAACTGCCAATAGTTAGCCACTACAATATTGAGCAAGATTAAAAAAATCAAACCTTACTAATACATGCACGTGACATTTTTGTGTCATGGTTTTATGCCTAAAAAATTATTTAGTATCCTAAATATAGTGAATTCTCACTACATTCGAAAGGATAAAATCGTTTGCAAAATTTTTACAAGTTGACCTAAGAGGAGTTAAAACACGCTGGAAGTAGAGAAAGAACTGTCAAACAATACAGACAAAAAATTTCAATCAAAGGTCGGTGCCACTTTATAAAAGTTCCAACCAAAAGCAAAAAGCAGAAGTTATAATAGCCCATGAGCCATTTAAAAGTTTCAAACATTGAAGGGTGATAATTGTTTTTTTAAAGTTGGATTACAAGTTGCAAAAAAAAAAGAAAGAAAAAACTTTGAAGGATTGATGAAGTAAAAGTTCTATTGCCAAACCATCTAAAAGATTCAACAAAATATTTCCATGAACCTTTCAATAGAAGTCTAGCCAAGCCAAGAATGTGTCAAAAATGGGTCTGACAATGGATATAGAAAGGATCACTCATCCAATCAAAGAGGAAACCCACAACATCATATGTATGAGAATAAATTGAGCTAAAACCACTTTTACTTTGATAATTTAGTAGATCAAAATTTACCTCAAGGGCTCTGCCCTCAAACCCTTGCATGGTGGGTTGTTAGCCCCCACACCCCCTAATTGAGATCATGACCCTAGATCCTGCATAATCTACTGAGGTGTTGTTGGCATTTTTGCCACATTTATTTTGATTATTGATTATTCATGCATAAGTTGTTGAAATTCTAACTCCTCTACAGGTTTTGATGCAAAAAATGACTAAGTCCGAAAGTTGTCGCGAAATCGCGACAAAAAACAGCATGGAGAGCCAAGTCGGAAAACCGTCGCGATATCGCGACATGTCGCAAAATCGCGGGTCGGACGAGGAGAGAGAAAATCAACGCAGAATTGTCGCGATTTCGCGACGTGTCGCAAAATCGCGGTCAACGCAGTCAACGACAGCAGGTGGGCAAAACCGTCGCGATATCGCGACGTGTTAGATTTTCGCGGTCAAAATGGTCAACGGAGGGCAGAGCGACAAAGTTGTCGCGAAATCGTGACAAAACCAAGCCAAGGGCGATGAGACTCAAAGTCGTAGCGAAATCGTGACAAAATATGGCACAAGGCTCATAAGGCAAAAGACGTAGCGAAATCGCTACGTGTTCCATTATCGCGGTCCAAGTGAATGAAAAGAGTCTAAGGCACAAAGGCGTAGCGATATCGCGCAACTTTTGAGAAAATAGGCAAGCAAGGCAAAGACGTCGCGAAATCGCGATAGAAAGTGAGAACCGTATAGAGGGCAAGAAATGGTAGCGATTTCGCGACACATTATAGAAAAGAGACTAAGTGCGGAGAAATGTAGCGAAATCGCGACATGGTGAAGTTGAAGACATTCTAAGGCAAAAGTGTCACATTTTTGCGGCTTAAGAGCAAGACCGTACAGCATGCAAAAAAGTTGTAGCGAAATCGTGACATGTCAGATTTTCGCGATGCAGAAGGGAAGATAGAGCCAAAGACAAGAAAGTGTAGCGAAATCGTGCAGCGTTGTGTTTTCGCGGTGCAAGGTAGCGAAGGAGATAAAGAAGCCGAATGTGTAGCGATTTCGTGACATGGTTGGTTTTCGCGGGTTCGAAGCGGCAGAAGCGTACGAAGCAGAAAGACGTCGCGATTTCGTGACCTATCGCGTTTTCGCGACCTGTTGCAGTTTCGCGCCAAAAGCAGTTCAAACGGTCCGATGCTATTTTGTGAGTTTCGATGATTCAAAGCGCTCCAGAATTTAATGTGTTGCTACTTTTCGATGCGGTCAAGGTAGAAGAACGTGCCCAAGCTACCAAAATTGAAGATTTCCAGGATTCGAAGCTGTTGTTCACGATTTTTCTAACGGTTTCATGCACATTTTCAAGAACATCATTTAATGAAGACGACCGACTCTTCCTTATGGCATTTAATTTCTGGTTTCTCCGAGGCTGTTTAAGGATATCATCTCCTTGTTTCCGTTGCATAATTTGTAGATCTCGAGGAGGTCCGTTGTAAGTTTTAAATGCTGCAAAGAGGCAAGACCTCTATAAAAACCAATGTAAATCTCATTAGCAAGTATCGGGAGTGAGAGATACTTTTGTTGAAAGCTTTTCAAGTGCTTTGCATGAATATAAGACATTCGGCTCACTGGTTTCGCAAGTGATTTTCTATGTATTTTCCCTTCTGCATTCTGCATTCCTAATTTGTGCTCGGATCTTTTATTTGCTGCTTAGTTTTAATTTTGTATTGAGTTTTAACATTTGCTAGTAAGGGAGTGAGTTCTGGAATGTTATTTTGGAGGTCATCTATGCAAGGTTGCGAGTGGATCACGTCATTGTCTTCTGTTATTTGTTGTTGTTGTACTTAGAGTTATTTGTTGTTGTTCTTTCCCGATCAGATAAATTCGGCCTACGGCCATATTTCCCGTTTCTTTCTGCAGCTTTACAATTTCTTTCCTGTAACTTTGATCTAAAAACAAATTTAGAATAGTAAGGGAACCAGCCCACTCTGGAGATTGGCCTGGGAGACATTTCTTTCTCCCAGCCTTTCAATGTTGGCCGGGTCTAGGGTGCATTTTCTATAAAAATCCTTTCCTGTGGCAGATTCGTGACCAACAGTTTTTGGCACGCCCGGTGGGACAGACTTCTTCTGTCTCGAGAAAGATCCCATAGTATTGAAGGTTTAATGTTCGCCTTCATACCGTAAAGTTAGAGCATTTGGTGACTCTGCAGTACCCAGAAATCTCTGAACGTGGATGCAGTGAAAGTTGTACTTCATGATCACGAGATCACAGTCTAAAAAAGTTGAAGATCTTGTTGAGTTTTTCGAACTTGACAGCACAAGAAGTGGTGAGCATTCTAGGTTGGTTTCCCCTGCCATATCCACACAAATCCTTGGTATTGTTACTAGTTTTCCATCTTCTCAGTCATATCCACTAGTCCCAATGGCTCAGTATCCTCCACCCAGGAAGTTCTTGGCATGGAACAGCTCAGGAGCCTTGAATTTGCAGGCTCAAAATCCAGTTCCTCAGGCCGCTTTGAAGGTTTTGCCAACCTATGATGGTACGGGTAAGACGGCATATGAACATATTAATGATGTAGCTTCTCTGGCAGCCATTCATGATATAACTGACGAGGATGTGATGGTGAAGTTGTTGGTGTTATCCCTGAGAGGAAAATTGTTGTACTGGTATCGAACGTTGCAACCAGGCACCATTACATCATGGGATCAGCTAGGAGACCTGCTAGTTAAGAATTTTCATGAACAGGCTGATCCATTTTCGTTGTTGCATCAGTTTAATGCGATCCAGAGGCACCCACAGGAAGAGATAGCTGATTTTAATGTTCGATTCACAAGAACCTGGCAGAGAATTCCTGATGGTCTTCGGCCTGCTGATGAGTTGGCTGCATTTTACTACCTCAGAGCATTCAACACAGATATCGGTTGGGCTGTCCGACAGTCCAACGTGACGACATTTCCAGAGTTGTTTGAACAAGCGTTGAAGGCGAAAGCTGATCTGATTGCTATAGGTAAACTTCCTCCGAAGGTAACTATGCCTATTATACCTGATCTGCCTAAGTATTTATATTCTGGTTCACTTCCATAGCCCATGCCATCTATGTATCCTACCCCATCATGGAGCTCCAATGCACCTCAAATCGCACCTATTCCAGTTCCCCAACTTCCTGCTCCAACTGTTCCCCAGTTGCCTGCATCGAGCATTCCAAGGTTAGTCCCTCCATTTCCAACTCCTGCAATGTCTTCCCCATAGTTTCCATTACCTTTACCGACACCGCTTGTGTCCTCAAGCCCAGATCCTCAATTGGTTATGTTACAAGAAATTCAGTCGGCTATGAGATCTCTCATTGACAAGGTGACATCTATGGAACGGAGAGAGGCGAAAAGAAGCTATCAGCCACGAAGATTTATGTCGACAGTAACCAGAGAACAACTTGCTCCAAGCAAGGCTATGGAGAAAGCACCTGAAAGGAACTCAGTGAGTTACGGTAAGTGAAGAGGCTGGCCCTTTTGAAGTTTCACATGAGCCATCTTATTGGTGTTCTTCCTGCAATGACCCACATGATGAGTCCACTTGCATGGTCCACCAAAATTATTTGCAAGTTCTTACAGGGAGCCGTGTAAATATGATTCGAGAGGTGGATCTTACTTCCGTGGAGTCTCTGGAGGAACATATAGCAATACTGACACGTAGCTGCAAGAAACCAATGTTGGTAGATCCGGCTAAGATGGAGCCATTGAAAGTGCCTCCTGTACAAGCAACGAAGCAACAAATGCCAACAAAGGCTCATGATTCCCCAGCGCAATGACAATCACCTATTTTGTCGAAGGATCCACTTCCATCACCAGTAAAAGACAAGGAACAAGCTTCTACTTCCCAGCCGCAAGCAGAAACAAAGGAGCAAGCCAAAGAAACATTGCGGTATCCATCATTGACCAAACGACAACGAGTGGAGGCCACCCAACAATATAAGAGCAAATTTGAAGCTGCTAGTGGCGGGAAGGAACAGACCTCCATGGAGTACAACATTGTTGAAGAACTTAAACGGATACCAGCTAAGGTAAGTCTGTATGACACCTTACAGTTGCCTGGACAGGTAGATCTCTTACAGGAATCCTTGAAGACCATACAAAGTAAGGGGAAAGCTCCAGCCCAGGTGGTTATGGCTCAAACATTAACTTCTGCAGCCAATGGCAGGAATAGACCACCCCCATTTTATCTGTCATTGCAAATAGAGGGTTGGATCGTACATAATTGCCTGATCGATTCTGGTGCCGCTACAACTGTCATGCCTAAGGCAGTCTGTGAAGCAATGGGAATGGAATTCACACGAAGTAGCCCCAGAGTTTTGCAGTTAGATGGTACTCCAATGAAAATAGTGGGTGTAATCAAGGATGTCCCGATTGTTTTGCATAATATGCCACAGATTACAGTCATTTAGGAGATTGTTGTAGTTGATCTAGAACCGTATTTTAGTATGTGCTTATCCAGAGAGTTTATTGCAAAGTTGGGCGGTTACCTTGCACTCGATTATTCTCATTTGGAGATTCCGTTCAAAGGAAGACGAGTCCGGATCTATAATCAGAAACCTTCCACTTTTCATATTGAGAAGATAGAAGAAGAACATGTTGTTCATATGATAACTGAAGATTTGGAGGATGAGTTTTCAATGCTCAATTTCAATGCTATGATCCAGACCGAAATTGGTTGTTATTCCATTATGCAGCCTGAAGAGGTTGAAGTCAAGTTGCCACCTGATCAAGTTGAACAAGATTCTCTACCAGATCAGCTCTATTTTGATGGAACACAATACAGAAATGGTGCTAACATTGGGACTGAACGATCATGCCTAGGTCTCAAGATGGCTGGGACACTTGGAGTGCAGCAGTTACAGACCCTTGGTGATTCTGAGCTAATCAAGAACCAGAAGTTTACTGAGCATTTGTCAAGGATCTGGGATCCAGGAGATAGAACCGTGTTTGGGTTCGTGTCTTTCCCGAAAGTTCACATCTAATTCGGGAGTTACCTTGTATATAGTAAAAAAAAAAGCAAAAAAAGAAAAAGAGAAGTATTGTTTTTATTTTTCCACTTCGGCTCTTTTTGCATGCGAGCCGTAGGTGCCTTTTTTTTCTTTTTTCTTCTCCTTTCCCAGCAGTTAGTGGCTTTCTAGCAATTTCTTCCTTCCCCTTCCCTTTTTCTTTCCTTCCCTTCTTCATTTTCCTCCTTCTTCTTCTTCTTTTTCTTCTGCAGTAAAGAAAAAGCCACTGCTGTTGTTTCTTTTCCCCTTTCCTATTATTCCCGCTTCTTCTTATCCCTTTCTTCTAAGTTCTCTGTTGTTTTACGCATTTATTTATAGTTCAGTTCATTCTCATTCCACTTCCATTCCATTATTTCATTTACTTCCATTCCCCTTCCATCACAGCTGGTAGCACAAAAGCATTCTATTACTGTCTACCGCATCACTTTTCCATTCCACCATTCCATCATATCACTATTCCATTTGCATTTCACCGCCTACGCATCCGCAGGATCTCATTCCATTCATTTCCATTCCATAATCAGTTGAGCCAAATGCAAATTCTTTAAGTTTCAGTTATTCAGCAAAAGTTGTTGCAGCAATCCATCGAGATGAACCCCAGCAGCTAGCTTTCTGTTCTAAGTTTTCATGACTCTGTTGCCCAATGGATTCAGGCCTGGGATTCTTGCATACAACGGAACTGTATACCCCGCGAGCCGCCAAGAATGTTGGCATTTTTGCCACATTTATTTTGATTATTGATTATTCATGCTTAAGTTGTTGAAATTCTAACTCCTCTACAGGTTTTGATGCAAAAAATGACTAAGTCCGAAAGTTGTCACGAAATCGCGACAAAAAACAGCATGGAGAGCCAAGTCGGAAAACCGTCGCGATATCGCGACATGTCGCAAAATCGCGGGTCGGACGAGGAGAGAGAAAATCAATGCAGAATTGTCGCGATTTCGCGACGTGTCACAAAATCGTGGTCAACACATCCAACGCAGCAGGTGGGCAAAACCGTCGCGATATCGCGACGTGTTAGATTTTCACGGTCAAAATGGTCAACGGAGGGCAGAGCGACAAAGTTGTCACGAAATCATGACAAAACCAAGCCAAGGGCGATGAGACTCAAAGTCGTAGCGAAATCGCGACACAATATGGCACAAGGCGCATAAGGCAAAAGACGTCGCGAAATCGCTACACGTTCCATGGTCGCGGTCCAAGTGAATGAAAAGAGTCTAAGGCACAAAGGCGTAGCGATATCGTGCAACTTTTGAGAAAATAGTCAAGCAAGGCAAAGACGTCGCAAAATCACGACAGAAAGTGAGAACCGTACAGAGGGCAAGAAATGGTAGCGATTTCGCGACACATTGTTGAAAAGAGACTAAGTGCGGAGAAACGTAGCGAAATCGCGACAGGGTGAAGTTGAAGACATTCTAAGGCAAAAGTGTCGCATTTTTGCGGCTTAAGAGCAAGACCGTACAGCATGCAGAAAAGTTGTAGCGAAATCATGACATGTCGGATTTTCACGATGTAGAAGGGAAGATAGAGCCAAAGACAAAAATTGTAGCGAAATCGCGCAGCGTTGTGTTTTCGCGGTGCAAGGTAGCGAAGGAGATAAAGAAGCCGAATGTGTAGCGATTTCGTGACATGGTTGGTTTTCGCGGGTTCGAAGCGGCAGAAGCGTACGGAGCAGAAAGACGTCGCGATTTCGTGACCTGTCGCGTTTTCGCGACCTGTTGCAGTTTCGCGCCAAAAGCAGTTCAAACGGTCCGATGCTATTTTGTGAGTTTCGATGATTCAAAGCACTCCAGAATTAAATGTGTTGCTACTTTTCGATGCGGTCAAGGTAGAAGAACGCGCCCAAGCTACCAGAATTGAAGATTTCCAAGATTCGAAGCTGTTGTTCACGATTTTTCTAACGGTTTCATGCATATTTTCAAGAACATCATTTAATGAAGACGACCGACTCTTCCTTATGGCATTTAATTTCTGGTTTCTTCGAGGTTGTTTAAGGATATCATCTCCTTGTTTTCGTTGCATAATTTGTAGATCTCGAGGAGGTCCGTTGTAAGTTTTAAATGCTGCAAAGAGGCAAGACCTCTATATAAATCAATGTAAATCTCATTTGCAAGTATCGGGAGTGAGAGATACTTTTGCTGAAAGCTTTTCAAGTGCTTTGCATGAATATAAGACATTCGGCTCACTGATTTTGCAAGTGATTTTCTGTGTATTTTCCCTTCTGCATACTGCATTCCTAATTTGTGCTCGGATCTTTTATTTGCTGCTTAGTTTTAATTCTGTATTGAGTTTTAACATTTGCTAGTAAGGGAGTGAGTTCTGGAATGTTATTTTGGAGGTCATCTACGCAAGGTTGCGAGTGGATCACGTCATTGTCTTCTGTTATTTGTTGTTGTTGTACTTAGAGTTATTTGCTGTTGTTCTTTCCCGATCAGATAAATTCGGCCTACGGCCATATTTCCCGTTTCTTTCTGCAGCTTTACAATTTCTTTCCTGTAACTTTGATCTAAAAACAAATTTAGAATAGTAAGGGAACCAGCCCACTCTGGAGATTGGCCTGGGAGACATTTCTTTCTCCCAGCCTTTTAATGTTGGCCGGGTCTAGGGTGCATTTTCTATAAAAATCCTTTCCTGTGGCAGATTCGTGACCAACAGGTGTATAGTATTTTTCCTAGAAAGAATACAACACATCTCCCAAAGATGCTAGTTGAGCTCATAAAGATAACAATAGCATAAAATCCTCAAAGTCCACCTATGTGCACCACTTAAACTTGACAGTCCAAAAAAGTGGTTGACACATCAAAGGCAATAGCATAGGATCCATTATAGAAGCAACCTAAAACCTGACATATTTATTATAGATATTTCCCATACCCATAATTTAGGAATCCCTAAAAAATGTATATGGCAATAACAATGGTAGTTGCACATCCAAAGACCCAGAATCCATTAAATTAATGATTTCATATCTAGAGACTTTTAAGGGACCAATGACTTTAAATATGTTATCTAACACATAAAATAGCAATCATTTTGAAGCTCCTACAAAAGTTTTGGAAGGGAAATATCCCTATTTGTATTTATAAATAGTATTTGTTTTAGCAATTGTAAATATCAGTTAGTTGCTATTTGTAGCTCTCCTTTTATTTTCTCTTATATAATAGTTTGGACCCAAAATCTGGTCATTTTGTGGATGTGTTTTTAAACCCTCACTTTTGGTATGATCTGTAATTTGCATACTCATATATATAAGAAATAATGACTATTATGCTTTTTTGTCCCATTTCTTAAATGTATGATGTTTATGTGCATATGTAAGAGGTTGTGACTACTTTATTTTCTATTCTAATTCTTATATATTCAATCTAAGATTAATTGATATTTTGAAAAGAGAAAGTGTTCCTTGAGTGTCATCTGTGATGATTCACGCGTTCATTTATCCCATTTTTATGCAAGAGAATATTATCATGAACTTGGTGCATCACCCTTGGTTAGCTTAGGTTATTATAGGATCTTTTTTACTTTCTACTATCTTTGGTTTTTGTGGCATTTCTTTTACTTTTCCTCTATGCACACAATAGCTAGGTTAGTTTATGAAATAGAGTGTTAAATATCACATCTAAAAAAGAGTTATCCTTGTAAATACCCCTAGAAGCAATTGATTGATTTGCTTCCCATACTCTCAAATTTTTTCAATTGTGTTGTTCCATACAAGGCATGATAGTCCGATCATCTGGTAGCAACGACAATCAGAGAAGACAACACTAACCATATTATTATGGGTATAACTTTGTGCTTAGGACTATATTTTGATCCATTGAAGAATCATTGAAAATATAAGAGGGAGAAAAATGATTTTAATAGGCAACTCTATCCATATTTCAATTGGAAGGTGAATCACCATATTTCCATTTTGGTGACCTTCCATATTAAATATGGTGGATTTCCAATACAAAAATTCTTGTACAAAGAGAGATACACCTCTAATTGTAAAAATAAAGAGTAATGAATGCAATGTTATAGCCTCATATATCTACTCAGATTTCTTGCATTGTATTATGTTTTTTTAGTAATAAAATCATTATACATTTTCACTTTTATATTTTTGTGCCTTGATTTGTTATACTTTGTTACTTCTAAATTGCACTTTCTTGATTTTTCCTAGCTCAAAATTTTGAGTTTTGGTTCAGTGATATTAGAGGGTCAATATTTTTAGTGTATATCCATAAATACAAGATGAAGATATTGAAAGTTTATAAATTAGACATGAGATCCCTTTGATTACCTCTTTTCTCATTCTAAATGATCTAAGGTAGGAACTAGAAAGGAAAAAATCGAGACAGTCAATCCTTTCAAGCATATGTTGAATGAAGCCCTCGTGAAACATAGGAATGAGATGATGGATCAATTTTCTCAAATTATTTAGTGACTACTTGTTGTAAATTCTATAGCCTCCTCTATGCAACCTCTCACTACCTTAGAACCATTCAATGCTCCCACATTTTTTAAGGTGCAAATGAATTTTGATATTTGTACTTTTGAAGGAAAAATTAATGCTAATGCGCTAGAAAATTGGTTGGATCAATCATCTTCATACTTCTTCATAAATAAAGTCATTTACAATGAGAAAATCACTTTTGCACTCTTGAAAGCTTCATTACCTTTTCAAAATTTGTGGGAAGCATATTGTAATAAGGTTACAAAGGAGGATGGATATGAAGTAGTGTTTGCATGGGATTATTTCATAGAGGCAATCAAGTAAGAGTATCATCTCATGGGAGCCTAAGGAGACCAATACATACAATGGCAACAATTATGTCAATATAAAAATAAATCTATTGAAGATTATACTGATGCTTTTAATTCCATGACAACAAAACTAGTTATTAAAGATGTTGAAAGGCATCGAATCCTCAAGAACCATGGTGAGTTATAATAGTACATTTGAGGGGATAATGTAGCACAAGTGGTGAGATTTTCGATAATGAGAAATTGGAATGACACTTATGAGTTGCTTGGGACTATAGTCATAAGAATTTCCTTGCATTTATATGACTTCATCATCATGATATGGTATGGTATCACTTGCATGGTGTAGTATTGTACAACACAATACAAGATAATTTTCCACATGTTATGTCACAATACTTTGATAACCAATCCTTTTGTATGGCAATAATTGTATGGTAGTCACATGTATAATGCTCCAATACACTCCAAGAAATAGGTTGGTAATATCCCAAGACTATGACATAGGTATCGTATATCAAAGCCCTCGTATTGTCTCCAATAAACCAACTTCAAATTATTCTTCCATGGCAATTATTCCCTAAAACCTACAACTATGAACAATATCTATTGCAATGTAATATACAATCACACTAACATACACAATATAAACATAATGTAATCAAACTACAATAAGACTATAAATGACATCAATGTATTAACATTCAAGTGGTTTTTGTAGTACAAATCAATGGTAGAATAAAATATTTGTAATTATAATAGATAGGATTTTTATCCTCCATGTACCCACAAAAAAATTGCATCCTCACAACATCAGGGTTATGCATAAGGGATCAGACCTGAAACATAATTGTAAAAAATTGACGAATCCATTTTGAAACCTTGGTGAATCCTGGCCAACTTCATGTAGGAGAAAATGGTGAATTACCTTAATTTAAAAAAAATGGAAAAAATTGGTGAATTGAACATTTTTGGCCAAATCAGGTGGAAAACATAGTTTAGCCACGAATCGGGTGGAAAAATCCATTCGACTATGATCTAGGTGGAAAACTTCATCCGACCACTGTCGGGTGAATATAAGGTCCGACTAACGGACCGAGTGAAAATAAGTTTTGGTAAAAGTACTGGGTAAAACAAGGATTGGTTAATGACTCGGGTGGACTATAGGGATCAGATCATAGCCCAGGTGAAAAACATGGTTTGACTCATATATCGGGTGAAAAATAAGGTTCGAATAGCAAAATGAGTGAAAAATAAGGTTTGAGGTAACGGTTTGGGTGGAATACGAGGTTCGACTAATGAATTGGATTTAAAAAAAAGTTCGGGTAACAAATCAGGTGGAATACAAGAACCGGTTAACGACCTGAGTGAAAAACAAGGTCCAAATTATGGACGTGGTGGAAAACATGATCTAACTCATAGATTGGTGAAAAATAGGGTTCAGCTAATGAATCTAGTAAAAAACAAGATCAAGGGTAATGGTTCGGGTGGAATACGAGGTTCGACTAATGGATCGGGTGTAAAAAAAGGTCCAGGTAATGGATCGGGTGGAATACAAGGACTGGTATATGATTCAAGTTAAAAATAAGGTTTAGCTCATGGATTGGATGGAAAACATGTTCCAACTCATGGATTGGGTGAAAAAAAGGTCCAACTAATAGACTAGGTGAAAAACAAGGTTCAAGGTAATAGTTTAGGTGGAATACGAGGTCTGATTAATAGATCACATGAAAAATAAGGTTTAGGTAACATATTAGGTGAAATACAGGATTCAATTAACAGATCAAATGAAAAATAAGGTCCAGCTCACAAATCTAGTGCAAACAAGGCCCGACTAATGGACCAGGTGAAAAACAAGGTCTGACTAATGAACCATTTTTACTTTATCACATATCACGTGATCATTCAGCCTCATTGCATACTGAATAATATTCTGCCATGTATCCACATTTGGTTATTTTTATCTATAAATAGACATCGACAACCATTTTTTATTTCATTTTTACAATTGCACTCGAACCCTCCCTGATCGACTGTCACCCTACACCCTTTCAAAACCAATTTCTCCTTCTTTAATAATGAACAATAACCACCACTACCACCACTACTGCCACTAGAAATTTAATGTTTAAGAATGCTACTTGTACCACCATATTAGATTGTCAACCATACCTAGTTATGACATTTTGTGGCTAACTAAAGCAGGTTTGCAACCCTTGCTTTCAATGTCCCATTTCAAGACAGACAAGCACCTTATGTAAACTATTATTGATGGTTACGACTATGACCATGCAACAGTGAATTTGATAGTTTGAAATAAATAACTATCATTCACAATCACTTCTTTTGACATCCAAAAATTGACATAGCTTTGCACAAGGGTTTGTATGTCTCAATGTGATAAAGAGTACTTGGAGGAGAATTACGATCTCCCATCAAAATTGGTGGAAGGTATAATTTTCATCAATTGATTCTATTATTGTTCAAAATTTAACATTTTTTATTTGCCATCTAATTTTTTTTGGGTGCAGCTTCCACGGCTAAGTCTAAAAGAGGCTTAACACACACCTCTATTGAAAATCAAGATTTGAAGGCCATTATTGAGTTCTTCTAAGCAAGACTTTTTTCTCGAAAGAACAAAATTTTTGTTATGGACATTGGTGTATATCATTCACTGCCTTCAATGCAGCAGTTTGATTGGTGCACATAAATTTTAGAATGCATTAGAACAGAGTTGCATGACATCTAGATCAATAAAAACAACATGGTTGCCACGGTTAATTTTATTTTAGCTTTTTTTATGAAATTTTTCATGATTTAAAAAATGCTAATGTACCAACTGTAGTGCATCCAACACTATCGAGTATGGGTATGACACCATAGGAGTTGAGGGTAAGTCCATGTTTCATAATCATTTTTTAATATATTTTAGCTCTATTTTCATTTTAAATTTGTATTTGCACCTAAATGCAACGTAAGACGTCAACAAAAAGTAAAAAATAGGATGCTGGCGCAAGGGGTCACATGCATGAGGCATGTGGTGATTTTGAAGATTATGCATGAGAATCATCACCAATGGTGATACTACAAAAATATACGTGGTAGGCTTCTTCTCCTTGGTCTTCTTCTCGTCTACTTGGATCTTCTTCTTAGATCAATTCACTTACATGTAAGTTTATCTTTCGATCTTTTATCTGTATATTTTTTACATAAAATTATAATAAATTTTATTAAATATTTTCATATGTTTTTAGAATTGTGCACCACCCCCATATGCAATATTGTACATGAGGTCCAATCATCGTTAGGTAAATCATTATCTCTTTACTTAAAATTAACGTATATTTTTGTGTCTTTTTTTAATAATATTGGTAAGTTCTTATTTAGATATTTTTAGGCATCTCTCAAGAACGATAGATGAGGCCACCACCATCACCACCATGATAGCAACCACAGGTGCAATAAATGAGAGGCTAGGTCAATATGGCCAGTGGAAGGGGAAAATTACTTCATCAACCAAGATCGTAGGAAAATTTCCCCGCTTTTTCATTTAACACAAGTTTCGTACCAAAGGTATCAATGTCAATGACAAGATTAGATAATATTCTACTTGATGAAGATTATTTTTTTTAGGACGACATTTTGGGCTTTCATGCATCATATGTTCTTCAAGATCCACGTACAGAAGCACAACAAACAACAACCCCATCAGCTAAGCAAATATTATCACCTTTTTCTAGGAAAACCCACTCTCATCCTCGATCCAAGGAAGAGAAATTTAATTTGATGTAAAATCTTCAATCAAGATAGGGTGCTTCAAGATTTAAAAGTTATGAAAGTTATGAAGGAATAGGAAATTTAGATAAAAGTACTTCCTTATAAAGGAAATAAATGTTCGTTATAAAATTTTACTATAAGGGAGACACTTTTTTCTCTAGTTGAGAATGAACCAGAGAAGCTTAGTGGTCTACTAAAGCAGGCCACATCAAGATTAGTGACGTCTAGGACTTCATCCGATGATAAAGTTTTAACCATTATGTTGAATAGAATTGAGAACATCAATGCTAAAGCCAAAGCGTACTATAATCAATGGGTTTCCAATAAGAAAAAAGTTAAAATTGCTAAGGCTGCAAGAAATGTGGCCGAGGTGAGAATTTAGCTGCATATTATTTGCTTAAATTATGTCATATAAATATACTAATTTATGTTTTCCTTTTCTTTTGCAGTGAAATTTTTAAAATTTAAAATTGCAAGTTTAGAGCATGTAAGTTAATATAGAGGTTGCAAAGAAAATTTTGGAAACTACAATAACAATGAAGAAGACACTACAATCGAAAATCAGGGATAGTAATATTTTAATAAAATATATCAGGGATAAACTAAATATGGATCTAGATCTCATGCTAACGGAGGCAAAGGAGAAAAATCCTCTTTTAACAGTGTTTGAAAATCCTGCCCAAGAGGAAGGCACATTGTTGGGTAATTTTAATAAAGTAGAAGGTTTAATGAGATCTAGAGCACTGCAAACACATGGTGTAGACAAAGGAGAAAAATCAATCAAAGAGGCAACTCTAGAAGAATCCTTGGCAAAAAACCCCCAATCTCATGATTAGGTTGAAATGTTTACAAGTTGACTGGATATTTTGTTGTATTTCAGTCAACAATTAAATACCATGTAATATATTTTGAATCAATCTATGAAAAAATACATTTACTAATTTTGTGTCCTTTTTCATTTAATGGTTTTTTCTGTTTATAATTTTTTATTGTTTTTTCACCTATGACAATACAATTATATATACTATATTAATCTCAAACAAAAAGAAATATTACTATATTAAGCAACATAAGAACTCTGAAAATATAAAAAATCACAAATGAATTCATGTTTATCAATGTTGTGAAATCATTGAAAAATTAAAATTCAGAATTCAAAACAAACACTTCTCAACTTGTCCAAAACTCTGGCAATATGAAAGCAGTTAAAACCATTTCAAAAATAACAATACTCATACATTTATCATTACATGAAAGCAATTAAAACCATTAACAATATTTATACATTTACAGTACTATTATATGAAAGCAGTTAAAGCCATTTCAAAAAAATTAACAATACTATTATATGAAAGCAGTTAAAACCATTTCCAAAACAACAAATTTATCATTAAATTTAAATTTATCAATATTATGAAACAATATTGTGAAATCTAATAAATTTGAAACAATATTGTGAAATATGATATCAAATGAATTCAATTTTATTAATGTTGTGAAATAGTGGAAAAATCACAATTCAAGTAGCTAAAACAAACACTTCTCAGCTTGTCCAGAATTACTATTAAGCATAGTGGATCTTTGTATCTCCACCATTTGATCATTAAAATTATCATTATCCTCCTTATTGCTCTGTCATAGGGAAATTTGTCTAGGTGAAACGATGACACATAAATTCTTAAATATTTTTTTTAAATTTTGTCCAGCCTGTTGTGGAGCTTACATTTAACAAAATATAGTGCATTGAAAACCCTCTCATCTTCCACAGATCCCAAAATCATTGTTTGACAATTCATATAAACAAAATTATTCACTAATCGCATCTTGTAAGACACTACTTGGATATAGTTTTTGCCACAAACGTGCAATGGAACCATTCTCATGGATGTTACTCAAAAGTGACGTTTTCTCAACCATTGTTCTTCCAAAATGCGATGACTGTTATTTTAGAAGATATTTTTTGAGTATACTTTTGATTTCAACACCATTGAATTCCACGCTTTTACTAAAATGCTTAATAAGTATGAGTATATATTTAATAAACAACTCATGTGTAGAATTGTATTCAATATAAGGACCCCAAAATATTGGGTTAACCACACGCATGGCTTCAAGCAACTCATCTCTTTGAAACCATTCTCTTATCTCACTTGTTAATGATTTTGCTATTTTTAACAATTTTCTCTTAATATTGTGTAAAACAACTTCAAATATATTGTGTGTTATAGGAACTTGCTCAACATCATTTGTAAATATACTTGAATGTCTTTCAAAAAAATAAAGAGGTATCATGTTTCCACAAACATTAATACAAATATGATCATTGATGTCAAACTTCAAAAAACTTTTTGGATCATTCATGTTTGTCAATGTATTCCAACTATCAAACAAGGGATCTGTAAAATCTCCTTTGGATACATATAACCTATCAATAATCATACATATTTATTTTCTCATCCTCATGAAATCAATGATATAGATGGATCTCTCTTGTGCAAGTTTAATAAATCTATTCATTTCTTGTAACATTGGAAGAATTCGAGGTGTAGACCAATTGGTTCATCCAAACCCCATAAGGGGAGTGGAGGTCCAAGGTTCAAATCTCGGGCCTCACTAGACTGAATGCTTGTCCCTTTCCTGGTGCTTTCAATGGCATAAAGGGTTTAAAGTGATTGTGGCATGGTGGTTATAGGGGCAGACTACACGAAAATCTATGTGGTGGCTTCTAGGGAGGACAACATAGAAAACTATGGCGACCATAAAAGCTGGACAGCCTACCCGAATTCATGGTGGCTATCGATTCCACCATGTTAAAAAAAAACATTGGAAGAATACAATATAATATTAAAAGGGTTTCAAATTTAGTCAAACGAAACAACAAATATTTTGTCTTATCAACTATCCTATGATTTGCGTACATAAACCTCGTTAATTATTGATATTCTATAAAAACTCTGAGTGCAGGTTGATACAATGAAATCCACATTTTTTTTTAAAATAAAGGGGTAGAAATTTATTGATAAAAATTCTGGATTACAAAGTACAGCTGAGCCCCCACCCAAGACTCAAATAAGCAACAAGACAGACTAAATCACCAGACAAGGTCAACTCCCAAAGAAAACCAAAAAAAACAAACCACATTAAGTCTGAACATCCTTATGGATCAACTCTCGTAGGTGTTGAGAATCCCTAGATGGGAGACTCTCCCAGTTATCAATACTCTGAGTATCCAATAGCTCAGAAGCCCTTTTGGCCAGGTAATCAGCAACCCCATTCCATTCCCTTGGAATGTGCACAAAGGATATAAATTCAAACTCTTCACTCATTCTGAGAATCTGAATGGTCACAGAGGCCAACTGCCAATTAACATCCTCCACTCTTTTGCTGTTTAAAAGATTAACCAAAATTTGAGAGTCAGACTCGCAAAGAATCCTGCAAAGGCCTCAAGTATCGCCAGAGCTTTCATAAGATTGTTGGAGTGAACACCTTTATAAATGGAAAAGAAAAAACTGACCACGCTAGCAAAATCTCTCCCAACACCACCAATTCTAGCATGTCCAAGATTGCCCCTGGATGACCCATCAGTATTAATTTTTAAAACTCCTCTAGGGGGCAGTCTCCATCTACCCTCTCTCCTAACCTTCTTGCTAAGCTGAGGAATCCTACTAGGGCTAGAAGAATTCACACCAACCCCAAACAAACCAAGGGCCTATCGTACCTTCTCCTCCCTAGAGTCCAAATGAGGGTCCACATCACATTTACTATGGATAGTTTCTTGAACCATACACAGGATCCTTTGCCAGATCTGTTGAACAACCAAATGACTTCCCTCAAAAATGCATCGGTTTCGTTCGAGCCAAATCTACCAGATGATGCAAGAAGGGCCCAAATTCCAAGCCACTTGGAGGAAGGGGGCCTTGGCTGGAGGTCTGCCTAGACTACTCCAAAACTCCACTAGGGAGAGCACATGAAAACAAGGATGGTTCCAAGAACTCCACCAACAGTGCCAAATGTCTTTGGCAAGGGAGCATTGGAAAAATAAATGAGAAGAGTCATCCTCATTATTACCACAAAGGACACATAAAGAGGGACCCTAAAATCCCTTCTTCCTCAAGTTATCCCAAGTGAGGCATTTATTACGAGCTACCAGCCAGAGAAAAAAGTTACATTTCGACCAAGCAAATCTATTCCACACCTTTTTCCACCATGTGACAGGGAGACTCCCAAACTTTTGCTTATCAAGAACTTGATAACCATAGGCTACAGAGTAGGTTCCCTTGGGATTAGGGTTCCAAGCCAAAATGTCTTTATCCCTCAATGAAGAACAGTACCTCCCTGCAAGAATAAGAGCAAGCACCTCTCTATCCTCAGCCAATCCCCCTTGGGGCCATTCCTGCGGATCTTTCCATTTGTACATCTCCATATTTACAAAATATTGGATTTTTTAAAAGTCCTCCACATGAGACCAGCCTGCTTCCAAGAAAAAAATGCTTAGGGAATGTAACCTGGGATATTGAGTCAAGATAGGAGGGTGGCCATCCCAAGAATCCTCCCAAAAAAGAACATCTGATCCTCGATTGCAAATCCAAAACAAACCCTGCTTAATTAAATTAGCTCCTCTTTTTAGAGTGTCCCAGATAACAGAACCTTTCCAAACCAAACTATCTCTAGGGATATCTACCTCAGAAATACCTCTCAAGTATTTATAAGATAATATTTTAGCCCAAATATGATCTTGAGAGGTACACCATCTCCAATAAAGTTTCGCAGCCAAAGCTCTGCCCAGAAAGAGTTGCCTATCGCAACCCAAGGCCTCCCTCTTGAACTGGCCTACAAATGGAATCCCATCTAACCAAACTCCATTTAGATTGATCAAGTTTGCTAGACCACAAAAACTGTCTTGACAGAGTATCCATGTCCTTGATGAAACAAGAAGGAGCTGTTTGCACAAAACATCTATAAATGGGTAAAGCTTGAATAACAGATTTTAAAAGCAATAATCTACCTACAGAGGATAGCCATATGACAGTCCAGTGATTTACCTTCCTTCTAAAATTATCAAGTATAGACTGCCAAGAAGATCTAGGCAGAGGATGAGATGAAATCGGGATCCCAAGATAAATGAAGGGGGGAGTCCCGACATGGAATCTTAGAATGCGAGCAATCCTGGCTTGAATAAGAGGGGGGTATTGAAGAAGAAAATAAAGGACTTGTCCTCATTAATCACCTGTCCGAAAGCACCAAGATATATGTCAAGAGACTGTCTAATGTTTCCAGCTTCCTTGATAGTAGCAACTCCCAACAAAGCAGTATCATCAACAAATTGAAGGTGGGAAAGAGGTGGCAAACTGTTATCCCACTTCCATCCCTGAATGAGACCATGCCTAACCTAAGACTTGAGTAATCTACCCAACCCTTCTGCCATAATGATAAACAAATAAGGAGATAGAGGATCTCCTTGCCTCAATCCCCTTGAGGCCTTAAATAGCTCTGTTGTCTCGTTATTAACAAGAACAGAGAATTAGGAAGAAGAAATACAGCTCATCACCCATCTAATCCATTCCTCCTCAAAGCCAAAAGCAGCAAGAAATTTTTTAATAAAGGACCATCTAACTCTGTCATAGGCTTTTGCCATGTCCAACTTAATGAACATAGTTTTCTCCTTAGAAGTTTCCATTGAGTGAATATATTTTGTAGCAATAACAACCCCATCCATGATTTTTCAGCTAGCAACAAACCCACCTTTCTCCTAAGAGATGATTTTGCTCAACCATATCTTCAGCCTCTTAGCAATAATTTTTGTGATGATCTTATATACAACATTACAGAGAGCAATAGGCCAGAACATATCCAGGGAATTTGCTCCCTCTTTCTTGGGAATAAGCACCACAAAGGTAGCATTTAGGGCTATTAGAATCTATTTGTTATTTTGGGACTCACGAACCACTTCCAAAAGGTAAAATTTGATTAACTCCCAAAACTCTTGATAAAACTCAATCGGGAATCCATCCGGACCCGGGGCTTTCCCCTTTTTCATCTTGAATACAACACTTTTTAGCTCCTCAAGGGAAATTGGATCCATCAAGTGCTCATTCATCCCTCTAAAAATAATCGAGGGAATACAGTTTAGAATAAGTTTTTCTTCCTCATCATCTGAGAGGGCATCCTCCTTGAAGAGAGAGGAAAAATAACTCTTAGTCTCTTTTGAAATATCCTTGAAAGAAGAAAGCAAGGCACCCTGAGAATTAACAAGAGAGGTAATCAGGTTACCATTACGACGAGCCTTAATAGAGTTATAAAAGAAGGTTGTGTTCCTATCCCCTTCCTGAAGCCAATCTACTTGAGCTTTTTATTTCCAAAAAATTTCTTCCCTCAGTTCCCATTCAACAAGGTCTTTTATAGCCTCAGATTCCTCAACAAGAAGCTCCTCTGTGAGTCCCTGATCTCTAATCTTCCTTGAGGCTTCTTCCACCCTCCTAAGAGCTGCCAGCTTAGCCAAGGAAAGGTTCCCAAAATTTAGTCTATTCCATCTCTTCAATTTATGCTTAACAAATTTAAGTCGCTTCATAAAGGAGTACATAGCGGTGCCATGAGGAGGTTTGCCATTAGTCCACCAGCCTTGCATGAAATCATGAAGCTTAGGATCTCGCAGCCACATAAGTTGAAACTTAAATGAGGGATTCTTTTTTAGCCCTAACTCCAGAGCAGAGAGTTTGATAGGCCAATGATCAGATCCTCTACCCTCCAGAATCACAGAACTAGCGCTTCTATTATTGCCAATCCAAAAACTAGAGATCAAAAACCTATCCAGTCTCTCTAAAATGGAATATTCCCCACATATTCTATTATGCTAGGTAAATATCCCATTATCCGGCTTGATGTCAACCAAGTTCAAGGCCCGGATATGAGCATTGAAGACAGAAGAAAAAGGCTCAAGACGATCAATCCCACCACGTTTTTCCTCCAGACAAGTGATAGAATTGAAGTATCCAGCAAAAATTCATGGGTACAGGGGAGCCAGACTTCTCACAAAGCCAATGTGCTCCCATAAATTCACTTTACCATTGTAATCAATAGGAGCATACACGTTTGTAAGTAGGATGGTCTCACCAGATTCATTATCATGCTCGATCATCAAAATAGACCACCTGCTGGAAATCCAGGTAAGAGGAGAGATCTTAACTGGATCCCATAAACAAGCAAGGCCACTAGCATATCCACATGCACCAATACACTGACATTGCCCCTTTCTCCACAACTTGGGAGCAATATTGAACAAACTATCAATAGCTAATTTAGTCTCTTGAATAAAAACCACATCTAGAGAATGAACATGAATCAAATCACGAACAAATTTTTGTCTGGGGATCTCTGTTTAACCCCCTTACATTCCATGAAAGTATAATAATTTTTGGGGGTTATAAAAATGGGAGTCCAATGTTCTCACCAAACCTGACTCTACCAAAGTCTCCCCCATTAACTTAATTTTATCCTGGTCTTTCTTTCGACCCACCTTCATATTCTTATCTGAAGCATTTTTTTTAATTATTTTAAGCTGCAATCCCAGCACCGTAGGAGTTTTACAGTCCATGGATGACTGCATCAGTTCCTGGGTAGGAGAGGGCATATCTAAATCTGTGCCATTTTCTAAGATAACTTCACTTCCAGGGCTAGGGCCAACCATATCACCTATACTCGGAACCAAAGCCCTTTGTTCTTCATTTAAACCCCCTATATCTGGTTCCCTTGGTTCCACCTCATGAAGAGACAACTGATTTGGTCCTGTTATATCTATAAGTTATATCTATAATAGGTAGCGATGTTTCAGGTATCTCCATGCACTGATCAAGATTCTCTAGAATTTCAAAACAATTGAGTTGAGTATCTAGCTGGTTATCCTTAATGTCTCTTTTTGCCTTTCTTCCTTTGTTATGAGGTTTTACCATAACAAAGCCTTCCTTATCCTGATCCCCCTCCTTTATCGGGGCTTTTCATTTATCCATATTTTGTACAGCTCGAGAGGACCCAAGATTTGAAGCCACAGGCAGGACAAACTTAGGGCATTTTCTTTGTAAGTGGCCATATTCATGGCAAATCCTAAAATGAAATGGAAGAGCTTCATAGTCAAGTTTTGGAACCCATTTGGTTGATCCAAACTATATTTCAATAGAATCTGGAATAGGATTGTTTAAATCAATTTCAACACAGATACGAGCAACAAAGATTACCTTTTTATCCAGCATCTGTCGCGATGGCCCTATTGGCTTCCCAAGTAGAAGGGCAATCATATGCAAGATGTCATTTCTCCAAAATTCCAATGGGAGCCACGGAAGCTGAACCCACACCGAAACCCGTGACGACCGCTCCTATGATGGGTTGAAACCCACATGCCAGGGTTTAAGAAAGAGTCCCGCTTGGTTACAAAAATAGGGACCTCCTTCAAATGCTTTTTTATGATCCACAAGACAAGAAAAAACCACCATAAAATAGTTGTTTGCACTCAGCATCACCTCCACATCACCTTCAGGGTTCCAAGTCTTCCTAACCCAAGCCTCCACAAAGGGAAGAGAAATTCGGATGCCCATAAATTTACCAATAAGTGCATGTTTGGTTAAATACTCCACATCTTCTGCCACCGAGTCTGGTTGAACCACTAGAACCGGCCTGGCTTCACATCGTTCCAAAAATCCATTGTTCTTTAACAAGTTATTCCTGGCATGCAATGGGAAATTCTGTTCCTTCCAATCATTTTTAAAAGAAATACCAGCCCTAGCATGCACACTCTGTGACGGACCTGATGCCATCACTACATTCCTCCAGTTGTTCATACCTCTTCCAAAAATTGTTGCCATCCCCGTAGAGCCCACCAGATAGGTCTCAAAAAAATTCTAGCAAAATGGCTTAATGAAATCCACCTTATATACACATATTTTAACAATTTTTTTCCTTCTATAACTCCTAGTGCAAACTGTTGAAAATCTACAAACCTTTTTGGACTACAAGAAAAATAAGAACGTATTTCACGAATGAGGTCTTCCACTCTCGCAACATTTTCAAAAGTGCTCATAAAATTATATGTAGTATTCACTCTATGATCCATGTAGCGAATGGGTATCATATATGGGGTAACTAAGGTTTCGAGTCTGACACAAAGACTATTCTTGTTCCCTTGCATTCTAGCAGCACCATCAGCCTGTTGGGCTTCAAAAATCCCAACTTAAGTTGCACCCTTAGTTTTCGATGAGGTCTTGATGTCTAGGTGATTTTAGGATGAGAATTTGAAGATAGAGAAAAAATAAAGCCTTCATAATATAAAAAAGGGGGAGGGTACATATAAGGGCTATCATAATTTACTTGTATTCACCATGAGTTCATCTCCTCCACCTCACCATTAGTTAGGTCACCACATATTCATACCACTAAGGCATTTCATAATCTTCATTTCATGCACCATAAATTACCATATTTTAATCTATGCATTCACTCCATAACCCTTTAGACCACCTTCTAAAGAGCTCAACCCCTAGTAAGTTCAAAGACAAAGTTGAGGTTTACAAGATTTTCCCAAGATATATTGAAGTAAAAATTATCCAAGTTCACCTTATTCATTATTAAAAAGTCCTCCTAAGGTCTTCCTTAGCCATCCACTAAGTCCAAAAAGTCTTAAAGTCCTTCGTCACCCTTCCTAAACCCTATCACCGATTTGATCCTTGACTATTCTAAGCCATCACCGATAGACTTAAGCCCTTATAACCACGTCGCTCTTCAAATAACTCTATCATCGATCCAATTAGCGACCAAAGTTAGCCACCAATAATAGTTTCCTAGCTCAAGATTCTTCATTGCTCTTATAAGCTAATCATAATCAAAGCTATCGCTAATGAATGCACCTCATCAGTAACCAAGTTTAGAAAAGAACAAAGTAGAAATTTGATTGTTGTTCTTACAAACCCCTATCACCGATCTAAAGTTTGCTTGATCAGTGATCACTCTTCCTCATTAGTGAAAGTCAAACAAGGGTCTTTTCAACATCATCCTAGAAAGTTATCCCTCCTGGTAGAAGTTAGTCAAATGAAGTTATTTTTAAAGGCTCTCAAAGCACTATCGTTGACATAATCTGAGATCATAATGTCTATCAGTGATAAATAAAAATTCATGCAAGTCATTATACTTCATCAACACCCCCATCACCGATCTAAATTTTACCCCATAAATTATAGTTCTTCTCAATAGCGAAAAATCTTGAAGCAAAAAAGCAATTTTTGCAAGCCTAAAACATAGTCATAGATTCTATCAATGAGGCCTCTAAATCATTGGTAAAGCAATCTGGTCATTGTTAGTTTTAAAGCATCATCATTGATTCAATCGGTAACAACCTCAACCATTAATGATAATGTATCCTTGCCTGTTCACATCGGTCATAAAGATCGCTCATTGCTCATTCAATTAGTGACAAGCCAAGGCAAAAAGTGAAGAAGAGATCAATGAAGATTGTTATACATGGGGGAATGAGTGGCTCACTATTCAAGGACTGATAGATAGTATGGAGTGTCAAGCATACCATGAACCAAAAGCGGTAAAATTACAGGGTGTCTCAAGCGCAATATCTCTATTTGAGGCAGATGAATATCATCTAGATCACTCACGATAGGTTTTAAAATTATAGCAGCTACAAAATACAAGATCCCAAAGGAGTAATGCAATGCCAGCGACTTAATATTTCTTAGAAGGAATCCAAGAAAATTGAGTAAATTAGGATTTTTTTTGAAATAGAGATCACTGACCCACGTGAATAAAATATTTCACACAAGCTCAAGTCCTTGGACTATATCAAGAAAAGTAATGGTCATGAAACAAGACTGCATATATAGACTCAATAAAGAAATAGATAAACTACAAAAAGAGAAAGCACTAGTCTTGCCTGAAGGTACTGTAAACAAAGAAGAACTGATTAAGCAATTCAATATAGGATTTATATAATGCCTAACATCTTCTAAGACCTTTTATAGATCAATAATACAACACAACAGGTTAAAAACCTAATGGAAGAAATAGATTTAAGAGACATAAAAATTGCTCACATTTACCAAAAGTACAAATATGAATACACTCAGATTATTGGAGGGCAAGTAACCAACCCAAAAGGACAAGTATATGACTGCCAAACTAAGTTCTAGAAGATGAACTATCTATGAGATAGACTCCATTGGGAGGACTCCATAACAAATATAAAGAACTAGATGAAGGAACTAGATGACACAAGGTTGCAAATCATAGAGACACTCAAAGAAAATACGACTTCACCCCATATGGAAGCACTCATTTCTAAAAAAATAAGGGAGGCCAAATGTGATGGTAAAGATGAAAATGGACTAGCTCTACAACTTAAAGACTTGGCCTCAATAAATATAGAAGCAATCCTCTCTGTAGAACAGAACAAGCCATTGATAAAGAAATTCCTAATACAAATAAAGAATATTGAACACAAAGTCAAGAAAACCTCCTCCTTCTCCAATGAAGCGTGGGTAGAAATCGCTAAACTATTGGTAATAAAAGAGTCAAAATAAGACAAAGAAAATAACAACCAGGTGGACCCTGTAAAACAAGACAAGAGAGAGACATTTGATGTCACCCCCACTACTGATACACAAGAACAAACATGACCACTTAATTCACCAAAGAAACCATAATAGTAGACTCTATAATAGGCTAATACTACAGGTAATTTTGTCATAGTGATATAGCTCAAAACAACCTGTAAAGCACCCAATAATGTAGTGGATAAAATTCTTCCAAATGGCAACATCAGTACCTAGCATTTGTAACTGATTCTAGGAAGTCCAGTTATGAAAGGAGCCAAGGCAGTCAGGCTTTATCATAAAGCAATTGTGCAACAAAATTTTGTGAGGTATTTTGAGTGCTCAGCCTAGGTTATTGTATCTTCTTTGTTCCTCTATTTTAGTCATTTTAGCAGGTTCTTCCCTCTTTGTGTAGTTTTTTCTAGGAGTTGAGAAGACTGACTAAGATTATTTCCAGAATTCGTTCAAATAGCTAGAGTATATATGTCTCTATAATTAGGATAGTATATGGAAATCCCCTGTTGTGTCATTCAAACATGGTGATTCAATGTATTATGTTCAATAGAAGACCTGAGTGTTTGCCAGGGTTTATCATTGTAAATATTTCAAGTTGAATATAATACATAATATCTAGTTCTTGCTTTTTGGTCATTTGTTGTGCAATGTGTGTGTATCTTGTCTACATTTTGCATTATTTGAACATGTAGGCAATATATACTCATTTTTTAAAGAATCTATGTTGGTTATGATATTCAAAAAAATATTATTTTATTAGTATTTTCTTATATTTTCTTCCATATACCATGTGAATGATTAAAAATTGCTACAATATCCCAATGGATAAGGCACCGGTATGCATTCTTGAAATCGAAGCTATAAATTCTATGTTTCCTTGGTCATCATAAAAATCAATAATAATCTGGTCGAGCTAAGTGAGACTGAAAGTCATTATCAATTAGACTCATTGTGGGGTGTCCAGACCCAACTTGCATCATTAAGGAATTAGTGTTTCAGGTTAAAGAGGTGAGTTTACCAGAGCTCACATATTGTTGTGATTAGGAAGTTTTGATAGTGTGACAGTCAATATTTTAAGGGTATCAAAATTTTCCACAACAGTTTTTGGCACCATTTTCGAGGATCGAACTTCTATGATATTTACATATCATTTTTCCAAGTTTGTTTCCCAATGACATTTTTTGTGCTTTTACCCTTTAACTTACACCAAAATATTCTTACGTATTTGCTGGGGATAAATTGTTTAATGTTTATATTTTCTCGTAGTCTGTCTCCTCACAACAAAGTTTTTACCCATCAACGCCATAGTTTCTGGTACCGTTGTTGAGTAGAGACTTTACAGTCATCCATATCTTTTGTGGCTTATTTCTAGAAAATATTATTTTTACATTCTATCTCGTCTACTGAATGCCAATAATTTCTAGCACCTTTACCGTATTTCACCATACCTGGCACTAAGAGGATAACCCTGGAACATAAGAGATATTTAGAAGATTCAAAAGTCGAGCAATCTTGACCTGAGCGAGATTCTATTGCATTGAGGTGCTGGCAACTCTAAATGAACCCACAATAAGAATAAGGAGAATCTGACCTTGTGCACACCAGATGCAGTAAAAAAGAGCTCTTTCCAATATTTGAAGACCTAGAGGTATTTACCCGAAAAGCCACAACCCCTAAAAATTTTGGTTATCAAACTAGGGCATACATAGCAAATAATAAATATGCTAAGAAATTTGCGCTTGTAAGCCAGCCTACTATTAGCACTCCCATAGTCAGTATCCATGTTATCATCATGGTACAGCTGAACCATAACTTATAGGTGTGGAGGACTAATAGATACAGGCCCCTCCATTTACCCCAAGCCTTACATACCTTGCCATCCAAAGCCCATAAATACTTGCCTAAATTTCAAGGCAATACAACTGTCACTAGGGAAGATCACATTAAAATCTTCCTATATGCATTGGAAATTATAGAGGTTGAACATGAGGATGTAGTCCTCAGATTATTTCTACAGATATTAGAGGATGATGCAATATACTGGTTTAATTTCCTCCCAACTAACGAAATCCCTGATCTCCAGACTATGGAAGGAATGTTTTTAAAGAAATATGGGGAAAGAAAGAATGAGAAGTCTTTACTGATAGAGCCTGCAACAGTTAAAAATAAAGAGAATTAGTCTGTAGAATATTTTAACAGATGATTTTTCAAAATAAAAAATAAAATACCAATTACCCTAAGATCCACAAACCATCAAGTCGTTTGCTTCTATAGGAATGTGTACTCAGGGGAATTTTTCTACATGTTAAGGCAACATAGGGTAAATACAATTGAAAATTGTATGTAACAAGCCCTTGATATAGAAAGAAACATGCTAGATAGTGGGAAAATGAAGCCATATGCCTCTGAAACAAGTTCCAACCAAGTGTTTTCCACAAAAAAAAAAAAAAAGTTCCAACCAAGTGGACAGAAAGCCAAAGAAAGTTGGGTTCACTATGTTAAGGAAAGCTAAAGTAGATCCCATAGAAAAGTTATCCAGTCAATTTACTGAAATGTTTAATACAATTAATAATAGGCTATCTAGGATTGAGAGGGATAAATTTGCAATTGATGAACAACCATCCCAAATACAATCTGAGAATAGACCTCAATTTTGGAGAAATTTTAATAGAAACTGGGTAAGGAACAATGGGGAAGAAGGAAGAAAAAATGGAAATATTGGCTAGAAAAAGAGAGAAGGGCCAAAAGACATGGATTCAGTTCCAAATCCCATGGCCACTGCAAATGCAGTGTCTGAATTTCCATACTATTATAGTGAATTTGATACCTCATATTACCCATTTGCATGTTGTATCTATTTGAGTACACATCTCAATGATAACACAGGAGAATAATCAGATGAAGAAGTAAGAATAAATGCCTGCTGGACTAAATAAGATGAAGAAAAGGAAAAATAGTTTGAAAATAAAATGGAAAAATTGCCTAAGTAAAAAAAAGAACCCAAAGCTATGATCTTAGAAAATTTAGAAATCCTTAAAAGACCTCAGGAAGATAGATATGAAATGATGAAATTAAAGATCATTCCGACAACTGAAGACGTGGAAAAGCTAGAAATAATGCAAGCTATCAACCTGAGAGGAAAGATTGTGCCTGATAGATCAAGTAAAGCTAACAAAGCTGATGTAGCTCAAATGACTTATAACAGAGATAGAACAACCACTAAACAAATAAATCAATAGCCAATTTTTAAATTTGAAACAAGGAATGAAGTTCAAAAACAACCAAAGCCTGACAAAAATATTGAAATCAAGAAAACTGAATTTGATGTAGGCCAAGAACTTGCCAAATAGAAGATCAACATTACCTTTGGAGAATTGATGACTATACCAAAATATAGAGATCAGGTGTGTCGAGCCTTTGGTTTGGTTGAACCATAAAATAACCATATATGTAATTTCTCAACAACAGAAAAGCCCAAGCCCATTCCCAGAAATCCATCAACAGTCAGACCCTTTTATATATCTCTGAGATATAACTCAGATTTTGGGGAATAATATTTAATTCATAATTGTATTCTAGACAATGGAGCGTCACATAATGTCATACCCAAACAATTGGCAGATCAGTTAGTTTTAGTATGCACCAAAGACTCTCCCCCAATATCTATCATGGATAGTAGACAAATCCCATTTGCAAGAATTATTATTGGTCTATTAGTTTATCTAGACCAATATCCAAAGAAGGGCATAGTCATGGATGTAGTTGTGGTTGATGTGGATCCATTTTTTCATTACTACTATGTAGACATTGGGCTAAACAGTTAGGAGGATCCATCCAATTAGACTGGTCTTATGCCACCATCCCCCTCACAACTAAAGAGTAGGTTACTCCCAGGAGAGAACCCTTCCATAGATATTTTGTTGAGCTTAAAAAGTTTGATAATACAACTATGAACTTAGTCCAGTCTTTCAAATAAAAGGAAATAGGGATATATTCCATCTGGCATTCCCCATTCCTAGTTAATGTGCCTAAAGCAATAGATATGGACCCACATATAGCTACAAAAATTGATACCAAATCTACAAGGATATTAACATCAAAAATATGGACTCTAACATTTGATGGAGCAAAGTCACATATTGGAGCAGGAGCTAGAGTCAATCTCATTGACATTAACAAAAACTATTTGGGAATACCTTATCAGGTGCACTTTCTATGTACAAATAATGTTGCATAATATGAAGCATTGTTGTTAGGCTTAAGGAAGGCCAAAAAACTAGGGATTAATTATCTTACTACATATGGTGATGCTAAATTAATAATACAGTAGATTAAAGGTAAATATCAGACTAAACATCCCAGACTAAAGCAGTATAAATAGGCTATTCAAGAAGAAATTAATAAATTTTTGGCTTTCAATATCACATATGTTCCTAGAGAACAAAACCAGAAAACAAATTTTTAGCCATAAATGCATCGGGAGTAGATAATCCAGAGATAGATATGGAATACCAAGAGAAATCCCCTACTATTTATGTCTATCATCCATCTATCCTAGACAACATAGTTTATCTGCAGGTTTTTCAAGATGTCATAGACATTAAATACTTCATGACATTACATAATCAATATGTAAATATTATATGTGATGAAGATGATGAAGAAAAACTAAAAGGAATAATTGGATAGCCTATGGAAGTAATACAATTAAATACTAACAAATTGCCTAAAGGAATGATTTTACTAGAAAGTCTATTTGATGATTTTGATAAAGCCCATAAACCACCCTTGCAATGATTAGAAGAAGAAGAAATAAATAGTGGCACTGAACAAGAGCCCAAAATGATAAAAGTTGAAAAATCCTTGTCAGAAAAGGAAAAAAGAGATTACATAAAATATCTAAAAAAATATAAAGACACCTTTGCTTGGAGCTATGAAGACCTCGAAACTTTCAACACTGAGGTAATGAAGCATATCATTCCACTGAAAGAGGGCACAAAGCCACACAAATAAAAGTAGAGGAAATTCAATCCAACATTGTACCTTGTGATGCAAAAAGAAACTCAGAAACTACTAGATGCCAAGATTATCAAAAAAGTCAGATTTTGAACATGGATAGCAAATTTGGTACCAATTAGAAAGAAAAACAGGGATATTAGACTATGCATAGATTTTAGAAATCTAAATAAAAACTCCTTGAAGGATAACTACCCTTTGCCAAATATGGAACAACTATTACAGGCTATTGTAGGATCTGCCAGGATATCCCTATTAGATGGGTTTTCCAGCTACAACCAGATTCAAGTCAACCCTGAGGATAGGCATAAGATAACTTTTACTACTCCTTGGGGAATGTTTGAGCACCTCAAAATACCTTTTGGATTAATGAACGTAGGGGCCACATTTCAGAGAGCTATAGATTTTGATTTCAAAGGCCTAATGTTCAAAATGGTGGTAGTTTATCTAGATGACATAACTATTTTCTCCAAGAACCCTAAAGATCATTTTAAGCATCTCTCTCAAGTGTTTTCTAGATGTAAAGAATTTGGTATTTCATTAAATCCCAAAAAGTGTATCTTTAGAGCAAAGCAGGGCAAGTTTTTAGGCCACATTATCTCTAAATAAGGGATCAACATAGACCCTGAAATAACTGAAGCTATTACCAAAATTCTCCCACCTAAGAACTTAAAGGGAGTCAAATAATTTTTTGGAAAAATCAACTTTGTCAGAAGGTTTGTGCCGAATTTCACTCAGATCGTCAAACCCATAAACAACATGATCAAGAAAGAAGGCATTATTAGATGGATAGAGGAAAATTTGTAGGCTTTCCAAAAAATCAAATATGCTATTACTCAAGCTCCAGTATTAGCTTATCTTGATTATCACAAGGATTTTAATATCTACTCTTTCTCTTTAGAAGAAACCATTTTCGTTGTGTTATCACAAAAAGATGTAGAAAATATAGAAAGACCAGTGGCATTCATGAGCTCAGGGTTGAAAGGTCCACAACTAAAGTACACAATAATAGAAAAATAGGCATTTGCACTCATAAAGGCTTTGGAGCACTTCAAAGGAATTTTTGGAGCTAATACAGTCATAGCCTGTATTCCATTTCCAATCATTAAATATGTGTTTACCCAGAATAATCCCACAGGCAGTTCAGCCAGATGGATGGTTAAACTACAACAATATATAGTTGAGTTCAAATTTGTAAAAACCATAAAGGGACAAGTCCTAGAAAAATATATAGCAACTAAAGAAGGAGAGGGCTTTAATAACATAGTTGAGAATGTCAACATACATCAAACCTACAAAAAGAAGACATTCGAAGAAGACTATTATAAAGATATTGTGAAATATTTGTAGACAATGACACTCCCTAATGGCTACATTCATAATAGAATGATAAGTATCAAATTGCAAGTACAAAAGTATTACATTCAAGAAGATAAACTATACTGGAGACACCCTAATGGTGTATTATTTCTCTACCTTTTTCACAAAGAGATAGCAGAGTAATTGAATAATTTCATGTTGGCTTTTGTGGAGGATATTTTGCACCAAAAGAAACTACTAACAGTATCATGAGGTTAGGATACTATTGGACTTCCATGTTTAAGGATGTACATTAGCTAGTAAGAAGGTGCCATAATTTTTAGACATTTGATGGTAAGAAAAAGCTACCTGCAATACCTTTAAAGCTAGTGATAGTAGAAGCTCATTTCATGCAATGGGGATTGGATCTGATAGGAGAAATTAATCCAAACTCCTCAAGGGGCCATAGATGGATAATAACCACCACAAGCTATTTCACGAAGTGGGTGGAGGATTCCCCATTAAAAATATCTATCATCGAAGTAATCATCAAGTTCATAGAAGAAAGTATTCTAACCAAATTCGGGGTGCCTAGGAAGTTAGTGATCGATAATGGTAGCAGTTTTATTTCTTATGAAATGGTAGATTTTTGTAGTAAGTACAACATTGAACTGACTCATTCATCTAACTACTATCCTCAAGGGAATGTTCAAGTGGAATCCTCTAATAAAAATATCATGACCAAAATAAAGAGATACCTAGGCAATAATAAAAAGAGTTAGAACAACAAATTAAAATTTTCTCTAAGTAGATATAATATCTATCAAAAGAGCTACAGGAAGAACACAATATGAGTTGGTAAATGGAGAATAGGATCTACTTCCTCCACAAGTTCAAAGTCTAGCCTTAGCTTTGTTGCTCCAATATCACAAAAATCCTGATAGTTTACAGAGAAGAAGGGACCAAATTTTCAAACTGGAAGAATACAGAAGGGAAGCACTCAAAAAAATAACACAAGAGGTTCAAAGAACTGCATAAGTATTCAATAAGAAAGCTAAAGGAAAACCATTTGTAGAAGGAGACATAGTATTGTACTAGGATCCAAAAAATGACAAACCAGGAGAAAAAGGCAAACTAGAGTCCAAATGGTTAGGTCCTTATCAGATTTTCCAGAAAATAGGTCAACATACTTACAGGCTACAAACCCTGCATGGTGAAGAAATGCAATTTCTAGTAAATGGCCAGCACCTGAAGGTGTATTATCCTTGCAATGGGGATTAATGAGTATGAACTATTTCTATATGCCTTTGTACATATGTAGATACTATAAATAAATCAATTTCATTCTTGTTACAGTCATTTATGTTCTCATTCCAGTTCGTAGTAGTCTAGTAAGTTTTAAATTTTGATAGCTTCATAGGTATTTTAGTTTTTTTTATGTCCTCAAGTGATTTTTGGTCTGAGTCAACTTGGTCATGAAGTTGAGAATATTAAGCGTTGTGCTTGAAATTAAGTCCTTAAGGGTAATACTTTCGTGAGGTCTGTTGCAAGAAGTTCATAGAAAGAAGGTTCTATTCAAGATCTATATTGCTTATAACCAAATATTCTAGAGTTCTCAAGAGAAAATTTTATCTTGACAGATCAAATATTCCTCTCATCCTAGATAGAGCCTATGTTGGGCTTCAAAAATCCAAACTTAAGTTGCACCCTTAGTTTTTGATGAGGTTTTGATGTCTAGATGATTTTGGGATGAGAAGTTGAAGATAGAGCAAAAAGAAGACCTTCATAATATAAAAAATGGGGATGGTACATATAAGGGCTATCATAATTTACTTGTATTCACCATGAGTTCATCTCCTCCACCTCACCATTAGTTAGGTCACCACATCTTCATACCACTAAGGCATTTCATACTCTTCATTTCACCCACCATAAGTTACCATATTTTAATCCATGCATTCACTCCATAACCCTTCAGACCACCTATTAAAGAGCTCAACCCCTAGTAAGTTCAAAGGTGAAGTTGAGGTTTGCAAGGTTTTCCCAAGATAGATCAAAGCAAAAATTGTCCAAGTTTACCTTATTCATAATAAAAAATCCTCCTAAGGTCTTCCTTAGCCATCCACTAAGTCCAAAAAGTCTTAAAGTCCTTCATCACCCTTACTAAACCCTGTCATTGATCTGATCCTCGACTATTCTAAGCCATCATCGATAGACTTAAGCCCTTCTAGCCATGTTGCTCTTCAAATAACTCTATCACCAATCCAATTAGCGACCAAATTTAGCCACCAATGATAGTGTCTTAGCCCGAGATTCTTCATCACTCTTACAAGTCGATCATCACCAAAGCTATCACCGATGGATGCACCTCATCAATGATCGAGTTGAGAAAAGAACAAAGCAAAAATTTGATCGTCGCTCTTCCAAACCCCTGTCATCAATCCAAAGTTTGCCCGATCAGTGATCACTCTTCCTCATCGATGAAAGTCAGACAAGGGTCTTTTCAACATTAGCCTAGCAAGTTCCCCCTCCTGGTAGAAGTTGGTCAAATGAAGTTGTTTTTAAAGGCTCCTAAAGCACTATTGTTGACATAATCTGAGATTATAATGTCTATCGATGATAAATCAAAATTCATGCAAGTCATTATCATTCATCAACACCCCCATCTTCGATTCAAAGTATGCCCCATCAATGATAGTTCTTCTCAATAACCAATAAGCCTGAAGTGGAACAACAATTATCACCAGCCTAAAACATAATCGTTGATTCTATTAGCGAGGCCTCTAAACCATTAGTGAAGCAATATGGTCATCATCAGTTCTAAAGCACCATCACCGATTCAATCAACAATAGCCTTAGCCATTAGTGATAGTGTATCCTCACTTGTTCACACCACTCCTAAAGATTGCTCATAACTCATTCAATCAGCAAGAAGCCAAGGAAAAAGTGAAAAAGATATCAATGAATATTGTTCTACATGGGAGAATGAGTGGCTCACTATTCAAGGATTGATAAATAGTATGGAGTGTCAAGCATCCCACAAACCAAAAGTAGCAAAATCATAAGGTATCTTGAGCGCAATATATTTATTTGAGATAGACAAAGATTGACCTGATCAGTCATGATAGGTATCAAAATCATGGTAGCTGCAAAATACAAGAGCCCAAAGGAGTAATGCAATGCTAGTGGCTTAAGATTACTCAGAAGGAAGGTAAGAAAACTAAGTAAATTAGAAATTTATTCGAAATAGACATCACTAAGCCACATGAATAAAATATTTCACACAAGCTCAAGTCCTTGGATAGTACCAAGAAAATTAATGGTCATGAAACAAGACTACATAAATAGACTCAAGAAAGAAATAGATAAACTACAAAAATAGAAAGCACCACTCTTGCCTGAAGGGACTGTAAACAAAGAAGAATTGATTAAGCAATTTAAGATAGAACTGGTGGAAATGACTAGAGGTAGGATTGATCCAATGCCTAACATCTTATAAGACCTTCTAAAGATAAAAAATACAACACAACAATTTAAAATCCTAATGGAATAAACATATTTAAGATCCAAAATTGCTCACATTTACCAAAAGTACATATATGAATACACTCAAATTATAGGAGAGAAAGTAACCAACCCAAAAAGACAAGTATATGATTTTCAAATTGAGTTTTAAAATATTAAAAACTATTTGTAAGATAGACTCCACTAGGAGGACTCCATAACAAATATAAAGGACTGGATGAAGGAACTAGATGACACAAGGCTACAAATCATAGAAACACTCAAAGAAATCATGGATTCACCCCATATGGAAGCACTCATTTCTGACAAAATAAGGGAGGCCAAATGTGATGGCAAATATGAAAAGGAACTAGCTCTACAACTTAAAGACTTGGCCTCAATAAATATAGAAGCAATCATCTTTGTAGAACAGAATAGGCCATTGAAAAAGAAATTCCTAAATCAAATAAATAATATTGAACACGAAGTCAAGACAACTTCCTCCTTCTCCAATGAAGCATGGGTAGAAATCACTAAACTATTGGGAATAAAAGAGGTAGAAGAAGAAAAATAAAGTAACAACTAGGTGGGCCCCATAGAAGAAGACAAAAGAGAGACATCTGATGTCACCCCCACTACTGAGACACAAGAAAAAACAAGACCACTTAATGCACCAGAGTAGCTAGAATAGTAGCCTTCAGGATAGGTGACTACTACGGGTAATTTTGTGAGAATGATACAGCTCAAAACAACTTGTAAAGCACCTAGCAATGTAGTGGTTAAAAACCTTCCAAGTGGCAGTATCTGTACCTAACATCTATAACTGATTCTAAGCAGTCTAGTTATAAAAGGAGCCAAGGCAACCAGGCTTCATCATCAAGCAAAAAACTTTTGTGAGGTATTCTAAGTGCTCAGCGTAGGTTATTGTATCTTCCTTGTTCCTCTATTTCTACCATTTTCTCAGGTTCTTCCCCCTTTGTGTAGGTTTTTCCAGGAGTTGAGCAGACTGAATGAGATTATTTCTAGAAGCCATTCGAAGAGCTAGAGTCTATATGTCTCTATAATTAGGATAGTAGATGAAAATCCCTTGTTGCATCATTTGAATAGGGTGATTCAATTTATTATGTTCAATAGAAGACCTGAGCATCTACTAGGGTTTATCATTGTAAATATTTCAAGTTGAATATAATACATAATATCTAGTTCTTGCTTTCTGGTCATTTATTGTGCAATGTGTGTGTATCTTATCTACATTTTGTATTATTTGAACATGTAGACAATATCTCTTCACTGATTTAAGAATCTATGTTTGTTATGATATTTGAATGAATATAGATTTATTAGTCTTTTCTCATCTTTTCTTCCATATACCGTGTGAATGATTAGAATTGCTATGATAGCCCAATGGATAAGGCACTAGTATGCATTCTTAAAATTGAAGCTATAAATGCTATGTTTGCTTGGTCATCATAAAAATCAATTATAATCTGGTAGAGCTTAGCGAGACTAAAATTCATTATCAATTAGGCTCATTGTGGGGTGTCCAAACCCAACCTACATCCTTAAGGAATTAGTGTTTTAGGTTAAAGAGGTGAGTTTACTAGAGCTCACATATTGTTGTGATTAGGAAGTTTTGGTAGCGTGATAGTCAATATTTTAAGGATATCAAAATTTTCCACAACACATCCCCAATGTATATTAACATTTTGGCTATGTCTATATCATTCATTACCGCAATATCCTTTAAACTAGTCACAGCAATATTATATATATTTTTTGCATTTGAATTTTCCACCATATTATGTATTCCTAGCAAACTACGTTGCCTTCAATGATTTTCAAATGTGTACATATGCATGCAAATCCAAGATGTGTTTTCCACAGTCATTACCTCATCAATAGAAAGTGAAATGAATCTGGCAAATTTTAATTTCTCCCTCATGTCATCATTTTCAACTAATGATAGACATTTTGACATTTTTCAACCACTTTGATCTGACCAATGGGAATTGGGAAGGTTTTGCACATCATCTAGTTGAAATATGTGCTTATAATCAATAAAATTAAACTTGGATTTTGATGAGTGTCGTTGAGTTTCATAATTTAATCTCAATGATTTATCAATCTGGGGTGGTGTCCAAGACTGTCTACGATAGAAGGCTAGGGCAAAGTACAATTTAGGCGTTCAGATTTCAAGTATTTATTGGTGAAGCAAATTTTTATTTAGCCTTTTGGTGTCACACTAAACCTAGTCTGAAGAATGGAAACTGAAATAAATTACAAGACTTGAAAACTAAATCTAAATTGCAAAATTTAACAATTAACTACAATTGCATGAATTGAAATTGCTGAATTGAAATCTAATCTACTTTTGCAGAATTGAAATAACAGAATTGAAATTGCTAAATTGAAATATTGCTAAAATAAAATCCTAAATTACACTTGCAAAATTGAAACTTATTTTACTCTTGCAGAATGGAAGTGATGCTTAGAAATAAAACACCTGTCAATGCCCTACAACAAAAGGTCGTCAAGCTTCTGCTACAAGAATTGATAGCAAAATAAAATATGCTAAAAATGAAAAGTTGTTAAAATAGAAAATAGGGAAAAAATGAAAAGGAAAGGAAAAATGCTTAATATAATATGTCAGCTGACATACACATAAATGTTGTACACAAACATAATAGAAAACATAAATCACATAATACAAAATAAAAACAAGAAAATGAAAATTGGCAAGCAATCTATTAATTCTGCTGCAGCAAAATTATAGATTAAAACCTGCCATAAAATCCCTCCTTCTAGATCTGAAAGTGGGCCCATACTTCCTGATCTAGGAGGTGAAAAGCACTCCTTAACTAATTAACACTCAGAACAGAAAATGATAAAATAGCTACACATTTATTGATGACAAAACATGTTGAAAATTACTGTACAATCCTAATTGCTGCAATTGAAAACTCTCCTCTATTCTAATTCCTAACTGGCTCAACCAAGGAGGGAGCTATGTTATTTATATAAATATTTACAACATATCCCATGCTCAAATCAGCCTATGTGCTACTTTTCAGTGATTTGCCAATAATTTTGGATCTAAAATAAATGCAAATCTGGATAGTTTGTGCTACAGTAGTAGTCAATGGCCCTTTAGAATGCATCTTCAGTGGTGGGAGTACGTGGGAGAAGTCTAGAAATATCTCACATATCTTTCTTCACTTCAGAATATGCCCTTTCTATCTTGCAAACAATTTCTTAATATGCTGCAGTTATTTCTGTGTTTATCCTAGAAGAGGATCAACATTGATCTTTTCCATGAATGATGGCTTTGGACGACAAGGACGACAAAGTCATATGGGAGATATTTTTCTTTAATATTTTCAACCTTCTTCCCCTTTTTCCATCGTCAAAAATCAGTCAAAAATTCAAAAAGCACTTTCTGTTCTCATTCAGAAGATAAGTGGCTCATTTCGAAGAGACTGTATTTCTCATTCTGAAGATGTCCGCTCATTTCGAAGAGACTATTTCTCATTCCGAAGATGTCTGCTTATTTCGAAGATCTTCAGAATAAATAATTGTGTGCTCTTCAAGTTATTAGCTGCATTTCTCAGGTGGATTAGCTCTCAGTATCATATTGCAATAGCCTTCATTCCTCTCCATGTGTGAATTCCATGCCTTGCCATTTATTTGTAGCTTGTTGAAATTTACATGGTAAATTACTGCATTTTCCAATTATGCTGCACAGTTGTAAAATATTGGCATTTATTACAAATTCAAACAAATTATAACATGGAAAAATTATTCAAATATCAACATGAAGGATTACATCAAGTTGCTACTGAATTTATACACTTCATTCACCAAGTAACAATGTTGAAATAGTGCAACAGTGCTGCATAATTGTCCTTGCTCTGTTATACCCTGTTGCTGCCTATTTAAACCATGTGGGAATGCTTCTAAATAGGTCAGATGTCTTCTGTAGTCCTTCTGAACTCATTCCATCCATATCCTCATGCTTTTCTTAACAACTTCAAGGTGTTCCTATAAGTGTCAGCTTGTTGATTTTTATATGGTTGTTTTTTCAGATTTTTAGATTTATGATAGTCCTAATAATTTGGCTTCAATGTGGACTTAAAATAAGTTGAAGGGCAAGAAAACGTTCAAAAACCATTGAGAAGTTAATGGATATCAACATACCTCATTTGGTTAATTGAAATGCATGTTTTTACTTGCTACTTAATCAAGCAAAATCAGTCATAAAATGCTAAAAATAGTAAAAAACAGAGATATAGTATTCCTAACATAAAATCATGCAAACACTTAACAAATAGTATATTTTAGTCAACTATTTTGCAATTAACTTATCATATGGTAGTCAAACATTGTGTAATAATGAGGCACTTTTGGGCCTCATCATCCCCCCAACTTGAACTAATGCATGCCCTCATGCATCTTAGTAGGCCATAGTAATATGCAGGTTTTATTCTTGTGAACAACATCTTTTGCTACCTGTTAATTGAGAAATTCCTCCTTGCTGCAATATATCAAGTATTTTGCAATTAAGCACATGTATGACTCTTTTTCTGTTTTTCTACAAGTTTTAGTGCTGTAAGGTACCTCTTAAAGGCTTGATATCATATGATTTATCTTGCAATAGTCTTATTGTGGAATCATATTTGGCAGATGCACTACTACTGATGGAATTTTCTATTCTTAACAACAATTTAGCCTGAATGCTTATTTTTGTTGTTTGCACCTTTTGAACAAAATTGATAAAAAAAAAATGATTTGAAATGCTTGAGGGATGTACTTACTTGTGGTAGAGCCTTATAAACCTCAATATTTGATGTACCCTACTCTTTTTGCTATTATGTAGCATTTTCAACAATTTTGGTACAGTTTCTGCTCATTCCGAAGATATCCTGCTCATTTCGAAGAGACTGTATTCTCATTCCGAAGATGTCTGTTCATTTCGAAGATCTTCAAAAAAATGCAAAAATGACATCTTATGCAAAATTTAGCTACAGATTCTATTGTGAGCCCATATATAGAGTGTATAAGCCTTCCATAACATCAAAAATCCCTTCTTCATCCTTTTGTTTAGATGCTATTCTTTGTTTTGTATGTTGTTGTTTTATTTCAGTAGTACTAAAATAGAACCTTCAGGTGCATTTTGTTGATTATCCTCCTTCAATTTATCAGACAATTATGAGATATAAACTTGTAGTTCTCCTTTTGAAATTTTCCCTACAAATTGAAATAGAATTGTTGCCATGTCTGTCCCAAAATCAGGTTTTTGCATAGTTTTGGAATTTCCATGCAATTAAGGGCATAAGGGGGTGTTTCTTGACATCTTGAACATGTTCCTTTTTAAACTTGTCAATATTGTATGAATAGTTTATGCCAAATACCGACTATCATACACTAAATGCTAAATGTTTACTATGAATTAAATGCAAGAAACACATACCTTACTATCATAAAAATTGGTCATGCACCTTACAAGTCGCTTTTGATGATTGTTAGCGAGGCTATCTGAAAACATAAACATAACACATGTACAGTGTGAGATTTGTACAATGGTGGAACAATTATGGGTAGATCAACAAGGCAATGCATGCCAAAAAATTGGTTTTCATGCAAGCCAACTCAATAGCGCCTCCAAGAAGGTTTTCACTACTGAATTATTCATTTTTTTTTATTTTTCTTTTTTCATCATTTTTTTTCTCCTTTTTTTCATTTTTTTTCATCAAAAGAGGCTGCCATTTCTGGTTTTCAACCAACTTCTGTCCCTTTTTTTTTTTTTTTCAAGTGCTTCAATGAGAGAGAACATCTCTCACTCTTATTTGGATAAGACCAATCCTTATTCTGCAAAAACATGTCAATTGTTGTATGAAAACACCATCTCTTTCTATTGAAACCTGCAACATTGATGCAACCTTCCGTTCTAGATGAGCAGTAAGAATCTTCTTACATCATAATTGCCTCCTTATTGCTGGAAATGAAGTATTGGCTCCATTGTTCCTCTTTCTTGCTAAAATTGATGCTTGTCCTCATGTATCCCCATTTTGTGGGACATGCCTTTGTTGCAATTTTTTCTTTTTTTTTTTCAATTTTTCTTGTCTTGCTTGTACCCAAAAAGGAAGTTCACAAACAAGACTATTCTTCTTTTTGCTTTTCTTGTATTTTTTTTCTTTTTGTTAAATTTTTTATCATCACTCTGAATCTGATATTGAAGAGAAATTTTCTTCCATTATGTGTACATCCAATGGAATATCCTTCAAGAACTCCTCCTTAGTTAATGGTGCATGGTATACCCGAAGGCAATGTCCATTCACCACTAACATCCTCCATGAATTACCAATGGGAGAAAGAAGCACTACTCCATATCTAAAAAATTCTTCAATCAAGTGTTGTCCATGCATCCTAGTTTGCAAAATCTTATCAATATGTTCTTGAAACAATTAAATACCAATTCCCAAAAGTGCTTACATCAAGATAAAATCTTGATATACCCTTGTAATTCCATGTAAAGGGATTTAAATATTATTTCAAAATAGCAACAATTTTACTTTTTGTTTATAATTCAGCCAGCTAATAATGTTCAAGAATTTTCTTGGTTGCACTTCAATTTGTTTCATTCCTAGGAGGACAGAATTTACCCCTTTGTAATTTCTTACTAAGGAGTTCAATGGAAGTAAATTTTCTATGTGCGATTTTTCTAATTTTTCTCCTTTATCCAAGGCTAATTTTTGTGTGTTTGGACTAAAGGTTTTCTGTGTATCTCCATTGATTTTTGTCTCTTCAAGCTCAAGTAAGTTCTTGTTTGAGCACAGTTGGATGTTGCTGCAGTCAATAACATTTCTTGCAGTTTTTTTTTTTTTTTACTAGATTAAGCTACATAGATACGGGATGCCTATCCTGTATTATTCAGACTGATCATAGGTTGGGCTAAAAAAAGAAATATTTTTGGTTTGCACAATAAGACAAGAAGTGTACAACTTTAGTAGATCAACTACTTGTCAGGTAGGATCACCTCTAATGAGATCAACTATTGTCTGTGTAGGCTAAGAATTGCTAGGTTGCGGTTTAGCACGGTAAAATCCTAACAATATTTAAGTAATAATGGAAAACTCTAAGATCATCATTAACTTGTAAACTCCTATTTTGATTGTGCAAAAGTTTTTATGATTTTTTTATAATTTTTTTAATAGATTCAACTTACATGGACAGGGGTTTCCTATCCTGTATTATTCATATTGGCCACAGGTTGGGCTGAAGGTGGTGGTTGATTTACTTGCCCTATTTGTTGTTGTTGGGATCTCTCTTTGAGAAGAATTTATATTAGGCAACAAATTTTGTATCTCTGAGTTATGGAAGTAAATGGCATTCATCAATGATATGTCCCTGTGAACAAATGCTATAGGTAGCTAATATGGCTATTTTGTTCAAGGGATAGTCTTGTATATCTACCATGATATATTTCCAACATCTACTACAAATTTGTTTATACTACCCTAATGATATGGATATAAAAAGGGCAGTACTAGCAGATGGCTCTTCTAAATTTTTTTAAGAGATCTTATGTTCTTGATAATGAGGATGATGAATTCTTTCTATTTTTATCAAGAATTTCAAACATAGGTAATTTAACCCCCAAGTGTGAAGATCACCTCCCTGTGGTTGCTTGTTTTCTAAATGGACTAAAATGCAACTATCAATAATTATTATTTATACCAACTATTTCATTTAGATTTTACTCTAAACTTCATATGTTAGCACAATAATAATTATTTGACTACTTTTACCCTCTAACAACACTATGATCCCCGACAACAATGCCAAAATGATGAGTGTCGTTGAGTCTCATCATTTAATCTCAATGATTTATCAATCCAGGGTGGTGTCCAAGGTTGTCTACGATAGAGTACAATTCAGGCATTCATATTTCAAGCATTTATTAGTGAAGTAGATTTTGTCTTAGCCTTTTGGTGTCACACTAAACCTAGTCTAAAGAATGGAAACTGAAATAAATTACAGGAATTGAAAACTAAATCTAAATTGCAGAATTTAATAATTAACTACAATTGCATTAATTGAAATTGCTAAATTGAAATCTAATCTACTTTTGCAGAATTGAAACAACAGAATTGAAATTGCTAAATTGAAATTTTGCTAAAATGAAATCCTAAATTACACTTGCAAAATTGAAACCTATTTTACTCTTGCAGAATGGAAGTGATGCTTGGAAATAAAACACCTGTCAATGCCCTGCCACAAAAGGTCGTCAAGCTTCTACTACAGGAATTGACAGCAAAATGAAATATGCTAAAAATGAAAAGTTGTTAAAATAAAAAGCAGGGAAAACATGGAAAGCAAAAGAAAAATGCTTAATATAATCTGTCAGCTGACATACACACAAATGCTGTACACAAACATGATAGAAAACATAAATCACGTAATACAAAATAAAAACAAGAAAATGAAATCTGGAAAGCATTCTATTAATTCTGCTGCAGCAAAATTATAGATTAAAACCTACCATAAAATATCTTCTTCTAGATCTAAAAGTGGGACCATACTTCCTGATCTAGAAGGAGGTGAAAAACACTCTTTAACTAATTAACACTCAGAATAGAAAATGATAAAATAGCTACACTTTTATTGATGACAAAACATGCTGAAAACTGTTACAAAAAATTATTGTACAGTCCTAATTGTTGTAATTGAAAACTCTCCTCTATTCTAATTCCTAACTGGCTCAACCAAGGAGGGATATGTGTTATTTATATAAATATTTACAACATATCCCATGCTCAAATCAGCCTATGTGTTGCTTTTTAGTGATTTGCCAATAATTTTGGATCTAAAATAAATGCAAATCTAGACAGTTTGTGTTGTAGTAGTAGTCATTGGCCCTTTAGAAAAAATCTTTAGTGGTGGGAGTACATGGGAGAAGTCTAAAAATATCTCAATATCTTTCTTCACTTCAGAATATGTCCTTTCTATCTTGCAAACAATTTCCTATTATGCTACAGTTATTTTTGTGTTTATCCTAGAAGAGGATCAAAATTAATCTTTTCCATGAATGGTGGATTTGGACGGCAAGGACGACAAAGTCAGATGGGAGATATTTTCTTTTAATATTTTCAACCTTCTTTCCCTTTTTTCATCGTCAAAAATTCAAAAATCACTTTCTGTTCTCATTCCGAAGATAAGTGGCTCATTCCGAAGAGATTGTATTTCTCATTCTGAAGATGTCCACTCATTTCGAAAAGACTATATTTCTCATTCCAAATATGTTTTCTCATTCCAAAGATCTTCAGAATAAACAATTGTGTGCTCTTCAAGTTATTTTAGCTGCATTTATCAGGTGGATTAGCTCTCAAGATCATATTGCAATAGCCTTCATTCCTCTCCATGTATGAATTCCATGCCTTGCCATTCATTTGTAGCTTGCTGGAATTTACATGGTAAATTACTGCATTTTCCAATTCTGTTGCACAGTTGTAAAATATTGGCATTTATTGCAAATTCAAAAAAAAAATTACATGGAAAAATTATTCAAATATCAACATGAAGGATTACATCAAGTTGCTACTCAATTTATACACTTCATTCACCAAGTAACAATGCTGAAATAGTGCCATAGTGCTGCACAATTGTCCCTGCTCTGTTATACCCTGTTGTTGCCTATTTATACCATGTGGGAATGCTTCTAAATAGGTCAGATGTCTTCTGTAGTCCTTCTGAACTCATTTCATCCATATCTTCATGCTTTGCTTGACAACTTCAAGGTGTTCCTATAAAGTGACAGCTTGCTGATTTTTATATGGCTATTTTTTCAGATTTTCATATTTATGACAGTCCTAATAATTTGGCTTCAATGTGGACTTAAAATAAGTTGAAGGGCAGGAACAAATTAAAAAAACATTGATAAGTTAATGGATATCAGCATACCACATTTGGTTAATTGAAACGTATGTTTTTACGTGCTACTTAATCAAGCAAAATCAGTCACAAAATGCTAAAATTAGTCAAAAACAGAGATATAGTATTTCTAACATAAAATCATGCAAACACTTAACAAATAGTATATTTTAGTCAACTATTTGGCAATTAACTTATCATATGGTAGTCAAACATTGTTAAATAATGAGGCACTTTTGGGCCTCATCAGGTTTACCCTTTTTGAGAATACTATATACAATAGCAAACTGTAAACTTTTTGAAACTAAAGTAGTGGTATGAATTTTATGAAATTGGGTTTCAATTATTCCACCTATCTGAACAAGATATTGTTGTTGCTTAAAGTGATTTTCATATTCTATTACATATCTAACATGCATACATTCTGATGCATCCTTCCACCTAACTTCTTTATTAATTTTACCATCACTTCCTATAACTTTTACATAAGCTTTGCCAACATATTTTTCTATTGTATCTATCTTATTCTGCAGCCTATGATTCTTAGCTAGTTTCCAACTACAAATTTTGCATCTACATGCTTTTGATAGACTTGGTTATCCTCAGTCAAGATAGGTTCTATAAAGAAAAAAAATTTAGCCCTTTCATTCTTAAATGCCCTTCCTATAGCCCAGTTAGTTACCTTTCTCTTTTTAGTATTTTTGCTTGATGATTCATAAGAAGTTTGTAATGTATTTGATTTATCACTTTAATTTTCAACTAGCATGTCATTTTGAGGAATATATTCAAGTGTTTTTTGGATGTCATTGTTATGAGAATTTTCATTCAAAGGCATCTCTTGGTGAGGAATATCTTCAAGTGGAGGTATATCAGGGTCAACAAGGTATTCTACATAGTAGCATACAATAATATTTTTTTATCATTTTTGGATTTAACAAAAAGAACTTACAAATAGAAATATGATTCATATCATCATGCAATATGACCATATTCACATACTATGAATTAACTATTTGAGGAAGAAAATATTATTTAAAATAATCATGAAATATACAACTAACTATTTAGTACTCAAAAAACATTTATACCTTGAATTTGCACATATGTCAATTGCTTGTTGGATTTCGACATATGGATAAAATAATTTAGGATACTATTTTCAACAGAATATTTGGTCCCCTTCTTTGCATCGCCAGTATGTGACATTTTACTTGTAAATAAAATATTTTTCAATTTAGAAAAGTAAAAAAATGTTGAAGAGATCTTACTTCTATGAGGCCTCAAGATAATATTGTAATTAGAATAAACAAATGGTTGGTTGGTATAAAATACATACCTCTTTCCAAAAATGCTTTATTGTGATTCTTTCAGTGTATGCCACTACTCTATTTTCTGGAGATAACACTTGCAACTAATAAGAGCATAAAAATAATCAATATATAAATTCAAATCAATGTAAAAAAAAACTTATGTATGTGAAATATAATTAGAGATGCAAATATGGTAAAATATAAGATTATGGTACAAAGATAAGAAATAGATAATCATAATTTCTTTAAATAAACTAAGAATCACAATGTTATTAGAGAACCAATGCATTTACTTATTTATAATATTATAACAGAAAAGCGGATCTCAATAGAAATAGAGAATTAAATAGTTATAACAAAAAGAGAGAAAATAGGGTAAAACATGGAGAACAGGGCAAAATAGAGAAAAACATGTGAAATAGAGTATTGACTTATTTTCAATATATTATTAACAAACAACAAAAGAAAAACCGACAATTAGATGAAAAAAAACAAATCTTATTACTACAACTACTTCAACTCATATTCTCTAAAAAGAAAAAAATAGAGGATTACATATTCACAATGTCTTAAGAGAAACAAATAACATGGTGCAGAAATAGAGAACCTGATGCGAAAAAATATTTGGCAGTCAGTCCAGGTTTAAAATAGTGTCTGATTATCGATTTGGGTGGAAAAAAAATCTAATGATCGATCCGTGTGGAAACAGAGGTCCGAGGGATGGTCTGAGGGAGAGAGAGTTCTAACAGTAATTTTAGGTGTAAAAATAGGTTTGATTATCTATTTTTGTGGAAATAGAGGTTCGAGGGATGGTCTAGGTGGAGAGAGAGGTTTAGTAGTCGGATCAGGTGGAAAATGAGATCCAGTGGGCAAACTAGGTGGAAAAAGGGGTTGGATGATCGATCAAGGTGGAAAAAGAGGTTTCGTAGTGGGTCCATATGGAAAAAGAGGTCTAGTGGTTGGTTTGGTGGAAAAAGAGGTCTAGTGGTTGGTCCAGGTGGAAAAAGATCCGACGATCGATCCAGGTGGAAAACTAGGACTAGTAGTCGATTTGGATGCAAAACAAGATTTGATAACTATTTTGGGTGCATAATAGAATCTGGTTGTTGATATGGTGTAGATATTAGTTTAGTTTCTATTCAAGTAGGGTTTTGATCTAGATTGACTAATTTTTGCACATGACTAAATTTTGATGGAGTTCTGTAACAGATCAAATGTTTCAGTTCATCTTCCACTTGAAAGATTTTACTTTTCACTGTGGCTGCTTGATTTTATAATAATTTAACTATTTTAAATGAAAAAGTGTAGGTGTGTTAATTATATATAGTGGTATAGTTGGCAAATTTGGCAAGATAAGTTAAAAATTAAAAAAAAAAGGCAAAAAGGGTCCACGATTTAGGCAGGAGTGCTCGCAATTTTTTAAAAACATCTGTAATACTATTATCAACTATTAGAATCCCATACTAACATTATTATTTTTTTGTTATTTTCTTATGTAATGACCTGCTTCCAACGTGGGGGATTCCATTATAATGTTATTTTGTAATACTTTGTAATATATGTGGTAAGTAAGGCACCTAGCCAAGTGATGCCATCTCATGTAACCATTATTAAGATTGTAACTAACGTTTGGTAGAATATTCTAGCTCAAGTGGCAATTGCATGTAAGCCAACTCTTGAGCCTTTAGGTAGGGTTGCATAAATATTTCTCTTTAAAATACATTGAGGCATATACAAATGTATCTTTTTGCAAATTAATGAAATATTGAAAGAGGTTTCCCCCTCGAAGAGGCCTATGATTCTGAATTATTTGTGAGATTGTTTCAATTATACAATTACTTTTACCATAGTGTTATTCTGTTATTTGATGCATTTAAATTATTTTCAGTATTTTGTGTGAATGAGTCTTATTTTAATAGTAGGTTCCTAACAAGTGGTATCAGAGCGCTTTCTAGGGTTGAGTTCTGCTATGACTATGACAATTATTGCTCAACCATTTCTACCTATTAGGTATAATTTTCTTGTATTTTTTTATTATTTTCCTTAATTTAAAAAACCCAAAAAAATAGCAAAAAAAACCTAAATAATATAGTACTTTTTTTTTTAGGTCCGAGGTGTAGACCAATTGGTTCATCCAAACCCCATAAGGGGGGTGGAGGTCCAAGGTTCAAATCTTGGGCCTCATCGGACTGAACGCTTGTCCCTTTCCTGGTGCTTTCAGTGACGTAAAAGGTTTAAAATGATTGTGGCATGGTGGTTATAGGGGTGGATCTGTGTGAAGAGTTATGTGGCGACTTTTGGGGCAAACAACGCAAAATACTGTGGTGGGCATAAAAGCTGGACAGCCTACCCGGATTCATGGTGGCTACCGATTCCACCATGTAATTAAAAAAAAATATATATTTAGTACTTTTTTTAGTAGTTGAGTAGGCTAGAAACCTTGTATTGGGGGTTTTAAAATATCATGAAGGAGCTATCGTTATTGGCTAAGCTAGATAGCCCATAAAGCATCTAGTGAAGTGAGGGGAAATCAAGCTCTAATACCCAGGCCTTAGACAACACTCACACATGAAATTGAGCTCCCACACATCTTTGGGTGTATCGAGAGACCATTTTAGGCTTAAACAAAATTTTATTCAGTAGGAAGATTTTCGGCCTTATATCATCCATAGTCCATGGGATACAACATCTCAGACGATTACCCTCTTGTACTATTAGAGAGGTAGATAGTATGCATAAGGGTATGTGTGGAATCCTCCTTTCATAGTGACCTAAATTATTGGTCCAAGCACTATTTTTCACCACTACGGTGTAACGAAGGGCCTATTGTTTTACATACTCCTTTGCCTAGCGTACCCTGGTTCTATGAAAAGATTAAACCTGTAAAAACAAAATCTTCCTATCTACTAAACCTGCATTCACAACCCCAAAAAAGTGAGTATATGAAGGACTTACTTATCACTAAAGAACAAACTTGCATGCACCAAAAAGTCAGGATAAAGTTTGCAAGTGTCTATCACAATCTAAAATATTTTAGTACCATTCGGGTCAGTGATAATAATAGTCGGGTTAGTGATAGTAACAGTCAGATCAATGGTACTAACAGTCAGGTCAGTGATAGTAACAATCAGGTCAGTGACAGTAACAGTCAGGTCCATAGTGATAGTAATAGTCGTCTATAACTGTAAAAAATTATAGGTGGTCAGGATCAAAAACAAAACTATTAATATCAGTAACTACACAGTATAGAGGATTCCAAAATCAATGATGTAAATAGTGTTGGTAATTTTAGTACAGGTGATAGGAACTAAGACAAAACAATGACAAGGTGGTCAATCGAAAGAATGCACAAGTTCGAGATAATTGATCCAGTACCCAACTTTTGAACCGTATATCTCCAAATAAAAAACCGACCACACCAGTAGACTTGTAAAAATAAAGGATAAAAGAAGTTTGGGTGTCCAAAATTAGTGTTGTGGGATATAGCTCATTGTGATCACCTTTTAAAGCTGATCATTTTGATATATAACACCCAAGCACTTTTTCGGACCCTTACTAAAAATAGTAATTCCTAAAATCACACTTCTATTTTTAGTAATTCAGTAAAAGAGGTTCAAGACTATCCAAAATGGTTGGTGGCACTCATGGACATAAAAAAGAGATAGATCAGGTCACCTCATTGTTGGAAACCCTCCAAAACACCGTTGATAGCATGTAAATCTCAAATCAATATGTGATGACAGAGCTTCAAAATTTTAGAGATGATTATGCTACCTCTAGAACCCACATAAAAGAAAAACTTGTAAAAATTGAGTCTAAATTACAAGGTGTTCCAAGAAATTTTGAGTACCATACTAAGCACTCACATTCTAACAAAGATAAAGAAATGGCAATAAATGATTCTCACCCTCGCTATGATCGTGATCATACCTTTAAGATGCCTAAATTAGACTTTCCTAATTTTAATGGGAAGGATGTGGATGGGTGGTTATGTCGTGTTACTCAAATTTTAGACTTCACAATGTTCCTTTAACTTAGACTCCAAATGGCTTCCTTTAACTTGGAATTTAAAGCTTTACAGTGGTACCAATGGTTGTAGAACAATAACCCTAATCCTTCTTAGGAAGACTTCAAATCTTAATTAATCACTCGCTTTGGCCCTAGTGAGTATGATGATTTTACAATACAATTGACAAAGTTGAAACAAACTTTGATAGTTCACAATTACCAAATATAATTTGAGAAATTAGCCAACAAAACTAAAAGACTGAATGAAGGGTTCTTTATAAGTTGTTTTGTTAGCAGTTTTAGGGAAGATCTCCAAGCTGAGGTCATGATGTTTAAACCATAATCCATGATGCAGGCTATCAAGTTGGCTCATTTGGCCGAATCCAAATTTTTATCTTAAAGGTGGCTATCTAAATTTCTATAGGCTAGACCCTCTTTTCCTCCTCAATTCTAAAATTAAAATGAACACAAAACTACTGCACCCAAATGCCTAACCACTATTGAAATGGATGTGTGATGCATCCAAGGGTTGTGCTACAATTATGATGATTTTTTTTCATAGGCATAGGTGCACCCAAAAGAAGTTGTTCCTTATAGATGCTGATGAGCCTAAAACCAGTGACCACAATGATGATGACAAGGAATCAGTAGAGGAACTACCCAAAGGAGAGGAAGAAAACCACAATGAACCATAGGCTAAGATTTATGTTCATGCTCTTGTTGGCATTACTACTCCCTAAACCATGAAAATTGTGGGTTACTTCAAAAGCTTAAGTATTATCATCCTGATTGATTATGGTAGTACACACAACTTTATTGATCCCCGTATTGCCAAACAGGTAAAATTTTATGTACATATAAGTAATTTCTTTGAGGTTATGGTAGCCAATGGTGGAACATTACCTTACAAAGTTAAATATCATAATGTTAAGGTAAAAATTAGGGACTATGATCTCAAACAAGATATGTTTACACTTCAAATAGGGGGATGTGATATCATGTTGGGAGGTCAATAGTTGGGCACATTGAGAACCATCTCATGGAACTTTGCTGAGATCAGATGTAATTTTCACAAAATGGATAGTCCCACACTCTCCATGGCTCAAAAGCTTAGCCTCCACAAATCATCAGTTTATGTTGGATGGAGAAGTTGTTATTAAAATCATCTCGGGGTGTCATAGCTCAAATATTTATGATCCAACCTCCCACTTCTGAGGTGGAGTCTATTCCCATCGATTTGCAGCTTATTTTGGCCAAACATGATTCTATTTTTGTTGAAACTTCAAAATTTCTACCTCGATGCTCACATGACCATATTATTCCATTATTACCTGGTGGTGCACCACCCAACATCAGACCGTACCAGTATCCTCATGCTCTTAAGTTAAAAATCAAGAATTTAGTGTAGGAATTATTGAAATTCGGTGTCATTCGACCAAGTAACAGTTCTTACTCTTTTCCAATATTATTGGTACGTAAGAAATATGGATCTTGGCGATTGTGTATAGACTACCGAGAGCTTAATAAACTCATAATCAAGGATAAGTTTCCTATTCTAGTGGTGGATGAATTACTATATGAGATACATGGCACTATGTATTTCTCCAAATTATACCTTCACTTTGGGTATCATCAGATCAAGCTCAAGGATGAAGATATTTCCAAGACTGCTTTTCATACTCATGAAGATCACTATGAGTTCTTGGCGATGCCCTTTGGCTTGATTAAAGCTCCTTCCACATTTCAAAGCCTTATGAAAAATATATTTCACACATTTATCTAAAAATTCATCTTGGTTTTATTTGACGACATTCTGGTTTATAGCCATTCATGGGAAGAGCACCTCACCCGTGTGGATCAAAATTTATAGCTTTTGGCACATCAATTTTTTGCTAAGCGGTCCAAGTGTTCCTTTGGTTTGATGTAAGTGGAATATTTAGGACACATTTTCACTAAAGATGGCATCAAAGTTGACTCCAATAAGATCCAAGTAGTCCAAGACTGATGGAAACTCGACACTCTCAAAGGACTCCATGGATTTTTAGGGCTTACAAGATACTACCACAAATTTATTTGTAATTATGGTAAAATTGTAGCTCCCCTCACTTCCATGTTAAAGGACTCTTTTAATTGGTCAAGACCCATTGAACAGGTATCTAAGAATGGTAAGGAGGCATGGGATTCCTTAACAACCATCTTTGCAAGGAAGAATAAATCAACAATTCTTCACCTCCAAACACAACTTCATACTCTTCATATGAAATCAGGTGAAACAGTAGAGCTATTCCTCTATAGAGTGGCAGAATTGAAAACAAAACTATAATCCTTAGGAGAAAAAGTGGAAGACCAAGTCTTGACCTCTATCATTTTGAGGGATCTTCCCGACTCCTACATAATGTTGATCACTTCATTACAAGTCTCTGGAAGGATAGTGACTTTTGTCGAGTTGGTAAATATGCTTCAAACATAAGAAGCTAATCAACTCCAAAGAGATGAGGCATCCAACAATGCTCTTTTCTCAAACATACAAGGTGGTAAGAAAAAGTGGAATCATCAGCAAGGTTCTTCTTCTAATAAATATAAGGGTAAAGGCAAAGAGACTTAGAAGAAGAAGCAGCATTGTAATATTTGTGACAAGGACACTCATGAAACCAAAAGATGTTGGTTTAAGAACAAACCGTTCAATGAACAAGGAAATAAAAAGGGCAAAGGCAAACCAAAGAATAATAATAAATAGCAATAGGGACACATTGCAGTTGAAGATTCTAGTTCAGACTCTGAACGAGCACACAAGGTGCTCATGACACACAAATTCCCTTCACAAGGACACTGTGTGGTACATAGATTCAAGCACTAGTAAGCATATGACTGGCGATAAGTCCTGGTTTGAGATATTTGAGACTTGAGAAGGTAGACTGGTCACCATTGCTAATAATCAAGCCTATCAATTTCAGGGAGAAGGAAGTATTTTTGTCTCCCTTCCAGATGGAGAATGTAAAATTCAAAAAGTTCTTTATGTACCAGGATTGAAAAATAATCTCTTGTCAGTTCCACAAATCCTAGACAATCACATGAATGTCAATTTCAATGTGGACAAAGAAAAGAAACATTGCTTTATCACCAAGAAAGGAAAACAGATAGCAACATACAAACTATTGTAATCACAATGACACTGATAGGGGGGGTGAATCAGTGTGATATTTAAAATTTCTAATATATATAGTTTGAAACCTAGCAGCAGTTTAAAACTGATAAAAGAAATATCAAATGCAGCAAGAAAGCATGACACACAACACAAGTAATTTAACGAGGTTCACCAATGTGGCTACTCCTCAAAACGACCGCTTGGACTACCATCCAAATCCAGCCAATGCAAAGCTACAACTTTACAATATCTTTTACCAAAGCACCAACTGGAAGGAGCACCAACCCCTTAGCTTTATCCCTGTTTCAAATAGAATGGAGCACCAACTCCTAATTTACCAAAGCACCTACTGGAAAGAGGCACCAACCCCTTATGCCAAGCTCGCAACTTGGAAGTCAATAATGATAATGAAAATTATAGAATAAAACTTTCACCTTATTTCTCACAGTCTCATTGTTTCTCCGCATTCCGCTGCTTCATGCAAAATGCTTCGCACTATCCGACCGCTTCCGTGAACTTCTTCGCACTCTCTGCTGCAATCAGATGATCGATCACTTCTGCTGTCTACGTGCTATCACTTCGCACTTAGAACTCAACCTCTGCACACCGCGCTCTTAATTCATGCAATCACGATATGCACACTTCGCTTCAACTCGAACTACGACTTCGCACTCAGCTTGAAACGATATGACTCAACATCTGCACCCCGTGCACCTCATTCGCACAAGTTCGATACGACTCGCTCTCTGCTCGACACGAACTTCACTTGCGCAAACACTCTACTCGCATTCGCACATTATCTTCACACCGCATACTCTCAAACTCGAAGTACCCCTCCTTTTATAGAAGAAATTTTAGGAACAAATCTTAAACAACAGTCGGCTGTAACCCTAAGAATGTCGGCTACAAAACCCTAGAAATTGTCGACTACAAACCCTAGAAATTGTCGATTGCAAACCCTAGAAATTGTCGATTGCAAACCCTAGAAATTGTTGACTACAAACCCTAAAATTTATCATCCCAGATTCAACTTTGTCGGCCTCAACTGCTACTGCCACCTCTGTCACCTTCCTGTAACTATTGCCGTGAAATAGAAACATGTCACGATATCGTGACACTTTTTGTAGCCGTACGCCTTCTTGTCCTTGCTGTCACAAAATCATGACCCTTTTGGCCTTTGATAGCTTTGCCACCGTTCTTGTCATGAAATCGTGACACTTCAAACTTTTGCTGACGTCATCCTCATTCTTGTCATGAAATCATGACGCTTTCGGCTTCCAGAGGCTTTTCTTGCAACCTGTCATGAAATCGTGACACTTTCAGCTTTCACTGATGTCATCCTCATTCTTGTCACGAAATCATGACGCTTTCGGCTTCCAGAGGCTTTTCTTGCAACCTATCATGAAATCGTGACACTTTCAGCTTTCGCTGACGTCATCCTCATCCTTGTCATGAAATCGTGACGCTTTTGGCTTTCATACATTTCTCGCTTCATGCACTAGCGAAATCGCTACAACTTTGTGCCTTATGCTTCCAACTTTGCTTCGACCCGCGAAACTTTGACTTGTAGCGAAATCGCTACACCTTTGTGCCTTGCACTTTCGACTTGTAGCATAATCGCTACACCTTTGTGTTCTGCACTTTTGACTTGTAGCGAAATCGCTACACTTTTGTGTTTTGCACTTTTGACTTGTAGCAAAATCGCTACACCTTTGTGTTGTGCACTTTTGACTCGTAGCGAAATCGCTACACTTTTGTGTTCTGCACTTTTGACTTGTAGCGAAATCGCTACACCTTTGTGTCTTGCAGTTTCGACTTGTAGCGAAATCGCTACAACTTTTCACTTAACACTTTCTCCTTGCTTCGGCCAACGAAATTTCAACATGTAGCGAAATCGCTACAACTTTTCCACTTAACGCTTTCTCCTTGCTTCGGCCAACGAAAATCCAACATGTAGCGAAATCGCTACAGTTTCTCGACTTAGCTTCTTGGCCTCCAACATGTCGTGAAATCGTGATAGTTTGCCTTGCGCCTTCTCTCTCCTCATTTTTGTCACGAAATCATGACATTTTCGGCTGTGCCTTCTCTCTCCTCATTTTTGTCTGAAATCGTGACATTTTCGGCTGTGCCTTCTCTCTCCTCATTTTTGTCATGAAATCATGACATTTTCGGCTGTGCCTTCTCTCTCCTCCGACCTGTCGTGAAATCGTGATAGAAAACATGTCGCGATATCGCGACAGTTTTCTAACTTGTCTTTTTCTTCGAATTTTTGAAACTGGGTCACTTCTATTTTCCAGGAATTGCACTTTACATAATCTGACTATCCTTTGAACTTCTTGTCCTCGCATCCGAATGACTCCTGAACTGTCTCGTCCATCGCATCATTAGATCTAACTGCTTGTGTTGACAACAATGACAAACTTCTTGCAACACCTTGCTCAACAATCTCCCCCTTTGGAATTGTTGGCAACACCTGTGTACATTCCTCGTAACTCTTCTCCCCCTTTGTCAATAATACCAAAGGGCTGCTGCAGACTCCCCCTGAGTCCATCCTCACAATTCTCAGGCACAATTTGTTGCATCTAGCACAAATTATGATCATGAGCAAAAGAATAGTCAAATACTCAAATGCTCCCCCTGAGAAAGTGATCCCTATAGCTAGTCACTTCTTAGGAAGTGTGACTACTCCTAATTTGCTTTGAAGGTACTCAAATACTTCCTTGGGCAAGGGTTTTGTAAAAATATCTCGCTACTTGTTCCGTAGTTGGGACAAAATCCAATTTAACTTCTCCTTCGCAACTTTCTCCTTCAAGAAATGATACCTTATAGCAATGTGTTTTGTCCGTGAGTGCATAACTCGGATTCTTGGAGATGTTAATTGCACTGGTGTTATCACACTTAACTGATATTGGTTCACTGAAATTAATTCCAAGATCTTTCAAAGTTTGTTTCATCCATAAGACTTGAGTACAACAAGTTGTTGCTGCAATATATTCTGCCTCACTTGTTGATAAAGAAACTGACTCTTGTTTCTTGCTGTGCCAAGCAACCAACCTGTCACCGAGATAAAAAGCACCTCCACTTGTACTCTTTCTCGTCATCAACACATCCAGCCCAATTTGCATCCGAATATGATATAAGAGTGAAGTCTTTGCCTTTTGGATACCACAACCCATACTCCATGGTGCCCTTGAGATACCGAAAATCCTTTTAACTCGTTGTCACATGAGTCTCTTTGGGACCGGCCTGAAATCTAGCTACCATGCAAACCGCTCGTAGAATATCGAGTCTAGTAGCTGTTAAATATAGTAAACTTCCAATCATAGATCTGTACATGGTTTGGTCTATAGGTGGAGATTTGTCTTCTTTACTCAATTTGCAGCCTGTTGTCATGGGAGTGCTAACTGGCTTACAGTCCTCCATAGTGAACCTCTTTAGCATTTCTTTCACATATTTGATTTGGGAAATGAATATGCCTTTCTCATTTTGATTAACTTGTAGCCCAAGAAAGTAAGACAGTTCACCAATCATAGACATTTCAAATTCATTCTGCATCTTATTTGCTAAGTCTTTACAAGATTCATCTTTGTTGTTGCCAAATATGATATCATCTACATAGACAACAAGAACAATGAGATGCCCACCTTCTGTTTTCACATACAGATTCATCGTCCACTAAACCTTTCTTGAATCCCTGTTGAGAGAGATAGTTGTCTAGCCTTGCATACCATGCCCGTGGTGCTTGTTTTAATCCATATAATGCTTTCTTTAATTTGCAGACAAGGTTAGGATCCTCACTAATTTGAAAGCCATCCGGTTGTTCAATATAGACCTCTTCTTCGAGTTTCCCATTTAAAAAGGCAGATTTTACATCCATCTGATAAACTCTGAAGTTTTTGTGAACTGCTAAGGCCAGAAACATTCTAATTGCTTCTAATCTGGCCACTGGTGCAAAAGTCTCTTCAAAATCAATGCCTTCGACCTGTGCATATCCTTTACAAACCAGTCTTGCTTTGTTCCTAATGACCTGTCCGTCTTCATTTAATTTGTTTCGAAATATCCATTTGGTGTCGATTACATTCTTATTCGCAGGTCTAGGTACTAATTCCCAAGTTCTGTTCTTTTCAATCTGATCTAACTCTTCATTTATTGCCTTCATCCAGCTATCATCTTTGCTTGCTTCATCTATGTTTTTGGGCTCAATGCTAGATAAAAGAGAGTAATTACTTATTACTTTCCTTCTTGTCTGAATACCAGCTGTGGGATCTCCAATTATTTGGTCTCTTGGATGATTTTTCTGCCAGCTACCTGTTTTGAATTTCTTGTTTTCTTGCACCTCTGAGTCATCGACTAATTCATCTGAATCAAACGTAGATTTATTTTCTGTTTCATTCACCTCATCTCCTTCAACGACTTCTTCATAGATTGGGTAGTTTTCCTCAAAGTCGGCTAATCGTTTCCCACCTTCATCGAATTTAACATCTCGCACTGTCCACAATTTTCTTGAGTCTCTTGTTGTAGCATTTGTAAGCTTTGCTTTTTGATGAATACCCAACAAAAACACCTTCATCTCGCTTCTATCTTCAAACTTCCCAAGGTTGTCATCAGTTTTTCTGATGTAGCACCTACAACCAAATACTTTGAGATGTTTTGTTGTTGCTTTTCTACCAAACCACAACTCATAAGGTGTTTTGCATTCATGAGTTCTTAACATATATCTGTTTTGGATGTATACTGCAGTGTGAACTGCTTCTTTCCAGAATCTATCTGCTATTTTGTTTTCTGCCAGCATGGTGCGTGCCATTTCCTGTATAGTTCTGTTCTTTCTTTCTACTACGCCATTCTGCTGTGGAGTTCTAGCTGCTGAATATTGTCTCCTGATACCATGTTTTTCATAGTATTCTATAAATTCATTCGAAATGAATTCTCCTCCTCTGTCTGATCGTAAACATTTGACCCTTTTTCCTGTTTCATTCTCAACTAGCTGTTTGAAGGATCTGAACATTTCAAAAGCTTCTGTTTTATCTTTTAGGAAAAATATCCATGTCATTCTGGAATAATCATCGATACACAGCATAAAGTATTTGTCGCCGTTTATGCTTTGAGTTCTCATGGGTCCACATAAGTCTGTATGAATAAGTTCCAAGGGCCTGCTAGTGTGGTATTCTTTTGTTTTAAATGAGACTCTGGTTTGCTTTCCCTTCTGACATGAAGCACAAACATTGTTTGAAGGTTTTTTAATGGTTGGAATATCTCTCACTGCTTGTTTCGAGCTGATTTTCACCAAATTATCAAAACTTATGTGTCCAAGCCTCTTGTGCCACAGCCAGTTCTCTTCTTCTTGTCCAATGAAACACGTACCTTCTGAAGTTTCTGAGAGTGTGTACAAATTTCCAGACGTCCTTGAACCAGTTGCTATCAATTTCCCACTGTTTATTTTTCTGACTTCACAACCCTACTTTTTGAAGACTACTTCATGTCCTTTATCACAGATTTGATTGACACTTAACAGGTTGTGTTTCAAACCATCCACAAATAAAACTTCTTCGACTTGATTTTCCCTTCACTAATTTTGACAGATCCTTTTCCTATTATTTTGGCTCCATCATTATTTCCAAACTTCACAGAGCCACCCTCATATTTCTGTAGTTTTTCAAATTTCTGTTTATCACCTGTCATATGACTTGAGCAACCACTGTCAAGAATCCACGGTACACATTTATTCTCGAGCCCCGAAAGCTGTCTGCACTATTAAAGATTCCTTTTCTTCCCTGAGTTGTTCTTTCTGTTTCCATTCTGTTTTGACTATGGTATTGGGTTCTAACTTGGATTTCCCCTTTTCAGAATCTTGCACATATCTTTCAGAAATATTTCTATTCTGTTTTGCCCTATATGGTTGAATTCTTCTTTTTTGAGATTGATTTGAAACAGAAGTACTATGACAGTTTCTAGCAATGTGCCCAAAGTTGTGACAATTAAAGCATTCTACTGCATAACTCATTAGAGGAGCAAAGGTATTTCTACTAGTGAAACTTCTTGGACCTACATTATACTTGCAGTTAGCAATTTTATGCCCATAACCATTACATTTGAAATAGAAACCATAAAAGTAATGATTGAACCTGAAAGATGGTTTTTGCCAAGATGTTGCAGGAGCCTTAGATCTTCTTTTCTTTTGATGTGTGACCTTGGTAAAACCATCATTGTCAGTTCCTATTTCAGGACTGGCATTACTACTTTCTTTTGCCTCGATTTGTTTTTCTTTCAACAACCTGTTTCTTGTCTTTACTCTTTTCACATTCAACATTGCTTGCCTTTGGTCCGTTTGATGATTCTCCTTCAATAAAGCCCAGACCGAATTTGATACCTGCGGGTCTTTGATCGCTTAGGATTTTGTCCAACTTCATCGAACTTTCTTCACGTTTGAAATGGCAGCTAATTTTTTGATCCAACTCTTGTATCTGTATTCGAAGACCAACATTTTCTTCTTCCAATTTGCAACAATAATCTATCTTCATGGTTACCTGTACTTCAAGATCTTCGGACATTTTCTTGTACTCTTCTGTCTGTGTTTTTAGACTGGTTATAATGTCATTTGCATCCTCAAGCTTCCTTGATAGTTTTTTATTCTTTCTTTTCTCAGATTTCCATTCCATAAGAGCAGAAACCAGCTCACCTTCTAAATCAACTTCAGCCTCACCTTTTTCAATAGACACTTTAGAGTTCATTCCTTCTCTCTTTTCTGTGTTTTCTGCCTCTTCTGATTTTTCTACTTCAAACGCCATAAAGAGAGCCTCACCTGTTCCTTCTTCAGAGTCTTCACTAGAGCTGTCCTCTAAAGAATCTGCATTTCGGGAGATAAAACTTTTCTTTTTGAAATTGCCTTTCCTGAAGTTTGATTTCTTCTTCCAATCACTTCTTTCTTGGTGCGAAGTTTCCTCACCCTGGTTCTTTTCATTGAGAGGACATTTTGTCGCAAAGTGCCCAATGCCTCCGTAGTTAAAGCATTTAAATGGTAGCTTTCCTCTGTACTTTCCTTTTCCCTTTCTCAGTTTTCTGACAAAATTTGCTTCCATTTCATCTGATACATCCTCTTCTTCAGACTCTGGTTTTGTGACTTTGCCTTTTAGGGCTTTGAAAGTAGCTTCTCTATCTGTGGGATTAGACCTTCCTATTCTCATTTCAAAAGCAGTCAAAGAACCATGCATCTCATCCATACTAAAATGATTTAGATCTTTGGCTTCTTCTATGGCAGAGACTTTAGAATCAAATCTAGGAGGGAGCGATCTTAATACCTTTTTCACGATAGTAGCATCGTTTATATTTTCGCCGAGACCTCTGATTGAATTGGTGATCCCATTGACTCTTTGCATGAAAGTCTCTATGTTCTCATCATTGTCCATCTTTAAAGATTCGAATTGAGCTCGATGTGTTTGAAGCTTGGCCTCCTTGATCCTATCATCTCCTTCATGAATGTTCTCTAGTTTATCCCATACATCTTTTGCTGATTCACAATTTATGATCTTGACTAGCTCACTCTCCACTAGTCCACACATGATGGCATTTTTTGCTTTTGAATCATTTTCAAATGCCTTTTTACCAGCAGTGTCTGTTGGAGCGGTGGCGGGAGCTTTGTAACCATTAACTACCGCACCCCGGATGTCAAAACCCAAAGCACCGAGATATGTCTCGCATTCTAATTTTCTAGAACGCATAATTAGTTCCATCAAACAATGGTGCTTTGTTCGAGGAGAACCCTTCACCACTTGCCATTGCGTCACTTCCAAGATCACCCTAGCTGTTTGAGCCTGTTCAGGAACCTAGCTCTGATACCAATTGTTGTAATCACAGTGACACTGAGAGGGGGTGAATCAGTGTGATCTTTAAAATTTCTAATATATATAGTTTTAAATCCAAAGCAGTAGTTTAAAATTGATAAAAGAAATATCAAATGCAGCAAGAAAGCATGACACACAACACAGTAATTTAACGAGGTTCACCAATGTGGCTACTCCTCAAAATGACTGCTTGGACTACCATCCAAATCCAGCCAATGCAAAGCTACAACTTTACAATATCTTTTACCAACACCAACTGGAAGGAGCACCAACCCCTTAGCTTTATCTGTTTCAAACAGAATGGAGCACCAACTCCTAATTTACCAGCACCTACTGGAAAGAGGCACCAACCCCTTATGCCAAGCTGCAACTTGGAAGTCAATAATGATAATGAAAATTATAGAATAAAACTTTCACCTTATTTCTCATAGTCTGTTGTTTCTCTGCATTCTGCTGCTTCTACGCAAAATGCTTCGCACTATCCGACCGCTTCTATGAACTTCTTCGCACTCTCTACTGCAATCAGATGATCGATCACTTCTACTGTCTATGCGCTATCACTTCGCACTTAGAACTCAACCTCTGCACACCGCGCTCTTAATTCATGCAATCACGATATGCACACTTCGCTTCAACTCGAACTATGACTTCGCACTCAGCTTGAAACGATATGACTCAACATCTACACCCCGTGCACCTCATTCGCACAAGTTCGATACGACTCGCTCTCTGCTCGACACGAACTTCACTTGCGCAAACACTCTACTCGCATTCGCACATTATCTTCACACAGCATATCTCAAACTCGAAGTACCCCTCCTTTTATAGAAGAAATTTTAAGAACAAATCTTAAACAATAGTCGACTGTAACCCTAAGAATGTCAGCTGCAAAACCCTAGAAATTTTAGTTGCAAACCCTAGAAATTGTCGGCTACAAACCCTAGAAATTGTCGGTTACAAACCCTAAAATCTATCGGCCTAGATTCAACTTTGTCGGCCTCAACTGCTACTGCCACCTCTGTCACCTTCCAGTAACTATTGTCATGAAATAGAAACATGTCGTGATATCGCGACACTTTTTGTAGCCGTACGCCTTCTTGTCCTTGCTTGTCACGAAATCGTGACCCTTTTGGCCTTTGATAGCTTTGCCACCGTTCTTGTCATGAAATCGTGACACTTCAAACTTTTGCTGACGTCATCCTCATTCTTGTCACGAAATCGTGACGCTTTCGGCTTCCAGAGGCTTTTCTTGCAACCTGTCGTGAAATCGTGACACTTTCAACTTTCACTGATGTCATCCTCATTCTTGTCATGAAATCATGATGCTTTCAGCTTCCAGAGGCTTTTCTTGCAACCTATCACGAAATCGTGACACTTTCAGCTTTCGCTGACATCATCCTCATCCTTGTCATGAAATCGTGATGCTTTCGGCTTTCGTACATTTCTCGCTTCATGCACTAGCAAAATCAAGACATGTAGCGAAATCGCTACAACTTTGTGCCTTATGCTTCCAACTTTGCTTCGACCCGCAAAACTTTGACTTGTAGCGAAATCGCTACACCTTTGTGCCTTGCACTTTTGACTTGTAGCATAATCGCTACACCTTTGTGTTCTGCACTTTTGACTTGTAGCGAAATCGCTACACTTTTGTGTTCTGCACTTTTGACTTGTAGCGAAATCGCTACACCTTTGTGTTGTGCACTTTTGACTCATAGCAAAATCGCTACACTTTTGTGTTCTGCACTTTTGACTTGTAGCGAAATCGCTACACCTTTGTGTCTTGCAGTTTCGACTTGTAGCGAAATCGCTACAACTTTTCCACTTAACACTTTCTCCTTGCTTCGGCCAGCAAAATTTCAACATGTAGCGAAATCGCTACAACTTTTCCACTTAACGCTTTCTCCTTGCTTCGGCCAGCGAAAATCCAACATGTAGCGAAATCGCTACAGTTTCTCGACTTAGCTTCTTGGCCTCCAACATGTCGCGAAATCGCGACAGTTTGCCTTGCGCCTTCTCTCTCCTCATTTTTGTCACGAAATCATGACATTTTCGACTGCGCCTTCTCTCTCCTCATTTTTGTCGTGAAATCATGACATTTTTGGCTGCGCCTTCTCTCTCCTCATTTTTGTCGTGAAATCGTGACATTTTCGGCTGCGCCTTCTCTCTCCTCCGACTTGTCGCGAAATCGTGACAGAAAACATGTCGCGATATCGCGACAGTTTTCTAACTTGTCTTTTTCTTCGAATTTTTGAAACTGGGTCACTTCTGTTTTCCAGGAATTGCACTTTACATAATCTGACTATCCTTTGAACTTCTGTCCTCTGCATCTGAATGACTCCTGAACTGTCTGTCCACTGCATCATTAGATCTAACTGCCTGTGTTGACAACAATGACAAACTTCTTGCAACACCTTGCTCAACACAAACATGGTTTATTTGTCTTAGATGCAATTACCTCAACACATACTATAATGGCAGTAACCACAAAAGAGGCCACATCTCTATGGAATAAGATATTTGGGCATTTAAGTTCAGGATATTTACTAGAACTCAATAAATATCAAATGGTGAAAGGATTGCCTACTCTTTCATCTACTTTACTAGTATGCTCAGATTGCTTATTAGGCAAGCAACACAAAGTGCACTTTGAACCTAGCTCATTTCGAGATAAGGTACCTTTGGAGTTGGTTCACATAGATTTGTGTGGTCCCATGACTACTAGTTATGGAGGAAAAAGGTATTTTCAATTGTTTTTTGATGATCACTCACACAAGATGTGGGTCTTCTTCTTGCAGTTGAAGTCTGAAGCATTTACCTATTTTCAACAATTCAAAAAGCTTGTTGAGAAAGAATCAAGATGCTTCATCAAGACCCTCCATTCAGATCGAGGGGGGAATACACATCAAAGGAATTTTCCTCATTTTTACAGACTCATGGGATAAAAAGACAGTTAACCACAACCTATTCTCCTCAGTCAAATAGAGTTGCTGAGAGAAGAAATCGGTCCATTATGGAAATGGTTTGATGTATGCTTAAGGGAGAAAATATTGAGTAAATTTACTGGGTTGAAGTTATTCAAACTATAGTATATCTTATAAATAGAGCACCCACAAGGGCTCTTGAACGTATGATTCCTCATGAAGCATGTAATGGAAGGAAACCCTCCATATCTCATCTACGGGTTTTTGGGTGTAAATATTTTATGCATATACCCAAGGAGAAAATAAAGAAAATAGATGAGAAGTCCCTACCATGTGTTTTTCTTGGATATGATGAATTTTCAAAATGCTATCGATTGATAGACCCATTTACCAAGAAAATACATGTCAGTAGAGATGTAGTGTTTGATGAAGCTTTTACACCCAAAACTACATCAGTATACCTAGATGATGAGGAGCAACAACCACTTCCTTCTCCATAACAGAAAAATCCTCCCAAATGGTATACGAGCACAATGAAATATTCCAAACTCACTTCCCCACCTGATCTTACTCTCAATCGTCCAAAGACACGAAGCATGACTCAACAAGAAAATACTGAAGCATCCACTTCAGTTGATGATCTTTGTGCAGATTTTTAAGATCTTTCTATTGATAGAGAGTTAGCAAGGGAAGATGATATGGAAATAGATGAGGAGAGGGTTTACTTATCATAATTTGATGAAAATGAACCTTCTAAATTTGATGAAGCACTTAGACTGCCTTAGTGGAAGGTAGCTATGGATGTAGAACATAACTCCCTCATCAAGAATAAAACATAGAAGCTGGTAGATTTGCCTAATGTAAAGAAATCCATAGGCTGCAAATGGGTTTACAAAGTCAAATATAAGGCAGATGGTACCATAGACAAGCATAAGGCCCATCTTGTGGCAAAGCTATGCTCAAAAGGAAGGCCTTGACTATGAGGAAACCTTAGCTCCTACAACAAGGATGACCACCATTCGAGTTCTTTGTACTATGGCAGCATAGTTCAGATGGAAATCACATCAGATGGATGTAAAAAGTGTCTTTCTAAATGGTGACTTAAAAGAAGAAGTGTACATGACTCAACCTCCTAGATTTGCTGAGGAAATCCATGAGCAACAAGTTTGCAAGTTGGTCAAATCATTATACGGGCTAAAACAAGCCCCAAGATCATGGTACATAAAAATGGATAGTCACCTACTACAGCATGGATTTAAGAGAAGTCCATCTGATGCAAATATCTATATCAAGAACATAGGTTCTGAAATAGTGATTCTTGTGTTATATGTAGATGATCTGATCATCACTAGTAATTCAGAGAAATTGATTAAAGCCATGAAAAATGACTTGAAAGAGTCATTTGATATGAAAAATCTAGGACTTCTCCACTATTGTCTTGGCCTTGAGATAGAATAGAATAAGAATCATCTTAGGGGGACTCAGAAAAAGTATGCCAAGACTTTAGTAGAAAAATATCGTATGACTTATTGTAAGCCCAAAGCAACACCGATGGAATCAGGGCTTCAGTTATCACGGTATGATGACTCACCACAAGTAGATAGCACGCTATATTGACATATGATTGGAAGCCTCATCTATCTGACCAACACTAGACCAAACATTACTTATGTTGTAAACTATCTTTCTCAATTCATGCAGGAACCAAAAGTCTCTCACTGAAAATCAGCTAAGAGGGTTCTTCACTACATTTAGGGTAGTGTAGATTATGGTCTAGAGTATAAGAAGAATAACTCATTCTTCTTATAGAGTTATACTGATTTTGACTATGCTGGATCCCTATATGACAAAAAATCAACATCAGGATATGTATTTCATCTTGGATCTGGTCCTGTCTCATGGCATAGTAAAAAGGAACCTGTGGTTGCTTTATCTTCAACTGAGGCAGAATATCACACTACACGTGGAGATGTGTGTGAAGTGATATGGTTAAGTCGCATCTTGGCTATCATGGGCCTACCAAAGAAATTTCCTATTCACATGTTTTACGACAACTCAGGTGTTTTGAACTTGGTCAAGAATCCAGTCCATCATGAACGCACAAAGCATATTGACACAGATTGACATTTCATTTGTGATGAAGTTCCTAAACATAGAATCAAGCTCCAATACATTCCCATCGATGAACAGGTTACTGACATCTTCACCAAGGCACTTGGACATGTCAAATTTGAGTTGTTCCAAAGTAAACTTTGTATATCAAAGTAATGTAATAAAGGGGGGATGTTAGGGTAAAATAGGTAGTATATTGCATTATATACTACATAGGTAGATTATTACATTTACTTTTCTACTTTCTACTTTCTACCATGTAGATATTTACTGTCTTAAATATCTAATGGTAAATCCTAAATATCCTAGGTTAAGAGTTCTAAACCTAACACTCTACCTACGTTAGCGTGTTAGTTAGCGTGGTTATAGAAAGATTAGTTTCTTTCTCTATTTTGTAATCTATTTAATGAAGGCTTTATTCCTAAGCTTATGTTAATGCAATTATTCATTTGATTAAGCCTAACTATCTCCTAGTCACATTATCTGCATTCTAGATCCTTTCAATGTGAAAGGTAGAGGGTTTTCATTAAAAAATTTAATCCTCCTTCCTCTAAAGGGGATTTCCAGGTGTGAATAGTCTAGAGACAAATAGCCTCCAAGTTTGGTGGTGAATTCCCTTTACAAGCACATGTTGAAATAGGGCTCCAAATCCACCACCAAAACCTCTTATATTATAGTAATATATGACATATTATGTAATATGATTGGGATGTCCTTGATTACCCCCACTGTCTTAACTAGAGTTCCATCCAGTTGAAACACTTCAAGACTACTCATGGTGTACTACATGCCTATAATATCATATATATCCTTGGGCATCACAGTAGTAGTAGCACCAGAATCGACCATGCAGTTATGCACAACCTACCCCTCCATCTTGAGGGATATATAGAACGGCAATGACCTGTTATTCCCGGTGGTTAAGGTAGTCAGTTATTGTCTTAAGATAGTCTAAGTTGGCTTTATCTCGCCTTTGGTAGACTTTAGTGATTCCTATAGTAGGTCGACTTGATCAGGTAGTTGGAGCGCATCAAAGAGGCTTACCTTAATTGGAGTCTTCTTTAGCTCTTCAATGATGTTGTATGCTCCTGCACTTGACTCGCCCCCCTCCTTAGTAGTCTCATACTAGGTTTGGTACTGCTATGTTGCTTCTAATCTCTAGTGCTTGGTCAGTGAGGGATATCCGAGTTTTTATCTCATTTGATCCCTCACTTCGATTTAGGATTGAGAGGTTGAATCTTGCTGTTGAGGAATTCTCTCTTTTACTCTTGGAGGTAGGAAGTCCTTTAATAATATGGAATATCCTGGTTCTGACACCTAGACATGTTATTTTTCTGGTGGTTACATATTTTTGCTTGATGGTTTGGAACTGGTAGGCACCTTCAATGATTCCATTTGAACTAGATCAACTTCGATGGGCTTCTTACCAATTCTCATGAGGATGGAGACCTACTCGATAGGGGGAATCATAAAATTGCAAAATATTTCCCTTATAATATTTACCTGCCTACTAGAAGCGTTGTTTGCAAGGCTCTATACATAGTTTAAATGAACCATGAAAGTTTCTTCATTGTGAGGATCGTTATAGGTGGAGCACCAATAAATTCTATCGGATGAACCAAATTCTTCATTTTCCAACATCTTCGCATTTCTTTTAGGATCTCTCCTAGTGAAAGTGGTCTTATCCCTAGTAATCATAGGAGAAGGAGCAAATCTCCTTGGCTGGAAGCTTTGATCATTTTGCCTCCTCCTGAAGATGGTCATCTCATTCACCATCATCTTCATTGATGCTTGCAAGTCCTACAATTATTTGGCCTAGTCTATAGCATAGGGGTGTAGTATTCCTAATGGGGAGGTGATTTTATCAAGCTAATAATGATCAATGTACAAATTCCAACTCGGTTACCAAATTGTACAACTATACAGTCCTCCGAACTACCCTTTGATGATGATTGAACAACTTGTACGGATGTCAAACTCTCACACTATATGATTCCAAATAATACAGTGGCAAATTTTGTACGCTTATACACTCATACAAACTGATAGAATCATTTTTGGAGGCTATCGTACACAATTTTGTAACCGTTCAAGTCAATTTCCTCAAACTACCAAATCGGGTAAGTTTTCCTTGTACGATTTGTACAAACTTTGGTGTACGATTTACATGAAATAAAGGTATAGTTTGGTGCCAAATCAAATGCTTCTATGCCTTAATCTCTCTCAGGAATATTTTGTAATGGTTTAATATGCCAATCAATCCATTCTCCATGACATGCAAGACATCTTAATAGGGTCTATGAGAGATTCTATTTAACTGATTATGTACAAAAATTGTACAGCAGGGTTCATAACATCTTCCTCAATGTTTTCATGCTCCCATATCATTCCTCAAGTTTCACCAATGTTGATCTCTATCAAGAAGTTGCAACAATGCATAAAACTAAGCTAAAAAATTACCAGAAAATACATGCAATCAATATTTCACCATAACTCATCATTCATCATTGCCAAGATTGTACACAACTTGTAATAATGCACTTATATTCTATTATGTCATCCAAAGTATTACAACAAGGTTGTTCTATCAATCCATTGCAATAACTCAAAAGTAAACTAGCTATTACAACTAGTAAGTACTCTCTTCCTATCTATTAGCAACCAGACCTACGAATTTGAAAATGGGGCCTTATATAATGTTTCCCAGGCCATTTCAAAGTAGTTCTTGAGGCAATTAGTTATTTAAAACTACTCATTCATAACAGAATTTATGAAATTAGACTTTTACTAAGTCTAAAACCTTATTTTAGCAAACTCATGTGCTATTCTATTATGAAATTACATTTCCTGTGCATTTCTTTACATTTTGGTGTGCCTTGTACGGTTTGCTCCTGCCATGTACGGTTTTGTCCCCTGGTTGTACGATTTACCTCTCTGGTTATACAGTTTGCCCCTACCTATAAGGTTTACCAAAACTTGGGCAAGCTGTCAAAATAGAGCAAATCCCTTGATCATTTTCTCTTCTTCTGGGAGGAGGATTTGTTGCCTACATTTTCCCCCCCTTTACTTTGGTTGGTGTCCTCGCTGAATGTCCTTTCTACTTTAATTGAGCTTCATAGCCCCTAATTATCTCTTGTAATTCAGATACTTTGACCTGAATAATTGCACGTTCATTTTCAACTTGGCTACGTAGCCTCTCATTTCCATTGCTTTCACCCCATGGAAATTGGCCTTCTCTTCAACAATCTTCAAGAATTCCATCATTTGTTTTTCTTGGTCGGTGGTACTACTCTTCAATTTTTCCTTCAAGTGGGCTTCTATTCGGGTCTCCACCTGAAGTTCTTCATTCTTCCCATCAATATTCCCCAGGTGGTGATGAATATCTACCTCCAAGGCATGAACATTCTCATATCTGGCCTTCAACTATACTTTCTTCTCCAGGACCAATTCATTGTATATTTTGTTGTCCTTTTGGAGTTCTTCAATATGTTTAGCATGTTATACCACTTGCTCATTCTTCTTGACCAACTGAGTCACCATTTGATCATATTTTACCTTGAGTTATACCTCCAACTCCTTAATCCTCTCTTATGTTATTTGGGAGATTTATCGCTTCTCTTCTTCAAGCACATTAACTCTAGTTTTTGACTTAGTCTTTATGCTTGTCAGATCTTCCTCTATTTTATTTATTTTCTCCTCTGTTGCAGTATTATACTTTACAATTCTTCCTCCATTGCAATAAATTCAGTCTGAGTGGCTTTCGTCTCCCCTCTTTGAGCTTCCTTGAGCTGATAAACATGCTCTAGTCCAATGCTCAGCCACTCTATCCAATGCGTGAGAAAGTTCAACTTCCTTAGAGTGATAGCCAAATTTGTAGTGACCCTCTTGTACTCCAATTATCTTGTGTTCACTGGACAAGTCGGGTGACTAGTTCTATCGAAGTACAATCTTGGATAATTCTTGTAGTTGGCCATCACTCCTTTTGGAAAGTCGTCTCTTTCCACCATTGTGGTTACCTCTTCCCTAGGTAACTTCCATGGGTTTTGCACATGAATATCTATGATTCTTCTTGTACGCTCCTTGTTGTTCACCCATTTTGTTATTTTCTCTAGCTCGTGAGACACTTGTTCCTCCCACATTTTTAATTCTCCCACACATCCAATATAAAACTATAATTTGGTGCTGGCTATGGGATTACCTATTTGTGAGAAGAAATGTTCCACATCATCTTCTATTCCACTTGCCTCCTCTTCTATTTTAATTCTACTGAACTGCGGTACCTTCAAAAGGTAGCTTGTTCTCATTCTTCATTGTTCCTCTTCTGTAGGAGTTTATTCTTCTTCTTATTCCATGTGGTAACTAGAGCTTCTTCTAAGCTCTTGAAGTGCTCTCATCGTATCTATATTTTCCTAAGGTTGAGTCTATTTTACGATCTTCTCCTCATCATATTTTATGTACACAATATCCTGTTGAGATTGCTATTGTTCTGTCTATTCCTAGGCTTTTCTTTCTCAATAGAGCCCACCTATTGCTCTTATATTCCTATTTGGTCTACTTCTTGCTCCATACTGCCCACCTGTTGTTCTTCCATCACCTATTCGTTTTCTTGATTGGGCTGAGTTTCTGTCACTGTGATTTGTTCAACAACAGGTTCTTTTTTTCTTGTGATGCCTTTACTTCTTCTTGTGCATCACTTGGGTTGTTGTGCTTCGAAATTCCTCCCATCGTGAATTTGTAATGTGGCTTCTTATTTTTATCCTCTTCTTATGAAGCTTCCTTTCTTGCTTCAGTGTCCTCTTGAGTGGTGACTGCCACTTCCTGTGCTATTTGCCTCACCTCCATATCCTTCAAAAATTTTGAGGCATCTATGATTTTGAATTCATCCCTTTGGAAAATTTGTGGAGATTCCACCATATTCTTGGTTGCTGCCCAAATTCAGTTCCCTAGCTCCATATTTTTTGAATTTGACTGTTATCACTCTTGTTGATTCTTTTGTGTAGGCTCCTCTTATTTCTCTACAACAGGATTCTTTGCTATTCTTTCCCGTTGTCGTCTTGTTCTTATTTGAATTGGGCTTACTTGTCTCTCCACCCTTTCCTCCCTTTCCTAAATTGGTGGCTAATCCTGCTACCATTGCTATTTAGGTTCTAAGTTCCTTGGTCTTTTCCTTTGATGATGTACATCCTCATCATCCAAAGGGGTGTCTTCTGATACCTCTACAACCTGCTGATCCCTCTTAGTTCGAGGCTTCTCTAGAGTCACCTTCTTAATGGGTACTAATTTTACCCATCTCAATATGGTTGGTTGTCCTTCCCCAACTTATCGAGGTTTTGTCAAACCTGAAAAGTGGATCCCTCATTCCGTGATAGTATTCAACAATAATCCAATGGCATGGAAGGTCATTCCAAAATTCTTCGATCTCTTCATCAGTACTTCATGCATTTTTATTTCCAGATAGGTACCCCAATCATACTAGATTCCTTGGGTTATACCTTCTACGTACTGAGCCATCCAAATCGGTATTAAAGTGGACCTTGTGTCACTTGACAGTCGAGCCATAATTGTATTCATCACACATGGCCAATCATCTCCTTTCAATTGGCTATGTTTGACCCCTCGATTCCTTGCACCTAAGATCTTTGTAGCAGCCAGTGACTTCACATTAGTCAATGTGGTAATGATGCGATATGATTCAATCAGATCCACCAAATTCTTAACTATCTCTATGCCATATGCTAGAAATCTGAATGTATTTCTAAATGCATCTACTTCATTTCTATATTCATTGATCTCTTGTCCATATTAATCAAAGTAGTTCGGGTTGCAGGATTATACGCCTAGACCATCTACAAAAAATAGTTGTAGAATAAATTCTTATGGAGTGGTGGTACTTATGCTATAACAGCTACATCAGATTTCTCGAACTATTTTCTCCATGGGTGGTTTTTGTTCCGCTTATCACTCCACCACCTGCATGTATCTTCTCCATGTTGCACAAATGAAATACTTGTGATCTCCACCTGATATTCCTTAGGTCCGCTACTCTGATCCTCATCTTGATTTGGAATGTGTACTTAACTTCTTAACTCCCTTCTTGAGGTTCTTTCTTTTACCATTCTCTCCTCTCGATGCCTTGGTTGTGTTCTTCTCTGATTAGCCTGCCAATGGTTCTACCTTCTCCACGACCTATATCCTCCTCTCCTATAAGGACGAGTACCACACCAATTGTGGGACTGAGACTGTCACCCTTGATACTGTTATGGATATGCTTCTCTCTCATGTAGGGTCCAGGTGACCTTTCTACTATATTGGCCACAATCCACCTTAACTGGCATCTGAACTCTTCTGTTGAGATCATTCTCTTGCTATTCTCTTGGTTAACTTATCATCCGAACATCACCATATCTGCAATCAGTAGCATTCCCCAAATTATATAATTTTACTATAAATAATACAGTATGCTCCCCTTGTACCCTTGTACGATTTCACCTTCTACCGCCACTACCATATCGTACATCGCTTCTTATCACCGTTTAGTTATTAGGCTTCAATCCTCATCATGGATAACACTTCTTGGGTTTCCTCCTTAACTTGAGGAACTTCGATGTCTAGATAACTGACATTCTATGGGTTACTTGAACTCACCTATTTTGGACAATTCTCTTCTTTGTAGTTTCCCAGACCACACCATCTACACATGTGTGTAGTGCCTGTTTGCGATGTTTCTTGCCTTTGAGGTGAAGGACAATTTTTCACAAAATACCCTATTTCCTAGAAATTGTGACACTGTATGATCGGTATTCCCCTTGAGTCATACTACAAATGACTTTGCCCTCCTTGTCGATTACCTTGGTTTGACCTTCCACCTTGTCTGCTATTTCTATAACCACCACTTATTGCTTGTTGTTCACTTCCTTGGGCCTTAAGTTTCTCTTCCTACTCTTAGATTGACAATACTTGTGGATGTACTATTGCATTATATGGACATAGCATTACCTCATGCCCCATCACATTACAAATGTGGCAATAGTCATTCCTCGAACACTTCAAATTTGTATGACCTTCTGTCTTGCATTTCGTGCACCACATGTCATTTCTGTCAGGCTTGATCTTTTGGTCTTTTATCATCTTATCAAATTCCTTGTGAAATGATGCTAGTGTATTTTGTATAGTATCGTCTTATCCACTATCTAAATAATTCGAATTGGGATGAGACAAAATTCCTGTATACATTTACTTTGATTCACTTTCAAAATTCTTTGCATGCTTTAGTGCTTCTTCATATTTTCCTGATGGTACTGCTTTCATATTTATATTATACTTTGGAAGCAATCCATCTACAAACCACCGCTTTACTAGAACATCTGCCAAAGGCATCTGCATCTTATCAACTAGTTGATTTAGTCTACGGTTATAGGATTTTACATCTTCATCAGATTTTTTCTTTGTCATGCAAAGTTCTATAACAATGTCTCTATCCTCCGTCAAAGGTCAAAATTCCTCAATGAACTTCTCCTTAATCTGGTTCCAAGTCTAAAAATCTACGGTATTTTCTCTCTTTAAATACCAATCAATTGCTAATCCTCTCAAGATAGCAGGAAATAAAATTACCCAATCATATGGTCTATCCACACCATTTGCTCTCCAAATGGTTATGCAAGTCCCTATGTGTCATGTGGGGTATTCGTTACCCTCACCTGAAAATGATGGACATCTCTGTGTTAGGAAACAAATAATATTTCATTAATCAACTAAATATTAAATAATACAATTTAGGCTATAGTTAGCCCATAGAAATAGCTAACTAATGACTAAATGTGCTAACTAATTAACAACAAATATTCGCTAACAAAGTGGTTAAGCGAAACCTTAGGTAGATAACTAACTACCCTAACAACCAAATGAGGTAATAAATAGAATTACCATAGTAACTCTAACATCCCCTCTTATTACATTATTTGGATAATAATATAACTATCCCAATATAATGAAGAAGAAGATAAATGAAGGCTCATGCTTTGTCTTTGGCTCTGGCTCTGGATCATGGCTTTGTCTTGGGCTCTAAGCGTACCTTTGGATTTGTACCACTAGATCTATCTCGGGATCTGCCTGTGAATCTGCCTCTGGATCATTACCTCTAGATCTACCTATAGATCTGCCTCTGGAACTTTATCTCTGGGTCTGTCTTTAGGTCTATCTCTGGGTCATTGTCTTTGGGATTGCCACTCGGTCTGTCATTGGATTTGCCTCGGGGTCTACCATAGGTTTTACCTTTTCGGTAGAAGCCATACAACATTTATTTCATCATGGTCCATTGTGTGAGATCTGTCCATCCACAATCAATATGAACCTTGTTGGCCATTTTCACTTTGTACCAACATCTTGAAGAAGAGTGATTCGTACATCCACAAGAATCACAAGGATGTAATTTCCAACATCTAGTTGCAACATATCTTGTCTTTCCATAATGACTACAATAATTCTTTTTAGGATTTGTAGGAGATTTAGGGTTTACAAACATGGTTTTACTGGTACTTGCTTGTTGTCTAGAATAGCCAAGGCCTTCATTCATTGCCCTGACATTTAGCATTATTGGAATTTTAATACCTTTTTTATGTTTACCTAATATTTCACCATTGAATCCCATTTTATTCATCAGTTTGGATCCATATCCTTTGGTGTGTTTTTCAAAACACCCAATTTCATCATCTTCATCAATACTTTTAACAATATGGTATTTGTCATTATTGATGAGATTATGGTGCTCATTTTTAGGAGGTTCAATTTTTAAGTCACTAGTGTCATAAGCAAAATTTGCTACTATGATGAGATCACCTATGCTACAACTGATATCTACCATAGAAGGTATGAGATCGGTTGTATCACAATAAACATTGGCCATCATGGGCTCAAGGTCATATGTGTCACAATAAGCATTTGCCACCATGGGCTGAAGGTCACTTGTGTCACTACAAACATGAATCATTAGGGGTTTGACCTTTGTTTCCTCACTAATGTCCCTATACACTTTATGTTGTGCAATGTCAAGAGAAATCAACGATATGTAGACTGCCCTTATGACACTTGTAGGTATTTAAGCATCATTCTTCTGAAGGTCTTCAAAATCTTTAGAATCTTTGAGAATGGATTTTACACCACTGAGTAGTGTAAGATATTTTTTAATCCTCATAAAAATATTTTTCTTCCATCTCTGGTGGAAAGTAAGGACCTTTAACCGATGTAACAACATTAACAGTTTGTTTAGGGGCTTGCTTTTTCTTTGATCTACCCATTTTTGAAGGTGTCGGTCTCGCTGCCAGAAATGCACCTTTTACAAGAGGGTTTTGCAAAATAATTGATTAAGGTGTCGGTCACTACCAGAAATACACTGTTACAATTGGTTCCCCTCTTTTTACAAAAGTAGGTGTTGACAAAATGTTTGCAATAAGTGTGACTAAGGTGTCGGTCGCTGCCAAAAATGCACCCTTTTTAAGTTGTCCTCCCTTTTTAGAAAAATATTCTGAGGTAGGAAAAAATAGTGATCCCCCCCTCTAATTGCAAAATTGGAGATGGTGGAGAAAAATGTTATCCCCTCTTAGTGCAAAATTGTATCCCCCTTGTTTTACAAATGTTGCCTCTTAGGCAAGTGTGCAAAATGCACTCAAATTTCCCCCTTTTAGTGCAACTAAAAAAAAAACTCTTGGCAATTTCGAAATTTGTCCCCCCAAGGTAAGTTTAAAAAAAATAATGCACAAATAGAGGCCTCGGTGGTCCTCTATGCAAAAAATTTATCAAAGTGGCAAGGGTTGATAATTATAATTAAATTATAAAATTTAATTATTGATTAAAAAAATTTAAATTTAATTTAATAAATATGATTGTGCAAAAATAATGTTATGTTTACCTTGCAAATTGTCAACCGAATCGGATAATAGCAAAAAGCTCATTATTTTTACTCACGTGAGTTTCGGGCTCCAGACCTCCTGTAGCTCAACGTCGTAGCGACGACCATCCAACCTTCTGTTCTAAGCACGCCAGTGGATTTGAGCGGAGAAGACCTCTCTTTTATGGCATCTGCGGCTTTCCAAGCCGGCTCCTCGTGCAACTCTTCTATGAGCAGCGCCTTCGCTATGCTCACAGTGCTCCAGTTAGCTCTTGCTAGTGGATTGTGATAGCTTTACTACTGGTCGGATGGCTTGTCACAGCGATTGGGCTTGCAATTGGTTAAAATGGCCAACAAATAGCTCAAAAAACACCTCCCGAGCAAGGTTAATTATTGCTCCGGTGTACGCAAATTTTTTTTGACCCGCCTATAAATATCCACCACAAAAATGGCTGTAGTGAACGAAAGGTAAGTGATGTCGTCTGGTCTAGAAACACGCACTCATTAGATTACTGGTTGGCGTCTCAGAATCTATCGACAATTTTGCTTCTGTCGTTCAAACCATCATCCGATCACTGTCCAAGGGGTGTTTGCACAAACCTGCAACTATGCCTCAGGCTGCAATGTTTTGTCTTCTATGCATTCAGTAGTCCCGGTGCTGCCTCCATCAGAATTCCTCCACCAGGTAACAGTAAACAAAAATACAAGCATCTTGTGATATATCTTCTATTTTTGAAAACACCTTCAAAATCATATCTCCTGTAGCTATGCTGGTCGGGTTGGGGCTGGAAACATGCTTTGGACATCATGGCATTTACAGAGAAATCTGCAAATCAAGAAGCGCCTACAAATTACAAGTGCTTCTTTGTTGATGATGCCAAACAGATCCTATTCGACCGGATCTGGCTGACGTTGATGTTTGCAAGTCGGATCTTGGTGCCTACCGAGTAAAATAAAAAAAAACACATTTTTTTTGAATTGCCTCCATGGTGACGACTCCTTTGACGTCGCAAACTGCAATCATTCAGCGCTGCAAAATACCCTGCAATGGATCTTCTGTAGCCCGATCTTGCCCTAGCTTGGAACAGCGTAGCTTCAGCTACAATTTTAACAGTACCAACGGAAAAAATGCAACACGAAACTATTTTCTTTCCAGATCTGGAATCTGTGTCCATCGAAGAATTTCGTCTGCATTTGCCAGAATACTGGTGCACTGCAATCAGATGTGTTTCAACTGGCAGTAGCAGCAGAATAAACCTTTGAGAAAAAAATCCCACATGCGTGGTATTTCAGGGCTGAAGGGGTATAAAAAATAATACACGCCTTATTTTATTAGGGTCGAAATAAAACTCCTCTTTATTGCCACTCCGTGCGATCATGCGCTGCTAAGCAATCCAGTCAATCGCGATCCGATTTTACCACATGTTATTCAGTCATTCCCTATGTCTGTCTGTGTCCGATAGGATTTGCCATATTCAGTCATTCCCTATGTCTGTCTGTGTCCGATAGGATTTGCCATAGGTCACTGATATCCACTGTCCACTAGATTTTAGATCCATGTATGGCTGATGAGTGTCCCGTCGTGGTTCAGTTGGCACATTCTATTCAACAAGCAGATGGATGGAATCTCAACGCCCACCTCTAGGAACCCGCTTTATAGAAATGGACTGTGAGCATTGATTCATTCTCAAGAAATGTACCAAGAATCGAGCCGTGGTTCAGTTGGCACATTCTATTCAACAAGCAGATGGATGGAATCTCAACGCCCACCTCTAGGAACCCGCTTTATAGAAATGGACTGTGAGCATTGATTCATTCTCAAGAAATGTACCAAGAATCGAGCTCTCGGACCACGAATGAGCCCAGAGCAATAACTACTTTGATACGAAACGAATCATATTTCATTAATCAATTAAAGATTAAATAATACAATTTAGGCTATAGTTAGCCCATAGAAATAGCTAACTAATGACTAAACAATGCTAACTAATTAACAACAAATATTCGCTAACAAAGTGGTTAAGCGAAACCTTAGGTAGATAACTAACTATCTTAACAACCAAATGAGGTAATAAATAGAATCACCATAGTAACTCTAACACTCTGCCTTTTTAGCCATCTTAGGAGAGTCATCACTATCACTTGAGGTATCTCATGGAATCTTTGATCGATTCCTCCTTGGGAGTGTCTTACTCCCGTTGTCGTTAGAAGTGTCAATTCAAGGTATCTTGTTCTTTCCCACCACTCGATGACCAAACTCTCGTGCGTCTTCACTTTGTGACCTCCTTCACTGATGTGAGGGAGATGGTCTTGGTCTTTCCTCTTGAGACCTCGCGTCCTGTTGCTCTGGTGCTTGACTCTCGTCATCTACACTCTCTTGCAACTCTTCTATCACTTTATCAGGTGTCACCATCCACTCTCCATCCTCTTGCACTTTTTATTTTTCAACCATTGCCTCTACATTTGGAGGTTCTATTTCCTCATCTTCTATCTCTATCAACAATACCTCAAAGTATCCTTCTTCGAATGTCCAAACTTCCTCTATTTCTGGTTCTTGAGTACGATAATCTGAGTTACTTGTGTTTCCTCTCTAAGAAATCCTTGTGCTCCTTCTTATTGGAATGTTCTCTCTTACTTCTCGTCTCCCATGACTCCGTGCACTGGTGTCCGTAATTCACCTCCAATTTTGTAGTATTCACACTTCGTCAATTTGACCGTTTTAATAAAATTGCCAGATTCGATAAGGCAACAGTGTCAAATGTAGCACAAGGGTGTAGTATTCCCAATGGGGATATGATTATCTCAATACAAGAATGATTAATGTACAAATTCCAACTCGGTTACCAAATCGTACAACTGTACAATCCTTCAAACTCCCCTTTGACGATGATTGAACAGCTTGTACGAATGCCAAACTCTCACATTGTACAATTCTAAATCATACAGTGGCAAATGTTGTACACTTCTACACTCAGCCAAACTGATAGAATTATTTTTGGAGGCTACTATACACAGTTTTGTAACCGTTCAAGTCGATTTCCTCAAACTGCCAAATCGGGTAAGTTTATCTCCATCACTCTATTTACCAAATCGGGTAAGTTTTCCTTGTATGATTTGTACGAACTCTGGTGTACGATTTACATGAATTGAAGGTATATTTAGGTGCCAAATCAAATTATCCTATGCCTCAATCTCTCTCAGGAAGATTTTGTAATGTTTTAATATGCCAATCAATCCATTCTCCACGACATGCAAGACATCTTAACAGGGTCTGTGAGAGATTCCATTCAACTGATTATGTACAGAAATCATACATCAGGGTTCATAAAATCTTCCTCAATGCTGCCATGCTCCCATATAATTCCTCAGGTTTCACCAATGTTGATCTATGTTAAGAAGTTGCAACAATACATAAAACTAAGCTAAAATAATTACCAGAAAACACATGCAATCAATATTTCATCATAACTCATCATTCATCATTGCCAGAATCGTACACAACTTGTAATAACACATTTGTATTCCATTATGTCACTCAAAGCATTACAAAAAGGTTGTTCTATAAATCCATTGCCATAACTTGGAAGTAAAATAACTATTACAACCGGTAAGTACTCTCTTCCTATATATTAGCAACCAGACCTATGAATTTGAAAATAGGGCCTTATATAACGTTTCCTATGCCGTTCCAAAGAGGTTCCTAAGGCAATTAGTCATTTAAAACTGCCCATTCATAATAGAATACATAAAATTAGACTTTTACTAAGTCTAAAACTTTATTTTAGCAAACTCATGCGCTATTCTATTCTAAAATTACATTTCATGTGCATTTCATTATATTTCGGTGCACCTTGTATGGTTTGCTCCTGCCTTATATGGTTTGGTCCCCTAGTTGTACGGTTTGCCTCTCTAGTTGTATGGTTTGCCCCTACCTATACGGTTTACCAAAACTTGGGTAAACTATCAAAATGGAGCAAATCCCTTGATCATTTTCTCTTCTTCTGGGAGGAGGATTTGCTTCCTACATCTACCCCCCCTTTACTTTGGTCGATGTCCTTGTCGACTGTCCTTTCTGCTTTAATTGAGCTTCCACAGTTGATTGGCCATGGGGTCCTCATCACTCGGTACCTTAGCCTTTTTGAGATTGGTAATTGAGTAACATCCTATGTAAAATTCAATCATGGCATTAAATTTGCGCATAGAAAAATCATCTTCTATGCGGAGCTCGTCCAGAGCTTCTCCCATAAGCTTTATTTCTCCTTCTTTCTCCTCTACTTACTCAATCATATTTACTGAGTCCAACTATTTCTCTGCATCTTGGATCCTTTCAATGTGAATGGTAGAGGGCTTCTCATTAAAAATTTTAATCCTCCTTCCTCTGAAGGGGATTTGCATGTGTAAATAGTCTAGAGACAAATAGCCTCCAAGTTTAGCGATGAATTCCCTTTAGAAGCACATGTTGAAATAGGGCTTCAAATCCACCACCACAAACTCTTGTATTACAATAATATGTGGCATATTGTGTAATATGATTGGGATTTCCTTGATTACCCCCACTATCTTAACTAGAGTTCTATACAGTTGAAGCACTCCAGGACTACTCGTGTACTACATGCCCATAATCTCGTAGATAGCCTTGGGCATCACAGTAGTAGCAGCACTAGAATCAACCATGCAATTATGCACAACCCACCCCTCCATATTGAGGGATATATAGAACTATGGTGACCCAGTTCTTCCCGATGGTGAAGGTAGTCAGTGATTGTGTTAAGATAGTCTAAGTTGGCTTTACCCTACCTTTTGTAGACTTTAGTGATTCCTACAGTAGGTCGACTTGATCAGGTAGAGCGCATCAATGAGGTTTACCTTATTTGGAGTCTTCTTTATCTCTTTAATGATGTTGTACACTCTTGCACCTGACTCACCCCCATCCTTAGTACTCTCGTATCGGGTCTAGTACTGCTATGTCGCTTCTACTCTCTAGCGCTTGGTCAGTGAGGGGTATCTGAATTTTTCTCTCGTTTGATCCATCACTTTGGTTTAGGGTTGAGAGGTTGAAGCTTGGGGTTGAGGAATTCTCTCTTTTGCTCTTAGAGGTAGGAAGTCCTTTAATAAAATGGAATCTCATGGTTCTGACACCTAGACAGGCTCTTTTTTTGGTGGTACCATATTTTTGCTTGATGGCTTGGAACTGGTAAGCACCTTCAACGATTCCATTTGAACTAGATCAACTTCAATGGGCTTCTTACCAGTTCTCATGAGGATGGAGACCTGCTCGATAGGGGGAATCATAAAATTGCAATCTATTTCCCTTATCATATTTACCTGCCCACTAGAAGCGTTGTCTGGAAGGGTCTATACATAGTTCAGATGAACCATGCAAGTTTATTTGTTATGAGGATTGTTACAGGTGGAGCACCAATAAATTCTACCAGATGAACCAAATTCTTCATTTTCCAGCATCAACGCATTTCTTTTAGGAGCCTTGCTAGTGGAAGCAACCTTCTCCCTAGTAATCAGAGGAGGAGGAGCAAATCTCCTTGGATGGAAGCTTTGATCATTTTGCCTCCTCCTTAATATGGTCATCTCATTCGCCATCATCTTCATTAATGCTTGTAAATCCTACAATTCTTTGGCTTGGTATGCATTTGTAGCTATCTGAGATGCAGTTAATGGCAATGGTTACAATGGTGCAGGCAATGCAGGATATGGGACATGAGTTAGGAGCTGAGGAATAGCGAGTGCTTGAAACTACGAGGTGGATACCGTTTGATTTTGAGAATTGGGATTCCATGACTAATTGGGGTACATCGGGGGTGTAGCTAGTGATTGTGAGGATGCATTGGGATACATATTATGAGGAAAGTATGGATAAATTGGCATAGTCATATTTGGATATAGCTTACCGTTAGCGACCAAGTCAGTCTCAAATTTTTTTGCCTGCTCATACAATATAAAAAATGTATTGACATTAGCATGTTAGATGCTCATGCTTATGTCAGAATGGAAAGCTCTCAAGTAATAAAATATCACTTTCTCCATAGTAGGCTGAAGGTCTATAGTGACTCTCTATTAGGTTCAAGCAAACCTGAAATTAAAATCTTCTACCTCTTCCTAGGGGTGTCTTTGGATTATGGTGAACTAATGCAATAATGAGAAAGGATCCACCTGTTCATTGAAACTCTTTATCAGTCGTTTCACCAACTAATCCCATGTGGTGATGGTGTCAGGCGGCAGTGATCAGTACTAGTAAAGGAGCTTCCATCTGAGGTAGAGAACCAACAGTCTCACCATGATATCTTCTTTCATGATGTGGTGGATGGTTTCCAATGTCGCAAAATCTTGTATGTGCTCATAGGCAGTCTTTCCTGTACCGTATAATGCGGGTAGAGCCTTAAATATTATGGGTGGTACTTGGTTCTGAGCCTACAAGGATAGAGGTCCCAAATTATTCTAGGCTGAAAATGACCTAGATGGAGGCTACGCCATCTAGACCAAAGGATTTGGTAGATTTGGTTGGACTAGAATGTTTGGAACGTTTGGTTGAGGGGGCAATCTAGTTGCAATGCTAGTAGGACTTGGAGTCTATGAAACTATAACTACTTATGAGGGTGCTTGAACCAATGGGATAGTCGAGGGGACTATTCTAGGATGCTATCCCAGAGTGTCGATGTTGATCTCAAAGAACTCAATTGATTCCTCTATATTTTTATCCTTTGATCTTGTATACTTGAAGATGAGGCTTTATAACCAGTTTTTAAGATCTGAAGGCTTCTGAGTTCAGCTGAGTCACCATATATTCTTTTTTAATAACAACAGATGAACATCAACTCTTAATACTGCTTTGACGTGGAACATTTATGTCCTATCAGGTATGCCATAAAATATTGGTCAAGAATCCACCTTAGGTATGAAATGTTTTATCCATGCACCTTAGACCCGACCAACATTGAAAGGTCGAAAGAAAGAAATGCCTCCCATGCCAATATCTAAAGATGGGCTGGTTCCCTTACTATTCTAACTTGGGGATTTTGAGATTAAGGAACAAGAAAGAGATCATAAATAACTGAAAGAGATGGGAAATATGGCCTTAGGCCAAGTAGAATAGGGGTGATGGACAAGCAACACGATAACTTAATTGCACTCTAAATAAATAGCACTCAACATAGAAAATGTAACATAAATTAAAACCAAATGCCTTATATGTGCAATTTCTAGAGTTATTCCAGTGTTCACCCTCTACCGAGAGCTAAATATAGATATATAATTATAATCCATAGATAAAGCAGAGAATTTAATAGAAATATAATATAGAAAACATACACATAGATAGGAATCTAGAATTAGAGCCAAGTATTCTTTGTATTGATAGCAAAATTCATGTACAACAAGTCTTTAACAAAAAGTCCATCATATTACATTAGAATTGTTGGCTTTTATAGAGGATTATGCCTAGAAAACATAAATGCACACCTATAAAACATCATGATGGCAGTGAAGATAGGATTTGAGTACTCATTAAATAGTAATGAGGCATGGCTTGAATCTGATAACTCTCTGAAATGCAGTTGCACATATTCGATGTGTTGATAGGTTTAGGTAGTGGCATCGTCTCCTCGCTTGCTGGAACCGCCTTAATGAAATATAGGATTTTAAAATTTGAGAACATCAAGTCTAGAAGCTTCTCAGATCGACTACATTTAAATGGATAAGGATGCACCTTGTTTCACTAATGAGAAGCATTTATGAGGAATTATGGTTGGAGTAGGAATGGCTAGACTAAAATAGGCATGTTGTAGATACAAGTCCCACCTACGTATCATTGTAATCTGGTCCAAAATGGGCTTGCGCTCCAAAACTGCAGTGAAATGAGTTTGATATCTTGGGAGTAGTGCTGGCATTGAAAATTCAAAGGTGCTTGCACTCTCGATAGGTTCGAATTTGATTTGCACTAGGAAAATAGAGTGAAATGCCTTGTTGCATTAGAAGGGGCACCAGAGTGGAAAAGTCAAAGGTCATTGCGCTCCCACTTACTCTGAATTTGCTTTGTGCTCAAAAACTGGAGCGAAACAACTTGATCCACACTTAGCATTTTTTTGTTTGATGGGATGCGCCTTGAAAAATTCAAATTCCATTTCTCTCCTTCTCAGCCCAAAAAGGGATTGCACTTGGAAACTTGAGCGAAACACCTTGGGCCCCACCTATGTTTTGCCCAGCCTTTAGCCCGAAATAGGCTTGCTCTCTTGATTTGGGTGAAAAGACTTTGGGCCCCACTTGCAACTAAAATTGCAATGTTCTTTGGTCAAAAATTCAAGGGTTCTTGCACTCATCCTTAGGCCTAAAACTAGTTTATTCTTGGAAAACAGAGTGAAACACCTTGTGGAAAAGTCAAAGGTATTTTCACTCATCCTAACTCTAAAATCAGGTTGCACTCCAATTTTAAGGAGAAATAGAACTGGGTCCCACATTGTATTGAAGCAAATTTACACTAAGTGTTAGAATATAATGAAGGCACTTTCACCAAATCTAGCCCCAAAAAGGCATTGTGCTTTCCATAAAGAGTGAAAACACCTTGGCCCACTCAGCATTTTCCTTTTAAAACTACAACTATGTCTATTCAAGGCTCGAAACTGCCTTGCACTCTCATTCAGGGGTGAAACATCCTGGGCACTACTTACATCTGCTTCTCCAAAGTTGGGTGTTGCTACTTTTTGTCCCAAAATGGGCCTACGCTCTACTTTTACCCTAAAACCAAATTTCTCTTGGATACTTAGCGCTAAACTACCCTTACCTTCGAAAATATATAGACCCTGCCTGATCAAGAAAAACTGTAGCCAACAATTCTTGACAACAAAAGTTAAGAAACAAAGAATTCATTCTAAAAAAGGAATAGAGTCCCAAGGAAGAAGAGATTACTGAATAGTAAAATATATATAGAGGAAATCAATGTGGCAGGAATTCCAACAAGAACCAAGAAGGAAGTCCTCATTGAATATTAAGGAGGTCCAAGAAAGAAGGTCCCATTGAATATTGAGGAGAACCAAGAAGGAAGTCCTCATTGAAGATTGAAAACTACAAACTAAATATTGAAGAGACCCGAAAAAGATATCACATTGAAGACCTATATTTAGAAGATTGAAGATTGAAGTCTAAATATTGAAGATAAATAGGACTAAAAAAAGGTCCTATTGCAGAGTTGAGAAGCAACATATTTTGGAGATCTAAGAAAGGAGATCTTATTGCAAAAATCTACAATTGGAAAATTGAAGAAACCAAGGTAAAGTTTCATTAAAGAATTGATTAAGAGTTTTTAAGTAGTTGCAGAATTAGAAGACCCAAGAAAAGAGGTATTGAGAAGATTTATAAATAAGAAGAAGAAAGCTAGAGAAAGCCTCATTACAGAATTAGAAGACCCAAGAAAAGAGGTATCAAGAATATTTCTAGAGAAGAAGAAGAAGACTAGAGAAAGCCTCATTGCAAATCTAAAGCAATGGCCATTGGAGGAGTTTTGAAGAAAATTTCATGTTAGAATATTGCAAGTAGGATAAGCTCCTGATAAAAGGAATTTGGGATGATTATATCCATCCAACAACAAGCCCAAAAAGGAAAGAAGGATTTGGCAAGAAGTTTGCCAGATTTTGAGAAGTTTTGAAGATCTCAAGACATTCAGATTCTTGAGGAAGAAGACAATTAATAAGATCAAATTTGACATTAGAATTCAACAAGAAGCTTGAAGAAATCACAAGGATTGAAGAGGCCATAAATTTGAGAGATTTAAGAACAACCACAAAAGTTTTGTAGGATGATTTGTAAAAGAGAATTTGTTGATTTTTAGATAAGTTGAAAGGTCATAGGACAACAAATTGAACAAATCATAGAGCTACAATTTGGAGAAGCTTTGGAAATATTTTTGAGTACGTTTGGATAGCCAATTAAAGGAAGTCTTGACAATAAAAGAGCAATAAATTTGAATATTCGTGGACATCAATGAATCAGATTTTTGTAGGCAGTGATTGAAATAATTTTAAGCTACAAATTTGAGAAAAATTGAAAGAGTAAAGCAAGTCATATTTTGAAAGACTTTTAGGATAGATTTGGAAAAATTTTGAACAACAAAGCACAAGAGGATTTAGAAACATCTAAGGAGGATATTTACTATATATTTGGACAAAAAAGGGTATAATTTGCATTTGAAAACTTTAAAGATCGATAGCACACATTTAAAGGCAAGAGAGTTGATTTTGGATAAAAACTACAACTACAAGATAAAGAGCCTACAAACAGTAAGAGAATGGTAGGAACCAGAGTTCCTAGCAATATGATGGATGCAAAATAGATGAAATAAGATGTAAATAAAGTGGAAAATGGAAAGAATCATTGTTTATAATCGAATCACTTTTACACTGGAGGTAAACCAACCAATGGATCAATTAAATATATTCGTATTCTTCCATGGATGATTGTTAACACCCTTGTGAATGCATACACGTATCTACCCTAGAGTTGTGAGGTGAAAGGAAACAATGGTCCATAAATAAATTAGTGAATAAAATAATAGTAATAGTTAGGATTAGGATCCTAACATGCCACCTTCTTTAAAAGGAGCTTTGTCCTCAAAGCAAAAAATGAGGAAACTATTGCTGGATATGGTGAAGTGTTTCCTATGTAGCATCTTCAGAAGGTACACCTCTCCATTGAATCAAAATTTTAGTGATAGTGTGATGTCAAAGTTGTCGAATGCAGTGATCTAGGATAGCTTCAGGTTCAACCATGAGTGCTCCATCCTCTGTGAACTTAGGGAGTTGAGTTTGTGTAGTAATGTGTATACCAACCGTTGGTTTAAGGTAAGATACATGGAACACGAGATGGATTTTGGTAACTCGAGTTTATAAGCAATGGGTCCAATGCATTGTAGAACTTTATAAGGCCCATAAAATTTGGGAGCTAACTTTTGGGAACCCTTGATTTTGAGAGAAGTTTGGTAATAATGTTGAAGACGAAGGAATACCACATCTCCTTCTTGAAAAGATCACTCGATCCGATGTTGGTCCGCTTGCTACTTCATAGGATGTTGTGTGATATGTAGATTATCCTTGAGAAGGTGAATAACATTATCTCAAGTAGAAATTTCCATCTCCACTGTTGGCACATTGGTACTTCCTAGAATATAAGAGGTAATGGAAGGTGGTACTTGGCCATATACTTTATATGGTGTCATCTTAATGGCGGTGTGATATGAGGTATTATAACACCATTCGGCTAAAGGAAGCCATTTAACCCAATCAAGGGATTGAGTAGAAATAAAACAACATAGGTAAATTTCTAAACATTTATTAACAACTTCAGTTTGACCTTCAGTTTGAGGATGATAAGCGAAACTCATATGAAGTTGAGTGCCCTAGAGTTTAAACAATTCTCTCAAAAAATTGCTAGTGAAGGTAGGATCACGATCACTAACTATAGTGTAAGGCATTCCATGTAGTTTAAATATATTATTAAGAAAAATTTGGGTGACAGCACTAGCTATTTAAGGGTGGGCCAAAGGATAAAAATGAGTACATTTTGATAAGTGATCCACCACAACTAGAATAGTAGTTTTTTCGACAGATTTAGGAAGGTCTTCAATAAAATCCATGGAAATATCAACCCATATTTTGGTTGGAATGGGGAGAGGTTGAAGAAGGCCTCAGGTACATACTATCTCTCCTTTTTGTCTTTGGCAGGTCTCGCATTCATTCAAAAATTTCTTGATATCTTGTTTCATACATACCCAATAAAAATATCTAGCCACTCTTTATAAGTTTTTAGAAATCCAGAATGTCCTGTAATAGGTGTGACATGTAACTCATGGAGGAGTTTTGTTCAATATGAGGAGGTAGGTAATAGGACAAGACACCCTTTGTACATAAGTATGCTATTATTCCAAGAGTAGTGAGGTTTGTTTGTGGGGTCTTCTTGTATTTGTTGAATTAATGTTTGTGTTGTGGGATCATTAAACTATTCTTTAGTTTCTTGGTCTATCCATTTGGGAATAGGATAGGAAAGGGCGTGTAATTGAGATATTTCTTCAATTTTTTGTGAAAGGGCACTAGCGGCCAAGTTATCCTTTCATTTTCTATATATGATTTCATAGTCATATCCTAATAGTTTAGTAACCCACTTTTGTTGTTCAGGAGTGGATATGCGCTGCTCAAGAAAATACTTTAGACTATGGTGGTCAGTTCGAATAATAAAATGTTGGTCGATAAGGTAAGGTCTCCAATGTTGAATAGCATGAATAATAGCTAACATCTCTTTTTCATATGTGGAGTGGGCCAAATTATTTCCATAAAATGCCTTTCTAGTAAAAGACAAGGGTCTTTCATTTTGTATGAGAACGACTCCTATTCCTACTCCCGAAGCATCGCTTTCAATAATGAATGGTTTAGAAAAATCCAGTATGGCTAACACATGAGTGGTACACATGGCATTTTTTAAGGTGGTAAAAGCATAGTCAGCCTTTGAGGACCAAAGAAAAACATTCTTTTTTAGTAGAGTTATCAAGGGGGGTACGATATTGCCATAATCTTTGACAAATTTACAATAGTACCCTATTAATCCTAAAAATCCACGTAAGCCTTTCAAGGTTTTTTGGATAGGGCAATTTTTTACATATTCAATCTTGCGAGGATCCACTTTAACTCCTTTAGAGACAATATGTCTGAGATATTCAATTTCTTGTTGTTTGAAGGAATATTTTGATCTTTTGGCATATAATTGGTTGTCCTCTAAGGTTTTCAATGCTTGGTCTAAATGATGCAAGTGATCTTCCCATGTTTTGCTATAAATCAAAATGTCATCAAAGAAAACAAAAATAATTTTTTGAAGGAAAGGGTGGAATACCTGGTTAATTAGACTCTGAAATGTAGAGGGGACATTGGTAAGGCCAAATGGCATAACCATAAATTCATAATGCCCTTCATGAGTGCGGAAGGTAGTTTTTGGGATATCACTTTCCTTTACCCAAATTTGATGGTAACCTGATCGTAAATCTAATTTTGAGAAATATGTAGCTCCATGTAGTTCATCTAATAATTCATTGATGACGGGGATGGGAAATTTATCTTTGATGATTAGATTTTTTAGGGTATGAAAATCAATGCATAGGTTCCACGACCCATATTTATTTTGAAATAATAAAATGAGAGAGTAAGGACTCACACTAGGTCTAATAACTCTTGCCTTTAGTAATTCTTATACTAGTTTTTCAATTTTCATTTTTTGTAGATAAGGGTATTGATAAGGTCGACTATTAGGGGGTTGATGCCCTAGAAGAAGTTGAATGGCATGATCATGGCTATGTGTAGGGGGAAATTCTTTTGGTTCATTAAATACTTGAGAATGATGTGCTAGAATTTATTATAATTCAGGCACTTTCGTTTCATTGGTGGGTTGGATGGAAAATAATTGTGCAATCATACCCTTGCCTCCTTTGTGAATAATTTTTTCTATTCTATGGGAACTTAAAAATTGTGAAGGGCTCAATTTTAATACTTTAATAGTATATGTTTGGTCCTTTTATGTGAATTGCATCCACAAGTTATAAAAATCCCATTGGATTGTGTCAAGTGTTCATAACCATTGTACTCCTAGGATGATATCGCATCCTCCTAAGGGCAGTACATACATGTCCCCTTTCATATTATAATCACCCATAGTGAGTTTAATATTTTGACACTTTCCTTTGCATGCAATCCTTCCTCCATTTCCAATCATGACTTCAAAGCTATTACAAGGATGTATAAAACAATTAGATTTTTTTGCCATCCTTGGGTCAATAAAATTATGCGTGCTATCAGAGTCCATAAGCAGTGAGATTTTGTTTTTTAAAGTGTCCTTTGACTTTCATAGTTTGTGGGGAGGAGAAACCAGTGAGGGCGTTAAAAAATATTTATGGTGTATCTTTTATGTTATCCTCGGGTATATCTGACACCACTTTCACCTCAATATTATCCTTTTCTTTTGAACCACAATGATCAATTGTATCCAGAATATTTAGTTTTGGCATAATACATTTGTGATTGGGGATAAATTTATCATCACAATGAAAACAAAGGCCCTTTTCTATTCAATCCTTCATCTCTTCAAGGCTTATATGTTTAATAGGTAATATCCTATTAATTTTTGGTGTGGTGTAAGTATTATGTGATTTCCCGATAGGTGGTCTTCCTAGTCGATGTTGGTTATTGAATTTCTCTTCCACCATTTGGGCTAGCATGATAGCATGCATCGTGTTAGTGGGGTTGAGAATTTTTACTAATCGAATGTCCTCCTTTAAGCCACTGATGAAATAACTTTTAAAGAATGAGGTATTTAGCCTTGATGTAAGATTTACCAATTTTTCAAATTGAGCTTGGTATTCTTGCACTATAGTGGTTTGGCGGAGTTTGGTAAGGGCTCTCGTGAAATATTTGAATTTAGTAGGGCCGAATCATACCATTAGGTTTTTTGTAAATTCTAGCCATGTAGGGGGGTCATTTGTCTTTTCATACCACTGATACCATTGGGTGGCCATATTTTCCAGGTGGAAGGATGCAATGCAAACCTTCTATGCCTTAGGGATTTGGTAGAGGGATAAATATTGGTTAGCTCAATATATCCAATTGGTGGGGTCACCTCCTTCAAATTTTGGAAAATCCAATTTAGTTGTTCAAGGTAGGATTAACGTTTGTGATCCCCAAATAGTGCTTGGTGTGTTGGTGCTTCGGTAGATTGGACGACTTGAATTAATGGTAATTTATGTTGTACCATATCAACAAAGTGGTTAGTGGTATCAATTTTTAAGTCTAGGTCTACTATCTTGTTTTCATTATCGTCCTTCCATAGGCAAAAATCCTCCTTTGTCATGATTTTCTTTTCAAGATCGTCCTTCCACCGATTCATTTCTTGTATGAAGTCTTTGATAGAGTCTTGTGATATCCTACCTTCGATAATTATAGGGCTATTTTGTGATTTGTATTTCCTCCTTGGTAGTGAAAATATATTTTCAAATTTAAATTTACAAAAAATTTAAAATTTTGTTATAATTTTCTACAAACATTTATGTAAAATTAAAAAAAATGGATTTATCAACTAATGGTAACTTCTATTTTTTAATTTTAAATATTGATGGGCAAAAAAATCTAGCAAGTGGTGGGTGGCCAAGGGTGGAGGCAGTAGCTATGGGTGACGCGATAGCAACAACCAAGGGCAGAGCGAGCAGTGGTGGATGATGGACGGAGCAGTGGTAGCAACCAAGGGTGGAGCAAGCAATGGGCAGAGCGATGATAGCGACCAAGGGTGGAGTAAGTGACGGGAAGTTAGAAGCAACAGATAGAAGGTCAAGTCAAACAGACAAGTGTTAGCATGTAGGATGGCTTCGATCGCGTGAAGGCAGATAGAAAGTGTGACCAAAGTCATCGCTAGCTATATGTGTCACGTTTCTTTTAAATGCCCAAGCTCCAACTCCATTTTTATATGTGGGATAAAGATAATAAAATTTAAAAAAAAATTACATGATGCTACCTCCCAATATTAGAAAATTCCATCGGTGTCAAAAAATACTTTTAAAACCTTAGGTTATATTCAAAATTTATAAATTTTGTCATCATTAATTCAACGATGTCATCAAAAATATCATAGTACATGAAAAGAATGGATTTTCCTTGTTTTTGATCTAGGATTGATTTTTAACGTTAACCGAGATCAATTTTTTTTGTTTTTGATGTCTACATGATTAATTTTACGTCAATTTTTTTTTAAAACGTGTATCGCTCCAAAATTTTCACACCCTTACCTTCAGGCTATAGGATCCGTGCCCAAAAGGGGGATGGGAAAAGGATGGGACAATACCTCGGACTGAGAGGCCCTTTGAAGGTCCCACCTCTTGGGGGAGGGGTATTAAGGTGATTTTTTGATGGATGGTGGGGTTCACCAGGAAACGTTTAGTGGCAGTTTCCACGCCTAGGTTGGGGATGTGTTTAATGTGTTTAGTTTTACATTTAAACATCCAAGTCCTAGGTTTGGCCAGATGAATCTAAGTGTTCTATTATGAAAATGCAAATTAAATAAATACAGAAAATAGGTTTGGACAGAAAACAAAAAGAATACACTAGATTAAAGAACCATACTTGATCCGGATGTCTGATGAAGGTTTTGATTTTTGAAGTAGTCCAGATCGTCTGGAATTTGACAAGATCGTCTGAGATCTGACGGGATCGTTTGAGATCTGACGAATTCGTCAGAGACCTGCAAACAAAGAGATAGATACAAAATACCAAAAATGCAACTATTCTAATAGAGAAATATGGTGTAAAATGGCAACATAGATGCTAAGGTGATAATCACAAATAAAAATTTAAGTAGATTATGACGTTCTAATGACAAATTATGACTTCATTGTGCACTTAAGCTATATGGGTGAACTCCAAGATGCAGAACAATAAGGAATAATAACAAATTTAACTAAATGCAAGATAAATCAACAAACAAAGTGAGAAAATGCAAACCCTGGGCATTGATTGCCCCCAATGTTGACTGTAGTCGAAATCGTCTTTGATTGGTACGAAATCGTCTCGAATTGAACAGGATCGTCTGTGACAATGATCTGAGCTTGCTTCAGCTAAAAAACAATGAAGTTCCTGTAAAAAAACTTGGAAAAATACAAATGCAAATGGTGGTTTAAGATAGTCTAAGGCATGTAGAATTCATGTTATAGGGAATTTCAGCCAGGGGGAATGCCAAGAGGGGGTCCTAAGGTTAAATAGGCTTAGGAGGGAGGTTAGGAGGTTGGAGATCATCCTAATTTGGAAGATCTCCAATGGGGGAGGTCTCTAACGGTGCAAACACACTTCTGCCCGGATTAGAGACACCGTTGAAATAGAAGCTAACTATGCACAAATCAGTTTGGGACGAGATCATCTGGATGTTCTTCTCTAGACGAAATCATCCGATCTGAGGCGATATCATCTGATCGGCGATGATATCATCAAACGGACAAAACAAACTCTAAAAATGGTGCAAAAAATGAGGAAACGGGTTAAATGACGGTTTGGGAGCGATTTTGGGGTTAAAATTTGAATTTGAATTATTACTAATGTAATTTTTATTATTGCTAAGTTTTACTGCGCCAATTTTAGGGTGCTACATTTTGCCCCCTCTTTAGCAAATTTTTTGAGGAAAATGCGTTAAAGATGAGTTCTTCTCGATCTACGAGAAAGCAAAAATTTATTCCCATTTTTAGGCGATGATTCTTGGTCGAATCGTACGACAGCTTACTATGATGCCCCCTCCGTGTTTTTACCCAAATCGAACGTTTGAGGTAAAAACATGGAAAAACAATTTTTTTTTTAAATGTTGTTCTAATTGTTTTTGAATAAAATTAAGAAAAATAGGGAAAACCCTAATTCATTTTTACTATTCATTTTCATTTTTTGGTTTCTAGAGCTCTGCAGACAAGATGGTCGAGACAACGCACAGATCGACAGAGGTCCGACGCGGGCTATGGGTAAGGGTCTAAACTTAGTTTAGAAGGCTTGAATTTTGAATTTCATGCTTTTTAGATTAAATTTTGAATATTTTTGAGCATCGTGGCCATTTTTGGGCCATCGACGTTGTCAAGACGAAATCGTTTCGATATCGTCGATTTCATCCAAGGGCAAAATCGGCGAAATGGGGACGATTTCGTCAAAAAGGGGACGATTTCGACTGGCAAAATCGAAGACGAATTTTCTCAAATTTGGGACGATATCGTCCAATAGTGGACGATATCATCATTTATTAAATTGAACTTGCTTTACTTGCATTATTAATGATTATTTTATTAATGATTTTTATTGTTTTGTTGTTTATGTTGTAGAGAGGATTACTAAAGAGCAGAGAATGGAAATACGATGGGTTGAGGGATGACTTGGCTGCTCTATCTCAGGCAAAGCGAGATCAACTGGTGCAGGTTGGCTTATAGCATGTGGCAGAGATGCCATAGGTTTCTACAGATATGGGGCTATTGATAACCCTAGCAGAGAGGTGGTATCCGGGTTCTTCCTATTTTTGGTTATCGACAAGGGAGATGACTCCCACACTAGAGGATGTATGGAGGATTTTGAGGATCCCCATACAAGGATGACTAATCACTCCCATGGCCAATCAGGGCCATGCGATGATGCGACTATGCGGAGATCCGAGCTTCACCCTGGAGAAGGGCGGAGTGAACATCGAATCTCTACGACAGATGCCCGGGGCATCTAGACTGACACAAGTTTTGGCTAGGGTTGTAGGTGGTCTGTCTGCTATGCCATCAGAGTGGATGCGAGTACCATGGCTACTGATAGATGTGGTCTACGACATGAGAGACCATGAATACAGGTTTGCTTGGGGGAGCTTTGTACTATGCCAATTGTATAGGATCTTGCATGGGGTCATATACAAGGGCGATCAATGTCTTGTCATGACATCTCTACTACAGGTTTGGTGTTGGGAGCACATCATGGTGCGGAGGCCGGTAGGGCTCCCACTGATAGGGATTGATGGGGAGAGGCCTCGAGCTTTCTATTGGTGGCTCCGAAGAGGGTCACAGTGGCGGATAGATCTGCCAATGTCCTAGAGACTACTTGACGACCTTGTCTCCGACCAGATCACCTGGAGGCCTTGGAGAGATCATCCAAGGTGGGCCGAGGATGGACAGGAGTTAGCTCGCATTAGGCAAGTCTGTTGGCTAAGGATGGAGAGGGGAGAGGTGGAGCTCCACCGCTATGACCAAGTTTTGAGATAGTTCGGTCTACAGTAGGGGATCCCATCCCTCAGAGACTACGAGTTTTCTTGGATCGTCTGGGATAACACTACAGTTAGCGGGGCTCCAAATATGCAGTGCTTTTAGGGTTAGGACATAGATGATGCCCCCATTCAGCTGATGGATGGGGACGATGCAGGGGTAGCCGACGACTATGATGCCTAGTACAAAGGCATCCGCCCTCCTTGGATGACGAGGGCTCAGGGTTCGATTCACACAGTTGTGCATCGGATGGGGAGGTGATGCTAGGCGGCCATTGAGGAGGCATAGGGTCACGATGGGAGAGAGCAGAGGAGACCACAGACTCAGCAGAGGCCATGACAGCGAGAGAGGAGAGAGGAGAGACCCCCTTCTCCATGGAGAGAGAGACCACCATCGCCCGATAAGGGCAAGGGTGTGGACATAGGAGAGAGTAGTGAGATGGCTACTCTTCGGGCAAAGACTGTCCATATCTAGGCAGAGGTGCAGACTCTATAGGATGAGGTTGCACGACATCGAGAGGAGGCCACACAGCTTAGAGATGAGGTAGCACGCCTTAGAGCACAAAGCGGAGGGGCGAGCACTCGGGATCTAGCATGGGCTATTGCCCAGGTCACATTCTATCAGACACTATACCACCATATGGTGCCAGAGGGGCAGAGGTTATCACTATCGACCCATATTGCGGAGCCTATCGGGATGAGGTCATCGAGGACATCATCACGATCAGAGTCCAGGACTCATAGCACCACACGGACTATGATGGGGCCACCTCGTCCACCTCAGGGCAGGGGAGGAGATGAGGCTAAGAGCTCGAGGGGTTCTCGAGGCTAGCTGCTATAGATTGCACTACACAGATTGATTATAGTGCTTATTATTATTTTTGATAGGGGATTGAGTATGCCTAGGTATATATTGTGGCATACCAATCTAGTTTTGAGATGATGTACATATACTGTTGAGATATATATAGATGAGATATTTTTTTGATCATATGACTTGTCTTATGTATTTGTATGATGCTTTAATGTTTTGATTGATTGATTTGATGATTCATGTAATTATGCCATTTGGAAACATTATAATTTTGATGTCATGCTGTAAGATTTTAAATGAAATAATCTGATGTAAACAATTTGGTTGTTTGTGATGTGATAATTTGATAAAAATAAAAGGGACTTTTAACAATAATTTCAAAGGACATTGTCGCTATTATAGACCATTTCATGGAGTCGTCGCTCACTAGGTCGTCAAGCTAATCCTAGTATAGAAATATTGCTAAAAGTAAAAGAGTGCTTAAGAGACTGTCTTAAGACTTTGTTGTGATGATGCAAATGATGATGATGATGATGATTTGTTTTTCAGATTTCCATGAAAATATTATGCATGAAATATTTTAAAATGACTTTTGCTAGGCATAAATTCCTAAGTGTGATAAAATTTTTGGATAATTCCCTAGGAATTATACCATCATTGCAAAATTGAAGTTTGACATAATGACATGAAATAGAATAGGTGTTTGTTTGTTTTAAAGCATAATTGTGTAACATAATGATTTAAGTCATATGTTTTTATGATTTTAAATAAATGGGAAAATAAAATTGGTACAATGGTTTGCGCTAGGCATAGAATATTTAGGTATAAACTTATACCATCATCGCGAAATCCAAAGAAGAAAATAATAGTTTTATTGCATGGTTGATTTTTGTTTAATTTTTGAAATAGTCAGAAAATATGAAGATGAGGACTTGCACTAGGCATAAAATTCCAATTTTGGTTTTTGGAACTATACCATCGTTGCGAAAGTCAATTATATATATAAATGTAACTTGATTGCATGTTTTGAAAATGATTTTGATTTTTTTTTGAGAATGCATGTAGTTGTCTTTATACTAAACAACTGTTCTTTCAAAGAAGAAAATGAATTTATTCCAAACAATTTGCAAAAATATTTCAAAGTATCTTAAAGACAAAAGTTAGATTTATAAGGAATCCCATGTGCGTATGTGAGTTCATTACCAATCTTGATTTATCATAATGATACACAAAATCTCTCAAATACAAATGTGTGTGCAATTGCATTGTTCATTTACCAAGTTTTGAGCAAGATAATTTGATACAAGTGATTTGAATGAACCAAATAAGTGTTCATTAACCATGATTTAGATGCATATAACCATACCGGACTACTATGTAGGTCGGGTTATCAAGAGCTAGCTAATCCATAAGCGAGACATAGGTCTGTACAAAAGAAGGTCGCTAATGTGACGGACATATCACCATGCTAGGAGTTACCCAAGGCCAAGCGGGTTGGGCACAAACCACCTGTTATGGGGCTTACCTCACAGTTTTCTAATAATTGAGAATTCCAAGGATTCAAGCTCATCAACCCTTCTTTTATTTTCAATGGGTAGGGAAAGGGATTTTATTGCTTTTGCTTTTGCTTTTTTCTTTGTCTTTGATTTTGCTTTTCTTTTTTTTCTCTTTTTTTTTTTGTATTTTTGTATTTTGGCTTGATATTTGAGATAATGCTGAAATAACTTGTTTCTTTTTCTCTTTTTCTTTTGAACTTTTATTTTCTTCCTATACTAGGGATACTTGCTCGGATTAGCTGTAGAGCAAGGGATTTTTATTTTGGGTAGGGGTGAGTTGTCCTTTTGCCAATTCTCAAAGATTCTAGACCATGTGCATGATAGGATAGTAGGGGAAACTTTTCACTCAAGAACCACTTCTACTATGTAACATAGCATGGAAATTACAAATGTAATCATTTTATTGTGAAAATATATGCTTGGTTTAAGTAAATAACAAGATCAATTCTCTATGCTCAAATTTTATTTAATTGAATTTTGTGGACTTTGATATAAGAGAGATTAGTAATCATGCCAGATAAAATCAAGATATTTATTTTTGTGTTTGCGAAAGTGAGAGATTCCAAATAAATGCTAATTTATCCAAAATAATTTGAAAATATAACTGCAATACTTTAAGAAGAAATATATACAACAAATATTTTTGAAGATTTTGCTAATTTTGATTGTTTTTGTATTTTGATTTTAATTGATGAATTGAAAGAAATACAATGTGATTGTTTTTTTTTTGAAACTTTTATATTTTTATATGAATTTTTAGATGATGGAATTGTGGTATATACAAGATGATCTATATACATTATACAATGTGATTGGAGTATAGCATGTCTAAGGTTGCTTCAAAATCAAAGGAGGTTTTGAAGGATAATTTGGTTGTGGTGAAGGTAAGAACAAAAGGTGATGAATAAAAGGTAGTGATAACAAAATCTTTGTTATAATGTAGAATAATGTAGCAAAATATTTTACTTTTATATATGTAAAATTGATCATGTTACAAAATAAAATGTCAGAAGGATAAGAAGGTTCTTCATTCTTATCACTATCTTCCAAGTCTTGATAAGATGGAGGGAGCATATGTGAAAGATATGCATGGGTGTTATTTGGTAAACAAGGATGATCATATATGGATGAAGAAAAGTGAGAAATAGAAGGTAATTGTGACAATGGAGAATGTATAGACCTTGATGTTTCTTGAATTTCATTGTTAAAATATTTTATAATAACATTTGATTCATTAAGATCTTCTTCCTTTATTTTGAGTTTTTGGAATAATTGATAAGTGCATAAATTAAGAGAGGAGCCATTATCTACCATGATAGTTTTAACAGGTGTTTCTTTACTAGATCCTGTAATGTAAAGATAGTAGTCTTCTTGTGGAGTAGAGGAAGGAATCTCCTCATCATAGAATGAAATATGGTTAACCTCAAGAGGGTTTACACCATTAATTATGTCCTTAGGGAAAATATCATGAGGAACAAATTGTTGGCTATCAAAGTGGATTTCAGATTGAGATTTTGATTCTAAAGATGAGCTTTCTATGCTTACATTCCATTTTGGATCATTCTCTAGAGTCAAAGATAGTTTTGAAGGTTGGTCAAATGAGGAACCCATATCTTGAATATCATATTGAGTTGATTGAACTTGAGGTTGCTCATTTATAGTTTATGTTACAATATTAGTAATATCATCATGAAGGGACACATTAACATGCAATATTTGATTGGTTTCTTGTTGTTGATAATTGAATAGGGGTTCTTGGGAGATCCCCATGTCTTGATTGATTATTGGTATTTGTTGTGTAGGAGTTTGATTGTTTATTGGAGATTTATAATCAGTTGTAGATTGTAATTCCTTTATATTAAAAAGACCCTTATCAATCAAATCTTGAATTGCACATCTTAAATCTTTACAGTTTTGTGTCATATGTCCATCTACTCTATGATATTCACAATGTAGCTCAGATTTAAACCAATATGTTGTGGTATCAAGTTGTCTTATGGAAGGGAGTTCAATCCTATTTGTGTCAAGTAAATACTTGAGAATTATATCCATTGGTTGATTGAGCTTAGTAAATTTACGTGATGAAGGTTTTCAAGAGGTTTTTGATACGTGCCTTAGGAATTCAGTCATAAAAGGGCCTAATGGTTTCTCACCTCTACTTTATTTATTATGGGTAGAATGATGACAGGAAGATTGCAAAGTAGGAGGTGAGTGCATGGTAGAATTGGAAGAATAAGTATTTTCTTGTTGAAATGAATGTGTTGTATTGAAAGAAGAATATTGAAATGGTGGAGGAGGATTGTATGTGGATCGATAGACATAATATGGATATATGGGATAATAGATAATATCGTTATGAAGAGGATTGGCAAAGGGATTGTCCTGTTGGGGTAAGGATGAAAAATGAGAAAAGTGTGATGGAGGTGGTGTTGAATAGGGATGAGGTTGGTCATAATCAACAAATGTATTTGGTTGAATTCTTCCAACATTACTAATGGGCTCATATGGATTTGAGTAAAAACTCATGGTTTCTTTAATACTTCTAAATATGATATGCAATTTTTTAATTCTAAATGCATTTATGTTTTGTTTTTATTTTTCTTGTATACATACATATATATATATATATATATATATATATATATATATATATATATATATATATATTTTTTGTTTTTTATATTTTTGAATCAGAAAGATGCCTATGTTATTCACATCGGGTTCACCAAAATGTATCGTTCCAAATTTTTCGCACCCTTACCTTTAGGCTAAAGGATCCATGCCCGGAAGGGGGATGGGAAAAGGATGGGACAGTACCTCGGACTGAGAGGCCCTTTGAAGGTCCCGCCTCTCGAGGGAGGGGTATTAAGGTGATTTTTTGACGGATGGTGGGGTTCACCAGGAAACGTTTAGTGGCAGTTTCCACGCCTAGGTTGGGAATGTGTTTAATGTGTTTAGTTTTATCTTTAAACATCCAAGTCCTAGGTTTGGCCAGATGAATCTAAGTGTTCTATTATGAAAATGCAAATTAAATAAATACAAAAAATATATTTGGATAGAAAATAGAAAGAATACGCTAGATTAAAGAACCATACCTGATCCGGATGTCTGATGAAGGTTCTAATTTTTGAAGCAGTCCAGATCATCTAGAATTTGATAGGATCGTCTGAGATCTGACGGGATCAGAATTCTGAGATCTGACGAATTCGTCAAAGACCTGCAAACAAAGAGATAGATACAAAATACCAGAAATGCAACTATTCTAACATAGAAAAATGGTGTAAAATGGCAACATAGATGCTAAGGTGATAATCACAAATAAAAATTTAAGTAGATTATGATGTTCTAATGACAAATTATGACTTCATTATGCACTTAAGCTATATGGGTGAACTCCAAGATGCAGAAAAATAAGGAATAATAACAAATTTAACTAAATGCAGGATAAATCAACAAACAAAGTGAGAAAACGCAAACCCTAGGCATTGATTGCCCCCAATGTTGACTACAGTTAAAATCATCTCGGATTGGTACGAAATCATCTCGAATTGAACAAGATCATCTGCGATGATCTGAGCTTGCTTCGACTGAAAAACAATGAAGTTCCTACAAACAAACTTGGAAAAATACAAATGCAAATGGTGGTTTAAGATAGTCTAAGGCATGTAGAATTCATGTTACAAGGAATTTCAGCTAGGGGGAATGCCAAGAGGGGGTCCTAAGGTTAAATAGGCTTAGGAGGGAGGTTAGGAGGTTGGATATCATCCTAATTTGGAATATCTCCAATGGGGGAGGTCTCTAATGGCGTAGACACACTTTTACCCAGATTAGAGACGTCATTGAAACAAAAGCTAACTATGCACAAATCAGTTTGGGACAAGATCGTCTGGACGTTCTTCTCCAAATGAAATCATCCGATCTGAGGCGATATCGTCTGATCGACGACGATATCATCAAACGGACAAAACAAACTCTAAAAATGGTGCAAAAAATGAGGAAATGGGTTAAACGACGGTTTGGGAGCGATTTTGGGGTTAAAATTTGAATTTGAATTATTACTAATGTAATTTTGATTATTGCTAAGTTTTACTACGCCAATTTTAGGGTGCTACAAAACATCTAAAAAATACATAGGATACCTTCTATGAAGCATTTTCATTGTCGCCATGAGAGTATTGGTGGTGTTCGAATAGTATTAGTTTAAATTTCACATCGTATGGTTAGATTTTTTTCTTTTCCACACAATGTCATGCGTCTCAATGACCTTGTGTGTAAATGGTTAGCACTCTAGATGTTTGAATTTGGTAGTATATATGAAAAACAATGGGATATATGAATGATGATATGGACTTGCAGAAGCATGATGATGTTTTTTTATATGGTGATAAGGTGCAGAATGGAAGAGGCTTTTATACCAGTTGGTAGGAACCAGAGTTCCTAACAATCTGATGGATACGAAATAGATGAAATAAGATCCAAATAAAGTGGAAAATGGAAAGAATCATTGTTTATAATCGAATCATTTTTACACTAGAGGTAAACTAACCAATGGATCAATTAAATACATTTTTATTCTTCCATGGATGATTGTTAACACCCTTGTGAATGCATATAAGTATCTACCCTAGAGCTATGATATGAAAGGACACAATGGTCCATAAATAAATTAGTGAATTAAATAATAGGAATAAGTCGGATTAGGATCCTAACAGAGAAAAGGAGTATTTTTGCAAATTTAGGACAACAAGCTATCAAGAAGGAGAGCTACAAAATAATTCATAAATGGTTTGTTAAATTGATGTCACACAAAGTGTTATTTTAGAAACTTTATAAGTGCTTATTATAAGTCTTTAAGAGCATCAATTTTAGATCTATTAAGAGTTGGCAAAAGGATTTTTTTGAGTGTCTCTATGCCAAGGAAAAAGACATCATTGCACACCATTATTATTGTAGAAATATGCATATTATAAAAACTAGAGTTAAAGCTTGTAAAGAGATTAAAAGGAGTAATAAGAAGATTAGTATATGTTGTTTTCATAATAAGATAAAGAGCATATTTATCCTACATTATAGTAAGGTTGAATAGTCATCAAAATATAGGTATATTTAAGGTGTTTAAAAACACCAAGCTTGCAAATTACGTTGGTGAAGGAAATCACCAAAAGTGTGGTAAAATCCACCACTAGAATCACCACCAAATTGCATAGGTTGAGCACCATTGAAGAGTGTAAAAGTAACAATAAAATATAGGGGGGCAAGCACCCTAACAGTTTCTAGATGAACAGCCACCAAAAGAGCAACCAAGCCAAGAAGGATCACCATGAAATAGCTACCAAATGAGCATCCAAGAAAAAGAAATCTATCATGAAAGAAACCACTAAAGAAGAGAACCTGAAATATGTTGTTGGTAATTTTGAAGAGACACCTACAAATCCAGAAATATAACCAGCAAAGAAGCTACATTTTTCTATTGAAAACATATCAAGGAGGCTAAATATTCAAGTTCATGCATTCACCAAGAAAGAAGATATTCATAACGCAACACCAGCATGTTAAAGCATATCACATGCACAACCAAGTTTCCAAAAGGAAAAAATAACACAACAAAGGAATGTTACAACTTTGAGCACCAAAAGTTTGGTCAAAGAAGATGTTATAAATTCCTCATAGATTGTGGGAAGTATTATAACATTGCATGAGATACTTGTCACAAGAAAGAGGAATCATTGGACACCATTCAAGTGTCATAGAAACATTTATATTAGTGAAGCCATTTTTCATAAGGGATAAGAAGCACCGCATAACCACAAGTTACATTAACAAGAGCAAAGGAAGAACTCTAGTGACACTTGTCACTCATCTTGCAAATATTACAAGCGTTACCAAGGAAGGCAAAAGGTTTTGAGCACTCATTTATTGCATGAGATGGAATAGTCTCATTAATCACAAGGACTCCACTACATCAAATAAGAACCACCTTGACCAATTTTAAGGAATTTGACCAGAGGAAGAGCACCTAATTTCAAAGGAAGACCAAGCATAACATTAAGGTGGGAGCACCTAAAATATCAAATGTGATATTTATTACTTTTTGGAATTAAATTTTATGATAAGTAGGAGTAATAAGATTTAAAAGGATATATTATCAAAGGTTAATGGTTAAAAGTATTTTATGGAATGATAAGCATTATTGAAACCTTAGAATTTTGAATATTACAATTTAAAGCCTTTTACAAAGTATTGAAGATTTTTTTTAATATTAAAGCATTGATTTTTAAGTTTTTTAATTTTCACATTTGAATTTACAAAAAAAATTAAAATATTTGTAATTTGATAAGTTTGGAGAAATAAGATATTCTACATTAAATTAGGAATACACAAAACTTGCAAATATTATTTTTATAATTTCTAAATTTCTAGAGTTGGAGTTATAAGGAATCCAATATCAACATAGATTATTGGAATTTAGAAATATTAAACTATTGGATATTAAGGGGATAAAAATAATTTCATTATTTACTTAAAAGAGTTGGAATTAATTGTTTATACTTGTCTCATACTCACATTAAAGGGACAAAATAATCCAACCATAGATAACTTTAGCAAAATGAAAAGTGCATTAGGAGAAAGTGTTAGATTTGGAGTATATTACATCATTTGGATCATGTAAATGTACCACATTTGGTACATAGTTAGAGTAGAGATTAATTTAGGGGGAAGTTAGCTACTTACTTCAAGCAATGTAATAAATGCACAAGTGTCAATGTGCATGTTGTAATATGCAAGGTGTCCACTTGTACAACTAGGTAGAGTGTTGGCCAAGGAATCTATTTTCCTATATAAAGGACCTCATAGTGATAGATCATAAGATACATCATATAGATATCAAGATCACTATAGTAGGGAGTAGTAGATATTGGTAGAGCTCCTGTATGGAGCACAACGTAGTTCTTTAGTGTATATTAATGGAGTGACCATATCCTCCATACTACATTGTATTTTCACCACTTTATATTTACAACATATTTCAATCATATTGTAGACTCACTTTCTTTCATCTTATTATGACTTGTGTTAGATCTCTCCCACTTCATATATCCTCTAAAGCTAATAGTGGTATCAGATCCATGGTGAATCAAGAATAGGAGGGCCTACATCCATCATAAGAAAAGTCTAGTAGGTAAAGAGGAATAGGGAGAGTTACCATTGCTACTATTGGCATGCATCTTTGCAAATTGGATCTACCATTGTGCGCCTATGCATGTAGAAGTTACCATTAGGAATCAATTGATAGAAATAGCCACAGTAGTCAAAATGATTAGAAAAGTGAGGACTAAAATAAATCTCAGTTGCAAAAATTTTGAGATTAAATTTGGCTAGAGTCTTTCCATAGAGTTTCAAAAAAACTTGTGAAGACTAGGACTTAGCATTCATACCACTATATTAACAAATCAACTAGTGAATATTATTATCTCTAGATTTATAATTTCTTCCATTCTAGTTTCTAACAACTTGCTGCAGGAAAAGAAGATTAAAGAAAAAGGTTGGGAAGATTCCTACAAGAGAGTTAGGAAGAACATATTCTTATAATTATTCCAGTACTTGTAACAACAAGGAGAAGACTAAAGATTTCAAAGACCTTGAGAAAGGTCCCATTACAAGAGTTGCAATCCTACAAAGTGTAGAAGTGAAGAAAAAAGCCACAATAGCCTTATAATAGACTCAAGGAAGAAGAGACTCTAGAATATGAGTCAAGGAGGAGATAGGATATTGGTGATCTTCTTTCAAGATCAATACCTAAAAAGTGTAGAAGAATAAAATGCTAGAGAAGCCTAGAAGAAGAAAAGTCTAGAGAATTCTAGAAGAAGAATAGACTAGAGAAGCCTTGAATAATAAAAGGCCAGAGAAATCTTGAATAAGAAAAGACCAGAGAAGCCTTGATCCAGAAAAGAATTCCATAGAAGCCTTAATTATGAAGAAAATTTTAGAATAGAATTCATGATTTAGAAGACAAAGTTCCTGATTCAAAAGAAGACTCTAGAGAATATTTCCTAAATAAAACTCTTGATAAAAGTCCAAGAAATAGGAGATTGATGATCTCCATAAAATCCTGCAAATTGTAGAAGAAGGAGAAAGGACTAGGGAAGTCCCATTCCAAAATCCATAAGCAATGGAATCAAAGATCCGAGAAGAATATATCATCACCAATAGTTCCAAAAGTAGAAGGTTGAAGAAAAGGTCTCAGTTGGAATACCAAAGAAGATACAATATAGAAGACCTAGGAGACATCTCAAGCAAAAAATAAGAAGGCTTAGAGAGCCTTATTGTAGAGCTTATAGAAGCATCATTAAAATATTTCCTAGGAGAACTCGTTGGAGAAATCCACTACCAAGGAGAAAGCTCCTAATAGTGAAGGACTTGGGACAATTATTGCCATCCAACAACAAGCCCAAGAGAAGAATAATTTGGCAAGGAGTACCAAATCTAGAAGAAGAATCTAGTTAAGACCTCAAGACATTCAAAATCTTGAGAAGAAGAAATATTGTTTGAAGTCAAAATTTGACAAAAATATTGAAGGAAGATTCAGATAGAAGAATCCTACCAAATTTAGGAGATTACCTCTCATGGTAAGAAGGTACAAGTTTAGCAAAAGGAGTTCTCTAAATCTATAGTAGAAGGTAGAAGATCACTAGAAGGATCAAGCCACCAAACCTAAGGCTCAAGACAAAAAGTTCAAGACCATAGTTTGGTGAAGCAGGAAGATGTTCTAGACAACCAACAAGAAGCTACAAATTCATCCACTACAAGGCAACAACTTGGTGAAATAAAACACTAAGATCTACATCTACTACATAAGCCATTAAAGGTAAGCAAATAGGGTGCAATTAGTTGAAATTAAATTAGAGTTCATTATAAAATTCTATTAAACACCATAATTGGATTAAAGTTGCAACAAGAAGGGCTCCTATTATAGTCTTCCAGAAAGTTCAAAAAGGAGAATTTATTTTAAGATATATTTGTACATTAATAGGAGTTGTATGTTTTTGAAAGAAATAAAATTATCATCTACCTATTATCTATCTATAAAGCAAGAAGACGACATCCTACAATATATATATATATATATATATATATATATATATATATATATATATAATATAAAATATAAAAAAAAAAAATCCCCCCCCCCCCCCCCCCCCCCCCCCCCCCCCCCGCACCAACATGGGAGGATTCAACCCGACCTCCTTTCCCCCCCCCCCTGCTAACATCCTACAATATTTATTGTAGTAAAAATTGTAGAATATTCATTAAGGATTCTTTACATATTACTCTTAAGAATTGCATAAGATTATTGAGTGCATTAGAATTCATTATGAGAGTTTATTATCATTAAAAGTGTGTTATTAATCCATTAAGCACTATACTAGTTGATCTTTAACTAGTTACTCTCAAGAAATTAGTTTGTGTTGTTAAAGGCACAAAACTAGCACAAAAATCTACAGCACTGCATGGCCAAAGGAAGCCACCAATACAAGAAAAAATATGGAGAAGAATGTGACCATTAATATCATTTAAGGAAGCCTCAAATCGAGACTTGGTGAGTATCAATATTCAAGGAGAATATAAGGATTTAATTTAAGTGTAGAGTGCAAAAATCCTTACTTCAAAAACATCTCATTAGCTTGGATTAACTATCAATAAAATATCCAAGAAAACAGATTTAAAGAGGCATGAAGGATTTCATAAAAAGGTCCTTCGTATTGGTGCAAAATAACTATTACAAATCACCTCTTTTATTTCTTGAAAGGAAAAAAGTAATCCTATCTATAGGAAGCAGCGTAGAGATCATATTTTGCAAGTCAAAGGGTAGATTTTGAGCAAGAGGAAGGAGCCATCTAAGAGCTCACACATATAATAATCAAGGTGTTAAAAAACACCATTTCTCCGTGTCCAATATAGCCCTAGGAGCAAGTGTATCACCTACAATATTGGAGCTATTATTAGAAGCCATTACCATCTGAGTCTACATAGAGAAAAGGGTAGCATATAGAGGGAGATCATCTACATAGAAGAAGCACTATCAAAGCCAAGAAAAAAGGCTAGCAATCAACTGTTATAAAAGATATACAAACAACATATTATAGGCATAAAGATACAAAGGAATAAGTTTTATACCCAAGGTTTCTACTTGGAGATAACGACCACCATTGAAGAGCACAAAAAACTACCATAGGACCACCATTGAGACTGTCATAGAATCAAGAAGCAATACAGCTGGTACCATCCATTATTCTCATAAATATAGTGTGTGAATAGAGAAGATGGAATGCTTACATTTCAAGAAACATAGTAAGCCAATGCACATTTCAAAGATAGAGGTAAAGATAGGGCATCAACACCCATTGTTGAAGCGTTATAAGAAAGGTTTACATGCATAAGTCATGAGTGCCACTTGGAACAAGAGCTCTAAGCATTCAATGTTCATAAATAATCCAATGCTCACCCAAGAGGAGTTACAAGTCTTTGGGAGGTTACCACCTAACTCATCATTGCATACATTAGAATATCAACACCTACTAAGTAACGCTTAAGTGACACTTATCCAAAATTCACAAGGAAGCAATCTTATTTAAGGTATCTATATTGAAGGAAAAGTGTCGAAGGTCAAAGATAAGACTATCATTGAATGGTGTGAAGAATATTCATAGGAAGAAGGCTAATTCAAGCCTATGCACCATTCGAAGGAAAAAACCAGCATTTAAGAAGTTGTCATAAGATCAGCAAATACAGTGTATCATTCGATCAAAAATTCATCTCATTCATGGAAGGAATATGTCATAAAACCAATCATACCAACATTCAATTTGTAGAGGATAATACCAAGCATTCTTTAAATTAATACCAGTGTTGGTTATAGAGAAAATAAGTGCTACGTAAGGGAGAAATCAATGTTGGTCAAAGAAGGCATTGACTTCCATTTCAAAGGATTCAAATTTACCACCTCACAACATCAAGGCAAAGGAATACAAAGGTAAATCATATACTATTTATTGCTTGCTATAAACTAAGGATATATTGGAGTTATAAGGGCACATTATATTTACTATTACAATTCATTCACTTAGCATTAGTAATATATTAAGCAAGCATATTTAAAAATACTTATATTTGTAAATAATAAAGTAGGAGGAATAAGGATTTCAACTTGGAAATTAAAAATCCTATTATTGAAAATATTATATTATTTTCTAATATTCCATATTAGGGAGTTATAAGGAATACTACATCAAAGTAGGTAATTGGAATTAAAAAAAATTAAATTAAATATCAAAGGCTATAAAGGAGGTCTATTTTTTGATAAGTTAAAATTTCATTAAAAGGGGGTTTTGAAAGGGCCCCAAAACCTTATTACAATAGGTCCATAGACCACAAGCAAGGCCACAAGAAAGACCACCAGAAAGGCCAGAGGAAAATATTGAGGAAAAGCCTAAGGAAAAGCTTAAGAAAAACCAACAAGAAAGATGTTAGGAAAACTGTGAAGGAAAATGTGCCTGAAGTAGGAAAGTACATTTCACTCAGCCACAAAAATGAGCCACCCGCTAAGTGGGAAAAGGAAGAAGCGAGAAAACTTGAAACTTGAACACTCCCGCCTAAACACAAATTTGAACCACCCAAAAGCGGGAAAAAGGAAATACCCTCCAAAGAAGGGGAAATACAAAAAGTTACAGTCTCGTGCAGGGAAAAACCATAAACTAGCAAAGAAATGCCGAAAAACCAGATCTGCAAAACACAAACCACCCAAAATAGTAGGATGGAGTAGATCCCAGGGATGTCCCAGAGCAAAATAACTCAAAATAAACCCCACCAGAAGGCATGGAAAGGGGCAGATAAATGGATCAATGACCTCCCACACCAAGGATATTGTCTGCAACACCAGCCAACCAAGAAGGAAGGGCAAGAGAAGTGTTATGGATCTGGGATAGCATAGGCCTAAAAATTTGGAATAGCAATATGGGAATCTCTACAAGCCATAAAATCCCCTTGCAATAAGGAAACTATGAGGATGCCAACAGAAGTAGAGGAAGCAGTAGACACAAAAAAAAAGCCACGAGAAAGATATAGGAAAAGGGAACCCAAAAGGAAGGAGCCACAAGGAGAACCAGAAGTAGGCATTAAACATAGATCTTTCCAGACCAAAAGGATGTAGCAAGAAACCCCAGACAACCTTCAACACTACAAATGAATAGCTTCAAGTAAGTAGATGAGAAATTCCAGCAGGATCACAACAAAAAGCAACATAGAGGTCCCTCTCAAAGCCATGAAAAATGTTGAGAGCCCACCATACCTGCATCCATGAACCCAAAGAGTAGAGTGATAGGAGAAAGCACATGGTACCACCTAACCAAAAGGATGATGTGGAAAACTACTCATGAAGCCACTCTCCCACAGCCACAACATACCATGCTTGGAAACTATTGAAAGCCAGTACCTAGTATAAACCTACAAAGAAACACTAAGAGCACCAGGGAAAGGGATCCCTAAAATAACCCAAAAATCCTAGGGAATGTCCCAGGGATGTCCCATACCAAAAGCACACAAATGATCCCTTAAACAGGCAAGGAAGGGAGTAGAAAAATGGAAAAGTGACCTCCCACCCTAAGGATATCGTCTACAACACCATCCAACCAAGGAAGAAGGATAAAGGGAGTGCTAGGGAAATGTGATAGGAGTTAGGGATGTCCCAAAAAACCCTATGGAAATCCTATAGCACAGGCACTAGAAATAACCCCATGAAAAAGTAAGAAAAGAGCAAACAAATGGATAAATGACCTCCCATCCCAGGGAGATCGTCTGCAACACAAACCATCCAAGTAGGAAGGGCAAAGGAAGTTCCATAGAACTGGGATAGGACCAAGAATCTGGGACAATACTAGGGATGGGCTGCAAGGAAGTGGAGAAGAACTTACCAGGTAATTCCACTATAAAGGAGGTCTATTAAGAAAAATCAATAGTTGGAAATAAACTGGTATACTTGTCTCAAACCATATTGAAAGGACAAAAGAAATCCAACCAATAGAACCTCATCAAATTATAAAGTGCTTAAGTTCAATAGGATTAATAAGGTGTAATAGAAGTTGATTTTTGCTACTTACAAAACATTACAAAATCAACTCAAAATTGAACTATTATTCTCAAAAAGCACTTTATCAATCATATAGCATATCCAAAATCACTAGGGAGTCATAAGGCATTCTACAAAACTTGATAATAATAGCATTCATAAAAAATTATCAAGTACTTAATCCATTTGGGAATCACAAGGTCTATACAAATCCTACAAGGATTATATTAAATCAAATCTCTTAAATTAGGGAGACATAAGGAAGTCTACAAAACCTAAGCTCTATAAAGGTTTTATCAAATAAAGCTCATATACTCTAAACTAGGGAGATATAAGGTAGACCACTTGGAAGAATCCATCTAATAAGGTACAAGTACTTTATACATTAATTCAAGGAACCAAGAGAAATGTCTACCTCAAGTAATACAGTGAACAATGATATGAACAACACTATTAGAAAGGAAAGAGCAAGTGTCATAAAAAATGGAATCAAGAATTCACTTATAAAATCTGAAGGAAACTTAGATCCTACTTCAAAAAAGATACATAATGAAGCCTTAAAAGATAGATTTGAAACAATGGAACATTATCTACATGGTCGACTCACTGAAGCAATAGATAATGGAAAAAGTGACATTCAAATTCCTTTAGACTATGGAAGCATACTATACATGGCACTACTTACATTCAAATGTTATAAGGATGAAAATGTGGAACAAAGAGGATTGATATAATTACTTAAACTAAAGATTAAAATGGATGAATCGTCCCTAGAAAAGATATTCCAATCTTCATGCAGTATTAGTACTTCTAGTTCTACTAACTTAAAATATTATCATGATGCTCTAAGTGTATGTTCAGAAGTCTCTATACAGGATATAGAGAATGATGACAAGAACAAAAGCAAAGGAAAAATATTCTTGCAAGAATCAGGTGATAGCACATCTACCTATGAAAGTACTGACTCCAATAAAGAAGAATGAGAAGAAGAACCAATTCAAGGAGACGTACAATGCAATGTGAATTAAAGAAGAAGACAAAAGGACCACATCAAACTGAAGAACATATGAAGAAAGAATATCCATATTGAATATTGAAATCTTCATGTTGGTCACGAATCTGCCACAGGAAAGGATTTTTATATAAACTGCACCCTAGACCCGGCCAACATTGAAAGGCTGGAAGCAAGAAATGGCTCCTAGACCAATCTCCAGAGTGGGCTGGTTCCCTTACTAAACTAAGTTTGTTTTAAGATTAGAGTTGCTGGAAAGAGATTAAAACTTTGCGGAAAGAAACGGGAAATATGGCCGTAGCCGAAGTTATAAGATCGGGAAGAACAACAGCAGATCACTTAAAGTACAGCAACAACAAGTAACAGAAGATATCAACTTAATTCCCTCACAACCGTACGCAGAAAATCCCTCCAAGATTACATTCCAGGACTCATTCCCTTACAAGCAATATTCAAATCCAACATGCAGAATTCAAATGTAACAGCAACTAAGGAATATGAGTGTTATTAGAAATGTAAATAATAGAAAGGAAAATCACACAAACAGCTGCTTGAAAAATCAGAGGCCAATTCTTTCATTCCTGCAAATGAACTTCAAGCTTTTAGCAGAAAACTCCCGACACTTGCAAATGAGATTTACATTGGTTTTTATAGAGGGCCGACCTCTTTGCAACATTTAAAATTTGCAATAGACCTCCTTGAGATCTACAATTTGTGCAACGAAAACAATGAACATGATCCCCTTAATCGCAGCCTTGAAGAACCCAAAAATTAAATGCCATAAAGAGTCGGCAGTCTTCATTAAATTGTGTTCTTGAAAATGTGCATGAAACCGTTAGAACAATCCACGAACAACAGCTTCGAATAAATAAAATCTTCAATTCTGGTAGCTTGGGCGTTCTTCTATCTTGACCGCATTGGAAATCCGCAAAATATTTAATTTTGGACCGCTTTTAATCATCGGAACTCACAAAACTGCATTGGGCCACAGCTTAAGCATGCATAATCAATAATGAAAATAAATGTGGCAAAAATGCCAACATTCTTGGCGGCTCGCGGGGTATACAGTTCCGCTGTATGCAAGAATCCAGGCCTGAATCCATTGGGCACAGAGTCATAAAAACTTAGAACAAAAAGCTGGCTGCTGTGGTACATCTCAGTGGAATGCTGCAATAGAAACTTTTGCTGAATAATCAAAAGTTAAAGAAATCTGCATTTGGCTCAACTGAACATGGAATGGAAATGAATGGAATGAGATCCCGCGGATGCGCAGGCGGTGAAATGCAAATGGAATAGTGAAAATGATGGAATGATGTAGTGATAAAGTGATGTGGTAGACACAATAACAGAATGCTGCTATACTACCGGCTGCAATGGAAATGGAATGAAAGTAAATGAACTAATGGAATGGAAATGGAAATATGAAGGCTGTGGAATGAGAATGAACTAAACTGTAAATAAATGCGTAAAATGACAGAACTTAGAAGAAAGGGATAAGAAGGAACGGGAATAATAGGAAAGGGGAAAAGAAACAACAGCCGTGGCTCTTTTTTTTTTTTTACTACAGAAGAAAAAGAAGAAGAAGGAGGAAGATGAAGAAAGGAAGGAAAGAAAAAGGGAAGGGAAAGGAAGAATTTTCTAGAAAGCCACCAACTGCTGGGAGGAGAAAAACAAAAGAAAAACAAGCACCTACGGCTCGCATGCAAAAAGAGCCGAGATGAACAAATAAAAACAATACCTCTTTTTTTTTTTCTTCTCTTTTCTATTTTTTTGTTTTTTTTTTTTATACTATATACAATAGTTCACGACATGATTGGCATGTCGCCACCACAAACCCAATCTCAGAGGGTTATCCGGTAAATCTGCAATGTCCCGACCAGATCTGATCATACTTGAGTCGGTCCTTGAAATTGGGCTGGCTTCTTCCTGAAGTTCTCCATGTTTCAGACATGGGCAAGTTATCATGCATGCCAGTACCCACACAATTGACAAATAATGCAGCAAAGAAATTTACCATATGACGGGCTCCCGTAGGTACCAATTGTAGTAATGACTGAAGCCAATCCCACCATCTTGAAGGGTTCTCTGGTTGTGGACTGAGAATGGGTTCCTCCAACTCCTGGATCCGATCACAGAAATTGTCCAGCAACAGTCCTTTCTCCAGGATCTCTTCAGACTCTACCTGTTGATCTGACATATTTAACAGGTTCTGACTAAATGCTTGTGTGTCGTGCCCTGGGATACAAACAGGGTGCAAATATGTGCCCTCCTTGTGCTCAGGTTCTTGAACTTGAATCTCTTCTTCTTCTTCGCTTATATCCTCTGGATCCATCTCCTTATGAAAACTGCAAGCAACCATATTGTTCATTGCCAGGAAAGTTCTTGCATATTCCAATCCTTGGCTTTGGATGAGATCTGTCCCTTGAGCTCCACACAACTGCATCTCAGGTTTCTGCTCAGTATAAGGGATCTGGCATGAAAAATACTGCACGGGATAGACAGGAGCAGCAACTACCGGAGAAAGTAATGGAGTTTCTCCCCACGGTAATTTTCTTGATAAGAGCAAAAGTTGTTCCGCTCGCACTGCTTCTTCAAAGATTTGTGGGAACCTTCGTTCACCTGATTGCAAAGAAGAGGAGGCCTATGTCAGAATGGAAAGCTCGAACATAGAAGAGGTGGGCTTGGGTGGGTGATGGTCGGATCTTCTCTGGAATTCTCTTCCAGCTTCTCAAGAATCGGACATTGAAGTCCGTGATGCTCTCTAGAGGTGCTCGCTTGATGTACATTAAAAATTGATAGAGATCCAAAGAACTGTAAAAGGGATCTTCGTCAAATCTTCTGATTAGTGCTCCCGCTAGATCATCCCATGAGCTGATGCTTTGACGCCTGAGCAGTCTGTACCACTGCAATGCCCTTCCTTCCAAAGACAAGACCAGAAGTCTGATCATGATATCCTCATGATTTATGACATGGATCATTGACAAAGTAGCAATATCTTCAACATGCTCCAAAGCCATGCCTTCGGTACCATCATATTTTGCTAGGGCCTTCAGGGCACCTTTGGGAATTTCATGCCGGATTTGGAGATTCAGAGGGCCAGGATCATCCCATCTAGGAAAAGCCCTCGCCTTTGTGGCAGTGGTCTGCGGGATCACGGCTATCGCCATTAAGTCAGAGTCGCCAGATGAACATTCTTTTAACTTGAAAAAGGCAGGCGTCCACGATCAAAAAATTTGGATCTTCAACTCAGCAAAGTCGCCAGATGAACTTACAAATCTCCGCTATGAGGCCAAGACAGCTCATCAAAATCTTGAGACCTCCGGGTGTTAAACAATAAAACTTATGGATCTTTTGAGACAGAAGAAGTCTGTCCCACCGGGCGTGCCAAAAACTGTTGGTCACGAATCTGCCACAGGAAAGGATTTTTATATAAACTGCACCCTAGACCCGGCCAACATTGAAAGGCTGGAAGCAAGAAATGGCTCCCAGACCAATCTCCAGAGTGGGCTGGTTCCCTTACTAAACTAAGTTTGTTTTAAGATTAGAGTTGCTGGAAAGAGATTAAAACTTTGCGGAAAGAAACGGGAAATATGGCCGTAGCCGAAGTTATAAGATCGGGAAGAACAACAACAGATCACTTAAAGTACAACAACAACAAGTAATAGAAGATATCAACTTAATTCCCTCACAACCGTACGCAGAAAATCCCTCCAAGATTACATTCCAGGACTCATTCCCTTACAAGCAATATTCAAATCCAACATGCAGAATTCAAATGTAACAACAACTAAGGAATATGAGTGTTATTAGAAATGTAAATAACAGAAAGGAAAATCACACAAACAGCCGCTTGAAAAATCAGAGGCCAATTCTTTCATTCCTGCAAATGAACTTCAAGCTTTTAGCAGAAAACTCCCGACATTTGCAAATGAGATTTACATTGGTTTTTATAGAGGGCCGACCTCTGTGCAGCATTTAAAATTTGCAACAGACCTCCTTGAGATCTACAATTTGTGCAACGAAAACAATGAACATGATCCCCTTAATCGCAGCCTTGAAGAACCCAAAAATTAAATGCCATAAAGAGTCGGCAGTCTTCATTAAATTGTGTTCTTGAAAATGTGCATGAAACCGTTAGAACAATCCACGAACAACAACTTCGAATAAATAAAATCTTCAATTCTGGTAGCTTGGGCGTTCTTCTATCTTGACCGCATTGGAAATCAGCAAAATATTTAATTTTGGACCGCTTTTAATCATCGGAACTCACAAAACTGCATTGGGCCACAGCTTAAGCATGCATAATCAATAATGAAAATAAATGTGGCAAAAATGCCAACACTTCAATACTCAAATAATGTAATACAAAGGGGTGTTAGAGTTAGAGTATATTACATCATTTAGGTCATGTAAATGTACCACCTTTAGTACATAGTTATAGTAGATATTACTTTAGGGGGAAGTTAGCTACTTCAAGTAATGTAATAAATGCACAAGTATCAATGTGCATGTTTTAATGTGCAATGCATCCACTTGTACAACTACGTAGAGTGTTGGCCAAAGAATATATTTTCCTATATAAAGGGTCTCCTAGTGATAGATCATAAGACACAACATATAGATATCAAGAGCATTGTAGTAGAGAGTAGTAGATAGTGGTAGAGCTCTTGTATGGAGCACAATGTAGTTATTTAGCTTATATTAATGGAGTGACCATATCCTCTATATTGCATTGTATTTTCACCACTTTCTATTTATAGTATATTTCAATCATATTGTAGACTCACTTTCTTTCATCTTATCAGAACCTGTGTTATATCTCTCCCACTACATATATTCTCAAAAGCTAATAGAAAGGAAGTTAGGAGTTTAACATTATATCATCAAACCATTAGGGAGTCAAAAGGGATTCAACTCAAAGTAAACCTAAAAGTTAATTTTACTATCAAACACATTATCAAAACATTATAATAATTAAATCACTTGGGAGATATAAGGAATCCTAAAAAAAAAATTGAAGAGGTTTTATCAAAGTTGATCATATACTCAATTTACTTGAGAAAGATATAGTATTCTATAAAACTCTTAATTAAAATATTAAGGAGGCAAAAGGAATACAAAGCATACTTGAAAGTTAGTAGTTTGATCATAAACTCTAAACTAGGGAGTCATAAGGTAGTCTACTACAAGGGATCTATCAAAAGTGTTGAGCTAAAACTAAGAAATATGTCTACCTCAAAGAATACAGTGAACAATGATATGAACAACACTATTAGAAAGGAAAGAGCAAGTGTCATAAAAATTGGAATCAAGAATTTACTTATAAAATCTGAAGGAGACTTAGATCTTACTTCAAAAAATATTCATAGTGAAGCTTTAAAATATAACTTTGAAACCATGGAATATTATCTACATGCTCGACTCACTGAAGCAATTGATAATGGAAAGAGTGATATTCGAATTCCTTTAGAATTTGGTAGTATATTATATATGGCATTACTTACATTCAAATGTTACAAGGATGAGAATGTAGAACAAAGAGGATTGATAGAATTACTTAAACTAAAAATAAAAATGGATGAATCATACCTAGAGAAGATATTTTAATCCTCATGCAATATTGATACTTCAAGTTCTACTAACACAAAATCTTATCATGATGCCTTAAGTATTTGTTCAAAAGCTTCTATATAGAATCTAGAAAATGATAAAAAGGACAAAGGCACAAAGAAGATACTTTTACAAGAATTAGGTTATAGTACATCCACCTATGAAAGTACTGACTCCAAATACAAGAACAAAGAAGAAGAATAAGAGGAACCAAATCAAGGAGGTATACAATACAATGCAAATTAAAGATAATACAAAGGACTATATCAAGCTAAAGATCTATATTGAAGACTAAAGTCTTCAATAACCAAATAATGTAATATAGGGGGGTGTTGGAATATATTACATCATTTGGTTCATGTCAATGTACCACCATGGGTACATCTATAGATTAGGAAAGATTGTCATAGATTAGGATGAAAGTATTTACTTTATGCAATGTAATAAATGCACAAGTGTGCAAAGTATTTTGGCAATGTAAGTGTGTATAGTTGTCCCTATGTACATGTGTCCATAGAATATGAAGATGAAGAGTCATAGAAATAGTGAAGGCCAAGAATCCTCCATATGAAGAGTCACACTCCATCCTATAAATGGGTATATGGATAGAGAGCAATCCATATAGAAATATATAGAGTGATTGGTCATATACAATCACAATGGAAAGTGATGAAGTATGATGTATTTGAGGTATTTATTTAATAAAGATCATATTTTTGTGAGTATTTATTAGTGGTATTTATATGATTCATTTCTAAAGTTTTTTATGAGTTTTATATGCTTAATAGATTGTCATTATCATATATTTCATATTGCAAATTTATTTTAGATCTTGTAATTACTTTATTCTATGCATTTAGCTTCAAAATATAACATCACATACTTGTTCCCATACTGCTATTTTTTCTCTCATATATTTAATTATCTTGTTACACTTCTCCATATCCCCTTTTGTTGTAGCAAGTTTGTCCTCCTTTTCTTTCATTTGTTTCTCAAACCATTTTCTTAGACTAGCAATCTTCATCCTAGCTTCCCCCTTCATATTTTGTAGATTTTATTGATATTGATTAACTTTTTCTTCCTTAGATTTGTAAATTTATTCCAACCCAATCATCAACCATTCAATCCTATGTGAAAAAAAGTTAATTTTTGCATATAGTGATGCCAGTTCTTATGGAATCTTCCTATGTTCCACTTTAGTTGTGTCTTTCGAACAAGGATTCAACATGTCAATATTTTTGTACACTCTCCTTGGTAATTTGTAATAAGATTGAGTGCCATATAGTAGCGCTTTGACCTCGGGCATATTTGGCATTCCTCCAACTATCATCCCCAAAGTAGACTTAGAATATGGATATATAAAGAAGGTATATTTTTCATTGTAATCATCACGAAGATCAATCATATGTAATTATATTTTCCCATTAAGTGGCTTATGGGACTTTGACCTCTCTAAGTGGTGCTCTCATATTGGGAGATCTTGTGGAGTTATTTATTTCTTAAGGAGTATTATTGGTGTTGCCCTACCTTAATGGTATTATCTATCTCTATCTAATTGTGTGAATTATTATTATGGATAATTATTTTTGGATGAATGATTTGATATTTTTACGTATTGGTGAATGATTTATATTAATGAAATAAAGGTTTTTGTAACAAGTGGTTTCAAAGCAAAGAAAAATGTGTAGAAGAATTTAGAATATTGGAGCCAAATGTAGATTCAAAGAAGTTAGAACATCAAGTTAAGGTAGCAGCATATCACCATCCACACCACCATGAGCAGCAACAATCTTGGAGGTATGGCTCAAGGAAAAAATATTATGGTTCTACATGGAATTAGAAGGGAACAAAGTATGGCTTTATTTGATAAAGAAATTATATTGATCCTAGTTTTCAAAGTGGTGCATCAACATCAAGGGATAGGTGGACCCATCATTCGAATTATCAAAATAAAGCAGCAAATGTGTGGAGCCAACAAAGCATATTTGGATACTCAAATGAAAAATGGCATACCAGTATCAATGAAGACCACTACCAATAGATGTTTCACTAGGATGGATGGATGATCAATATTGGTACCAATTGCTAACATTGATTAACAAATCATATTATCTTATTTCTTCATATATTACGAGGATGAAAATTTGTGAGGGTGGAATATTAGGGTACCTAGGAATAAATATATAGGCATATGTTATTATATTGTATAAGGGTTAGCATGGGGCCACACATAACCCAAGGTTGATTATATTATAATATAATATTATATTACTAATCTGCTCCCAAAAGTAGAATTAGGAGATGAATATATAAATAAGATATATTTGTCATTGTAATCATCATGGAGATCAATAATATGTAATCGTATTTTCCCATGAAGTGGATTATGGGACTATGCCCTCTCTAAGTGGCACTCTCATCTTAGATATTGTATAGTTATTCCTTCCTTAAGGAGTATTATTGGTGTTGCCCTACCTTAAGGGTATTATCTATATCTGTCTAATTGTGTGGATTATTATTGTGGATAATTATTTATGGATGAATGATTTGATATTTCTATATATTGGTGAATGATTTCTATTAATGAAAATAAAGGTTCTATAACAGTTGTTTTTGGTAGATTTCAACGAGCATCTTTGTCCTCTCACTATATTGAGCCTACTGTACAACCTTCTCCAACTCCTTATAGACTATGGATTATCATGTCTTAGCTATCCCACACAACCCTTTCTCAATTGTAGTTGCATATAATCAAACACTTGCATCATATTTTTGAAGAACTCATCAACTTGATCATTTGTAAGCTCACCTTCTATTATTGAAAATATGAAATTAGGCACTTCAATAATGAATTTTTTATCTAATATTTGAGGTGTCTCTCCTTCTACTTGTTTTGTATTTACTTCTTCTCTTATTTCTTTCCTCATGTTGATAGGTTGTTCCATTGCTTTTTCTTGTGGTTCTGGATGATATTCAACATTGGTTGACCTTTGGCTACCATTATCTCTCTTGAATATCATATATTTTTCTTTCTTATTTTTCTCTAGTTATTTTTCAATTTTAATATAATTTCCCTTTAGAGGTTCTTTTGGTACTTCAGGCACCTATATATCTCCCGATAGTTCTTGAGTTATCATTGAAAATTTAACATAACTTACATTTAATGTTAGTGGTGATGCACTAGGATGTAATTGTTGCATCCATTTAGAAATTCATAGTAATTATTCTTTCATAATGCCTATTGGAATTATACCCATTGGTTCCTCTTCCTCCTCAACCACCTCAATTGTTTCTTGTATTGACTATGCAAATCCTTCCTTCTTCTTGCTACATAGTCTCAAATAAGGGTTGTTGTTCCTACAACATTGTCCTTTCCTATTTTTTATCTCCTTATCTTTGTAGAAATACTTTGTTTCTCTTCTTCTTCTACTTATTGCTTTTGGGTTAATTCTTCCATCTATCATTGTTGTAGTTTAGCCTCTAGTCTTCTTTGCCTCCTCTTTTGTCATGGTGTCAGCTCTTCCTTTGACTCTTACCTATCCTCCTCTTCAACTAAGTCCATTCTTCACAAGATTTTTGTGGTCCTTGTTCTTATGGGAGTGGACTTAGTCACTAGTATTGTATGTATCCACTTAGTACTATGGGTTCTTCTTTTAGCAATTTTGTTAGAGTCATTAATCCTAGAATTCTCATCTTGGTGAAGGATAATATATCCAGCATTATTCCAGTGGTATAAAAATCCATCAAAAAATTCTTGATTTATTGCCTTAAGAAATTCTTGATACAATATGATATATAGGGTGCCCAATCATATTGTACTCCCTTTACAATACCTTACACATATTGGACCATCCAAATAGGTATTTCTAATAATCTTGTTTCTCTTGATAGTTTGAACATCACTATGTTCATGACACATCACAACTATTTATTCTTTGACTCTTCTAAATTCCAAAAATTTCATTACCAAAAGTCTTACTTTTGTAAGAATAATATTTGTGGATTTTCTTATTCCACTAGTCTACATCCACTAGGTCCTTCCTGTTAGAAATGGATCATATTACAATTATTTGGGTCATGTAAATGTATCTACCAAGGCACATACTTAGGATATTAGATTACTTTAGGGGGGAGTTAGTTTCTTCATGAAATGTAATAAATGCACAAGTGTTAATGTGCAAGTTATCCCTTGCACAACTAGATAGAGTGTTGGCCAAGGAACCTATCTTCCTATATAATGGACTTATTGTCATAGTTATAGAACATCACATATAGATCACACATAATAACATACAACATCTCAAGGTGCATCATAGGACATAGATAAAGTCACCCATATTGGAGATGGGTGCAATGTAGTCCAGTAGCATTATTCATGGAGTATTCATTTCCTCCATAGCTACATTGTATTCATTTTTTTTATTTATATTTATAGCATATTTCAATCATCTCACAAATTTAATTTCTTTCATATTATTATTTTTGCATCTTATGATTGATATCTCTCATTGCATACAACATCAAAATCTAATAGTGGTATTAGAGATATGGTATATCTAGCCATAGGAAAGCCACCATTATTTATGAGCCTGAGTTTGTTTATCAACCTGGCATATGTTTGGACCAGTTACTATCAAAAACTCTTAGAAGAGTCTAGGTGGTAGAAACAGGGAGAGACACAAGTGAATACTAAAAGAAATATTAGTTTTAGAAATATTGAGATTACATTAGGCTAGAGTCTTTCTACAAAGTTGCAGGAAAAACTTGTGAAGACTAAGACTCAATATTCAATCCACTAAATTGACAAATCAACTAGTGAAGTTAATTCTAGATATGTGGAATTTCTTAACTATTGCCTAAAGTTTCTTTTTTGTTGTAAAAATTTAATTCTCGAAAGATTGGGATTCCTCCTACAATAGAAATCTAGGATAATTCAACTTTGTTTCTCGAAGGTCAATATATCTTCATAGTGTAGAGGTTAGTTTCTTGTCCAAGAAAATAATACTATAGAAGAAGACTTATGGAGAATAGTTGTGGTGAAGTTAGGAGACAAGATATCTCCATTACTAAATTGAGAACTTCACACAAGAAGAAAAGGCCATAGAATCCTTGATCCATAATAAAAGGCCATATAAACCTTGATCCAAAAGAAAAGGCCATAGAAGCCTTGATTAAGAAGAAAAGACCATGGAAACCTTGATCCAGAAGAAAGTTCCATAGAAGCCTTGATCAAGAAGAAAAGTCCATAGAAGCCTATATTAAAAAGAAAAATGCCACAAAAGCCTTGATCTTGAAAAAGGCCACAGAAGCCTTGATCTTGAAAAAGGCCATAGAAGCCTTGATATTGAAGAAAAATACCACATAAGCCTTGATCCTAAAAAAGGCCACAAAAGCCTTGATACTGAAATTAGGCCATAGTAGCCTTGATCCTAAAGAATTCTATAGAATAGAGTATATGATTCAAAAGGATATTAAGATTTTAGTACTAATACTTTGTTGCAGGGAAAGGAGATTCAGTGAGTTGGGAAAAATTACTACAAGAAAACACTTCCTTCATCCCTGGTCCTGTCCTTGATCCCTGGCACTTCCTTTGCCCTTATTTCTTGGTTGGATGGTGCTGTAGATAACCTCTTTGGGGTGGGAGGTCATTGAATAATTTATTTTCCCCTTTCCATACATTTTGTAGGGATTACTTTTTGGTGCCTATGATCTAGGGTGTCCTCAAGGTTTCTGGGATGTCCTTGGGTTATCCCTAGGATTTTCCCTAGGATCCCTGTGTTGTTTCAGGATCCTTCTCCTTTGAGATTTTGCTCTATCTCATTTTTTGTAGGGTTCTACTTGGAGCTCAGATTCAAATGTTCTTCTGGTGTAGGGCATCATGGCTCGAGGTTTGGCTTCATGAGCAGCTCTTCATAGTATCCTTTGGCCTATTAGGGGGGCCTATTATTTTTCCTATGGTGCTACTATTTGGGCTTTCAAATGAGGATTATGTGGTGGGTTTCCAACTATCTTTGTGGCTATGGGGACAGGCCTCTATATTAATTGCAACTGTGATCCTACTAGTCATCATCTGTTAGTTCTCTAAACTTAGTTATTTTGCGATGTTGGAGGCTATCTTGGGGTTCTTGTTGCATATTTCTAATCTTGGAGGGGATATATGCTCAATGTTTATAGCTTGTGCTCTATGGCTCCTTCCTTTGAGGTTCCTTGGGACCTCCCTGCCTCTACCCTTTGGCTTGCGGTTTTGTGCTTTTGGATCCTCTGCTCCTTCTGGTTCCTATGTAGTTCTCCTCACTGCAAAGGGACTTCTTGGCCTGTGGAGTTCCTATTTTGCTTTACCTCTTTCCAGGCTTGTGCATACTACTACTCTTTGCATCCCTATATTTTTTTTGTGGTTTCTAGGTCCCTTCCTGTTGTTCAGGGGGGTTTTTCTACTTTGATTCCCTGGTTTTTCGATGTTCTTTCCCGGTTTTTGGTTTTCCCCTATGTGGGATTCAACATTTTAATTTTTGGTGGTTTCCTTCTTTTCCCACCTCTTGAGCTATTCAATTTTGTGCCTTGGTGGGATAGTTCAAATGTTTTAATTTTCCTACTTTTCCTTTTCCCGTTGGGTGGGCTTTTCAAACTACATCAGGGTGGGACTTTCCTTTTTTCTCACTTTGAGCATGATTTGTCATGTCCTTTTCAAAGGCTATACGTGTTAGGTTATCCTTAGCCTGTCCTATTAGGCTATATTTAGCCTATCCTATAAGGCTATCCTTAAGCCTATCTTAAAAGGTAATCCTTGTTGTTCTTTCCTATGACCTTTCCTGTGGCCTTGTTTAAAAGTCTTGTGACTTGTTGTAATCAGGTTTTGGGTCCCTTGATAAAAACCCACTTTAAATTTAAATTTAACTATAAAAAAAACTTACTACAAGAAATCTAGGAATAGTATCTTCTTCAGAATCAATCCAACACCTATAGGCAAAGAGTTCAAGAGAAGATCTCATTAAAGAACTTCCAGTCTTGGAAGAAGAAGGACTAGGAGAAGTTTAGATTGAATCTGGAAGTAGTAGAAGTGAATATCTAGAGGAAGATCTCACCACAAACACTTCCAAGAGAATAATATTGAAGAAAAGGTATCAAGGAAGACCAGAAGAAGTTGCAATATCAAAGACCTCGGGGAGGTCTCAACAAGAATCCTAAAAAGGGTTTAAAGAGCCTTACTAAATAAATCATCAAATAAGAAGTCATTAGAAAAATCCACTACCAAGGAGAAGCCCTTGAATGTGAAGGAATTGGGACAATTATTGCCATTCAAAAACAAGCCCAAGAGGAGAAGAATTTAATAAGGAGTGTCAAATCCCAAAAGAAGAATCTAGTGAATACTTGAAGACACTCAGAATCTTGAGAAGAAAATATTGTTTGAAGTTAGAATTTGACAAGAAGCTTGAAGGAAGATTCATATAGAAGAAGCCTACCAAATCCAAGAGATTTGGAGTTTACCTCTCACAACAAGAAGGCACCACTTCAGAAATGAAAATCTCTTCAAATCTTCAGCAAAAGGAGGAGACTACAAGAGGAGAATGAGCCACCAAAATTCCAAGCTCATGAAAGAAATTTTGAGACCATATTTTGATGAATACGAAGTTGTTCAAGGCAACATACAAAGAGAACAAAATCTTACACAAGGCAAAAACTTGGTAATCCTAGACACCAAGATCTACATCCTCTACAAAAGCAAAAAAAGAGGTTTCATAAAAATGTATGCAACTATTGGTGTAAGTAGATTCATTAATTGGATTACTTATCATATTTTTTTAAGCACCTTAATTTGAATTGAAGTTGTAAAAAGAAGAATTGAATTATAGTCTTCAAAAGTGCAAAAATAGAAAGGTTCCTTTAATATTAATTTGGACTTTAGGAGTTGATTAGATTTTAGAATTTTAACTATCTATCAACTACCTATCATCTACTTTGGAAAGTAAAAGAATATTAGCTCCTACTACCTTTTCTTATAATGAAATTGCAGAATAAGTCTTGAAGATTCATTTTAGATTATTCTTGATTAGTTATAGTAAATTGATTGAGTGCATTAATTTTTTAGAGTTAATTTGAGTGATAAGGTGAAATTTCTAGTGCATTAAAAGTGAACATTTATTAGATTTATTTGTACTATCCTATGCTCTCAAAATATTATTATTTGTGTTCTTTAGAAAGGCACAAAAATAGAATTTGTCAAAGTGTCTAAAGACACTATTAGTGCATAGAGATCTGCAACTTTGAGTGGCCTAAGGAAACCACAAAATCAGCTCAATCCTCAAATAATTTGAGAAGAAAGTAATCACCAAAATAAAATTAAAGGAAGCCTCAAATGAGACTTGGTGAGTCTCAAGCTCAAAGCACATTAAGTTTTCTACAAAAGAAATAGTGCAAAAAAATATAGAAAAATAGAGCTTCTATCAAGTGGTTACAAGCTTGGATCCATCTATAAAATATCCAAGAAAAAAGGTGCAGGTGTCTAATAAAATATGAAGAACACAAGCTTATACAGAGATGTGGGGGTGAACATTATAAGACCACTTTTTACTTTTCTTTCCCAATCAATATTATACAATATATCAATGGTAATATCAATAGTAGTAATCAAAGCAATACACAAATCACCACACACAATAAAGACACCAATTTAATGTGGTTCACCCAATGTGGGCTACTCCATAGAGATATCTTGGGAAACCTTTCCCTATTACAATATTTATGGACCTCTATCCAAAGGAGACACAAATCCCCTAATAAATTTCATGGATCTCTATCCATAGGAGATACCAAACCTTTCTACTTTGGTTGGTGATCTTCTAGAAGAACTACTGCCTCCACTGCACTGGCTTATGGATATCTATCCATTGAAGACTCCTGCCCTCACTCAAAAGACCTATATTCACTACCTTGGCTAATGGACCCCTATCCACTAGAGATTATCATCCTCTATACTTTGTCACCTCTAAAGCTTACTTTTAGATCTGTCTCAAATATGCACTAAATATGGTCCTTTCATCTAGCAAAAATTTGCTCATTTTTTTATCTCTAATCTGCACTAAACATAGTCCTTCAATCTAGCATAAATCTTCTCAATCTCTATATTTTATTTGCACTAAACATAGACCTTTGATCTAGCACAAATATGCTCAATCTCTATCTCTGATCTGCACTAAACACAGTCCTTCGATCTAGAACAAATCTGCTCAATCTCTAACTTTGATCTGGACTAAACATAGTCCTTCGGTCTAGCACAAATATATCTTCAATATTTGTCCTCAAGACTTAACACAAAGCTTGACTCAATTACAAATAAACTCTGCTAGATCTGTCCCAAATCTTAACCCAAGGTTTGAATAAATCAATCAACTCTACTCTCAAGTCTTCTCAAAGACTTATCTTAAATATACCTTGTAATATTCCACAAAATCTCACACTAATTTGTCCACAAGTTCTCTCTAGAACTTGTCCAATATGCTCAACAAGTCTTCACCAAGACTTACCTCAAATCTACTCAACAAGTCCTCACTAGAACTTGTCCAATCTACTCAACAAGTCTCCACTAGAACTTGTCCAATCTACTCAACAAGTATTCACCAAGACTTACCTTAAATATGCTCAACAAGTCCTCACTATAACTTGTCCAATCTACTCAACATGTCTTCACTAGAACTTTTCCAATATTCTCAACAAGTCTTCACCAAGACTTGCCTCAATTCTATATTGTAAGCTTCCATAAAAGCTTACTCAAGTCAACTCAAACTGATACAAAATCCTCTTCAATCACACAAACAAGCTTCACATAGAATTTTGTTCAATCTCATAGAAACATATAGAGAATTGTTAGAGACTCAATATGCTTCACACTTACAACAATGCTTAATCACTTTCAATCTCTTTCTCAAATAAAATTAGAATATAGAACAATTTATTTCACAGAACTTGAACTATCACTTCAACACTTCCACTTGACTAGGCTTAATCAACTCCACTTAAAAAATCACTCAATGAAACACTTCTTGCTCACAAACCCTAGTCCAAGAATATGAACACTCAATTATTTCCAACAATGCTTATCAAACAATCTCACATAACAATGATAATCATGATATTACACAAACCCTAGTTTCAAGATAGTTCTCAACATCACATAACAATGATACTCATTATCTTGCACAAACCCTAGTCATGCATATGAAGGTTAATTCGATTTTTCCAACAATGCTTATCAAACAAGGTTTTTATCAACAACTCTCACTCAAAAAACCTTTAATAATCAAACTCATTAATGCTTATCAAACAATCCTTTTCTTTCTAACTTAGCATTCACAACATCCAACAATCACTCACAAGGAATATGTGCCCATACCTTTTGTTTGTTGAAGAATTTACCTCAAATTTTGTCTCAAACACAATTTTCCTCTTTGCTAATTTGAAAGGTTATATGATAAAATATCACTCTAACACTCCCTCAAGATATTTCACAATTACAAAAATAATTAAACTCAAATACACCTTATTACTCCTTTGAAATAAGCATTCACGAAAACACAAAAAATAAATATTTTATTGAACCTTATAACTCCAGTCTAAACAAATCAATCCACCAAATAATTAAATAAAACAATTATTTAATTTCATCAACCTTGTATCTCCCTAAGATAAAAAATACACCATACAACCTTAGAAGCACAAATTAATTTATAAAAAAAAATTAGTACCTCACAAAGTGCTCTTAGTGGGATTCTATCCCACGTCTCAGCACCTCCAGTGCCTTAGCTATAGCTACCAAGCCACGTGAGCTAAGCACTCACGTGGAAGGCAAAAGTGCCCATGGCACTTTGTCTTCTACCTAGGCACAAAAATCCAAAATGCTTTGGCATATTCGGTGCACAAAACACTGCACAACCAACCCTATTGTGAATCAAACGTGAAACCTCGCATTCCCAAGGTGCTTCCACTTACTGCTAGTCCACCAGGCTAGGTGGTGACAAGGCCTTCGTGCCTTGTGCATTTTCTCCCTTCACTACCTACCAAAAAGGGTCAAACGTGGACTTCTTCCCTCTCTTGCTTATGAATATTGCACACATGATTTTGCTTAGGAGATTTATTAAAATCACGGATGGGGTTTAAAGCCTTTTAGGCTTAGGGTATTTATACCCATACTTTGGAAATCGTTGACGTCGATGGAGGAGATAGAATATGACATCGACGCTTCATACATGCCCTTTATAACCCTAACTTTAGGGTTTATTAAATTAAGTTATAAACTAACTTATAATTAATTTAATAACTCTTAGATTTAATCAAATTAAATTATAAATTAATTTATAATGAAATCATTATAATTAATTTATAATTAATTTAATCTTTAGGTCTCAACCTTATACCTTTAATATTATAATAAAATATTATAATATCATTTTTCTTGGGCCTTCCTGTTGCTCTTTAGACCTCATTTGATCACCTTGAATAATTATTTTCCTTGCATCTAGAATCAATATTTTTCTTGCACAACTAACTCTTGACATCCTTCCTTTTGTCCTGCTCACTGAAACTGACTCTTGACATCAATGACAACAAATCTTGCTCATATTTCCAACAAAATATACAACCTTGAAAACCCCTCATATTTAATTCAAACTTCTACAACAAAAATAGAAAATTAGACCTTGGAAAAGAGGTGTAAAAGGAGGTGCAATAAGACCTATTTTATAATAATATGTTACATTTCATTACACTATCATAATCTGGTTTATAAAAAAAAATGAGGTATATTTGAAGATGTCTCAAGGGCTCAACATTCATTAGAAAAAATAGTTGAAGGTGGTCATTCATTAACGTACCTCCAAGCATGTCAAAGGAATCACTTTAAAGACTCTTACTTCCTCATATTGGATGACCAAACTTGCAAGAGACAATATGAAGAATTAAAGGGATAAAAATGATGTTATAATCTAGAGCAACGCTATCTACAAGGAAGACATATAATAGGTGAGTTAAGAGGAAAATAGAAGCAGCATTGGAGCATTCCAGTCTCCACATATTTGAAGAAAAACTTTTGTGCTCAAGCCTTCAAATCAATGCTCCTCAACTAAGCTTAAAATAATGTACAAGCAAGTGCAATTAATAAAAAAAGGAGTTGCAAATATTATAGGGTTTAAATAACGTCCAATAATGTTATGTTGAAGGACCGTTATAGGAGATTCCCATGCACAAGGAGGAAGTGATATTTGTCACTTGAAACAAGACTCTAATGCTCCTCACTCGAGTGCTTATCATCAACAAGGGAATTTCAAGCTACAAGTTGGTGCAATTATCATATGAAGAACACTTGTTCGAAGGAAAGCCAAGCACTTCATTAAAATAATATAATGACCATACATTACTAAGTGTTCTCAAGCATATTCAACTCCTCAAGCACTCACGTAGGAACAAACGTACCACTTGGTACTTATACGAAGATTATCCTCCAATTTAAGAGTGTCAACGATCAACACATTAAATAGGAGAGCATTTATGTCCAAGGTTTGTGAACACATGGCAAAGTGGCAGCATGGAAGCAAGGCATGTAAGAGCCTTCAATGCTCTAAAGAAGGAAGGTCAAGCACAGATGTAAATGATGACACTTTTGGAACATCTAAGGTTCCAAGAAAATAATTGAAGGAAGATCCACATTTGGAATGTCTATTGCCACTAAGGTTCCAAGAAAATCATTGAATAAAGATCCAAAGAATCAATGTCTATATTGTAGTGCATGCACAATGAATACAACATCAAATATTGAATGATACAAGGTAATATTTATTCCCACCATAATATTCTTTCTCTCTCTTGAGAATTATAAGGTTGAACTTAGAGAAATACAACTACATTGAAAGCTATATTTTAAAGGGGAATAATATATCATATCAATAAAATATTTTCAATATTAACATAGAAGCAATAAGGACTTCTATTAGAATTTATTTATAAAATACTTGTAAATATTATTGTGATCTAATTTTCCAACATTTGGGAGTTATAAGGGTTACTACTTCAAATTTACTTATTGGAAATTAGATACACTTCAATCAAAAACCATAAGGGATATTTTAAAAGATGTTGTTAAAATATTTAGGCTAAGGGTGGAAACCTATATATACTTGTCTCAAAAACATCAAAAAGGGACAAAAGAAATCTAACATTAAAACCTCTTCATATTAAAAAAGTGCTTAGTTCAATAGGAGCAATAAGGGATAGCTAAAGTTGATTTTTGATATTTACAAAGCCTTACAAAATCAACCAAAATTTGAACTATATTTTCAAAAGCACTATATCCCTAGAGAGTTATAAGGAATTCTACAAAACTTGGTAATATCAGCATTGATCATAAATTATCAAGTTGCAAATCCATTGGGAAAATATAAGCTTTTACAAAACCGAAAATTCCATTAGTTGTATATTCTCTCATAGCTAGGGAGACATAAGTAAGCCTACAAATCTAAGGACCAATACAGGTTTTATCAAAACCAAGCTTATATACTTCAAGGTTCTAAGTCCTATCCCATTTCTCCATTTTTAATTCTTCAAATGAGAAAAGGATTGCCATACAATGAATGTGAAACTTGCTTGAACCAATCTATAAAATATGAAAACATATGGTACATTGACTCAGGATCCAATCATCATATGACCAAAAATATACAATGGTTTGACTATGTTGAAGTTGCTAAAGGCTATAGGATAAGAATTACAGATAGTTAAACTTATCCCATACATGGTTATAGATGTCTAAAATCCATTAGATAATTTACAAATCTTCTACTACAAAAAGTATTGTATGTTCCAGGATTAACTTTTAATATTATCTCAGTGAGCAAATTATTAGAAGGCAACTATATGATCAACTTTGGATACATGGATGGATTCAATACATGTCTCATCATGAATCAAGGTGAAATAAAGGCAACAGGATCAATCCATGGAGATATATATATCTTGGATTCAATTGAAATTTCACAAGAAGTGATATTTCAAAATGATACCAATATTTTTTCAAAGGAACTGGTTGAATAAAATGAAGGACCAGTACACCAAAAATGTAAGCATAGAAAAATCAAGAAAATGAGAGGATAATTTCACCATGCTCTACTTAGTCATCAACAATCAGAACCAAATGAAGATACGAATACTTCAATAAAGGTGGTTGTATAGAAGACTAGGAAGAAGGCCCTAAACAAGCAAAAGATAATTCAATGGAAGAAGATCCACATTGAAGACTAAAAGTATTCAATACCTAAATATTGTAATACAAGGGGGTGTTAGAAATAGATCATATTACAAATATTTGGGTCATGTAAATGTATATACCAAGGTACATACTTAGGACATTAGATTACTTTAGGGGGAAGTTACTTAGTTTCTTAATGTAATGTAATAAATGCACAAGTGTCAATGTGCAAGTTGTATATGTGTAATTTTTCCCTTACACAACTAGATAGAGTGTTGGCCAAGGAACCTATATTCATATATAATGGCCTTATTGTCATAGTTATAGAACATCACATACAAATCACATATAGATCACACATAGCAACATTCAACATCTCAGGGTGCATCGTAGGGCATAAATAAAGTCACCCATATTGGAGATGGGCGCAATATAGTCTAGTAGTATTATTCATGGGGTGTTCATTTCCTCCACATCTATAATGTATTTATTTCTATAATTTTTATTTATAACATATTTCAATCATCTTGTAGATTTACTTTCTTTCATATTATTATTTTTGCATCTTGTGATTGCTATCTCTTATTGCATACAATATCAAAAGCTAACACTTCCTTACTAGTATCTCTTACTTTTCCAATTCAAATATTCAACAAAATTTATTTGTTGAAAACATGATTCTCAATTCTTGACCAACAATTCTCACTATGCTCACATTCTACTCTAAGTCATCAGATTCCAGAACTTATAGAAAATATCTCTTGAAAATTTTCTTAAATATAGGAACTTGTGCTATGTATCTCACTCCTTCCTTAACCCATGCAACTTTTAATTGATGGTCTATTGGGTTTTATTACCATCATTTTCTATATAATTCCCCAACTAGTCGAATCTAAATTATTTCACTTAGAGGTATTTTATTTTCCTTTCCTCTCTTTGGAGAATCTTCTCCTCTTATATTCTCATGCCTTCTCCAAGAATATATATCCTCTTCCATATCATGATCATGTCGTCTTCCTCTTATGTACTCTAATAGTCCTTGTATCCTATCAAATTTTGTCTCATCTTCTCTTTCTCGATGATGTCTTCTATGTATTGGGACAAGTGAGTATCTACTCCTCTCTAATTCTATCCTTACTAGCCTTTCTCAAAAGTTTATTCTCCTACTCATGCTTCCCCATACTTTGTCATACATTGATTGTAATTATACAACTACCTACCATATTCATACATTCATCCCATTCCCCTTGTACAAAGGCTTCCTATGTTTGTATACCAGTCTCTTATATTTGTATAACTTTCACAACAACCTTTTCAATTTTAAGAAATGATTTCTTTTGGTTGCAGGTGTATTTCCCTTGCAGACCTTCTTTCTTGTCATATTTATATGGTGATGTGTCTTCACTGATTCATCATCCTCCTCAACTTCCTCATTCATATGGCAACTTCTTCTACCTTTATTTGCTAAACCCTATGGAACCCTAGACTGCATTTCTTCTAAAACTCTTCAAATAATAGTTACACTTCCATGTTTGATTCAATATGAGGGTTTGAAAGCTTTATTTGTATTTTTCTAGACTTTGTACGGTGTTCCCTTCCATTCACCACATAGGTACCTCTATCCTAGCTTTATTTCTCGATCTTCCTCATTTTTTTTGTATGGTTGTATGGTCATTCATACATTTGCAACTTATAGAGAAATTTCTTATAAGTACTTATGGCACATTTTAATACCCTATTATGATTTCTTCTTCTCTGATATTCTACTATGGTTTCTCCTTTATTTGACATAGTTTTTCCAATGACACCTTTGCTCTGCTCATCCAGCTTCAAAATGCTCTTAACTATTTTCAATTTTTATTACCTTCTACCTTAGTACATCTATTTATAATTTTTATTTAGGTAGAAATGGTTACAAATTCCCCATGACTTTCCATGTTGCCCTTGTATGTGTCACATAAAATTCTACTTCTATGATGTATATTGATGATATATCATTTCTTTGTTTGTCCTACTATTGTATGATCTACTTCATCTATACGATTAATATCTAGTTGCTCACTTTCATAGTTCCATGTTGTACAACCTAGGTGACCTTTATTTGTATGATATACTTTGGTACCTTCATACTATGCTTGATCTACATAGTTCCTTGTAATACAATATTTCATATGTACTTGACTTGTATGGCATCCTATTGTACAATCTCCTTCTGCTTCATCTGTATGACCATCCTCAATATGATGGTTTATCGTACATCTTTCTTCATTTGTATAGTTTACCTAACTATGACTTGTATGGTCCTCATATTTATGGTCCATGCTTAAATTCCTTTGAGATAAGCCCACTTTTGGAATAGTGATAGAGTTTTCCTTCTTGCACTTTCTCAAACTTGTCATACACTTTTTTTCTTTGTGCAGATTTATTCTTTTACATTTCTACTTTGGTATCTCCCTTTACCATGTAACAATGTCATGGATCTTACTCTCACCATCGAGAAAATCTCCATATCTTGGAACTATCTTCTACCAACTCCTAGATGTCAAGAATTCATCTAGTTTCTCTATCATCGATGATAACTTATTCAATTTTGACGTGGCCCTTGAGGTAGTATTGATTACCCAACCTAATGATCATGTACTAGTTGATTGTTTTGTGTTGAATCAACAAAATTTCTTGCCATCGATCCATCAAGTGGGAGGCCAACCAAAATTCTCCCTTGGCTATATAATCTTAGGCCATCAAGAATACTCTACTGTCTCCTTGAGTTTCCTAAGCTACCTCTATTTTCTCCTTATTTCTATATCCTCACTAGCACTTCCTTTACATGTCTCCTTAATCATATATCTACATCTAATTATATTTTTAGTCATTTGTATTCCTCTAAATAATTTTGTATTATGGGATTGATCAGCGTATCTCTATATCACCTCATGTGAAGAACACGAGCTTATACTGAGAGGGGGGTTGAACAGTATAAAATCAAAATTTACTTTTCTTTCCCAAATGGAATAATCCAATATTATCAATGGAAATATCAATAGCAGTGATCAAAGCAATGCACAAATCATCACACACATGAGAGACACAAATTTAACATGGTTCACCCAATGTGGGTTACATCCATGAAGAAAATATTTCTTCTAAATTTTCTCAACAAATCTCTTGGGAATAAATTCCCTATTACAATGTTTATGGATCTCTGTCCAAAGAAGAAACCAATCCCCTATGCTATAATTTGTGGATCTCTCTCCACAGGAGAACTCTTTACCCTTTGTTGCGGTTCATGGATCTCTCTCCACAAGAGAACTCTCCCATTCGCTCTGGTTCGTGGATCTATCTCCATAGCAGAACTCTTTCCCATTTGCTTTGGTTTGTGGATCTCTCTCCATAGGAGAAATCTTTGCCCTTTGCTCTAGTTTGTGGATATCTATCCATAAGATAACTTTATCCCCTCTGCTCTAGTTGGTGAACTTCTATACACATAAGACCTCTATCCCTACTGGTCTAGCTAGTGGAACTCTATCCATTGGAGACCTCTATCCCCACTACACTGGATGATGGACCTCTATCCATTGGATACCTATGTCCTCTCTACTCTAGATAGTGGATCTCTATCAACTGGAGACCTCTATCCCCACTGCACTTGTCACCTCCAAATTTTTATCTTAACTCTATATCAAATATACACCAAACCCTATCATAAGTCTAACATTATTCTACTCTAACTTTGCTTAATTTTACCTTCAAAACTATCTCAAGTCTTCTCACAAGACTTGCTCAAATTTATCTTCAAGCCTTATCAAAATACTTTATCAAATCTACCTTCAAGCCTTCTTAAAATACTTGCTCAAATCTACCTTCAAGCCTTCTCAAAAGACTTTCTCAAATTTGCCTTCAAGCCTTCTCAAAATATTTGGTCAAATCTACCTTCAAGCCTTCTCAAAATACTTTCTCAAATCTACCTTCAATGGTGGTCACAAAACCTCCTTAAATATTTCCAAATATTACATACAAACAAAGCTTAAATATCTTTCAGAAAAGCTTTCTTCAAACAAACAAATTCTACTGAGAATTTGTTTAACCTTTGGAACATATAGATAATTATGTTCTATATCAAAAACCCAATATGTTTCTTCATATTCACAAATATTGCATTCAATTAATACAATCTCTATTTCTTGCAAAAATCCTTTCAAATCAAATTAATACAGTGTATAACTTGTTTCACAAAATTGGTCTATCTTTCTTGTAAATTTACTCTCAAAGATCAATCACACTAATGCACAAATTTCCCTCACAATATTTATCTCAAACACTTTCATAAGTACCTTCAATATTTCTCAAACCAATGCTCAAATATTTTCACAATGATGTACTAACAAGTAGTTCACAATTTCTAGCACAAATGCCTCAATCTCTTTAAACAATGGAAACACAACTTGTTTCATAATCCTTAATTCAAATATTTCCAACAATACACACTAATCAATACTTTTATCTCCACCTTATAATTCTAAAATATTTCAACCAAACACCCTAAAGAAATATTGATATAACCATACCTCTTTGATGAAGGAGCTCTCTCAAAAACCTGTCTCAATATGTCTTTCTTATGCCACTTTCAAGGGTTAGTTATCATAACACTTTTCAAACCAACCATAACATATTTCCTTAAAATTTATGAAGAACACAAACTTATACTAAGAGCGGGGGTGAATAGTATAATATCAACTTTTACTTTTCTTTCCCAAACAATATTATCAATAGCAGTAATCAAAGCAATGCATAAATAATCACACATAAGAGACACAAATTTAATGTGGTTCACCCAATGTGGACTACTCCACGGAGAAAATATTTCTTCTAAATTTTCTCATAATATCTCTTGGGAATCATTCTCTATTACAATATTTATGGACCTTTGTCCAAAGGAGTCACCAATCCCCTATACTTTGATTTGTAGATCTCTCTCCATAGGAGAACTCTTTCCCCTTTTCTCTAGTTCATGGATCTCTCTCCATAGGAGAACTCTATATCCTTGCTATGGTTTGTGGAACTTTATCTAGGAGAAATCTATCTCCTCAATTGGTTTGTGGATCTCTCTCCACAGAAGAACTTTATCTCCCTAGCTGGTTCATAGATCTTACTCCATAGAAGAACTTTTTCTATTTGTTATGGTTTGTGGATCTCTATCCATGGGAGAACTCTTTCCCCTTGCTCTGGTTCATGGATATCTATCCACAGGAGAACTCTTTCCCTTTGCTCTATTTTATGGATTTCAATCCACATGAGAACTCTTTCCCCATGCTTTGGTTTGTGGATCTCTATCCATAGGAGAACTCTTTCCCCTTACTCGGTTTTGTGGATATCTATCCATGAGAGACCTTTGTCACCACTACATTGGTTGATGGATATCTATACATTGGAGACTGTTGTCTACTTTGCTTTGTCACCTCCAAATCTTGCTCTCAAATCTGCACCAAACTCTATCTCAAATCTGCACAAAGCCTTAACACAAAGCTTGAACAAATCTGCTCTCAATTCTATCTCAAAATTTTCATCAAGCCTTAACACAAAGCTTGAACAAATATTCTCTCAACTCTATCTCAAATCTATCCTCAAGCCTTAACAAAAGACTTACTCAAACTGCCTTCAAGACTTCTCAAAAGACTTGCTCAAATCCGCCTTCAAGTCTTCTCAAAAGACTTGCAAGCAGATTTGACCAAAAACTTTTAAATCAAATAAAAAACTTTCTCCACAAAAACAAATTCTACTTAGAATTTTTTTAACATATTAAACATATATAGAATGATTCTCTTATCAAAAACTCAATATGTTTCACACTCACAAAACTTGTACTCAATCAACCAATCTCTTTCTCTTGCTAATCCCTTTCAAATCAAATCAATGTATAAAAAAACTGGTTTATTCTTCTTTCAAATATCAATCACACCAATGCTCAATTTCCATCATAAAATTGATCTCAAACACTTTTACAATTACAATTAATATCTTTCAAACCAATGTTTAAAAATATTTCACAAAGGTATACTAACTTGTCTTCAACCCTAGCACAAGTAGTTCAAAATATCTAGCACAAATATCTCAATCTCTTTCAACAATGAAAGCACAACTTGTTCTCAACCTCTATCCCAAATGTTTCTAAAATATTCAACAATAAAGCACAAAATATCAGTCAAATATTTCCGACAATGCTTATCAAACAATCCTTTTCACTCCATCTTATGTTTCAAATCATTCATTTCAATAAATACCTTAAACAAGGGATGATGTGCCCATACCTCTTAATTGCTCTTATGGAGACATGTCTTCAAAACCTATCTCAAAAATGACTAATTTCTCTAATGCCACTCCAATGGTTATATTGCAAGATATTTTCTCAACACATCCACATGAATTTTCACTTCAAAAGATATTTCACCATACATAGATTACAATAAAATATCAATCACTATAACACCTTATTAATCCTATTCTCTCATGCAAAATAATGCTTCAACAAAACAAACCAAAAATTACACACATGAATTTCTCATATACACCTTATACCTCCTTCTTATGAAAACACAATAATGCACTTCAAATTTCAATAAGACCAAATAAATTATTACTTCATCTCATGCATCCACCAAGCACTAGCAATCTGAAATTCCACTTTTCAACCCTTTCTAAAACAAAAACATCAAATCACTTTACTATCCTTATGGCTCCCTAACCATTTCACATCAACATAATAAAAATTAACTAACCCTTATAGCTCCCTAACCAAGCTTAAAGTGCATACCTTTAAAAAATTAATTATATCCTCAAGTGTTGTTGTTCGAAATCGTGACCTCGCTAGCCCCTGTGCCCTAGCACAAGGGCAAACACCATGTGGGCTAGCCTCCCACACAAACCAAAAGAGCATGTGCTCCTTCTTCTCCTTTACCGCCAACATAAAAGACTTCAACACACAAAAACCTTTGTGTGAATCGAATGTCGAACCTACAACCTACAACGTGCTCTACAAGCTGAACTTGCCAGCTAGGCTACCATCCACCATCAGATGATGTTTGGAAACCCTTTGCCTTAATCTCTAAACTTCCTCAAAATTTATGTAGAACCTTTCTCTGCCTCCACTACTTTGTCGAAAATGAAAATTGCAAGTCTTAATTTCTCGGGGATTAATCGAACACCATGGCTTGCAAAAATATTAGCCTTTTTATACACATTGCCCTTTGACTTTGGACATCGACTCCACTTGGAAAATTGCCTCCACACAACGTCAAATTTTGGCGCCATTAAACCTTTTCAAAAATATTATAATAATTTAAATCTAAGGTAGATTTAAATATTATAATTTTATTTTAACCTTTTGGGTCCTTTAATTTTTAATTATTATAATTATTTAAATCTTCATAGATTTAAATATTATAATCTTTTTCTTCTTTTGGGTCCTTTAACTTTTAATTATTATAATTATTTAAATCTTCATAGATTTAAATATTATAATATTTTTCTTCTTCTTGGACCTTTTCTTTGGAAAACCTCTTCCTTTTTCTTTTGCAAATGCCACCATGGTAAAGCCATTAAACCTTTTATTTTCTTGAAATAAATGGCAACCAATGTCATTAACCTATGCCATTAATTCTTTGACATCAATGACAATAATATACTTAAAATTTCCAACAATTTGCTCATACAAATATTTAATATCAAGACAGAATTTTGATCATTACCAAGCCCTCTTAATATTTCTCTTTATCAAAAATTACACACACAAATTAAACCATAACAATACCTTATCACTCCTACTTATAACATCCACTTATAATGCAATATCACAATTTAATACCCCTAAGTGCATGCCATACATAAATTTATTTTCAAACACCTTATTGCTCCTCTCTTTCAAAAATATATTTCAACTTTAGAAAACATAACCAAATTCTAACATGTCATTATATTCTCAAAAAATTAAAATTCAAACCATTGCCCTTATGTCTCCCTAAACTATATAATAAGCACTTTTAATTACGAAAAATAAAAACCTTATGCCTCCCTTATTAAGCGCTAATCAAACCTTAATATTAAAATAAAAAAATTCCCTTACCTGCGTTTGTTGTCGCTGCTACCAAGATTCGAACACTAAACCTCACGGTGCCCACGCTCTAGCATGAGCTAGAGTGCCAGCTGGGCTGGCCCCACAACTAGAATAAAATGTGTACCAAAAGCCTTTATGCCTTCCTCTATGTCCAAAGTGATTTGCAAAAACTTTACTACCACAAGGATTCAAAACCCATGCCTTATGCAAGACCCACCTGCCACTTGGCCTATTAGCCCAATATGAACCCAAAACATGTACTTTCCCTTATAGTTCACCGTCTCTTGCTAGAAATTCATGCACTATTTTTTCCCTTCTTCGATGAATGATGATGATCTCCACGAAAATCGATTAAATCACATGCAATAAACTTGGGCAACGAAACACGATTTTTGTCCTCCTTTAATATGCATTTAATGGCTTTGCTATGACATTGGCTCACCCTTTATTGCCTCCTTTTCTAATTTCAAAATTTGGTGCCTTTGAAAAATTTAAATTTAATTTTTATTTTTACCATAATATTTAACCTTGGTGTTAAATATTATTTATTATATTATTGAACCTTGATGTTAAATAATATTTTTGCTTGTAGTCATTTGTCAATTTAATTTATTTTTGAGACCTTTTTCCAATGCACTTCCAACCCTCCTTTTAATAAGTTCTTTTGGCCTAAGTATTATAGTATTATAATGTTATAACTTTTTCTCTTAGACAATGGGCTTAAACTTGGGCCTTCAACCTTTTAACCAATCACCTAGAAGTTTATCCCAAACCTCTTTGGCTTATAATATAAAATATTATAATCTCTCCTTTTTATCAATTTCCTTGTATTGGGATGAACTTTGCCTTGCATCTTATAAACCTTATTTTACTGCCATACCAAACTTGTTGGACATTTTGAGCTTATTTAGTTGTCATTGATGTCAAGCTGAAAAGTCATCATTGATGCCAAAGTAAACATATGAAGATGTCATTAATACCATGGAGCACACCATCAATATCACTAAGAACAATGCGAAGAGTTGAAGAGAAAGTTGGCAAAATAATTTTTTATGAGGCTTTATGGTAAACCCATGGTGGAAGATTAAATGGTTTTATTAAAATTATTATGAGGATATAAAAGTTTCATCACACATTGAGATGACAGTTAAGATTTTAAAAGACCCACGGTGGCAAATTAATTTATAAATTAAAGGTTTAATTTTAAGCCCAAGGAAGGCTTTAATCTCCTAAAGTTAAAGTTTATAAAAATAATTTATAAAATTTAAATTCCTTAGAATTTAAATAATTTATAAATTATAAAGGTTGGAAAGCATCGACATCATCAAAAATGAGGGAGCGCCGATGTCTAAGCAAAAAAGGGAATTTGTGTATAAATTAATCCTCAACTTACCCCTCAACATTTTTATTACTTGCGAAAAAGTGAAACATTTTCGTGCAATCATTGTTTTTTGAGGAAGAAGACAAGGATTTTACTTGTCTTTAGCGCCAGGTGAAAGAGATAAGGGAAAGAGCATATTGGTTGATTCACAAAGGACACGGTGGTCCATTGGCAGCATACGTTTTGTGAAGGCGTTGGGAGTTGAGGAGCCTGCGATCGATTCACATGGAGTGGTGTGTGTCTTGAGCACCAAGGAAAGTCCTTTTTGCACGTGTCTTTTGAGTGGCAACCAAGGACAAAGAGGACGAAGAGCCTTCAAGCTCCTAACCGTGTGTCTAGCGCATGCGGCGATCTAAGTCGTGGCTAGAGTGCTCGCGGAGGCAGAGATTGTGGGTTCGAAACCCACTAGAGGCAAAGGTAATTTTTGATAATTAATTCATTATTTGCCTAAGGTTTTTTTATAAAGGATGATGTGGAGTAATAAGGGTTTTTGAAAAGTTGTGTTTGATTTATATTATTTTGGAGTTATAAGGGTTTGTGAAAGGTTGTTGATTTGATAATTGATTTATATTATTATAGCATAATAAGGATTCATGAGAGGTTGTTTTATTGATGAGTGATTTATATCATTGGAATTATAAAGAAATTTGATTTGATTTTTATCAAAGTTTCTCTTGTCATTAAATTAAATTAAATAGGTTTGAGTTAATTTTTTGGTGGATGTTAAGTTTATTTTAGTGGGGAGTTTATAAGGTGTTATTGGATAAATATTTTATGTATGTTGATGGTTGTTTTTGAAAGGTGTAGTGATAAGGTGTAATTGAGTATTTACATTATATTGTGAGAAATATTTATCTTCTAACCTCTTTGAGCTTGGCATAGAAGTGTTTGTGGTTATGACATATTTATGAGATCCCTTCATCATCAATAAAAAGGTATGAGCACATTATTCCATAAGTTGAGTTGATTTATTGGTTTTCTAGAAAATAAGTTTGGAGTGAAAAGGACTTGATTAGGGTTTCCTTTTCGAGAGTGTTTGAGTAAATGCTTCAAGGTTTTCTAGAATAAAGAGTTGTTAAAACCTTGTTTGATTAGCATTGTTGTTGAAGCCATTGGTTGTGTGAAGAACTTGAGTTAGGGTTTTGCAAAGAATATGAGTATCATTGTTATGTGAATATTGTTTTATAAGAATTATTATTGAAGTGATTTGTTGTCTGAAGAATATGAACTAGGGTTTGAAAAGAACATGAGCATCATTGTTATGTGATATTAGTTGTTGAGCATTGTTGAAAACATTTTGAGTTGGTGTTTATATGCTTGGACTAGGGTTTGTGAGAAAGGAGTGTTTCATTGAGTGATTGGTTGAGTAGAGTTGGTTGAGCCTAGTCAAGTGGATGTTTGAAGTGATTGTTCAAGTTCTATAAAATAAACTATTCTATATTCTGAATTGATTTGAGAAAGTGATTGAGTATTGAGTTGAAATTGAAGCTTATTGAGTCTCTAGCAATTCTCCTTATGTTTCTAAGAAAGTGATTGAAAGTAATTGAACATTATGATTAGTATAGAACATATTTATTCTCTAACAATTCTCTTTATGTTTCTATGAGATTGGACAAGTTCTGAGTGGACTTGTTGAGCAGATTTGAGAAATTTTTGAGTGGACTTGTTGAGCAGATTTGAGCAAGTTCTGAGTGGACTTGTTGAGAAAATTTGAGCAAGTTCTAAGTGGACTTATTGAGAATATTTGAGCAAGTTCTGAGTGAACTTGTTGAGCATATTTGAGCAAGTTTTGAGTGGACTTGTTGAGCATATTTGAGCAAGTTTTGAGTGAACTTGTTGAGCATATTTGAGCAAGTTCTGAGTGGACTTGTTGAGTATATTTGAGCAAGTTATGAGTGGACTTGTTGAGTAGATTTAAGCAAGTTCTGTGTGGATTGTCGAGCATATTTTGGTGCATATTTGAGGATAGGTTTTGATGAGTGTCATTGAGTCTCATCATTTAATCTCAATAATTTATCAATCTGAGGTGGTGTCCAAGGCTGTCTACGATAGAAGGCTAGGGCAGAGTACAATTCAGGCATTCAAATTTCAAGTATTTATTGGTGAAATAGATTTTGGTTTAGCCTTTTGGTGTCACACTAAACCTAGTCTGAAGAATGGAAACTAAAATAAATTACAGGAATTGAAAACTAATTCTAAGTTGCAAGAATTGAAATCTAACTACAATTGCAGGAATTAGAATTGCTAAATTGAAAGTCTAATCTACTCTTGTAGAATTTAAATTGTTGAAATGAAATCCTAAGTTACATTTGCAGAATTGAAATCTAGTTACTTTTGCATAATTGAAATGATTCTTGTAAATGAAACTTATTCTAAAAACACCTGTCAATGCCCTACCACAAAAGGTCGTCAAGCTTCTGCTATAGGAATTGACAACAAAATAAAATATGCTAAAAATGGAAAGTTGCTAAAATAGAAAGTAGGGAAAACATGGAAAGCAAAGGAAAAATGCGTAATATAATTTGTCAGTTGACATACACACAAATGATGTACACAAACATAATAGAAAACATAAATCACATAATACAAAATAAAAAGAAGAAAATGAAATCTGGCAAGCAATCTATTAATTTTGCTGCAGCAAAATTACAGATTAAAACCTGCCATAAAATCCCTCCTTCTAGATCTAAAAGTGGGCCCATACTTCTTGATCTAGAAGGAGGTGAAAAGCACTCCTTAACTAATTAACACTCAAAATAGAAAATGATAAAATAGCTGCACTTTTATTGATGACAGAACATGCTGAAAACTGTTACAAAAAATTATTGTACGGTCCTAATTGTTGCTATTGAAAACTCTCATCTATTCTAATTCCTAACTGGTTCAACTAAGGAGGGAGCTGTGTTATTTATATAAATGTTTACAATATATCCCATGCTCAAATAAACCTATGTGCTACTTTACAATCATTTTCCAATAATTTTGGATCTGAATAAATGCAAATCTGGATAATTTATGTTGCAACAGTAGTCATTGGCCCTTAGAACGCATCTTCAGTGGTGCGAGTACGTGGGAGAAGTTTGGAAATGTCTCTCACATATTTTTTCACTTCAGAATATGCCATTTCTATCTTGCAAAAAACTTCCTATTATGCTGTAATTATTTCTATGTTTATCCTATAAGAGGATCAAAATTGATCTTTTCCATGAATGGTGGCTTTGGATGACAAGGATGGCAAAATCATATGGGATATATTTTCCCTTAAACTTCTCAACCTTATTTACCTTTTTCCACCATCAAAAATTAGTCAACAAGTCAAAAAGCACTTTCTGTTCTCATTTTGAAGATAAGTGGCTCATTTCGAAGAGACTGCATTTCTCATTCTAAAGATGTCTATTCATTCTGAAGATCTTCAGAATGAACAACTGTGTGCTCTTCAAGTGATTTTAGCTGCATTTCTCTGGTGGATTAGCCCTTAGGATCAGATTGCAATAGCCTTAATTTCTCTCTATGTGTGAATTCCATGCCTTGCCATTCATTGGTAGCTTGATGGAAATTATATGGTAAATTACTGCATTTTCCAGTTCTGCTACATAGTTGTAAAATATTGGCATTTCTTGCAAATTCAAAAAAAATAAAACATGGAAAAATTATTAAAATATCAACATGAAGGAGTACATCAAGTTGCTACTAAATTTATACACTTTATTCACCAAGTAACCATGTTGAAATAGTGCAACAGTGCTGCACAATTGTATCTCCTCTGTTATACCCTGTTGCTGCCTATTTAGACCATGTGGGAATGCTTCTAAATAGGTCAGATGCCTTATGTAGTCCTTTTGAACTCATTCCATCCATATCATCATGCTTTGCTTGACAACTTCAAGGTGTTCCTATAAAGTGACAACTTGCTGATTTGTATGTCTATTTTTTAGATTTTCAGATTTATGACAGTCCTAAAAGTTTAGCTTCAATGTGGATTTGAAACAAGTTGAGGGGTAGAAAAACATTCAAAAACCATTGAGAAGTTAATGGATATCAACATACCATGTTTGGTTAATTGAAATGCATGTTCTTACTTGCTACTTAATCAAGCTGAGAAGAATTGCACATCTAAACACAACTTTAGTAGCTAAACAAGCTTGGCGCCTTATTAACAATGAGGAAAATGAGTGGACTGCCATAATTAGAAGGAAATATCTTCAAGATCTTGATTTCCTAGATGATACGGTGCATAGAAGAGGTTCTACATTCTGGAGAGCTATCCTATCTAGCAGAGAAGTCCTAAAGAAAGGCCTAATATGGGTCCTTGGCAATGGTCAGAAGATCAGGTTCTGGGATGACAGGTGGGCCAAGGAAGTAGCTTTGTCTCAGGTTTCTCACCTTGCTAGGGTCAAAAGAATCATGAAGGTTTTATATGGAAGGAAAGTTGCTGAATTTATGAGGCAGGATAGAGGAAGGCTTAGATGGAAATAGATTAGGATCCCTGGGCTTGAAGCAGTCTTAGAAGAAATCCAGAGCATATTGCGTCTTCAATTCATTTCCATGAGTCCTGGGTAGGATCAGGTGATTTGGGCACCTTCCGAAAATGGGCAGTTCACAGTCAAATCTACTTATATGCTAATGGTTGATTCTCAGGACCCCATCCTCCAGCCTTAGTTGGTGTGGGTCAAAAAGCTTATTCCCAAAGTTGCTATGTTCTCGTGGTTGGTGATCCAAGGCAGGATTCTTACTATTGACAACTTGATTAGGAAAGGTTTGATTGTTGCTAACCGTTGCTATTTGTGCAAGGCCAATTGGGAGTCCACCCTCCATATTTTTCTTGAATGCCCGGTCTCTTAGAGAATCCTTAATAGGTTATTGCAAGCCTTTAAAATTTGTTGGGTCAGACCTACTACCATCCTTGACCTCTTCCACCAATGGCCAAATCCCTTTGTCAGCCTTAGATTGAAGTTTTTTTGGAAGGTCTGTCTTCATCATTTTCTGTGGCAGATTTGGCTTGAACAAAATCATAGAGCTTTCCATGAGTCCTGCCATGATGCCTCTTCCATCACCAATAAGATCATTTCCTTTGCCCATGAAAATGTTAGCCTTATCCCCCTTGAAGCTCGCAACCCTCCCCTCTGGGAGAGACTGATCACTCACTCTTTAAATTTTACCCTGGCTGAAAATCCCATGACCCCCAAGGTTAATCCCAGAGTTAATGTCAAGTGGAATCCGCCCCCTGTTGGATGGCTCAAGCTCAACTTTGATGGGGCTTCCAAAGGTAATCCTAGCAAAGCAGGGGCTGGAGGTGTAGTGAGAAATCATCAAGGATGTTTGGTGATGGCCTTTTCTGAGCAGTTAGGAACCAGAACTAACAATGAGGCGGAAGCTAGAGCGCTCTGGAGGGGTCTTCAGTTGGCTCAGGACATAGAAGATAATCTTATTGTTGAAGGAGATTCCATGCATATCATTAACCTTATCAACAATGGGAAAACTCCTCCGTGGCGGTTTAAGACTGTCATAGAAGAGGCGAGGTACCTCTACCAAGCCAGGAATGAGCAAAGAGCCGAGCATGTGTTTAGGGAAGCTAATAAATCTGCTGATATCTTAGCCAATTTAGGAGTGGAAGCTGATGGTTTGGTCACTTGGGAACTCGGGGTTCCAAGTGAAGTGGACAAGATTATCCAAAATGACCGCCAATGATGTTGCATCTGTGGAAGTTGGAAAAAGGAAGAGAAGTGTTCTGTCTCCCAAAGATTTTCTATTGCGTTTTCGCGACCAAAAAACACAAGTGTGACCATGTTCCAAAACTGTCACGATATCGCGACATGTCACCGTATCGCGGTCAACGCAGAGTAGCAAAGGTTTTGACCATCAGTTGTCGTGATATCGCGACTTGTCATGGTGTCGCACTCCAAAGTTGCAGTGAAAAGCTCATTAGGTTTTTGTCGCGATATCGCGACGTGTCGTCGTATCGCGGTCAAAGTAGAGGTGGCGATGTGTTGACCCAAAATTGTCATGAAATCGCGACTTGTCGCACTTTCGCGCCTATGAGAAGCAGTGTTGAGCTTCATAATTTTTTGTTGCGATTTCGCGGCTTGATGCATTTTTGCAACCTGCTGAGTTTTCGTGGTGCTCGAGGCTGGAAAAAGCTAAGTGTGGAAGTTTGGCGCGATTTCACGACCGACAGAGTCAGAAGAGAGCGCCCTACTAAACCGTCACGATTTCACGACGTGTCGCCCTTTTGCGGTCAAAGCAAAGCAAGAGTGGCATTGACCGAAAAGTGTCTCAAAATCGTGACATGTCACGAATTCGTGACATGTCCCGTTGTCGCGCCCAAAAGAAACATTCAAGAGCTTAGAGTATTTTTGTCACGTTTTCGCGGAGTGTCTCATTTTCGCGGCTTGATGCAGTTTTGCGGCGCCCAAGCTTGGATTTTGCTAAGTATGGAAAGTTGTCACGATTTCACGACCAACAGCGACAGAAGGAAGCTCCCGGCAAGTATGTCGCTTTTTCGTGACGAGGATGTGACTATGGTGCAGAAGGCTGTTAGATGTCGCAAAATCGCGACATGTCGCATTTTTGCGACTTGTCACAATTTCGCGGAGATGCAGATAGTGAAACTAAAGGCAGATAGATGTCGAGAGAAAAAGTTAAAGTTGAAGTTAATTTTGATAAGACTTTCCATTTTTGTGACAAGGAGCGAAATCGTGAAGTGGTTGGAAATTATTGCTGAAGGCAAAAAATTGTCGCGAAATCGTGACTTTCGCATTTTCGTGACCTGTCGCAAAATCGTGGGCGGGTTTGCAGGCAAAGCAAAAGGGAAAAAATTGTCGCGAAATCGTGATGTGTCATTTTTTCGCGGCTTGTCGCGAAATCGCGGTGCTGCATGAAGGTGAAGCAGAAGGCTCGTTGTTGTCGTGATTTCGCGACTTGTCACCTTTTCGCGACCTGTCACGAAATCATGGATTTTTTGGCTTTGGATACTGTTGGATGTTTTTTGTCGTGAAATCACGACATGTTGCATTTTCACGACTTGTCGTGAAATCGCGGTGTTGCTGAAAAGCGTAGCGCTTGGCCGGTTGTTGTCGCAATTTCGCGACTTGTCTCATTTTCGTGACTTGTCATGAAATCGCGGAGGTGGGGGTTATTGGTGACAGGTGGCTATGGTGTGCCCTTTTGTTTTCTTATCCATAACAGCTCTGTGCTGATTATTGTAAAAGGTTTTGGGTCAACCTAGGAAACCCGTTTGCAATGAAATTGATCCTTAATTACCAAAAAAAAAAATCAAGCAAAATCAGTCACAAAATGCTAAAAATAGTCAAAAATAGAGATATAGTATTCCTAACATAAAATCATGCAAACAATTAACAATAGTATATTTTAGTCAACTATTTGTCAATTAACTTATCATATGGTAGTCAAACATTGTGCAATAATGAGGCATTTTTGGGCCTCATCATCCCCCCCAACTTGAAATGATGCATGCCCTCATGCATCTTAGTAGGACATAGTAATATGCAGGTTTTATTCTTGTGAACAACATCCTTTGCTACCTGCTAACTGATAAATTCCTCCTTGTTGCACTATATCAAGTATTTTGCAATTAAGCACATGTATGACTCTTTTTCTATTTTTCTACAAGTTTTAGTGCTGCAAGGTACCTATTAAAGGCTTGATATCATATGATTCATCTTGCAATAGTCTTATTATGGAACCATATTTGGCAGATGCACTACTACTGATGGAATTTTATGTTCTTAACAACATTTCAGCCTGAATGCTTATTTTTGTTGTTTGCACCTTTTGAACAAAATTGATAAAAAAATAAAAATTGATTTGAAATGCTTGAGGGATGTACTTACTTGTGGTAGTGCCTTATAAACCTCAATATTTGATGTACCCTACTCTTTTTGCTATTCTATAGCATTTTCAATAATTTTGGTACAGTTTTTGCTCATTCTGAAGATATCTTGCTCATTTCGAAGAGACTGTATTCTCATTCCAAAGATGTTTGCTCATTTTGAAGAGACTGTATTCTCATTTTGAAGATGTCTGCTTATTTCGAAGAGACTGTATTCTCATTCCGAAGATGTCTGCTCATTCTGAAGAGATTGTATTTCTCATTTCGAAGATGTTTGCTCATTCTGAAGAGACTGTATTTCTCATTTCGAAGATGTCTACTCATTTCAAAGAGACTGTATTTCTCATTTCAAAGATGTCTTCTCATTCTAAATATCTTAAAAAAAAATGCAGAAATGACCTCCTATGCAAAATTTAGCTACAGATTCTATTGTGGGTCCATCTCTAGAGTGTATAAGCCTTCCATAACATCAAAAATCCCTTCTTCATCCTTTTGTTTAGATGTTATTCTTTGTTTTGTATGTTGTTGTTTTATTCCAATAGTACTAAAATAGAACCTTCAGGTGCATTTTGTTGATTATCCTTCAATTTATCAGACAATTGTGAGCTATAAACTTGCAGTTCTCCTTCTAAAATTTTCCCTACAAATTGAAATAGAATTGCTACCATGTCTATCCCAAAATTAGGTTTTTGCATAGTTTTGGAATTTCCATGCAATTAAGGGCATAAGGGGGTGTTTCTTGACATCTTGAACATATTCCTTTTTCAACTTGTCACTATTGTATGAATAGTTTATGCCAAATACCGACTATCATACACTAAATGCTAAATGTTTACTATGAATTAAATGCAAGAAACACATACCTTACTGTCCTGAAAATTGGTCATGCACCTTACAAGTTGCTTTTGATGATTGTTAACAGGCTATCTAAAAACATAAACAAACATAACATATGTGTAGTGTGAGATTTGTACAATGGTGGAATAATGATGGGTAGATCAACAAGGCAATGCATGCCGAAAAATCGGTTTTCATGCAAGCCAACTCAGTAGCACCTCGAAGAAGGTTTTTACTACTGAATTATTCATTTTTTTCATCATTTTTTTCCTCTTCTTTTTTCATTTTTTTTTTTTTTTCATCTCTTTTTTTTTCATTTTTTTCATTAGAAGAGGCTGCCATTTATGGTTTTCAACCAACTTTTGTCCTCTTTTTTTTTGAAGTGCTTCAATGAGAGAGAACATCTCTCACTCTTATTTGGATAAGACCAATCCTTATTCTGCAAAAACATGTCAATTGTTGTATGAAAACACCATCTCTTTCTATTGAAACCTGCAACATTGATGCAACCTTCCTTTCTAGATGAGTAGTAAGAATCTTCATACATCATAATTGCCTCCTTAGTGCTAGAAATGAAGTATTGGCTCCATTGTTCCTCTTCCTTGCTGAAATTGATGCTTGTCCTCATGTATCCCCATTTTGTGGGACATGCCTCTGCTGCAATTTTTTTCCTCTCTTTTTTTTTTCAATTTTTCTTGTCTTGCTTGTACCCAAGAAGGAAGTTCACAAACAAGACTATTATTCTTTTTGCTTTTCTTGTATTTTTTTTTCTTTTTGTCAAACTTTTTATCATCACTTTGAATCTGATATTGAAGAGAAATTCTCTTCCATTATGTGTACATCCAATGGAATATCCTTCAAGAACTCCTCCTTAGTTAATGGTGCATGGTATACCCGAAGGCAATTTTCATTCACCACTAACATCCTCCATGAATTACCAATGGGAGAAAGAAGCACTGCTCCATATCTGAAAAATTCTTCAATCAAGTGTTGTCCATGCCTCCTAATTTGCAAAATATTGTCAATATATTCTTGAAATAATTAAATACCAATTCCCAAAATATGTTAAGTGCTTACATCAAGATAAAATATTGATATACCCTTGTAATTCCATGTAAAGGGATTGAAATATTATTTCAAAATAACAACAATTTTGCTTTTTATTTATAAGTCAGCCAGCTAATAATGATCAAGAATTTTCTTGGTTGCACTTCAATTTGTTTAATTCCTAGAAGGACAAAATTTACCCCTTTGTAAAATGGAAGTAAATTTTCTGTGCAGTTTTTCTAGTTTTTTCTCCTTTATCCAAGGCTAATTTTTGTGTGTTTGGACTAAATGTTTTCTGTGTATCTCCATTGATTTTTGTCTCTTCAAGCTCAGGTAAGTTCTTGTTTGAGAACAGTTGGATGTTGCTGCAGTCAATAATATTTACTGCAGGTTTTTTTTTATACCAGATTCAACTACATAGACAAGGGTTGCCTATCTTGTATTATTCAGACTGATCACAAGTTGGGCTAAAAAAAAAATATTTTTGGTTTGCATAATAAGACAAGAAGTGTAAAACTTTAACAGATCAACTACTTGTCAGGTAGGATCACCTCTAATGAGATCAACTATTGTCTGTGTAGGCTAAGACTTGCTAGGTTGCAGTTTAGCACGGTAAAATCCTAACAATATTTAAGTAATAATGGAAAACTCTAGAATCATCATTAATTTATAAACTCCTATTTTGATTGTGCAAAATTTTTTGTGATTTTTTTTTTTCAGCTTACATAGATAGGGTTTGCCTATCCTATATTATTCATATTGGCCACAGGTTGGGCTGAAGGTGGTGGTTGATTTACTTGCCCTGTTTGTTGTTATTGGGATCTCTCTTTGAGAAGAATTCAGACTAGGCAATAGATTTTGCATCTCTGAGTTATGGAAGTAAATGGCATTCATCAATGACATGTCCCTATGAACAAATGCTACAGGTAGCTAATATGGCTATTTTTTTTAAGGGATAGTCTTGTATATCTACCATGATGTCTTCCCAACACTTAATACAATTTTTTTTATACTACCCTGATGATATTGATATAAAAATGGCAGTACTAGCATATGGCTCCTCTAAGAGATCTTATGTTTCTTGATAATGAGGATGATGAATTCTTTCAATTTTTATCAAGAATTTCAAACATAAGCAATTTAACCCCTAGGTGTGAAGATCACCTCCCTATGGTTGCTTGTTTTATAAATGTATTGAAATGCAATTTACCAAAAATTGTTACTAATACCAATCAGTTATCCAGATTTTACTCTGAAGTTCACAATTTAGTATAATTAATAATTATTGGGCTACTTTTACCCTCTAACAACATCGTGTTCCCGAAAACGATGCCAAAATGATGAGTGTCATTGAGTCTCATCATTTAATCTCAATGATTTATCAATCCGGGGTGGTGTCCAAGGTTGTCTACGATAGAAGGCTAGGGCAGAGTACAATTCAGGCATTCAGATTTCAAGAATTTATTGGTGAAGCAAATTTTGGTTTAGCCTTTTGGTGTCACACTAAACCTAGTCTAAAGAATGGAAACTAAAATAAATTATAGGAATTGAAAACTAATTCTAAGTTGCAAGAATTGAAATCTAACTACAATTGCAGGAATTGGAATTGCTAAATTGAAAGTCTAATCTACTCTTGCAGAATTTAAATTGCTGAAATGAAATCCTAAGTTACATTTGAAGAATTGAAATCTAGTTACTTTTGCATAATTTAAATGATGCTTGTAAATAAAACTTATTCTAAAAACATCTGTCAATGCCCTACCATAAAAGGTCGTCAAGCTTCTGCTACAGGAATTGACAACAAAATGAAATATGCTGAAAATGAAAAGTTGCTAAAATAGAAAGCAGGGAAAACATGGAAATAAAAGGAAAAATGTGTAATATAATTTTTCAGCTGACATACACACAAATATTGTACACAAACATAATAGAAAACATAAATCACATAATACAAAATAAAAATAAGAAAATGAAATCTGGCAAGCAATCTATTAATTCTGCTGTAGCAAAATTACAAATTAAAACCTGCCATAAAATCCCTCCTTCTAGATCTGAAAGTGGGCCCATACTTCCTGATCTAGAAGGAGGTGAAAAGCACTCCTTAACTAATTAACACTCAGAATAGAAAATGATAAAATAGCTACACTTTTATTGATGACAGAACATGCTGAAAATTGTTACAAAAAATTGTTGTATAGTCCTAATTGCTGCTATTGAAAACTCTCCTCTATTCTAATTCTTAACTGACTCAACTAAGGAGGGAGATATGTTATTTATATAAATATTTACAATATATCCCATGCTCAAATCAACCTATGTGCTACTTTACAGTCATTTGCCAATAATTTTGGATTTGAAATAAATGCAAATCTGGACAATTTATGTTGCAGCAGTAGTCATTAGCCCTTAGAAAGTATATTCAGTGGTCGAAGTACATGGGAGAAGTCTATAAATATCTCTCACATCTTTATTCACTTCAAAATGTGCCATTTCTATCTTGCAAACAACTTCCTATTATGCTGCAATTATTTTTGTGTTTATCCTAGAAGAGGATCAAAATTGATATTTTCCATGAATGGTGGCTTTGGACGGCAAGGATGGCAAAATCATATGGGAGATATTTTCCCTTAACCTTCTCAACCTTATTTCTCTTTTTCCACTGTCATAAATTAGTCAACAAGTCAAAAAACACTTTCTGTTCTCATTTCGAAGATAAGTGGCTCATTTCGAAGAGACTGCATTTCTCATTCCGAAGATGTCTGTTCATTCCGAAGATCTTCAGAATGAACAAATATGTGCTCTTCAAGTTATTTTATCTGCATTTATCTGGTGTATTAGCCCTCATGATCATATTGCAATAGCCTTTATTCCTCTCCATATGTGAATTCCATGCCTTGCCATTCATTGGTAGCTTGTTGGAATTTACATGGTAAATTACTGCATTTTCCAGTTCTGCTGCATAGTTGTAAAATATTGGCATTTATTGCAAATTCAAACAAATTAGAACATGGAAAAATTATTTAAATATCAAAATGAAGGAGTACATAAAGTTGCTACTAAATTTATACACTTCATTCACCACGTAACCATGCTAAAATAGTGCAACAGTGCTGCACAATTGTCCCTCCTCTGTTATACCCTGTTTCTACCTATTTAGACCATGTGGGAATGCTTCTAAATAGGTCATATGCCTTATGTAGTCCTTATAAACTCATTCCATCCATATCCTCGTGCTTTGCTTGACAAATTCAAGGTGTTCCTATAAAGTGACAGCTTGCTGATTTTTATATGTTTGTTTTTCAAATTTTCAGATTTATGACAGTCCCAAAAGTTTAGCTTCAATGTGGATTTGAAACAAGTTTAAGGGTATGAAAACATTCAAAAACCATTGAGAAGTTAATGGATATCAGCATACCACATTTTGTTAATTGAAATGCATGTTCTTACTTGCTACTTAATCAAGCAAAATCAGTCACAAAATGCTAAAAATAGTAAAAAACAGAGATATAGTATTCCTAACATAAAATCATGCAAACACTTAACAATAGTATATTTTAGTCAACTATTTGGCAATTAAATTATCATATGGTAGTAAAAAATTGTGCAATAATGAGGCACTTTTGGGCCTCATCAGGTTTGTGCCAGACCAGAGATAGAGATTGAACAGATTTATGCTAGATAGAAGGACTATGTTTAGTGCAAATTTGAGATAAAGCTTTGGAGGTGACAGAGAAAAGAGGACAATGGTTTCCAGTGGATAGATATCCATCAGCCAGGGTAGTGAGGATAGATATTTTGAGTGGGGATAAGAGTCTTCAGTGGAGAGATATCCACAAGCCATTACAGTGGAGGCAGTAATCTTCTAGAGAATCACCAGCCATAGTAGAGGAGAAGGAGTTCTCCTATGGATAGATATCCATGAACTTGATTTAGGGGATTGGTATATCCTTTGGACAGAAGTCCATAAACATTGTAATAGAGAAAGGATTCCCAAGAGATTGATTGAGAAAATTTTAGTGAAATATTTTCTTCGTGGAGTAGCCCACATTAGGTGAACCACGTAAATTGTGGTGTCTCTATTATGTGTGGTGATTTATGAATTGCTTTGATTACTACTAATGATATTGCTATCTATACATTACATAATATTGATTTGAAAGAAAAGTAAAAAGTGGTCTTATACTGTTCACCCTCCTCTTAGTATAAGCTTGTGTTCTTCAAAACTATCTTTGGTATCAATGACAATTAATGACATCAACCTTTGACATCAATATTTTGACATCAATGACAACACAAATACTCAAAATTTTTAACATCATGAAGGAATATTCTAAACTTAAAATTTTTATAACAATATTGGTTTCAAAAAGACATACTATTACTTGTATCTATTTCCCATATTCTTCCTACTTCTGGGGGCTTAGGTGCTTCTATAACATCTCTCCACAATATAGTAACCTCTTCCCGACTTAGCTAATATTGCTTCAAATCATTGGATTCCTCCTATTGGCTTCCATATTGGTTTTGCCTTGGTCTTTCTTTAGTAGTTCTTTGCTAGTGAATTTTTGTTTCTTCCTCTTGCCTTCTTACTTCTCTTTTATTCAACCTTTGCATTGTATTATCCAACTCCTAGATAATTTGTGCTCTCATTATTGCATTGTATATACACAAGGTTTTATATTCTTTATGTAACCTTTGAGACTCATCATGCATTCTCTATTGTAAGAACCAAATTTGAGCTAATAGACTTAATTTCAAAAATTTCTCATCCCTAAATATTTTTCTATTTTTAGAAACCAACAAATGCAAATATTGTTCTTCAATTTTTTCTAGGAATTGGGCATTCACCTATACTCATTATCATTCATCAGGGTGAGGTACTAGTTCTTTCTACTCTATTATTGTTTGCACTTCTCCCTCTTCTACAAATAGCCTTCTTAGTCTCATATTGTCTTCTATCACCTGATATTCCTGGATCATTTGGTTTTATTCACCTCTCAAAAAACACTTATCATTGTCTTGCTTATCTTAACACCACATATACATGAAGAAATAGACATCATTCTTTCACTTTGTAAGGTTTCAATTTTGACACATTCATTGTTTGGAAAATTATTTTCGTCTAGTTTCTACAATTTAATTACATCATTCTCCATCATTTCTATCACTTACAAGGATCCAAGCCATATTACCTTCAACTTCATGATTTTGATCTCTCATTTACAATTATATATTAGAACTAAGTGATGCAAGGACATTTATGTGAATAAATAAATAAATTAATTGATAATAGTGATAATGGTATGAAACAATGGATGGAACATGGTTTTCAAACCATTAGTTTATGTACATGGTTTTTGTTTTGTGCACATGATTTTGTACACTTGGTTTTGTGTATATTTATTTATCTATAAATAAGTGTGAAGGGTGAAGAGAGAAAGGCAAGGTGAAGAGGAAGTGAAAAGTTGAGAAGTTATGCTCTATTGAGAGATATTGTGGCAACTAGAGCCATTATGGAATTGTATAATAGTGTGTTGCAGATAATATAAATAAAAAACCCTACTTTTCCATTTGGAATTATTCTATTTTTTTTTTTTTTTATTCTTTTACTATTATTGCATACTCTGATCTCGCAATTTAAAGTATGTTTATAGATTAAAAATAATAAATTTTGTATAAACTATATTGGACTATGTCAAGTGGTATCAGAGCCAAGTTGATTCCTAGTATTTGGAAATGGAATGAAGACACAAAGCTCGAGGTGTGCCACTTAGGGGTGGAAGACCAAGCCCCATGAATACTAGAAATATAGATTTTTGCAAGCAATTAGAGGTTTGTAGGCTCAAATAGAAGCCATAGAAACTACTCAAAGAGGAACGGAGGAAAAAATAAGTGACTCTAAATATGTTGAAGAAGAAGAAATTGCAGAGGAAGATAAACCAGAAGAATGTGTAATTAAGGCAATTGAGAATATTGGAGATAAGCCAAAAATGGATTTGGCTAGTTATATGGTAGTCTAGATCCAAAGAAATTAATATATTAGATCTTAGAGATGGAAAAAAATGATCTCAAACATATTGAAGAGCCAAAAAGGTGAAGATATGTATTACACAATTAAAGGGTTATGTACCCTTATGATGGGATCAAGTGCAGAAAAGAAAGAATATGTGAAGGATGAGAAAAGATCAAATATTGGGATCAAATGGTGAACAAGTTAAATAGAAAAATTATGCCCATTAATTATTCAATGATATTTAAGTTACAAAATATTTGGTACAAGGAGGAGTGTCAAGGAATATACCAAGGAGTTTTATATTGACCATTAGGATTGGTCACTTAGAAGAAACCACAAAAAAGGTTTCAAGATATGCCAATGGACTGAAGTTGGAAATCCAATATGAGATCAGGTTGTTGAATATCCAAATAGTGGAGGAATCCTACCAATATGCCTTGAAGGAAAAAAGAAAATTTGGCTAGGAAAATGCAACAAAGTTTGAGTAAAGGAAGAGGCCAAGGAAAGCAAGTAGGAAAATATGAAAATAATCCCAAGAAGGACAAAGAAGAAGATGCAAGTTGCTCCCAATGAGGAATATTTCATCCATCTATAGGTAGAGGATTTAATGTGTATTTCAAGTGTGGAGCATAAGGACATTGAGCCTATGAGTGTATAGAACTTGAGCATCAAAGAGATGACAATAGAACAAATATTTCCCACAAAAAAAAGGTGAGAGAGGAGATAATTGAACCTACAACATCTAATATTGGAGAACATTTGATGGTTATGATTGGTAACTTTAGGAAAGCAAACAAAGGAGCCATGGCAAAGAAGAAGTATCTTTAAAAAAAATGCAAGTTTGAAGGAAAGTTCTATAAAATGATTGTGGATAGTGGAGGTACTGATAATTTGATCTCAACCAAGATTGTAATAACCCTCCTTGATAGAACTCTTTATTGATAATGAACTATGTACTAGTGTTAATGTTTTATTGCATAGCTTCATTTTATGATGTCTATAAAATAGAATAATTGCATTCTTTTGAGCTTGGAATAAGTTACTATTGATGAACTTATGGATGTAGGACCAGGTGCTCTCTCTTTCTAGTGGAAACATATGGATGAACCACTTACAATGAGAGATATTTTAGGAAACGATAGTGATGTTAGAGTTACTATGCTATAATAACTATAATTATTACCTCATTTGGTAATTAGTAGATTCTCCTAGGTAGATTTTTATTTACCGCATGGTAGATTTATATTATTACATTTACTTTTACTTTTTACCTTGAAGACATTCACTATTTGGAATATCTTGTGGTAACTAGGTAACTAGGTGACAGTAGTCAACTTGACTACGTTAACCTACCTAGTTGGTTAGTCATTGTAATAATTTTGTATTACGTTAGTAGGTTAGTGCGTAGTTGTTAGCGTTAATTAGGGATATTATTTTGTTAATATCCGAAGGCTATTCTTAGCCTATTATTGTTTTATTTTAACCTTATAAACTCAATAATATTTTAAATTTTTGCTCCTATTATAATATTGGTATCAAAGCTATTGGCATGACAAGGTGAAGGGAGGCAATTGCTTGGAAAACGGGGATCAAATACCTAGATGGGACCCCCTCTTACACGTTACTATTGGCACATTTTCAAGGCAATATTTCCTTTAGAAATTCTTGAAATTTGATGCACAATACCCAGTTCTTCCACACATAATATTTTTTGGACTGGAATGGTGTGATTTTATTTCCTTGGTTGGAGATCTCACTCCTTAATGGATTCTGATGCAAGCACAACATATTGTGCTATATAGTGCTCTGACACACATGATATTGGTTGCATCACACTAGAAAACATGAAAACCTATGTGTCCTGACCCTAGTGCGGAACACTAGACCACCTAGGCACGCAATCGAACACAGGTAGTCAGATCCAAGGATGCAGTGGATAACAGACTTGAAATGGGTTTTTCTTAAAACCCAAGTTGGCTCTTCGTTTTGTTGAAAAAGATGCCCCGGTGTTGAAGATATTTAATTTTAAATATTTAGTTTAAATTTTTATTTTATTAAAAATTTAAATTAGAATATTAAATTAAATTAAAAAGGGCCGACATGTTACTATTTCGCGGCAATAAGCTACAGGAAGGTAACGAAGGTGGAGAAGAGTTTGAGGTCGACAAAGTTAAATTTGGGCCGACGAATTTTAGGGTTTGGTAGCTGACAAATTCTAGGGTTTCTCAGTCAACGTTCTTCTAGGGTTTGCCTCTAAAATTTCTTCTATAAAAGAAAGGGTTCTTCGAGTTTAAAGTGTGCAGCGTGATGTGATATATGTGTATGAAGTTCGGGTGCAGCAGTGTGAGTGGTGCGAAGAGAAGATAAGAACGCGGTATGCAGAAGTCGTGTTTCGAGTGTGAAATGACAGTGTGCTGGCTGTAGAAGTGATATTTCTGTGAAGTTGCAGTAGAGAACGCGGAGAGATATAGAGGAGTGGTTGAAAAAGTGTGAATCATTTTTCACAGCAGCAGTCGAATGCCGACAAGCAGCAGATCGCAGAAAAATAGCAGATCATGATAATTGAGGTGAAAGTTTACATTCTACAATTTTTATTATTATCTTCAAGTTGTAGCTTGAAAAATGGGTTGGTGCCTCTTTCCAGTTGGTGCTAGAAAAATTGGAGTTGGTGCTCCATTCTGTTGTAGCAGATAAAACTTAGGGGTTGGTGCCTCTTACCAGTTGGTGCTGGTGAATGATTATGTAAAGTTGGAACTTTGCATTTGACTGGATTTGGATGGTAGTCCAAGCAGTCCTTTTTTAGGAGTAGCCACATTGGTGAACCTTGTTAAAATGTCGTGTTATTTGTGATGCTCTTAGTACTTTTATTATTTTTGTTTTAATCTGCTGTTGTTTATTTAAAAGTCTAAATTGCTTTTAAGTTTTTAAAGAACACACTGATTCACCCCCCTCTCAGTGTCATTGTGATTATAACAATTGGTATCAGAGCCAAGTACCTGAAGAGGCTTAAACAGCTAAGGTGATCTTGGAATTTACACAATGGCAAGTGGTGAAGGATTCTCTTCGAACAAAGCACCAATGTTTGATGGGACAAACTATGCGTTCTGGAAAATTAGAATGCAGACTTATCTCAGTGCGTTGGGCTTTGACATCTAGGGTGTGGTAGTCAATGGTTACAAAGCTCCTGCCACCGCTCCAACAGACACTGCAGGTAAAAATGCATTTGAATATGATTCAAAAGCAAGAAATGCTATTATGTGTGGACTAATTGACAGTGAGCTAGTCAAAGTCATAAGTTGTGAATCAGCAAAAGAGATCTGGGATAAACTAGAGAAAATTCATGAAGGAGATGACAGGATCAAGGAGGCTAAACTTCAAGCACACCAAGCTCAATACGAATCTTTAAAGATGGACAATGATGAGAACATAGAGACTTTCATGCAAAGAGTCAATGGGATCACAAATTCAATCAGAGGTCTTGGTGAAGAATTAATCGATGCTGCTATTGTGAAAAAGGTATTGAGATCACTTCCTCCTATATTTAATTCTAAAGTCTCTGCCATAGAAGAAGCCAAAGACTTAAATCATTTTAGTATGGATGAGATGCATGGGTCCTTGACTGCTTTTGAAATGAGAATAGGAAAGTCTAATCCCACAGATAGAGAAGCAGCCTTCAAAGCTCAAAAAGGCAAAAGCACAAAACATGAATCTGAAGAAGAAAATGATTCAGATATAATGGAAGCAAATTTTGTAAGAAAGCTGAAGAAAGGAAAATGAAAATACAAAGGAATGCTACCTCTTAAATGTTTCAGATGTGGAGGCATTGGACACTTTGCTACCAAATGTCCTTTCAATGACAAAAACAAAGGTGAAGAAACTCAAACATCAAGAAAGAGGAGAATGGAGGAAGAAATCAAATTTTAGAAAAGGTAAGTTTAATAAGAAAATCTTTATCTCCCAAAATGTAGAATCTTCAGAGGACAGTTCCAGTGAAGACTCTGAAGAAGGAACAGGTGAGGCTCTTTTTATGGCGTTTGAAATAGACGAATCAGAGAACATAGAGGGGATGAACTCTGAAGTTGAAGAAGTTGAGGCTAAAGTTGATTTAGAGGGTGAGCTAGTGTCTGCTCTTACGGAATGGGAATCGGAGAAAAAGAAGAATGAAAAACTGACAAGGAAACTTAAAGATGCAAACGACATTATTGCCAGTTTAAAAACACAGACTAAAGAATACAAGAAAATGTCTGAAGATCTGGAAATACAGGTTTCTATGAAGATAGACCACTACTGCAAATTGGAAGAAGAAAATGTGAGTCTCCGAATACAAATACAAGAGCTGGATCAAAAAATCAACTGTCATCTAAAACGTGAAGAAAGCTCGATGAAACTGGACAAAATTCTAAGCGATCAAAGATCCACGAGGCATCAAATTTGGTCTCGGATTTACTAAAGGAGAATCGTCAACTGAACCAAAAACAAGCAATGTTGAAATTGAAAAGAACAAAGACAAGAAATAGGCTGTGGAAAGTAAAACGAATCAGGCAAAAGAAAGATATAATTCCAGACCTGAAATGACAGCTGACAATGATGGCTTTACTAAGGTCACACATCAAAAGAATAGAAGATCCAAGGCTCCAGCAACAACCTGGCCAAGACCATCTTTCAGATTTACTCATTATTTCTATGGTTTTTGTTTTAAATGTAATAATTATGGGCATAAAATTGTCGATTGCAAATACAATATAGGTCCAAGAAGTTTCACTAGTAGAAATGTGTTTGCTCCTTTAATGAATTATGCAGTAGAGTGCTTTAAGTGTCACAACTTTGGGCATATTCCAGAAATTGTCGTAGTATGTCTGTTTCATTTCAACCTCAGAAAAGAAGAACTCAACCATATAAGGCAAAACACAATAGTAGTTCTTCTGAAGGATATATGCAAAATTCTGAAAAGGGAAAATCTCAGCTAGAACCCAACAACATAGTTAAGACAGAATGGAAACAAAAGAAACAGCTCAGGAAAGAACAAGAATCCTTAATAGTGTAGACTACTTTTAGAGCTCAGAATAAATATGTACCGTGGATTCTTGATAGTGGCTGCTCAAGTCATATGACAGGTGATAGATAGAAATTTGAAAATCTTCAAAAATATGAGGGTGGTTCTGTGAAGTTCGGCAATAATGATGGAACCAAAATAATAGGTAAAGGATCGGTCAAAATATGTGAAGGGAAAATCAAGTCAGAAGAAGTTCTATATGTGGATGGTCTGAAACATAACCTGTTAAGTGTGAGTCAGATCTGTGACAAAGGACATGAAGTGGTGTTCAAGAAGCAGGGTTGTGAAGTCAAAAAAACAAAGAACGAGAAATTAATAGCAACCGGCTCAAGGACGTCTGGCAATCTGTACACACTATCAGAATTTTCAGAAGGTATGTGTTTCATGGGACAAGAAGAAGAGAACTGGTTGTGGCATAAGAGGCTTGGACACATAAGTTTTGATAATCTGGTAAGAGTTAGCGCTAAACAAGCAGTGAGAGATATTCCAATCATTAAAAAACCTGCAAATAGTATGTGTGCTTCATGTCAGAAGGGTAAACAGACCAGAGTTTCGTTTAAAACAAAAGAACATCACACTAGCAGGCCTTTGGAACTTATTCACACAGACTTATGCGGACCCATGAGGACTCAAAGCATAAACGACGACAAGTACTTTATGCTGTGCATTGATGATTTTTCCAGAATGACTTGGATATTCTTCTTAAAAGATAAATCAAAATCCTTTAAAATGTTCAGAACTTTCAGACAACTGGTAGAGAATGAAACAGGGAAAAGGATTAAATGCTTGCGGTCAGACAGAGGAGGATAATTTATTTTGAATGAATTTTTAGAATACTGTGAAAAATATGGCATCAGGAGACAATATTCAGCAGCCAAAACTCCTCAGTAGAATGGTGTAGCAGAGAGGAAAAACAAAACAATTCATGAAATGGCACGCACCATGCTAGCAGAGAGCAAAATAGCAGATAGATTCTGGAAAGAAGCAGTTCACACAACAGTATACATTCAGAACAGGTATATGTTAAGAACTCATGAATGCAAAACTCCGTATGAGCTGTGGTTTGGTAGGAAAGCAACAACAAAACATCTCAAAGTATTTGGCTGCAAGTGCTACATCAGAAAAATAGATGACAATCTTGGAAAGTTTGAAGATAGAGCAGATGAAGGTGTGTTTGTTGGTTATTCTCCACACAACAAAGCTTACAAATGCTACAACAAGAGACTCAAGAAAATTGTGGATAGTGCAGACGTTAAATTCGATGAAGGGAGGAAACAAATAGTTAATTTTCAAGAAAACTATCCAATCTACGAAGAATTCATTGAAGGAGATGAAGTACATACAGATACGGCTGATGCAGATAACTTATCGGATGGCTCAGAGGTACAAGAAAACAAAAAATTTAGAATGGGCAATTGGCAGAAAAATCATCCTAGAAACCAAATAATTGGAGATCCCACAACTGGAATTCAGACAAGAAAGAAAGTAATAAGTAATTACTCTCTTTTATCAAGCATTGAGCCCAAAAACATAGATGAAGCAAGCAAAGATGAAAGTTGGATGAAGGCAATAAATGAAGAGTTAGATCAGATTGAAAAGAACAGAACTTGGGAGTTAGTACCTAGACCTCGCAAAAAGAATGTAATCGGCACTAAATGGATATTTCGCAACAAGTTAAATGAAAACGGTCAGGTCATTAGAAATAAAGCAAGACTGGTTTGCAAAGGCTATGCACAGGTCGAAGGGATTGACTTTGAAGAGACTTTCGCACCAGTAGCTAGATTAGAAGCTATTAGGATGTTTTTGGCACTAGCAGTTTACAAGAACTTCAGAGTTTATCAGATGGATGTTAAATCTGCATTTTTAAATGGGAAACTTGAAGAAGAAGTCTATATTGAACAACCAGATGGCTTTCAAATCGGTGAAGATCCTAACCTTGTCTCAGATTAAAGAAGGAACTGTATGGATTAAAACAAGCACCACGGGCATGGTATGCTAGGCTAGATAATTATCTCTCTCAACAGGGATTCAAGAAAGGTTTAGTGGACATCAATCTGTATGTGAAAACAGAATATGGGCATCTCATTGTTCTTGTTGTCTATGTGGATGACATCATATTTGGTAGCAACAAAGATGAATCTTGTAAAGACCTAGCAAACAAGATGCAGAATGAATTTGAAATGTCAATGATTGGTGAACTGTCTTATTTTTTGGGACTACAGGTTAATCAGAATGAGAAAGGTATATTCATTTCCCAAATCAAATATGTGAAAGAGATGTTAAAGAAGTTCACTATGGAGGATAGTAAGCCAGTCAATACTCCCATGACAACAGGCTGTAAGTTAAGTAAAGAAGACAAATCTCCACCTGTAGATAAAACCATGTATAGATCAATGATAGGAAGCTTACTATATTTAACTGCAACCAGACCTGATATTTTGCAGGCAGTGTGCATGGTAGCCAAATTTCAGGCCAGTCCCAAAGAGACTCATGTAACAACAGTTAAAAGGATTTTTCAGTATCTCAAAGGCACCATGGAGTATGGATTGTGGTATCCAAGAGGCAAAGATTTCACTCTTATATCATATTCAGATGCAGATTGGGCTGGATGTGTTGATGACAGGAAGAGTACCAGTGGAGGAGCATTCTATTTGGGGGACAGATTGGTTGCATGGCACAGTAAGAAGCAAGAGTCAGTGTCTTTATCTACAGTCGAGGCAGAGTATATTGCAGCAGCAACATGTTGCACACAAGTTTTGTGGATGAAACAGACCTTGAAATATCTTGGTATTAATTTTAGTGAACCAATATCAGTAAAGTGTGACAACACCAGTGCAATCAACATTTCTAAGAATCCAGTAATGCACTCACGGACAAAGCATATTGCTATAAGGTATCATTTCTTGAAAGACAAAGTTGTAGAAGGAGAAGTTAGATTGGACTATGTCCCAACTATAGAACAGGTAGCAGACATTTTTACAAAACCTTTGCCCAAGGAAGTATTTGAGTATCTTCGAAGAAAATTAGGAGTAGTCACACTTCCTAAGAAGTGACTAGCTACAGGGATCACCTTCTCAGGGGGAGCACTTGAGTGTTTGAGGATGGACTCAGGGGGAGTCAAATTGTGCTTGAGAAGTGTGAGGATGGACTCAGGGGGAGTCAAACTATGCCTGAGAAGATTGAGGATGGACACAGGGAGAGTCTGCAGCAGCCCTTTGGTATTATTGACAAAGGGGGAGAAGAGTTACAAAAATGTATACAAGTGTTGCCAACAATTCCAAAGGGGGAGATTGTTGAGCAAGAAGGATTGTCATTGTTGTCAACACAGGCAGTCAGATCCAAGGATGCAATGGATAACAGACTTGAAATGGGTTTTTCTTAAAACCCAAGTTGGCTCTTCGTTTTGTTGAAAAAGATGCCCTAGTGTTGAAGATATTTAATTTTAAATATTTAGTTTAAATTTTTATTTTATTAAAAATTTAAATTAGAATATTAAATTAAATTAAAAAGGGCCGACATGTTACTATTTTGCAGCAATAAGCTACAGGAAGGTAACGAAGGTGGAGAAGAGTTTGAGGCCGACAAAGTTAAATCTGGGCCGACGGATTTTAGGGTTTGGCAGCTGACAAATTCTAGGGTTTCTCAGTCAATGTTCTTCTAGGGTTTGCCTCTAAAATTTCTTCTATAAAAGAAAGGGTTCTTCGAGTTTAAAGTGTGCAGCGTGATGTGATATATGTGTATGAAGTTCGGGTGCAGCAGTGTGAGTGGTGCGAAGAGAAGATAAGAACGCGGTATGCAGAAGTCGTGTTCCGAGTGTGAAATGACAGTGTGCTGGCTGTAGAAGTGATATTTTTGTGAAGTTGCAGCAGAGAACGCAGAGAGATATAGAGGAGTGGTTGAAAAAGTGTGAATCATTTTTCACAGCAGCAGTCGAATGCCGACAAGCAGCAGATCGTAGAAAAATAGCAGATCGTGATAATTGAGGTGAAAGTTTACATTCTACAATTTTTATTATTATCTTCAAGTTGTAGCTTGAAAAAGGGGTTGTGATGGCGAGGTCAAGATTCAAAACACACCAGTCTCACAAATTGCAATAAATTTCATTAATATGGTCTCTCATATGCTTTTTCTCAAAGACACTTCCTCCTCCCAAATCCCGAACTCACCATCCCCCATCCTTACAAAATTTCGGGTTTTTAACGAGGCCCCCGATCCTCTCGGCCATCAATGCCCTGCCTAACAAATTCAAATTCTAATTTTCCCTCCCTCGGTCGAACTTCCCAAATTTTGTCATAAATGGCCACCGCCTTACCCACCATGAAAACCTCATTAAAGATCTTCTCCGACCTGCAAACGCCGCCTTGGTCAGATCGTCCTTTCGCGCCTCTGTTTCGCCCATAATGTCCATGCTCTGTACTGTTGTGAAGACCATTCCCATCTTAATACACGCGGTCGCCAATTTCAATTTCAATCTTCGTGGCAGCCCGCGCGTTTAATTAATTAATTTTTTTTCTGCTTTGTCTTCGACTGACCGTGTCACTTTAACACACGTGGAGGTCGCGTGTCACTATGGCTTTCCTTCTCATTTGAACGCGTGTCCACAAGCTTGTCTTCATACTTGTCGCGATACCGCGACATGTCGCGATATCGCGACCCACTGTCCCTTTGCTTTCACCTTGGCGGAAAAAGTCGCGATATCGCGACATGTCGCGATATCGCGACCCAACGGTCACCTCTCTTCAATTTGCAAATGATGCCGCGATATCGCGACGTCGCGATATCGCGACCAAAACCTTCTCCCCTTCTTCGTCTGCACCGAGCCTTTGATTTTAATTGCCAACTGTAGTCGCGATAACGCGACGGAAATTCAACGCTGTTGAAGTCGAAACAAGAGTCGCGATATCGCGACTCAAACTGGCCATTGCCCTTCCGAAGCTTTGGGGTCGCGATTTCGCGACCCCAACGCAACTTGTGCCTTTACTCTAAAACTTCCTCTTCTTTTTACAAAACCTCCCTCTTGGGCCAAGATTTGAAACAAACCCAACACAAGTACTTAGAAAATAAAAGCAAACAATAAAATGATTTGGAGGATGCAAGATTGCTCCTTGACCACCGGATGCTCCTCGCATCGTACACCCGGGTAGATAAAAAAAAGTGATCCTCACTTTTGTTTGGCTAAGGGGAGACCCAGGCGGTCAACCTCCGTCTTCGACAACCAAGTTGCATCTTCAACAGGCTTGCCCCTCCACTTGATCAAATACTCAGCATATCGCTCTGCTTCGGGTGCTCCGGCCTTCACGGGTATCTAATACTTCCTCGGCCTCATCTCGTGCTTGGAGTAGAGGCTGGAAATTGCCATGGTTCTGGACTTTGCATGTCTCTACTTTCTCCCTCATGATATTCCACGAGATCTGAAATATTAAAAATAGGTGAAATATCAAGCCAACTCGGCAATTTCACTTCATACGCATTTCCTGACTCCCGCTTTCCCAGTATTTTGCATGGCCCAAACTTTTTCATCTTCAATTTATTGTAAGTCTTGGCAGGAAATCTCTCCTTCCTGAGATACACCATAACCTCATCTCCAATCTCGAACTCCTTGAACCGCCGCTTCTGGTCTGCCCTTGTCTTATATTGACTGTTCATTTTTGTAATCTGTCTTCTTACTTCCTCATGCAGACTTTTCATATGCTCTGCAAATTCTTCTGCCTCGGCACTACATTTTTCTCTTCTGTCCAACTTTCTTAGCTCGGACACATTCCTCGGGCTGTTTCCATATACTATCTGGAACGGAGATTTATTTGTGCTTTTATTAATCGAATCGTTATATGCAAACTCGCTCGTGGTAAGACCAAATCCCATCCCTTGGGTTGATCCACTATCAAACACCGCAAGAAATTGCCCAGGCTTCTATTGACCACCTCCGTCCGCCCATCCGTCTCGTGGATGGTATGTCTGAATCGAATTTCAAGTCCTGTCTTCAATTTCTTCCACAGAGTTCTCCATAAATACCCAACAAACTTTGTATCTCTCGTTCGAAACTATACTTCTCGGTAGACCGTGAAGTCGTACCACTTCCTTGAAGAACAACCCAACAATGTGAACTGCATCACTTGTCTTTTGGCAGGGAATGAAATGTGCCATTTTGGAGAACCGATCAACCACCACAAATACCGAGTCATTTCCCCTCGTGTTCTTGGCAAGCCAAGAATAAAATCCATGCTTATGTCCTCCCATGGTCTCTCGTGCACATGTAATGGCCGGTACAAATCCCGTATTTTGTTTTACACCCTTTGCCATCCGGCATATTCTCGCAACTTTGCACAAACTTCCGTACATCTTGCCGAAGTTGTGGCCGTAGTAATTTTCCTCAATCAAGGCAATGGTCTTATCCCTACCAAAATGCCCACCCAATCCTCCGCCGTGCTTTTCTTTGATTAAATTCTCCCGCATGGAACTTCTGGGAATGCACAACTTACTACCCTTGAACAAGCATCCCGTCTTGGATTAAGAAATCCAACCATTTTGTTCTATCCATAGTAAGAGGTATTGAGCAAGCCTTCCAGTGCTTCGCAAAATCCGGATCTCGCAGGGTATAGACCCTTCGCTTCTTCAAACCCCACTACTTCCACTCGTCAATCTGGTCGCAGAGTCCGCCTTCTCGCTTAAGGCATCTCGCAACCCCGTTTGACTTCCCACTTCGTGCTTCAAGACAAAGGTATAACTTTGGAGGAACTCCACCCATTTCATGTGCCTTTGGTTCAGCTTTTGTCCGATCGTTAATGTATTGCAAAGCCCGATGGTCGATAAACAAGACAAACTCCTTTGGTAATAAATAATGTCTCCACTTTTTCAGGGCCCGAACTATAGCATAAAATTCTTGATCATAGACCGAATACTTTTTCCGCGCATCATTTAACTTCTCACCGAAATAAGCAACTCGGCTTGCCTCCTTGACTCAAGATCGCCCCTATTGCACCGCCACCGGCATCACAATCCACCCGAAATACCTTGTTGAAGTCCGGAAGTGCCAAAACAGGCTGTTCTGTAACTTTTCTTTTCAATGTATCAAAGCTCCTTTCAGCTCCCGATGTCCATTTGAACTCCTTTTTATCTCCCCTCATTGTCTCTGTGAGAGGTGCACAAATACCGCCGAAGTTCTTTATGAACTTCCTATAAAACCGGCCGTACCATGGAATGACCTCACTTCGTTGTGCTTCTTGGAGTAGGCCATTCAATGATAGCTCTCACCTTTTCGGGATCCATCTTCAGACCTTCTGTTGAGATTACAAACCCCAAGTATACCAATTCCTTCTTGACAAAATTACACTTTTTCAAATTTATTAATAATTGTTCTTCTCACAGTTTTTCAAAGAGTCTCCTGATATGCATCAGGTGTTCCTCCAGGGTCTGGCTAAATATCAATATATCATCTAAATAAACAATAACAAACTTTCCCATAAATTCTTTCAGTACTTCATTCATCACCGCATGAAGGTACTTGGTGCATTGCACAACCCAAAGGGCATGACCAACCACTCAAACAGGCCTTCTCTTGTCTTGAAGGTTGTCTTCCATTCATCCCCCTCTCGGATACGGATCTCGATGATAACCACTTTTCAGGTCAATCTTTGTGAAGTACTCACTCCACTTAAACAATCCATGATATCATCCATTCTTGGTAACGGGAATCATACTTAATAGTAATTTTGTTGATGGCCCGTGAATCTGTACACATCCTCCATTCTCCATCCTTCTTTGGCGCCAACGACCGCAGTACTCGCGCATGGACTCAAACTTTCCCGAATTAATCCCTTTTCTAATAATTCTTGGACCCGTCTATTTAACTCCTCGCCTCTACAGGTGTCATCCCGTGTGCAGCCTTTATTTGGCAGTGCTTGATCCCGGTACTAAATCTATATGATGGCTAATTTTTCTCACAGGGGGTAAGCCCTCGAGCACATTGTCGGACACAATGTCCTGGAAATTCCTCCAAAGAGATTTAGAACTTCTGTTGGGGTATCCCGGCATTCCTTCCCCCTAACTCTAGGGATTATTGCATAACATAAATGTTCATGCTTTAACCCGTTCATAAACTCTCTCCCCTCAACTAAACAGACTCTAGAAATATTACATACCTTTTCATCTCGCATCCTTCAAGGGCTTTAGTTTATGGCGTACACCATTCTTTGTCAATGAGTAGGTGTTGGCACGGCCATCATGTACCGCACTCCGGTCAAACTGCCAGGGTCTCCCCAAGAACATGTGGCAAACATCCATGGGTAAGATGTCACACAGGCCTCATCACAATAATTCCCAATGTTAAATTTAACATAACACTGCGCATTGACCAAAGCTCCGTGGTCCTTTTGTAACCATGCGACTCGGTATGGGTGTGGGTGTTTCTTCCTTTCTAACTGTAACTTTGTAACCATTTCCTCATAAACCAGGTTATCCGTGCTACCATTATCAATAATGATATTGCAAACCTTGCCCGCACATTTACATCTAGTGCGGAATAAACTTTTCCTCCGGTCTCGTGTCCTTCTCCTCGTTCAACAGACTCTTCTTACAACCATTGTTTCTCCTCTCTCCGCTTCTTCGAATGCTCGTATTCAGCATCCTCCTCTCGCCACAGCAGCTCCGGTCGGGCCCTCGTGCCTCTTGTTTGTTCTTTCTCGGTGTTGTGGACATTCAAATGCCCCGTGTCCTTCTTCACCACAAGTGGAAACATGTTCCACGAAATACTCCCCTTCCAAACCCTCGTCCGTATCCACCCCGTCCTCTTGGGTAGTCGTTTCGATCTCGGGGCTGATAAACATCTTCTTCTTTTTGGTCCTCGGTTACTACTGGCTTCACCCAGTCTTCTTCGGATCCTTGTACTTTTCTCCACCGGTCCTCCCACCACTCCTTCCACCTCGGCCTCTTCCTCTTTGCTTGCCTTCAAACCGCTCGTTTAGCTTTTCTTCTACCTTCAAGGCAAATTGATAAGCATCCTCAATGGTGTTTACTCGAACCAGGCTCGCTTCTTCCCCGGATACCAAGCCTCAACCCATTAATGTAACGGGCTACTTTCTCTTTATTTGCCTCTAAATGCCCCGTTCTAATAGAAATTTTGTAAAATTCTTCAAGTGTACTCTTGGACAGCTTTTGTTTGTCCTGTCTCAAGCTCGCATTTTTCTTAGCAGATCCAACTCGTAATCTGCCGGGATGAACTGTCTTTTAAGCTTCTCCACCATTCTATCCCATCTTGTTATTCTCTCTTTCCCTCTTCTCGTTTCTCTCCAACCGCATTCCCCTCCACCAAATGCCGGCATGACCCTTTAACTTGGTCTTAGCAAATCCGACCCGGTTAGGGTCTTCAATCTCCTCATACTCGAAATATTCCTCTAAATCATTTATCCAATCAATCACTTCTTCTCGGATTCAGATTTCTCGAGTAGGTAGATACCTCCATTTTTGGCTGTTTTCCAATCTGAGAGATGGCCCTATACAACCGGGCTTGAGCAGGATCCACAGCTTCTTCTTCTTCCTCAAACTGGTCTTCTTCCTCAACTTCGTCTTCACTTTCCTCATCCCCTCCGGGTTCGCGTCTTCTGGCGTAACTCGCTTGTAGGGCTTGAACTTGCCTTTGCAAGGCCCGAAAGTCTTCGGCCGGCACTACATTTCCTCGCTCCGCCACGGTTCCTTCGTGGAGGCATGATATTTTCTCTCGTATTATTATTATTATTTTTTTTTAGAATTCTTCCACGGATCCCGGTGCAACCGCCTCTCTCCGCGATCCGTTACACGCTCAGAGCTCCCGCTCTCGATACCACTTGATGGCGAGGTCAAGATTCAAAACACACCAGCCTCACAAATTGCAGTAAATTTCATTAATATGGTCTCGTTACAGCTTTTTCTCAAAGACACTTCCTCCTCCCAAATCCCGAACTCACCATCCCCCATCCTTACAGCATTTCGGGTTTTTAACGAGGCCCCCGATCCTCTCGGCCATCAATGCCCTGCCTAACAAATTCAAATTCTAATTTTCCCTCCCTCGGTCGAACTTCCCAAATTTTGTCATAAATGGCCACTGCCTTACCCACCATGAAAACCTCATTAAAGATCTTCTCTGACCTGCAAACGCCGCCTTGGTCGGGTCGTCCTTCCGCGCCTCTGTTTCGCCCATAATGTCCATGCTCTATACTGTTGTGAAGACCATTCCCATCTTAATACACGCGGTCGCCAATTTCAATTTCAATCTTCGTGGCAGCCCGCGCGTTTAATTAATTAATTTTTTTTCTGCTTTGTCTTCGACTGACCGTGTCACTTTAACACACGTGGAGGTCGCGTGTCACTATGGCTTTCCTTCTCATTTGAACGCGTGTCCACAAGCTTGTCTTCATACTTGTCGCGATATCGCGACATGTCGCGATATCGCGACCCACTGTCCCTTTGCTTTCACCTTGGCGGAAAAGTCACGATATCGCGACATGTCGCGATATCGCGACCCAACGGTCACCTCTCTTCAATTTGCAAATGATGCCGCGATATCGCGACGTCGCGATATCGCGACCAAAACCTTCTCCCCTTCTTCGTCTGCACCGAGCCTTTGATTTTAATTGCCAACTGTAGTCGCGATAACGCGACGGAAATTCAACGCTGTTGAAGTCGAAACAAGAGTCGCGATATCGCGACGTCGAGATATCGCGACGTCGCGATATCGCGACTCAAACTGGCCATTGCCCTTCCGAAGCTTTGGGGTCGCGATTTCGCGACCCCAACGCAACTTGTGCCTTTACTCTAAAACTTCCTCTTCTTTTTACAAAACCTCCCTCTTGGGCCAAGATTTGAAACAAACCCAACACAAGTACTTAGAAAATAAAAGCAAACAATAAAATGATTTGGAGGATGCAAGATTGCTCCTTGACCACCGGATGCTCCTGCATCAGGTTGGTGCCTCTTTCCAGTTGGTGCTGGAAAAATTGGAGTTGGTGCTCCATTCTGTTGTAGCAGATAAAACTTAGGGGTTGGTGCCTCTTACCAGCTTGGTGCTTGGTGAATGATTATGTAAAGTTGGAGCTTTGCATTTGACTCGGATTTGGATGGTAGTCCAAGCAAGTCCTTTTGAGGAGTAGCCACATCGGTGAACCTCGTTAAAATGTTGTGTTATGTGTGATGCTCTTAGTACTTTTATTATTTCTGTTTTAATCTGCTGCTGTTTATTTAAAAGTCTAAATTTCTTTTAAGTTTTTAAGGAACACACTGATTCACCCCTCCTCTCAGTGTCATTGTGATTATAACAATCTCACTCCTTAATGGATTCTGATGCAAGCACAACATATTGTGCTATATAGTGCTCTGACACACATGATATTGGTTGCATCACACTAGAAAACATGAAAACCTATGTGTCCTGACCCTAGTGCGGAACACCAGACCACCTAGGCACACAATCCAATGTTGACAACCTATGAGACCTCTAACATTTGCATGCATAACCCTGTATTGGATCATCTACAATATAGACCACCTAGGCATGCAATTCAAAGCCTCCATGTGGAACAATCAAATGAATACATGGTGGTACGCAACCCAAGATGCTAATGTGGCTCTCCAATTGACTTGGCAAGCATGATTCTCGAGGCAACCACGTGGTAACCTATTGGATCTGATTGGGTGTTGAGCTGGTGTGGAAACATAGCATGTGAGATGACGTAACATACCTATTTGCAACTGTTGGCATGGTGGTAGAGTTTGCATGTGTGATGTGGTGACATTGATCATTGAGTTCATGGACACATGCGATTGGTGATATGTGGCAGTAATATCCCTCCACATGATGATCATGTGAGAGTTCTCTGGTCTGTGTGAAAAAACATTGTCGATCGACTACCCACAGGTAGTCGACGGTATATGCGCATGCTCTTTGTTTTAAAGAGAAAAACATTTCCCACCTAGGCAATGTGGGATTAATTCCCATATTTTTTTCTTTTACACGGGATGCAAAGGAACAAAGTGTGTATCTTGTGCTTAATCTTTCAAATTGAAAGCTAGCCCAACTAGCTCAAGGAGCCAGCATAGGGCTCATACCCACGAGGTCACGAGTTCGAATTCCAGTGGGGTCGCAAAACAAATTTTTTGCTAAGCCGCACAAAAACAAAACTTTCAAAATTATTAAAAAAAAATTATTTCTTTTTGTAATTTTTAATTATTTTAGTATTTTTTTAATAATTTAATTTTTTTTTGTTTAAAATCATTTTTTTAAAACATTAAAGTGATTTTTATCAAAAGTTATTTTATTATTGATTAATTATACTAGACCTAATTAGGATTATGCACTAAAATTGAAAAACAAAGGACCTATTTTTTGCAAATTTCAAACACATGAGAGCTTTTGTTTTCTCCACAAAGGGGGATGTAAGACAAAGAAGAGCACCATTTCTTTTGCAAAATTAGGGAGCCCTAAAAATATTCTCAAAACCTTGTTAATTTTGTAAAATCAAAGGGGGACAAAATCAAGAAAATTGATTCTTTCTTGCAAAATTGTAACACAAGGAAACACCAAATTTGCAAAATCCAAAGTTAAAATTTGTGCATTTGTTTTCTTCAAGGAGGAATATAACACAATAAATTGCACATTTTATTTTTTGCAAAATCGAGAAGATATTGAAGACCTTGGGTCCACTAAAACCAAGTTGTGTGTCAACTGGTTTTAGATAGCCTTTCAAACGCGGGTCATGTGTCGACTTGACTTGAAAGGAATGCTACTTTGTTAATTCTTCAAAACAAAGGGGGGAAGACAAGAAATTGTATTTCTTTGCAAAATTGTAACACAAAGGGGAGGCACTTGAAAATTAAAACTTTTTTATTTTGCAAAACACAAACAGGAAAGACAATTTTTTTTGCCACATTCTTTGCAAAATTGTAAAACAAGAGAAGACTTTAAATATCAAATTTTTGCACAACACAAATCAAAATTTTGTTACAAAAATTAGTAATAAAGGTGCATTTTCGATATTACTCGACACCTTTATTTCAAATTAGAAAACTAGGTGCATTTTTTGGTTGCATAGACACCTAAGTGATAAAAATTTGTGAGCACTCTTGGATTGATTATTGCATTTAATTTCTTGTTTTCTACGAGTATAAGTCATCAAAATCAATAACACTCAAAAACCCTAAATTTCACACTCATTTGTGTAAATTCATCACACACATATAAAGCCATTTTTAAAATTGATATTCTCTCCATACAACCCTAAATTCACTCTTATTTTTTTGGCTCAATTTCCTCAAACTTATTATCCTTCTTCAAGAGGATTTTTAGGCAGGTGCCATTAAATATCAATTAGAGTGAATTCTCTTTCATTTCTTATTTGTTTGGATTAAATTTCCTCAAATTGATCATCTTTCTTCAAAGAGATTTTTCAAGCAGGTGCCATTAAATACCAATTAAGAGTGAAAGAAAGGCCATCTTTGGTGCAATTCTAGAACCTTTGTCATGGTAACTATCAATAAATACCCAAATGATACACAATTGCTTAAAGGTTCTAACTATTCAGCATGGAAAACCAAGATGAAGGTCATTCTTACTATAGAGGAAATATGGGATTTAGGGGATGGCACTAATAAAAGACCCACATAAACAGAAGTAGATCAGAAAGCATGGGATAAAAAGAATAATCAACTTTTCATGTTGATTTTTCTAGCAACTACTAATGAAATCCAGCCTCACATAAGTGAAGCCAAAATTGGTAAAGATGCATGGGACACATTAAGTACCATTTTTGAAGGCAAGAATCAATCAACTATTCTAAACCTTCAAACTCAACTTCATACACTCCATATGAAGTTAGGAGAAACAGTAGAGCTATTCCTTTGCAGAGTGACAAAATTGAAGTCAAAGTTGAATGCTTTAGGAGCAAAAGTAGAAGATACTATCCTGACTTCAATAATATTGAGGGCTCTTCCTGAATCCTACAAGATGTTAATAACATCCCTTCATGTATCTCAAAGAATAGTAACCTTTGTGAAATTATTCAATTTGCTTCAAACTAAGGAAGCAAATCAGCTCCAAAGTGATGAAGTGTCAAACAATATCCTTTACTCGAACAAGCAGGGTGGAAAGAAGAAATGTAACTTTCAAAATGAAGGATCATCTTCAGGATTATCTTCAAAATATAAGGGCAAATAACTTCAATAAGAAAATAAGTTTTGTACAAATTGTAAAAGGATAACCATGACACCAATCGATGTTGGTTTAAGAACAAGAAAAACAAAAATGGTAAAGGCACATCATAGAGGTAAAATAGACAACAAATAGGCCATGTTTCTAGTGAAGTGTCTGATTCAGAAAGAGCACACAAGGTGCTCATGGCCCATACAAATTTGTAAGGGAAACAAATTTGTCACCCTAGGCAAGCACCATTCCAACCCTCTTTTTTAGGCTTCATTGGTAGGAACCTAGGGTTCCTAGCACATAAATTGATAAATAAATAAATAATAAACCTAAAACTGAAGAATCGCTTTTGAATGATAAGTTCTTGCAATGCTTCCTAAACCTAATAATATAATAATTAATATAATTAAAAATTATATTATTTATTAATATGTTATTTTATTATTATCACCATAGGATAAAATATATTATTATTATTATTAATTAATGTTAAGATATGATCCTAACATTCCACCCTCCTTAAAACAAGATTTGGCCTCAAAGCTTGGAATTGTAGTGTGTAACTCTCCAAACGTCTGGCCTTGTAAGCTTAATGTATAAAACCTTGTATCTCCTATTTGATTATTTTAAATATGTATATGCTCTTCAAATATTCCACCTTGGAATAGTACTTGCTCTATGGTTTACTAAGGGATTAGGTTAATTTGACTCCAATGCAGTATTAAACTTTATACAAGTCACCTTTAGCTCCTTTTGAACCTTAATAAAAGCAAGCATATACTTGGATAGTACCTTTATTTTTATCCACTCAAGATTTTATCAAATCATTTATCATTTACTATGATGTTTGAGGCACAAGTATTGGAGCTACGTTAAAGTAGGATGGACATCCATTGGCCTTTCAATATAGTCAACTCTTTAGCAAAATATTTATGTAAAAACTAATTTCAAACTACTTCCAATATTGAAAGGCTTATATAACCAAAGGACACAGAGAGGAGGACGTAGATGTCATGTTATGAACTTGATTTACATCTAATCGTACTGCAATGGTGGGGACACCATGTTTATCTTATATATCATATGTTATATACATTTGAAGTTTTGGGGACGACACTCGTCCAGTACTACGATGATTTTGTGATTTTATTTGTGGAAGATGCTCATTTACATAAACACAACAACATTTATTGAATGCAAGTAATTGACAACAGTCCAACTACTTATAGAAAACAAGTTACTAGGTAGCGCAAAGTGGGGCAGATTATAGTTCATCGAACCCTTGGAAGGCCTCAACATTTTTAGAGGTGCTTTTAACAGGGTAAGAAGCTTTCATGGCAATGCCACATAGCCCTTCCTGTGACGTCTCATCATATTACTACGTTCAAATGTATCCATTTTCTCTCCACTCACTTCCCCATGAGTTTCACATAATCCAATAACCCATTCCTGAATCCATGCCATACCCAACCGTTGCGACTCCATGGTCCAGGTTTGTGCCACATTCTCTAGGAAATACACCCTCCCCATATAATTGGAAGTCGTGACCACTCGCTTCAATGGCCACAGATACAGGTTGGTGAGCCACTGCTTTCTTTAAAGCTTCCTGGTCATTGGCAGGCACGCTTTCATAGCCATCAATGACTACTGTAGGGGACTTTGCCTTGCATTGACCTTTTTCGGCCTCATATGGGTAGTCATCTTCTCCGCCTAGGCCCCCACTTTTAACTATAAACTGGAAAGCATCTTGCATCAGGCCTCCATTGCAACCGCTGTTTGTGTTGTCACAATCAACCAATTGTTGCTCTGACAAGGACACTAGTTTCCACCGCTGCCACTGTTGAAAATGTCCAACAACTCCCATATTGGCCTTGGTTTTTCACAGGCGCTACTGCACCCTTTTTTCTCCAGTCTATGGAGGCTGGCAGGTGCTTTGCACTTTCATACATAAATGAAGAGGGGGGCGATGACGAGAGTTGTTTCTCTGCCCTGAGCTTTTTGTGCCTGTTGATCTTAGACGGCAAGTGCATGACCTTGAATTCATCGTTGGTCAGGTCTGCAAATTTGTTCAACTTCAGCTTGTACGATCTGTTCTCCTTGTTCACCGCATCGATATATTTGACGTTCTCCTTGAACACGTCGTATCGCCTTAAGTTATTGTCGATCAAATCTCTGCTCCGTCCATGCTGAAGCATCCATCTTTTGTAGAGATTTATCCGGAACCTCATCTCTCCAAATTTAAAATATTTTATTATTTTTTATTTAAATTTGCAAAGGAATGGATTATTGCCAGAGGTAGGTAGTTTCATCAATGCTTTTGTAATAATGATGTATTAATATAACCTTTTCAAGCATCATCAAAACTTTTAATTAAGCAATATTAAGCTTTGTTTGACTCTTTCGAATTGTCCATATTTATAATAATCCTTCTCAACTCTATCATATATATTATTGTAAACAACCATTGTTCTAGTGTGATTAGTTATTTTAATTCACATTACAAATCCAAAGTGATATTTTTGCTTGTAAATATCTTTCAATGAATAAGCTTCTTCTGAATAATTTTCAAAGCTGGATTTATATTGCATGTGCTTCGTCTTTTCCAATAATGTAAGGAAAATTTAATTCAAAATATTTTATTGTTCTTATAATGACGTTCTGTTATCTATTCCATTTTCCCATTTTGTAAGCGATCTCCAACAATCTACAAAATAAATTGTGATATCTGCTTAATCCATTGTTTTAACCAATGATTCCTCATTGTGTATTTGAGATTTCCCAATATAAAGCCTCATGATTGCTATTGAAGTAAAGCAGCAAATTTGGTAAAACTCCTCAACCACCAAAATGATCTATCAACTGCATGTTCTCCTCAATTTTTAACCTAGAAAATATATGCAACATTCGATTTTCCTATAAAAACTTTAATTTTGTTTCATGTGCGTATCTTCTTGTGAAACGTTTACATTTATTCAATTTAATAAATTTATGACTGTAAGAAATGACTCCAAAGAACGTAAATATTGATGGCATTGAAGGGAGAGGCATGCTATGTGATTTATTAACCCGCAGAAATATATGTGTGAAACAGTCTACTTGCAAGGTATTGTAGAATTAGGATTATTATACAAATTGATTCTTTCTTCTACGAAATCTCTTCTTGGTATCTTAGCTACCTTTTCAGATTCATTTATTTTTCCCCACGGTACATTATAGAGGCCTTAGAATCAATCTAGGTCGCGCATAGAAAATTGCCCCCTTTTTACATCGACAGCGCGTTGTAGAAACACAAACATGTTAGAGATAAAGAGGAACCAATTGGGAAGAAGTACAGGCCTACCATTTTTTAATCCTGGGAGGAGGCCAAGGTGGAGGTTGCTAGTGCATTGTCATGGATATACCAAGGCTCTTGAGTGTTGTTGGCAGGCTTTCTACATCCGTTAAATCATCTTTCCAATCAAGAGATAAATCTTCAATACTCTGAGGCTTCTTGTGATAGTGCTCTTCTAGATTTTTAAGACAAATTCCTTTGAAATTTGTAGAAGCTTTTATTCCTTATTTGGAAATATATAAACTATTCGAAAAATCATTGTGGACAGTATTGGAGATATCATTGGAAAATTTTGTTTGCTACATTAGGGTCATCTTTTGGCTATGTGCATCACCCTTAGGCAGATCTACAAAAAATGATTTTGACAAGCTTTTGTCTTATATATCCTTCTCATCATTTATCTCTTTCAAATTATTAGGGTTTCAATTACTTTCTTTTGAAAGTGCAATAGGTATTTCTGGAAGTTCTATGGTTATGGGCTCATCCAAAGAAATAATTAATTTAGGGTTTGGAGCAATTTGTTAAATTACATTATTTTCTTTCTTGGAGAGAACAATGGGTACCACCTAGGATTCCATGGCTATGGGCTCCTCCTCTACTTGGGATTCCATGGCTTGGGTCTCCTCCTCTTGCATTTTCATTAAATACTCTATACGATCAAAAAGTTCCATTTGTTTCTTATGGTATTGTTCATTTATTTGTATAATTTTTGCGATGTCATTTTTCATTTCCTTGATATTCATGTCCCATATGGTTGGATCCATAAGGCTCTGATACCAGATGGTAGGAACCTAGGGTTCCTAGCACATAAATTGATAAATAAATAAATAATAAACCTAAAACTAAAGAATCACTTTTGTATTGTCGGGAAATCCCTTCAATGTTTTGATAAATTATATTTCATGCCTATTTGAATGATAAGTTCTTCCAATGTGAAAGGTTGCAATGCTTCCTAAACCTAATCATATAATAATATAATAATTAATATAATTAATTATTATATTATTTATTAATATATTATTTTATTATTATCACCATAGGATAAAATATATTATTATTATTATTAATTAATGTTAGGATATGATCCTAACATTCATAAATAACAAATGTTTTTGTTTGAAGTACTTGCAATAAAGAGGTGATTGTACCTCTTTTTAGGCTTCATAAATAGCAAACTTTTTTTTTTTGAAGTACTTGTAATAAAAGGGGGGATTTTCTGGTGTAGTTTTTGAAATTTTCCTAGGAGACAATCTTTGCAAAAGTCTTAAACAAACTTCATTAATTGCATATCTTTTGCACTTAAGAGGAGATAAACATTTCTTTTTGACCTCATAGAATATTTTTGCTAAAAATGGAGGAAGACTTATAAGGGTGCATTTTTGGCAGAGACCGACACATTAGTCACACTTCTTGTAGAAATTCCATTACAAAATGTTTTGCAACAAGGGGGGAAACTTATAAGGGTGCATTTTTGGTAGCATCCGACACCTTAGCTACCTTATCAAAACTTTTTCAAAATCATATTGTAATAGAATGAACCTCGTATGAAGTGATCTACTCTAGTACACCTAGCGGTTGTAGCGGTTGGTTACCCATGCAATCTGGTTGGATGACAAGATTACAATAAGGACATTTGTTGATGTGAAAACAAAGTGAGGAATGACCCACTTTTTGCTTAGAGAAACTAGAGCACTGTGATAGAGTTTGAGCCAAAGCAAGAGCCCACATATCAGCATATTTTTCATTGTATTGGGGAAGTTATATACATTACCCAAATAATGTAATAATGGGGGATGTTAGAGTTACTATGCTACAGTAACTATAATTATTACCTCATTTGGTAATTAGTAGATTCTCCTAGGTAGATTTTATTTACCGCATGGTAGATTTAGATTATTACATTTACTTTTACTTTTTACCTCGAAGATATTCACTGTTTGGAATATCTTGTGGTAACTAGGTAACTAGGTGACAGTAGTCAACTTGACTATGTTAACCTACCTAGTTGGTTAGTCATTGTAATCATTTTTTATTACGTTAGTAGGTTAGCACGTAGTTGTTAGCGTTAATTAGGGATATTATTTTGTTAATATCCTAAGGCTATTCTTATTTTATTTAAACCTTAGAAACTCAATAATATTTTGAATATTCGCTCCTATTCTAATAAGTGATGACTAGATCATCAACAACTTAGGGTAACAAAATCCCCTTCATGTGGATGCATTGCATTTTGCTTATTTTCATGTTTACACCATTAGACTAGAAATTTCTTTGTGCAATGAGTCTCCTTAATAGGTTGGTGATAGCACTAGACTATCTTAAAGGAGACCATATACTTAGGGATAAAACAATGGTGTGAAACATTGTTGGCAAGAGTCTATGTTTGTTCATGGTGTGCAAACTTTATTAAGTATTATTTGGCAACATTAATACTTTAGAATCATTAGTTGATAATATTATTGTTTCTAAATTATTAAGCTAATTAAATAATGGCTTTAATACTTTAGATTAGTAAAGCATTAATTAGCTTGGTGGCATTAATAAAAATAATGGTTAAGTTAATTCTTAGGAATGCTTAAGTCATTATTTCTCTTAATGATTGGAATGAGATTTATTTAACTTTCAAGTTTAGTTTAAAAGAAATTATTTCTTCCATATCATGTGTGGGTGGCACTTTAATTAGAAAGATATGGCAATAGTGAGTAACGTTTCTTGAAAAATAAATGTTACCTTCGCCATGCAAAGAGCACTCAAGCTTTTTGATTAAGAATAAGATTTTGGGAGGGTTTTGGTGGTTGTTTTTGGCAGGTGAAAGAAGTGTTGCAAGTTTTGGGAAAGGCGGTAGAATGTCAATGAAGTGGAGGACATTGACCAAGCTTTTGTCAAGTAGCTTCTAGATGTTTTTATATTTGATTGATATATTTTTTTGGTTTAGTGATATTTTGCTTATGCTTTTGCTTGGTACCTTGGTTGGTTGTCCTGTTAAGACCTGTGAAGCATGCATCCCTTTGGTTTGGTTATCTTTTAACCATATTGATTCATGGTTACTTATATTTGGCTTCGATTCATTAGTTGTTGTTATCCTATGAATGTTTGGCTGAAGTGCTCAGCTTATTTGTGATATTCCTTTAACTGATGCTTTCTTTAATCAGGTCTAATTATGTTTGGAGGCTTGTAAAAACCAATCATTATCTTCTTTCTTATCAATAACTTATTGCAGGTTTATTGCTTGATTCTTTTAGTTTGTGATAACGTTCCCTGCCTTCACCTTATGAGGACGTTCTTTACATTGAGAGATGTTCACTGCTATCACCTTGAGGGATGTACCTTGTTGTTACCTTCACAAGCATAGGTAATATTTGGGTGCAGTATATCATTCGCTCTCTTAGGTTAAATTCAAACCCTTAACCCTTGAATTTATCTTATATTTTAGTCTAAGCCACATGTGTATTTGGTTGTTTTATAAGGAAAGTTTAATTTTAGTGTTATGCACTAAGTTTTGTGAAACCTTTATCTTATAAAAGTGGAGCATTTTTAATAATATATTTTGTTAATAAAGTATTTTAAGAATATTATCTTGTGCTTGAATTAAAGGAATGAACCTTGAAAGTAATATTGTTAGTAGTTATTTTGAAAAAAATATTCATGTATATGATGATTGTTTATTTTAGTTTTGAAAGAGAAACTATTATAATGATTCTTGAGATCTATGTGGTTAAGGGATCATTATAAAGAGAAGTATGGGATTATATCTTATATGATTATTATCAATTTTGGTTTTGTAAGAGAAACTATAATAATTATTATTGATATCTATGTGGTTAAGAGTTAATTATAAAGAGAAGTATGGGATTCTTTTTTATATATTGAATTTTTAATTTGGTTTTGAAAGAGAAACTATTTTTGGATAAAGGGACCATTGGATAGAGAAGTGGGGAAATTATCTTCTTGTTGGTTTGTTGGTTTCTTAAGCATGGTTACTTGCATAGTATTTATGGCATGTTTAGAAATTGCATTGCATTTGGAGTTGTCTTGATCCCAAAATATTCCTCAAGAAAAGTGGGTAGAATTCCTTTTATGGAAAGGATTGAGAAATTCTAGATGGCATGGAGACTCTTGCGTGTGGCTTCACAGTACTTTGAAAGTATAGATGTTGTGGAAAAACAAAGGCTATGTAAAAAAATGTTTTTTTCAATAAGTTTTGTAAACTTGATTATTGTACAAACTGAAAGATTATGTTGCTTGATGATACCATGGGGTTTGTACATTAAGGTGTTCTTAGCAATATTTTACTTGGATAGTTAGTAATGAGTTCTATCAATTGCAAGAATGCATATTTATGTTAAATATTGGGTTTATTATGTTGTAGCATTTATGTTAAAAGAATGCATCTTTGAAAACTTATGTCAATCATTTGAGTTAAGCAAAATGTGGTTTTATTTAAGAAGCATCCTTGTTTATCTATTATATAATTCTAGATTAAATGGTTTATGACTTAAGTTAAAGTGCTTTTGATATGATGTGATGTATGTGCTTACTTTAGAATTATGTTTTTAAAGTACAAGGGTTATTTAAGTTAAGTTTTATTTGGGGATGGTTAGAATCTCTTGAACTCGAGTCCCAATATTGGGAGGAGTTGCGAGTTATAGACACCTAAAATTTATACATGCTCACTCATAGGAAATCGTAGTCATCCACATGCGCAAAACCTGCAAAACTATACAAAATGCACCCCAAAATGCCTTCTATTCGCAAGAGGGCCACCTACTATCTCCCTAAGGCCACCTAAGCCTTTTCCTACACCTAATTATGTCCCCCATAGGACCATTCCCTATCACGTTAATTAGACTAATTAGGATTCTAATTTGCAATTGACTCCCACTTAAGTTACACTTTATCATTAAATTGGGTTTAATTAGGGTTAATGATCAAATTAGTCCTAAACATATCCTCACACATGTGTGCAACCAATTTGGTTAGGATATTTCCTATAAACCCGAACTCAACCCTCATATAACCTAGGAGTTAGCTAACCCTAGTGTTGAGTGGTATTTTCACACATTTGTGAAATTACACTCTTCCTTAGGATTTGGGTTCCAAATCCCCTCTTGCAAAGAAGTCAAACTAACAACTTCTCCAAGGTCTCCATTGTATTAGCATTTGCAACTGTGTATTAGTAATCTCAAATAAAGATATTCAATTAAAATGCTTGGAACACCTTAGTGATTGCAAGTAACTGTAAACAAGGGGCAATGTTGGTTTATTTCACCATGAAACTTTAGTGATTGTTCATTATTTTATTTTTTTTAGATTTTATAATTTTTTAAATATTCATTTTAACTAAGTTGAACCTTCTGGAAAATAAAATAAAATGAACAAAAGAAATACAAAAAATTAAAAGTAGAACACGTTCAGTCTGATGCTATCCTATTTCGACAAAACCGAATACGTGAGAGTTTCGTACATGCAACCTAGCCTATTTGACCTGCAAAACAAACACAATCAAAGTAAACTAGGTGCTAGCTCCTAGGGTTTAAAATAATTTCTAGATTACAGACATTCACATGAAATAACCCAAAACAATGGCATAAATTTCATATATAAATCTGAAATCTGAAAGGAGGAACATAGAACAGATAAAATGAAGCATGCAAAAAATTTCTCATCCTTTCTTGCCCATAAAATGCAAATTTTTGAACAATTCTGCATTAAAAATATGTCCTGTTACAATAGCAGAATCTCTGGTTTTTCTCAAAACCAGCAAAAGTGGAAGAAAAGCACTCCATAGCAGGCTCAGAACGGCTAATCACCATCAACTCTGCAACCCGCTCGCAGCGGTTTCCGACCCCTATACGAATCTGTGCTTTCACTTTTAAAGTTCTAGCAATGCTCTCTGTTTCTCCCTATGACGCTTCGTTTCATCTTCCAGATCGCTTCGCTTCATATTCCCCGCCTTTTCATTGCTTTTGAATTTTTGTTCGATGTCGAAACGTTCGATATTTTTTGTTGACTGTAACGCCTCTACAGCATGTACGCCACGTGTTCTGCACTTTTTTGCATCTTCTGTAATGGCCCCATGAAAATCGTGACAAAAAATAGCATGCAGCTTTGCTCCTTTGCTTTCACCATGAAAACGCGACATGTCGCGATATCGCGACATTTTCCTGCTAGCAGCCTTGTCCGCCTTCATGCGCCATGAAAACACGACATGTCACGATATCGCGACGTTTTCCTGCCAACAGCCTTTCTTGCCTTCATGCACAGCGAAATGGCGACATGTCGCGATATCGCGACAACTTTTCATTCCATACACTTTGCTATTTTTCTATCACGAAATCGTGACACTTTTCTCTTCCGTACACCTTGGCTGCTTTCTGTCATGAAATCGCGATGCTTTTCATCCTTGGCATGCATTGCGGCTTTCTGTCATGAAATCGCGACGCTTTTCAATTTCGGGCTGCTCTTCCTGGTTTGACCCACGAAAACGTGACATGTCACGAAATCGCTACGCTTTTTCATTCCATACCATTTTACCAGCTTTTCGTCATGAAATCATGACGCTTTTCTATCTCGGGCTCCTTTGCTGCTTCCTGTCATGAAATCGTGACGTTTTTTTGCTTTACCCTGTTTGACTGGTTTGACCCGTGATTTTGTGACATGTCGCGATTTCGTGACAATTTTATAATCTGCCTTTCTCTCTCCTCTCTGGGCCGCGACGTGCAACATGTCGCGAAATCGTGACACTTTTCATTTTCCCCCCTCTAAATCGCACACTTTTCTTCCCTCCATCCCTTTCTCCCTCATCCTTTCTTCCTTCTTCCCCTTTTCTTTTTCGACGAGCAACATGTCGCGATATCGCGACACTTTTTCATTTTTGCCGACGAGAGCGACATGTCGCGATATCGTGACACTTTTTCATTTTTGCCAGCGATGGAGCGACATGTCGCGATATCGCGACAACTTTCGTCGCGACGGAGCGACATGTCGCGATATCGTGACACTTTTTCTCCTTAGTGAAATTTTTTGCTTTTTTCTTGATTTTTTAGCATCTGGGCTACTGTAGTTTTCTTTGAAAGCATGCAAAAAAGGTGGGTCCCCAATTTTGGGGTGTGTTGTGGATCAGCCACAACAAATGGTGACTCTACTGTCAAATGCTCTTGAGCATTTTGGTGAGAACCCAACCTGAAACATACAAGCTTAGATACAGGCATCAACACATAGAAGATAAACAAATACCGACAGATCAGAAATACATGAAACATCAGAATCATTAAGTATCAGCTCGGTGTGTGCAATGTGTTTCATTCCCTATCATTTGAACTTGTTCAACATTCCATTGTCAGTTTCACTTATGATTTGTATGCAAGGCTATGAATGATTTGTGCAGGATTTGATGTATGATGAAGATGCTAGAGATGTAACAACCTGCTTTATAAATGCTCAAACCTTCTTATATCATGGACAAACATATTAAAGATGTCAAACCCTCTTAGGACCAAATATATGTATACTTGAATTAAATTTACTAGATCCCAAAGTTGGTTATGTGTCACTACCATCTTGAACCCATGTGCAAGTGTGAGTGAAATCAGAACTTTGGGGAATAGGATTCCCAACCTAAGCGAGATGGGAATTTAACCCTATCCTTACTATTCTGATTTGGAGTTCATTACCTCATCTTGAACAAAATAATTTAACCTGTTATGGATGAAATGGTCGGGCTAGTCTATCCATATGAGCAATCAGTGGTCTTGCTTTTAGGCAAGACATGTTGCCACGCATGAGCATACTCAACCCATAATCCATGACTTGGCTTTCATTCATTCTTTTTTCTTTTATTTCTTGGACCTTTGGGATGACTACCCATCCTTTCTAGGGACATGTAGTACGATCCCTCCAATCCAATATTAAGATGAAATGGAAAATATTATCTTTTATCTCTTGGACCTTGGGGATGACTACCCATCCTTTGCGAGAGGACACGTAGTACAATCCTTTCAATCCAAGATTGAGATGAAATGGAAAAAATTAGTTTTACTTTTATTGCTTGGACCTTTGGGATGACTACCCATCCTTTGCGAGAGGACATGTAGTACGATCCTTCCAATCCAAGCTTTATGATGAAATGGGAAAAATGGAAGCTTTGGGGAATCGGATTCTCAACCTAAGCGAGATGAGAATTAAGTCCTATCCTTACTACTCCATGTAGGTCAAATCAGAGCTTTGGGGAGTTGGATCCTCAACCTAAGTTCGATGAGGATTTAACCCTATCCTTACTACTCTGGTTTTAGGCTTTAAGCTTAATGGAAATGGTAAAAACCACTGTTTTAAGGATTATGTTGCATGATAGGACAAACATGAAATATTCTTTTCACCTCACCCTTTCATCCAAGTATGGTTTTAACCATTTTGCTCAAGACTCCCTTTAATGTGCATGGAATGTGCTTGGTTCAAGATAGCTTGGGCAGCGAGTTCCCAACCTTAGGATCCTTTTAATATATGTTATGTAATAATCCTAAGAGGATTCAACACCTTCTCAATAATTGCCCATGGAATGAAAATGTAACTCAGATGACATGTATATGCAATGTGGAATATGACATAAGATATGAATGCACTGCTTCCTTTGGAATATATCATCTATTTTACCATAATGTGCCAAAACTGACAACTTCATGCATCACAAGATCCAAACGATAATATTTAAATGTTTGTGTTACTTGTGGAGCTTTCTACAACATAATTCCAATGTTTCATATTCTCCTGATTTTAGGCATAAGTTGACATCTCAAATTTTTTTTTTTTTTTTTTTTTTTTATCAAAACAAACCAAACATGTCAAATGAAATCAAACACACAACTTAAATCCTAATCCAAATAGCAATCCCAAAATGAAACTTGAAAACACAAACTCAAACCAAAATCAAAATTTATATACAATATAGTACAAGATGATGCCAAGCTTGGACTATTACTTTCCTGGATCCCAAACATGATTAGAACATTTCCACAAAAATATAACATGATATGCATGCCAAATGTTGTGGGCATCCAACAAAAACAAGACTAGACCAAACAATGCAACCCACTTCAACTTTCTTCTCTCACCCCACCAATTAAATTTAGTTCCATTAGTATTCTCATAGGTGAGATTCAAATTTTCAAATTGATTAGACAACGATTGATTTTCAATTTTATCATGTCTATTCTCTAAAATGCAAGTTTCATCATTCCACTCATGATTTAGAAGTAGGCTCTCCTTTTCAAATGTGAGATATTGCAAACAAGAGCCTATTTCTAAAAGTCTTGAATTCAAATTATTTTTCGAGATTTTAAAGCAATCAAAATCAATCAAAACTTGACAAACATCACCAAGATTTGACATTTCATCATCAATGACATTAGCATCCAAAGGGACATCATGTAACCCATCACTTAAAATTTTTGTGGCTACTACCAAAGGTAAAGATTTCACTTTGTCACCCATACTCAACCCATCATGATTAGAATTTATCACAACTTGATGAGTGTTAGTAGCTTTTTCTTTTTCTTCATTGTCTTCTTCATCATCCAACACCTGTTCAAAAACACCAAAGTTAGGCACCCAATCAAACATGCATCCATCTTTTTCAAAACAAGAGCCTAATTTTTCAAGATATGTGTCATGTGACACCTTTTCATGATCAATGGCTTGAGTTGCCTCAAAATCCATATTTTCATTAGGATCATCAATAGTATCAAACCCACACCACTTAGGCTTTGTAATTTCATCATTTTGAGATGGCATAGACATTGTAGAATCAATAGGTGGATCAAGATTTTTGATTTCTTGCCCCTCAAGGGGAACAAAAACAATTGATTCTCCTTCTTCATCCATGGTAGTAAAATCATTATCCTTCTCCAACCTTTGATGAGATTCCAACCCTTCTTCCAAAACATTCTCAGATTGTACAAGACTTGTAATATCCTCATATGAAAGGGCAATTGTATTATCGTGCATATCAATAGGCACACAAATTTCATTAGCAGTTTTGGAGTGAGCATACTCTTCCCAAGAATCATAATGATCATCTTTCAAAATCAAATTGTGATGCTCAACTATTTCTTCTTCATCTTTTAATTCATCAACATGTTTCTCATCAAATTTATCTTCACCTTCCTTAGATGGTTCAATTACTTCCAAAATTGGGTTATTGCTTGTATTCAAATTGATAAGGCTATCATAATCCACATGTGTAACCCATGATTCAATTTTATCACAATTTGGAAGGTGTGGATCCTCTTGGTCATCATTTTCAACAATGTCATCCGAAACAGATTCATCCTCATAGAATTCATCTTTTGGTGAGTCAAGGGTTTCCAATTTGTCACATGTTTCAATACTAGTTGGATCTAGTACTCCTCCCTTGCCTAAAATCATATTCTTATGAAAATCATTAAAATTGATTTTAGAAACATCCTTTGAATCAAGATGAGTATTTTGAAGTTGATTCATACTTAAGAAAGATGGTTGATCTTGCATAGTAGGTTGAGGATTTTGAAATTGATTGAAGCTTGGGAATGATTGTTGATTCTGAAATTGATTCACACTTGAATTTGGTTGAGGTGGATAAATCATTGGATGGGTAAAGGATGTATTAAATGATTGAAGATTATACGATCCAAAACCCCCACCATAATTTTGACAACTCAATTGTTGCTCAATTGCCATTGCTTGAGTATAGGCTTGTGTCAAAGATGTGATTTGAGGCATCCCTCGCAAATATGTGGAAATGAGTGCATCAAGAGCATTTACATATATTTGGAGAGCCATTTCTTCTTGAAGAGCATAAAATGTCACTAATTGAGCATATAATCCAAAGAATCTTTTAGAAAATGACTTCACATTTTCACTTGGTCCTTTTTTAATAGTGAAAAACTGCTCATACATGCGGATTGGGTCAACTTGCTTTTTGTTGAATTGATTAAGAAATGCTGCCTCTAGTTGAGCCCAAGAAGTGATAGATCCTAAAGGCAGACTTGTAAACCAATCAAATGCCACTTTGTCCAAGGTGTAAGGGAACATTTTACAAACAACATCATCATGCCAAATTGTTAAGTGATTCACAACAAATTTGAATGCTTGAATGTGTTCTCTTGTAGTATTTGTCCCGTTAGACAAAAATCGAGGAAGACATCTCTCAAAACCAACGGGCAAATAATGTTGAACTCCTGGTATGTTCAATGGGCTACCTGTCATCCACGGTGAAAACATAGCCATTAGTGAATCTTAAAGAATATAACTTTAATACCCAAAAATTTTTATTTATTTATTATTATTTATTATTATATTATATATATATATATTTATTAAATTAAATTAAATCACATTATTCCTGTATGAACAATCAAAGCGTTAGAACAATGCATAGCAATTCATGTCCTCCTTTTAACAAGTACAAAGTTGTAATATTAAAAGAGGGCTAAAGATAATAATCAATAGGGCATGAAATATTCAAAATTTAAATCCCTATAGCATTTAAATCAATCTGAAATAAACCGGTTCAGGCCCTCCTTCTAGCGCCAAAATGTTGAGTGGTATTTTCACACATTTGTGAAATTACACTCTTCCTTAGGATTTGGGTTCCAAATCCCCTCTTGCAAAGAAGTCAAACTAACAACTTCTCCAAGGTCTCCATTGTATTAGCATTTGCAATCGTGTATTAGTAATCTCAAATAAAGATATTCAATTAAAATGCTTGGAACACCTTAGTGATTGCAAGTAAGCTGTAAACAAGGGGCAATGTTGGTTTATTTCACCATGAAACTTTAGTGATTGTTCATTATTTTATTTTTTATATTTTGTAATTTTTTTAATGTTCATTTACTTAAACCTTCTGGAAAATAAAATAAAATGAACAAAAGGAAATACAAAAAATTAAAAGTAGAACACGTTCGATCTGATGCTATCCTATTTCGACAAAACTAAATACGTGAGAGTTTCGTACATGCAACCTAGCCTATTTGACCCTGCAAAACAAACACAATCAAAGTAAACTAGGTGCTGGCTCCTAGGGTTTAAAATAATTTTCTAGATTACGAGACATTCACATGAAATAACCCAAAACAATGGCATGAATTTCATATACAAATCTGAAATCTGAAAGGAGGAAAATAGAACAGTTAAAATGAAGCATGCAAAAAATTTCTCATCCTTTCTTGCCCATAAAATGCAAATTTTTGAACAATTCTGCATTAAAAAAATATGTCCTGTTACAATAGCAGAATCTCTGGTTTTTCTCAAAACCAGCAAAAGTGGAAGAAAAGCACTCCACAGCAGGCTCAGAACGGCTAATCACCCTCAACTCTGCAACCCGCTCGTAGCGGTTTTTGACCCCCATACCAATCTGTGCTTTCGCTTTTAAATTTTTGGCAATGCTCTTTGTTTTGCCCTGTGACGCTTCGTTTCATCTTCCAGATCGCTTCGCTTCATATTCCTCGCCTTTTCATTGCTTTTGAATTTTTGTTCGATGTCGAAACGTTCGATATTTTCTGTTGACTGTAACGCCTCTGCAGCATGTACGCCACGTGTTCCGCACTTTTCTGCATCTTCTGTAACGGCCCCATGAAAATCGCGACAAAAAATAGCATGCAGCTTTGCTCCTTTGCTTTCATCGTGAAAACGTGACATGTCGCGATATCGCGACATTTTCTTGCTAGCAGCCTTGTCCGCCTTCATGCACTGTGAAATCGTGACATGTCGCGATATCGCGACGTTTTCCTGCCAACAGCCTTTCCTGCCTTCATGCACAGCGAAATGGTGACATGTCGCGATATCGCGACAACTTTTCATTCCGTACACTTTGCTATTTTTCTGTCATGAAATCGTGACACTTTTCTCTTCCATACACCTTGGCTGCTTTTTGTCGTGAAATCACGACGCTTTTCATCCTTGGCATGCATTGCGGCTTTCTGTTGCGAAATCGTGACGCTTTTCAATTTCGGGCTGCTCTTCCTGGTTTGACCCACGAAAATGCGACATGTCGCGAAATCGCTACGCTTTTTCGTTTCGTACCATTTTGCCAGCTTTTCGTCGTGAAATCGTGATGCTTTTCTATCTCGGGCTCCTTTGCTGCTTCCTGTCATGAAATCGTGATGTTTTTCTGCTTTGCCCTGTTTGACTGGTTTGACCCGCGATTTTGTGACATGTCACGATTTCGTGACAATTTTACAATCTGCCTTTCTCTCTCCTCTCTGGGCCGCGACGGAGCAACATGTCGTGAAATCGTGACACTTTTCATTTTCTGGCAGCGACCGCGCAACACGTCGCGAAATCGTGACACTTTTCATTTTCATCCAAATCCGACCTTTTCTTTTCCGCATGCACATGTCGCGATTTGACACTTTTTCATTTTTGCCAGCGACGGAGCAACATGTCGCGATATCGCGACACTTTTTCATTTTTGCCAGCGACGGAGCGACATGTCGCGATATCGCGACACTTTTTCATTTTTGCCAGCGACGGAGCGACATGTCGCGATATCGCGACAACTTTTGGCCGCGACGGAGCGACATGTCGCGATATCGCGACACTTTTTCTACTTAGTGAAATTTTTTGCTTTTTCCTTGATTTTTTAGCATCTGGGCCACTGTAGTTTTCTTTGAAAGCATGCAAAAAGGTGGGTCCCCAATTTTGGGGTGTGTTGTGGATCAGCCACAACACCTAGTTAATCCTAATCCTTGCTCACACGTGTGTGAGGATAGGATATTTCCTTCAGGGCATGTGAGAGGATGACTAAGCTTACCACCTCCCAAACCCTAACCTAACCATGCTAGGACTAGAATCTGGGGTCTGGTACACCTAACCACCCCCCTGACCTTGGTTTTTTCTATAAATAGAGGGTCTTTTCCCTCATTTTAAATATATCTTATTTTTATTTAACATACCAGAATGTTGTTGAAATTGCTCTAGAATACCTTCTACCCTTTTTGCATACATCAAACATCAACAAACATTACTTGGATCACTTCTAGACATAAATCTTGCTTCAATATCCTACAACTAGTCTACAGCTCCAAATCAGGTAAGTATACTTTTCTTGCAGTTTTTATAGCATTTCCTTTAGTTTTTAGCATATTTCACTTCATTTTTTGTCATTTTATCTATATAAATATGGGTATGATCCATGACAGGCCCCCAAATGTATTAACACATTTTTTTAGGTTTATACAGGTATATACAACACTCCAAAGCATCTAACTGGTGCCACGCATGCAAAGAATCCCACCTTCATTGAGGAACACAAGGAGACAATCGAACGCGATTTCCATACGCTTAATTTTGGCATACCTGGTGGGACCCCCACAAAATTAAGTGATCTTGGTAAGTACCATGAGAAATTTACACAAAAATATTGTCAATTTTTTTATCCTTAAAAATTTGATGAAAAAAATGTCAATTTTTTATTCTTAAAAAAAATTGATACCACAAATGTTGTCAATTTTTTTGTTTTTGTTTTAAAAAAGTTGGAAAAAAACAAAACAAACAATGTTGCTCTAATTTTTCAATCTACTATTAAAAAAAAATTATCATTGTCAATTTAATTTTTATTTTTTATTTCAAAAAATAAAAAAAACAAATTGTACATTACGGTACATTTACCTTTTTTTAATTCTTTTTTAATAAAAAATAAAAAAAAAAAAAAGCGGGCACCCTCACTGACCACGTTTCTCGGTCCTAGCAAGCCTCCCCTTCCATGGTCAAACCAGGCCCCTTTTCTCCCCTCAGCCCTAATGGTCATGTGTTGTGTGCATGTGGCTTGGCAAATCCCTCCTTCACCTAGGCCATTGTAGCCCTCAAATCCCTCCCTCCCCTTAGCCTTAAAATCCCCACCAACCATTATCCCCCCTTCAACCATCGCAGCCTTTCCTACACTCCCCCACCACCTATGGGCTACATTATGTGCAGCTCACACTTTGTGCCACCTAGCCCCATGGCCCTAAAATCCCTCCTCTCCCCTCACTCCCATGGCCGAGAAGCCACACGTAGTGGACGGGCTGCTCTAGCCCTCCCCCTTCTCCCCTGACCCTTCTTTGCATAGCTCTCTATGAGTCGTGTAGCCCCACAACACTTCCACCCTTCTTGCAACCCTTCCCTCCTCTATACGATCCACTTTGTGAGCCGCACTGCCCTTTCCCCCCCTCTTCCCACCGTGGGTGCACGCGGCCTGACTTCCCTCAACCTAGTAGGCCCAACAGGGCCTGTCAGGATTGATAGGACCTATCAGGACTGATAGGCTCTGTCAAGTCTATCAGGACTTGATGATGGGCCCGCGCACACGTGACCAAAAAATGAAACAAAAAAAAACAAAAGAAAAAAATGAAACATCATTTCAAAAAAAAAAACAAAATTAAATTAACTTAAATTCAAACCAAAAAAAAAATCAACACCTAGCAACAAACAAACAGAAAACAAAAACAAACCAAAAAAAATCGTAAAAACTTTAAAAAAAATTAAAATCAAAACTAAAAAAACATTAGAAAACTTCATTCAAATCAACACAAAAATCAAATTTTTCTCAACATTTAGATTAGGGTTTCAATGTTTTTTTTTAACATCATTTAGATTCAAAATTTCCAATTTTTTTAACAAATCCCCTGGGTAACTTGCATTTTTCTTTCATGTCATTTGGATTAGGTTTCAAATTTATTTACATCATCTAGATTGGAAATTTCCCTTTCTTTCACAAACCCCGTGGGTAACTTGTACTTTCCTTTCCTGTCATTAGATTAGGGTTTCAAATTGTTTTCTAATGCACATAGATAGATTTCAAATTCATTTTTACGCACCTCATCTCTGCTTGCTTTCATGCTTCATAGAGTATATTTATTTTTTCAAAAAGGCATCTAGGCTTAGTTTCATTTCAAAAAGCATACATATCTAGTGTATCGCTCCAAATTTTTCGCATCCTTACCTTCAGGCTATTGGATCCGTGCCCAGAAGGAGGATGGGAAAAGGATGTCACGATACCTCGGACTGAGAGGACTTTGCGAAGGTCCCGCCTCTCAAGGGAGGTGTATTTTGATGATTTTTTGACGGATGGTGGGTTCACCAGGAAACATTTAAGGGCAGTTTCCACGCCTAGGTTTGGAATGTGTTTTGATGTGTTCGTTTTTAACTTTAAGCATTCATATCCTAGGTTTGGCCAAATGAATCTAGATTAATCTACATGAAAATGCACGTTCAATGAGTACAGAAAACAGATTTAAAGACATAAAATAGAGAATTTACAGAATGCAAATGAGGAATACCTAATCCGGATGTTTGGTGATGATTCTGATGTTTGAAGCAGTCAGGATCGTCTGGAATTCAACAGAATCATCTGGGATCTGACAAGATCATCTGAAATCTGACAAAATCATTTGAGATCTGACAAAATCGTCTGAGATCTGACGAATTTGTCAAACGAATTTGTTAGAGACCTGCAAGCAGAAAAACAGACATAAAATACAATGAATACTACTATGCTAACAGAGGAAAACAACACCAAATGAATGTATGAATATTGGATAATAGCTATGAAAAAAAATTTAAGCAGATTATAATATTCTAATGACAAATGTTGATCTTAGTATGCAATCTAAGCTAAATGGGTGAACTCCAAATGTAAAATAATATAAACACTGAATTAATTATCTAATTTGCAGAATAAAACAGCAAAGAAAAGGTTGGAAAGTGCAAACTTCAGTCACTGATTGCCTCAATATGGATTGCAATCGAGATCGTCTTGCATCAGTACAAAATCATCTCAAATTGAACAGGTTCGCCTCCGATCTGAACAGGTTCGTTGGCGACGATGTGTGTTGGCTCCAGCTAAAAAACAGTGATGTACCTGCAACAAAATTGGTATGGGACCAGCGCAAATAAAAGTTGAGATGTTTCAGCGTAGATGGAGTTAAATTGCAGATAATTTTAGCCAGGGGGGGTGCTAAGGGAATAGCTTAGGATTAAATAGGCTTAGGGGAGTAGTTAGGAGGTTGGAGATCATCCCAATTTGGGAGATCTCCAACGGGGGAGGGTCCCTAACGGCGCAGACACGCTTCTGCCTAGATTGGAGACCCGTTGGAACAGAAGCTAACTTTGCAAAATCAGTTTTGCGACAAGATCGTCTAGACGTCCTAGTCCAGACGAAATCGTCAAATCTGGGGCGATATCGTCTGATAGGCGACGATATTGTCAAACGATCAAAACAACCTCTAAAATTGATACGAAAAAGGGCGAAACGGATTACCCGACGGTTAACGGGTGGTTTGGGAGGTTAAATTTGAATTTTAAATTATTTACTAAGATGAATGTAATTATTGTAATTTTACTGCGCCAATTTTAGGGTGCTACATTTTTCCCCCCTCTTTAGCAAATTTTTTGAAGAAAATGCGTTAAAGATGAGTTCTTCTCGATCTACGAGAAAGCAAAAATTATTCCCATTTTTAGGCGACGATTCTTGATCGAATCGTACGACAGCTTACTATGGTGCCCCCTCTGTGTTTTTACCCAAATCGAACGTTTGAGGTAAAAATGCGGAAAAGCAAAAAATTATTTTTGAATAAAATTTAAAAAAAATAGGGTAAAACCCTAATTCATTTTTACTATTCATTTTCTAGTTTTTAGAGCTCTGAAGCAAAAATGGTGGAGACGATGCACAGATCGACAGAGGTCCGGTGCGATCTACGGGTAAGAGTCTAGACTTATCTAGGATGCTTTAATTTAATTTTACATGCTTTGTAGGTAATTTTTAGGTGAATTTTGAGCATCGCGGCCGTTTTTGGGCTGTCGACGTCATCGGGATGAAATCATCCCGATTTTGATGAAATCGTCTCAATTTCGGTAATTTTTCCTGAGGGTGAAATCATCGAAAGGGGGACGATTTCGTCAAATTAGGGACGATTTCGAACTGCGAAATCGGAAACGATTCTGCTCAAATTTGGGACAATATCGTCCAATAGTTGGCGATATCATCAATTACATAAAATTGAATTTTTAACTTGCATTATTAATTGTTTGAATTGTTATTAATGATTGTTTGTTGTTTTGTTGTTTATGTTTGCAGAGAGGATTACTAAAGAGCAGAGAATAGAAATACAACGGGTTGAGAGAATATTTGGCCGCTCTTACATAGGCAGAGCGGGATCAGCTGGCACAAGCTGGCTTGCAACATGTCGCAGAGATGCCACAAGTATCCACAAATATGGGGCTTCTAATAGCCCTAGCAGAGAGGTGGTATTCGGGGTCTTCATGTTTTCGGCTACCTATAGGGGAGATGACTCCCACTTTAGAGGATGTATGGAGGATTCTGAGAATCTCCATACAAGGATGATTGATCACTCTTATGGCCAATCAGGGCCATGCTATGGGACGATTGTGTGGTGACCCAAGCTTCGCCCTAGAGAAGGGCGGAGTTAATATCGAGGCACTGCGCCAGATGCCTGGGGCATCTACACTCACACGGGTTCTAGCTAGAGTAGTTGGTGGACTTCTACTGTGCCACCATAGTGGGTGCAGGGTGCCTTGGATGCTCGCAGATGTGATCTACGATATGTGAGATCACAGCTACAGATTCTCTTGGGGCAGTTTTGTTCTATGCCGATTGTACAGGATCCTATATGGGGTCGTGTACAAGGGCGATCGATGTCTGGTCATGACATCACTTTTACAGGTTTGGTGTTGGGAGCACATTGCGGTGCGGAGGCCGATAGGGCTTCCTCTAATAGGGGTTGACTGGGAGAGGCCCCGAGTCTTCTACTAGTGGCTTCGGAGAGGGGCACAACGATGAATAGATCTGCCTATGTCCCAAAGACTGCTGGATGACCTAGTCTCAGACTAGATCACCTGGAGGCCATGGAGGGAGCATCCAGGGTGGGCCGGGGACGGACAGGAGTTGGCTCACGTCAGGCGAGTTTGCTGGCTGAGGATGGAGAGGGGAGAGGTGGAGCTCCATCGGTACAACCAAGTTTTGAGGCAGTTCGGTCTGCAACAGGGGATCCCATCTCTGATTATGAGTTTTCTCGAATTGTTCGAGATAACACTACGGTTAGCGGGGCTCCCGACATGCGGCGGTTCTGGAGCCAAGACATGGATGATGCCCCCATCCAACCAGTGGATGGGGATGATGTAGGAGTAGCCGATGGCTACGATGCCTGGTACGTAGGCATTCGCCCTCCTCGGATGACGAGGGCACAAGCTCCGATCCATGAGGTTGTGTGTCGGATAGGGAGGCGATGCTAGGCAGCGATGGAGGCAGCCCAGGGTCACGACGGGAGAGAGGTGAGGAGGCCACAGGCACAGGAGAGGCCGTGACAGAGAGAGAGGGAGAGGAGGGAGGCGAGACCCCCATATCTATAGAGGCCACCATCGCTCGATAAGGGCAAGGGTGTCGACACAGGAGAGAGTAGCGAGATGGCTACTCTTCGGGTGGAGAGAGATCATCTCCAGGCCCAGGTGCAGATGCTACAGGATGAGGCTGCATGCCACCGGGCTGAGGTGTCACAACTGCATGATGATATTGCACGCCTCAGGGCACGGGGTAGAGGGGCGAGCTCTAGGGAGCTGACACGGGCTATCATCCAGCTGACATTCTACCAGACACTATACTTCCAGCTGGTGCCAGATGCGGATAGACTACCCCTACCACCTAACATTGCAGATCCAATCAGGATCGGGTCATCGAGGACCACGTCCCGGTCGAGGACTAGGACTACACAGACGGTGATGGGGCCACCTCGTCCACCTCAAGGCGGGGGAGGAGATGAGGCAGAGAGCTCGAGGGGCTCTCGAGGCTAGAGGGCTAGACTTGACATTGTATTATATGACATTGTTGTATTATTATTTTTATAAAGGATTAAGTATGTCGAGGTATAGATTGTGGCATACCAATCCAGTTTTGATGATGTATATATGTTGTTGATATATATATGAGATGATATAGTTTTGATCATATGACTTGTATTATGTGGTGCTTATGATGCTTTTATGTTTGATTGATTGTTTTGATAATTGGATTGATGATTCATGAAATTATGTTGTTTTAAAATTTATAACTTTGATGTCATGCTATAATATTTTAAATGAAATAATCTGATGTAACAAATTGATTGTTTGTAATGTGATGTAAAAATAAAAAGAGACTTCTAACAATAATTTCAAAGGACATTGTCGTTATTATAGACCATTTCATAGAGTCGTTGCTCACTCGGTCGTCAAGCTAGTACCATTTATAGAAAATATGGTTAGAAGAAAAAAAGAGTGCTTAAGAGACTGTCTTAAGACTTTGGTGCAATGATGAAAATGATGGTGATAATGGTTTGTTTTCAGATTTTCATAAAAAATATTGTGCATGAAATAATGTTTTAAAATGATTTTTGCTAGGCATAAATTCCTAAGTGTGATAAAATTTTTGGATAATTCTTTAGGAATTATACCATCATTGCGAATTTGAAGGTTGACATAATGACATGAAATAATGATAATGTGTTTGCTTTTGAAAAGCATAATTTGTGTAACATAATGAATTAAGTCATATGGTTTTCATAATTTTTAATAAATGGGAAATAAAAAATTGTGACAATGGTTTGCGCTAGGCATAGAATATATAGGTATAGACTTATACCATCATCGCGAAAATCCAAAAAAAGATAGTTTTATTGCATGGTTGATTTTTGATAAACAGAAAATATGCGAATGAGGACTTGCACTAGGCATAAAATTCCAATTTTGGTTTTGAAACTATACCATCGTCGCGAAAGTCAACCAGATATATATGATTTGATTTGTGTAGTTTGAAAGAAATTTTTAATTTTTCTATTATATAGTTGTCTTTTTGGTAGACAACTGTACTTGATTTATTCCAACAAGTTGCAAAAATAATATTTCAAAGTATTTTGAAGACAAAAGTTAGATTTATAAGGAATCCCGTGTGCATATGTGAATTTATTTCCGATCTTGACTTATCATAATGATACACAGAATCTCTCAAATACAAATGTGTGTGCAATTGCATTGTTCATTGACCAGTTTTGAGCAAGATAATATGATACAAGTGATTTGAAGAAACCAAATAAGTGTTCATTAACCATGATGTAGATGCATATAACCATACTAGGCTACTATGTAGGTCGGATTATCAAGAGCTAGCTAATCCATAAGCAGACATAGGTCTGTACAAAATAAGGTCGCTAATGTGACAAACATATCACCATGCTAGGAGTTACCCAAGGCCAAGCAGGTTGGGCACAAACCACCTGTTATGGAGCTTACCTCACAATTTTCGAATAATTGAAAATTCCAGGGATTCAAGCTCATCAACCCTTATTTTCTTTTCAAAGGGTAGGTAAAGGTATTTTATTGCTTTCTTGCTTTCTTTTGAACTTTGCTTATTTTTATTTTTGTATTTCTTTTGTATTTTTGCTTGATAATGCTTGGAACATTGCTGTAATGATATAAAAGAACATTTTTCTTTTCTCTTTTTCTTGAACTTTTCTTTTCTTTTTCTTTTCTTTTTCTTTGCTAGGGATACTTGCTCGGATTAGCTATAGAGCAAGGGATTTTTATTCTGGGTAGGGGTGAGCTTGTCCTTTTGCCAATTCTCAAAGATTCTAGACCATGTGCATGATAGGATAGCAGGGGAAACTTTTCGCTCAAGAAATCACTTCTACTATGTAGCAAAGCATAGAAATTACAAATATAATCATTTTATTGTGAAAAGATGTGCTTGGTTTAAGTAAATAACAAGATCAATTCTCTATGCTCAAACTTTATTTAATTGAATTTTGTGGACTTTGATATAAGAGAGATTAGTAATCATGCCAGATAAAATCAAGACATTTATTGTTGTGAGTGTGCAAGTGAGGGATTCCAAATAAATGCTAATTTATCTAAAAATAATTTGAAACATATAACTGCAATAATTGTAAGAAAATATATATAAACACTTTTGAGAAGTTTTGAGACTGTTGACTCTCTCTTTCTTCTTTATATTGTTTTGGTTTCGAAAGAGTCAAGCATATTACTGTTTTTATATTTTTATCATTATTTTGATTTTTGGTTTGATTTTTGTTTTTTAGCAAAAAAATTAACAAGTGCCATAAATAAATGCAATAAATGGGTTTTTGAAGATTTTTGATGATTATGAATATTTTTGATGTTTTTGGATTTTTATAAATGTGAAAGAAATATAAGATAAAAATTTTGAAAGTATTTTAAACAATTATATACAAGGATGAAATGACCAAATTTATACATAGTAACGTTTAAGATGCAAAATATTCATAGGTTCTTTAAGTTCTTTACCATCTAAGGTAGATAGTGTGTATGCTCCTAATTCAAATTTAGCAGTGATAATGTATGGTCCAAGCCCGTGGGGCTCAAATTTACCTTTAAGGTCCTTAGTGGCATTAGTATTTTTTTGAAGATTTTGAGGATTTTGATTTTTTTGTATTTTGATTTTAATTTATGAATTGAAATTGATGGTATATACAAGATGATCTATATACACTATATAAGGTTATTTGAATATAGCATGTCTAAGGTTGCTTCAAAATCAAAGGAGGTTTTGAAGGATAATCTGGTTGAGGTGAAGGTAAGAATAAAAGGTGATGAATAAAAGGTAGCGGTAACAAAAGCTTTGTTATAATGTAAAATAATGTAGCAAAAGATTTGACTTTTATATGTGTAAAATTGATCATGTTACAAAATAAAATGTAAGAAGGATAAGAAAGTTCTTCATTCTTATTATTATATTCCAAGTTTTGATAAGATGAAGAAAGTATATGTGAAAGATATGCATGAGTGTTATTTGGTAAACAAAGATGATCATATATGGATGAAGAAAAGTGATGGATAGAAGATAATTGTGATAATAGAGAATGTATAGAACTTGATGTTTCAACCGTTAAATATTCTTCAAATGGTTTCGGGTCATTATGTATGGTGACAATTTTATTTGCAATTTCAAACTTCAAAGATTGGTGAAGAGTGGAAGGGAAAAACCACATCGTATGAATCCAAGGACTCTGGAGAAGTAGGTTGTAATATGAAGGACAATATGCTACATAAAATAGAGTATCCAGGATCTTGAGGGGAAAAATTATAGTATCTTGAGCTTCTTGAATTTCATTGTTAAAAGATTTTATAAGAACATTTGATTCATTAAGATCTTTCTTTAATTCGAGTTTTTGGAATAATTGATAAGTGCATAAATTAAGAGAGGAGTCATTATCTAGCATGATAGTTTTAATAGATGTTTCTTTACTAGATCCGATAATGTAAAGATAGGAGTCTTCTTGTAGAGTAGAGGAAGGAATCTCCTCATCATAGAATGAAATATGGTTAACCTCAAGAGGATTCACACCATTAATTATGTTCTTAGAGAAGATATGATGAGGAACAAATTGTTGGCTAGGTATTTTGAACAAAGTTTCCTTATGAGAACTTTGTAATACTCCTAAAAGGGATATCTTTGCTTGAGGATTAATCACTTGTTGTTGGCTATCAAAGTAGATTTCAGATTGAGATTTTGATTCTAAAGATGAGATTTCTATGCTTACATTCCATTTTGGATCATTCTCAAGAGCCAAAGATAGTTTTGAATGTTGGTCAAATGAGGAACCCATATCTTGAATATCGGATTGAGTTGATTGAACTTGAGGTTGCTCATTTGTAATTTTTGTTACAATATTAGTAATATCATCATGATGGGACACATTAACATGCAATATTTGATTGATTTCCTGTTGTTGATAATTGAATAGGGGTTCTTTGGAGATCTCCATGTCTTGATTGATTATTGGTATTTGTTGTATAGGAGTTTGATTGTTTACTGGAGATTTATAATTAGTTGCAGATTGCAATTCCTTTGTATTAAAAAGACCTTTATCAATCAAATCTTGAATTGCACATCTTAAATCTTTACAATTTTGTGTCATATGTCCATCTACTCTATGATATTCACAATGTAGCTCAGGTTTAAACCAATCTGTTGTGGTGTCAGGTTGTCTTATGGAAGGTAGTTCAATCCTATTTGTATCAAGTAAATGTTTGAGAATTATATCCATTGGTTGAGTAAGATTTGTGAATGTACGTGATGAAGGTTTTCGAGAGGTTTTTGATAAATGCCTTAGGAATTTTGTCATAAAAGGACCTAATGGTTTCTCACCTCTACTTTCTTTGTTATGGGTAGAATGATGATAGGAATATTGTGAAGTATGATGTGAGTACATGGTAGGATTGGAAGAATAAGTATTTTCTTGTTGAAATGGATGTGTTGTATTGAAAGAAGAGTATTGAAAAGGTGGTGGAGGATTATATGTGGATTGATAGACATAATATGGATATATAGGAGAATAGATAATATCGTTATGAAGAGGATTGGCAAAGGGATTGTTTTGTTGGGTTATGGATGAAAAATAAGAAGAGTGTGATGGAGGTGGTGTTGAATAGGGATGAGGTCGGTCATAATCAACAAATGTATTTGGCTGAATTCTTCCAACATTACTAATGGGCTCATATTGATTTGAGTAAAAACTCATGGTTTCTTTAGTACTTCTAAAAGTAATATTTAGCATCTACTATTTAGAATTGAATCTAAAAACATACAAACTTGAAATGATGATTTTGTTATATTTTTTTTGTACACATATATATATATATTTTTTTTTCAAAAGGTTATGATGCATTCACGTCGGGTTCACCAAAATGTATCGCTCCAAATTTTTTGCATCCTTACCTTCAGGCTATTGGATCCATGCCCGGAAGGAGGATGGGAAAAGGATGTCGTGGTACCTTGGACTGAGAGGACTTTGCGAAGGTCCCGCCTCTCAAGGGAGGTGTATTTTGATGATTTTTTGACGGATGGTGGGTTCACCAGGAAACATTTAAGGGCAGTTTCCACGCCTAGGTTTGGAATGTGTTTTGATGTGTTCGTTTTTAACTTTAAGCATTCATATCCTAGGTTTGGCCAAATGAATCTAGATTAATCTACATGAAAATGCACGTTTAATGAGTACAGAAAACATATTTAAAGACATAAAACAAAGAATTTACAGAATATAAATGAGGAATACCTGATCCGGATGTTTGGTGATGATTCTGATGTTTGAAGTAGTCAGGATCGTCTGGAATTTGATAGAATCGTCTGGGATCTGACAAGATCATCTGAAATTTGACAAAATCATCTGAGATCTGACATAATCGTCTGAGATCTGATGAATTCGTCAGACAAATTTGTTTGAGACCTGCAAGTAGAAAAATAGACACAAAATACAACGAATACTACTGTGCTAACAGAAGGAAACAACACCAAATGAATGTATGAATATTGGATAATAGCTATGAACAGAAATTTAAGCAGATTATAATATTCTAATGACAAATGCTGATCTTAGTATGCAATCTAAGCTAAATGGGTGAACTCCAAATGTAAAATAATATAAACACTGAATTAACTATCTAATTTGCAGAATAAAACAGCAGAGAAAAGGTTGAAAAGTGCAAACTTCAGGCACTGATTGCCTCAATATGGATTGCAGTCGAGATCGTCTCGCATCAGTATGAAATCATCTCGAATTGGACAGGTTCACCTCCGATCTAAATGGGTTCGTCGACGACGATGTGTGCTGGCTCCGGCTGAAAAACAGTGATGTACCTACAACAAAATTGGTATGGGACCAGCGCAAATAAAATTTGGGATGTTTCAGCGTAGATGGAGTTAAATTGCAAATAATTTCAGCCATGGGGGTGCTAAGGGAATAGCTTAGGATTAAATAGGCTTAGGGGAGTAGTTAGGAGGTTGGAGATCATCCCAATTTGGGATATCAACAGGGGAGGGTCCCTAATGGCGCAAACACGCTTCTGCCCGGATTGGAGACCCGTTGGAACAGAAGCTAACTTTGCAAAATCAGTTTTATGACAAGATCGTCTGGACGTCCTAGTCCAGACGAAATCGTCAAATCTGGGGCGATATCGTCTGATAGGCGACGATATTGTCAAACGGTCAAAACAACCTCTAAAATTGGCACGAAAAAGGGGGAAACGGATTACCCAACGGTTAACGGGCGGTTTGGGAGGTTAAATTTGAATTTTAAATTATTTACTAAGGTGAATGTAATTATTGTAATTTTATTGCGTCAATTTTAGGGTGCTACATCTAGTTTCATTTTGAAAACGCATCTACGGTTAGTTTCCTTTCTAAAAAGGCATCTAGCTAGTTGTTTTTGCTTTCACCTCAATGGTAGCAAATACACTATCACACACTCACATGGCATACACATTGGTAATATTGGACTTCATCCCTAATCCATCGCTTGATACTGGTGATGTTGGAATTCATCTCCTTCCACTAGCTCTCCCCCTAGACACCATAGTAGCCCTTAGAAGCGGTTTTCTAGAATTCATCATGAGAAAATCCTTACTCTTGAGACTGGTTTTCCATATTTCATCAGTGAAAGGGACCTTCATAGTAGGATAGGGTTAGATATATTTTTCCACAAGGCTAACATAATTAGTGAATAGGTAACTGTCATTCTTGACTAAGCTTACCCGAGAGTAAAGTGATCGTCCGACTGGACCAGTAGCAGGTCTTAGATAGTGCCACCTCTTCTCGTGAGAGGATTTTTGGACTCATTAGCATATTTTTAGTCCCTCCCATTTGGATATCATTTTACTGCATCTTTCTATTTAGGTTGCCACTTACTTGTTGAGACATTATTCTATTCTATGCACCCTTGGGTGTTTCAAGAGGTTCCATTTCGACAACATTCCTATTGTTTCTAGAATTTCAATACACTTCCTATGTCATGTTCTAGAATAGATATCATCATCAAAACACACAAAACAACCAAACATTTATTTTTATTTGTTTAGCATTGATTCTATTTATGCCTTATATTGCATGCTCACATAACTAGTTTTAGCACATTCACTTGTTAGAAACCCACTTGTTGGCTATTTACAGTATCTTGCTATCATTTTTTTGTTATATTTCCATAGTTTATGTTTACATAGCAGTGTGCAAACTCATTTTTCCTGCATATACACACACCAAAACTCATAAATTTACATCAAATATTGCATAGAATACACCCACAGGTTCATATTTGCATTTTTGAACAATCTTGAGCTCTTGATCGCACTATACATCACCATGTATGTTGTTGCTCATAGTTGGGTATGCGATCAAGTGCCTCTCAATGAGGAGGTCCCTCACACCACCTCTAGTCAATCTAACACTCCCCCTTCATTCACGAGGGAATCATCCACTCTCACAACCGATCTCCTCACTAGTTTTGAGCCATATCACATTCACACCATGTCCCATGGCGAGACCTCTATTACCGGTAATATACTTACCACATCTTCTGATAAAGCTCATCCTATTCTTCTTTATTTTCTCCCACCTAATCCACCATCCATATTTTTTGATCGTATTATTCACTCCAGGAGATCCATCTCCATTCTTCACTATTGATGAGGATCCTCTACCTACCTCACCCACATCTTCTCACCTGTTTCTTCAGGATGCATCTCACTTTCTTCTTGGGGATAATCCTTCTTCACTTTTTCATCCACATCCAAGGGTTATAACATCTACCCCCATAATCAGGATGATTTCAGATCTTCACTCTCCCACTCCTGGCACTCGTACCGTCATCACATTCAATCCTACAATAATAAATCCTACAATAGCAGTACACATCAATTGCATCATCTAATTCACAAACATCACAACCTGCATCCCAACCACAACAATTCATTTTCTCACAACATCACCAAGTCCCTTCCTCATAATTCTTTGTGGATACATTCACCACTCCTTTATTTTAGTCTTTCACCTTCAACACCTATATCTCTTCCTCATCCCTTTCTTCGCCTACGTTCCCCTCTGCTAGGATGTACGATATACATTTTCCACTCCACTTCCACCTTTCCACTTTTTACACCATATTCTATCATGCCTACATTATTTACGATCCCTCCTTCTTGGTCATCATCCATCACAGCACAACCATTATAGCAGATCCCTATGCAATAGTCATATATCCCACAGTCATAATATTATTACACCCAAAATATGCTTGCTTCACAGCAGAACATACCATTGACCTTGACATATTATGCCACTCTAAAACCAAATCCTAAGGAACAACTACAATACATACCTCCTCCACATTATGAATAACAACAGCTTCAGTACCCTCCCCATTCTTAGGTTACAATATCCTCAACATAATTTCTCATACCTCCATCAGCTGAATTTTAACTCTTGAAAGAGGAATTTAATATACTAAATCATTTCACATTTGGTTATGGACCCCAAAAACCCACATACAATGAGCTATCCTCGTGAACACGTCAGGAATTACTACTTCACTTGCTTTCAACTTCATAGTAGCGATCCCCTCATATTGTGTATTTTGTGGCAACCCCAGGGCGCACGCATCGCTCTTAACTCTACTTGTGATGTTATTACTGTACAAAAAATTAAGCTAAAAGATTATGAGAAAACATATAACACGAAAATGACAAAGAATGGATTTTTTATTAATATTGAACCTTGGTTACATGTCGATCCCTCTTAGGGATACCCATCTTGATACAAGTATTTACAAGTGGATGAAGATATGTCCCCTTTTGCAAAAGGGTAGTGCACTCTAAAATGCTTCTCGGTTCCTCACACAAAAATGTCTGAGGGCTTATAGATGCCTCCTTCTCCAGGTATGTCTCTCGGATGGATCCTATTGCTCTCATATATCATGGATTATGTCTTGTGAACCTATGGCCCTGTATGCAATTCAAACAACAATACATATTTAGCTTTCCAAGATTGCCTCCCCGGATTAGGTTGTTAGTAATCAAAGAATGTAACAAAAATATGATAAAGTGATACCATGGAATCAAGTAAATCTAAGCTAGTGATATAAGAAAACAAGATAAAAGATGCTATGTCTATTTAAGCTAAGCTTGTGGGATAATGTCCAAGACATCGGCTACTAAAGAAAACCTTGCTCTCCTTGCCCCAAAGCTATGGGTCAAAGACTATGATCTGATGTTGAAGAAAGTAGGTGTTGTTCCCTTTGATTTGTCAAAGCTCCATCACACATGTGATTCCAAAGAGAACTCTCTCTCTAAAATGATCTCATGTATGTGATTCGGGTCTCTATATGTCATATATCGATCATGTGTCTATTTTGGTGCTTTTAGGCTTGCACCTTTTATAGTGTGAAGCCCTAGGTCTATGTCCAAGCCCTAGAAATAAATTTGTCATGCGTAGTGCAAGTTAGCATGAGAAGTTCTTGTCTATTGTCTATATTTGAAGGCCAGTTAACTAAAATATAACCGCCCACTTAAGTCTTCTATGCAAATTGTTCGTTAGCATGAGAAGCTTTTGTCCTTTTTTTATGCCTGAAGGTCAGTTAACTTAAGTCTAAATGCAAACTCAAGTATCCTATATGAACTGGTCATGAAAAAGAATGCAAAGTCACTCCCACTCACCTTTATTGTATGCAAACTTCCACTTTCACCCGAGATTGGGCTTGTTTGTCGGCAAAACGCTTCTTATGGCTTAGCCGCTGTCGTCTATAGTGGCTATGATATGGTCGTTGTCATCTGCAGTGGATAAGATATGGCCACTCTAGGCTTGAGCAACTAGACTTTGGTTGATCTTGGCTTGAATGACCAAGCTTGGATGGCTTGAAAAGGCCCCAAATGAGTGGTGAGAACCACTATTGGTGCTTGGAAATTCCAATATTATGTCTTATGATATTATGAGTGTGTCTATGTAAGTAGATCCCTTAAGCATGACATGATTTAGGTGTCTACATATGTCCCTTTTTGCAACGCACTGTGTGGAAAATACAATGCTGAGCAAAAATGTAGACTAATCCGTTTGTAGGGTGTATGGTGATCAATGGTCTGATCAATGCCAGATGGCCTAATCATGCAAGATGGCGCACATCCCTTGAATCATTGCCTCAATGTTTAGAGGACTTAGCCTAGTGGCTTTTGCATGTTAAATTGCACTCATTCCTCAAACTCAATCGGGTAGCTTCAACTACTACAACAATTCCGATTGATAGGAGAGCTACAATTGAATATGTCATGTCTACTTACATTCCCAGAAAACAAGAGAAATTTGTGATTATTGTATGCAATGATTCAAAGGACGAACATGATTTTCCTATGATCAAGTGATATTTTATTGATTTTCATTATGATTAAGTTGAAGTTTTGAAATACTTCTTCACACAATGGATTGGTGAAGAAATGACAATGATTGAAGCGACAAGTTGCTTGACCAATATGATTAATCTAGTTCGTTTCTAGTATTTTTTGCTTTTAATGGGAAATCCCACATCCAAGTGTGATTCAATTTGCTTATGATAATCATCCATCCCTATCTTGATAAGTGGTCCGGCTATCAATAGCCTTCTTAGGGAGTTAGGATGAGTGATTATGTTTATGTTTAGAGTGTATCACTTTGAATTAATGTCTTTTATGTCATAGGAGAATTATAATGACCCCTTCGCACCCGTGGAACAGTCTGACCATCTTGATCTTCTTCAGTTTTGAAGGGTGACATATCATAATTCCAAAATGAGTTGCTTTTTCTCCAAGTGGCCTTATGGTTGCCTACTCATCTCACCGAAATATATGGAGTGCGAATTGCTACAATCGCTAAGTGGATAGAGTAGGTAACTGGATAGGAGGCCTGCTTGAGGTTGTGATTTTATGTGATTTTTTTTGTTGTTTTGAACATTCTGATGATCCTAAACCATCAAAGTGTGATTATTTGCTATTTTTGTTATTCCCTCATTGAAGGAATTGCTTAATTTTGATCTATGGGCTTGGCCACTATCAGGTCCAATGGCATCTGATTTCCTGCCTGTGGTCGTTATCGCCTTGAGCGGCCAAGAAGCTCGAGCCACTAATGTCAGCAATGGCCAAGGCATAATTAAGAAAATATAAAACTTGCAATTCTAGGATTTTGACTTATCATTTTCACTGTTCAAGATTCCATTTTCAGAGCTTTGATGCAACGGTGACGGTTGTGACTTTAAAACTTTGTTGGTGCTAAGGACAGGGCTACACGGGGTGAGACATCAGCTGCTAGAGGAGCTAAAACTTCTTAGGTATTTCTCTTCAAAACCCTAGCTCTATTTTCTTTGTCTAAGTAAAATTGAACTTCACTAAGTAATGAGAAAAATGAACATCACTAAACCTGTTGGAAACAAACAAACTCCATAATTAGGCTTAGGTTTCTTTTGTCATGGTGGGTTGGTCCCCAATTTTACAATCTGTCAGTGGCTTTATTCTAGGGTTTTTGAAAAATTTTCATTATCCCCTCATTGTCACTATTTTGGTTATTCTCAAACTTAGTTTAGTTTTGATGCTTGGGTAGGGGATTTATTTTCCAATTTTTTTGCTTTCCCTCCCTTTTGTTTCTTTGTTTAAGTTATTTTGTCAATTGTAATTTTTATTTTTTTATTTTTTGGCCAAGGGTTCATGGGTTTGTCGTGTCGCCCCTTGGCCACTGTCACTCAGAGTGGCTGGATCTGAGCCGTTGTTGCTCAAAGAGGCCAAGCTTAAATCCCAACAGTCAAAAATTTGATCATTGGGCCTTGTCCGTTGCTGCCTCTAGCGACCAGGTTTCGACTGCTGTAGGCGACAACGGCTAAAGCTTGAGCCTTGCTTTTGCATTTTGTACATTATTTTTATGATTTTTTTTTAATTTTTGCTTTTATTAGGTGCAATTTATTCTTTTATTGCTTAGATTTAGAGTAACTCATACTCTTTTGCACTGTTTTCATATTTATTGTGAATTATGCCTTAGATGCATTATAGTTATGTTTTGTTTTTCTTTTGCTTTATTTAGATCCTCACTACACGGGCTCAGGACCCAAAGCTCCTGCTTGACTTGCTTTCTAGATTTGATGACACTAACTAGGAGTTGTTTAAGGCCCGTGGGATACAGTATGTTATCAGGTTGCCCCACATTATGGTCGATCAAGCATATCTTATAGCCTTAGCCCATCATTGGTACCCACAGACCAACACCTTCCACCTTCCACCTGATGATATGACTATCATGCTAGAGGACATGTACAAGATCTTTCGAATCCCATTCGATGGGGTACCCATTATTTTATCGGCCACTAATGATCAGGTGGTTGTCTATGCTCGGGTGTTTGGGGCACATTCTATATAGGCTCTCCAAGAGACTAGGTTCAGGGTAGTATCTATCAATGCTTTGTATGATGCTCATGTTTTCACATCGAGGCATGTTGTGTTGTTGATGCTGATCAACAACATTCTTATCCTAGACTGCTCGGGTTTAAGGTTCCCTTGAAACCTCCTAGCGATGGTGCAGGACCTACTGGATAGTGAGGAGCCTATCATCTATGCATGGGGTAGATCACTATTGGCTCAATGCTATGATGAGTTGTACCACATCCGTCGGTGAGGACGCGTTAGCATTACTTGCAGTTTGCTCTTATAGGTTTGGGGATGGGAGCACATTAAGGTAGATCCCCCTAAGGGGCTCCCAGCTAAGATTACATCTATTGATGCTCGAACACAATGCCATGCTGATAGATGATCTCAATAGCATGAAGAGTGTAAGAGCCACACTTTTGTAGGGGAGCTATCCCACTACACTAATGCTTTTACCAGACGGTTGTTCAGAGATATCATGTGATGGTCATATTATGAGTGTTTGGTTGAGGATGATCCAACTAGTTTTATTTCTAGGACACAGTGTGAGCGATGGCTCATTGGCCGTAATATTTCCATCCAGGAGTATTTCTTCTACTCTTAAGTTCTTTGCCAGTATGGATTACAGCAGGATGTACCCTTGGTACCATTCTTGTACAAGCACCTCACAGCATAGAGGGACCTACCTCCACGATAGGTCACAAAGCTTACAGATGAGGACGATGCCCCAACTATAGACCCTATCATTTATAGGAGAGTTATAGAGGCCTATTATCAGTTAGGGGGTGATCAAATATGGCATATCATCGATAGTATAGGGTGCAAGGATGATGGCAGGGGTGATGGCATAGATTCGATAGGACGTAGGGTTTGAGCCAAGACTAAGGTATGGGGCCAGTCGGTAGAGTAGGTGGCAGTAGAGGATCCTAATATTCTTGAGGAGGAGTTAGAGCCTAAGGAGAGAGATTCTCCTCTAAGAGCATAGTTGAATGAGATCAAGGCTGAGCTCCAGGCTACTAAGATCCAGGTACAATGACAAGATGCTACGATTAAGTAGCTCACAATACAAATATAATCTTTGTAGGCTACTATCGGGGGTGGCGATGTCAGGATGTAGTTTGTTGTTCCTACTTCTACACCATAGGAGAATCCAACAACAGGCTCAAGGGTAGAGGTGGGATGGCATCATTCCTTGTTGTATGAGCATGAGGCTTGGATCCAGGGTCTTATGGATCATGTTACCCTCCTTCAGATGTGGCTCAAGAGGCACAGGATTATCCCTAAGCATCCAACAGATGTAGGTAGTTCACAGGTCAGTGGGTTATCTACCTCGGGGCAATATTTTACCCATCCTAGCTATCAAAACTGGTCTCAAATAGATATACCTATAGGCTCACATCACTCGACTCGTGACACCACCATAGGAGGAGGTGGCACTGGAGGAGGTGATGCAGGGGGCTCAGGCCCGACACTAGATTGATGTTCTACTTGGTTCTTGATCCATTTTTGAGGTCGAATGACCTACATGACTATAGCCCATGGGTATTTTTGTATATCCATTGGACTTGACACACATACTTTTATGATAGATTTACCTTTTATGACTCATTATGTGTATCATTTATTGCTTATGTTTTTGTTGTTATTTTGTTTTATGATATGATGCGATGATGGTATTATGATGATATGATGAATATGTTAGATGATAGATGATATTTGAATATGCTTAGATGGATGTGTAGATGCTTATATGATTTGATGATATGATGCAATGTATTTTGATGATGAATAATGAATTTATGGTATACAAATGGATATTGCCCGTATGTTTTATGATGTGGTTTATGGATGATTAATGACTTGTTTTTGTGGATGTGAATGTTATTGTTAACTACATTTTTTTCTTTAATTATATGCACCTAACTTATGTGATGGAATGGTATAAATTAACTTGTATGCTCTAATCATTAAACACATACGAAATGCATATGACATTGACAATCTTAATGGGTGATACCACAAAAAGTTTTAAAATAATCATGAATTTAAATAATCACTTCTATGATAAGAATTGATTAAGTATTCATATATGAGATGTAATGGTGTGTAATGTATCTTCTTAATAAGTTTCTATAAATTAAAAGATATAAAATTGTCAGTGGCCGTCTATATACTATTTCTAATATATATGCGATATCTGTCCTACTATGTTGATACCCCTAATTTATAGAATCTTATAAAGAAAGTGATGGTGTGAATGATTTAATGATTTGTTGCTATGTAAAAAAAAATTGGGGCTTTTCGGAGATTCAAACACTCTAGTTCCCCTATCAACAGCTATCTACTTACCACTTAGACTTTTGAAAAGTAAGGCTTTTACCATGGACCTGGTTTTTCATGATCTTTGTGTGTGCATGTGATTGTATATTTTGAGGTAGAACTCAAGCATTTCCTCCAATGTCAGGCGGGATTCTTTTAGACCATTGCTAAGATCAGGGATCCTCAGGTGTTCATCTTATCCTTATGTTGGACTTAGTTGGAGTATACCACTAGGCAATATTTGGTTACCTAAGCTAGCTCATCCACATTCAAACATTGTGTACTGACCCAAATTTTGCATGCCCTTACCTTCAGGCTAAAGGATCCGTGCCCGGAAGGGGGATGCAAGAAGGATGGAACAATACCTCGGACTGAGAGGCCCTTTGAAGGTTGCGCCTCTCGGGGGAGGGGTATAAGGGTGAATTTTCGATGGATGGTGGGGTTCACCAGGAAAATTTGAGTGGCAATTTTCATGCCTAGGTTGAGAATGGTCTTGATGTGTTCATTTTATACTCAATCATTCATATTCCTAGGTTGGCCAGAATGAATCTAAGCTATTCTATATGAAATGTTGATTTATAATGAATACAGAAAGCGTGAATGAATCCTAAATACCATGAATATACTAAATAAGAAAGAATCATCCCGAATATGATAGGATCGTCTATAATTGTATAGAATCATCCTAGATTATAGAAGATCATCTAAAATCAGACAAGATCATCATTGATCTGATGAATTCATCAACTGAATTCGTTAGAAACCTACAATCACAGAAACAGACACCAAAAACTAAAAATGCTACTGCAAGGATAATGCAAAATGATAGAAATGATAGTATAAATGCCTAACTAATAAATATGGATAGAAAATTATAGGAAATGCATTGTTTTAATAACTTATTTTAACTTTATCATGCATTTATGTTAAAATGAGATGAACTCCAGGATGCAGAATGGAAATAATCAAGCTAATGCATAATAAAATAAAGAAGGAATATGAGAAATGCAAACTCAGGTTTCTGATTGCCCTCAATATGGACTGCAGTCGAGATTGCTTCTAATCGTACGAGATCATCGCCAATCTGTGACAGGATCATCCGAAATTGTCTGGAATCACCTGCGACGATCTGAGCTTCCTCTAGCTGAAGCACAGTGAAAACCTACAATGAAAACTTATAACTACGAGTACAAAGCTTAAATAGTAGGGAAAATCAACCAGGGAAAAAGTTAGGAGGAGATCCAGGCAGGGGATCCAGGGAGTCAGGGGGATAAACTAAGAAAATCACAATTTATATAGGATTAGGGGGAGGTTAGGAGGTTGGGGATCATCCCAATCTGGGAGATCTCCAATGGAGGAATCTCCAACTACACAGACACGCTTCTACCCAAGTTGGAGAGGTTGTTGAAATAGAAGCTAATTATAAAAATTTGGTTTTGGGACAAAATCGTCTGGATGTTCTGTTCCAGACGAATTCGTCTGATCTAGGATGATTTCGTCTGGTCGACGACGATATCATCCAATGGTCAAAACAACTCCTAAAAATGGCACAAAAAATGGGGAGAGCGGTTAACGGGCAGTTTTGGGGTTAAAATTCAATTTTTTATCTTTTTACTAAGGGTTTAACTGCGTCAATTTTAGGGTGCTACATTTTGCCCCCTCTTTAGCAAATCTTTCGAGGAAAATGCATTAAAGACGAGTTCTTCATGCTTTACGAGAAAGCAAAAATTATTCCATGTTTTAGATGACGATTCTAGGTCGAATCGTACGACTACTTACTATGGTGCCCCCTTCGTGTTTTTACCCAAATCGAACATTTGAGGTAAAAGCGCAGAAAAGCAGAATTAAAAATAGTTGTGTTTTAAATAAAATTAATTAAAAAATAGGGTAAAACCCTAATTCATTGTTACTATTCACTTTTACTATTTTAGAGCTCTACAGGAAAAATGGTAGAAATAGCACACAGATCGACAGAGGTCCGACGCGGGTTGCGGGTAAGGATCTAAACTTGATGAATTATGTTTTTAATTTGATTTGCATGATTTGTAATTTAAATTTTTATTATTTTTGGGGCATCATAGCCATTTTTAGGCCGTCGATGACGTTGAGACAAAATCTAGGGACGAAATCTATGAAATAGGGGCAATCCCGTCCAACAAGGGGTGATCCCCAAGTTGAGAAATCGGAGACGATTTTGTCCTACCAAGGACGATTTGACTCAATTTAGTACGATATCATCCAATAGTGGATGATATCATTTTTTATAAGATGAAATTGATTTAACTAATTTTAATGATTATCTATTAATGATTTTTGTTGTTAGATTGTTTATTTTGTAGAGGGGATTACTAAAAAGTTGGGAGTGGAAATACGAGGGGCTAAGAGATGATGTAGCCATGCTTGATCAGGTGGAGCGAGACCGACTATTAGAGGTTGGGCTATAGCATGTGGCAGAGATGCCACAAATACCTACAGACATGGGGCTACTGACAGCCCTAGTAGAGAGGTGGTATTCAGGGTCATCCTGCTTCTGGCTAACAACAGGGGAGATGGCTCCCACTCTAGAGGATGTATGGAGGATTTTGAGGATCCCCATACATGGACGGTTCATGACTCATGTGGCCAATCAGGGCCATGCCATGATGTGACTGTGCAAAGACCCTAGCTTCACCCTGGAGAAGGGTGGAGTGAACATCGACACATTGAGGCAGATGCCTGGGGTGTCTCGATTGACTCAAGTTTTGGCAAGGGTAGTGGGTGGCCTACTATTATGCCACCAGTTGACTCAAGTTTTGGCAGGGGTAGTGGGTGGCCTACTCCAACCCGTGTCAGACCTAATTCATTGTTACTATTCACTTTTACTATTTTAGAGATCTACAGGAAAAATGGTAGAAACATCACACAGATCGACAGAGGTCTGACGCAGGTTGTGAGTAAGGATCTAAACTTGATGAATTATGTTTTTAATTTTATTTGCATTATTTGTAATTTAAATTTTGATTGTTTTTGGGGCATCGTAGCTGGTTTTAGGCCGTCGACGATGTCAGGATGAAATCTATGAAATAGGGGCAATCCCGTCCAACAAGGGGTGATCCCCAAGTTGAGAAACTAATTTTAATGATTATGTGAAGAACATGAACTTATACTGAGAGGGGGGGTGAACAGTATAAGATAAAACCATTTAATAATTTTAATTTCAGATAGCAATGGCATCAACATAACATTAAACAAGACAGAAAGCATCACACATAAAAGACCCATTTAACGTGGTTCACCCAAGGTGGGCTACTCCACGGATAAAACTTTTCCTCTAAAAGTTATATCAAAACCTCTGGGAATCCTTCCCGATTACAATGTTTATGAGCCTCAGCTCAAAGGAGACACCTTCCCCTAAATCTACTTTGCTAGTGATCCTCTAGAAGACCTCTATCTCTTTTACCCTTAGCAAGTGGAACTCTTTCCACAGAAGACACCTGTCTTCCCTGCTCTGGCTGGAGATCTCTGTCCTCAACTCTGTCACAGCAAGCTAGTCCTCTTTTCTGCACCAAAACACAGTCCTTCGGTCTGGCACAATTCTGTCCTCTTTCTTTGTTCTTTTTGGCACTTGGTTTGGAAAAACAATCCTTCACTGTCTTGCACAAGCTACCAACAAGACACAGTCTTCTTAAATTACAACAAGCATTCTCTTCTCAACTTACAAAGAACACTTGATCACTATTTGTTCTTCACAATCGTTTGCACTTATAGCAGCATCTACTACACGCACTTTTCTTTCTCTTACCCAAACTGTGCAAAAATAGTCGCAATCACAACTGAATATTCTCTACACAGTATTTTCATAAGCAATAGTACATTCTTTGTGTATGCAACAGCACCGACTTCTACACTTAGAAGATTTCAACGAAACGCACTTTGATGCTGCAGTCAGACTTCGCTTCTTTGCTTTTTCGATGATCGAACCTTGCTCGCCGCACTAACTCTGTGAACGCCACTCTTCGAATGCACACCACGATCGATACTCCCAAAAATGCTCAAACAGTCTTCTTTTAATACTCACAATCTCAAGATGAAATCTTTGATCTTTAGTCGACTGTTCAATCTTCTACCACGTCGGCTGTAAGACTTTATACTTTGTCGGCAAAGGTTAACTTCGTCGGCTACAAACGCTTCTGTTGTTCTGTGGCTTTTCTCGTGTGACACTCAAACATGTCGTGATATCGCTACGCCTTGGTCTGTCGTACACCTTGCATTACACGCTGTCGTGAAATCGCAACACTACTCCTGTCGAGCGCCTTCTTTGATTTGCTGTCGTGAAATCGTGACACTACAGCCTTTGCTGACGTCACCATGTATCTTGTCGTGATATCGCTATGCCTTGGTCTGTCGAACACCTTCTTGGGTTTGTTGTCACGAAATCGCTACACTACAGCCTTTGCTGATGTCATCGTAAACCTTGTCGTGAAATCGTGACGCTCTAGACTTCATTGCCTTCTTCTTCGCTATCGCAAATCGTGACACCTGCTTTGCTGATGTCATCATGATTTTGGTCATGAAATCATGACGCTCTAGACCTCGCCTTCTTCTCCGCAACTGTCATGAAATCGTGACACCTTTGCCTCTTGCTGACGTCATCATGAATCTTGTCACGAAATCATGATGCTCTAGACTTCAACGCCTTCTTCTCCACAACTATCACGAAATCGTGACACCTTTGCCTCTTGCTGATGTCATCATGATTTTGGTCATGAAATCATGATGCTCTGGACCTCAACGCCTTCTTCTCTGCAACTGTCATGAAATCGTGACACCTTTGCCTTTTGCTGACGTCATCAACAACTCTGTCGTGAAATCGTGACACCTCTTGCTCCTTCATCCTTTTCTTGATTTGCACTAGCGAAAATGAAACATGTCGCGAAATCATGACGCTTTCGCTGCCTTAGGATTTTTCTTGCCAACTGCTCGCAAAACTGGAACATGTCGCGAAATCGTGACACTTCCTGCATCCGTACAACTTCTTCGAAACTTGTCACGAAATCGTGACACTTTTTGCCCGTTGTGCTTCTGCCTTCCTGCATGTCACGAAATCATGACAGTTTCGGCCAAACTTTCTCTCTCCTCAAACATGTCACGAAATCGTGACACTTTTTCCCGCTTTGCCTCTGCCTTCCTGCATGTCACGAAATCGTGACAGTTTTGGCCGAACTTTCTCTCTCCTCAACCATGTCGTGAAATCATGACTTTCTCTCTCCTCAAACATGTCGCGAAATCGTGACAGTTTTTCCAGCAGCCTGCAAACTTATTCTACTTAATATTTTTTTGGATTTTTGGCAACTGGGCTACTCTGATCTTCTTGGAGACTTACTGACCAACTGAAACCTTCAACAAAAACACATCCTTGGACATAAAAACAAGTTGCTCCAAAAGTTCCTCGACATCAAAAACAACATCTACCAATAGCTCCTTGACATCAATGACAACAACTAATCTTAGGCAAAGGCAATGTACTCAAGGTACCCAAAATTGCCAACAATCTCCCCCTTTGTCATTGATGGCAACCCTTAACTAAAACACATCTTTCAAGAGCCAAAACTGAATTCAATCTCTTCAAGTTTTGCTCCCCCTGAATTGAAGCTTTCCTCTTCTCTTGAAAACTCTCCCCCTTACTTAAATCTCTCCCCCTTTGTCATCAATGGCAAAGGGTCACCTTTGGGGCTTGGGACTAAGAAGGAGCCTCTTGGCTTGGTCCCTCCCCCACCTCCTGATAAGGAGATCAATCTCGAGGTGAGAGTACAACTCCCAATTTCTCCCTAAGATACTCAAACGTATCTTTTGGAAGGGGTTTGGTGAAGATATCTGCAATTTGCTCTTTAGTGGGTACATATTCTAGCTTGACCTGCTTCTCTTGCACTTTTTCCCTTAAAAAATGATATTTGATAGAGATGTGCTTCGTCCTTGAATGCATTACCGGATTTTTAGAAATACTTATGGCACTTGAATTATCACAAAGAATAGGGATAGGTTGTTCATGCTTGACTTTGAAATCCTCCAAGGTTGTTTTCATCCATAAAACCTGAGTGCACCCAGCCACCGTCTGCTATGTATTCAGCTTTTGTTGTAGATAAGGAAACCGAAGGTTGTTTCTTACTTAGCCAAGAAACCAGACTCTTTCCCAGAAAGAATGCTCCACCACTAGTGCTCTTTCTATCATCAATACTGCCTGCCCAATCTGCATCTGTATAGGCTGTGAGGGAGAAATCATCGCCTTTGGGATACCAAAGCCCAAAATCCATAGTGCCCTTCAAATATCTAAATATCCTCTTGACTGCCATAACATGAGATTCTTTTGGAGCTGCCTGAAATCTTGCTACAAATCCAACGGCCTGCATGATATCCGGTCTGGTAGCTGTACTATATAGTAAACTGCCAATCATAGATCTATATAATTTTTGATCTACTGCTGGAGATTCATCATCCTTACTCAGGTTGCACCCTGTAATCATTGGAGTACATACGAGTTTGCTGTCCATCATCCCAAATTTTTTTAACATCTCTTTGATATACTTTTCTTGAGAGAGAAATATACCATTTTTTGATTGCGCAATCTGCAGTCCTAAAAAGAATGACAGTTCTCCAATCATAGACATCTCGAATTCTTTTTGCATGGTGTTAGCAAAAACTTTGCACATCCGAGTATTATTTCCCCCGAAAATAATATCATCGACATAAACAACTATGATAATCATATCATCACCTTTATTCTTAATGTACAAGTTGCAATCTGCCATGCCTTTCCTGAATCCTTGTTCATAAAGATACCCATCAAGTCTTGAGTACCAAGCCCTGGGTGCTTGCTTTAACCCGTATAGTGCCTTTTTCAGTTTACACACATAGTCTGGCTGTTCTGAAAGAGACACACCTTCTGGCTATTCTATATAGACTTCTTCATCCAACACTCCATTTAGAAAAGCAGACTTTACATCCATTTGAAACACTTTGAAAGATTTGAAACTAGACAGGGCCAAAAACATTTTGATCGCTTCAAGACGAGCAACAGGCGCAAACGTCTCTTCGAAATCAACACCTTCGACTTGAGCATACCCTTTATAGACTAACCTGGCTTTGTTCCTGACAACCTTTCCATCCTCATTAAGTTTATTTCTGAAGACCCATTTTGTGCCAATGACATTCTTATTCTTAGGTCTTGGAACCAAATCCCAGGTTTCACTTTTCTCTATTTGATTTAGCTCTTCATCCATTGCTTGTACCCAAAAATCATCTGTACATGCTTCACTAAAAATTTTTGGCTCAATCTGAGACAACAATGAAACATTTGCAGATTCATGTGAAGAAATGACTCTTCTTCTTGTTTGCTTGCTATTTGGATCACCAATGATCAAGTCTTTGGGATGATGTTTCTGAACATACCGTGAAGGAGTTTTGGGAAGCAACTGTTGTCTTTCCTCTTCTTCATCTGACACTTCTCTGAATTCTTCTTGACAGATTCCATCACTGAATTCCTTGATTGGTTCTCTTATTCCTGTCTTTTCATCTACTGTCACATTTATGCTCTCTACAACTGTATGAGTTCTTTTGTTGAAGCATCTGTAGGCCTTACTTTTGCTGGAATATCCAAGAAAAATTCCCTCATCACACCTGGGATCAAACTTACCCGGATTTTGATCTTCCCTTCTGATGAAGCACTTACTCCCGAACACTTTGAAGTGTTTAACTGTAGCTGGTCTTCCTTTCCACAACTCATAGGGAGTTTTATGATGATTGACTCTGAGTTGAGCCCTGGTAATGATGTGGACTACTGTATTTACTGCTTCTCTCCAAAAACCGTCTGAAAGTTTTGACTCATCTAACATAGCTCTAGCCATATTTTCAACAGTTCTGTTTTTTCTTTCAACTACTCCATTTTGTTGAGGAGTTCTTGCTGCTGAATATTCTCTTTTGATTCCATGTTGTTCACAATATTCCACAAATTCATTTGAAGTGAACTCTCCTCCTCTATCTGATCTTAAACATTTTATTTTCTTGTCAGTCTCATTTTCAATCATTTCTTTAAAAATTTTAAATTTTCCAAAAGCTTCAGATTTTTCTTTGAGAAAAGTAACCCAAGTCATTCTCGAGTAATCATCTACAAACAACATGAAATAGCTATCTCCCTGAATGCTCTGAGTTCTGGTAGGACCACACAAATCAGTATGAATAAGATCCAAGGGATTTGACGAAGTATACCCTTTCGATTTGAAACTGGTTCTGGTCTGTTTACCATGTTGACAAGGACCGCAAATGATGTTTTGGGGCCTTTTTATTTTGGGCAAGTCTCTAACTGCTTCCTTGTTACTAATACTGACCAGATTATCAAAGCTCAAATGTCCCAATATTTTATGCCACAACCAACTTTCATCTTCTTGAGTTAGAAGGCATTTTTCTCTTTTTATCTCACTCAGCATGTAAAGATTGTTTGGAGTCCTTGTAGCTCTAGCAATAAGTTTTCCATTTAATTCTTTACTTATCTCACATCTATCAGAGAAAAAGGATACTATGTGCCCTTGATCACAAAGTTGACTCACACTAAGCAGATTATGTCTTAACCCTTCTACATAAAGCACGTTTTCTGTTTTGGATTTCCCATCCAGACTAAGAGTTCCTTTACCACAGATCTTTGCGGACCTGTTATCTCCAAAACTGACTGTTCCTCTGTTTGCTTCTTTTAAAGATAGAAATTTTTCTTTTTCACCAGTCATATGTTTTGAACAGCCACTATCAAGATACCATTTTTCTACTTTGTCTTGAGCATGAAAAGCAGTTTGAACTATCATTGATTTAGATTTTATCTCATTCCTCCTTTTTGAGAACTCAAAACTAAATTTATCCAAGCTGCACATCCTTGCTATATGCCCAAAATTCTTGCACTTGTAACACATAATATTTTTATTCATAAGTGGTGCAAATGAGTTAACATTTTCCTTACTATGATTCTTCAGAGATTTATTGCAATGCATAGCTATGTGACCAAATTTTTTACAAGAAAAACAATATCCATGGAAGGTGTTATGTAACCTGTTTTGATGCCTTGGAAGTTTGTTCTTCTTGCGATCAACTGGAATCCATTTCTCTTCAGAGTGAAGATTGTTCTTGCTTGAAGACCCTGTTTCATACATGGTGATGCCATCCTTCTTTTCACATGGAAAATTCTGTCTGAGAGTTGACTGTTCTAACTTCACTCTAAGAGACATAATCTCTCCTTCTAGTTTCTCACAATCAGCTACCTTTCTTTTTAGAACCTCTGTTAGAACTTGTTCAATCTTCTTCCCTTCTTCAGCTAGAAGTTTGAAATCTATAATATGTTGAGCCAATTCTGATCTTGCTATCTCTTTTTCCTGACAATGCTGCTTAAGAACAAAATTCTCTTCCCTGAGTTTTTCAAGCTTTCTCAAGGCCAAGAAGAATTCACTCTTGAGATCGAATTCAACCTTTTCTGAATTTATATGTTCCTCTGTTAGATCCTTCTCCAAGCTGTTAGGCTTTTTCTGGAGAGACCCGCTCTGATACCAATTGAAGAACATGAACTTATACTGAGAGGGGGGGTGAACAGTATAAGATAAAACCATTTAATAATTTTAATTTCAGATAGCAATGGCATCAACATAACATTAAACAAGACAGAAAGCATCACACATAAAAGACCCATTTAACGTGGTTCACCCAAGGTGGGCTACTCCACGGATAAAACTTTTCCTCTAAAAGTTATATCAAAACCTCTGGGAATCCTTCCCAATTACAATGTTTATGAGCCTCAGCTCAAAGGAGACACCTTCCCCTAAATCTGCTTTGCTAGTGATCCTCTAGAAGACCTCTATCTCTTTTACCCTTAGCAAGTGGAACTCTTTCCACAGAAGACACCTGTCTTCCCTGCTCCGGTCGGAGATCTCTCGTCCTCAACTCTGTCACAACAAGCTAGTCCTCTTTTCTCGCACCAAAACACAGTCCTTCGGTCTGGCACAATTCTGTCCTCTTTCTTTGTTCTTTTCGACACTTGGTTTGGAAAAACAATCCTTCACTGTCTGCACAACTACAATAGCACAGTCTTCTTAAATTACAGCAACATTCTCTTCTCAACTTACAGACTTGATCACAGTTTGTTCTTCACAATCGTTTGCACTTATAGCAGCATCTACTGCACGCACTTTTCTTTATCTTACCCAAACTGTGCGAACACAGTCGTAATCACATCTTAATCTTCTCTGCATAGTCTTTTCATAAGCAACAACACATTCTTCGTGTATGCAACAGCACCGACTTCTACACTTAGAAGATTTCAATGAAACGCACTTTGATGCTGCAGTCAGACTTCGCTTCTCTACTTTTTTGATGATCGAACCTTGCTCGCCGCACTAACTCTGTGAACACCACGCTTCGAATGCACACCACAATCGATACAAAAAAAAATGCTCAAACAGTCTTCTTTTAATACTCACAATCTCAAGATGAAATCTTTGATCTTTAGTCGGCTGTTCAACTTCTACCACGTCGGCTGAGAGACTTTATACTTTGTCGACAAAGGTTAACTTCGTCGGCTACAAACGCTTCTGCTGTTCTGTGGCTTTTCTCGTGCGACACTCAAACATGTCGTGATATCGCTACGCCTTGGTCTGCCGTACACCTTGCATTACATGCTATCGCAAAATCGTGACACTACTCCTATCGAGCGCCTTCTTTGATTTGTTGTCACGAAATCGTGACACTACAGCCTTTGCTGACGTCACCATGTATCTTGTCATGATATCGCTACGCCTTGGTCTGCCGAACACCTTCTTGGGTTTGTTGTCGCGAAATCGCTACACTACAGCCTTTGCTGACGTCATCGTAAACCTTGTCACAAAATCATGATGCTCTAGACTTCACTACCTTCTTCTTCGTGTTGTCATGAAATCGTGACACCTTTGCTTCTTGCTGATGTCATCATGAAACTTGTCACAAAATCATGACGCTCTAGACTTCACTGCCTTCTTCTCTGCAACTGTCATGAAATCGTGACACCTTTTCCTCTTGCTAACGTCATCATGATTTTGGTCATGAAATCGTGATGCTCTAGACTTCACTGCCTTCTTCTCCGCAACTATCATGAAATCGTGACACCTTTGCCTCTTGCTGACGTCATCATGATTTTGGTCACGAAATCGTGACGCTCTGGACCTCAACGCCTTCTTCTCCGCAACTATCATGAAATCGTGACACCTTTGCCTTTTGCTGACGTCATCAGCAACTCTATCATGAAATCGTGACACCTCTTGCTCCTTCATCCTTTTCTTGATTTGCACTAGCAAAAATGAAACATGTCGCGAAATCGCGACGCTTTCGCTGCCTTAGGATTTTTCTTGCCAACTGCTCACGAAACTGGAACATGTCGTGAAATCGTGACACTTCCTGCATCCGTACAACTTCTTCGAAACTTGTCATGAAATCGTGACACTTTTTGCCCGTTGTGCTTCTGCCTTCCTGCATGTCGCAAAATCATGACAGTTTTGGCCAAACTTTCTCTCTCCTCAAACATGTCGCGAAATCGTGACACTTTTTCCCGCTTTGCCTCTGCCTTCCTGCATGTCGCGAAATCGTGACAGTTTTGGCCAAAATTTCTCTCTCCTCAACCATGTCGCGAAATCGTGACTTTCTCTCTCCTCAAACATGTCGCGAAATCATGACAGTTTTTCCAGCAGCCTGCAAACTTATTCTACTTAATATTTTTCTGGATTTTTGGCAACTGGGGCTACTCGATCTTCTTGGAGACTTACTGACCAACTGAAACCTTCAACAAAAACACATCCTTGGACATAAAAACAAGTTGCTCCAAAAGTTCCTCGACATCAAAAACAACATCTACCAATAGCTCCTTGACATCAATGACAACAACTGATCTTAGGCAAAGGCAATGTACTCAAGGTACCCAAAATTGCCAACAGATTATCTATTAATGATTTTTGTTGTTTGATTGTTTATTTTGTAGAGGGGATTACTAAAAAGTTGAGAGTGGAAATATGGGGGGCTAAGAGACGATGTATCCATGCTCGATTAGGTGGAGCAAGATCAACTATCGAAGGTTGGGCTAAAGCATGTGGCAGAGATGCCATAAATACCTACAAACATTGGGATACTGATAGCCCTAGCAGAGAGGTGGTATTCGGGGTCATCTTGCTTTCGGCTATCGACAGGGGAGATGACTCCCACTCTAGAGGATGTATGGAGGATTTTGAGTATCCCCATACATGGGCGGTTCATGACTCCTACGACCAATCAGGGCCATGCCATGATGCGACTGTGCGAAGACCCTAGCTTTGCCCTAGAGAAGGGTGAAGTGAACATCGAGACATTGAGACAAATGCTTGGGGTGTCTTGATTGACTCAAGTTTTGGCAGGGGTAGTGGGTGACCTACTGTTATGCCCCCAAAGTGGATGTAGGTTACCATAGCTGCTCTCATATGTGGTCTATGACATGAGAGACCACAGTTATAGATTTGCTTGGTGTAGTTTTGTGCTATGCTGCTTGTATAGGATCCTACACGAGGTCATATACAAGGGAGGTCGATGTCTGGTTTTGACATCGCTGCTACAGGTTTGGTGTTGGAAGCACATTGCGGTGTGGAGGACGGTAGGGCTTCCACTAATAGGGGTTGACCGAGAGAGACCTTAGGTTTTCTATTGGTGGCTCTAGAGAGGGTCACAATGATAGATAGATCTATTGATGTCCTAGAGGTTGCTAGACAACCTCATCCCTGACTAGATCACCTGGAGGCTATGGAGAGAGCATCTAGGGTGGGGAGAGGATGGACAGGAGTTGGCTCACATTAGGCAAGTCTTCTAGCTGAGGATGGAGCAAGAAGAGATAGAGCTCCATTGCTATGACCAGGTTTTAAGGTTGTTCGGTATACAGTAGGGGATCCCTTCTCTTAGAGACTATGAGTACTCTTGGACTATCTAGGATAGTACTACACTGAGCGGGGCTCTAGATATGCAGTAATTTTGGAGTCAAGACATGGACGATGCCCCCATTCAGCTAGTGGATGGGGACAACACTGGGGTCATAGATAGATATGATGCCTGGTACACAGGCATATGCCCTCAAATGGTGCGACAGATGGGGAGGTGATGCCAGGCTACCATCAATGTAGCAAGGGGTCATAGAGGGAGGGAGTAGTGACGATCTCCTCAAGAGAGACACTAGAGAGTGCCACAGGATCCTAAGAGACCACAGTAGCTAGAGAGAAGGGAGAAGGAGCTCCCTTCTCAGTAGAGGGAGAGGCCACCATCGCTCGATAATGGCAAGGGTATCGAGATGGGGGAGAGTAGCGAGATGGTGGATCTCTGGGTTGAGGTTACCCACCTTTAGGCTCAGGTGCAGACACTATAGGATGAGTCTACATGACTTAGGGCTCAGAGAGAAGAGGCGAGCACTCAGGATCTGGCATGATCTATTGCTCAGACTACGTTCTACCAGGGATTATACTATCATGTGGTTCTAGAGGGGCAGAAGATATCGCTGCTAGCTAGCATTGCAAAGCCGGTCATGATGGGATTGTCAAGGACATCCTCACGATCAATAGCGAGGACCCACAATATAGCATGGACCTCGATGGGACCACCTCCTCCATGCCAAGGTGAGAGAGGAGATGAGGTTGAGAGCTCGAGGGCTTCTCGAAACTAGCTATTGCTGATTATAGACTGTATATTTTTGAGAGGATTGAGTATGCCAGGGTACATATTGTGGCATACCAATCCAATTTTGATATGATGTACATATATTTTTGATATATATATATATGATCTTTTTGTGATATGACTTGTCCATAAGTTTTATGATGCTTTAAATTTTGAATTTTTGATTGATTATTCATGTAATTATGTCGTTTAGAAGTAGTATAATTTTATGTCATGCCATAAAATTTAAATGAAATAATTTGATGTAAAAATTTTGGTTTTTTGTGGTATGATTTGATGAAAAATAAAAGGACTTCTAACAATAATTTCAAAGGACATTGTCGTTGTTATAGACCATTTCATGGAGTCGTTGCTTGCTAGGTCATCAAGCTAATCCTAGTATAGAAATATTGCCAAAAGTAAAAGAGTGCTTAAGAGACTGTCTTAAGACTTTGTGTTGTGATGATGAAAAATAATGATGGTGATGATTTATTTTCATATTTTCATGAAAATATTATGCATGAAATATTAAAAATATGATTTTTTCTAGGCATAAAATTCCTAAGTGTGATAATATTTTGAACAATTCCCTAGGAATTATACCATCATTGCAAAATTGAATGTTGACATAATGAAATGAAATAGAAAAAGGTGTTCGTTATTTTTAAAGCACAATTGTGTAACATAATGATGTAAGCCATATGTTTTTATGAATTAAATAAATAGAAAATAAAATTAGAACAATGGTTTGTGCTAGGCATAGAATTATAGGTATAGACTTATACCATCATCGCGAAATCCAAAAAAAAAGTTTTATTGCATAATTGATTTTTGATTTTTGAGATAAACAAAAAATATATAAGATGAGGACTTGCGCTAGGCATAAAATTCCATTTTAGGTTTAGGAACTTATACCATCGTTGTGAAAAGTCGAAAGTATATATAAATGTGACTTTATTGCTAGATTTTTGAATATGTTGTTGAAAGAAATTTTTGTTTTTTTGAAAAAAATGTATGTAATTGTTTTTATACTAAACAAATGTTCTCAAATAAGAAGATGAAATTATTCCAAAAGGTTTGCATAAATATTTTAAATTATCTCAAAGACAAAATGTAGATTTATAAGGAACCCTCATGTGCATATGTGAGTTCATTTTCGATCTTGATTTATCATAATGATACAAAATATCTCAAATACAAATGTGTGTACAATTGTATTGTTCATTTATCAATTTTGAGCATGATAATTTGATACAAGTAATTTGAATTAACCAAATAAGTGTTCGTTGACCATGATTTATATGCATGTAACCGTATCAGACTACTATGTAAGTCGGGTCATCAAGAGCTAGTTGATCCATAAGCATACATAGGTCTATACAAAAGAATGTGACAGACATATCACCACGCTAGGAGTTACCCAAGGCCAAGTGGGTTGGGCACAAACCACCTGTTATGGGGCTTACCTCATGATTTTCGAATAATTGAGAATTCTAGGGATTCAAGATCATTCACCCTTATTTTCTTTTCAAGGGGTAGGGAAAGGGATTTTATTGCTTTATGCATTTTATTTTTTCTTTCTCTTCTTTTATCTTTTATTTTTTTGTATTTTTGCTTGGAACTGAGATAATGCTGAAATATTGTTGTGATGGTACAAAATGATTTTCTTTTTCTCATTTTTTTTGACTTTTTTTTTTATATATACTAGGGATACTTTCTCGGATTGGTTGTAGAGCAAGGGATTTTTATTCTGGGCAGGTGTGAGCTTGTCCTTTTGTAAATTCTCAAAGATTCTAGACCATGTGCATGATAGGATAGCAGGGGAAACTTTTCTCTCAAGAAACCACTTCTACTATGTAGCATCATATTGAATTTGCAATGAAATCATTTTAATGTGAAGAGATATACTTGGTTCAAATAAATAACAAGATCAATTCTCTATGCCTAAAAATTTATTTAATTCAACTGTGGACTTTGATAAAAGAGAGATTAATAATCATACCAAATAAAATCAAGATATTTATTCATGTGAGTGTGAAAGTGTGGGATTTCAAATAAATGCTAATTTATCCAAAATAATGGAATATGACTGCAATACTTCAAGAATTGACAGGTGTAAAAATAGAAAAAAAATTTGAATATTTTGATGATGTTGATGTTTTGGATGTGTTTTATATTTTGGTTTTAATTTATGAATTGAAAGAATAAATAATATTACTGTTTTTTTTTTATATGGATGACTAAAATGAAACAATATGCAAAATAACTATATATACAATGATGAAATGACCATATTTATGCATAATAGCATTTAATATGCATAACGTTCATAGGTTCTTTAAGATATTTACCATCTAAGGTAGCTAATCTGTATGCTTTCGATCCAAATTTAGCAGTGATGATATATGGTCCAAGCTAGTTGGGCTCGAATTTACCTTTAAGATCTTTAGTTGCATTAGTATTTTTTGTATTTTCTTTTAAGACAAGGTTTTCAATCTCAAAGGATCGATGATGAACTTTCTTGAGGTATGTTCGTTTAATCTTGTTCTGATAGGCTCGAAGATTCTCCAAAGCATTGATGCACTTCTCATCTAGGAGTTTCAGCTAACTAAATCTGTCAGCACGATATTCATCTCCTACTTTAGAATATTGAAGTAGTAGAGCCAAAGAAGGAACTTCTAATTCAAATGGAAAAACAACTTCAACGACATAAACCAAAACAAAAGGTGAAGTGCCCATAGGAGTATGAACGCTAGTACGATAAGCCCACAAAGCAGGATATAATTGAATGTTCCAATCTTAGCCAAATTTATTGACCAGTATTTTGAGGATTTTGATTAATATTTTATTAGATGCTTCTGCTTGGCCATTACCTTGAGGATAATAGGGAGTGGACCAACGATGTTGAATTTTATATTTTTGACATCTTTATTTTTTAAAGTTCCATTATCTAAGATGAGATTTGCAAAAAATTCGAACATACAAATAATTTGAATAAAAATAAATTTGGAAACTTGGGTTCCAGTGCAAGAAGCTAAGGGCATAGCTTCAAACCACTTCATGAAATACTCGATGGCGATTATGATGAATTTGTGTCCATCAAATGACACAGGATTGATTTTTCCAATGATGTCTAAGCCCCATTTTGAAAAAGGCCAAGGAGATGATATAGCCTGCAGTTCTTGTGCAGATGCATGGAAAAGGCTAGTGTGTTTATGGCACTTGTCGTAATGATGCACGTAATCATGTGCATCATTCTACATGGTAGTCCAAAAATATCCTATCCTAAGGAGCTTCTTAGCAATGGCGCTACCACTAAAGTGTCCCCCACAAGATCCATCGTGGGCTTCACTCAAAGTTGATTTAGACTCTTCTAGATTCAAACATCTCAGTAGGATACCTTCAAAAGATCTCCTATATAATGTATTACCAATTATTACGAAGCGACTTGCTCATCTACGTAATAACCGACGCTAGTTTCTATTAAAACCTTCAGGGAAGGTCCCATTTTGAAGAAAATTGAATATATCAGTGTACCAAAGTTTAGGAGTAGTTTCGTTGATTAAAAACACATCCAAAGGTTCTAAGCATGATTTATTTGAAGTAGGTTCCTAGAGTCGACGAATAATGATGGTAGCATATTCGTCATCTAACTCCAAGGGTAAAAGAGATGCAACTGTAGCCATAGCGTCAGCCGCACGATTGCTAGTTTGAGGAATAGCTTCCAAGATAACTTGATCAAATAAAGATAATAATTGTAATACATATGCTTTATATGGATGCAATTTATCATCTCTGGTCTGATAAACATCATTAATTTGATTTATAACAAGTTGAGAGTCACCAAAAACTAATCTATTTTTAATTTTTAGTGCCAAGGCAGCTCGTAAGCCAAGGATTAGAGCTTCATATTCAGTAGTGTTATTAGTACAAACAAACATTAATTTAAATGATAGAGGTATAAGATGTTTTTGTGGAGATATTAGAATAATACCTACACTAGCCCCACTCATGCATCGGGCTCCATCAAATTATAAGGACCATTACTCTAGATGGTCTGCCTCTAGTTTAAGGCATTCATCAGGAAACTCAATGATGAGGGGATGGGTAGACTCTAAGGGTGCAATAGCTAATTGATTTGCTATGATTTGACCCTTAACAAAATTTTGTCCTATAAATGTGAGTTCAAACTCACTTAGAGCAAGAACCCACTTTGTCGTGCGACCAGACAAATAAGGTCGACTCATGAGATACCGCAAAGGATCGGATTTAGCAATAACATACATTTTCTGACTGAGCATATAATGGCATAATTTTTGTGTAGAAAATACAACTGCTAGACATAAATTTTCTAATGTTGTGTAACGGGTTTCATAACTAATTAATTTTTTGCTAATGTAATAATTGGCATGCTCTCTTTTCTCATCATCCAGTTGAGCTAACATAGCTCCTAAGGCAAAATCTAAAGTAGAAATATACAATATAAATAGGCGATCAGGTCTAGGTGGCAAAAGCACAAGCGGGTTAAGAAGATATTGTTTGAGGAGTTCAAATGCTTCCTGACATTCATTGTCCCAATGGAAAGAGACATCCTTAAGAAGCTTAAGAAAGGGTCCAATTTTATCCGCCAGCTTATCGATGAAGCGACGGATAGCTTGAAGCTTACCTTGTAAACTTCATAATTCAGATATATTTGTGGGCGCGGGCATATCAGTGATAGCCGCAATATTGAGAGGGTCAATTTTTATGCCACGTAAAGAAACTATAACCCCCAATAATTTATCGGACTTAACTTCGAATATACATTTGGCTAGATTCAATCGGATAAGATATTCCCTTAACCGATTAAATACTTTTCTCAAATCATCTAAATGGTCATATTCTTCAGTAGAGCTATAATGTCATCTACATAATCATGTAGTATATCATGCATCATATCATGAAAAATATAAGTCATGGCTCGTTGATATGTTGCACCTGCATTCTTCAAACCAAATGGCATTACTTTCCAACAAAAGGTCCCCCAAGGGGTAATAAAGGTTGTTTTAGCCTGATCTTTAGGAGCTATCCTGATATGATTATAACCAGAAAATCCATCCATTAAGGATATCATTCCACTCCCAGCAGTAAAATCAATGATCTGATCCATATTGGGAAGAGGAAAATCGTCTTTAGGATATGCAACATTAATATCTCTAAAGTTTGTGCAAACCCTAACTTTGGTAGCTTCTTTCTTAGTTACTGAAACTACGTTCGAGATCCATTCAACATAATCAATGGCTTGTATAAAAATAACATTAAGGATTTTTTCTAACTCCCCTTTGACCAGTAAGGCCACTTTAGGATGCATTTTTCTAATTTTTTGTTTAACAGGTTTAGCATCAAGATGGACTACTAGGTGATACATAACTACATAAGGGTCTAAACTTGGCATATCTTCATATGTCCAAGCAAAGACATCTTCATATTCTTTAAAAAATGCAATGTATTTATCCTATTTTTATTGACTCAATTCTGATCCAATGTTGATTATGTGAAGATTATCCTTGGTTCCAATGTTAATTTTCATGACATTTTCTACTTCCATGTGTAGATTTTTCTCAAAATTAGGTGGGGCGGGTGAAATGCCCAATTCTTGTAATTCTACCAAGGTTAGCTTGGATAATTCATCTTGAGGAGTCGTGGCCTCAAGTCGGGCTATACTAGGTATAGAGCCATCAAAATAAAATTCATGATGTAATAATTCCTCAATGGAGACATCATGGAAGATATCTCCCTCCAACTCATCGTCGAATTCAATGATAATCTCAGGGTAAGCTATAGATAGCATATTACATGTAAATGACTTATTCTTTAAATGTAAAGCATCACGTTTATCCAAATAATCTTGGTAACACATGAGTTGGTCATCATCCTCAAATGGGAAGGGCTAACCCTTACTAGGAAATAGTCCCACACCACATCGAGTGGGCCACAGTTCTACCTCAAAAGGTTCTTTCATACCATTTTGGAAAGGTCCTAAACCTTTCCCTTTATATCCAAATTTAAGCATTATAGATTTGTCTTTAATATACTCATTAGTAAAATAACATCGAGCATATCCATCATAATGAGTCTTTATGTTTCTAGGTATTTTACCCCAGTCATATCCCTTATAAATAAAAGCACAGCTCCCAACTTGGTAAATGTATCGCTCCAAATTTTTTGCATCCTTACCTTCAGGCTATAGGATCCACGCCCGAAAGGGGGATGCGAGAAGGATGGGACAATACCTCGGACTGAGAGGCCCTTTGAAGGTCCCGCCTCTCGGGGGAGGGGTATAAGGGTGAATTTTCGACGGATGGTGGGTTCACCAGGAAACTTTTGAGTGGCAGTTTCCACACCTAGGTTGATAGTGGGTTTGATGTGTTCATTTTGTACTTTAATCATTCAATTCCTAGGTTTGGCCAAGATGAATCTAAACTATTCTATATGCCAATGCTGATTTTTATGGATACAAAAAATATGAATAAATGCTAAACACAGAGAATATGCTAAAGGGGATAGAACATACCTGATTTCGGATGTCTGATGAAGATTCTAAGTTTTGTAGCAGTCCAGATCATCTCAACTCGTACGTAATCATCTGAGATCAGACGAGATCGTCGTCAATCTGACGAATTCGTCAAAAACCTGCAATCACAGGAATAGATACAAAATACCAAATATGCAACTGCAAAAGCAAAGGAGAATGATAGAAATAACAGCAAACATGCCTAAATAATAGATTCAAATAACAAATAAGAGAAATGCAGTAGATTTAATGATTGATTTTAACTTTATCATGCGGTTATGCTAAATGAGGTGAACTCCAAGATGCATAAATATAATAACTAAGATAATGTATAAAGAAATGCAGAAAACAATAAAGAGATGCAAACTCTGGACTCTGATTGCCCCCAATCTGGACTACAATCGGGATCACCTCCAATCGTACGAGATCATCTCGTGCTCCTCGACAGGATCGTCCGAAATCGCCTCGGAATCGCTTGCGACGATCCGAGCTAGCTTCGACCGAAAAATAGTAAAGTTCCTGCAAGAAAACATGAAATACATAATGCAAATGATGGTGTGAGGATGCTCTAAGGTGCGTGGAAGTTTTAGGGGGTTCAGGGGGTCAATCAGGGGGATAAACTGGAAAAATCTCAGTTTATATAGGATTAGGGAGAGGTTAGGAGGTTGGAGATCATCCCAATTTGGGAGATCTCCAACGGGGGAGACTCTAACTATGCAGACACGCTTTCTGCCCAGGTTAGAGAGGTTGTTGGAACAGAAGCTAAGTATGAAAATTTGGTTTTGGGACGAAATCGTCTGGACGTTCTGTTCCAGACGAATTCATCAGATCTGGGATGATTTCGTCTAATCTGCGATGATATCGTCCAACGGTCAAAACAAATCCTAAAAATGGCACGGAAAACGAGGAAAGCGGGTAACGAGCGGTTAACGGGCGGTTTGAGGTTAAAATTTGAATTTTTATCTTTTTACTAAGGTTTAACTGTGCCAATTTTAGGGTGCTACATTTTGCCCCCTCTTTAGCAAATTTTCTGAAGAAAATGCGTTAAAGACGAGTTCTTCCCATTTTACGAGAAAGCAAAAATGTACTCAATTTTCTAGACGACGATTCTTGGTCGAATCGTACGACTGTTGACTATGGTGCCCCCTCCGTGTTTTTACCCAAATCGAACGTTTGAGGTAAAAGCACGAAAAAGCAAAAAATAAAAAAAAAGTTGTTGTTTTTAAATAAAATTAAGAAAAATAGGGTAAAACCCTAATTCATTTTTTACTATTCATTTTTACTGGTTTTTAGAGCTCTGCAGACAAAAAATGGTGGAGACAACGCACCGATCGACAGAGGTCCGAAACGGGCTACGGGTAAGGATCTAATCCTAGTAAATTAGGTTTGAATTTAATTTGTGCAATTTTTTGTTTTAAATTTTGATTGTTTGGGGCATCGCGGCCATTTTTAGGCCGTCGACGACGTCGGGACGAAATCATCCCTAGATCGTCGATTTCATCGGAGGGCGAAATCGGTGAACTAGGGGCGATCCCGTCCAACAAGGGGCGATCCCCAAGTTGTGAAATCGGAGATGATTTCATCCTACAAAGGACGATTTTACCCAATTTGGGACGATATCATCCAATGGTGGATGATATCATCATATTTATGAAATTTAGCTTGATTAAAATGTATTTAATTTGATTTTAATGATTGGTTTATTAATGAATTTTATTGTTTTATTGTTTGTTTTGCAGAGGGGATTACTAAAGAGTCGAGAATGGAAATACGGGGGACTAAGAGATGACATAGCCACGCTCGACCAGGTAGAGTGCAACCGACTAGCACAGGTCGGTTTGCAGCATGTGGCAGAGATGCCACAAGTACCGATAGACATGGGGCTACTGACAGCCCTAGCAGAGAGGTGGTATCTGGGGTCATCCTGCTTCCGGTTATCGATAGGGGAGATGGCTCCCACTCTAGAGGACGTATGGAGGATCATGAGGATCCCCATACAAGGACGGTTGATGACGCCTATGGCCAATCAAGGCCAGGCTATGATGAGATTGACCGGAGACCCGAGCTTCGCCTTGGAGAAGGGCGGAGTGAACATCGAGTCTCTAAGGCAGATGCCTGGGGCATCTAGGCTGACTCAAGTTTTGGTAGGGGTGGTAGGTGGCTTACTATTGTGCCACCAGAGCGGGTGCAGACTACCATGGCTCCTATCAGATGTGGTCTGTGACATGAGAGACCACGGGTATAGGTTTGCATGGGGCAGCTTTGTACTATGTCGCTTGTATAGGATCCTGCATGGGGTCGTATACAAGGGAGGCCGATGTCTGGTCTTGACATCGCTACTACAGGTTTGGTGCTGGGAGCACATCATGGTGCGAAGGCCGGTAGGGCTCCCACTAATAGGGGTTGACCGGGAGAGGCCCCGGGTTTTCTACTGGTGGCTACAGAGGGGGTCACAGTGGCGGATAGATCTGTCGATGTCACGGAGGTTGCTAGATGACCTCATCCTAGACCAGATCACCTGGAGGCCATGGCGAGAGCACCCAGGGTGGGTAGAGGATGGGCAGGAGCTGGCTCGCATCAGGCGAGTCTACTAGCTGAGGATGGAGTGGGGAGAGGTAGAGCTCCACCGCTACGACCAGGTTCTATGATAGTTTGGTCTACAATAGGGGATCCCTTCTCTCAGGGATTACGAGTACTCTCAGACTATCCGAGATAGTACCACACTGAGCGGGGCTCCAGACATGCAACGATTCTAGAGTCAGGACACGGATGATGCCCCCATCCAGCCAATGGATGGTGATGATGTTAGGGTTATCGATGGATACGATGCTTGGTACGTAGGCATCCACCCTCCTCGGATGACGAGGGCATAGGGTTCGATGCATGCTATTGTGCAATGGATGGGGAGGCGACGCTAGGCTGCTATTGAGGCAGCACAGGGTCACGACGGGAGAGAGCAACGATGGTCTCCATAGGAGAGATGCCAGAGGATGGCACGAGCTCCACAGAGACCACAACAGATAAGGAGGAGGGAGGAGGGACTCCCTTCTCAGTAAGGGGAGAGACCACCATCACCCGATAAGGGCAAGGGTGTCGAGGTAGGGGAGAGCAACGAGACAGTGGCTCTTTAGGCTGAGGTTGCCCACCTTCGGGCTTAGGTGCAGAGACACTGCAGGATGAGGCTACATGGCTCAGAGCTTGGGGTGGAGGAGTGAGCATGCAGGAGTTGGCATGGTCTATGGCTCAGACTACATTCTACCGAGGAGCATACTACCAGATGGTTCCAGAGAGCCAGAGGTTACAATTGCCAATCGACATTACGGGGCCGATTAGGATGGGGTCATCGAGGACATCATCACGATCGATGTCGAGGACCCACGACATAGGGTGGACTCTGATGGGGCCTCCTCCTCCACCTCAGGGCGGGAGAGGAGATGAGGCTGAGAGCTCGAGGGCTTCTCGAGACTAGACGCTCATTGCATAGAGATTGTATTTATTATTATATATTTTTTGAGAGGATTGAGTATGCCAGGCTATTGATTGTGGCATACCAGTCCAGTTTTGATATGATGTACATAATTTGTTGATATATATATATATGGTTTTTTTGATGATATGACTTGTGTATATGTTGTATGATGCTTTAATGTTGAATTTTGCAATTGATTATTGATGATTCATGTGATTATGTCATTTTTAGAAATATTATAATTTTATGTCATGTTGTAAAATTTAAATGAAATAATCTGATGTAAACAATTGGTTGTTTTGGTGTGATTTGATGAAAAATAAAAGGGACTTCTAACAATAATTTCAAAGGACATTGTCATTGTTATAGACCATTTCATGGAGTCGCCGCTCGCTCGGTCGTCAAGCTAATCCCAGTATAGAAATATTGCTAAAAGTAAAAGAATGCTTAAGAGACTGTCTTAAGACTTTGTGTTGGATGATGGTGATGATTTGTTTTCAGATTTTCATAAAAATATTAAAAGAAATATGATTTTGCTAGGCATAAATTCCTAAGTGTGATAAAATTTTGAACAATTCCTTAGAAATTATACCATGGTTGCAAAATTGAATGTTGACATAATGACATGAAATAGAATAAGTGTTCGTTCGTTTTAAAGCACAATTGTGTAACATAATGATGTAAGCCATATGTTTTTTTTTTTTAAAATGAATGGGAAAATAAAATTAGAACAATGGTTTGCGCTAGGCATAGAATTATAGGTATAGACTTATACCATCATCACGAAATCCAAAGAAGAAATTGATATTTTAGTTTTATTGCATGATTGATTTTTGATTTTGAGATAAACAGAAAATAATAATATACAAACTTGACTTTATTTGCTAGATTTTGTAATAGGTTGTTTAAAAGAATTTTGGATTTTTGAAAACAATGTATGTAATTGTTTTTATACTAAACAGATGTTCTGAAATAAGAATAAAATTTATTCCAAAAGAGTTGCAGAAATATTTTAAATTATCTCAAAGACAAATGTAGATTTGTAAGGAACCCTCATGTGCATATGTGAGTTCATTGCCGATCTTGATTTATCATAATGATAGAGAATCTCTCAAATACAAATGTGTGTGCAATTGTATTGTTCGTTCACCAATTTTGAGCAAGATAATTTGATACAAGTAATTTGAATTAACCAAATGAATGTTCGTTGACCATGATTTATATGCATGTAACCGTACCAGACTACTATGTAAGTTAGGTTATCAAGAGCTAGCTAATCCATAAGCCGACATAGGTTCGTACAAAAGAAGGTCGCTAATGTGACAGACATATCACCACGCTAGGGATTACCCAAGGCCAAGCGGGTTGGGCACAAACCACCTGTTATGGGGCTTACCTCACAGTTTTCGAATAATTGAGAATTCCGGGGATTCAAGCTCATTCACCCTTCTTTTCTTTTCAAGGGGTAGGGAAAGGGATTTATTGCATTTTGCTTTTGCCTTTTTCTTCTTTTTTCTTTTTTTTTTTTTTTGTATTTTTGCTTGGAACTTGAGATAATGCTGAAATATTGTTGCGATGGTACAAAATGATATTTTTCTTTTTCTCATTTTCTTTGACTTTTCTTTTTCTTCCTATGCTAGGGATACTTGCTCGGATTAGCTGTAGAGCAAGGGATTTTTATTCTGGGTAGGGGTGAGCTTGTCCTTTTGTCAATTCTCAAAGATTCTAGACCATGTGCATGATAGGATAGCAGGGGAAACTTTTCGCTCAAGAAACCACTTTTACTATGTAGCATCATATTGAATTTGCAATGAAATCATTTTAATGTGAAAAGATATATTTGGTTCAAGTAAATAACAAGATCAGTTCTCTATGCTCAAAACTTTATTTAATTCAACTGTGGACTTTGATATAAGAGAGATTAATAATCATACAAAATAAAATCAAGATATTTATTCATGTGAATGTGAAAGTGCGGGATTCCAAATAAATGCTAATTTATCCAAAATAATTGAAAATATAACTGCAATACTTCAAGAATTGACAGGTATGAAAATAAAATATGTTTTTGAAGATTTTGATGATTTTGATGTTTTTATATTTTGATTTTGATGGTTTTTTTTTTTTGATGATGGAATTGGTGGTATATACAAGATGATCTATATACACTATACAAGGTTATTTGAGTATAGCATGTCTAAGGTTGCTTCAAAATCAAAGGAGGTTTTGAAGGATAATTTGGTTGTGGTGAAGGTAAGAACAAAAGGTGATGAATAAAAGGTAGTGATAACAAAAGCTTTGTTATAATGTAGAATAATGTAGCAAAAGATTTTACTTTTATATGTGTAAAATTGATCATGTTACAAAATAAAATGTCAGAAGGATAAGAAGGTTCTTCATTCTTATCACTATCTTCCAAGTCTTGATAATATGGAGGGAGCATATGTGAAAGATATGCATGGGTGTTATTTGGTAAACAAGGATGATCATATATGGATGAAGAAAAGTGATGGATAGAAGGTAATTGTGACAATGGAGAATGTATAGAACTTGATGTTTCAACCGTTAAATATTCTTCAAATGGTGTTGGGTCATTATGTATGGTAACAATTTTACTTGCAAGTTCAAACTTTAAACATTGGTGAAGAGTGGAAGGGACAACCCTCATCGTATGAATCCAAGGACTTCTGAGAAGTAGGTTGTAAGGTGAAGGGCAATATGCTACATAAAACAAAGTATCCAGGATCTTGGATCCAATATTAAGGGGAAGAATTATAGTACCTTGAGCTTCTTGAATTTCATTGTTAAAATATTTTATAATAACATTTGATTCATTAAGATCTTCTTCCTTTAATTTGAGTTTTTGGAATAATTGATAAGTGCATAAATTAAGAGAGGAGCCATTATCTACCATGATAGTTTTAACAGGTGTTTCTTTACTAGATCCTGTAATGTAAAGAGAGGAGTCTTCTTGTGGAGTAGAGGAAGGAATCTCCTCATCATAGAATGAAATATGGTTAACCTCAAGAGGGCTTACACCATTAATTATGTTCTTAGGGAAAATATCATGAGGAACAAATTGTTGGCTAGGTATCTTGAACAAAGTTTCCTTATGAGAACTTTGTAATACTTCTAAAAGGGATATCTTTGCTTGAGGATTAATCACTTGTTGTTGGCTATCAAAGTGGATTTCAGATTGAGATTTTGATTCTAAAGATGAGCTTTCTATGCTTACATTCCATTTTGGATCATTCTCTAGAGCCAAAGATAGTTTTGAAGGTTGGTCAAATGAGGAATCCATATCTTGAATATCAGATTGAGTTGATTGAACTTGAGGTTGCTCATTTGTAGTTTTTGTTACAATATTAGTAATATCATCATGATGGGACACATTAACATGCAATATTTGATTGGTTTCCTGTTGTTGATAATTGAATAGGGGTTCTTGGGAGATCCCCATGTCTTGATTGATTATTGGTATTTGTTGTGTAGGAGTTTGATAGTTTACTTGGAGATTTATAATCAGTTGTAGATTGTAATTCCTTTATATTAAAAAGACCCTCATCAATCAAATCTTGAATTGCACATCTTAAATCTTTACAATTTTGTGTCATATGTCCATCTACTCTATGATATTCACAATGTAGCTCAGGTTTAAACCAATCTGCTGTGGCATCAAGTTGTCTTATGGAAGGGAGTTCAATCTTATTTGTATCAAGTAAATGCTTGAGAATTATATCCATTGGTTGATTGAGCTTTGTAAATGTACGTGATGAAGGTTTTCGAGAGGTTTTTGATAAGTGCCTTAGGAGTTCAGTCATAAAAGGACCTAATGGTTTTTTACCTCTCTTTTCTTTGTTATGGGTAGAATGATGATAGGAAGATTGTGAAGTATGATGTGAGTGCATGGTAGGATTGGAAGAATAAGTATTTTCTTGTTGAAATGGATGTGTTGTATTGAAAGAAGAATATTGAAAGGGTGGAGGAGGATTGTATGTGGATTGATAGACATAATATGGATATATGGGAGAATAGATAATATCGTTATGAAGAGGATTGGAAAAGGGATTGTCCTGTTGGGGTAATGATGAAAAATGAGAAAAGTGTGATGGAGGTGATGTTGAATAGGGATGAGGTTGGTCATAATCAACAAATGTATTTGGCTGAATTCTTCCAACATTACTGATGGGCTCATATTGATTTGAGTAAAAACTCATGGTTTCTTTAGTACTTCTAAAAGTAATATTTAGTATCTACTATTTAGAATTGAATCTAAAACATACAAACTTGAAATGATGATTTTTTTGTTTTTATTTTTCTTGTATACATACATATATATATATATATATATTTTTTTATATTTTTGAATCAGAAATATGCCTATGTTATTCACGTCGGGTTCACCAAAATGTATCGCTCCAAATTTTTTGCATCCTTACCTTCAGGCTATAGGATCCGCGCCCGGAAGGGGGATGCGAGAAGGATGGGACAATACCTCGGACTGAGAGGCCCTTTGAAGGTCCCGCCTCTCGGGGGAGGGGTATAAGGGTGAATTTTTGATGGATGGTGGGTTCACCAGGAAAATTTTGAGTGGCAGTTTCCACACCTAGGTTGATAGTAGGTTTGATGTGTTCATTTTGTACTTTAATCATTCAATTCCTAGGTTTGGCCAAGATGAATCTAAACTATTCTATATGCCAATGCTGATTTATATGAATACAAAAAATATGAATAAATGCTAAACACAGAGAATATGCTAAATAGGATAGAACATACCTGATTCTGGATGTCTGATGAAGATTCTAAGTTTTGTAGCAGTCCAGATCATCTCAACTCGTACGTAATCGTCTGAGATCAGACGAGATCATCGTCAATCTGATGAATTCATCAGAAACCTGCAATCACAAGAATAGATACAAAATACCAAATATGCAACTGCAAAAGCAAAGGAGAATGATAGAAATAATAGCAAACAGGCCTAAATAATAGATTCAAATAACAAATAAGAGAAATGCAGTAGATTTAATGATTGATTTTAACTTTATCATGCGGTTATGCTAAATGAGGTGAACTCCAAGATGCATAAATATAATAACTAAGATAATGTATAAAGAAATGCAAAAAACAATAAAGAGATGCAAACTCTGGACTCTGATTGCCCCCAATCTGGACTACAGTCGGGATCACCTCCAATCGTACGAGATCGTCTGCGCTCCTCGACAAGATCATCTGAAATCGCCTGGAATCGCTTGCGACGATCCGAGCTAGCTTCGACTGAAAAATAGTAAAGTTCCTGCAAGAAAACATGAAATACAGAATGCAAATGATGGTGTGAGGATGCTCTAAGGTGTAAGGAACAAGTTTGCAAGGAAGTTTCTAGCTAGGGGGTTCAGGGGTTCAATCAGGGGGGTAAACTGAGAAAATCCTAGTTTATATAGGATTAGGGAGAGGTTAGGAGGTTGGAGATCATCCCAATTTGGGAGATCTCCAATGGGGGAGACTCTAACTACGTAGACACGCTTTCTGCCCAGGTTAGAGAGGTTGTTGGAACAGAAGCTAAGTATGAAAATTTGGTTTTGGGACGAAATCGTCTGGACGTTCTGTTCCAGACGAATTCGTCAGATCTGGGACGATTTCGTCTAATCTGCGATGATATCGTCCAACGGTCAAAACAAATCCTAAAAATGGCGCGAAAAACAAGGAAAGCGGGTAACGGGCGGTTTGAGGTTAAAATTTGAATTTTTATCTTTTTACTAAGGTTTAACTGTGCCAATTTTAGGGTGCTACAATATCCAAATTTAAGCATTATAGATTTGACTTTAATATACTCATTAGTAAAATAACATCGAGCATATCCTTCATAATGAGTCTTTATGTTTCTAGGTATTCTACCCCAGTCATATCCCTTATAAATAAAAGCACAACTCTCGACTTGGTAAATACTTCCCATAGGCTGTGGGAGGCCCAAAGTATGAGGAGATGGTGGCAAATTATTTAAAATAAGGGAATTTTGCATAGAAACATTCGTTTTCTCTAATATAAGAATTTTAGATAAATTGGGTAAAATCTCGTCAATAAGAACATAAAAGGTAGAAGAAACATTTCCTACATCTTTTGATGTGGAAACCATGCCTTTGGTGGATGTAGATGTTGTAGAGATGTCAATGGATGAGTCTATTATAGGTATAGAATTTATAGGAGTAGAACAAGAGACATCAGTTGTGGGATTAGGATCTTTTTGAGGTCCTAATGTGGTTTGTTTAGAGGATGGTTGAGCTGTATGTAGAGGTGGAACCGATGGAGAAGAATTAGATGGCATTGTGGGTGTGTGTTTCACACGTTTATATGGGTAATTAGAATTAGGATGTGTGGATGACAGAGTAGGGCAAAATTGAACTCCAATAGGTTTTGCCAAAGCACACATATCAAAGGGTCTAGGATCACCATGAATGGTAACCAATTGATTCTTAAATTAGAATTTAACACATTGATGTAAAGTTGAGGGAACAGCTCGCATTATGTTGATCCAAGGGTGACCCAAGAGTATATTGTACGATGCAGGGCAATGTACAATAAACACAATCGTATCCAAGGTTCTTGGACCAACCTGCAATGGGATGGTAATAACCCCACATGTTTCTTATGTTTCGTCATTGAAGGCTTTTATGATCATATCAGTTCTTTTATTTTGTCACTTATAAACCCAAATATTTGGTAGAAGTCAAAAGTGCAGATGTTTAAAGATGAACCATTATCAATCAAGACTCGTTTAACTGCTACATCTCCAATTAAGGTAGTAATATATAAGGGGTTATCCTTATGTAAACTATGTTGGGGTATATCTCTATCTTGAAAGTCAATACAATAAACTTCACAAGTTATTATAGTATTATCCATGGCTTCAGGTTGAATGTCTTGTGGTACCATCATCTGGCTTAATGTGAGCATTAATTCATCTCTATGGGTAGGAGAAGATCTTAAAATGTCCAAAAGAGAAATTATAGCTGTAATATTTGATAGTTGCTCATTAATATTATAAGGAGGTTTAGGTTGAATATTAGGTACCTGATTCCCTTTATTAGGAACCTTCAAAACAAATGGAGTTGATCCATCGTTCTGCATTTGATCTTGTTGAGATTTTTGAGCCTTTTGTCTAGTAACAACTCCAATGGTACCCACAATATTATTCTGTGGATGATAAATGGATCTTGGTCTAGCATTTATGGCTTGCTCATTAGAAAGTAATTGGTGAGACGATGGTCTAGTAGTGACTCTTCTTGGAAATGGTTCTTCTGGGACCATATAACTTGTGATAGGGAGAATAGGATTTGATTCATCTTTAGAGCTATTTGATTGATTTGATGTGATTTCCATATCACTCTCAATCTCGTATTTTGTATCACTAAGATCAGATATCTACATATTATATAGAGGCCTGGTTGTAACCATGGATAAAGTTGTGTCAAAGGTTTCCTGATCATGAACAGGTAAATGCCCACTAATAGTCCCTACATATCGGGTAGGATGGGGAACAATATGATGTTTGATTTGATTAGCCACTTCCTTGCCATGTTTTGGTAAAGGATGTTGAAATATTTCCAATGACTGATTGGCATTCTGATTCTAGTTTTGGGGGATTTTCTTTTGAGCATTATTAGGAGGATTTTGCTTAGGTTGAAAGGCTTGCACCTCCATATCATTGTTATCAATTAAGTCCTGTATTTTATGTTTTAATATTTTACAAGAGTTGGTAGTGTGTCCAAGTCCTCTATGGAAGTCACAGTGTAAATTAGCTCTATATCTAGGTATAGTTGGTTCAGGTTCCCGAATAGTTGGTAATTTAATCAAACCTCGTTCTAATAATTACGGAAGAATGGTTGATAAAGTTTGATTTAACCTAGTAAATTCTCGAGGAGGTTTATCAAGAGGTTTTAGTATAAACTTCTCCATTGTCTTTGTAGCATTAACAATAGCAATATTTCTACTATCGATGACTCCATCACCCACAACTCGTTTATTTTTATATTGATTTTTGGATGTTTTCTCATCGTCTTTCTTTTTAAGCTGGCCTCTTCTAATGAGAGCATCTTCCACTCTTTGGGCTAAGTCTATAGCCTGATCGAAGGTGGTCAAGGTAGCAGTTGATAATTTGTAAGATAGTTGGCCTTGTAAATTATTAATAAAGATGTCCAACATCTCCATATAAGGTAACACAAAGTGCAATTTTCCTATCACCTGTCTCCACCTAGCTAGGAAATCAGCAAAACATTCATCTTTGTCTTTTTTTAAATTGTACAAATATTTAATGGTCACATGCCTTTCGATATAGGCACTAAATTGATGAACAAAAGACTCGATTGTTTCTTCAAAATTCCTCAAAGAATTAGTGGGTAATTTATAATACCACTCTAATGCCATTCCTCCTAAACTTTTTGGGAACATTTTCAGCAATAACAAGTCATCATGTGATATATCATGACATGCTATCCTAAACATATGAAGATGCTCTATGGGATCTTCGATTCCTTTATATATGGGCAGGATAGGCATAGGAAAATGTTTAGGGTATGGTTGTGCTACGACTATAGGATCTAAAGGCTAACTACACATCTCTCAATAATTGTATGAGGGATGGTAGGGATCTATCTGGTCCATGCAGGAAACTAACTGTTTCACCACGGCTTCAAGATTACTAGTTTGTCCACCATGTTGGTTCGATGGGACATAAGCATGGGATTTATGAGTGTATGATGGTGTGACATAAGTATTAGATGCTATATTGCTATTATGCAAAGCGTTGGTAGGAATAGTATTATGAATAGGATTTGTAATAGTATTATGTTGTATCCTAGATTGTTGGTAATTGGTGTTTTGTTTTGCTTTGAGTTTTTTTTTATTTGAGGTATATTGCTCAATATCTTGGCAAAATAGAGTAGTAAATGATGGTTTCTTTTGTGCGGGAATAACCCTAGGCTTGCTATCAGGCACTTTAGATGGTTGGGTAACTTGTTGTTGTTGCATGTTCTGGATTATAGTGGCCATATCCAAATTGGATGGTCTAGCTTGATCACTCTCTTGATCAATAAAGGACAAGGGATTAGTGTGTGTGTGAAATACATCTTCTAGAGTTGCTTGAGTGTCACTAATTCGATCCTTGTCCATATGGACTGCTCTATTAAGAACACCAATATTAGTATTAATGAACTTCTAGAATTGTTTCATGTTTTCAAAAGTAATAGCTCCTCCCGGAGACATTTTAGGGGATGAGGATCCTTCCTCTCTAACATTTTCTTCTTGTTCATTTCTTACGGCAAAATCTTCTTCTTGCTGATCTAGGATTTATTCTTCCTGAACTTGGTCTTCAGGAAGGACATCTGGGTTATTTAATGGTTTTCCTAACCAATCGTCTTCATCTTTAGTCTGTTTTCCATTCCTAAGTCTAGGCATTGTGCTTAAACTTAGATTTCAGAAAATATATATACTTATATATATGCGATAGGTTTGAGAGGTATATATTTTAATTATATACCTACTATTATACTTAAAAGGGAAATTTTTTTATTTTTAGTTTTTTTTTTTTATGTGTTTTTTTTGTTTTTGTGTTTTATAATATCATTATAAAGATAACAAATAGCATTCTAGTTGCAAAAAAGAATAACAATAGTAAAAAGAATGACTTAATTTTCTATAAATAGTTTATGGATATCATTAATAGGATAAAGTTCATCAGGAGTCATGAAATGCTTCTCTTCAAATTGGAAATGGTTTTTCAAGAACTTGACAAAGTGTGCTATAGTAATATGATATGCTTCATACTCGAACTTGTAAAAATAAATTTCATGGAAATACTCTCGATACAACATAGCTCTAGAAACTCTATTCCATATTTTTCTATACGTAAGAATGACTTCTTGATCCTATATACGAGATAGAAACTTATGTACTACAACTGTATTCTCAAGGTATTCTTCAAAGGTGTACAATTTTGAAGACACAAGTGCTCTTTTATCTGCTAACCACCTATGGCAAGCTCTCTGAAGTTCATGGTACAAAGTTACCTAATCAGGATCCAGGATTCTATCTAGGACAAACCTCTTAATTTTCCTAAGTTTTGTTGATCTAGATTCAATGATACCCAATCTCCTATCAAGTTCGTCCCACAAAGGTTGGACTCTATTTGTTTGAGGTACTCTAAGCAAAGAAGTAATCTCTATGGCTATTAATTGATTTTCAACATTTATGGTGACAACTCGTCTTTTATTATAATCTACCATCTAAACATGATATGCAAATTTAACTGTTTGTCTAATGATTCTAGATGTTTTTAATAATATTTTTTTTTTGGATTGTTTTCAAAAGGTTTTTAGTTTCACGTCGGGTTCACCAAAATGTACTGACCCAAATTTTTCATGCCCTTACCTTCAGGCTAAAGGATCCGTGCCCGGAAGGGGGATGCGAGAAGGATGGAACAATACCTTGGACTAAGAGGCCCTTTGAATGTCGCACCTCTCGGGGGAGGGGTATAAAGGTGAATTTTTTATGGATGGTGGGGTTCACCAAGAAACTTTGAGTGGCAGTTTCCATGCCTAGGTTGAGAATGGTCTTGATGTGTTCATTTTATACTCAATCATTCATATTCCTAGGTTGGACAGAATGAATCTAAGCTATTTTATATGAAATACCAATTTATAATGAATACAGAAAGAGTGAATGAATCCTAAATACCAAGAATATACTAAATAAGAAAGAATGCACCTGATTCCAGATGTCTAATGAAGATTCTGAAGCTTGTAGGAGTCCAGATCATCCCGAATATGACAATATTGTCTGTAATTGTACAGAATCATCCCAAATTACAAGAGATCATCTGAAATCAGACAGGATCATTGTCGATCTGACGAATTCATCAGTTGAATTCATTAGAAACCTGCAATCATAAAAATAGACACCAAAAACTGAAATGCTACTACAAAGATAATGCAAAATGATAGAAATGACAGTATAAATGCCTAACTGATAAATCTAGATAACAAATTATAGGAAATGCATTGTTTTAATAACTTATTTTAACTTTATCATGCATTTATGTTAAAATAAGGTGAACTCCAGGATGCAGAATGAAAATAATCAAGCTAATGCATAATAAAATAAAGAAGGAATATAAGAAATGCAAACTCAGGGCTCTGATTACCCCCAATCTGGACTGTAGTAGATATCACCTCCAATCGTATGAGATCATCGTCGATCTGCAACAGGATCGTCCGAAATCATCTGGAATTGCTTGCGACGATTCGAGCTTCCTCCAGCTAAAGCACAGTGAAAACTTGCAATGAAAAATTAGAACTATGAGTGCAAAGCTTAAATAGTAGGGAAAATCAACCAGGGAAAGAGTTAGGAGGAGAGCCAGGCAGGGGATCCAGGGAGTTAGGGGGATAAACTAAGAAAATCCTAGTTTATATAGGATTAGGGGGAGGTTAGGAGGTTAGGGATCATCCCAATCTAGGAGATCTCCAACTGCGCAGACACGCTTCTACCCAAGTTGGAGAGGTTGTTGAAATAGAAGCTAATTATAAAAATTTGGTTTTGGGACGAAATCGTCTAGACATTCTGTTCCAGACGAATTCATCCGATCTGGGACGATTTTGTCTGATCGGTGACAATATCGTCCAACAGTAAAAACAACTCCTAAAAATGGCACAAAAAATGGAGAGAGCGGTTAACGGGCGGTTTCGGGGTTAAAATTCAAATTTTTATATTTTTACTAAGGGTTTAACTATGCCAATTTTAGGGTGCTACACATTGGTCTACACAAATGCATGAAGCAATTGTAATGGACATATCATCATGCGTAAGGATTTCTCCTTTCAGTTTTGTACAATGCTGAGAATTCCAAGGATTCAAGCTTAATTCCCTTCTTTTTGGCTTTGGATTTTTGCTCATATGTAGTGATGAAAATCACAATTTATTTTGATTTTGATTTTTTTCTCTTTGAGTGGGGATATTTTGTAGTGATGATAATCACTGTTTATTTTGCTCATTCTTAGTGATGAAAATCACTGTTTATTTTTTATTTTTTTCTTGAGCTTGATTTTTTTGTATTTTGAATATATGATTTGTGTATCGGATTTTTGCTTTTGAAATCTAAACTGTATGCTTGGCCTTTTGAATTTGTACTTTTTCTTTAGGATTTTGCATATTTTGATTTAAGCAAGGGATTTTGAAAGGGTAAAGCTTGTCCTTTTGCCAATTCTTAGCACCTTTAACCTGGTTGCATAGGGGGATAAGCAAGGATAATCCTTTTCACTTAAGGTAACCTAGAATGCTTTGCAGCTTTCATATTTTCCTTATACCAGGTAGGATTTTAGTGTTCCAATTAGTGACGGTATCATGAATATCCAAGGCTTTATCACAGCTAGGCCTTTCTTTCTACTAATCAAAGTTGTTTTCCTCAAAAGTTGATAATATTACTAGATTTGGTTGACTAACCGAAAAGCCTTAGTAATTATGTATAGCAATAAATAATGGTTGTGTTGAAAAACACAATTACACACATGTGGATGGAGGTATGGATATGAATGACTTGTGTGACAAACTATGGTATCACTTTTAAGACTCTCATGACATATCTTGTAATGTATGTGAAAATGCAATGCAATGATGTGGATGCAAAATGTGAAATGTAATTGTTTTTGTATTTTTTATTTTATGTTGTTTTTGTATTTTTGATTATTTTGACCAAGCAGTTTGAATTACTCTTGGAGCCTTTTTTATTTTATTTTTTACCAAGCAACGTGAATTACCCTTGGAGCCTTTTTGAATTGATGTTTGACCAAGTGGTGTGAATTACCCTTGGAGCCTTTGATTTGATTGTTTGACCAAGCGGTATGAATTACCCTTGGAGCCTTTGATGATTTTGGTTTTGACCAAGCGGTTTGAATTACCCTTGGAGCCTTTGATTTGATTTTTGACCAAGCGGTATGAATTACCCTTGGAGCCTTTGATTTGATTTTTGACCAAGTGGCTTGAATTACCCTTGGAGCATTTTATTTGATTTTTGACCAAGCGGCTTGAATTACCCTTGGAGCCTTTGATTTGAATTTTTGAATTTTATGTTTTTGACATATTTGAATGGTTTTTATTTTTGCCATATTTGAATGTTTTTGTGTTTTTGACATATTTGAATTTTTTTGTGTTTTTGACATATTTGAATATTTTTGTGTTTTTATGTGTAGAATGCCTTTAAGTGAATAATATTGAGAGGTTCAGGCTCTTCAACACCATCTAATGATATAAGGAAATATGCTCTAGGCCCAACTCTCTGTGAAATCATGTATGGACCTATCCAGTTTACCATAAACTTATCTCGCATATGCGGCGATAGATTTGAATTTTGTTGGTTTTCTTTGAGCACTAGATCTCCAACCTTGAATTCCCTTAGGTGGACTTTACTATTGTAATATCGTACAAGGAAATATTGGTAAACACGAAGATTCTCTAAAGCATTGACTCGGTGTTCATCAAGAAGCATCAATTGATCAAGGCGGCCTTGTCGTGTAGCTTCATCATCTATGAAGTCTTTTAGTGCTATGCGTAGAGTCAGGATTTCCAAATCTAGAGGCATGATGGCTTCAATGCCATATACTAGTGAAAATGGTATTTCCCCAATGGGCATCCATATACTAGTCTTGTATGCCCATAGTGCAAGAGGCAACTGCATGTGCCAATCCTTGTGATTTTCTTACACTGTCTTCCTCAAAATGGAGACTATTGTTTTGTTTGAGGCTTTTGCTTACCCGTTTGCTTACGGATAATAAGGCATTGAAAAACTATGCTAAATATGGTATTTGTTCATTAAAGCATGTATATTTTTGTTCTTGAAATATGGCCCATTATCTGACATTACCTTAGAAGGGACCCCAAAATGAATTATAATATTATGGAGTATAAACTTCGCTATCCTTGGTCCAATTGTTGATGTTAATGGGATCGCTTCTACCCATTTAGTGAAGTATTCTGTGGCTGTTATGATGAATGTATGTCGGCCTAAGGACGGAGGTGAGATCTTCCCAATCAAGTCTAGTCCCCTCTATGAGAATGGCCATGCTGCCTAGATGGGCTGCAAAGCTTGTGATGGTAAGTGCATTAGGTTTGCATGATGTTGGCACTTACTACATTTCTTGGTATACTGGCAGCAGTCCTTTTTCATTGTGGGCCAATAGCAACCCATTCTCAAGATGCGCTTAATGATGTCCATGCAACTAAATTGGCCTCCACATGTTCTATCGTGAGCTTGCAAAATTGCCCAAGATGCTTCCTGGGGCTCAAGACAACAGAGTAATACTCCATCATATCCTCATCTATAGAGTATTTCTCCTAGAAAAATGTATCTTGTTATTCTTTGTTTAAATGTTTGAATTTCTATATGCGACAAACCTTGAGGCATTATTTCAAGCTTCAAGAAGTCCCACAGTTGGGAAAGCCAATCCTGATAGGCCACAACCTCTATAGAATAGACATCTTGATCTTCCTACATTTCCAAGGTAGTGAACACGGATTGAGGAACAAATATATGGTATATGGTCACACCACACTCTATGGGTCCTTGGGAGATCAACGACCCCCAAGGTGTTTTTTGCAAGAAACATCTGGCCACAAAGGACCAATCCTGATTTAGTTCAATGTTGATCATGTTTACTGATTCTTGATTGTCAAAAGCTTCACGATGTATTGTTGAGTGTGAAAGCACTTTCACATGAATGGTTGTAAAATCAACAGACAGATTTTGAGGGATTAATAATCCCAAAGATGCCATGGTTTCTGCAAATCTATTCGACGTACAAGGGATTGCCTCGATGTCATACCATTCTAGAAAGGCTAAGTAATTGTCAATAAGTTCCTTGTAAGCCTTCAGGAGTGGGCACCTGCATTGGAAGAGTCCTTTGACCTGAATTACTATGAGCAAGGAGTCACCAAAGATATTCAATCTTTTAATGCCCATCACTACGGCTATCTGGAGTCCCAAGATCAATGATTTATATTATGTATTGTTTTTTGTGCATGGGAATTCTAGTTTGAATGATAATGGTAATGGAGTATGCGGTGTGATAAATACAATCCCTACTCTAGCTCCTTGTTCACACTTTGAACTATCGAAGAACAATGATGTCTTTTACTCTCTTAGGTTCTTCGAGTTATTGCGGATCTGATAATGCAAATACCTCATCATCAGGCAATTCTATGGTGAGAGGCTTGTTATCCTGAAGAGGCACCTCTGCTAATTGATCTATTATGACTTGTCCCTTGATGGACTTTTGGCTTATGAACTCTAGATCAAATTCTATCAATAGCATGATCCACTTTGCGATACATGTATTGTGATATGTCTTGCTCATCATGTACTGCAAAGAATTTTTTTTTTATATGACATAGGTTGTATGGCTCAACATGTAGTGTCACAACTTTCGAGTTGCAAAGACCACTTCTAAACATAATTTTTTGACATACACATATCCTAGCTCATAGCTCACCAAGGTGTGACTAATGTAATTTATGGCTTGCTCTTTATCTTGTGCATTCTTTTGGGCTAAGATGGTGCCTAATGTGAAATCAGTAGCCGATATACAGTAAAAATGGTATGTCTGACCTTGGTGGAGCCAATACTGGCGATAGTTCTAGATAAGTCTTGATCTCTGCAAAGGCTTTATGGCATTCTTCATCCCAATGAAAGTGGACTTCCTTGCATAGCAACCTATTCATAGGTTTGTATTTGTCTGATAATTGCACAATGAATCTTTTTATGGATGTTATCTTGCTTTGTAGGCTCCTCAATTCCCTAATGTTGGTAGGGGCAGCCATTTCTAGTATAGCCTTTACCTTTGCAGGATCAACTTCGATACCTCTCTTGGATACGATGAATCCTAAAAGCTTGCCAAAAAGTACACCAAATACACACTTCTTAAGATTCAATCGGACATTGTGTTCTATGAGGCAATCAAAGACTTGTCTAAGGACTTCGGCATGCTCTTACCGCAGTAGGGACTTGGCTAGTAAGTTATCCATGTAATCTTCCAAGATCTTATGCATATAGTCATGGAATATGTATGTCATGGCCCGTTGATGTGGCACCAGCATTTTTGAGATCGAATGGCATCACTTTATAATAGAATGTTCCCCATGGATTAATTAAAGCAATTTTATGTTGATCTACGAGCTTAATCCAGATTTGGTTGTATCCAAAAAACCCATCCATTAGGGAGAGCATTTCATGACCTATGGTTGCATCTACAGGAGCATCTATGTTTGGCAATGGGAATGAATCCTTTGGTGTTGTTCTATTCAAATCTCTAAAATTCATGCAGATACGGACTCTTTCGTTAAGTTTCCCTATGGGTACCATGTTAGACACCCACTCAGGGTAGTCAATAGGAACTATGAATACTACATACAATAGTTTTTGTAATTCGTTCTTTACCATCAAAGCAACGGTTGGATGCATTTTCCTCAGTTTCTGCTTGATTGGCTTCTTTATGGGACCCAATGAAAGGTTTTGAATGACTAACTTTGGATCTATCCCTGGCATGTATTTTTAATTCCAAGCAAAAATATTTGGCCTCTCCTTGAGGAGAAGAATCAAGATGGCTTGTTCCTGTGGAGATAGACTTTCTCCGAACTTGACTTTCCTTGGTTGGGTAGGATCATCACTGATGTCCACCTTGAAAGTTACTTCTATAGCCATATGTGACCCATCCTCTAACTAATGAGGCATGGGCATCAAATGAATGTCATCAGTGGGATTCATAGGACCTATTGACTCATGTTCCAAACCAACATGGAAGAGGTCATATGCACAACCTAATACAATATGGAACGGTTGTAACATCTCTTCATTTGGGAAGAGGTCTTCTGGCTCTATGGGTGAACTAGAGTGATTCCAATAAATAGCATCTATGTCAAGATGTAATGATTTGGTAGGATTTTTTGGATTATGAAGTGGAGTGATCAAATTTATGGAGATCATGTTGATGGATGGGATGAAATCTTCAGGTTCACATGAGTGCAATCTTGTCTTAGGGGTTTCTCTTCCATACTTGCGATGAGGTTTTGGAGGAACGGGAATTTTTGGATCTAGCCTATGAGGAGGGCAGACAATAGGATCATTGGGCTCTAACTTCTCTCTGAATCTAGGCAGAGGAGGATTAACCATCCGATGAATGGCAGTTAGGTCAATAGGTCTCCTCAAAAATCATAGTTGAGGATCTATGGCACGAAGTACCGCCTCTCTCTCTACTAGCTTGTTGACTTGTCACAAGTGGTGAGGTCTAAGATAAGGTCTCATCCTCAAATTCATCATCACTTATCCAAAAACCATTAGCATTGGTATGCAGCCCTAAGACAAAGGGTTCACGTCTTGGCCCTAAGTAGGCAATCTCTATTTCATCTTCATATTCTTCATCACTTATGAAGAATCCATTTGCATTTGTCTCTCACCCCAAAGTTAGGGGTTGATGGCTTAAGCCTAAGTAAGCTCTTTCTATTGAGTCTTTTGATTCATAGTCATATTCAATATCATCATGGATGGACCATGTGAACCTTTGTAAATAGCGAGGCCCTTGATAGGCTAAGCCAAGTTGTGCCTCATTATCACTTGCTTCATATCCATTCTCCTCATCCCACGAGTTGTACCCTATTGGGGTGGAATCAATTGAGGTGTTTGGATGATAATTTTTTGGAGGCGGTATGTTTACCGTGGCTACTTGTCTATTGTTGCTATTCTCAAGGGGTGATAAGGAATGAAATCAATGTCTTCTCCCAACCTTATTCTTAATATTTCCAATGTTGCTGCAAGCGAGTCATCTCAACCTCCGCTATAATAGCCTAAGCCAAATATGTCAGAAGGAAGCTGATATAGTGGCCCATAATGCCTCTTGCATCCCTGCTCATATATGCCAAGGCCATAGCCATGCCAATGGCAACGCTCAAAGTAGCTTAGAGAAAACTCGGGATTAGAGAGGTAATGAACATTGACTGTGAATAATTCTTCACCATATCCTTCTATATCTAAAGACTTATGAGCATAGTCTAGGCCGGCATAGAAAAAATTGGTTTGGTTGGGAGGGATTCCAAGTGGAACCACTATTCCTACTGGTGGCCTCAAGTCTTTAGGCCTCCCTATGTCCTATGCATAATCAATGATAGGTGTAAAGGTGATGCTCTACACAAGGTATTCCATTATACCTGTGCTTGCCAAGTGTATTGATGCATGAGATATGGATGACCCCATGGATGATACTGGCGAAGTAGGGTGATAATCACTATCTTCATCTTGATCTTGAGGATCTTCCTCTTCCATAGGACTTGGTACTTCGACAATGGCTACAGTTGGCACTTATTTGGGCCTCTCTTCCTTAAATAAGGGGGCCTTTAGCTTTTGATTGTCTTTTGGTTTTGATGTTGATGGTACTTTAGAAGCATTGATTGTCTTGAGTGCACCAGGAGGTGTTGATGTGCCTGGGTCTTTTATTACCCCTTTGTCTTTGTTATCAACTTGTGTGGTTGGGGATGAAGGTGCCACGTATAGGTGAGTAGAAGGGATCATGAATTCTCCTAGAATATCTACTTTATTAATGTATTTAAAAGGCTCTTCATCGGCCAAAACCACATAGACTTTGCTTTCGTGCACATACTTAACACACTGATGCAAGATCAAAGGCATGCATTTCATGGCCCTTATCCAAAGGTGCCCTAATAGTATGTTGTACTGCATATCACCTTCCAAGACATGACACTTCACGGGGATGGTCTTGTGCTCTACCTTGATGGGTAGGACTATCGTTCCCATAGTATTGCATAAAGCATCATTAAAAGCTCTCAATGTATAAGTTCTTGGAATGATATTGGTCTTGGGTATCTTGAGGTGCTCTATTATAGTTGTGATGTTGTTTATCGATGAACCTGTATCGACCAAAACCCTCTTGAAATGTAAGTCATTTATGGCCACTACAATGTTTAGCGGAGGGTCTGGTAAGGCAACAAAAAATGTCTTAATCTCATTATCATAGAATCAGATTATAGGTTCCTGGAATTCTTGTACTTGTCCTACAAAGTAAGTGAATGCATTCGCATCTTGCGGTTGAAGCTCAATTGTTCTTAAAATCTCCATTAGAGTCTCTCTATGCTTTGGAGACTATTGTATGATCTCATAGATGGATAACTTAGTTGGAGTCATCTATATATTTTGCTCCAATATATTATGAATAGTTACCATAGGTCTCATTGGTGGACCTAGAATGTTGTCTTACCTTTTCCTAGGAGTGGTTGGGATGTTCATGGGAGCTATAGGCGGTTGTGGTTGACCATACCGCCTAGTCCTTGTTGCTATGTTAATGATCTCAACCATCCCAACGCATCCATGGGTAGGTATATCAGCTCGAACCTGATTGAATTGGGCCCCTCGCCCTTGAGGGACCTCATGATTGGGCAATGGGTTTTTGTATATGCCCATATCTCTATTATCGGGAGCTAGTGGGTTGTCAACTTTGAGCTCTCCTGCCTCAATCATGTTTTGCACTTGATGCTTAAACCCGACGTAAGCTTCAATGTCATGTCTCGGTATCCTATGATAAGGATAAAATTGATCTTCCCTATATCCTTTTGGCTTAGTATGGTTGGGATATACAAGAGGTATATTAGTAAATCTAATCCTCCTGGCCTTACTTAACTGATTAAAGATTGATTGCATTAATTCTGTTAGAGGCATGAAATAATGAGGCGGCTTGCATTCTCAGTTTCTTCCTTGATTGTTCTTTTGGTCATAGTTGGTTGGTGGGGGATGTTCTTGATAGTTATATGGTTGTTGTGCACCCCCATCCTTGGGTGTAGCCAATACGACTTGATTTACTGGAGCAGGGTTACCCTGCTTCTGCGTGTACTTGTCATTATTTGCATTCTTGTTCCACTCCTTTTTGTTTTGAAGCTTAATGGTTCCCTCATCTACTTTTATCTCTTCAATGAGCTTGGCATGTGCTAAATCTTTCTCAAACGAATGATATTGTTGGAGTTGTAGCAAGAGGGAGATATGTTTTGAACAACTTTTGGTAAACATACGAATGATCTCTTCTGTGGGAACGGAGAATGATAATTTTGCCATGATTTTTCTCCACCTATTCTCATAATCCATTACTGGATCATCATCATACTATTTTAGGTTTACCAGGTCTGAAAGGTTCACCTTCTTCTTAGAACCAAAGGAGAAACGCTTCAAGAATGCGTTTACTAGTTGTTCAAAGTTGGTTATGCTATGCTTAGGTAGTTGGTTGAACCATTGAGTGGCAGCACCTGAAAATGTTATTATAAATTTTCTTAGCATGAGAGTGTCATTGTCTTCAAGATGAAAATAAGCGTTGATAAAATTAGTGACATGCTCTTGTGCATCCTCTTCACCTTTAAACTTTTCTAACCTAGGCATCTCAAAGTGCTTAGGACATGGAGGGCTAGGGATTTATAGGCACAATGGTTGATTGTGTATCTTGATCAATGTTGGTGAGTTCCCAGCAACCTCTTGTTTCTCAAAGGTTGACATCTTTTTAGCAAGCTTTTGAAATGCCTTTTATGCATGGATTTCCTCCTCGTGCAAGCCTATTCACATTGGCAATGGAGGTAACTCTCTATTCATTCGATTTGTTCCATTTTCCTCCCTCCTATGAGGGGAATCAGGATTGTGATCTTGATTTGTTATGTTTTCCCTCCCTCCATTAGTTGGATTTTGTTCATTATTTTGTGGGGGATTTCATTGTGGGCTATCTTGTCTAGTGCGCCTTTTCTTAGGTGAGTCAGCGTGTCTTGTTCTTTGGTGGTCACCATCATTTATCTATAAATTGTTAAGAGCTAGCTGCTCAGATTGCTCTCTTAAATGTTGCTCATATTGGCACAAGAGTATTTCTCTTTGTTTCTCTTGTTCGAGAGCTTCCACTAACTCTCGCTCTTTGCGTAATGCATTTTCTAACCACCTCATTCGGTCAACTTGTGCTATTGTAGAATACTTATGTTTATCTAACTCTGTTGTTGTAGTATTGACTCGTAGATTCCTCGAGGGAGTTTTTGCTATATTTGTACTCTTGCTAGTTAATGTGACTTATTCAGTGTACTATTGAATATCCCTATGATCATTGTATCGCTCCAAATTTTTTGCATCCTTACCTTCAGGCTATAGGATCCGTGCCCGAAAGGGGGATGCGAGAAGGATGGGACAATACCTCGGACTGAGAGGCCCTTTGAAGGTCGCACCTCTTAGGGGAGGGGTATAAGGGTGAATTTTTGATAGATGGTGGGTTCACTAGGAAACTTTGAGTGGTAGTTTCCACGCCTAGGTTGAGAATGGGTTTGATGTGTTCATTTTGTACTTTAATCATTCATATCCTAGGTTTGGCCAAGATGAATCTAAGTTATTCTATATGCCAATGCTGATTTATATGGATACATAAAGCATGAATAAGTGCTAAACACAGAAAGTGTGCTAAATAAGATAGAATGTACCTGATTTCGGATGTCTGATGAAGATTCTGAGGTTTGTAGAAGTCCAGATCGTCTCAAATCTTACATGATCATTTGCAATTGCATAGAATCATCTCAAATCACAGTCGATCATCTAAGATCAGACAAGATCATCGTCGACCTGACGAATTCATCAGACGAATTCGTCAAAAACCTGCAATCATAGAAACAGATACCAAAAACCAAAAAATGCAACTGCAAAAGCAAGGGGAAATGATAGAAATAACAATAAACCTACCTAAATGATAGATCTAGATAACAATTAAAGGAAATGTATTAATTTAATAATTTATTTTAACTTTATCATGCATCTATGCTAAATGAGGTGAACTCCAAAATGCAAAAATAGAATAAACTAAGTTAATGCATAAGGAAATGAAGAGAGAAGATAAAAGAATGCAAACTCTGGGCTCTGATTGCCCCCAATCTGGACTACAGTCGAGATCACCTCCAATCGTACAAGATCATCGTCGATCTGTGACAAGATCGTCCAAAATCATCTGGAATCGCCAACGACGATCCGAGCTTGCTCTAGCTAAAAAATAGTAAAATTCTTGCAATAAAAACTTGAAATACATAATGCAAACGATGGTGCGAAGGTGTTCTAATGCATGAGAAACTAAAGTTGCAGGGAAAATCAACCAGGGAATCAGGGGGATCAGCCAACCAGGGGGATAAACTAAGAAAATCCTAAGTTTATATAGGATTTAGGGAGAGGTTAGGAGGTTGGGGATCATCCTAATCTGGGAGATCTCCAATGGAGGAATCTCCAACTGCGCGGACACTCTTTCTGCCCAAGTTAGAGAGGCTATTGAAATAGAAGCTAATTATGAAAATTCAGTTTTGGGACGAAATCATCTAGACGTTCTGTTCCAGATGAATTCGTCCGATCTGGGACGATTTTGTCTGATCGTCAACGATATCGTCCAATGGTCAAAACAACTCCTAAAAATGGCGCAAAAAATAAGGGGAGCGGGTAACAAGCGGTTTCGGGGTTAAAATTCAAATTTTATCTTTTTACTAAGGTTTAACTGCACCAATTTTAGGGTGCTACATTTTGCCCCCTCTTTAGAAAATTTTTTGAAGAAAATACGTTAAAGACGAGTTCTTCCTATTTTACGAGAAAGAAAAAATTTACTCAATTTTTTAGACGACGATTCTAGGTCGAATCGTACGACTGCTTACTATGGTGCCCCCTCCGTGTTTTTACCCAAATCGAACGTTTGAGGTAAAAGCATGGAAAAGCAAAATTTAAAAAAAATGTTGTTTTTAAATAAAATTAAGAAAAATAGGGTAAAACCCTAATTCATTTTTACTGTTCATTTTCACTGTTTTTAGAGCTCTGTAGACAAAATGGTCGAAACAACGCACAGATCAATAGAGGTCCGATGCGGGCTACGGGTAAGGATCTAAACTTAGTGAATTATGTTTTTAATTTGATTTGTGTAATTTGCAATTTAAATTTTGACTATTTTGGGGCATCGCGGCCGTTTTTAGGCCGTCGACGACGTCGGGACGAAATCATCCCAATTTCGTCGAAATCGTCCCTAGATCGTCGATTTCATCTGAGGGCAAAATCGGCGAAATAGGGGCGATCCCATCCAACAAGGGGCGATCCCCAAGTTGAGAAATCGGAGATGATTTCATCCTACAAAGGACGATTTGACCCAATTTAGGATGATATCATCCAATGGTGGATGATATCATCATTTTTATGAAATTAAGCTTGTTTGAATTGCATTTAATTGATTGTAATAATTGTTTTATTAATGAATTTTGTTGTTTTATTGTTTATTTTGTAGAGGGGATTACTAAAGAGTTAGGAATGGAAATATGGGGGGCTGAGGGATGATGTGGCCATGCTCAATCAAGTGAAGCGAGACCAACTAGCACAGGTTGGACTACAACATGTGGCAGAGATGCCACAAATACCGATAGACATGGGGCTACTGACAGCCCTAGCAGAGAGGTCGTATCCAGGGTCATCCTACTTTTGGTTATCAATAAGGGAGATGGCTCCAAATTTAGAGGACGTATGGAGGATCTTGAGGATCCCCATACAAGTATGGTTTATGACTCCTATGGCCAATCAGGGCCAGGCTATGATGAGGTTGTGCAAAGACCCGAGCTTCACCCTAGAGAAGGGCGGAGTGAACATCGAGTCTCTGAGGTAGATGCCTGGGGCATCTAGGTTGACTCAAGTTTTGGCAGGGGTAGTGGGTGGCCTACTGTTGTGCCACCAGAGCGGGTGCAGATTACCATGGCTCCTTTTAGATGTGGTCTACGACATGAGATACCACGGGTACATATTTGCATGGGGTAGCTTTGTACTGTGTCGCTTGTATAGGATCCTGCACGGGGTCGTATACAAGGGAGGCCGATGTCTGGTTTTGACATCGCTACTGCAGGTTTGGTGCTAGGAGCACATCACGGTGCGGAGGCCGATAGGACTCCCACTGATAGGGGTTGACCGAGAGAGACCCCGGGTTTTCTATTGGTGGCTCCAGAGAGGGTCACAATAGTGGATAGATCTGTCGATGTCTCGGAGGTTACTAGACGACCTCATCCTTGACCAGATCACCTGGAGGCCATGGAGAGAGCATCTAGGGTGGGGAGAGGATGGACAGGAGTTGGCTCACATCAGACGAGTCTTTTGGCTGAGGATGGAGCGGGGAGAGGTAGAGCTCCACCGCTATGACCAAGTTTTGTGATAGTTCGGTCTACAACAGGGGATCCCATCTCTCAGGGACTATGAGTACTCCTAGACTATCCGGGATAATACCACACTGAGCGGGGCTCCGGATATGCAGTGATTCTAGAGCCAGGATGTGGATGATGCCCCCATCCAGCTAATGGATGGGGATGATGTTGGGGTCACTGATGGATACGATGCTTGGTATGCAGGCATCCGCCCTCCTCAGATGATGAGGGCATAGGGTCCGATGCATGCGATTGTGCGACGGATGGGGAGGCGGCACCAGGCTACCATTGAGGCAGCACGGGGTCACAAAGGGAGAGAGCAACGATGGTCTCCATAGGAGAGATGCTAGAGGATGCCATAGGCTCCACAGAGACCGTAGCAGACAGGGAGGAGGGAGGAGGGATTCCCTTCTCAGTAGGGGGAGAGGCCACCATCGCCCGATAAGGGCAAGGGTGTCGAGGTGGGGGAGAGCAGCGAGATGGTGGTTCTTTAGGTAGACTCTACAGGATGAGGCTACATGGCTTAGGGCTCGGAGCGGAGGGGTGAGCATGCAGGAGTTGGCGCGGTCTATGGCTTAGACCACATTCTATTAGGGAGTATACTTCCAGCTGGTTCCATAGGTCTAGAGGTTACAGCTGTCAACCGGCATTGCGGAGCCGATCAGGATGGGATCGTCGAGGACATCCTCACGATCGATGATGAGGACCCGAGACATAGCGTGGACCTCTATGGGGCCACCTCCTCCATGCTAGGGTGGGAGAGGAGATGAGGCGGAGAGCTCGAGGGCTTCTCGAGACTAGCCACTCACTGCACAGAGATTGTATATATTATTATTATTATTTTTTTAGAGGATTGAGTATGCCAGGGTATTTATTGTGGCATACCAATCTAGTTTTGATATGATGTACATAATTTGTTGATATATATATATGGTCTTTTTGATGATATGACTTGTGTATATGTTGTATGATGCTTTAATTTTGGATTTGTTTGGTTGATTATTCATGTAATTATGTCATTTGGAAATAGTATAATTTTATGTCATGCTATAAAATTTAAATGAAATAATCTGATGTAAACAAATTGGTTGTTTTGGTGTAATTTGATGAAAATAAAGAGACTTCTAACAATAATTTCAAAGGACATTGTCGTTGTTATAGACCATTTCATGGATTCGTCGCTCGCTAGGTCATCAAGCTAATCCCTGTATAGAAATATTGCTAAAAGTAAAAGAATGCTTAAGAGACTGTCTTAAGGCTTTGTGTTGTGATGATGAAAAATGATGATGGTGATGATTTGTTTTCAGATTTTCATAAAAATATTATGCATGAAATATATTTAAAAAAAATGATTTTTGCTAGGCATAAATTCCTAAGTGTGATAAAATTTTGAATAATTCCTTAGGAATTATACCATGGTTGCAAAATGGAATGTTGACATAATGAAATGAAATAGAAAAATGTGTTCGTTCTTTTTAAAGCACAATTGTGTAACATAATGATATAAGCCATATGTTTTTATAAATAATAATGAATGGGAAAATAAAATTAGAACAATGGTTTGCGCTAGGCATAGAATTATAGGTATAGACTTATACCATCATCGCGAAATCCAAAAAAGTAATTTTATTGCATAATTTGATTTTTGATTTTGAGATAAACAGAAAAAATATATAAACGTGACTTTATTGCTAGATTGTTGAATATGTTGTTGAAAGAATTTTTGGATTTTTGAAAACAATGTATGTAATTGTTTTTATACTAAACAGATGTTCTTAAATAAGAAGATGAAATTATTCCAAAAGATTTGCATAAATATTTTAGATTATCTCAAAGACAAAATGTAGATTTATAAGGAATCCCATGTGCATATGTGAGTTCATTGTCGATCTTGATTTATCATAATGATACAAAAATCTCTCAAATACAAATGTGTGTGCAATTGTATTGTTCATTCACCAATTTTGAGCAAGATAATTTGATACAAGTAATTTGAATTAACCAAATAAGTGTTCGTTGACCATGATTTATATGCATGTAACCGTACTAGACTACTATGTAAGTTGGGTCATCAAGAGCTAGCTGATCCATAAGCAGACATAGGTCTGTACAAAAGAAGGTCGCTAATGTGACAGACATATCACCATGCTAGGGATTACCCAAGGCCAAGCGGGTTGGGCACAAACCAATTGTTATGGGGCTTACCTCATAGTTTTTGAATAATTGAGAATTCCAAGGATTCAAGCTCATTCACCCTTCTTTTCTTTTTCAAGGGGTAGGGAAAGGGATTTTATTGCTTTTTGCTTTTGCTTTTTCTTTTTCTCTTCTTTCTCTCTTTTTTTTTTGTATTTTTGCGTGGAACTGAGATAATGCTGAAATATTGTTGCGATGGTACAAAATAATATTTTTCTTTTTCTCATTTTCTTTGACTTTTCTTTTCCTTCCTATACTAGGGATACTTGCTCGGATTGGTTGTAGAGCAAGGGATTTTTATTTTGGGCAAGGGTGAGCTTGTCCTTTTGTCAATTCTCAAAGATTCTAGACCATGTGCATGATAGGATAGCAGGGGAAACTTTTCGCTCAAGAAACCACTTCTACTATGTAGCATCATATCGAATTTGCAATGAAATCATTTTAATGTGAAAAGATATGTTTGGTTCAAGTAAATAACAAGATCATTTCTCTATGCTCAAAACTTTATTTAATTCAACTATGGACTTTTGATATAAGAGAGATTAATAATCATACCAAATAAAATCAAGATATTTATGCATGTGAGTGTGAAAGTGCAGGATTCCAAATAAATGTTAATTTATCCAAAATAACTAAAAATATAACTGCAATACTTCAAGAATTGACAAGTACGAAAATAAAAGATGTTTTTGAAGATTTTGATGATTTTTATGTTTTTATATTTTTATTTTGATTGATGAATTGAGAAGATACACAATGTGATTGTTTTTTGAAATTTTTATGTATGAATGACTAAAATGAAACAACATGCAAAATAACAATATATACAATGATGAAATGACCAGATTTTATGCATAATAGCATTTAAGATGCATAATGTTCATAGGTTCTTTAAGATATTTACCATCTAAGGTAGATAATCTGTATGCTCCTGAGCCAAATTTAGCAGTGATGATATATGGTCCAAGCCAATTAGGTTCAAATTTACCTTTAAGATCTTTAGTTGCATTAGTATTTTTTTTATTTTCTTTCAAGACAAGGTCATCGATCTCAAAGGATCGATGATGAACTTTCTTGAGGTATGCTCGCTTGAGCTTGTTTTGGTAGGCTCGAAGATGTTCCAAAGCATTGATGCGCTTCTCATCTAGGAGTTCCAGCTGACTAAATCTGCTAGCATGATATTCATCTCCTACTTCAGTATCTTGAAGTAGCAGAGCCAAAGAAGGAACTTCTAATTCAAAGGGAAAAACTGCTTCAGCGCCATAAACCAAAACAAAAGGTGAAGTGCCCGTGGGAGTACGAACACTAGTTCGATAAGCCCACAAAGTAGGATATAGTTGAATGTGCCAATATCGACCAAATTTATTGACCAGTATTTTGAGGATTTTGATTAATGTTTTATTAGATGCTTCTGCTTGGCCATTACCCTGAGGATAATAGGGAGTGGACCAACGATGTTGAATTTTATATTTTTGACATAATTTCTTGACATCTTTATTTTTGAAACAAGTTCCATTATCTGAGATGAGATTTGCAAGAATTCTGAACCTACAAATAATTTGATTAAAAATAAACTTGGAAACTTGGGTTCCAGTGCAAGAAGCTAAGGGTATAGCTTCAACCCACTTTGTGAAATACTCGATGGTGGTTATGATGAATTTGTGTCCATCAGATGACACAGGGTTGATTTTTCCAATGATGTCTAAGCCCCATTTTGAAAAGGGCCAAGGAGATAAAATAGCCTATAGCTCTTGTGCAGGTGCATGGACAAGGTCAGCGTGTTTCTGGCACTTGTTGCAATGGCACACGTAATCATGTGCATCATTTTCCATAGTAGGCCAAAAATATCCTATCCTAAGGAGTTTCTTAGCAATGGCGCTACCACTAAAATGTCCCCCACAAGATCCATCGTGGGTTTCACTCAAAGCTGATCTAGATTCATCTAGATTCAAACATCTCAAAAGGATGCCTTCAAAATATCTCCTATACAACATATTGCCAATAATTACGAAGCAACTTGCTCGTCTACGTAATAACCGGCGTTGGTTGCTATTACAACCTTCAGGGAAGGTCCCATTTTGAAGAAAATTAAATATATCAATGTACCAAGGTTCAGGAGTAGTTTCGTTGATTAGAAACACATCCAAAGGTTCTAAGCATAATTTATTTGAAGTGGGTTCCTAGAGTCGATGAATAATGATGGTAGCATATTCGTCATCTAACTCCAAGGGCAAAAGAGATGCAGTTGCAGCCATAGCGTCAGCCGCACGGTTGCTAGTTCAAGGAATAGCTTCCAAGGTAACTTGATCAAATAAAGATAATAATTGTAAGACATATGCTTTATATGGGCGTAATTTATCATCTCTAGTTTGATAAACATCATTAATTTGATTTATGACAAGTTGAGAATCACCGAAAACTAATAAATTTTTAATTTTTAGTGCCAAGGCAGCTCATAATCCAAGGATTAGAGCCTCATACTCAGTAGTGTTATTAGTACAAGAAAATGTTAATTTAAAGGACAGAGGTATAAGATGTTTTTGTGGAGATATTAAAATAATACCTGCACCAGCCCCACTCATGCATCGGGCTCCATCAAAGTATAGGGACCATTGCTCTGGATGGTCTACCTCTAATTTAAGGCATTCATCAAAAAACTCAATGATGAGGGGATGGGTAGACTCTAAGGGTGCAGCAACTAATTGATCTACTATGATTTGACCCTTAACAGACTTCTGTCCTATAAACGTGAGTTCAAACTCGCTTAGCGCAAGAACCCACTTTGTTGTGCGACCAGATAAGTATAGTCGACTCATGAGATACCACAAAGGATCAAATTTAGCAATAACATACATTTTTTGACTGAGCATATAATGGCGTAGTTTCTATGTAGAAAATACGACTGCTAGACATAAATTCTCTAATGTTGTGTAGCGGGTTTCATAACTGATTAAGGTTCGACTGATGTAATAATTAGCACGCTCTCTCTTCTCATCGTCAAGTTGAGCTAACATAGCTCCTAAGGCAAAATCTAAAGCAAAAATATACAAGATAAATGGGCGATCAGATCTAGGTGGTGAAAGCACAGGTGGGTTAAGGAGATATTGTTTGAGGATTTCAAATGCTTCCTGACATTCGTCGTCCCAATGAAAAGAGACATATTTCTTAAGAAGCTTAAGAAAGGGTCCTATTTTTTTCGCCAACTTATCGATGAAGCAACGAATAGCTTGAAGCTTACCTTGTAGACTTCGTAATTCAGATATATTTGTGGGTGTGGGCATATCAGTGATAGCCACGATCTTGAGAGGATCAATTTCAATGCCACGTAAAGAAACTATAACCCCTAATAATTTACCGAACTTAACTCTGAATATACATTTGGCTAGATTTAGTCGGATAAGATATTCCCTTAACCAATCAAATACTTTTCTCAAGTCATCTAAATGATCATATTCTTTGATGAAACGAGCTATAATATCATCTACATAATCATGTAGAATATCATGCATCATATCATGAAATATATAAGTCATGGCTCGTTGATATGTTGCACCTGTATTCTTCAAACCGAATGGCATCACTTTCCAACAAAAGGTCCCCCAAGGGGTAATAAAGGTTGTTTTAGCCTGATCTTTAGGAGCTATCCTGATCTGATTATAACCAAAAAATCCATCCATCAAGGATATCATTCCACTCCTAGAAATAAAATCAATGATCTGATCCATGTTGGGAAGAGGAAAATCATCTTTAGGGCATGCAACATTAATATCTCTAAAGTCTGTGCAAACCCTAACTTTGGTAGCTTCTTTCTTAGTTACTAGAACTACATTCGAGATCCATTCAAAATAATCAATGGCTTGTATAAAAATAACCTTCAGGAGTTTTTCTAATTCCCCTTTGACTAGTAAGGCCACTTTAGGATGCATTTTTCTAAGTTTTTGTTTAACAGGTTTAGCATCCGGATGGACTACTAGGTGATGCATAACTACAGAAGGGTCTAATCCTGGCATATCTTCATATGTCCAAGCAAAGACATCTTCATATTCCTTAATAAATGCAATGTATTTATCCTATTTTTCTTGACTCAATTCTGATCCAATGTTGATTATGTGAGGGTTATCTTTGGTTCCAATGTTAATTTTTATGAAGTTTTCTACTTCCATGTGTAGATATCTCTCAAAATTAGGTGGGGCGGGTGAAACGCCTAATTATTGTAATTCTTCCAAGGTTAGTTTGGATAATTCATCTTGAGGAGTCGTGGCCTCAAGCTGGGCTATACTAGGTATAGATCCATCAAAATAAAATTCATGATGTAATAATTCCTCAACGGAGACATCATGGAAGATATCTCCCTCCAACTCATCGTCGAATTCGGCGATCATCTCAGGGTAGGCTATAGATAGCATATTACATGTAAATGGTTTATTCATTAGACGCAAAGCATCACGTTTATCCAAATAATCTTGGTAACATATGATATGGTCATCATCCTCAAATGGGAAGGGTTGACCTTTACTAGGAAATAGGCCCATACCACATCGGGAAGGCCATGGTTCTACCTCAAAGGGTTATTTCATACCATTATGGAAAGGTCCCAAACCTTTCCCTTTATATCCCAATTTAAGCATTATAGGCTTAGCTTTAATATACTCATTAGTAAAATAACATCGAGCATATCCATCATAATGAACCTTGATGTTTCTAGGTATTCTACCCTAGTCATATCCCTTATAAATAAAAGCGCAACTCCCGACTTGGTAAATACTTCCCATAGGCTGTGGGAGGCCCAAGGTACGAGGAGAGGGTGGCAAATTATTTAAAATAAGGGAATATTGCATAGCAGCATTTGTTTTTTTTGATATAATAATTTTAGATAAATCGGGTAAGAGCTCATCAGTAAGAGCGTAGGAGGTAGAGGGAATATTTCCTACATCTTCGGATGCGAAAAATATGCCTCTGGTAGGTGTAGATGTTGTAGAGATGTCGATGGATGGGTCTATAGGTATGGAAGTTATAGGAGTAAAACAAGAAGCATTGGTTGTGGGTTTAGGATCTTTTTGAGGTCCTAATGTGGTTTGTTCGAAATATGGTTGAACTATATGTAGAGGTGGAGTTGATGGAGAAAAAGTAGATGATGTTATGGGTGTGTGTTTCACACGTTTAGATGGATGATGAGAATTAGGATGTGTGGATGACAAAGCAGGGCAAAATTGAACTCCAACAGGTTCTGCCAAAGCACACATATCAAAGGGTCTGGGATCACCATGAATGGTAACCAACTGATTTTTAAATTTGAATTTAACACACTAATGTAAAGTTGAGGGAACAACTCGCATCGCATTGATCCAAGGGTGACCCAAGAGTATATTGTACGATGTAGGGCAATGTACAATAAACATGGTCATGTCTAAGGTTCTTGGACCAACTTGCAATGGGATAGTAATAACTCCACACATTTCTTGTGTTTCATCATTGAAGGCTTTTATGATCATATCAGTTCTTTTCATTTCATCACTTCTAAACCCAAATATTTTGTAGAAGTCAAAAGTGCAAATTTTTAAAGATGAACCATTATCAATCAAGACTCATTTAACTGCTACATCTCCAATTAGGGCAATAATATATAAGGGGTTATCCTTATGTAAACTATGTTGCGGTATATCTCTATCCTGGAAGTCAATACAATCAACTTCACGAGTTATTATAGTATTGGCCATGGCTTCAGGTTGAATATTTTGTGGTACCATCATTTGGCTTAATGTGAGCATTAATTCATCCCTATGTGTAGGAGAAGATCTTAAAAGGTCCAAAAGGGAAATTCTAGCTGTAGTATTTGATAATTGTTCATTAATATTATAAGGAGGTTTAGGTTGAACGTTAGGCGCATGATTCCATTTATTAGGAACTTTCAAAACAAATGGAGTTGATCCATCATTCTGAGTTTGATCTTGTTGAGAATTTTGAGCCTGTTGTCTAGTAATAGCTCCGATGGTACCTACAATATTATTTTGTGGATGATGAATGGGTCTTGGTCTAGCGTTTATGGCTTGTTCATTAAAAAGAAATTGGTGAGAAGTAATTGGTGAGATGATGGTCGAGTAGTGACTCTTATTGGAAATGGTTCTTCTGGGACCATAGGACTTGTGATAGGTTTAATAGGATCTGATTCATCTTCAGAGCTATTCAATTGATTTGAGGTGATTTCCATGTCACTTTTAGTCTCATATTCTGTATCACTAAGATCAGGTGTCTGAATATTACATAGAGTTCTGGTCGTAACCATGGATAAAGTTGTGTCAAATATTTCCAAATCATGAGTAGGTAAATTCCCACTAATAGTTCCTATATATCGAGTAGGAGGGGGAACATTATGATGTTCAATTTGATTAGCCACTTCTTTACCATGCTTTGGTAAAGGATGTTGAAATATGTCCAATGATTGATTGGCATTCTGATTTTGATTTTGGGGGATGTTATTTTGAGCGTTATTAGGAGGATTTTTTTTAGGTTGAAAGGCTTGCACCTCCATCTCATTTTTGTCAATTAAGTCTTGTATTTTATGTTTTAATATTTTACAAGAGTTGGTAGCGTGTCTAGGTCCTCTATAGAAATCACAGTGTAAATCAGCTCTGTATCCAGGTATAGTTGGATCAGGTTCCCGAATATTTGGTAATTGGATCAAACCTCGTGCTAATAATTGTAGGAGAATGGTTGATAGAGGTTGATTTAACCTAGTAAATTCTTGATGTGGTTTATCAGGAGGTTTTAGTATAATTTTTTTTGTTGTTTTTGTAGTATTAACATTAGCAATGTTTTTGCTATCAGTGACTCCATCACCCACAACTTGTTTATTCTTATATTGGAGCTGTTACTTTTGAGAACTTGAAACATTTCTGGAAGTTCCTCAATAATAATATTAGCGCTCTTAATAGAGCAGTCCATATGGACAAGGATTAAATTAGTGACACTCAAGCAACCCTAGAAGAAATATATCACACACGCACTAATCCCTTTTCCTTTGTTGATCAAGAAAGTGATCAAGCTGGACCATCCAATTTGGATATGGCCGCTATAATCCAGAACATGCAACAACAACAGGTTACCCAACCACCTAGAGTACTTATTACCAAGCCTACAGTTATTCCCACACAAAATAAACCTTCATTCACTGATCAACAAAGGAAAAGGGATTAGTGCGTGTGTGATATATTTCTTCTAGGGTTGCTTGAGTGTCACTAATTTAATCCTTGTCCATATGGACTGCTCTATTAAGAGCGCTAATATTATTATTGAGGAACTTCCAGAAATGTTTCAAGTTCTCAAAAGTAACAGCTCCTCCCGAAGATATTTTAGGGGATGATGATCCTTCCTCTCTAATAGTTTCTTTTTTTTCATTTCCTATAGAAAACTCTTCTTCTTGTTGGTCTAGGGTTCCTTCTTCCTGAATTAGGTCTTCAGGAAGGACATCTGGTTTATTCAATGGTCTCCTTAACCAATCTTCTTCTACTTCAGTCTGTTTTCCATTCCTAAGTCTAGTCATTATGCTTAAACTTAGATTTTAGCAAATATATATATATATATATATATATATATATATATATATATATATATATATATATTGCGACAAGTTTGGGAGGTATATATTTTAATTATATACCTACTATAATACTTAAAAGAAAACGTTTTAATTTTTGTTATATTTTTGTTTTGTTTTTGTTTTTTTTGTTTTTATGATAATATTATAAAGACAACAAACAACATACTAAATGCAAGAAATAATAATAATAAAAGAATGGCTTAGTTTTCTATAAATAGTTTATGGATTTCATTGATGGGATCAAGTTCATTGGGAGTCATGAAATGCTCTTCTTCAAATTGGAAATGGTTTTTCAAGAATTTGACAAACTGTGCTATGATGATATTATCTGTTTCATATTTTGACCTGTAGAAATAAAGTTCATGGCAATACTCTCGATATAACACAGCTCTAGGAACTCTATTCCATCTCTTTCTAACCGTAAGAACGACCTCTTGATCCTCTATACGAGATAGAAATTTATGTACTACAATTGCATTGTCGAGGTATTCCTCAAAGGTGTACAACTCGGAAGACACAAGTGCTCTTTTATCTGCTAACCACCTATGGAAAGCTCTCTGAAGTTCATGATATAAGGTTACTTGATCAGGATCCAGGATTCTATCTAGGACAAACCTCTTGATTTTCCTAAGTTCGATTGATCTAGATTCAATGATACTCAATCTCCTATCAAGTTCATCCCACAAAGGTTGAACCCTATTTGTTTGAGGTAATCTAAGAACAGAAGTAATCTCTATGGTTGTTAATTGATTTTCAATATTTATGGTGACAACTCGTCTTTTATTATAATCTACCATCTAAATATGATATGCAATCTTTAATTGTTTGTCTGATGATTCTAAATGCATTTATTATTATTATTATTTTTGGATTGTTTTCAAAAGGTTTTAGTTTTCACGTCGGGTTAGAGAAGCTTTTTGCCCAAGTTAGAGAATCTTTTGAAACATAAGCTAAAAATGAACAGTAAAAATGAATTAGGGTTTTACCCTATTTTTCTTAATTTTATTTAAAAAAAAAACATTTTTTAAAATTTTGCTTTTTCGCGTTGTTACCTCAAACGTTCGATTTGGGTAAAAAAATGGAGGGGGCACCATAATAAGCAGTCATATGATTTGACCTAGAATCGTCGTCTAAAAAATTTTTATTTTCTCGTAAAACAGGTAGAACTTGTCTTTAATGATTTTCTTCGAAAAATTTGCTAAAGAGGGGGCAAAATGTAGCACCCTAAAATTGGCGCAATTAAACCTTAGTAAAAAGACAAAATTTGAATTTTAACCCCAAAACTGTCCGTAAACCGCCCGTTACCCGCTCCCCTCATTTTCTGCACCATTTTTAGGAGTTGTTTTGACCATTGGATGATATCGTCGATGATCAAACAAAATCATCCCAGATCGGATGAATTCGTCTAGAACAGAATGTCCAGACGATTTCGTCCCAAAACCAAATTTTCATAATTATTTTCTGTTTCAATAGCTTCTCTAACTTGGGCAAAAAGCGTTTTTGCACGGTTAGAGTCTCCCCCATTGGAGATCTCCCAAATTGGGGTGATCTCCAACCTCCTAACCTCTCCCTAAATCCTATATAAACTTAGGATTTTTCTTGACTTCCCCGTGGTTGATTTTCCCTGCAAATTTAGTTTCTCGTGCATTAGAACACCTTTGCACCTTCATTTGCATTGTGTATTTCAAGTTTTCTTGTAGGAATTTTATTGTTTTTTAGCTGGAGCAAGCTCGGATCATCGCTGGTGATTCCAAACGATTTCGGACGATCCTATCACAAATCGGCGATGATCTCGTATGATTGGAGGTGATCTCGACTACAGTCAAAATTGGGGGCAATAAGATCCTTAAGTTTGCATTCTTTTATCTTCTCTCTTCATTTCCTTATGCATTAACTTAGTTTATTCTATTTTTGCATTCTGGAGTTCACCTCATTTAGCATAGATGCATGATAAAGTTAAAATAAATTATTAAATTAATGCATTTCCTTTAATTGTTATCTCGATCTATCATTTAGACTATTATTTCTATCATTTCCCCTTCCTTTTGCAATTACATTTTTGGTCTTTGGTATCTTTTTCTATGATTGCAAGTTTCTGACGAATTCATCTAATGAATTCATCAGGTCAACAACGATCTCATCTGATCTCAGATGATCGACTGTGATCTGAGATGATTCTGTGCAATTGCAGATGATTATGTAAGATTTGAGATGATTTGGACTTCTACAAACCTCAAAATATTCATCAGACATCCAAAATCAGGTACATTATGTCTTATTTAGCACACTTTTTGTGTTTAGCACTTATTCATGCTTTTTGTATCCATATAAATCAGCATTGGCATATAGAATAGCTTAGATTCATCTTGGCCAAACCTAGGATATGAATGATTAAAGTACAAAATGAACACATCAAACCCATTCTCAACCTAGGCATGGAAATTGCCACTCAAAGTTTCCTGGTGAACCCACCATCCATCAAAAATTCACCCTTATACCCCTCCCCCGAGAGGCACGACCTTTAAAGGGTCTCTCAGTCTAAGGTATCGTCCCATCCTTCTCGCATACCCCTTTCGGACGTGGATCCTATAGCCTGAAGGTAAGGATGCAAAATATTTGGAGCGATACAAAGAAGATCCTTTCTGTTGATTCCACTTTTTCTTTCCACTTTGCTTGTTTGAGAAAAGTGCATTGTTGGATACCTCATCTCTTTGGAGTTGATTAGCTTCTTCATTTTTAAGTAAATTTACCAACTCTACAAAAGTCACTATCCTCCTAGAGACTTGTAGTGAAGTGATCAACATTCTATAGGATTCTGGAAGAGCCCTTAAAATTATTGAGGTCAGGACATTGTCTTCCACTTTTACTCCTAGGGCTTGTAGTTTTGTTTTTATATCTGTGACTCTGCAGAGGAATAGCTCTACTATCTCTCTATATTTCATATGAAGAGTATGAAGTTGTGTTTGGAAGTTAAGAATTTTTTATTGATTCTTTCCTTCAAAAATGGTTGCTAGGGCATTCCATGCCTCCTTACCATTTTTAGCTTCACTTATATGAGGATGTATATCATCAGTAATAGCTAGAAATATCAATAAGAAAAAAAAATTATCCTTTTTATAATATGTTGTCTGATCTGCTCTTGTTGAAGTGGGTCTAGAATCAGTGCCATCCACTATTACCCACATCTCCTTTACAGTTAAAATGAATTTCATCTTAGTTTTCTAGGTTGAATAATTTGAACCTTTGAGTAGTTGGATCTTAGTGAGATACTTATTGATCATGGCCATGGCCATGGACTGTGCAGACACACTTTCTGCCCATGTTAGAGAAGCTGTTGAAATAGAAGCTAATTATGAAAATTTAGTTTTGGGACGAAATCATCTAGACGTTCTGTTCCAGATGAATTCGTTCGATCTGGGATGATTTTGTCTGATCATCGACGATATCGTCCAATGGTCAAAACAAATCCTCAAAATGGCACAAAAAACAAGGGGAGCGGGTAATGGGCGGTTTCGAGGTTAAAATTCAAATTTTATCTTTTTACAAAGGTTTAACTGCACCAATTTTAGGGTGCTACAATCATACTCCATGCGTCTTCTGCGGGGTCACTCTGAGGTACCCCTAGACTGGAAGGTATGTTTAGAAGTCACAGTTTGTGAGCTTCCAAATGTAGAGTTCTCAGTAGATACAGTTATTTGGGTTGGTTGAGTAGAAAATCGATCCAACCTATCTAGCTATCTCGTTCTCCATGGCTGGTCCTGTGGGTATCATTTACTCCTATGAGGTCATAGTCTACGGTAATATTTCCTTTTGTGTGAAGGGTTTCTTCTATATAATTCCCATGACTAGATGTAGCTCTAGTTTCCTACCCTTCAGTTGGAAGACCTGTTTCATATGTTTCTTGTGAGTCTTGAGGTGTTACAATTCTTATTTGCCTTATTGATGAAGAGGGCTTAGTGGTGACATTTTTTCTCCATGTGGATGGAGATGTGGCAGTCTCATCATCCCCATGTGAAAAATAGGTCTTATAACCTTCTTTATGTCCATGTGAGGAGGAAGCCCTTGAAGTTTCCTCATGTCTTTGAGATGTTTTTGTGTGTTTAGAGGAGGCCTTTGAGGTCTCCTCATGTCTCCTTAATGAGGATGGATGTGAAGCCTCTTTTTGTTTATGTGACTTTGTTCCATGATGTGGTTCCTTACTTGGGGTTTCTCGAGGAGATCCCCCAAGAGTTGAGTTATCACCCCTTAGGCTCATGGAGCTATGTCTCACGATCATGGGTAGGTCATTCAACATTACTATGACTCCGCTTATGGGTATGAATTGCTTTTGTCTCTCCCTCGGTATCATACCAAGGGTGTTTACTTCTTATTTTGACCATGTTGCTTTATGACTTAATATTTTGAGTTTGCTATTTAGGAATGACCACACAATTACAAACAAATGTTTATCTTGATTACCAATTTAAGTGTGCCCTAAACTATTTGATGTGTTTTGATATGTTGTTCTCTTGATTTCTTTGCTCTTGTTCTTAGATTAAGAATGAGAAGACTCATCCATAGTGACAATCAAGTACACTTGTGCCAAACATAATTTTCTTAAAATAAGTTAGGGTAAAGCATTGAAGACCCAATGGGGGGTTTGCCTAGCTCCTCCACTCTGAACCAATGATTGTTCCAATAGTGGGATACAGTTTGAACACAAGTAACTTAGTGTCACTATAAGTAAGTTTTCCAATCTGTTTTTAGGAAGCTCTAGGGACAAACCAGTGGAAGGAGATGAATTTCAACGTCACTGGACTGAATTGAAGGTTGGTGATGAAATCCAAATCTCCAATGTTTAAATGAGACATGCATGTGTGGTGTTCATTTTAAGCATGCATAACATAAAGTGCATCATATAACAGCAATGAGTCTTTCCTATATGCCTAAGTGTGAAAATATATTTCAATATTCATAAAGATGCATGAACTACTATGATTTGTATGAGTGCACTTTATCTCGTGCAACTATGGCCTCTAGCAGGGCCACAAAGAAGGCCTCAAAGAAAGCAAACAACATACAATGTCTAGCATGTTGGATTCTAGGGCAAACTTTTTAGGCATAAGCCGTTGTTCCTAGCAACGCCTAGTGGAAAATTTAAAAGAAGATCTAATATATGTGAAATGCTTAATTATTTCTTCTTTATTATTTAAATTTCTAAACATAAATATGCTTTAAGTTCTCTATTTTGAACACACATAAGCAGACAGAAAGCTGTAAAATATCAAAAAAGCTATACCAACCTTTGATCCAACTCATAGAGTTGATGTTTTGACCTCTGCTACACTCTAGTCCTAGTTGTTGTTGACCAGAGTGGTTGGTTCTTCGTCGTTGTAGCTCATAGCAGCTAGTTTTTGGCCATTGTAGATCAGAGCACCTAGTTTCTAGCTATTGTAGCTCAGAGTGGCTAGACCTGCACACAATATTAAGTTAGTTTTTTGATAAAAAATGAAAAATGAGTGGTCGTCCCACTATGATCGCCATCTGTAGCGACCTTGGGGTGCACGCACCACTCTTAAATCTACTTGCGATGTTATTACTATACCAAAAATGAAGCTAAAATATTACGAGAAAATATATAACATGTAAATGACAAAGAATGGATCCCTAGTTACATGTTGGTCCCTCTTAGTGGTACCCATCTTGATACAATGATTTACAAGTGGATGAGATGTCACCTTTTGCAAAAGGGTGGCACGCTCTAAAATGCTTCTTGATTTTGCACACGAAAATGTCTGAGGGCTTACAAATACCTCCTTCTCCAGGTATGTCTCCCATATGGATCCTCTTGCTCTTATATGTCATGGATTATGTCTCATGAACATGTGGCCCTATATGCAATTCAAACAACAATACATGTTTAGTTGTCCGAGATTGCCTCCCTAGATTAGGTTGTTAGTAATCAGAGAATGTAACAAAAATATGATAAAACGATACCATGGAATCAAGTAAATCTAAGCTAATTATATAAGAAAATAAGATAAAAGATGTTATGTCTATTTAAGTTAAGCCTACGGGCCACTGTCCAAGATAGCGGTTGCTAAATAAAACCTTGCTCTCCTTGCCCCAAAGCTATGGGTCAAAGACTATGATTTTATGTTGAAGAAAGTAGGTGTTGTGCTCTTTGATTTGTCAAATTTCCATCACTCATGTGATCCCAAAGAGAACTCTCTCTCTGAAATGATCTCCTTTATGTGATTCAGGTCTTTATATGTCATATATTGATCATGTGTCTCTTTTGGTGCTCTTAGGCTTGCATCGTTTATAGTGTGAAGCCCAAGGTCTATGTCCAAGCCCTAGAAATGAATTTCTCATGCGTAGTGCAAGTTAGCATGAGAAGCTCTTGTCTATTGTCTATATTTGAAGGCTAGTTAACTAAAATCTAACTGCCCACTTGAGTCTTCTATGCAAACTGTTCATTAGCATGAGAAGCTTTTGTCCTTTGTTTATGCTTGAAGGTCAGTTAACTTAAGTCTAAATGCAAAATCAAGTATCCTATGTGAACTGGTCATGAAAAGGAATGCAAAGTCACTCTTGCTCACATTTATTGCATGTAGACTACCACTTATACCTGATATTGGGTTTGTTTATTGGTAAATTGCTTCTTATGGCTTAGCCACTATCATCTGCAACGACTATGAAATGGTCATTGTCATCTATAATGGCTAAGGTCTGGCCGCTCTAGGCTTGAGCGGCTAGAATCTGGTTGCTCTTGGCTTGATCGGCTAAGCTTTGATGGATTGAAAAGGCCTCAAATGAGTGGTGGGAACCATTGTTGGTGCTTGGAAAGTCCAAGATTATGTCTTATGATCTTATGAGTGTGTCTATGTAAGTAGCTCCCCTAAGCATGACATGATTTAGGTGTCTATATATCTTTGCTCTCTCACTTGGGGAATAAGCTCTCACTTGGTACAACATACTCCCATGCCATAGCCTGTTCACATTCAAAAAGTTGGCCAATTCATTTCTTGAACATTTCTTCATCAACATCAATAAGAAGATAAAAAATTTTGATGTCTATACCTTATGACAAACTGATGATGGATCTATCATGAATTTCATTTCTTTATGGATATCAGTCATCCATGACCTAGCTCATAGCCTTCCATCTATCGAAATTGTTACACTATTTGCCAAAAGTTGTCACAAATACATCTCCATGCCTTTGCAAATTCATCAAAGTTGCACATTATGAAGCCAAAAATTTCATCGAGAACATCAATATCCAATCTAGAAAATCAAACTTCAATAAAAGCCATCTTATGCTTCAAATTCTAGATTCTATTGCAATAAACTGAATCAACCCTTCTTTGAACTACCACAGACCAATCAAGAAGAAATAACCTCTCCATCCTCTTCATCAATCTTATAACCTCCTCCTCAATAATAGTAGTTGTCTCATACTAATGTGCCTCCTCCATATAATCCACAATGAGCTCGTGGTTGTCGACATCGTAATTGGACTCCTATTCCTGAGCCTCTTCCTACTTTGTTCCATAGGTTGTTTGATGTTGGTCATGTTATGTTACCAAACATTCAACCCATAGATCCAAATCAACCCAATCCTCATGGGCACATTGAACATATCTTTTGTGTTTACCATTGCCAACATGGCCATGATGTACATTCTTGTCACACCTTTTGTGACTCTATCAAGGATCTTATTATTGGAAATTTTGCACCTCACCACATTGAAATTTTGATATGGTTTTATAGAAGTATTTTTTATTATTATAATACGATAAAATATATCAATCTAATAATATAGTATTTTGGTTGAACTTATATATTGTAGATGTGTTTTTCTTTCTTTGTTTGTATAAACTTTCTTTTGGCTTGCAAACAATGAGTGTTTAAAGAAAGAGGTTGGGAAAATATATTGGAGACTCGAGTTTGCGTTGTCTATAAAATCATTGAAGAATGGTGCATAGAATATTAACTGCATGAAATGAAAGCTTTGCTAAAATGAAAGTGTGTTCACCCTAACTAAGGAATGAAAGGTCATGTACATCCCTTGTTGAATCAAAATAAGGAAAATAAAAATAAAGCATGACAAAGTTTCAAAAAGTAGCCAAGCAACAACGTCACCCAAAATTGAAGTATAAAGAAAAATCACGTTCACCCCAAAGTTAGGGTGAAGGCTTCGTTCACCCCACTTTGGTGCGAATGTCTTTAAAAATCCAAGAAATGACCCTGCCTGTTGTGACAAGGAATGTCTTTCAATGAAAGTCCTAAGTCGTAATAGACTTAGAGAAGAAATCAGCTCAAAAAGTATGTTCACCCCACTTTGGGGTGAATGACATTAAAATCAAAAGGTTGACTAGTAAAAGTCATGTTTACCCTAATCGAGGGGCAAAATCTCCATTTGTTCCTCCCATGGGTGAACATACTCTAAATTCTAAAGACGGGAGATCACACTAAGAAATTTTGAAGTTGAGCGAATGTGCTAAGGGCGAAGCAATGTTGAAAAGTCAACATCGCGTTCGCCCCAATAGGAATGTGACAGCCTCTATCACCCCTTTTGGGGTGAACGTGATTTTAAAAAGGAAACGACGTAGCTATTAAAATATTTTTGCTTGGGATAAGAGGAATGATTGTTGCCATGGTCAAATAAGGGATATAATCCATCAAGTTATAAAGGTGCATTCTCCACTAATGCATGAGTTTTATAAAGGCACCTAGAATAGGTTGATGAAAAGCATTAAATAATGGAGGTGAAGAGTAACTCAAGTTATGGATCTTGAGCAAGGAAGGTAGCGATATTTAAAATACAAGATAATTTTGATGATTTTCGAAGCAATAGCACATTTTCAAGATGGTGAATGTCTCCAGTAAATAGCCAAGCCTTATAATTTTTTGTGCACCAAATCCAAAAATGCACATTTCATAGAGAATTTTCATTAGAGTCCAGATCACTGTTTCAAGTGGATGTATTTTTAATATTTCCAAGGAATAATTTTCTCATATTGGTCTCTGATTTGTAAACATTATGTCTCCATGTGTATTTAATGAAAGAGGCAAAATCCTCTATAAATACTATCCAATGTTCATTGTAAAGAGGAGGTTAGAAATTCTATAATAAAACTCTTCAAGTTCTCTGTATCAATAGAAGATTCAAGACTTATGAATTTGTAAGTGATATTGTGTGTGATTTCCTTCTGTATTCATACGTTTCTATTTTACACTCATGTTTATTACTTGTTAAATTTAAATTCTTCATCTGAGTTTAAATATTGCTAGTAAGGGACTGAGTGCTAGAGTGTTATTCTGGAGGTTTTATCTACAAGGTTACTAGTGAATTTTGCTGCTTCTCTTTTATTACATGTTATTTCATGCTTGGGTCGAATTCCTACTTCCAATATATCCCAAATACTACACCTTCGACCTATGGCCATATTTCCCATTTCTTTTTGTAATTTCTAATTTCTTTCCTACAACTCTAGCCTTCAACCTGTGTAGTATTTAGCTTGGGAGCCAACCCTTTTTGGATATTGGCACGAAGGACATTCCTTTCCTCTGGCCTTTCAATGTTGGCCATGTCTAGGGTGTACAAATGTAGTTTTGTTAATTAGGTAAATATTTGACCAATAGTTTTTTGCACACCTGATGGGACATAGAAAGTTCCATTTTCAATAGTATTAAGGTTTGATGTTCACCTTCATGTTGTATAGTTAGAACATTTGGCAACACGATTACCCCCAAAAACATTTGAATGTGAATATGAAAAAATTTGTGCTTCATGATTACGATATCGAAGGCCAAAAATCCCAAAAATCCTATTGATTTCTATGAACTTCATACCCAAAGGTTAGGAGAACATCCTCAATTAGTCACTTTACATCATACATTGTATTTACCTCATACATATCCTATATCATCTATATCATCCTCACAATTAGATGGTGTGTTTTCTACTCCTACAAGTCTAGTTAGTACTACTACTAGCATTCCCCGAGCCTAACCACACACACCAGTTCACATGGCTCAGAACCCACCACCACAGCAGCAACAACCTCCAAGATAATTCCTAGCATGGAATATCTTATGAGCCTTGAATTTACAAGCACAAAACCTAGTGCCTCAAGCAGCTTTGAAGGCTTTTTCAACCTATGATGGTACTAGAAAAATTACCTATGAGGATATTCAGTATGTGGATTCTTTGGCTACAATCCATAGTATAACTGATGAAGACATAATGGTATGGTTGCTAGTGTTGTCATTAAGAGAAAAATTGTTGTACTAGTATCGATCCTTACCGCCTACCACCATTTTCATGTGGGATCAGTTGGTAGAATTATTGATCAAGAATTTTCATGAACAAGCCAACACATTCTCCTTGTTGCATCAGTTTACAATAATCCAAATACATCCGCAAGAGGAGATAGTTGATTTCAATGTCAGGTTCACTCATAGCTGGCAAAGAGTTCCTAATGGTATTTGGTCCATGCATGAACAAGCTGCATTCTATTATCTCAGGGTATTTAACTTTGATATTGGTATGGTTGTTCAAAAAACTAATGTGAATACCTTCCCCGATCTGTATACGCAAGCATAGAAAGTTGAATCAAACTTGATCACCATAGGTAAACTTCCTCTAAAAATGATGATGTCTATTCTCCTTGACCTTCTACAACATTTGTATTCAAGTGCATTTTTGCATCCTATGCCATCCATGTACCCAATTCCCTCATAGAGCTTAGGTTCTCTTCAAATCGCTATGATTCTTGTACCACAACTTCCTACTCTAAGCTTTCCATAGCTACCCGCTTCGATAACGCCATAATTGCCACAAACTCCACTCCCTCTACCTACACTACCAGCACCTTTACCTTTACCAAAACCTCCTGCAATCCCCAATCCTGATCCCTACATGATGTTGTTACAAGAGGTGAAATATAATAACTTTAAGGACAATATCAAATGAGCTTACAATAGTAAGGAAGAAGCAAGCGAAGGTTGAATTCCAGTCAAGGAGATTTCAAACTCCATTGATTACTCAAGAGCAAGCATCTACTAGCAAAGGCCCTGAAAGGAACACGACTGTGTTGGCATATGAACAAACTAGCACATCCAAAAAGGTGTATTGGTTCTCTACTTGTAACAATTCTCATGGAGAAGATACATGCATGGTTCATTTTAACTATGTACATATGCTTGCAAAAATTTTAGTTGGTGGACAAGTCAATATGATCAAGGAGTTTGATCATAATTTTATGGTACCTTCTTTGGAGTAGGTCTCAGTTCTTACAAGATCTAGGAAAAAATCGATGATTGTGAACCTAGCAGAACTAGAGCCTTTGAAGGTTCCTACAGAATCAAGAGTACAAAATGAGAAAGTGAAACCACCATAAAAAGTGCCTGATACAATGGCAAAACAACAATATCACGTTCTCTTAAAATATTTATTGCCTAAGCCAGCTCAAGCGAAGATAAAGACGTCAGCTACACAGCCTGCAGCTATTCCAGAGCAGAATGAGGTGAAGAAACAGTTCAAGGAATACCTTCGATACCTGTCTTTGACTAAGCGACAAAGAGTGGAGGCCACTCAATAGTATTGGGACAAGTATAAAAAAGGAATGGAATAAAAGGCTCCTAGGGTGTCCTATTATAATATTGTGGAAGAGATGAAGAAGATTCTTGCAAAAGTGAGATTGTATGATGCACTACAGTTTCCTAGACAAGTTGACATGTTGCACGAGTCTCTTAAGAATGCAAAATATCGAAAGAAAATTCCTCAAATGGTTTTGGCTCAAACATTGTCGACTTTTGCCATTGGGAAGAATAGGCCACCCCCATTCTATTTGTCACTTAGAATGGAGGGGTGGGTTGTACACAATTGTATGATAAATTCTTATGCTACGACTACTATCATGCCAAAGGTAGTATACAAAGTGATGGGGATGGAATACACAATAAGTAGCCTAGGAGTGTTGCAATTGGACGAGATCCCAGTCAAAATGGTAGGAGTAATCAAGGATATTCCTATCATCCTACACAGCATACTGTAAATCACTATCATCCAAGAGGTAGTGATGGTTGACTTGCAGCCATATTTTATCACGTGTCTCTCAAGAGAGTTCACAGAGAAGCTGGGAGGATACCTTTCCTTGGGCTACTCACATTTAGAGATTCCATTTAAAGGAAAAAGAATTTGCATTTATAATGAAAAGCAATTGACTTTTCACATTGAGAAGTTTTAGGAAGAAGAAAAATCTCCAGGCATAGTTAGCATGATGACTGAAGAATTAGAAGTTGACTTGATGGAAGAAGCGCTTTGTGAACTTCACCTCGAAGATGAATTCTCACTCATGGATTTCAATGCAATGGTTGTGAAATGGGTAGAAAATGACATTTGATAATTTAACAGATAAACATAAAATGATGCATTAAACAGAGAAATTGTATTCCATTGATATTAATGAGCATGTGTTACAAGAGGGTCTTGATGCCCTTTATCCATATCTATTCCTAACAAGGTTACAATCAATCTGATGTCTTCTTCTAGCGTCCCTCAGTGTAGGTGGGCTTCGATGTATGCAGGCCACCACTGGGTTGTTGTTTGTTGGTGTTCCTTTCCTTCAAATCTGCTGCATAACCTGAAATAAACTTGCAAGAAAGGGTCAATATGTTGGGGGGCTTGCCTTAGTCAGGCCCCATATTTAGGAAGACAAAAATGACTATAAAACTATAATAGCAACTAAAGTGAAAAATGTAGAAGATAATAACATACTGAAACAGATTTTACCTCCCAAATCTGGAGTGATTTGGGGCTTGCAGATGCAATTCATGACCTAGGTCGTTAATTGGGGTCGAATTCGTAGGGCATGCTACAAATTGAGTTGTGATGCTCTTATGGTGAAATCTCTTCGATAAATTGATCCTAAGGTAGCTAGGGTGCCTTTGTATACTGTTAGAATCTATCTGTATGCTTTAGGAATGGACTGTGTGCTATTGGCTTTCCATTTATGCATAGTAACAGTACTGTATTGGATTTGGGAATTAGACCTAATTAGGGGTTTGGGACCCATTATTTATAGGCAAATGCAAGGTGTAGGGGGAGTTAGATAGACTAAACCTAGGTTTTATTTTGACTAGGGTTAGGTTAATAGATGTTATGTGGCAACATCTCATTCTAAGTAGGAAATATCCTATCCTCACACATGTGTGAGGAAGGATTAGTGCTAATCCTAATTAGGCCTTAAGCATGTTTAGGGGAAGATTAAAATAAAACCCTAGGAAACCCTAAATTGGCACATGGGAGGATTTGATTAACACTAATTATGAATTAAGAGTTAATTAATCCAATTTTTCCCTAAAAAGGGGCTTAAGTAAAGTCAACATTAAATTAGAATTTGATAATTGACTTTTACTTTATTTTGCCAATTAATACCTTGTGGGTGTGTCAATTGAGTGTAAATGGGCTATGCATCACCTTGGGTTGTCGTCTGAAGGTATCTCGATGCATAAAATGTAGTTTTGAGGGCTTATTAGGATTTTGGACCTAAAAGCCATTTGTGGAAGTCTACACATTACTATGGTGAACTTATGGAAGTCTACACATGTTTGTGCATGTCTATGTGTGTCTACGCATGTCTACACATAACTACAATAGTCTACAATAGTATACACTATCCTAGGGATATCTGGAATCACCTACAAATATGCTAAAATAGCAATGCATGAATTTTGGGTGTCTGCATTTTGCCCCTTTTGTAGTATATTTTGTAGAACACAGATTAATACAAAAATATGAAGGGTTTGTGTAGAAGGAAAAGGGATAGAAGGGGAATGGAATCCAATCAAAGGGTATGTAGCTGCTTGAAGCATGACCATATAAATCAATCGACTATCAGAAGAAAAGAAGAGAAAGAATGGAATATAATCAAAGGTATGTAGTCGCTCGAATCGTGACCATACAACATCAATTGGATGTCCACGGGGGAAGAAGAGAGGAAGGAAATAATAAAAAGAGGAAAGAGATAAAAACAATGCTAGTAAGGGAAAATGAATGATTATGAATGCAATGATGTGATTTTGTTGAGTCTGTATGACATTTGCGATGCCATACTAGTTGCTTGAGAACAACTTTTGACTACTTTGCTTTTGAGACCAGATCAGCATGGTCTAAAAGTATGATTAGGACAAAATACTAACTAAATATTTGTTTTTGATTTATTTATGAGAACATGGTGACAAGTGTCAAACCATTTGAGCTAGTTTAACATCTGGATCATCAACTCGTGACCATATTAGCATGGTCATGAAGTCCATTTTCAAATGTTGCACTAGGATTGATCAAATGTATCATCTGTTGTGTACTCGACGTACATGAATGCTACATTTACTTCTCCATAGTAACGTGTAACTCTCCTTTTGTAACCCGTGTCTGTTTGGGATTGAAATTATAATAGTATGATAATCTTCAGCAAAAAAAATTGTAGACAAATGTGCTAACTGCACTTTTGGATTTTTGAAGTTATGGTTGCATGCAAAGTTGACTTTGGATATGAATACACCCTCAAACAAGGAATCAACAATGAGGCGAATGGAATGTGGTGATTTGATGATGCAACGATTGATAAAGATACCAATGCATGATGAATATGATTGCTTAGTACGAAAAGAAAGGTATGTAGCCACTCAAAGTGTGACCATACAACATTGACTAGATAGCCAGGAGGAAGAAGGGAAAAGAATGGGATCTAATCCAAGGTATGTAGCCACTCAAAGCGTGACCATACAACATTGACTAGATAGCCAAGGGGGAGAAGGGAAAATAATAGGATCTAATCAAAGGTATGTAGTCGCTCAAAGTGTGACCATACAACATTGATTGGATAGCCAAGAAGGAGAAGGAAAAAGAATGGGATCTAATCAAAGGTATGTAGCCACTCGAAGCGTGACCATACAACATTGACTGGATAGCCAAGAAGGAGAAGAGAAAATAAGGGAAGGAGAAGAAGAGGAAAGAAATAAAAAGTAATGCTAATAAAATGAAATGGATGATTGCGAATGCAATGTTGTGTTTTTGCTGCATCTGTATGACATTTACGATGCCATACTAGTTGCTTGAGAACGACAACGGTTGGCTGTTGTGCTTTTGCGAGCAGATCAATGTGGTCCAAAAGTTTGAATATGACAATTTTATTGGTAAAATGCAACATGTGTTTACAAGTGGTGTTAAATGGTAAGTTTTGAGGCTCCTAGGGTTTTAGAGAATATTTCCTTGCTTTCCTAGGGTTTTGGGGATGTTCTGGTGTGTTTTGATTGAATTAACGACCTGGGTCACAGTTTTGACCCTATTCATGACCTAGGTCACGATTCTGACCTAACTCACGACTTGGGTCACGAAACGACAACTAAGTGGTTTTTAAGCCCAAATATGCATTAAATAACACAAGCTTATACTGAGAGGGGGGTGAACAATATAAGACCACTTTTAACTTTTTTCTTTTACTTCAGAAAGCAATGCAATGAACCAATAGCAAAATCAAAGCAGTAATAAAACTAGTGTACAAGTCATCACACAATTGAGACACCAATATAACGTGGTTTATCCAAGGTGGGCTGCTCCATAGAGAAAATATTTCACTAAATTTTTGCAATCAAATCCTTTGGGAATCCTTCCCAATTACAATATTTATGGACTTCTTGTCCAAAGGATAATACTTCCCCTAATCAAATTTTTATGAGCCTCCTACCCAAAGGAGATGTCCTATCCTCCAAAGAAGTATTTATGAGCCTCCTACCCAAAGGAGATGTCCTATCCCCCAAAGCTTTGGAAATGATACTTCAGAATATCACTGCCTCTTCTGCCGCTAGTAGGTGGAACTCCTTTCCACAAAATGCATCCTGTCCTCCTTGCTCTGGCTCTAGAGACTTATGTCCTCATTGATCACCTCCAAAGATGCTCATCAAAACCTGTACTAAACACAGTCAGTCCAGCATAAGTCTTCTTAAAATCTATCACAAATCTGCACCAAACTCAGTCCTCTGGTCCAGCACAAATTTGCTCTCAAATATTTGTCAGATATGTCCCAAGCTTAAGTCAAAAGCTTGAACAAATCAATCACAACTACTCACAAGTCTCCACCAAGACTTCATCAAATCTATCCACAAGTTCTTCAATAATAACCTATCCAAATCAGTCCACAAGTTCTCCACAAGAACCTATCCAAATAAGTCCACAAGTTCTCCATAAGAACCTATCCAAATCTGTCCTAGCAAGCTCACCAAGAACTTGCCCAAATCATCTCAAGCAATTTTACCAAGAAACTTGCCCAATGTGAACACACAAAGAGAATTGTTAGAGACCCAATGTGTTTCATCCAATCATATCAAATCAATATTATAGAAGCATAAAGAGAATTGTTAGAGACTCAATATGTTCTATCCTTCAACTCTCAATCTCAACTCAAATCAATCTCATAGAAGTAGTATACTTTCACAAGATCTTGAACCACAACCCAACAATTGCCAATAATGCAATATCAAGGAATCAACTCCTCCAACATAGAACCATAACTTACTATCAAAACCTAGCCAAGTTAGTTTTTAAGAACTCAAAGCAATCTCTCTTTAAGCATAAAAAAAGGGTTCAATATATTTCCAACTTCTCTCAAATGGGAATGCTCAACTTAACTACACAATCAAGTTTATCAAGAAAAGTACAACTTGATAAAATAAAATATCAAAGGAGCAAGCCCAACTCATGTATCAAGTAAATCATAACTTGATCAACTCAATCTCAATAGAAAAAATCTCAAAACCAAACTCTCAACAACCAAACAACTCAATTAGGGTTTCAACAACTTATAGCAATGGCATACACTTCTCACTCAAAAACCCTAAAGCAAACTTCAAATGCTTCCACTCTCATAAACCAAAATTATACAATAATTCATAAACTCATCATGATCTCATAATGCATAATCAATACTTCCACTTTCAGAAAATAGGATCCACTCCAAATAAGGAAACTTAATTTAATCCTTTTCACTCCAAACTTATTTTCATAAAACCATCAATCAATAATAACCATGGAAGAATGTGCCCATACCTTTACTTTGATGAAGAAGGAGAACTCAAAATATGTTACAACACTAACTCTCAATTTGCTACAAATTAGTGTTAGCAACAATGGAATAATACACAATGATAAGAGTCCTAATAACACCTTATCACTCCAACTCATCAATAATCAAAACTCACAAATATACATATCAACAATATTCCTTTACACCTTATAACTCCTACTTAATATATCACAAAATAACTTCAACCTCAAAAATAATTACAAGAGAATATCCACTCAATAACTCCAAAGGCTTTCTAACCCCAATATGACATTAAGCACAATTATTCCTTAAACCCTTATAACTCCTAAAATACATTTACTTCTAAATGCATTTACCACATAAACATTAAGCATCAATAATAACAATGTCAAAGCAATATTTCTATTTAACCTTATACCTCAATCCAATTACCAATAATAATTTGCCAAGTCAAATCAAATATTCCACATTATCAACAAAAGATCTACCTTGGCCAAAAATCAATTATCCAACCTTAGTAGAAGTGTGGAGACACCAACATAAGTGCCAAAGTGCTTCCTCCTCAAAACTCGTGGCCCAAAGCAACTATTGTACCATGTGCACAATAATTGCAACCAAGAAAAAATTGAAACACGTCTATCGCGAATCAAACTTGGCACCTCTGATTAGCGAGTGCCTTTGCTCCACTGCCTCCACTGTTGGAGCATAAGTGCCCAATGAAACTCTCAAGTACTACTCATTGTTTTACCTTCCCTTTGCTTGCAAAAGATAACCAGAATTTCTTTCCTCACAGGTGCACAAAATCTGAATTTAACATAGACCAGATTCGTCTTCCTCACTGTGCACAAAATCAAAATTTAACACAGACTAAAATTGTCTTCCTCACTAGCGCACGAAATCAAAAATTAACACAAAGCCAAATGAGACTCAAAAATCACAGCGTAATCCAAAATCGAAGGTCACAGAGCAATACAAATTCGAAGGTAATCATGCAAATCGAAGGTGTATTGAACCTTAGAAATTAATTCCCTTTAATAGTCTTTTGCACCCCATGCAAGTTGACGCCAGCGCTTCTTCCAAACAAATGACATCAACGAGGTAAGTCTTCTACATTGGCATCACTAAGGGTTTAGAAACCCTTTCAATAATAATTATTAAATTAATAATTATTATTTTATTAATAATAAACTTAACTTAAAACTTTTTCAAAATTTTGAGTTAATTTATTTATTAATAATCAAAATGGACTTTTAAGGTTTTTTCAAGGAGCAAAAACATTTTCATTAAGCCAATATGGTTTTAATAAAAACCCCTAATGAGAGTCCAGATGGTTTTAAGAAAAACCTTTAACCTTGTCACCATGGTTTTAATTAAAAACCCTTAAACAAATATCATGGAACTTTCAAGATCTTTTTGGCACCAAACTCTTTTTGACATCAGCACAAATTCCTTTTGATATCAACACAAACTCCTTTTGAAATCAATGACAACTCACAACCATGAAGCTAGGCAACATACCCAAAATTGCCAACATGCATGGCAGGGGCTCATTTTGGTGATGCACGTGTGTGGAAAGCAACTTGGGAGAGTAGTTGACGGCACGCAAGGAGCACGATTAGCGATTGTGAGAGCCAAGATGACGAAGGGACATAGACCAGTTGGCATCAGGCGTGGGATCCCACCGATAAGTTATCTTTGACTTTGTTTTGTTTGTATTTTATTTTTCTAGGAAAATATGAATGAGGTAGGGGGAGGTTTTCATCCCGATTTAAAAAAAAAATTGTAACTTTTTAGTAAAATTTGAACATGTAGTGATAAACGGGCCAAATAGGTACCCAAAAGTGCGATCGGTTTTTCAATTTGATTTGTTTTGTCACCGGTTTGACCGGGTAATGGGTAGAGTAGGTGTAGATTTTGACAGTCAGTTTGTGAGGTAACGATGTACTGACATCAATATATTTTTACACTTTGTTTGCTAAAGTAGGAAATGGGTATTCTTTTATGTGACTATTTTATTTTTATGACTTCATTTGATGTGATTTCAGTAATCGATGGTTTGAGGTGTAATGTGTGAACTCTAGGGCATTAGATTTGCCATGTTAGAGATGGAATATTTAAAATTGGTAACACTTTCATCGTAGAAGGGCAAAATGGGTGTCCAAAAATGTTAGTTGTTTTGGTAGTTGATTTCATTTGACATGCCTTTGATTTGTATGCCACGGTGTAGATAGTAGTAAACTGAAAATGAGCTATAGGGAGCCCGATGTAGAATGTACCTGATGTCAGTTTGAATTTCCACCACTAAATGGGTAAATGGGTATCTAAAAATGTGACTGTTATTTTTAGATTGCATGCCTAGATATATGTTCGATTTTGGTGTTTTTAGGATAAATTTGACTGTTATATTCGTGTTGATTGGTGCTTTGTTTCTGAATTTTTTCAACACATTTACCATTAAGTGGGTAAATGGGTATCCAAAAATGTGATTTAATTTTTGTATGTCGTATTAATTGATCATGTTTTGTATTATGTGCCATATTAGTTGTACAGTTGAGTTTGTTATTGGTTTTTTGGGCGACCAATGTGTACTTTATGTCGTATGTGTTTAGATTATTGCCATAAAATGACAAAATAGGTATCCAAATATGTTAGTGTTGTTGATGTGTTTTGTCATTTTATTTGTATGTTATTTTATCTCGAGATGTGTGTCAAATTAAATGTTTTAATTTGTAAATTCTGAGTGATGATGTTATATGTGATTGATTTGTTATGTGGGTTACTGATGGGTATTGTGTTGTGTGTTGAACAGGTGAAGTCATTTGAACCTCGTCATCGGGTGAGAAAGTTTAAGCAATATTTTGAAAGGATGATGAAGACTGAGGAGGAATTGCAGTGGTTAGATGTCATACACTTTTGTGGTGTGTAGGAGTGTAAGAGCATCTTCACTAATAGGGCATTTGTGTCTGCCTTATGTGAGCGATGGGATGTAGACTGGAACACTTTTCATTTTCCTATGGGGGAAATGACCGTGACATTGGAGGATGTGTATCACATCTATCGGCTACCGATTGAGGGTGTTCCTGTGAGGGTAACCAAATATGGGAGGAATGACGCGATGTTGGAGAGATTCTTTGGGGCTGGGTGGAGAGATTTAGATGCTGCCAAGATGGACTCTGAGTGGTTGTGGTGTTAGAAGAATATATCCAATAGGCAGTGTATGGCTATGATGATGATATCTACCTATGCCCTACCTGATAGTTCTAGATTTCTATTTACGTGGAATATGTTGGACATAGTTAGTGACCTGGTGGAGCACAAGGTTGTGTTTACTTGGGTGCCTACGCTTCTAGACCAAGCGTATCATGAGTTATATGAGGTGGTTCGGGGTAGACATACGGGATTGAGTGTGATTCCCTTACTGCAGGTATGGGCATGGGAACACATATTCATTGAGAGGCCCTATTTGTTACCTCAGCCTATACACATGGAGGATAAGGAGCTTCCTTATACCTTGAGGTGGAGTATGGAGGTGGAGCAGGGTATGAAGAGGCCTCATGAGGGTGATCTAGTTTTGTGGAGGATTAATTTCAGCGAGTTGACGATAGACAATATTATATGGAGACCATGGATGGGTGGAGTGAGTTAGAGAGAGGATGATGAGCAGTTGTAAGCTATACAACGAGGTAGATGGTTGGTTAAGAGATATACTCGATAGACTGAGTATTTTCAATTTTATTGAGTAAAGCACCAATTTGGGTTATGATAGGATGTTCTAGGGACTCCTATTATCTATTTCAGGCGACAAGGAGATAGGGGAGAGAGCCTTGTTGTACCGCCTTGGATTTGGGAGAGAGACCCTCCTATGGATATCTCGGATGTAGGGGATATAGGGACAACACCAAAGTTTGATGCTTGGTGGGCGCTACAGTCTTTGGATCCTAGGAGAGGTGTGGTGGATGGGTGGGTGGTACATGTTGTTGGGGTATTTTTGCCAAAGAGGAGGACGAGTAGGATGACTTGGGCCGGGGGAGAGAGTACATTTGATGTTGAGGAGGATGTTCCTTTGCAATGGTCACGACATCGCGTAGGTGCCTTAGCGAGTACCTAGGGCATGAGGGCAGAGGAGGTGGATGTGGGTATAGAGGTTGGGATGGAGAATACTGTTGGAGCTCAGGCTGAGGGAGGCGAGTGGCCGGTATGGGTGGTATCAATGATACCATTGATATTGGGGTATTTTTTGATATAGCACAACAAATTCCTAGTGATATTTAAGAGAGGCTAGCTACAGAGGATGTATAGGGGTTGCATGATCGAATTCAGTAGTTGGAGGTAGACATGGCAAAGATGAGGGCTACTATTTCTAGGTAGGATTAGGTGATCGATACCTTGACTAATTAGTTGGCGATTGAGGTCGCTAAGAATATGATGTGTGAGACTGCCTTGTTGGTGCATGGGATCCCTCTATCCAATTATGGTAAGATTGTGGTGCAGTCTGGATCACATTCATAAGTGCAGGTGCTATCACATCAGAGTCAGCATAGTGCGACTATTGTGGGACAGAGAGGTTCTAGGGTTGAGGTTTAGGATTAGCCTACTATGGATTTGATACCAGAGTTTAGGGTGAAGTCAAGCCGAGTTATAGGGATGTGAGTGAGCTATGAGGATTGTGGGGAGACTCCTAGTGGGAGCTAGGATAGTTGTTACTAATTATATCCTACGGGCATTTTATTTTGATGCTAGGTGATGATGGGCATGATCCTAGGTTGTAGCCTTTAGAAATTTTGTATGAATGATATATATATACCTTGTTGATTTCAGATATTATATACATGTGTTATTTTGATGATTTGAAATATATTATTTTTTATGTTTGCATGGATTAGTTTAACATAATTTGTAGATATGTATGATGAATAGATATACATGTATGACGTGGTTTAGATCTATTATCGTGTTGTGGTATAAATGTATTGTAGAGTAGTGTTATGATTATATTTCCAATCTGATATGATGTGATGTCAAATATGATTTTGTAATGAATGTATGTATAGTAATGGCAATACTATGATGCGATTTTGAAATGCATATGGGATGAATATAATAAATGTAATTTGATATGAAATGCATGTAGAATGAATGTAATACTATAATGTGTATCAAATGTATCTGACATAGATGCATGTATGAACTTATTGAAATGCACCAAGGAAGCACTTGTATCGTTACATTTACTTGTATGGATGTTGTCCATTCCATGATTTCAAGGTCAATGGATAATGTAAGACATGTGTAATGGTTTTGACTAACATAGTTATGACAATCAAATCTCAAACCCTTAGCTATACAAGTTTTGTGGCAACTTATAACATGATCGGTATGGTTCAAAGTCTGTCTTGGACCTATGTGTGTGAATGTGTAATGTTAATTTATTCATTTTGAGGGATGTAGGATTAACCCATTGTAGATGCTACCATACTAGCTAGCTCATCCATCCACAACAGTGATTTCTATAGAAGCGATATGCTAATGTAAAAGATGTGTTGTCACCTGTAAGATTATTCCACTGGTAGGTAGGTTTTTGGAATTATCCCATAGTGTTATGTTGAACCTAAGGACCAAAGGTGATAAGAATAACATGTGTGATATCAAGAGGTGTTTTCTTTTGTTTTCTGCCCCTGTTCTAGTGTTGACCTATCTGATTGTGGTAGTGCTCTAGTCATTTTTTTTTCTTTTGTTATTCTATGATTTTTTCATCTATTCTAAGAGCATTAGCATTTTTTTATGCTTTGTTATTACCTTTTGCTTATGCTTGATTCCTTTTTTATCCCCAGATCGTATTTTTACCATGCAAGCGATAGGATGAGCAAGGGATATCATTCACTAGATGGAGATATCTACTCAATATGTCCTCTTTCCTAGGCTCAAAATTGTTAGTGTAACCTGTTGTGAGCAGTTCATGAGAGAAGTTGAACCAGCCTAAAAGACCATAAGAAGAATGTACACGACTCAGTAGCTATGGGTGATACTTGATTGCCTAAACTATAGAGTAGTCAAAATTGAACACGACACCTATGTATACCCTAATCCTAAAAATGGGGAATGGACATCCAGGTGGTGATGCTAACAAGTGCATTTATTATTCCTGCTAAGGCACATTTTGGGGAAGAATGTACAAACATAAATTAAAATTTTAACTATAAAGCATATAGATATGTGCAATGCATGTAACTATAAGTGATGCAAGTGGAGGAATGAGATATTTACAAGAAGAAATTTATGTTGTTTAGGAAGAGAATTTTTACAAGAACCTATTTATAGATAAGTGAGGTGTGTAATGATGGCAAAAAGTGCGATGCTATGATCATGGTTGCCCCAACGTGTGGGGTGTGTATGTGTAGTAGATGTATAAGTTGTGAGCTGTATAAGTGTATGTAATAGTCTCCAAGAAGAAACAAGATGTAAAAGTGGAATGTACAAGTGGAAGAAGTGAGAAGAAACAGGCTTTGGTGACCAATCAAAGTAAGGGGATCACCAACAGCTGGTAATGATAGAAGAGAAGAGATAAATCAACGTATGTAAGAAGTAGAAGAATGAGATAGAAGAAGACGAGTAACTAACACTATTGTTGGGTGAAATGGCATAGATCTAGGTGGGAGTGGGATGATGAAGTTATGACATGGCTAGACTTGGAGCTAGAGCCATAGTTGGTAATATTATGAATATAGCAGGTGGATGTTGTTAGGGTACTATGGGGTGGTAAAGTCTTGGGAGTGATGTGGTATGAAGGACTGACAAGTTAGCTAAATGGAAAAGAACGCTCTGGTGATGGGGTATGCTCACCATGCAACATGTTGTGCACTAGGGTTTCGGATGATCTGCACTCTTCGATATCATGACCTGGGTGGTGATGGTAGATGCAAAATTTATTCTCATTGTAATTATGTAGTTTAGGATGTGAGGGGTCAGTAGGTCAAATCTTAGGTAGGTCAATAAGACCCTAGTGCATGATATGATGGAACATTTCAGAAAGGGGCGTATGTGGAATAGGTATAGGATAGACGTATGGCTCCGTTGGAGATGAGCAAGGTCTGGGTGAAATATGATCTGGTTGTGAGACAAGTAAAGTCTCCCCAAGATCGAAGAATGCTCCACAAGATCAATCACACATAAAAGAGGTAAACCCACAACACAAATATTGAGTGGTAAAACCCTACTTCAAATGAAGAAGGGAAACATCCACTATGAAGCTCACTATATTACTCAATGATTCAACAGTACAAGAATGCTTCAATGTTATGCAACAATATGCATCAACATAAACTACAACACAAGTCAATATGACAAGATATGATCATATGTAGTAGAAAACACCCCTATTTAAAGAGAAGCTTTTCTACTACAACCCTAAATCTTATCACAATCTAATCTTATCACAATCTATCAAATATTAGAAAGTGCTTTAGTTACTTTCTAATTTTATCACAATCTAATCTTTGAGATATGTGATAAGTGGCATCTATCAAATATTAGAAAGTGATTAGTTACTTTCTAATATTTGCTAGAAAAGGGAAATAACTTTTTTCCAAGAAATTAAATATTCCTAGCACCCTTAATTTATTTATTAATTGGGTGGGAATATTTTACATAAGATAGAATTATATTCTAATTCAAATATTATTCTTTAGACTTTATATTTTAGTCTAAGAATAATTTACACAATGTTGCATTACATATTCCAACACTCCCCCTTAATGCAATATTGGGGAAAGGAATTATGAGACAAAGAAACATTCTCCCCCTAAAGATACAAACGGGGATGAGAATCAAATGAGTAATATAGTTACAATGAGCTTCTATGACCAAGAATGGTCTACAATAAGGCACCAATACAAAATGGGCCAAAATGAGACTGCAAGCCCCCAACGGAGTAGCTTCAGATACAAGCAGCTTACAAAGCCATCCATCAACCACAAGTGGTTGCAAATGACAAGAAGAAAACATCACAAGGGTGTCTTCAGTAAGCCTGCAAAATCCCAAATGGAAGTACCTGCAAGCTACAAGCAGCTCAACATAAGATCGGTTAGATACATCATCATAAATATATTCACCACAACATATATGAATATCCAAAGATGATAACAAAACTGATCTAACAAATAGTGAACTATAAGTCATCACAAAAATATGCCAAGCCATACTTATAGTCACGTGCTATATAGTTGATCAAAAAATATCATGTACAAAGTTGCATAAAGCAAACAAGGAGTACCATGATAATGCAAACTCTAAAGTACCATGTACAAAAGTAGCACAAGGCTAACAAAAAAGTACCATGTACAAGAGTTGCATAAGGTATATGAAAATAATAAAGTGTGCACACCGGTTGCATAAAGCCAACCATAAAATATCATGTACAAAAGTAGCATAAATGCTAACAAGAAAGTACCATGATAAACCAATTGCATAATGCCAACTACATAAAAAAACATGTACAAAGTTGCACAAGGCAACAAGAAAGTACCATGTAAAAGAGTCGCATAAAGCAATTGCATCATATACCATAATTGCACAATGCCATCTACAAAGTAACATGTACAAAAGTTGCACAAGGCAAACAAGAAAGTACCATGTTCAAAAGAGATGCAAAAAGCAATTATACCACCAAATATCAACTCATATATATAGCACAAAACACCTCATAAGGATGAAGTTGTCATCACACAAGTGTAACTACACTTCATTCCCCCTTGAGGACAACTTCACCAAACCAAGTGAGTCCCTCAGCATTACAAAACTGCTCCTTGGGAAGAGGTTTGGTGAACAAATCAACAGAATTAGAAGATGATGGGCAATACTCCAACTGAATAGTCCCATCCAATACCTTCTCTCTGATAAAATGGGCTTGGATTTCAACATGCTTTGTCCTTTGATGCATTACAAGATTTTTAGCCAAGGCAATAGTTGATTGATTATCGGAGAGCAAACGTGAAGGACCAAATTGCTCAAAGCCAATTTCCTTCATGAGGGTACGAAGCCAAACCGCTTCTTGTGCAGCTGTTGTCATAGCCTTATACTCTGCTTCCATTGTAGAAAGAGCAATTGTATCTTGCTTCTTGGAAGACCAAGAGATAGTTGTAGACCCAATACTAAAAACATATGTTGTGGTAGACTTTCTGTCTATTCTATCCCCTCCAAAATCAGAATCAGCATAGCCAAAAAGAGCAAAGGAAGGAAGCCTAGAATACTTGAGTGCCAAATCTCTAGTACCTGCAAGGTACTTCAGAATCTTCTTGGTAGCTTGTAAGTGCTCAATATAAGGTTTTTGCATGAACCTAGCCATCATACCAACTGCAAAAGCAATATCTGGCCTTGTGATGGTAACATAAAGAAGACTACCAATGAGCTGCCTATACAATGTAGCATCAACCAACTGAGATTTTGTACTTACTTCCAACTTAACCCCTGTAGAAATAGGAATGGAAGTAGGATTGCCATCCTCCAAATCAAACCTTTTAAGAAGATCTCCAATATACTTGGATTGACTCAAAAAGGTACAATCCTCATGCTTATAAACTTGCATGCCAAGATAGTAGTGTAGAAGACCAAGGTCAGTCATTTCATACTCTGACTTTAATTTGGAGATGAAATAAAAAATGGCCTCATTCTCATTTCCAATCACAACAAGGTCATCAACAAATAGAGCAATTAAAATGACCAAGTTATCCTTCCTAAGCACATAGAGATCTGTATCTGAATAGCATTTATCAAAACCAAGAGACAAGAAGTAACCTGAAATCTTCATGTACCATGCTCTAGGTGCTTGCTTCAGACCATACAAGGTTTTCTTTAGTTTACACACAAGTGTTTCCTTACCTTGTACAACAAATCCTTGTGGTTGACTCATGTAGATATCCACATCCAAATCACCATTTAGAAAGGCACTTTTCACATCAAGCTAAAAAATCTGCCAACCTTGAGCAGCAACAATAGCAATGAGAAGCCGAATGGTGGGCATTTTGGCAATTGGTGCAAAGGTTTCATCATAGTCAATGCCATGTTTTTGAGCATAACCCTTAGCAACCAATCTAGCCTTATACTTTTCTATCTCTCCATTAGAATTGTACTTGATTCTATAGACCCACTTGTTCCCAATAACATTTCTCTTATTAGGATAAGGCACTAGATCCCAAGTTTTATTCTTTAGAAGAGAATCCATCTCAACCTTCATGGCATCAACCCAACAAGAGTGTTGTGAAGCTTCTTGGTAAGAAGTAGGCTCATGATCATTCTCTATCTTAGCTAGAAGAGACATGTTAAGGGTCATACTTCTAGTTATCCTTTGGCTAACTGAATTCTGCTCTTTAGGACCCCTAGAATGATCCAACCACTTGGTCCTTTTGACACAAGGCCCACCCTTTTCTAACTCAAGAAGGTCTTCATTGAATTTGACATCTCTTGAAACAAATACAATGCGTGAAGAAGGTGAGTATAACCTAGAGCCCCTATGTTCTGCATCATAGCCAACAAAGATGCATTTTTGAGACTTTTTGTCCAATTTCTTCCTCTTTTCTGAAGGAATATATGAAAATGCATCACATCCAAACACTCTTAAGTGTGACAAATTTGGCTTCTTACCATTCCAAACCTCATAAGGAGTCTTCCCCTCAACTGATTTTGAAGGACACCTGTTAAGAATGTAGATTGTTGTACTGGCTGCTTCACCCCAAAGAAATTGAGGTAAGTGGTCACCAAGCATGCATCTTACCATCTCCATTATTGTCCTATTTTTCCTCTCTGCAACACCATTTTGTTGAGGAGTGTATGGACAAGTAAACTGCCTTTTGATCCCATGAGAAGAACAAAACTCATTGAAATCATTGCTATTGTACTCCCCTCCATTGTCACTTCTAATCATTTTGATCTTTGCTCCCTTTTGATTTTCTACCAAAGCTTTGAACTCCTTGAATGTCTCAAAATAGTCTGATTTATTCTTAAGTAGATACCCAAAGATCATTCTTGAATAATCATCTATAAAGGTGAGAATATAGGATGCACCACCAAGTGATCTAACATGTAATGGACCCATAATATCTGTATGAATGAGTTGAAGAATTTGTGTGGCCCTTGTTGACTTGTCCTTTGCAAACTTTTGTTTGCTCATCTTGCCTAAGATGCATGTTTCACACAAACCATGAATAGGTGAAATGTTAGGCAAGCCTTCAACCAAATTTTTGGACTTCATCATTTGAATATTTTGATAGTTGGTATGGCCTAACCGTAAGTGCCAAAGCTTGCTACTAGGAGAAACATTAGTTGCTAAACACACTTTAGGAGGAGCATCACCTAACACATAAATATTATTCTTCACATAACCTGTAATGATTGGTAACATGCCTTTCCTAATGCTCCATGAAGTTGCATTGAACTCAATAGTGTGACCACTTCTAGCAACTTGCAAAACTGAAATTAAATTTCTCCTAAGGTTAGGCACATATAGGACATTATCAAGTAATTTCCCTTCAATTACAACATTGCCAACACCTTCTACTTGAAGTCTAGTATTATCACCAATGACAACTGAATCTGAAGAGTGCTTATGAAAGTCCACAAACTTATCCTTTTCAAAACACATATGGTTAGTGCATCCAGAATCTAACACCCATTCATTAGAAGTAGATGAGTCAATGGAGTAGAGGGCACAAACAAAGGCATTTTTATTAGAATTTTGCTTTACATTGTTGTTCTTTTTCTTTCCCTTGCCAAACCATTTCTTAGGTCCTTGTCCCTTAGCCTTTTCTTGCTCTTCCTTTTCTGCAATCTTCTTCTTCTTGAAACAATTTTGTTCCTTGTGGCCTTTCTTGCCACAAAAGTTGCAAGTGAAATCAACTCTAGGCTTGTTGGGTTGGAAATTTTGATTTTTCCTTCCCTTGTATTTCTTCTTGAAGGAAGCTTTAGTGGCACTCAAGGCAACATTCTTCTCCTTGACAACTTGACCATTCACTTTGTCTCGATTAAGAGACTCTTCATGTTGAATCAATAATTGTGAAAGAGTGTTGAGAGGAATGCCATCCTCTTCTTGCTCTAGCCTAGTCTCAATAATGGTGACAAAATTCTTGAACTTGCTTGACAAGTTCCTCAAAATGATAAATCTTAAGAGCTTCTCACTTATCCAATCACAATTACAAGCCAATAGTTGAGTTCTCATGTCTTTCATCTTTGAGAGGAAGATCAAGGCACTTTCTTCTTCACCTTGCATAGTGCTAAGAATTTTGGACAATAAAGTGAATTTCCTTGATGTGTTGGACCCTAGATGGACTTGTTTTAGCAAATCCCATGCATCTTTAGCATGCTCACAATGGCTTATAGTGAGCAATATCTCATCACTCACACTATTGATAATCATGGAAAGTGCAAGGTGACTCATGTTGTTGTATGTCTCAAGTGCCCTTGCCTGGGTTGGGATTGCTTCATCTCCATTCACAATGGGCCATAACTTTCTTGCTTGAAATTCAGCCCTCATCCTTGGTTCCCATATTCCAAAATTTGATCCATCAAGGATGTGCTTAGGTGTGAAGGAGATTCCATGATCAACCATTCTAGAAAGTGAACATAATCAAAACATAAGATGCATTGACAAAGTAAATAAATGATGCAATAAGAAAGTAGATAAACATACTTGAATATATAAAAAAAACATAACTATCAAGTAATCTACTTTTCAATCATCAAAGATAAAACATCATGAAAGATAATCAAAGTTAAGCATCATTAAGAGAGATAAGCATCATCATGAAAGATAATCAACATCATCATGAACTACTATAACCATCTTGCAATAAACAACTATAACCATATTGCAATTGAATAAATGAAATAAACCAAGATCAACTTGCAATAGATTAACTTGCAATAAGAAGGTAACTAACCATAACAATCATCTTGCAAAAAAATAAACTAACTTGAATTGAACCATAAAATATTTGTTAAATGTTAGATAGTCAATAAGTTAGTAAGTTAGTGTTCATTTTAAGGTTTTGCTATAGCCTAATGAATTGCCAATTCATCTCACCCAAGGTCAACCAAGCTACCCAAAAGGGTATGGGTACGAGGACCCGAAAAGGACTTGCTACCGATAGAGCGGATTCTTTTGGATTCAATAGGTGTTTAGCAAATATAAACTGTGTTGCAAGATTAAGTAAATTTTAATCAAATACTAAAGTTGTGGTTAGGAAGTTGATTCATTTTTAACCTTCTTGATTAATATGAAAATTAGTAAATTGCAAGTTAGTTGGTTAGTAGATTGTTTAGTAGCAAGTTAGTAGTTAGATTAGTTGAGATGCAAAATGTAAGAAAGATGAACAAGAGATAGTGGAGACACAAAGCAAAACACAAATACACACACTCTCTCTCTTTCTCTCTCTCTCTCACTCTCACTTTCATTCTCTTTTACTTTCATAATGAGAGATACAAGTTACATTAATTTACAATATGCTTCAAGCAAATACTGGAGAGAGATTAGAAGAAATTAATAAAAATAGGGGAAGAGAGTGAAAAAGTTGATCCGAAATTGCCTTGTATACTCCAAAACATACTTGGATAACCTTGCAAAACAAGCAAACTCACAAACAACCATTGTTAATGTGAGACAAAAAAATATTGCATTTTAAGGAGAATAATAATAATTTTTAATACAAAAAATTGCTTTAAAAAATGCAATTAAATTAATAAAATTTATTTTATTAATAAAAAAATGGCATGAAAAAGTTTAAAGATTTTTATAAAGCAAAACTTTTTCAAAAAAACAAAACTATTTTTTTTTTTTAAAACAAAACTATTTTTTTATAAAGCAAAACTTTTTTTTTTATAAAGCAAATTTTATATATATATATATATAGCCGATTGTTTTTTTTAAATAAATAAAAAAATGACTATATATGGAAATAGGGGTTTTTGGGTCTTCCGGACGCAACCATGGGGTCCGTTTGGCTCCAAAAACCTTTCCAACAAAAGCTTAATGCCAAAAAAAAATTATAGATTTAAAATGAAAATATTGTTTGCAAAAGATCTAACAACTAGATCTAAAAACATAATAAATCTATAAACCCTAATGGCAGATTTGCAAAATAAGTTTACATAAAATACCCAAATATCAAATGCATGCAAAAATATATATACCTTAATGGGTTTTTCACCTCAAAGGATTGAAGACACTTGATGGAGATCCCAACCGCTCTGATACCAAATGTGAGACAAGCAAAGTCTCCCCAAGATCGAAGAATGCTCCACAAGATCAATCACACATAAAAGAGGTAAACCCACAACACAAATATTGAGTGGTAAAACCCTACTTCAAATGAAGAAGGGAAACATCCACTATGAAGCTCACTATATTACTCAATGATTCAACAGTACAAGAATGCTTCAATGTTATGCAACAATATGCATCAACATAAACTACAACACAAGTCAATATGACAAGATATGATCATATGTAGTAGAAAACACCCCTATTTAAAGAGAAGCTTTTCTACTACAACCCTAAATCTTATCACAATCTAATCTTATCACAATCTATCAAATATTAGAAAGTGCTTTAGTTACTTTCTAATTTTATCACAATCTAATCTTTGAGATATGTGATAAGTGGCATCTATCAAATATTAGAAAGTGATTAGTTACTTTCTAATATTTGCTAGAAAAGGGAAATAACTTTTTCCCAAGAAATTAAATATTCCTAGCACCCTTAATTTATTTATTAATTGGGTGGGAATATTTTACATAAGATAGAATTATATTCTAATTCAAATATTATTCTTTAGACTTTATATTTTAGTCTAAGAATAATTTACACAATGTTGCATTACATATTCCAACACCTGGTAATGGAGGCATGGGTCTGGGTTTCGGCATGGGTCGAGTTTAGGATTGGGAAAGGGATCTGCATGGTGGCGAAGATGGATGGATTGTGGAAGACTATCGTGGGTGAACGTGGCAAAGACAGTGACTCATCTACAACTCTAGAGCTTCGATATGAGAGATGAGATACTGTATCTCATGGTGTGGTAGCGATGGTATTGGGGAATGGGGTGATCGAGATTCCAATGTGAATGGAATGGCTTGATGCATGGTAGAAAAAGGATACGGTTGCGATGAGGAAGTAGCAAAATGAAATAATTGTGGTGATTGTAATATTTTTTGAGGCGATAAGCCTCGCAGTGGTGAAGGTGGTGTCTTGATGACCATTGGCATAGGCGATGGCCCTAGGTGATAATGCGAATGAGAAAGAGGGATGTTTACATGATCAGCTTAAGTAGCTTAGGTTATGCGAGCTTGTAGAGCCTAGACATAGGTAGACTCGCCATTGGGAAGGGGAGCATGTAGAAATGCAGGATGAGGTTGATGAGGTATGTATTCCCTATTAGGTGGGCGATAATATCCTATGGGATGTTGTGGATGACTTGGATGTGAATAGTGACATCTAAGATCATCAGACGGATGGGAGGATGATCCTTGTGCTTGCGGTTGGGTGGATTCGTCTTTGTCATCGAAAGAGGGTATGGTGATCTGGCTGTCACTAGAGTGTGGTGAATAGGACAAACCTTACTGGAAAGGGGAATGGTGTCGAGGTGAAGTGTGGTGACCTAAACGGTATGAGTGTGAGGAGCACCTGGTATGAAGAGTGGTTGATGGTTGAGCGAGATCGATTGGTGTAATAGGTTTTTGCTATGGCTCTAGATGGTCCTGCATGGTGGTAGGTGAGGCCGCTGTAGAGCTCTCTTGCTGATGGCGTGAGTCTTACAAAAGGAAAAACAAATACCCTGAGCATAAAAATGGTAGAAAGGTGAAATTTACATGTATACAAAAATAATAAAGCAGAAATAACATATTCATACGGTGATGTGCTTAATGATTTATTTCTAAACTATGTGACACTTATGATGGTGACTATGTTTATGAATCATGCATTGAAAGCACAAAGATATAATATATTGATGGGTTCAAGATCATTAAGGCCTTCAATATTTGCCAAACGATATGCTCCTGAACCATTTTTGTGTGTGATAATAAATGGACCCAACCAGTTTGGGGTGAATTTATCGCGTTGTTGGCAGGGTTGACTTGTGATTTGCTAGTTCTCCTTGAGAACCAAGTCGCCAATCTGATATTTGCACTAATGTACCTTACTATTGTAGGCATGATGAAGGTGATCTTGATATACTCATGTGTGCTCGATGTCATAGATGTGATGTTCATCAAGGAGTGTTAGTTGATCTAGACGAGCTTGGAGAGCAGTATCATCATTAATGAAATATTTCATGGATATCCGTAAAGAGGGTATCTCCAGCTCAAGGGGTATGATAGCTTATGCCCCGTAGACAAGTGAAAAAGGTGTTGCCCCAGTGAGAGTACAAATGCTCATACGATAGGCCCACAAGGCTAGGGATATTTGATTATGCCAGTCCTTGTGAGATTCCGCTACCGTTTTATGGAGAATAGAACAGATGGTTTTATTAGTAGCTTCTACATGGCCATTTCCTTGAGGGTAATATGGGGTTGAAAAGCTATGATGCATGTGAAATCTGTTGCATAGGGCTCAGACAGTTTTATTTTTGAAATATTTCCCATTATTTGAAATAATTTGGGAGGGAATTCCAAAGCAGCATATGATATGCTCCATGATGAATGTTGCAATTTTGGCTCCTGTAGTTTAGACCAGTGGGATGGCTTCGACCCACTTTGTAAAATATTATGTTGTTGTAATGATAAATTTATGATTGCTAGAGGAAGCAGGTGTAATTTGTCCAATTAGATCTAGGCCCCATTGGGAGAAGGGCCACTAGACTGGATTTTTTAAAGTGCTTGGGATGGTAAATGTGTTAATTTGGCATGTTGTTGGCATTTGATGCAATGTTTGACATACTCGTAGTAGTCTTGCTCCATTTTAGGCTAGTAGTAGCCCATACGGAGAATGTGTTTAGTAATCAACATGCCACTGAAATGGCCACCACAAGTGCCATCATGGATTTCTTGTACAACCCGTTGTGATTCTTGTGGTTCTAGGCAACACAAGAGTATATCGTTATAGCTGCAACGGTAAAGGATGTCCCCTAGTAAGGTGTAGTAGATCGCTCTTTGTTTAAATGTTTGGCACTAAGCGTGGGGTAAATCACATGATAAGAAGCCTAGTTTGATGTATTCCTTGATCTGTCAGAACCATGGGTCGTGAGGTTCGATGTTTACCACATATACACCACCATCATCTGTGGGAGGTGTGGTTGATATAGCAGATTGTGTAAGCATATGAATGGATACAGATGTGCTAGACATTGGATTTTGTAGGATAAGGGACCCTAATGAGGCCATTGTGTGTGCAAAATGGTTAGATAAGCGTAGCACGACTTTGATGTAATACCATAAGAATTGGGATAGGAGTTTTTGGGTGATCTTCTTGTATTACTGTAGGATTGGGTAATTGCATAGCCAAATTTCTTGTACTTGATTGACAATCAAAAGTGAATAGCCTATGATGTGGAGGCATTTGATGTGCATAGCATGTGTTTGTTTCAATCCTAGGATTAGGGCTTCGTACTCTACATTGTTATTAGTACAAGGAAAATCAAGTTTGAATGAAAATGGGAGTGGTTCTCCTTATGGTGTAAAAAAAACAATGTCTACATCCCTAGCGTGGAGACACTTGGACCCTTCAAATAACATGGTGAGGTCAGCCACAAATTCTTGTTCGACATACTCCTCGTCTTCGATTATGTGAAAGATAGAGTCATCGGGAAGTTGGATGAGTAGGGGTTGGTTGTCAGTTATAGGGGCTTTGGCCAGTTGGTCAGCAATGACTTACCCTTTGATGGACTTTTGAGATATGAATTCTAGGTCAAACTCGGTTAGGAGCATAATCCATTTAGCTATGCAGGAGTTGTGATAACTTTTGTTCATCATATACCATAGGGGATTGTCTTGGGCTATGACAAAATTTGTATGGTTTAACATGTAATATCTTAGCTTCTGGGTGGCGAATACTACTGCTAGGCATAGCTTCTCCATGTACCCGTATCTCATTTCATAACTAACTAGAATGTGACTGATGTAGTAGATAGCCTACTCTTTATTGAGAATGTTCTTTTGAGCTAGGAGTATACCTAGCATAATTTTTGTGGCTAAGATGTATAGAGTCAGTGGTAATTGTGGATGCGGCGATGACATAACCGACAGTGATGTGAGGTAGGTTTTGAATGGCATAAAATGTGGCTTGACAGTTTTCATCCCATTTAAAGTGTACTCCTTTTCATAGGAGATGATTGAATGGTTGGCATTTGTTTGATAATTGTGCTATAAATCTATGAATAGAGGTTATCTTGCCCTGTAGACTATGTAATTATTTTAAGGTGGTAGGAGGAGGCATCTCGATGATGGATTTCACCTTACTAGGATCTACTTCAATGCCTCATTGGGATACAATGAATCTTAGTATCTTTCCATATGTAGCACTGAACACACACTTTTTTGGATTGAGGTGCACATTGTGTTCTAGTAGTCGATCAAAAATATGGTGGAGATCTTTGAGATGATCAACAAGTTTCTTTAATTTGGCTATGAGGTCATCTACATAGTATTCCATATTTTTGTGCATTAGGTCATGAAAGATGTAGGTCATGGCTCGTTGATAATTTACCCCAATGTTTTTAAGGCCAAAGGGCATGACCTTGTAGCAAAAAGTCCCCCAGGATGTGAAGGAAGTTTTGTGTTGATCAACTAGGTTGATCCAAATTTGATTATATCCGAAAAATCCATCCATGAGGGAAATCATCTCATGACCTGCGATGGAGTCAACAAGGGAGTCAATGTTTGGTAGAGGGAATTTGTCTTTGGGACAAGCTTTGTTTAGGTCACAAAATTTTATGCACAAGCGAACATCACCATATGGTTTAGGTACAGGGACCATGTTGGATACCCACTCAGGGTAGTCGATGGGTATTATGAAATCAACGTCTAGGAGCTTTTGGAGCTCAAATTTTACTATCAATGCGATAGTTGGATGCACACATCACAACTTTTGTCTTACTGGTTTGGCATTGGGATCTAGTATAATATTATGCACTACCACGACGGGTTCAAGTCTCGGCATGTCTTTGTAAGACCATGCAAACCGTTTTATATACTTACGTAGGAAGTTTATAAAGACGATGTGCTTCTTGGGTGAGAGGATAGCAGCTAATTTGAGGATGTGTGGATTTTTTGGATCATCATCGATGTCTATGTCGATCGTGTCTTCGATGAGCATGCGAGATTCGTCACGCAACTATTCAGGGATAAGGATGAGATTGAAGTCATCGATGGCCTTGCCAAACTCGAATTCATCATCCACATAAATGCCCGTGTGATGGACTTGAGGGATTTGGTGTGATGTGGATGAGGAAGGGGCATTTGCTATTCGTAAGATGTGAGGAGAGAGAAGAAAGTCTCTAGGTGCTAGTATGTGTGAAATGTGTGCGAGATCGATAAAGTTTAGGTTTGGGGTGTCATATCGAATTTGCTAGTGGATGTAATAGAGGGGAGAACTTAAATCTATCTCAACCATATTAATCGATATTGTAGGTAAAGTAGGTGGGGTAGATTCTAGTGATGAAATTTGGATAGATTGTGCACATCCTAAAAGACTCAAGGGAGGTCGCAGGACGACTAGTGGTGAATGAGTATGAGAGGCTGCTCTCTATAACTATCTATGTATAGGTAGGAATACTAGTAGGTGTATCAGTGATGGATCAGGAGGCACCGGGTCTGGCTCTATAGGTGGTGGATCATGCAGGAGTGTGTCTAGAGATAAAGTAGCAAAGTGTTCTGCCAATCGTTGAACATCACAGAACAAAGAGGTATCGGGCATAGGATATTCTTGGAAGAAATTGTAGGGGACGATGACGATTGATGTGGGTGAAGGTGTGTCTTATAGCATGTCCATGTCAATGTAGTCTTCCAAGGTGTATGTTGGGCACATGGGACGATGTAATAATAGATCTTGTATCTCATATTCTAATGTATAGGTGATGGTTGGGTGATAACCTAGACCAATTTTTTCAGTAGGTGAGTAGACATGAGGGTTAATGGGTGTATGCAGCTCTTGCTCATAATGACCTAACCCAAACCCATGTCAATGAAAGTGTTGTAGATAGTGCAAGGTAAATTTGGGGTTGGATAGGTGTGTAATTGCATCACCAGAGCTAGATTGTGGTGGTGAAGAAGTTGGTGAGGGGATTGAAGAGTCTACTCCCGCATACACAAAGTTGGTAGAGTTTTCGAGACTTCTTAACTATATGACAATTCCAATAGTCAATACCGAGGCTAAGGGATGGCCAAAATCTTGGGTATATTGGATAGGGGTGTCACATACACGGGTGCCACGTATGTTACAGTATCCTTGGCCATTTTTTGTCATGAAGATAGATATGCGTGGTGTGGCACGCTGTGGCGACTGGGGTGGCATATCCAAGTCAGATGAGGAAGGAGAAAGTTGGGATTCCCTGATGGTGGCAGCTGAAGGGTATAAAGGTTCATCTGATCTGGGTGTTAATTATTTAGGTTCATGATGTTTGGTTATTGTGGGTTGAACAAGATATTTTTTTGTGTAGGCGATGCCATCGGTGCAGGTGCAGGTATGCGTGGATATGTGAATATCTTAGGTTTTTGTCAGAAGGGAAGAGGTGGTGTATGTGGTGTAGGAAGGATAGGGGCTTCCATATGCGAGGGTGAGGGAGGTAATGTAGCCGATTATATAATAGGTGGCAATGGTGGTTGTGACACCATGGGTGGAAACTAGAATGGTAGATGTTGAGAAGGTTTTAGAGACCATGAGAATGGCAGTGGGGAAGGCATAGTATCATTTTTAGGTCCCCTTGTATGTGATGCTAATGGTGCAGATATCGAGGCTTATGTTATTGATGAATACTAGGATGTTGGGGTTGAAATTGGAGAGGATATCAATGCTCCTATTGACTGGTGATAAGATACAAGGAACAGTTGAGAATATGAAAACGAAGGCGTAGGGGAAAGGTCTGCAACATTACAAAACGTAAAGGGATCTCCATCGGCTGGGACACAATGAAAAATTCCATTGTGGATATACTTGAGGTAATGATGCAATGTGGATGGGACACACTACATGTATCTGATCCAAGGGCAACCAAGGATAATATTGTATTGCATTTCTCCTTGAATTATGTGGAAGAGGATGGGAATTGTACAAATGCCTATGCGAATGGGCAACACTACGGATCCTATGGTAGGTCTCATGGAACCATCAAAAGCATGTAGGTCTAGGGAAGGTGTGGTAACATGCGTTGGAGGGAGGTGTAGGTGATGTAAGACTATTGTGTATATGATAGTTATGGATGAGCCTGTGTCAACGAGTACCTACTTGTAGGTAATATCGTTGATCTTAGCTTGTATATGGAGGGAAGGATCGGCTCCTTCACCAACATGTTTTGTTATCTCATGGTCGTAAAAGCTAATTGATGGTTGAAGGCATCGTGGGATGTTCCCTACATAATTGATAAAAGCATTTGTGTCATGTATCTCTAAGTCAATGAAATGTAGGATTTCATTCAACACCTCATGATGGGGTTGTGACTATTGTAGGAGGTCGAATATGGATAGTCATGCGGGGGCATTGCATAGCTGATGGGTTAGACTACCATGGATGGTAATCACATTTTGAGGTGGTGGCGGTATGGTGTTCGGCCTTTGGGATGCTTGTGGGGATGTAAATTGGATAAGGGGAGAAACAATAGGTGTTGTCTAGGGTGATGGGTATTGTTAATTTCTCATAGTAAGGTTGATCATTCCTACTACTCTACGTGATAGAGGATCATGTTGGACATTGTTGACTTAGCGAGGGGGCGTTGGAGTATTGTTTGGAGGTCTAGGGGGATTGGGTCCTTTGTGATCTGGTAGAGGGTTTTGAAAAATCCCTAGGTTTTGGTTCTACAGGGCTAAAGGGTTTCCTACCTAAATAATGCCCCTATCGATTAGGTCTTGAACTTGCCCTCAAAAGGAGAGACATGAATCGATATTATGGCCACGTTGCCTATGAAAGGGACAAAATAACTGCTCATTATAGTCATAATATTTAGGTGTATTTAGATCCAATGGGTGAATTTCAGGTAGAACAAGATGGTTACCCTCGTACAATCTATGTAATAGGGCTGGTAATGGTTCAGATAAAGGTGTAAAGTTGCACGGTGGACCCCGTGGACGCATTTCATGTTATTGTTGTGGTCGAGGTGGGGTAGGTGCATTAGCTTGGAGTACTTGCGATTGTGGTGTATATGGTGGAGGATTCGATGATGAGTGCCATTAAGTATCATCATTTAATCTCAATGATTTATCAATCCGGGGTGGTGTCCAAGGTTGTCTACGATAGAAGGCTAGGGCAACGTACAATTTAGGCATTTAGATTTCAAGCATTTATTGGTGAAGCAGATTATGGTTTAGCCTTTTGGTGTCACACTAAACCTATTCTGAAGAATAGAAACTGAAATAAATTACAAGAATTGAAAACTAAATCTAAATTGCAGAATTTAACAATTAACTACAATTGCATGAATTGAAATTACTAAATTGAAATCTAATCTACTTTTGTAGAATTGAAATGACAGAATTGAAATTGCTAAATTGAAATGTTGCTGAAATGAAATCCTAAAATACACTTGCAAAATTGAAACTTATTTTACTCTTGTAGAATGGAAGTGATGCTTGGAAATAAAACACCTATCAATGCCCTGCCACAAAAGGTCATCAAGCTTCTACTACAGGAATTGACAGCAAAATGAAATATGCTGAAAATGAAAAGTTGTTAAAATAGAAATCAGGGAAAACATTGAAAGCAAAGGAAAAATGCTTAATATAATTTATTAGCTGACATACACACAAATGTTGTACACAAACATAATAGAAACACATAAATCACTTAATACAAAATAAAAACAAGAAAATGAAATCTAGCAAGCAATCTATTAATTTTGCTGCAGCAAAATTATAGATTAAAACCTACCATAAAATCCCTCCTTCTAGATCTGAAAGTGGGCCCATACTTCCTGATATAGAATGAGGTGAAAAACACTCCTTAACTAATTAACACTCAGAACATAAAATGATAAAATAGCTGCACTTTTATTGATGACAGAACATGTTGAAAACTGTTACAAAAAATTGTTGTACAGTCCTAATTGCTACTATTGAAAACTCTACTCTATTCTAATTCCTAACTGGATCAACCAAAGAGGGATATGTGTTATTTATATAAATATTTACAACATATCCCATGCTCAAATCAGCCTATGTGTTGCTTTACAGTGATTTGCCAATAATTCTAGATCTGAAATAAATGCAAATCTAGACAGTTTGTGTTGTAGTAGTAGTCATTGGCCCTTAGAAAGCATTTTCAATGGTGGGAGTATGTGAGAGGAGTCTAGAAATATCTCACACATATTTCTCCACTTCAGAATATGTCATTTTTATCTTGCAAACAACTTTATATTATGTTGTAGTTTTTCTGGGTTTATCCTAGAAGAGAATCAAAATTGATCTTTTCCATGAATGGTGGCTTTGGATGACAAAGTCAGATGGGAGATATTTTTCTTTAATATTTTCAACCTTCTTTCCCTTTTTCCACTGTCAAAAATAGTCAAAAATTCAAAAAGCACTTTTATGTTCTCATTTCGAAGATAAGTGGCTCATTCCGAAGAGACTGTATTTCTCATTCCGAAGATGTCTTGTTCATTTCGAAGATATTTAGAATGAACAATTGTGTGCTCTTCAAATTATTTTAGCTACATTTCTCAAGTGGATTAGCCCTCAGGATCATATTGCAATAGCCTTCATTCCTCTCCATGTGTGAATTCCATGTTTTGCCATTCATTGGTAGCTTGTTGGAATTTACATGGTAAATTACTGCATTTTCCAGTTCTGCTACACAATTGTAAAATATTGGCATTTCTTGCAAATTTAAACAAATTAGAACATGGAAAAATTATTCAAATATCAACATGAAATAGTACATCAAGTTGCTACTGAATTTATACACTTCATTCACCAAGTAACCATGCTGAAATAGTGCAACGAGTCTTTGCACAATTGCCCTTTGCTCTGTTATACCCTGTTGCTGTCTATTTAGACCATGTGGGAATGCTTCTAAATAGGTCATATGTCTTTTGTAGTCCTTCTAAACTCATTCCATCCATATCCTCATGCTTTTCTTGACAACTTCAAGGTGTTCCTATAAAGTAACAGCTTGCTGATTTTTATATGGCTATTTTTTCAGATTTATGACAGTCCTAAAATTTTGGCTTCAATGTGGATTTGAAACAAGTTAAAGGGTAGGAAAACATTTAAAAACCATTGATAATTTAATGTATATCAGCATACCACATTTGGTTAATTGAAATGCATGTTCTTACTTGCTACTTAATCAAGCAAAATCAGTCACAAAATGCTAAAAATAGTCAAAAACAGAGATATAGTATTTTTAACATAAAATCATGTAAACACTTAACAAATAGTATATTTTAGTCAACTATTTGGCAATTAACTTATCATATGGTAGTCAAAAATTGTGCAATAATGAGGCAATTTTTGGCCTCATCAATCGCTACAAATGCTAGGGTAGTAGTTGTGACTTTATTGGTTTGTTGTGGTCGTGGGTAAGGTTGATTCGATGCGGGTCTATTGAAGTGAAAGTTAGATTTATAGTTGGTTTTAACTCTCAACTTAATCTTTCCATATTGCACCTTGATTTTTGAGCAAGGTGCAGCAACAATATTGTCATTGTTGTCAACACAGTCAGATAGATCTGTTGATGTAGTGGACAGGAAGTTCAAAAGCTATTCAGATGCAGAAGACAGGAGTTCAAAGGTTACTCAGAGTATGTACAGTGATTTTCCAAGAAGACCGAAGTGGCCCATATGCAAAAGATCAAAGAAAAAGACAAGTAAGAAAAGTGTCACGATATCGCGACATATACAGCAGGCAAGAAAAACTGTCATGATTTCGTGACATGTTGGAAGAGAGAGAGAAAGAAAAAATGTCACGATTTCGTGACATGTTGGAAGAGAAAAAGGCAAGTGGAAAAACTGTCATGATTTCGCGACATGTTGGAAGAGAAAGAGAAAGCAGGAAAAACTGTCACGATTTCGTGACATGTTGGAAGAGAAAAAGGCAAGTGGAAAAACTGTCACGATTTCGCGACATGTTGGAAGAGAAAGAGAAAGCAGGAAAAACTGTCATGATTTCGACATGTTGGAAGAGAAAAGGCAAGTGGAAAACTCGTGATTTCGAGACATGTTGGAAGAAAAAGAGAAAGGAGGAAGAAGTGTCACGATTTCGTGACAAGTTCGAAGAAAGAGAACAAGTAAGAAAAGTGTCATGATTTCATGACATGTCGCATTTTCACACTAAAATAGGAGAGAGAAAGTAAGTTTGAAAAGTGTCACGATTTCGTGACATGTCGCATTTTCACAACAAAAGAAAGAGAGGAAGAAATGTCACGATTTCACGACAAAAGAAGAAGAATGTCACATTTCAAAAAAAAAGAAAGTAGAAGTGTCACGATTTCATGACAAAAGCAGAGAAGAAGACTTCGAAGGTAGAAGTGTCACGATTTCATGACAAAAGCAAAGAAGTGAAGTACGAAAGTAGAAGTGTCATGATTTCATGACAAAAGTAGAGAAGAAGACTTCGAAGGCAGAAGTGTCATGATTTCATGACAAAAGTAGAAAGCAAGACTTCGAAGTAGAAGTGTCACGATTTTGTGACATGTCGCATTTTTGTCAACTCAAAAAGGACAGGAAGGAGAAGCAAAGTGTCACGATATCACGACATGTCACATTTTCATGACTCAAGAAGGATAGGCAGGCAGAATAACAAAAGTGTCACGATATCGTGCAATGTCGCATTTTTATGACAAAGGAATAGAGAAAGTGTACGGAGGTGAAAGTGTCACGATATCACGACATGTTGTATTTTCATGAGCCAAAGCTAAGAGAAAGAGCAAGGAGAAAAAGTGTCACGATATCATGACATTGTATTTTGGTCCATGAAGAGAAAGAGAAAAAAAGTTGTCACGATATCCGGACAGTGTATTTCTCGGGGCCAAAGCAAGGAGAAAGAGAGAGAAAGCGAAAGTGTCACGATATCGCGACATGTTGTATTTTCGCGGTTGAGTTGAAGCCGACGAAGACCGATGATAGCCGACTAAAATTAGGGTTTACAGTTGTCATGAAAGCCGACTAAGATTAGGTTTACAACCGACTAAGATTAGGGTTTTCATCATAAAAATTTTGTTATAAAAGGAGGGTTGTTTGGAGATTTGAAGTGAGAGTGTGAAATCAAAGTGAAAATGCAAAGAGAGAGTGCGCAAAAGGGAGAAGACGATCGTGAAGTTCGACTGTAGCGAAGCAGAGTGTGCGAAGTGATTGCACAGAGAAAGCAGAGTGCTAGAGAAAGCAAAGGTGAAGAAGACCAGTCAGGGTCTAGCAAAAGCAAAGGTATCTTACTATCAATCTTCTAGTTTCAAAATTGAAGTCCAAGTTGGTGCTTGGCATCAGGGGTTGGTGCTCCTTCCAATTGGTGCTGGTAAATCAGGGGTTGGTGCTCCTTTCTGTTGGTGTAGATAAATCAGGGGTTGGTGCTCCTTCCAGTGGGTGCTGGTAAATTGATTGTAAAGTTGTTGCTTTGCAAAGGCTGGATTTGGATGGTAGTCCAAGCAGTCATTTTTGAGGAGTAGCCACATTGGTGAACCTCATTAAATCTTGTGTTGTGTGATGCTCTTTTGTTATACTTGTTGTATCTAGTAATAAAGTTTTAATTGTTACGGTATTAAGAGCTGTAAATTCAAGTTTAAAGAGCTACACTGATTCACCCCCCTCTCAGTGTCATTGTAAGACTAACAATTGGTATCAGAGCTAAGTTTCTGTACAAGCTTAACCGGCTAGGGTGATCTTGGAAGTAACACAATGGCAGGTGGTGAAGGCTTCTCATCAAACAAAGCACCATTGTTTGATGGATCTAATTACGCATTCTAGAGAATCAGGATGCAGACATATCTCTGTGCTTTGGGATACGACATCTGGGATTCAGTAGTTAGTGGATACACAATACCCATCACTCCTCCAAAAGAGGTTGATGAAAAGAAACTATTTGAAAGTAACTCAAAAGCAAAGAATGCTATCATGTGCGGATTAGCAGACAGTGAACTAGTAAAGATCATGAGTTGTAAAATGGCAAAAGAGATATGGGACAAACTGAGGAGTATTCATGAAGGAGACGATAAGATCAAGGAGGCCAAGTTACAGACACATCGAGCTCAGTTCGAAGCATTAAAGATGAATGACGATGAAAACATTGAGGCATATATGCTGAGAGTTAATGGAATCATTAATGCGATCAGAGGACTCGACGAGGATATCGAAGACTCTACCATCATGAAAAAGGTATTAAGATCTCTTCCTCAAAGGTTTGATTCTAAAGTCTCAACGATAGAAGAAGCTAAAAATCTAAATTATTTTAGTATAGATGAGATGTATGGTTCTTTGACTGCATATGAGATGAGGATAGGAAGATCTAAACCCACAGACAGAGAAGCGGCTTTTAAAGCCCTTAAAAATAAAAACACAAAACAAGAGTCCGAGGAAGAAGAGACATCAGATGAAATGGAAGCAAACTTTGTTAGAAAACTAAAAAGGGGAAAAGGAAAATACAGAGGAAAGCTACCGCTTAAATGTTTCAACTGTGGAGGCGTTGGGCATTTTGTGACTAAATGTCCACTTAAAGAGAAGAACAAAAATGATGAAGGATCGCACCAAGAAAGAAGTGACTGGAAGAAGAAAATGAATTTCAGAAAAGGCAACTTCAAGAAGAAAAGTTTCATCTCCAAGAATGCCAGTTCATCAGAAGACAGCTTCGGTGAGGATTCTGAAGAGGAAACAGGTGAAGCTCTTTTCATGGCATTTGAAGAAGTAAAATCAGAAAAGGAGGAAGGAGTGAACTCTGAAGTATGTGGTGAAAACCCTGAGGCTGAAGTAGATCTAGAAGGTGAGTTGATCTCTGCACTTGAAGAGTGGAAGATAGAAAGAAAAAGAATAAGAAAATTTCAAGAAAGCTTGAGGATGCAAATGAAATCATAACCAGTTTGAAAGTACAGATAGAAGAATCCAAGAAAATCTCCGAAGATCTCGAAGTGCAAATAACCATGAAAATAGATTATTGCAAGCAAGCTAGAAGAAGAGATTGTTGGTTTAAGAATGCAGCTAGAAGAGATGAATAAGAAAATTAGTTGTTATCACAAACGTGAAGAAAGTTCTATGAAGCTGGATAAGATCATAAATGACCAAAGGCCTACAAGCATCAAATTTGGTCTGGGTTTCATCGAAGGAGAATCATCAAATGGATCAAAGGCCAAAAATGTAGAATCCATAAAGAATGAAGATAAGAAACAGGTTGATCAAGGAAAAACGTCTCATGCAAAAGAAAGCAATAATGCCGGGCACGAAAGGAGAATTGACAATGATGGATTCACCAATGTCACACATCAAAGAAGAAGAAGACCTATGGCTCCTACGGCAACATGGCAAAGACCATCACCCAGGTTCAATTATCCCTTTTCTGGTTTCTGTTTTAAATGCAATGGCTATGGACATAAAATCTCAGACTACAAATATAATGTAAGACCAAGGAATTTCACCAAGTAGAAATGCTTTTTCTCCTCTGATGAATTATACAGTAGAATGTTATAACTGTCATAATTTTGGGCACATTGCAAGAAACTCTAGAAGTACATTTGCATCAAATCAGTTTCAGGGAAGAAAATTTCAACCAAATAGGATGAGACAAAATAGAAAACTTCTCGAAAAACATGCACAAGCTATTGATAAGGGAAAGGCAAAACAAGAGCCCAAAACTACTATCAAAACGGAGTGGAAAGGAAAAGAGTGACTTAAGGAAGAAAAGGAATCCTTAATCGTACAAACAACATTTAAAGCACAGAATAAATATGTACCATGGATACTTGATAGTGGATGCTCCAGTCATATGACAGGTGACAAACAAAAATTTGAGAAGTTACAGAAATATGAAGGTGGTTCAATAAAGTTTGGAAATAATGATGGAGCTAAGATAGTTGGCAAAGGTTCAGTTAAAATTAGTGACAAAAAAATTAAGTCAGAAGAAGTCTTGTTTGTGGATGGTTTGAAACATAACTTGTTGAGCGTAAGTCAGATTTGTGATAAAGGTCATGAAGTAGTTTTTATGAAGCAAGGTTGTGAAGTCAGAAAAACAAATAGTGGAAAATTGATAGCAACTCAGATCAAGGACATCCGGAAACCTGTACACGCTCTCGGAGACTTCAAAAGGAGCTTGTTTTATTGGACAGGAAGAAGAAAATTGGTTGTGGCACAAGAGACTCGGTCATATCAGCTTTGATAATCTAGTAAAAATCACCTCAAAAAGGGCAGTGAGAGATATTCCCACCATCAACAAACCTGCAAACAACATTTGTGCTTCATGCCAAAAGGGGAAGCAAACTAGAGTCACATTCAAAACAAAAGAGTACTACACAAGCAAACCTTTGGAACTAATACACACCGATTTATGTGGACCCATGAGAACACAAAGCATAAATGGTGACAAATATTTTATGTTGTGCATTGATGACTATTCCAGAATGACATGGATATTTTTCTTGAAGCATAAATCAGAAGCTTTTGATATGTTCAAGATTTTCAAAAACCATGTTGAGAATGAAACAGGAAAGAGGATCAAATGTTTAAGATCAGATAGAGGAGGAGAATTCATTTCAGAGGAGTTTACAGAGTACTGTGAAAAATACGGTATTAGGAGACAGTTTTCAATAGCCAGGACACCTCAGCAGAATGGAGTGGTAGAAAGAAAGAATAGGACAGTGCAGGAAATGGCACGGACTATGTTGGCTGAAAGTAGAGTAGCAGACAGATTTTGGAAAGAAGCAGTCCATACTACGGTGTATATCCAAAATAGGTACATGCTGAGAACACATGAAAGCAAAACTCCTTATGAGTTGTGGTTCGGTAAAAGGGCAACAACAAAATACCTCAAAGTTTTTGGCAGCAAGTGCTACATCAAAAGAACTGAAGATAATCTTGGTAAGTTTGAAGATAGAGCAGATGAAGGTATTTTTGTTGGTTATTCATCAAAAAGCAAAGCTTACAAATGCTACAACAAGAGGCTAAAGAAAATTGTGGACAAGTGTCGATGTTAAATTTGATGAAGGTAGAGAACGAGTAATTAGCTATGAAACGAACTACCCAATTTATGAAGAGGTTATTGAAGGAGATGAGGAAAACGAAATGGAAAAGATACAAAAAATTGACTCAGATGATTTAAGTTGTGATTCAGAAGTGGAAGAAAATAAGAAATTCAAAACAGGCAGATGGCAGAAAAATCATCCTAGAGAGCAAATAATTGGAGACCCCAAAGTTGGTGTTCAGACAAGAAGAAGAGTAGTAAGTAACTACTCTCTATTATCCAACATTGAGCCCAAAAATTTTGTTGACGCAAGCAAAGATGAAAGTTGGATGAAGGCAATAAATGAAGAATTAGATCAGATCGAGAAAAATGAAACTTGGGAGTTAGTACCTAGACCTGCAAATAAAAATATAATCGGGACTAAATGGATTTTTTGAAACAAATTGAATGAAGACGGACAGGTAGTCAAAAATAAAGCAAGATTGGTATGTAAGGGTTATGCACAAGTTGAAGGCATTGACTTTGAGGAAACTTTTGCACCAAGTAGCTAGACTAGAGGCAATTAGAATGTTTCTGGCTTTAGCAGTCTACAAGAATTTCAAAGTTTATCAAATGGATGTGAAATCAGCATTTTTGAATGGGAAACTTGAAGAAGAGGTTTATATTGAGCAACCAGATGGTTTCCAACTTGGTGATGATCCCAACTTGGTTTGCAAGTTGAAGAAAGCATTATATGGCTTAAAACAGGCACCCCGAGCATGGTATGCAAGGCTAGACAACTATCTCACTCAACAAAGGTTTAAGAAAGGTATGGTGGATAGTAATTTGTATGTCAAAACAGAAAATGGGCATCTTATTGTTCTTGTTGTATACGTAGATGATATCATATTTGGCAACAACAAAGATGAGTCATGTAAATATTTAGCAAATAAGATGCAGAAAGAATTTGAAATGTCAATGATTGGTGAACTGTCGTATTTCCTCGGGTTGCAAGTTAATCAAAGTAAGAAGGGCATATTTATTTCTCAAGTTAAATATGTAAAAGAGATGTTAAAAAGTTCACAATGGAGGATTGTAAGCCGCTTAGCACTCCCATGATGACAGGTTGCAAGTTGAGCAAGGATGACAAATCTCCACCTGTTGATCAAACCATGTACAGATCTATGATTGGAAGCTTACTGTACCTGACAACTACCAGACTAGATATTTTGTAGGCAGTATGCATGGTAGCACGATTTTAGGCTAATCCCAAGGAGACTCATGTGACAGCAATGAAGAGGATTCTTCGGTACCTCAAGGGTACTATGGAGTATGGGTTATGGTATCCAAAAGGTAAAGACTTCACCCTTATTTTGTATTCAGATGCAGATTGGGCAGGATGTGTAGATGACAGAAAGAGTACCAGTGGAGGTGCATTCTATCTTGGAGACAGATTGGTCGCGTGGCACAGTAAGAAACAAGAGTCAGTTTCTTTATCGACAGTAGAGGCAGAATATATTGCAGCGACAACATGTTGTACGCAGGTATTATGGATGAAACAAACCCTGAAAGATCTTGGTATTAGCTTCAGTGAGCCAATATCAGTTAAGTGTGATAACACCAGTGCCATTAACATCTCCAAGAATCCAGTTATGCATTCACGCACAAAACACATTGCTATCAGGTATCACTTTTTGAAGGAGAAAGTTGCGGAAGGTGAGGTTAAGTTGGATTTTGTTCCAACTACAGAGCAAGTAGCAGATATCTTCACAAAACCATTGCCCAAGGAAGTTTTTGAGTACCTTCGCAATAAATTGGGAGTGGTCACACTTCCCAAGAATTGACTAGCTACAGGGATCACATTCTCGGGGGGAGCATTTAAGTATTTGATTATCTTTTTGCTCATGTTCATGATTTTTGCTAAGTGTAATAAATTGTGCCTGAGAATGTTGTGCATGGACTCATGGGGAGTCTACAGTAGCCCTTTGGTATTATTGTCAAAGGGGGAGAAGAGTTACAGGAAATTGCACATGTGTTGCCAACAATTCCAAAGGGGGAGATTGTTGAGCAAGGTGCAACAACAGTATTGTCATTGTTGTCAACACAGTCAGATAGATCTATTGATGCAGTGGACAAGAAGTTCAAAAGCTATTCAGATGCAGAAGACAGGAGTTCAAAGGTTACTCAGAGTATGTACAGTGATTTTCCAAGAAGACCGAAGTGGCCCATATGCAAAAGATCAAAGAAAAAGACAAGTAAGAAAAGTGTCGCGATATCGCGACATATACAACAGGCAAGAAAAACTATCACGATTTCGTGACATGTTGGAAGAGAGAAAAAGCAGGAAAAACTGTCACGATTTCGCGACATGTTGGAAGAGAAAAAGGCAAGTGGAAAAACTATCATGATTTCATGACATGTTGGAAGAGAAAGAGAAAGAGGAAAAACTGTCACGATTCGTTCGACATGTTGGAAGAGAAAAATGCAAGTGGAAAAACTATCACGATTTCTGACATGTTGGAAGAGAAAGAGAAAGTAGGAAAAACTGTCACGATTTCATGACATGTTGGAAGAGAAAAAGGCAAGTGGAAAAACTGTCATGATTTCACGACATGTTGGAAGAAAAAGAGAAAGCAAGAAGAAGTGTCGCGATTTCACGACAAGTTCAAAGAAAGAGAACAAGTAAGAAAAGTGTCACGATTTCCGTGACATGTTCGCATTTTTGTGACTAAAATAGGAGAGAGAAAGTAAATTTGAAAAGTGTCATGATTTCATGACATGTCGCATTTTCATGACAAAAGAAAGAGAGGAAGGAAATTTAAAAGCAAGACTTAGGAAGTGTCACGATTTCTGACAAAAGCAAAGAAGTAAAGTATAAGAGAAGTGTCATGATTTCATGACAAAAGTAGAGAAGAAGACTTGGAAGGTGAAGTGTCACGATTTCATGACAAAAGCAAAGAAGTGAAGTACGAAAGTAGAAGTGTCATGATTTCATGACAAAAGCAGAGAAGAAGACTTCAAAGGCAGAAGTGTCATGATTTCATGACAAAAGTAGAAAGCAAGACTTCAAAAGTAGAAGTGTCACGATTTCGTGACATGTCGCATTTTCGCGACTCGAAAAGGACAGGAAGGCAGAGAAGCAAAAGTGTCGCGATATCGTGACATGTCGCATTTTCGCGACTCAAGAAGGGCAGGCAGGCAGAATAACAAAAGTGTCGCGATATCGCGCAATGTCGCATTTTCGCGACAAAGGAATAGAGAAAGCGTACGGAGGTGAAAGTGTCGCGATATCGTGACATGTTGTATTTTCATGGGCCAAAGCTAAGAGAAAGAGCAAGGAGAAAAAGTGTCGCGATATCGCGACATGTTGTATTTTCACGGTCCGATGCAAGGAGAAAGAGAGAGAAAGAAAAAGTGTCACGATATCATGACATGTATTTTGGGGCCAAAGCAAGGAGAAAGAGAGAGAAAGTGAAAGTGTCACGATATCGTGACATGTTGTATTTTCGTGGTTGAGTTGAAGCCGACGAAGATCGATGACAACCGACTAAAATTAGGGTTTACAGTTGTCATGAAAGCCGACTAAGATTAGGATTTACAGCCGACTAAGATTAGGGTTTTCATCACAAAAATTTTGTTATAAAAGGAGGGTTGTTTGGAGATTTGAGTGTATGTTGTAAGAGTGTGAAATACGGTCGATGCAGAGAGCAAGCATCAAATCATGCTAAGTGAAATTCGCAAAGAGAGCAGAGTGCGCAAAAGGGAGAAGACGATCATGAAGTTCGACTGTAGCGAAGCAGAGTGTGCGAAGTGATTACGTAGAGAAAGCAGAGTGCACAGAGAAAGCAAAGGTGAAGAAGACCAGTCAGGGTCTAGCAAAAGCAAAGGTATCTTACTATCAATCTTCTAGTTTCAGAATTGAAGTCCAAGTTGGTGCTTGGCATCAGGGGTTGGTGCTCCTTCCAGTTGGTGCTGGTAAATCAGGGGTTGGTGCTCCTTTCTGTTGGTGCAGATAAATCAGGGGTTGGTGCTCCTTCCAGTGGGTGCTGGTAAATTGATTGTAAAGTTGTTGCTTTGCAAAGGCTGGATTTGGATGGTAGTCCAAGCAGTCATTTTTGAGGAGTAGCCACATTGGTGAACCTCGTTAAATCTTGTGTTGTGTGATGCTCTTTTGTTATACTTGTTGTATTTAGTAATAAAGTTTTAATTGTTGCGGTATTAAGAGCTGTAAATTCAAGTTTAAAGAGCTACACTGATTCACCCCCCCTCTCAGTGTCATTGTAAGACTAACATTGATATGTTTGATCACTTTTTCTTATGATATAGCATCTTCAAAAGTATGACTCTGATGAAGTTGGAGGGATGTGGAAATATGTTTGTGGTAACTCTTAGAAAAGAGTGTCACAAGCTCTGAGGTGGGGAGGCTATGGGTGAGATCATGAATAATCACTCTCCATATAGAAATAAACTCAATTATGGGTTCGTCGTTCGCCTGTTGTAAGGCATAGACATCAAAAAATGTTGTCTTTTTCTTGATGTTGATGGAAAAGTGCTCCAAGAAGGAATTGGCCAGCTGTTCAAAGGTTTATAGGCTATGGTGTGGTAGCATGTTGTACTAATCCAATGTTGGCCCAATGAGGGACAAGGAGAATATATGCAACATAAGAGGGTTAATACTATGCAGTTGGTAACAGGACGAGCAGTAGTTGCTCACATGTTCTCTGGGGTCTTGCTTACCTCTATACTTGTCAAATTTTGGTATTTTGAAGTGATAGGGATAAGGAGGGATAGGTACTGATGGATGTATTGGGTCGTTGCACAATTCATCATAGCAAGGCTTTTTTGGACCATATCTAGAGGTGCGTAGGTTCAACATTTTGACTTAATCTCACAAGATTTGAAGTTTGGGTGTCATAGGAGTTGAAGGTTGGGCTATGATAGGCTAACCTTATGGATGTGGTGGGTATTGGTATTGTTGTTCTTCACAATACTATGGGGAATATTGTTGTGCCTAATCATGATAAGGCAGGTATTAGATGACATGTGTTGTCGTGTCTACAAGCACACTAGGTTGTGGAGTAGGTGTCTGTTGAGGATAATAATACTGTGACTTAGCAACATGCAATTGTGGCATGGGTACTTGTTGGTTTGGAGTTTGAGATGTACTGGTTGTACCATGGGCGACGATGACCAAACTAGAGGAGGCATAAAGAAGCTAGGTGTAGCTAGTGGTGGTGTAGGTATCGCTACTACTAATGATAGGGATGGTCGAGACGAGGTATCAAAATATGGGATTTTTCTCTACCCTATAGGGTAGGAAGTAGGAAAGTTAAATTGTGTGTAATAGTTTGGTTGAGTAGGTACATATTCTATTGGTGTCGGTCCATAGGTAGGATGGAGATGGGTAGTGGGAGCCTAAAAATACATAGGTGTTGGTATCCTAAAGGTCATCGTAGGTAAATGTGGCTCCAAGGGTTGGGCGTCATGCACTCCAGACACCTATGAGATAAGCGAAAATGCTACTGAAAAGGTGGGATAAGCTATCGAGGTAGGATCTTGGGTTGAGGGGAAAGTGTAAGTGTATACTCCTACTTGGGTTTGCATCTCTTGTTCCTAAAGAGGTTTTTGGGAGGTACCCTCAGATATGGTGAAGAAAGGCACTTGAGAAGAGGATGGTTAGTACTCTTGTGAGGAGTATGAGCGTGAGGTTTGCGGGAATACTTGCAGTTCCTATTGGGTAGGGATAAATTATGCAGTTTAGAAGGATGGATTTTGGCTTCCTATAGTGGATGAGTATGGGTCTGACACCATTCCTACAGTAGGGGTGAATGATGCGACTTTAGGACGGGTACGGTTTAGAAGGGAAGAATCATTCTCAAACAAGAATTGAGATAGATTTTGGAAAAAAGGGTGTGCAAAGGTGGGTGACGTAGGCATGACCACCTCATCTACGGTGAAGGCTGGAGGAGACTATCTTGGTGTCATGTAGATTACATGGTCATAGAACATGGTTGAGGGATTAGGTGAGGATGGGACTACAAAGAGCGGGTAATCCTCTACGAGTGAAGTAGCGAGAATTTCACTCAAAGTTGACGTCTCGGCATGAGGTATCATGTGTGTGAATTGTGCATCAGATTTTATGTGCGAATCAGATGTATCTATAATCCTCTCCTTCATGATCGAAGTAGTAAGAGTAGATTGACTAAAGGAAGGGGGAGGCCATTCCTCCATAGAGTGTGATTTCTCACGCACTCTACTACGGGTGACCATAGGCATAGTGACATGTGTCAAAGGGGGTTTTTGAGAATAAACACTATGTGATGTAGACTGAAGTGTATCTACTATGAGTGTAAAATAAGTGACATGTTGTATGTAGTAAAATAATATATAGTGCGATGTTTTGAGATTGATCTATGATCATTCAAACAATGATAGACCAGAATCAATTCTAAATGTTGAGAAAATAGAAGTGTTATGTTCATTTTGTGTGTTATAATGTTGATACTCCCTATGTATAATCACAGTTAATAGAGTGAATACTCTAGAAAATCAGGAATGTTGTCAATAACAAACCTCCTACAACACCTAAAGATGCATAGGATATAATGGTACTGCAACATGTGAATGGTGACCTATATGGAAGGCACAATAAAATGGTATCCTAAAGGGGTGGAACTCACTATGCTGAAGCGAGTTCACAATATCCTCTCACGAGAAGATGTGGCACTGTCTGAGACCTACTACCGACATACCCATGCATTCACTTCACCCTCGTGCGGGCTTAGTCAAGAATGAAAGTTACGAATTCCACAAATTATACAAGCCTTGTGGATGAAGGCACTAATCCTATCCCACTCCGTAGGTAACCGCTGGTGATGAAATCCAGGGCCCAATCGCAAAAGTGGGGGATTTTTTGGTGATGAAATCTAGAAAACCACTCTTGTGGGGCTACTAGGTGTCTAGGGGGGTTGAGAGCTGGTGGAGGGTAAAACTCCATCGACACCAGTCTTGAGTGATGGATTGGGGATGAAATCCAATCTCACCACTTTTTTAAGTACCACGTGAATGTGTGTGGGTTTGTGTTTTGCTAACGATGTTTACAAGATAAGAAACTAACTACTTGCATTTTCAAAAGAAAACTAATCCTAATGCCTTTTCAAAATAAAAGTAATCCTAATATCTTTTTGAAAGAAAATGATTAGACGGATTACAATCTTTGCAAAGAAATGAGCTAGCCTAAATGCCTTTGTGAAGCAAACTAATCTACTTTGTAAAACATATAAACATGCAATCTAAATGTGTATGGAGTAAAAGGGATTTTGAAACCTTAACTTGCACTTTCAGAATGTAAAAATACTTTCAAAAATATAAGATGGGATTAGAAACCTTGATTTCACTTTGGAATGTAAAATTCCTTTTAGCAATGTAAGCTATGAACGAAGGAAGAACAACTTAGGCTTATGCTATATGTAAAGACAAAAGACAAATGCAAATTTACTTGAGAAATAAATTTTATACACTTGTTGGAAAGTTGCAGGTCCTAAAAATTTCAAAAAACCTAATGCTTTAATTACTTTGCAATGAACCCAAAACTAGGCCTAGTAATGGTCATTCAACTAATTAATGCATTTATATTTCCAAATATTTACAAGAGAGGCAGAAAAAGTGAAAATACTTGCATTTTGATGATAAGGGGGGTTTTCTTGGCCCCTAAAAAGATCACCCCAACTGATTTGGGGGGTTTTTGAGGTGTTTGTACTCAAATCGTGACCCAGGTTGTGAATTTGACCTAAATTGTAGGGTGGGTTGCAAATCAGGTGCAGATGATTCAAATAATAAATTTGCTAGTCTAGGATGATTCCCAAGACTTTGGAGGTTTCAGTGAAACACAGTTTTGGTACCTACAAAACACAAAAACAAAATATAATGTCAAATTTACAAGAAAAGTGAATCTAGCACTATCTGTTGTGGTTCGAGTCCCACCGGATGTGCCATAATGAAACGGGTAGAAAATGACATTTGATAATTTAACACAAACATAAATGATGCATTAAACAGAGAAATTGTATTCCATTGATATTAATGAGCATGTGTTACAAGAGGGTCTTGATGCCCTTTATCCATCTCTATTCCTAACAAGGTTACAATCAATCTGATGTCTTCTTCTAGCGTCCCTCAGTGTAGGTGGGCTTCGATGTATGCAGGCCACCGTTGGGTTGTTTTTTGTTGGTGTTCCTTTCCTTCAAATCTGTTGCATAACCTAAAATAAACTCGTAAGAAAGGGTCAATACATTGGGGGGCTTGCCTTAATAAATCCCCATATTTAGGAATACAAAAACGATCGTAAAATTGTAATAGAAACTAAAGTGAAATATGCAGAAGATAATAACATACTGAAATAGAGCTTACCTCCTAAATCTAGAGTGATTTGGGTCCTGCAAATGCAATTCGCAACCTGGATCACTAATTGGAGTCAGATTCGTAGGGCAGGCTATGAATTGAGTTGTGATGCTCTTCTGGTGAAATCTCTTTGGTGAATCGATCCTAATGCAGCTAGGGTACCTCTGTATGCTATCAAATTCCATCTGTATGCTTTGGAAATGGACTGTGTGTTATTGGCTTTCCATTTTTGTAGAGTAACAGTACTTTGTTGGATTTGGGAATCAGACCTAATTAGGGGTTTGGGACCCATTATTTATAGGCAAATGCAAGGTGTAGGGGGGGTTATATAGACTTAACCTAGGTTTGATTCTAACTAGGGTTAGGTTAATAGATGTTATGTGGCAACATCTTATTCTAAGTAGGAAATAGCCTATCCTCACACATGTGTGAGGAAGGATTAATGCTAATCCTAATTAGGCCTTAAGCATGTTTAGGGGAATATTAAAAGAAAACCCTAGGAAACCCTAAATTGGCACATGTGGGAGGATTTTATTAACACTAATTATGAATTAAGAGTTAATTAATCCAATTTTGCCCTAAAAAGGGGCTTAAGTGAAGTCAACATTAAATTAGAATTTGATAATTGACTTTTAATTTATTTTTCCAATTAATACCTATGGGGGTATCAATTGAGTGTAAATGGGCTATGAATCACCTCGGGTTGTCGTTTGAAGGTATCTCGATGTATAAAATGTAGTTTTGAGGGATTATTAGGATTTTGGACCTGAAAGCCATTTGTGAAAGTCTACATGTTACTATGGTGAACTTATGGAAGTCTATGCAAGTCTACGCATGTCTACGCATGTCTACGCATGACTACGCATGACTACAATAGTCTATAATAGTCTACAATATCCTAGGGATGTCTATGATCACCTACAAATACGAATAAATAGCAATGTGTGACTTTTGGATGTCTACATGTTGGAACGGATATTGTTTGTTATACAATAACCAAACCCGAGCAGATTGAAGAAAAAGTCTTTGATTTTCTAGATCTTGTTGCAGATAAATTATGGAAGCTATACTTCGATGGTGCTAGGTGCAAGAATGGTGTAGGGGCTGATATTGTTTTTATTTCCCCTAAAGGATTACAAGACTTATTCTTATAGGATGACTTGGAGTTGCACGAATAATGCAGCTGAATATGAGGTATTGTATCTCGGATTAAAAAAATCTAAAAAGTTAGGTATTAAACATTTGCAAATTTTGGTGACTCCAAACTCATTGTTAATCAGACCACCAACAAATTTTAGTCTAAGCAGCATTACCTAAAAGCCTATCACAAAAAAATGTGGGATTTGTTTGAGTCCTTCATAGCCTTAAATATACAAGTGATTTCATGAGAGTAGAACAAACATACCGATATTTTAGCCTCTCTAGGTGTAAACTATTCTCCAGTGGAGCAGGTAGTCAGAAATCCCAATATTGTCAAGGTGATCTATAGATCCTCAGTCCTTGATAAGAACCTCTATTGGCAAGTATTTGACAATGATGAGAAAATAGTTAACTTTCTATTCAAGGAAGATGCAAGTGTAGATGACAGAATGCTTGTCAAAGAAGAAATGGAAGGGATGATTCAATTGAAGAACAATCATATTCCCAGGGGACTAATTTTTTTGGAGAGCTTATTCAACCAAAATTATAGGACTGAGAAGCACAAGATCAAGGTGGATGCAAAGGAGTATAAGGAGTTGCAGCTCGAACTTGAAAAGATCATCAAAATTGAGACTGATTGCATGCTGAAATAGTTAGAAGACATCAAAAACTTGTGTTATGAGTTCCCCGACATTGTTGCATGGAGATATCAATATTTGAAGGGATATGATAAGAACCTAATTCAGCACACCAATGAGTTGCAGGAGGAGGTAAAATCTTTTTAGTAGAAATAGTGGCCCGTCCATCCCAATATTGAAGTGCTCATGAAGGTGAAACTATTAAATATTCTGGAAGCAAAGATAATATACCCAATTAAACACTCAACATGGGTGGCAAACTTGGTGCTAGTACGAAATAATAATGGAGACATTCGATTGTGCGTCGATTTTTAAAACCTAAACCAGTCATCACTAAAATATCATTACCCTCTACCACAAATTGATCAGATTCTTCATGTGGTTGTTAGAGCGTAAATATTTTTATTATTAGATGATTTTTCATGATACAACCAAATCAGGGTAAAGGATGAGGACCAGCACAAAACGGTGTTCACTACCAAGTGGGGTACGTTCACCTATCAAAGGATGTCATTTCGTCTTTCAAATATTGGCGCTACCTTTCATAGAGCCATGGACATAATTTTCGATGAGTTGTTGAATATGACTATTGTAATCTATCTTGATGATATGACTATGTTTTCACATTACAGAGAAGACCATGTTTCTCATTTGAGGTAGGTGTTCAAGAAATATTATGAGTTTAGGATTTCTATTAATCCAAAGAAGTCAATATTTGATATCAAATAAGAGAAATTATTGGGTCATATAATCTCACAACAAGGATGATTCTACAAGAGTTGAGGCACTCCTGAAGCTACCATTTCCTTGTAACAAAAAGGACCTACAATATTTCTTCGGTCAAATAAATTTCATTCATAATTTTATTGTTGATTTTGCTAAGGTAGTGAAACCCATAACTAAGCTCTTAAAAAATAATGTTGAATTCAAATGGATGGAGGTAAGAAGATGAGATTTTCAAGAGATTATGGAAAGAATCACCCAAGCTCCAGTATTGATTAATCCTGACTATTCAAAGGACTTCATTCTCTATGCAATGGATGAGCAAGAGAGTTATTCTACAGTTTTGACACAAAAGCAAGAAGATGGAGATGAAAAACCCATTGCCTTTTGAGCCAAGTTATTGCGCCACACCAGGAGAAGTACAATTTTGTTGAAAAATAAGTGTACACAGTGATGAAATCTTTGAAGAAGTTCTGGCACTTCGTCTTACAGAGCAAAACGATAGTTTATGTTATACACCTTGATATCTGAAACTTCATTCTCCAAGGAGAACTAGGTGACAAAAGAGCAAGTTGGGTCTCAAAAATTCAAGAATGTGATGTGGATATCCTACCGATAAAGCTAGTTTGTGGACAAGCCCTCTGTCAGGAGTTGGCCAAAAATGCAGCATCCAAATCAGTGGCTATGATGTATGGAGAAGATATTGGCAAAAGCACCTGTGCAAACCGTACTATGGGTGATCACGATTGAACAGAGGACTTTGTTAATTTCTTTACTTCTGGGAAGTTTCCATCACACCTTGATACTTCACAACGTCAGAGGTTTAGGTTGAAGCACTCAAATATGTTTTGCTACCTAATGGGCTATTTTATAAGAATATTAATGGGGTTCTCTTCAGATGTGTAGAGTCAAAGAAGGAGAAAATATTGAAAGAATTTCATTCTGGTCTATTTTGTGGTCATTATGCAGGAAGTCCCATGGCCTTGAAAATCATTCGATCTGGTTACTTTTGGCCTACTTTGTTCGTCGATGCTCATAAAGTGAGTCAACATTGTGATAATTTTCAACGATATGTTGGAAGAACTAGGAAAGGAGAACTACCCCTTTGCCCAATTCAAGTGGAAACGCCCTTTCAACAGTGGGGCCTTGACTTCATTGGAGTCATTAATACACATTTCTCTGTAGAACACAAATACATTTTGATGGCGACTGATTATTTCACTAGGTGGGCAAAGGCTATTCCTACCAAAAAGGTAAATCAAGCAACTATCATCTCTTTCTTGGAGGGACTCATTATCCATTTTAGTGTCCCATAATCTATTATGGTAGATAATGGAACTTCATTCATTGGGGCTAATATTACCGAATTTGTGAGTAAGTATGGAATTTACCTCAAGACGTCATCCAATTACTACCCGCAAGGGAATGGCTTAGTTGAATCTACAAATAAATTTGTTTTGTGGATATTAAAAAGGACACTAGGAAATAATAAAAGAATTTGGAACTTGTTGTTGAACCAAGCTCTTTAGACAAACCACATAATTGTGAAAAAATCTATTAAAAGTTCTATGTATTCTCTGGTTTATGGAAAATAAGAATTCTACCCACCCACATTGAGCTTCCAATGCTCCAAACATTGTAGTTATTTAAATACAAAGATGAAGAATATGATCCGATGAGTGTGAGGTTGGTACAACTATTGTAGTTGGAGGAAGATAGAGAAAAGTCTTATCAAGCATTCTTTGATCACACTAAAGTAATGCAGAAGTGGTTTGGAAAGAAGACAACCGAGCGCAGGTTTCAAGTGGGAGATTTAGTTCTTAAATGGAACAAGAAAAAGGCCAAGCCAAGGAAACACCACAATTTTGATGCAATTTGGGAAGGCCCTTTTTAGATTTCTATTGTGAATTCTACAAATGCATATCATCCTCGTGACATGGATGGCTAGGATCTTTCTATTCTGATAAATGGCCTTCATTTGAAGGCTTATATTCAATGATTGAATTTTTAGAGGTACCATCTTGTAAATATGTACATATTCTTTTGTTAGTATTTTATGTGCTTTATATGGTGATGATATATATATATATAAAAAGAAAGTGGGAGTGTCTGGTCAACACGCTACTAAGATCACCAAAGTCACGTTCGTCCCATAAAAGGGGTGAAACAACCATTCACCCCTAACTTGGGCGAACGCGTTGGCTAGAGCGTGTGCCTGTGAACTAGAAAAATCCACAAGGAAATTAAAATCTATTTTAAAAGGAATCTCATGCACCTTAGTTTTTTTTGGTGAAAGGATTGTAAATATTAATTTAAGGCACCCTAAAAAAAATCTAAATCTAAAAAAGAAGTAAAAGTCATAAAAAATGGTTGTGTATTTTTAGAAAAGTAGGTTTTTTCTAAATATGGGCAAAAGAGTAAAATAAAAAAGAATTTAATAGAAGGTCGTTCATAGTGAAATTTTACCAAGCAATTTGAGGGTGTTTCAGGACGAAAGAGAAAATAATACCAGTTTGTTGTAAGAATTTTCTACCCTCATTATTTTTCCTTGCATAGTGATTTTTTTAGAAGTTGAGGAAGATATCGAGTGCCCACAAGGTGATTTCGCTCAGGAGAAAGGAGATGAGCGCACCTCAAAAATATTTTCGCACCTTTTCCTTTTGGAAGCAGGTGATTTCGTAAGTGCTCTTGCAAAAATATTTTGCCCTTGGACACGTGGAAAATATCAAAAGGCATGCATGCAGGTCAAGGAGTGTTTTGAGGGCATTTAATTCAAACGTGCGCTCGGATTTGCACATGAGGAGATTTTGTGTTCCCAAGGAGCAAGAATATACATCATTGGCTTCTAGGCAGCTAATTTATTTTTCTAAGTAAACTTCGATTACCAGGGCATGTTTTACAATAAACTTATGCGGCAGAGATGGGCACACTTTTCGAAGGTAATTTTGTGGCAAATGAAAGATGATACCGTTATAATATTAGGAATAGTGTCGGACAAGCGAATCAATGCATATTTTCTTCAAAATCGTTTGAGAGGAATTCAGCATTTATTATGGCGATTGGAGGAGCATCCTATATAAAGCACTAGGTAAAAGCTTTGTTGTTTATTTTTCAAATTTTTACTATCGTTGTATTTTTGAACTGTCATTACAAAAGTTTTCAGAGACATTTAGAGCACTCCTTAGAGAGAAAAAATGGGAAAATGAAGCAAAGAGACTTCAAAGACTACAGATCCTAAGAAGTCGAGGAAAATAGGAGGGTCTAAATCCAAGAAGGCTCGAAGGAATGAAAATGTCAATTTGGACCCATATGTCGACACAATGGCAAAAATTGGAGACTGTGCAATTACCCACAAAGGAGTGGAGAAACTACACCAGGATGTGGAGTTTGCAGTAAATCAGGGGTTTATGTCAAGAAGTTTATTGACAGTTCCATATCACTCATAGTTTTTTTGGTACTTGTGTTCAACCGTACACCCTTGTCTAGAGCTAGTGTAGCTTATCGCTCAATTATATGATCTATTTACAAAGACAGTGAGGAATGTAAAGAAGGAAATACTTTTTACTATCACCCCGGAGGAAGTATGGGAAGTGTTCACTTGTGGGTTAAAGCCTCCTTATGTGATTACTAAGAAGCTACATACAAATGAGCAAGAGGACAGATACGTCTCTACCGTAATAATGTGTCAGTTCATGGAGATGCAGTTGATTAAAGATCCATAGATGGTACGACTTTCAAACTTTCCAAGGCTACTCACAGAATTTAAGAGCTTAGATATTTACTCCATGTTGGTGTGGATTGTATATTTACCTACAAATTCTACCATTCATAAGTAGCAAGGAAGCCCTAACACAGTGTATTTGTCATGTTGAATTTTACACTCCGCTAGCTATGAGGAAAGGCACCAATCTGATTTTCTTCAATTGGGTCAATTTTATCTCTCGAAGGTTGATATCTCAACTAGATAAGTTGCAAACTAGGGAAGAGATGTCATTCAAACACACCTCTTTTTTGGTATGGTATTTCTTTTTTCACCTACAACAGCATTTCCCTTTCATCACGATGAAGCAAATGGGTTAGAGGGATGAACTTCTACCGATGTATATGTGGACATTCGCTTTGTCAAGTAGGGAGTTGTTCTACAGTTTTAACAGTTTATTTTTTAGAAATGCCATAGAATTACTTTGTGGCATATGCAAAATAGTACCATGAGAGATGAGAGAAGCAGTAGTCAAAGGACAAAAGGGAGATATTTTTTTGCTTACTCAAGGCGTGGTCGTGAGGATTTTTGGTTTCATAGGAAAACCTTTCTTGCCACCCTACTTCACCACCAAACATGATTTTGCTATGGAGGTGGTGCGTCATTCAGATTATGTAAATGATGTCTATGGAGTAGGGTGTGGCAAGAAGATGACTTGCAATATGTCGTTTAAGTTTGATAGTATAGAAGTGATACAAGTAGGACAAAATCGGTTGCTCATAATGACATTGCAGGATTTGGGGTTGATAGAATTGTCGCAACATTGGAGGTAGACCCATTGGGGAAATTTTAGAAATTGTAAAGGCCAAGTCGTTTCACTGTTGTCCATGGCCTGACATTGAAAAAAGGTGAAATAATTTTGAGGGGTCCAACATGAATTGGTATATTGAATACATGACGGCGCTCCCACCATGGCACGATTTTTATGAACAGGAGGCTGCATATAATCTAGTGAAGTATAAAAATCATATTTCTCCACCTGGATTGTTTAGTCAGGTAAAATAAAGTCAGCCCTAGTGGTTTGAGGAAAAAATTACAAACTGGTGGATAATGCGGGTCCACCGAGGAAAGACTACATCCCCTTACAGGTTGAAGATGGATGAAGCATTTTTGGAGACCTATGATGAGTTTGTGGATTCTTATCAACCGGTCGCTTTCACTAATATTTTACCCTGAAGCCTCCAAAATTTTGACAACAGCAAAAGTGAGGACAAAGAAGCACCCATCAGTTGAAGAAGATATCCCGAAAGAGGAAGAACAACAATGTGTTTAAAAGAAGATGTAGCGGACAAAGCAAAGAATTGAGGAGGTGTCTACATTAGAGAAGCAAAACTTTTGGAATGCACCCCCATTTCCCAAAGCTACGAAGAAACCAAGAACTAGCGCCACCTCCTCCTCTACCACTCAAGTTTCAGTGACCACAGTGCCCACAGTTCTAGTTGTCCTTGCAACTGTTATTTCTTCTCCGCTAGTGATAGAGGCAACAATTATGGTTGCGCAGATGTTTCCAATGATTCAAGAACAAGGAGGGACCAACAGTTAGAGATCTCTCAAGTGGAGGTCATGGACATCGAAGAAAATGTAGATGTTGAGGAGAGAGTGGAAGAGCAACAAGAGCAACAGGAAGAAGTTATTTTATAACCGCTCCCATCACCACAACACACGGTGTCTGCATCCAAAGGTATGTATTATCTTCCTACTTATATTTCTTCAGAGTATGTAGTGACTTTTGATTCACTCCCATCAATTTTTGTCTCTTTGATATGCCCTCCATTTCTATTTTGCTTCCCTCTTCTTCCCTTCCTGAAGTCACTACTGCTCCTTCTTCTCTTCCCATTTCTTTGGCCTCCCTTTCTTTCAATTCATACGTGTCAGGGCCGAACCCATTTTTGCATCCTTCCCTTTCCATCCCTGCCACCACTTCTACTAAGGTTGTAATTACGTAAGCTCCTCCCAAAGTGTGGACACTAGAGCATACTCTAGAGTATCTTCCCTAAAGTATATAGGTTCTAAATATTTAAAATTCATTTACACCAACTTTACTATTTGAGAGGAAATCATTTTTTTTGTGATAGCATATAGAGAATTGTTTAGAGTGTTTCTAAATATAGTAGGAGCAAGTAAGATCTCCATAATAGTAGAGATTTCAAACTTATTGGAGTGTTATAAAAGCATTGTAATTTCTTATGATTATGAATCTAATGAGTATATTTTCTCATTTTGGTATCAGAGCAGATTTTCTCAGATGGATCAAAACCTGTGGAGAGTGGTGTGAAGAGATCTGAAGCACGCACTTTGTCATAGAAACTCAAGTGACCAGCACTCGGTAGAGTTGCAAGGAAGAGCTCGAGTAAATCTTTAATATCTCATGCATCTTGAGGTATTTGCTTATAAAAATTTTAGAGTTGTTAAATAATTGTATAAAGAGGATTTAGTACCAATTTTAGGTGATTTGGAGCTAATTTGCTTATTTTATTAGCATTTTGAATTTTTTAATAAAATGGTTGTATAAGGTGGAAGACAATGTATTTGCTTCTCAAATTTTGATAGAAATATTATTTAGCTAAAATCATAATTCATACAAAAATTCAGATCATTTGGATCTGTATTGATCGATTTGTGTGAATATTGATGTTTTCTTCAAAAATCCTAGATCCGAAATTATGATAAAAATGAAAAAAGTAAATGATCACATCTTTTTCACCTTTGCGAATTTTCTTCTAAAATTTAGAGGGCTTTCAAATTATTGTCTCAAGAATACAGAGTTTAATTTTCAAAAAAATTGGAGCTGTATTGACTGATTTATGTGAAAAATATTGAGATTGTCTCAAAAACACTCTAAGATCTAGAAAGGGCAAAAGTAAATTGATCACATATTTCTCATTTGTGTGAATTTACTTCTGAAATTTAGTGAATTTTCAGATACATATATCAGAATTATACATGAAAATTTTCAATTTGTTTCAATCAGTATTGACCGATTTATGATCAATTTGGTGCTTGAGACTTTGGTAAACAAAAAGAAGCACGTATTTTTGCAATTAGAGGTTAATTCTAAGATATTGACTTAATAGGTTGAGTCAATTGAGTAAAAGAAGATTTGCTACTATTCTTTATTGAAAAAACATTGTATTAGAAGCTATCTATATTATTCCAAAGTCTTTTTTTTATTAGCATAAATGGTTGCCAATAAAAATCTTCTCATTCTTAAATTTAATGGGTTAGATTACGAGTATTGGTCTATCATGATGAGGATCTTACTTATTGGCAAGGGGTTATGGGATATTGTAGAAGAAGACTACAATGAACCTGTAGATTGGACCACCTTGAGTGCAGCTGATAGAACCAATAAAAAGGATGCCCAAAAAAAACTCATTTTCTCTCTACCATATCCAAATAGCTTTGGAGAAAAGCACCTTTCCAAGAATTGCTTCTTGTTCAATAGCCCTATAAGCATGGACAGCCTTGAGAGATAGCTATCAAGGGAGCAATCAAGTGAAGCAAGTGAGGCTTCAAACCTTGAAGAGACATTTTGAGAATATTAAGATGCAATATGATGAAAGAGTGGGATATTATTATGTGAAAGTGAAATCCATTGTAAACAAAATGCAAACCCTTGGAGAAGACATCAAAACGGAAGTAGTGGTGAAGAAAGTGTTGAGAACACTTCTTCATAAATGGAACCATATTTCTATCATTATTGAAGAGTCTAAAGATTTGTCTACTCTAATTTTTTATGCTCTAATTGGTTCTTTGATGTCTCATGAAGAAATATTGCAGGGTGCTACATCTACAAGCTATGGAGGTGATGAGAAAGCATTCTCATCCAAAGAAGGTTATAATGCACAAGGAAGAGGACAAGGACAAGTACAAGGAAGAGCCCAAAGGAGAGGTAAAGAAATAGGATGAGGTAGATAAAGAGGTGGAAATCAAGGAAGAGGAGGTGACAAATCAAAGAAATCTTGTTACAATTGTGGTAAGGTTGGTCACTTTGCTAGAGATTGTTGGTCCAAGACTTCTCAATATGGGAGAGGTCAATATGGAAACTATGGAGAAGAGGAAGGAGATTCTTCAAATATGTTCCTCACCTATGGAAAATCATATCAAAATCTTAATGAAACTTGGATTTTGGATATTGGTTGTTCTAATCACATGAGTGGCAAAGAGGAGCTCTTTGCTACAATGGATTTCTTCTACAAATCAAATATCAATTTGGGAGATGACAAGGCACTACAAGTTGAAGGTATTGAAGCCATGGAGGTTCCAAAAAAAGAAATCACCAAGAAGGTAAATGACATCTATTACACCCCTAAACTCCAACATAATTTACTTAGTGTTGGACAAATTGTGGAGAAGAACTATAGGCTTGTTTTTTATTAAGGAAAATGTGTCATTTTTTGATAAAAACAATTGTAATAGAGTTATTAAATGAGTACCTATGACAAATAATAGGTTGTTTCCTCTTAATTTTTGGGAACAAGGAGGTGCTCAACTTGCTAGTGTAGCTATTGCTAATCCAAGTGTGCTTTGCAACTTGAGATTTGGTCATCTTAATTTTGCAAGCTTGAAGTTGTTGACTTCTCAAGCTATGGTGAGTGGACTTCCAAGAGTTGAAGAACATAAGGAGGTGTGTGAAGGATGTGCTTTGGGAAATCACTCAAGATCAAATTTTCCAAAGGTCAAAGCGTGTAGAGCAAGACATCCACTACAATTGGTGCATTCAAACATTTGCGGTCCAATGCAAACCAAAAGCATTGGTAACAACTCTTACTTTCTCACTTTTATTGATGATTTCTCTAGGATGTGTTGGATTTATTTTTTGAAAACTAAAGATGAAGCTTTTGATTGTTTCATAGATTTCAAAAATGATGTAGAGAATAAAAGTGATTTTGTTGTAAAAAATCTTGTTGAGTAGTATTTTCACTCGATTGTGAAAACACACTCTCCAATAGGATTTGGGTTCCAAATCCCCTCTTGCAAAGAAATTAAACAAGTAACTTCTCCAAGGTCTTCGCTATGTTAGCATTATGCACAAATAATATTGTTCAATTTGAATGCTTGAAATACCTTAGTGATTGCAAGTAACTGTTAACAAGGGGCACTGTGGTTTATTTTATCCGACACTTCAATGATTGTTCGTTTGATCCGAATGAATTCGATGTGAAATGATAAAACTATTTTGCTTTCATATTTTGGTAGATTTTCAATTGTTTATTTGAATGACTATAATTAAAATAAAAGTTAAACTTTCTAGAAATAAAAGTGCAGAGAAGATAAAAATAAAATGTAAAGAAAAATGAAACTAAAATACATTCAGGGGATGCAATCCTATTTTGACAAAACCGAAGATATGAGGTTTTTTGCATACAACCTAACCTATTGAACCTGCAAACATGCACAATCTAGATAAGCTAAGTGTTGGTTTCTAGGGTTTTAACTACGATTTCTAGATTTAGACATTCGCATGAAGCAACCAAGACAACTTGCATTAAACTCCATCTATAAGCCTAAAATCGGAAAGAGAAAAGATAAACACTCAATCTTGCATGCAAAGAATAACTCCTTTCTTGCCAATGAGATGCAACTCTCTGTAATTTTTGTATTAAAAATATGTCAGTTTACAACAACAGAAGCTTCCAGTTTATCAAAACCAGAACAAATGAAGGAAAACGCTCCTAAGCAGGCCTAGAATGGCCTATCACCTTCAGCTCTACAACTTCGTCCGCAGCAATTTTCGACCTCTATGCCTGTCTTCGTTTCTACTTTTAAAATTTTTGCTATGGCTCTCTGCTTCGCCTTGTGACACTTCGTTTCATTTCCCAGATCGATTCGTTTCATCTTTTGCTTCTTCATTATTTTGGCTTTCTGTTCGGTCGTGAAATGTTTGGTCCTCTACGAATTGTAACCGTCGATCCTGAAGCGTTATCATAACCCCTACGCCTTTGTGACACGTGCAACACTTTCCTGCACATTCTATAATGGCCCTCCATGAATCGTGACAAAAAAATAGCATGTCGCGATATCGCGACGTTTTATACCTGCAGCTTTGTTATTCTTCTTGTATCACGAAAATGAGACATGTCGCGATATCGCGACATTTTTCTGTCAGCAGCCTTGTTCGCCTTCATGCACCGCAAAAAAGAGACATGTGATATCGCGACATTTTTTGTTTCGGGCTGTGTAGATGCAACTTGTCACGAAATCGCAACATTTTTCTATTTCGGGCTGTCTAGACACAACCTATCGCGACGTTTTTCTATTTTGGGCTATCTAGACGCAACTTGTCATGAAATCGCAACATTTTTCTCTTTCGGGCTATCTTGCTGCGCTTAACAGCGAAAACGTGACATGTCACGAAATCATGACACTTTTCATTCTGCACCATCTCGCTGCTTTCTGTCACGAAATCGTGACGCTTTTCTCTTTCGGGCTGTGCAAATGCAACTTGTCGTGGACCTTTTTCTGTTTTGGGCTGTCTAGACGCAACCTGTCGCAAAATTGTGATGTTTTTCACTTTTGCTCTATCTTCCTGCCTTTGGTCGTGAAAACGCAACATGTCATGAAATCGCAACACCCTTTCATTTTGCACCATCTTCTTGCTTTCTGTCGCGAAATCACGACACTTTTCCTCTACATCCACTTTGGTTGCTTCGGGTCACGAAACTCCGACATGTCGTGATATCGCGACATTTTTCTTGTTTGCCCTTCATCTCGTCTTTAGATCACAAAAACACGACATGTCACGATATCACGACAACTCTAGCACCTTGCCTCTGTTTGACCACTTTGACCATGATTTCACAACATGTCGCGATATCGCGACATTCTAACACCTGGTCTTTCTCTCTCTTCTATGAACCGCGATTTCATGACATGTCGCGATATCGCGACGTTCTTCACTTCATGCTGCATCCTGTTGCTCTTAGCCACGAAAACGTGACATGTCATGATATTGCGACAACTTTTCATTTTTGGCCGCGACGGAGCAACATGTCACGATATCGTGACAATTTTTCATTTCTGGTCACGATGGAGCAACATGTCGCGATATCGCGACAACTTTTCATTTCTAGTCACGACAGAGCAACATGTCGCGATATCACGACAACTTATCATTTTTGCTTTTCTTTGCTCTTTTAACATATGGGCCACTGCAATATTTTTGGAAAGTGTGCAAAAAAGGTGGGTCCCCAATTTTGGGGTGTGTTGTGGAGCAGCCACAACAAATGGTGACTCTGTTGGAAAATGCTCCTGAGCATTTTGGTGAGAACCTAACCTGAAAAAAAAACATACTTGAATACAGGCGTTAGCACATAAAACATAAACAAATGTCGATAGATCAAAAATACATGAAACATTAGAATCATTAAGTATCAGCTCGGTGTGTGCAATGTGTTCCATTTTCTATCGTTTGAAATTGATCAACATTCCATTGTCAGTTTTACATGAATGCATATGTGAGATTGTGAATGATTTGTGTAACCTGATAAATATGCTTAGAGATTTTGCTTTTATAAAGGTTTAGACCTTCTAGTATCATACACAAACATTTAATATTATCAAACCCTCTTAAGATCAACTATATGTATAATGAATTTCTTTATTAGATCCCAAAGTTGGTCATGAGTCACTACTATCTTGAACCCATGTGCAAGTGAAAGTGAAATTAGATCTTTGAGAAATCAGACTCCCAACCTAATCGAGATGGGAGTTTAACCCTATCCTTACTACTCTGATTAGGAATTCATTACCTCACTTTGAGCAAAATAATTTAACTAGTTATGGATGAAATGGTCCTGCTAGTCTATCTGTTTGAATAGTCAGTGGTCTTGTTTTTAGACAAGACATGCTGCCACGCATGGGCATACTTAACCCCATAATCCATTATTTGGCTTCATTCATTCTCTTTTTTTTCTTGGACCTTTGGGATGACTACCCATCCTTGTGATGGACATGTAGTACGATCCTTCCAATCCAATATTAAGATGAAATGGGAAATATTAATTTTTTACTTCTTGGACCTTGGGGATGACTACCCATCCTTGCTAGGGACATGTAGTACGATCCTTCCAATCCAAGATTTAGATGAAATGGGAAATATTAATTTTATTTCTTGGACCTTAGGGGATGACTACCCATCCTTTGTAGAGGACATGTAGTATGATCCTTCCAATCCAATATTTATGATGAAATGAGACATAGGAACTTTGGGGAATCAGATTCTCAACCTAGGCGAGATGAGAATTATGCCTTATCCTTACTACTCCATGTAGGTCAAATCAGAGCTTTAGGGAGTTGGATCCTCAACCTAAGTTCGATGAGGATTTAACCCTATCCTTACTACTCTGATTTTAGGCTTTAAGATTTATGGAAGTGGTAAAAACCACTATTTTAAGGATCATGTTGCATAATAAGATAGACATGAAATACTTCTTTCACCTGACCTTTTCTTCCAAGCAATGTTTTGATCATTTTGCTCAAGATCCTTTTTAATGTGTATAAAATGTGGTTGGTTCTAGATATCTCGGGCCTCAGTTCCCAACCTTAGGATTTTTTTTTTATGTTATAGCATAACCCTAAGAGGATTTGACACACTTTAATGATTTGTATCTAAAATGCATATGCAACTAAGATGGCATGTATATGCAAAGTGAGATGTAATATGAATGCATTGCCCTTTTTGAATTGCAGATAAAGTATTGCCATAAAAAAAATATGAAACTGACTACTTCATGCATCACAAGTTTCAAACGATATTATTAAATTGTTTGTGTTTCTTGCGGAGCTTTCTACTACATAATTCCAATGTTCCATATTTCCCTGATCTAAAGCATAAGTTAGCATCTCAAGACAACTTTTTCATCATTTTTTTTTTTTTTATAGACAAACAAAACATGTCAAATAAACACATAACTTAAATAATAAAAAGGAACAAAACTTGAAAATTCATACCAAAAAAAAAAGATATAATTCCAATCTCCTATGACTTAAGGGCTAAAATAATGCTTTAAAACATGCCCATTAACTGGTAACATCAGATCCTTCTCGTCTAAAGTTCTTAATCTAAAGGTATTTTTCCCTAGGATTTCCGAAATCCAATAAGGACCTAACCAAAGACAATCAATTTTTTGATGATTCCCCTTTTCTTCATGTCTTTTATCTCACAGTAAGACCAAATCCAAAATTCTGAAGGACTTAATTTTAGCTCTTATGTTAAACCATATTTTAACAACCTCTTGGTGTTTACTCATGTGAATCATGGCTTCCTCCCTTTTTTCATCGAGGTGTAGTAAATGACTTAATCTAGCTTCAGTGTGGTTATTTGTTCCCAAGTATTCTTGCATGAAATGCAAGGTTTGCAGCTTCAAGTTTGCAAGAAATATTGGGTCTTGTCCATAGACCAAATGATAGGGTGTTTTTCCTATTGAGTCTTTTATTCTAGTCCTATCTGCCCAAAGAGCAAACTTTAACTGGCTGTGCAAATCTCGAGGGTTCTTTTCCAGTAATTTCTTAATGATATTCAATAAATTTTTGTTTGAGGATTCGGCCAAACCATTTCCTTGAGGGTAATAATTAGATGCAAATTTTAAACTCACTTTATTGTCGTATGCCCAATCTGTAAATTGCATGGAAACAAAATCTTTACCATTATCACTAACGATAGAATCGGGCATTCTAAATCTTGTTATGATGTGATCCTCAAGGAATTTTATTATGTCTGTAGTGGCATGTTTTGTAGGAACTGCTTTCGTCCACCTTGTATAATAATCTGTAGCTGTTAGTATGAATTTATGGGAATTTGAAGAATTTGGGTTAATAACCCCAATGAAATCTAATCCCCATTGTGCAAATGGTCTCATCTCAACTACAGGTTGTAATGGCATGGTTGCGTTTCTTTCTCTATTGGCAGATACCTGACAAATGTGGCAAGATCTCACATGGGCATGTGCATCTTTAAAAATGTGAGGCCAATAGTATCCTGCTCTCAAGATTTGATGCGCTATGGCATTTTCCGCACCGTGGCCAGTTCCATATTTCCCATGAAATTCCTGCAGAACCTTGGCATCTTCTACTTTATTCAGGCATCTCAAGTAGATCCCCTCATGATTTTTCCTATACAGAACACCAGATCTAATCAGATAATTAACATATTTAAGTCTTAAAGCCCTTATTTGAGTGGAATTCAAATTGGATGGACACTTACCATTTAATAGAAAATGCATAATGTCAACATACCAGTCCTCCTTAGAAATGTATTTTGCATTTGAATATTGGCATGTCATTTGCGGATTATTCTCAGCGATCACCTTCACAAGTCCCTGTCCTCGAACTAGTTTCATAGGTTGGATTTCAAGATCAAATTCTTGGATGGTAGAAATCCATTTACCTCTTTTCTCACCTAGCTCGTTCTGTAAAAACATAGTTTTGATAGCAGGGTCAGGCACAATGGCAAAAATTCTGCTGTGCACAATGTAATGTCAAAATTTTTTTACCATTTTAAATAGTGTGTACATCTGCTTATCGAGGATGGAATACCTCAATTGAGCATATTTTAGAGGAGCACTTAAAAATGCTATGGGATTTTCAGCGCTATCTTCACCTTTTTGAGTCAATACACTTGCAACAGAGTGTTCTGATGCGAAAGCATAAATATAGAAAGGTTTAGAATAGTCTGGAATTATGAGGGAGGGGCTCTGGAAATGGCATCCTTAATGTTTTGAAAGGCCATCCTACTTTTCTCGTTCCATCTGACATCTACATCCTTCTTGAGCATCTTGTTCAACGGTTTGGCTATCTCAACGAAGCTTGAAATAAACTTCCTCACAAAATTAATTTGCCCGAAGAAAGATCTCAACTCCTTTTTACTACCCGAGAGAGGCAAGTTTTGGATAGCTTCTATCCTTTTTGGGTCAATGGATATACCTTCTTTTGAAATGATGTGACCAAGTAGTCTTCCTTCTGTTACTCCAAAGATGCATTTTTTGGATTTAAAGAAATTCCATGCTCTCTGCATCTTTGAAGAACCTTTTTCAAATCCTTGACATGGTCTTCTCTTTTCTTTGAAAATACTAGAATATCATCCACATACACAATGATACACTTGCCTATAAGCCCTTTGAATGCATAGTCCATGGCGCGTTGAAATGTTGCACCAGCATTTAACAGTCCAAACGGCATTCTTCTGTAGGCAAATGTACCCCATTTGGTTGTGAAGGCTGTTTTCATCCTATCATTAGGATGAATAAGAATTTGATTATATCCATAATATCCATCAAGAAAAGACATCATTTCAGATCCATTCATTGTTTGTAAAATTTCATCAATGGATGGCAATGGATAGTTATTCTTTTGAGAGGCCTTGTTAAGATTTCGAAAATCTATACATAGCCTAATCTCTCCGTTATTCTTTCTTACTGGAATGAGGTTAGCAACCCAGGTTGAGTGCCTAATAGGAAAAATAATCTTTGCTTCCAATAATCTCTTGACCTCCTTTTCTATTAAGGGCTCCAATAGCGGGTTAACAACTCGTTGTCTTTGTCTGAAAGGCTTAGATTCTGAATTTAGAGGGATGGTATGTGTAATGACATTTTTGTTGTATGTTTTCAATTCGCTATAATTCCAAGCAATGCAATCCACGTAGTGTTTTAGTGCATGTATTATATTTTCTCTTTCTTCAGTTGTACATGCCTTTGCGATGTACACTTCCCATGGATTTTCCGCACTCCCTAGATTAATTAGATCACATGCATCTTTGGGGAGTGGAACCTTTTTTTCTTTTCTGGCCTTGTATCCCATATCGAACATTTTCTCCAATGAAACTATGTCTTTAGGTATTTTGTTGGATTGACATGTAGTTTCACTTTTGTTTTCTACTTCTTCTTGCCATCTTTGCTCCTCATCAATCACCTGGTTTTCAAAAATACCCGAGTTCGTGACAAATTTGAATATGTGTCTGTCATTTTCAAAAACTTGGAAATTCTTGACATTATCAGGTATCGATGGACAAGGCACTAATTCGATGGAGAACTTTTTACACCTTTTTATATCAACTGGATTTAGCATGCCCACGATGACTGCAAGAGAATCTGCTATGCGATTTCCTTTTCTAGAAATAAGGGCTATATTGGAAGCATCAAATTCCTCAATGAGATCCATTACCCTAGTTCTATAAAGGCTTAGTCTCTTATCGCGGCATGTATATTGTCCTTTAATCTACTTGAATACCAATTCAGAATCTCCCAATACTTTCAAGCATTAACCTTTTTGCTCAACGCCAGTTGTAAACCAAAAGTTAGTGCTTCATACTCTGCCACGTTATTCATGCAAGGAAACTATAACCTATAGGCAGCAAGTAAAGGTTTACCTCTTGGACAAGTGAGCTCGACTCCGGCTCCTGCTCCCTGTTTGTATTTGGATCCATCAAACCTAAGCAACCATATGAAATCATTTTCCTCAAGAGAGCTACCGTGAAATGTTTCCCCTTTAGGCTCTTTAGTAGCCTCTTCAACATCAAATGCATAAACCCCCAATTCTGGCTCAAAAAAATGAACTTCATTTGGCTTATTAAATTTGGTTATGATTTCCTTAAGCCTCGGTTCATTTTCTACTCTGATTTGATTTGCTATTCCTTTCCAGGGTAGCCACATATGTGAGCAATCAGTTGAAAAATAGCCATTTAAGGTTTTCATCCAATCCCTTGCAAGTAGCATTCCATATCTACTTGGGATATTAACAACCAGAATTTTGACCACTTGTTGGACCCTGGGTTTCGAATTTAGTTGAATTTTGACATCATATAGGGTCCCTACCACATTTACCTCAGATCGGTCCAATTTCAAAACCTTGCATTTGGATGAAACAGGCTATAGACCTAGCATTTGACATATCTCTAAAGGCATGAGATTGTTCGTGGCACCCGTGTCCACCAAACAATTATGCAAATTCTTACCAGCAATCCTCAGAGTTAATAAGAATCGCAGGACATCCCATCTCTCCTTTCATAAAATCAAATGAGACTTAACTTCCTTTCCCTTCCATACTTGATTAGGTGAGTCCAGAGGCTTTATCAATGCTTATTTTTGGCCAGGCAACCTGGCCGCCTCTAAAAATGAAAGGCTCGACTTAGATTTCCTTAAATCCTCCACTATGTCAGAGTTTGATTTTTCAAGTTTGATTGTCTTTTGCGTGTCATTAGACGTTTCTCTTCTAAGTGGAGGAGGAGGATTATTATCTGCCTTAGTATCCGGATGAAGGATAGAGTTATTTGGTGGTGTTGATGATGTTTTAGGGGCTTTAGATTTACTTCTCAAATGATATCCGTGATTCCCCTTTCTAAACTCTCGAAAAGCTTGCACCTCATGTTCCAAAATTTCATCTTCTTCTTCCTCACTCTCACCTTCTTGACGGTATAAAGTTTCCACCACCATAATGTTATCTTGATGTTGGGGTGGACCCTCATTTGGCACAAGTTCTAGGTCATCTACTTGGGCTTGGAGACAATGAGTGTATCTAGCGATTTCAGGACAATTCCTCTCATTGTGCTCTTTTGTATTGTGCAATCTGCATTTTTTATTATTATACTACAGTAAAATATATTAATCTGAGAATATAATATTTTGGTTGAACTTATATATTGTAGTTGTGTTTTTCTTTCTTTGTTTGTATGAACTTTCTTTTGGATTGGAAATAATGAGTGTTTAAAGAAAGAGGCTGGGAAAATATATTGGAGACTCAAGTTTGTGTCGTTTGTAAAATCGCTAAAGAATGGTGCATAGAATATTAACTAAATGAAATGAAAGCTCTGCTAAAACAGAAGCACATTCACCCTAACTAAGGAAAGAAAGGCCAAAGAAGGAAAATAAAAATAAAGCATGACGAAGTTTCAAAAAGTAGCCAAGAAATGACGTCACCCAAAATTGAAGTTTAAGGGAAAATCATGTTCATCCTAAATTTGGGGTGAAGGCTTCGTTCGCCCCACTTTGGGGTGAATGTCTTTGAAAAACCAAGAAATGATCCTGCCCATCATGACAAAGGAACGTCTTTCGGTGAAAGTCCTAAGTCATAATAGACTTAGAGAAGAAATCGACTCGAAAATTGTGTTCACCCCGCTTTGGGGTGAACGACATTAAAGTTGAAAGGTTGACTAGTCAAAGTCGCATTCGCCCTGGTCAAGGGGCGAAAGCTCCATTCACCCCTCCCATGGGCGAATGTACTCTAAATGCTGAATTCTGGTGATCGCGCTAAGAAATTTGAATTCGGGTGAATGCGCTAAGGGCGAAGTGACATTGAAAAGTCAACATCACGTTCGCCCCAAAAGGAAGGCAATGGTATATGTCGCCCCTTTTGGGGACGAACACGATTTTAAAAAGAAAACAATGTGGTTGTTAAAATATTTTTTCTTGGGATAAGAGGAATGATTGTCACCATGGTCAAAGAAGGGATATAATCCATCAAGTTTATAAAGGTGCATTCTCCACTAATGCATGAGTTTTCTAAAGGCGTCCAGATTAGGTTAATGAAAAGCATTAAATAATGAAGGTAAAGAGTAACTCAAATTGTGGATCTCAAGCAAGGAATGCAATGGTATTTTAAATGCATGATGATTTTGATGATTTTTGAAGCAATAGCACGTTTTTAAGATGGTGAAGGTCTCTAGTCAACAACCAAGCCTTATAATTTTCTGTGCATCAAATCTAGAAATACAAATTTCATGGAGGAGTTTCCTTAGAAGTCGGATCACTATTTCAAGCGGATGTATTTTTAATATTTCCAAGGAAGAATTTTTCATATTGGTCTCTAATTGGTAAACATTCTGTCTCCATGTGCATTTAATGAAAGAGGTGAAATCCTCTATAAATACTATCCAATGTTCATTGTAAAGAGGAGGTTAGACATTCTGTGAGAAAACTCTGCAAGTTCTCTACATCAATAGAAGATTCAAGACTTCTAAATTTGCAAGTGATCTTGTGTGTGATTTCCTTCTGTCTTCATACATTTCTATTTTACGCTCATGTTCATTACTTGTTAAATTTAAATTTTGCATCTGAGTTTAAATATTGCTAGTAAGAGAGTGAGTGCTGGAGTGTTATTCTGGAGGTGGTCTCTCCAAGGTTACTAGTGAAGTTTTTGCTTCTCTTTTATTACATGCTATTTCATGCTTGGGTGGAATTCCTACTGCCAGTCTACCCCAAATCCTACACCTTCGGCCTATGGCCATATTTCCCATTTCCTTCTACAATTTTTAATTTCTTTTTTGCAACTCTAGTCTTCAACTTGTGTAGGATTTAGCTTGGGAACTAGCCCTCTTTGGATATTGGCACAGAGGACATTCCTTTCCTCTGGCCTTTCAACGTTGGCTATGTCTAGGGCACACACGTAGTTTTGTTACTTAGAAAAATATTTGACCAACACTTCTCGATCGTGGTACTATTCAAGTTTTAAACCCCCTTGCACCACAAAATCAAAACTAGAGTAGTTATTAGAACCCATTACCTAAACACAGAGGGACTAATCCTCATGGGACTCAACCCACTCAACAATCCCAATCAGGGTAAGTCAATCACGTCCATTTTAATCCTCCTTCCTACGAAGTTGTTGGCATGATTAGCATCACTACTTATAATCAGCACTATTCGTTGCATCAGAATGTAATCATTCCTCCACTTTCACCATCATCCACTTCCACTTTTCACCTTCCTCCTACATAACATTCATTTTTGCTATGTTGCATTCACCATTCTTTCGTTCTTCACATCTCATTGTTCATCATTTTCAATCACATATTCATCATTCCACCATTAATTTTATTATCCTTCTACAATGGTTTTGTCCATTTGTTCTACATCTTCCAGAACTAGGGACGTTTCTCATCTCCTTCCAATATACCATTCGCGATTTTGAGGAGTTTCTCTCTTTCCACTACACTCTCCATATCTAGCAAAGTTTCACTTCCTCCCAATCCATCATTCAATATTAGGGGGCAATTTCATCTTCTCCCAATCCATCATTCAAAAATGGGAGTAGCTTTACCCTCTCCCAATCCATAATTCAAAACTGGGGTAACTTCACCTACTCCCCAATCCATCATTCAACATGAGGGCAACTTCATCCTCTCCCCATACATCATTCAAAATGGGGATAATTTTACCCTATTCCAACCCATCATTCAAAAATGGGGTAACTAAACCTACTCCCCATCCATCATTCAAAAATTAGGGGTAACTTCATCCTCTCCCCATCCATCACTCAAAATCAGGGGCAACTTCATCTTCTCCCCAATCCATCATTCAAAATGGGGGTAGCTTCATCTTCTCCCCAATCCATCATTCAAAACAGGGGTAACTTCACCCTATTCCCTATCTATCATTCAATATGGGGGTAGCTTTACCCTATCCTAACCCATCATTCAAAACTAGGGCAACTTCACCTACTCCCCAATCCATCATTCAACATGAGGGCAACTTCACTCTCTCCCCATCCATCATTCAAAACTAGGACAGCTTTACCCTCTCTCCAATACACCATTCAAAACTAGGGCAACTTCACCTACTCCCCAATCCATCATTCAACACGAGGGCAACTTCACCCTCTCCCCATCCATAATTCAAAATTGGGAGAAAATTCACCCTCTTTCTCATCCATCATTCAAAACTGGGGGAAACTTCATCCTCTCCCAAACCATCATTCACAATTGGGAAAATTTCATCTTCTCCCAATCCATATTTCACAATCAAAGGAGGATTTTTATCTCCTTTCACTTCATCATTCACAACTGACACAATTCATCTCATTTCCATAAAATATTTATGATTGGGGGAATTTTCTCCCCCTCCTACATGATTTTGTAATTAGGGGATCACATTCCCTTTTTCAAACCACTTCTACACTTAGGAGAGGGTTTTACCTCTTTCCAACCATAGTTCCATTTCGTGGAATTACTCCTCCTTGCACATTCACACTTCACCACCTCACATCTACTCATGATGGTGCCACCCAATATTGCACTCAAAAATAAATCACCATCAATCACATAACATTTCTAGATCCTCAAAAAATGTATCCTTTTGTTAAAGGTTGCACCCTTTACCATGTACCAACAACTCATTCAACAACAATAGGTTTTACCACGAACCTAATGGCATTTGGCCATCATAATCAATCGCTAGGTTCAAAAGGTTTCACCCTTTTATCAAAGGTGGTACCCTTTACCTTACCCTCATTACATCATAATAAATCACCAGGTTCAAAATGTTGCATCCTTTTATCAAAGGTTGTGTCCTTTGCCTTACCCTAATAAAATCAAATCAATTGCCAAGTTTAAAAGGTTGCATCCTTTTATCAAAGGTTGTGTTCTTTGCCTTACCCTCATCAAATCAAATCAATCACCAGGTTCAAAAGGTTGCATCCTTTTATCAAAGGTGGCACCCTTTACCTCACCCTCATAAAATCACATCAATCGCTAGGTTCAAAAGGTTGCACCCTTTTACCTTACCTTCATCATAATGGTTTTTCCAAAAACCAGGTTTCTCCAAAATCCTTAGTAAAATTTTGGAACATTCTTTTTAGAATATCTTAGCAAACTAGGTTTCTCCAAAATCCTCAATAAAATTTTAGAATATTCTTTTTAGAATCCCTTAGAAAACCAGGTTTCTCCAAAATCCTTAGTAAAATTTTGGAATATTCTTTTTAGAATCTCTTAGCAAACTAGCTTTCTCCAAAATCCTTAGTAAAATTTTGGAACATTCTTTTTATAATCCCTTAGCAAACCAATCCTTAGTAAAATGTTGGAATATTCCCTTTAGAATCTCTTAGAAAACCATGTTTCTCCAAAATCCTCAGTAAAATTTTAGAATGTTCTTTTTAGAATCTCTTATCAAAAATAAAGGTTTATCCAAAAACCTCAGCAAAAATTTGGATAGGTTGCATTTGGCCCTCAAAAACAATCGCTAGGTTCAAAATGTTGCTTCCTTTTATCAAAGGTTGCGTCCTTTTACCTTACCCTCACCAAATCAAAATAAATTGCCAAGTTCAAAATGTTGCATCCTTTTGCCTTACCCTCATCAAATCAAATCAATTGATAGGTTCAAAAGGTTGCATACTTTTCTCAAGGTTGCACCCCTTTGCCTTACCTTCAACACAGAGGTTTTTTCCAAAAAACTTAGCAAAAAAATCAACACAGATTTTTCCAAAAACCTTAGAAAAAATAATCAACACAAAGGTTTTTCCAAAAACCTCAGCAAAAATTTGGATAGGTTTGTCCAAAAACCTTAGAAAAAAATTTAGATAGGGTTTTCCAAAAACCTCAGCAAAAATTTGTATAGGGTTTTCCAAAAATCTCAGGAAAATTTTGGATAGGGTTTTCTAAAAACCTCAACAAAAATTTGGATAGGTTTTTTGAAAAACCTCAACAAAAATTTGGATAGGGTTTTCCAAAAATCTCAGCAAAATTTTGGATAGGTTTTTTCAAAAACCTCAACAAAAACTTGGAACTAGGTTTCTAGCATAGTATAGCCTAGCATAGCCTAGCATAGCATAGCCTAGTCATAGGCATAGCATTAGCATAACCTAGCATAAACATAGCCTAGCATAGCCTAGCATAGCATACTCATATCCTAGCATAGGTGTAGCATCAACATAGCCTAGCATAGCATACTCATATCCTTGTCATAGGCATAGCATAGCCTAGCATAGCATACTCATAGCAGCATAGGCATACTATACCATAGCCTCGCATAGAATACTCATAGCCTAGAATAGGCGTAGCATAAACATAGCCTAGCATAGGCGTAGCATAGCATAGCCTAGCATAGCATACTCATAAACTAGCATAGGCATAGCATCAACATAGCCTAGCATAGCATAGCATACTCATAGCCTAGCATAGGCATAGCATCAACATAGCCTAGCATAGCATACTCATAGCCTAGAATAGCCTAGCATAGCATACTCATAGCCTAGCATAGGTGTAGCATTAGCATAGCCTAGTCATAGACATAGTCTAGCATAGCATAGCCTAGCCTAGTCATAGCATAGCAATACTCATGACCTAGCATAGACAGAGCATAGCCTAGCTTAGGCATAGCATACACATAGTCTAGAGTAGTCTAGCCTAGCAATTTTTCACTTCTTGGTCCTCACAAAGATTTTGCTTCTAGGGGAAACTTTCCTTGCTTGCACATTCTTGTACATTCGACATCGAACACAACCAACATCCAAATAATGAAAACAAAAATACAAACAAATCAAAACCATCCATTGGCGACATATCTTACATTTTATTTTCCTATTTTCTACCAATCCTCTATATCACTTGGATTTATATCAATGTTGTATGGTCATGCTTCGAGTGACTACATACCTTTGATTTGATCATATTTCCATATTCCCCTTCTTCTCTCTACCTCTTTTGGTTCTTGATCAATATTGTATGGTCATGCTTCGAGCGACTACATACCTTTGATTGGATCCTATTCTTCTCTTCCCATTATCTCTACCTATTTTGGTTCTCGATCAATGTTGTATGGTCACGCTTTGAGTGGCTATATATATTTGATTAGATCATATTCTTCTCTTTCCCTTTCTTCTCCATTTCATAGGCTCACTTCCCCACATCTTCTATCCTAATCATCTACATCCATAAATCACATTGATGACCATGAAATATTGGTATTCAGTTTGATTATTTCATGCATCCATCCACACCTTTTGGATTTGGTCCTGTACATGGAAGCCCACATTTTGGGTACACCTTTTTGCATCTATATGTCTCACTTACTTTACATCATCAAGAAACACATTAGTCGCATCCTCCTATACATTTTTAGGTTTTTTGTTGCATCATGTAGACATCACACCTATTCATGTTATTTTTCTTACTTGTACATAAGAATTCCATTGCTCGTATACATCACAACATCAGTTCTATTCTTAGTTACATTTTTTATGAGAAATATTTTTTTGCTTAACCATTCATGGTTAGTTTAATCAACCTGTATCAAACTTCATAAAAATCTATAGGATTTCAAGACTTTCTCTAGCTGAAAAAATTTCATTCATGGACCACTCACACTACATCTTAAGCCTCACCATGTAGTGAATGGTTTCCCCTACTCATCCTATCATTTATGTGATAAAAATATGACCTGGGGATAAACAAAGGGACAAGAATAAGCAAAAACAAAAAATGGGCAAAAAACAAAAGCCAATGCCCACAAAGAAAATAAACAACAACAAAAAAAAATGAGCACCACAAAAAGAGAATCAAAAGGAAGAGGGGCAGAAAATAAAAGGAAACACCTCCAAGAGTACTACCACTATGCTTGACTCCCTTTGGTCCTTTGATTTAACATAACATCATAGGATAATTTCCATCACCAGTAATAGGCTCCAAGAGCCTACCTACCAATGGAATAGTCTTACAAGTGGTGACACATCTGTCACATTAGTGACCTCTTGTATAGATCATTGCACACTTATGGATAAGCTAGCTACTTTGGCTAAGTTTGCAATGGGTTAGTCCAACCTCCCTCAAAATAGATAAATGAACATCATGTGCACACATAGGTCCATGAATAATTCAACCTTAGTTATGATAGTTAAGATATATTCATGATATTGATTGACCATTAGATCAATTTGATTATTCATACTATGTCGTTTGAGCTCTCAAAAATTCTTTTAAACATCTTCCATGCTTGAGAATTAGGATCGTGCAGCATCATTGTTGACTCTGTTTTTCACATGTGTCTTCTTCATAACACTTATTTTCTCATTCGCCGCATTGGCTCATGATTTGTTACATCTATTTCATGTATACACCTTGGTCATTTTGTACACCCCATGTATTCTTATTTCATGTTCTGGTCATTGGTCAGTGTACTTCATTTCTTTTTTATTAGCCATGATAAGTAATATGGTATGCACACAAGGTAGAGTACCCTCCATTTTTCTATATTCTTATATCCTGTATGTACACAAGTTATCACATATAAACTCTATAGATAATCATTCATACATACTCATGTTCATTTAGGTTCATCGTACCTAGCATGCACCATTAATATCAAACATATTTGACATGTACACATTACATACACATAAAATCACACACATTGTATGTAGGCACAACATAAAATCATCATGCACACCCCTTTCAAAAGGCTTGAAATTATGCATTCATCACTTCTAAAAGTAGGGTCATCTTTGGCCTAACTTTTCACCTATTAAATCATATCCAAATTTCTTAAAAATTTCACCATTGTATTAGACTCAAAAAGATCTTTCCAGTGATATACGATTTGTCCAATTGTGACATCCTTTGGCCTCCTAAACTACCAGAACACTACACATGGATCAAAAACTCTAGGTTCGCACCCCACCATGCGAACTCCAGTCCAGTTTGCAGGCCACCCTATGAACTCAAGTCCAGTTCGTAGGCCATCCTACAAACTCAAATCCAGTTCATAGGTCACCTTGCAAACCAAACCTCATGACACTATTTCCACATTTTCTTCACTCCTACAACTTCTTTTCTTTCATCATCTGCCCAATTTTTCCAACCTTTTGTCAAAATTTTTCTCTATCAATAAACTCATCACCACATCACTACATTTCATTTGTATCATTTTTGATTCCTTGTTTAAGGGGATATTCATACACAAATCCACTTTGCATACAACCAAATAATAAAATATACAAATCACAGATATCGCATTTGTCTACAAAAAATTTTGCTGAAGATTATCTCAAGATAAACCTCATCCCAAATCAAAAATTTGTTAGATCATGAGATCCATGCGCAATATCAGAGATGTATTACTTTCATTTATGTATATCGGTGCCAACCACATATTGAATGTTACACTTGACTTATCCATACCACTCAGCTCAAATGGTTTGACATATGTCATCATGCACTTATCAATTAATCAGAAGCAAAAATTTGAATAGGAAGTTGTTCTATTTGTAATTGGACCATCTTGAGTTGGTCACAAAAAAGCAAAGTAGTCTTAATTTGCCCTCACAAACAACCCAGTACAATATTGCAAATATTGTACTAAATTGGCAAATCATCACTTCCATCCACATCCAATCATTCATAGTCATCCACTGCACCTTCTTCATCTTATCAAACATCTCACCACCTTCTTCCATCATATTTTTGTACTAAATTATGTTTCACACAACATAGTACAAAAAGGGGTAAATGTAGACACCTAAAAGTCAAACATGCTCACTTATAGGTAATTGTAGTCATCCACAGATGCAAAACCTGAAAACTATGCAAAATGCACCCCAAAATGCCTTCTATCCATAAGAGGGCTACCTACTAGCTCCCTAAGGCCACCTAAGCCCTTTCCTACACCTAATTAGCGCTCCCATTGGACCATTTCCTATCAAAACCCTAATTAGACTAATTAGGATTCTAATTTGTAATTGAATTTCACTTAAGTTACACTTTATCATTAAATTGGGTTTAATTAGGGTTAATGATCAAATTAGTCCTAAACATGTCCTCACACATGTGTGCACCCAAGTTGGTTAGGATATTTCCTAGAAACCCTAACTCAACCCTCATCTAACCTAAGAGTTAACTAACCCTAGTTAACCCTAATTCTTGCTCACACATGTGTGAGGATAGAATATTTCCTTCAGGACATGTGAGATGATGACTAAGCTTGCCACCTCTCAAACCCTAACCTAACCATGCTAGGACTTGACTCTAGGGTCTAGTACACCTAATAACCCCCTCTAACCTTCATTTTTCCTATAAATAGAGGGTCTTTTCCCTCATTTTAAATATCTCTCCTTTTCAGTCAACATACCATAATGCTGCTGAAATTACTCTAGAATACCTTCTACCCTTTTTGCATACATTAGACATCAACAAACATTACTTGGATCACTTCTAGATAGAAATCTTGCTTCAACATCCTACAACTAGTCTATAGCTCCAAATCAGGTAAGTATACATTGCTTACAATTTTTATAGCATTTCCTTTAGTTTTTAGCACATTTCACTTCATTTTTCATATTATTTTATCTGTATAAATATGGGGTCTGATTCATGACAGGTCCCCAAATATATTAACGTATTTTTGCAGGTTTATATAGGTATATACAACACTCCAAAGCATCTAGTCGGTTGCACGCATGCAAAGAAGCCCACATTCATTGAGGAACGTAAGGAGACAATAAAATGTGATTTCCATGCACTTCACGAGTATGCAATACTCAAGTAACCATGATTCATAGAAGGAGTTTTAAGAATGTAAAAGCTAGGGACTCATGAAACTGGAAGGATTTGTGTGAATACAATAGCCATGTTTTCTTGAGAATTAATGCACCTTGAATGAGTACGCTCGAGTGTACAACTAAAATTTATAAAACTATTCATACGACAACAATAGTGATCTCTTAAATGTGTAGGATCAAGTGATCATGTTCATTGCCAATGGAGAGGTAATGACCTTAGTTAGCCCATAAAGTTTTGGTAACTAAGCATCAAAGCTCTATGCCAAAATAACCTACCTGGATGGATCTAGAGTAAGGTTATGGAATAGGCATTCCCCTTTAAGTGTTATAGGAATTAAAGGATAATCTCTACACCATGGTCACAATGTACTATGTCAGTGAGGGTATGGGAAAGGTGGGGGGACCACTTTTGACATCCTTCTAAATGTGTAGGTTTAGTAAGGTGAACCTTAGAAACCATGAGATTTGACCACTCCTATCCACTAAGTGTTGTCTGTAGTGACTTTAAAACTCAAATGTGGTGAAGCCTTGTATGTTGGAAAGATTAAAGAAGGGTTTCCCCCTTATGAACCTTTTCTTGTAATTGTTCTTTTAAAAACAAATTGGGTTAGTAATTTTGGGTTGTTATAGTTGGTATCAGAGCCCTAGGTCATAGGGGCTAGGAGCTTCCATGGAGTGTGCCTAGGTTGGACCTTGACTTGATGTGGAACTTTGGGTTTAGCACCTTCCAAGTAGGCAAGTGTGACCCTAAACATTATCAATTGAGTGATAATATTTATGTTAGTTCATGAGGAGAATGAAGCTAATAGATTGTAAGTACAATTGAGGAAGAATTGTAACTTACCTAACTCCTTTTTGTGGATAGGGATGACACCTATTCAAAAAGGAATTTCATAAAAGAAAACCAAAATGGTTTCACAAGGAGAAAGTGCAGTGCAAACATCCAGATGAATTGGGGGTCCTAGTAAGAAAATTGGGAGAACAACTCTTAGTTAGAGGTCTAATATGGTAGTAAACCCTATCAAATCATCTAGTAAACAATAGGGTTTGATGAGATATCAAAATATATCTCATCCATAGTAAATTTGCTTCAAGAGCAATTGGAACAATGACAAAAATTGATAGAAATCTTAATCAATAAAGAAGCCAGTACTAGGAATATAGAGGGTAGATAGGAATAAAATCTCGTTAGAAGAAGTCAACAGAGTTGAGCTCAAATATAGGTTTGTTCTTAAACCAACATATTTTGGTTTCATGAGTGTCCTTGATGCAAATCTTACAATACTGCTTCTTCTTCTGAGTCTCTTTGCCTTTACCCTTATCTTTATTAGAAGAAGAATCTTTCTGTTGATTCCACTTTTTCTTACCACCTTGTTTGTTTGAGAAAAGAGCATTTTTGGATGCCTCATCTCTTTGGAGTTGATTAGCTTCTTCTGTTTGAAGCATATTTACCAACTCGACAAAATTCATTGTCCTTCTAGAGACTTATAATGAAGTTATCAACATTCTGTAGGAGTCGGGAAGAACCCTCAAAATGATATAGGTCAAGACTTGGTCTTCCACTTTTTCTCCTAAGGATTGCAGTTTTGTTTTCAATTCTACCACTCTAAAGAGGAATAGTTCTACTATTTCTCCTAATTTCATATGAAGAGTATGAAGTTGTGTTTGGAGGTGAAGAATGGTTGATTGATTCTTCCCTACAAAGATGGTGGTTAAGGCATCTCATGCCTCCTTACCATTCTTAGCTTCACTGATATGAGGTTGGATATCATCAGTAATAGCTAGCAAGATCATTAAGGATAGTTTTCTATCTTTTTTATCAAATGTTGTTTGATCTGCTCCTGTTGATTGAGGTCTAGTTTCACTTCCATCCACTATAGACCAAATATCCTCTATAGTTAATATAGCTTTCATCTTAGTCTTCCATGCAGAATAATTTGAACCTTTGAGCAGTTGGCTCTCAGTGAGATACTTATGCATCATGGCCATGGTGAAGGTTTCAAATTTGATAGGACTAAGATGGTTGTATCTTGCACTATACCCTCAAAAGAGTATATGGAAGATGTTTTAATTTTCTTCTAGAAGATATTCAATGGCACCTGCCTTAACACCCTTAACAAGGGATGAAAAGTTTGAGGTTTTTAAGCCAAACAAATAGAGCAAATTAAAGGGGTAGGTTTTGAAAGACTTTTGATTATGCTCTCTAGGATATTTAATGGCACTTGCCTTAACACCCTTCAAGAAGGATGGAAATTTTGAGGAAATTAAGCTAAACAAAGAGAGTTAATCAAGGTGTTTTGAATTTTAATCTTTTGATGGGGAATAAAATTGACTTGTTTTAACTTGTGCAAGGTGTAGCACGATTTGGAGTGAAGTTTGGGTTTTGTGAAATGCTTCTTCAATGTTCTATCTGATTGTTTAATTGCACACAAAAAACATTATTTGTTAGTGCAATAATAAAAAACAAGAGAGCAACCCAAATTATTATCACTCTAGGTGTCGGATGCAACCGAAAATGCACCTACAATAGTCAATTTTTTTTTTTTTAAAAGAAGGTTTCGAGTACAATCGAGAATGCACCTTTCTTGCTTTGAAATATCCTCCCTTTCTCTTTACAATTTTGCAAAAAAAATAGAATCACTATATATGACTTCTATCCCCCCTTTAATTTTTACAAAATTGAAAAATTAGAGCACTCCTTTCAAGACAAGTCGACACACGACCCGCGTTTGAAAGGCTTCCAGACCAGTCGACACACGACTTTGGTTTTGTCTTCAACAGGTTAGCATGAGGAGCAAAAATTGGTTTGATGGAGCTCAAATTTTACAAAAAAAAATGTGTTATTTAATGCTTTTATGTCTCCTTTCGTGAAGGAGAGAAAAATTGCACAAATTTGTTGTTTTGGGAAAAATGATACTTCCTTTTAAGCTCCCTCAATGATGGTTTGCTCTTTGTTTTGCAATAGAATTTGTGAGTTTCTATGTCTATTTATCTCCAACATTGGTGAAGAAAACTATAGAAATTTTTGAGGACTATATTGCAAAAAAATGTGTTGAATAAATCTTTTTGTTTTGCAACCTAAAAATTGTTTCTTTGTCTCTTTATCTCCATGTGTGAAGAAAACAAATGAAAATTTGGGCTATAGTTGCAAAAAAAAAAGGAAGGTTTTGATTTTTCTTATTTCTCAAATTTCCTAGTTTAAAATGCTAAAAAATATATTTAATAGTTAAATTAATTCTATAATAAAGCAATTTTTGGAAAAAAAAAATAGATTGACTATCAAATCCAAAAAAATGCTTAATTACAAAAAAATACTAAAAAACATATAATTTTAACAGTAAAAAACTTTAGAAAACATGAAAAATTAAAAAAATAAATAAAACCTTGTAAAATAAGCAAAACCTTGCTTATGGGATGCGCTCGGGGTCGATCTCACGACCTGGTGGGTACAAGTCGGCTACCTTGGCCAACCAAGCTGCCGCCTGGCTTGGAAGCTAAGCCGCGATGCTTGGTGTTATCGAAGCCGCCCGTTGCAGTGGAAGGTTTGTGGGATTAATCCCACATGCAGCCTGCTACGGGATGCAAAGGCTTTATAAGCCTGAACCCTCCCTTAAGTGGTTGATTGCCTATGGGTAATCCATGTTAAAATGTCCACCCTTTTTATCGTCACCATGTGGTGCCAAAGGGTTTGTCCAATCATCGCATATGTCCAGTGGTAGTCCGCTACGTGTCAGGGTGGAGTCGGGTGGCGCATGGCCTAGAGTGCCACATGTCACCTCATGAGGGCTAGAATGAATGCCTCGAGATGCATGCTCATGAGGGCCACCTACCACTCAGTCCACATTTCGGCTCGAGGTTTGCCTCGAAATTCATGTAGAGGTCAGGGATCGGAGGGCCTCCTACCCTCACAGATCCTGATGGGGATTAACCTGCATGGCATGTTGGGAAATATAGGGCATGCCTGCCCTCACATATTTCTTGAGCAGCCACAACGTGGCTCTTGGGCCCACATGGGTCTACGGACCGTATGGGCCTACAGGAGTCGAGGCGGGAAGCCTCTAGCTGCCACCATGTGGTCGTAGTGGTCTGCGTAGGCCTGTAGAGCTGGTCAACAATGTTGTTGTCAACTGTGGGCTCCCACAGTGAAGGCCAGGATGACGATCACGTAAAAGTGATTTACCTGTCCACATAGGCCGATGTCGATCTAGCCTGGCCAGTCGACTCACCTCCTAGGCCTTGGAAGGTCAGATTGACCTAGCCAAGGTGAAGCGAGAATCGCCTGCCGCCATATGCCAAGTATGGTGGAAAAAAAATATGGCTCGGATACCAATGATGTAAGAAAATGGAGAGCAAATGATTAGCCAATAATTTCCAATCAAGCATTAGCCTTACCTTAGGATAGGTAGGTATTAAATAGATTACAAAATAAGATATTAAACAACCTACACTAATGATGCTAACAAATCATGCTAACAATAGCTGAAGATGCATGATGCTAACAACTAACCTAGGATAGTGAATCATGAATTAATCACTAACCTAAAATATCTAACCTAGGATATTGTAGGTATCTAACCTAGGTTAACCAGTAGATATTATGGAATAGTAAATATCTAATGGTAATGCAGTAAAAAAAGTAAATGTAATAACCTATGTAGTATAATGCAATATAATACCTATTTTACCCTAACAGGTTGAACTAGCAAGAGATCTTAAGAATGTGAAAGTAACAAAATGTAATGGGAAATGGGGGGGATGCAGCTAATTCATGGTTAAAAGTGTAAGAAACTTTCCTTTCCTTAAAAATTTACTCCTCCGAGACACATACTATGTGGGCTACTCTTTATCTTCTAGACACATCCTAGAATGGTGGGACACATTTAGTACAGGTTGTTAGACTTACAGTGACACTGAGAGGGGGGTGAATCAGTGTGATCTTTTAATATTTTAAACTTGCAATACTTAAAGCTGAAATAAAGCAAATTTAAACTAGATATAATAAGAGAGCATCACACACAACACAGATTTAACGAGGTTCACCAATGTGGCTACTCCTCAAAAATGACTGCTTGGACTACCATCCAAATCCAGCCTTTGCAAAGCAACAACTTTACAACTTATTTACCAGAGAACCAACCGGGAGGAGCACCAACCCCTCTATTTTTCTGCACCAACAGAAAGGAGTACTAACCCCTAATTCACCAAGCACCTACCGGAAGGAGCACCAACCCCTTATGCCAAGCTGCAACTTGGACTTTAATGAAAATAACAGAAAAATACCTTCAACCTTTTGCAAACCGTCTCGTTGTTCCTACACCTCTGCTTCTCTTGCACTGCACCACCAGTTTGCTTCTGTGCAACAGCCCCGCGCACTTCGCTTTAACACAAACAACTGATCGCTTCTGCTCCTTTGCGCTTTCCTGCTCTCAGTTCGCTCTCACTTCGCACTTAGATCGACACGACTCAACCTCTGCAACCCGCGCACTTAATTCGCGCAAATTCGATACGCACTCTTCACTTTTTCAAACTCCAAAACAGCCCTCCTTAAATAATAGAAATTTCAATAATAAATCTTGAACTATAGTCGGCTGTAACCCTAAGAATCGTCGACTGCAAAACCCTAAATTCCATCAGCCCAGATTCAACTTTGTTAGCTTCAACCCTAAATATTTTTGGCTGCAAAACCCTAAATTTGATCGACTGCAAACCCTAAAAATTGTCGGCTTGCATCGGTCTTTGTCGGCCTCGACTGCCCTTGCAACTCTTCTATTGTTGTTGCTGTGAAAACACAACGTGTCGCGATATCGTGACACTTCTCCCTTTAGAGACTTGCATTCTGTTCCTATCGTGATATCATGACACTTTTGTCTTTGACAGCCTCTGCTTTGCTTTTGTCACGATATCGTGACACTTCTGTCTCTTTCTGCCCTTCTCGCCTTTTACCCATGAAAATACAGCATGTCGCGAAATCGTGACATTCTCGGCCTCCTTGTTCACTTCTTCGCTTGCAACCACGAAAACCAGACATGTCGTGAAATCGCGACATTCGCCCTCTCGCTACTCTACTTGGCTTGCTCTAGCGAAAACAAACCATGTCGCGAAATCGCGACATCTTTCTCTGCCTTGTGTCTTTTTTGTCGTTCGCCCGAAACCGGAACATGTCGCGAAATCGTGACATCTTCGCTGCCTTGTCTCTTTTCTGTCTTTGGCCCGCAAAATCGGAACATGTCACGAAATCGTGACACTTCTCTTGCCTTATGCCTTTTCTGTCTTTGCCCCGCAAAATCGGAACATGTCGCGAAATCGTGACATCTTCGCTGCCTTGTCTCTTTTCTGTCTTTGGCCCGCGAAACCGGAACATGTCGCGAAATCGTGACACTTTTTCTACTTGGCACTTTCTCTTCGAACCTGTCATGAAATCGTGACACTTTTCATCCTTAGCGCTTTCTCTTCGAACCTGTCACGAAATCGTGACACTTTTCATCCTTAGCGCTTTCTCTTCGAACCTGTCACGAAATCGTGACACTTTTCATCCTTAGCGCTTTCTCTTCGAACATGTCGCGAAATCGTGACACTTTTCATCCTTAGCGCTTTCTCTTCAAACATGTCGCGAAATCGTGATAGTTTTCTTCCTTAGCGCTTTTTCTCCGAACATGTCGTGAAATCGTGACAGTTTTCTTCCTTAGCGCTTTTTCTCCAAACATGTCGTGAAATCGCGACAGTTTTCTTCCTTAGCGCTTTTTCTCCAAACATGTCACGAAATCGCGATAGTTTTCTTCCTTAGCGCTTTTTCTCCAAACATGTCGCGAAATCATGACAATTTTCTTCCTTAGCGCTTTTTCTCCAAACATGTCGCGAAATCGTGACAGTTTTCTTCCTTGCCTTCTCTGCTTCCAACATGTCACGAAATCGTGACAGTTTTCTTACTTGCCTTCTCTCTCCTCGGCCATGTCACGAAATCGTGACAATTTTGCTTGCGCTTTCTCTCTCCTCTAACATGTCACGAAATCGTGATAGTTTTTCTTGCCTACTGAATATGTCGCGATATCGCGACACTTTTCTTACTTGTCTTTTTCTTTGATCTTTTGCAAATAGGCAACTAAGGTCTTCTTGGAAACTCACTGTCCATGCTCTGAATAACCTTTGAAATTCTGTCCTCTCGCATCTGAATGAATTCCGAACTGCCTGTCCACTGCATCATTAGATCTAACCGCCTGTGTTGACAACAATGACAAAACTCTTGCAACACCTTGCTCAACAATCTCCCCCTTTGGAATTGTTGGCAACACTCGTGTAAATTCCTCGTAACTCTTCTCCCCCTTTGTCAATAATACCAAAGGGCTACCTGCAGACTCCCCCGAGTCTATACACACAATTCTCGGGCATAATTTGTTGCATTTAGCACAAATTATGATCATGAGCAAAAGAATAGTCAAATACTCAAATGCTCCCCCCGAGAAAGTGATCCTCGTAGCTAGTCACTTCTTGGGAAGTGTGACTACTCCCAATTTGTTTCGAAGGTACTCAAACACTTCCTTGGGCAATGGTTTTGTAAAAATATCTCGCTACTTGTTCCGTGGTTGGGACAAAATCCAATTTAACTTCTCCTTCTGCAACTTTCTCCTTCAAAAAATGATACCCGATGGCAATGTGCTTTGTGCGAGAATGCATAACTGGATTCTTGGAGATGTTAATTGCACTGGTGTTATCACATTTTACTGTTATTGGCTCACTGAAATTAATACCAAGATCTTTCAGAGTTTGTTTCATCCACAAAACTTGTGTACAACATGTTGTTGCTGCAATATATTCTGCCTCAGCTGTAGATAAAGAAACTGACTCTTGCTTCTTACTGTGCCAAGCAACCAATCTGTCTCCCAGATAGAATGCGCCTCCACTGGTACTCTTTCTGTCATCTACACAACCAGCCCAATCTGCATCTGAATATGATATAAGAGTGAAGTCTTTACCTTTTGGATACCACAACCCATATTCCATGGTACCCTTGAGATACCGAAGAATCCTTTTTACTTCGTTGTCACATGAGTCTCTTTGGGATCGGCCTGAAATCTTGCTACCATGCAAACTGCCTATAGAATATCAGGTCTGGTAGCTGTTAAATATAGTAAACTTCCAATCATTGATCTGTACATGGTTTGATCTACAAGTGGAGATTTGTCATCTTTACTCAACTTGCAGCCTGTTACCATAGGAGTGCTAACTGGCTTACAGTCCTCCATTGTGAATCTTTTTAGCATCTCTTTCACATATTTGACTTGGGAAATAAATATGCCTTTCTCATTTTGATTAACTTGTAACCCAAGAAAGTAAGACAGTTCACCAATCATAGACATTTCAAATTCTTTCTGCATTTTATTTGCTAAGTCTATGCATGATTCATCCTTGCTACTGCCAAATATGATATCATCTACATAAACAACAAGAACAATGAGATGCCCATTTTCTATTTTGACATACAGATTACTGTCCACCATACCTTTCTTAAACCCCTATTGAGAGAGATAGTTATCGAGCCATGCATACCATGCTCGGGGTGCCTATTTTAAGCCATATAAAGCTTTCTTTAATTTGCAGACAAGATTGGGATCTTCACCAATTTGGAAACCATCTGGTTGTTCAATGTAAACTTCTTCTTCAAGTTTTCCATTTAAGAAAGCTGATTTAACATCCATCTGGTAAACTCTGAAATTCTTATGAACTGCTAAGGCTAGAAACATTCTGATTGCTTCTAATCTGGCCACAGGTGCAAAAGTCTCTTCAAAATCAATGCCTTCAACTTGTGCATACCCTTTATAGACCAATCTAGCTTTATTTCTAACTACCTGTCCGTCTTCATTCAATTTATTTCGAAATATCCATTTGGTGCCGATTACATTCTTATTTGCCGGTCTAGGAACTAATTCCCAAGTTCTGTTCTTTTCAATCTGATCTAACTCTTCATTTATTGCCTTCATCCAACTATCATCTTTGCTTGCTTCAGCTATATTTTTGGGCTCAATGTTGGATAAAAGAGAGTAGTTACTTACTACTTTCTTTCTTGTCTGAATACCAGCTGTGGGATCTCCAATTATTTGATCTCTGGGATGATTCTTCTGCCAGCTACCTGTTTTGAATTTCTTGTTTTCTTCCACCTCTGAGTCATCAATTAAATCATCTGAGTTAAGAGTTGGTTTCTTTTCTATTTCATTTTCCTCATCTCCTTCAATGACTTCTTCATAAATTGGGTAGTTTTCTTCATAGTTAACTGTTCTTTCCCTTCCTTCATCAAATTTAACATCAACACTGTCCACAATTTTCTTGAGTCTCTTGTTGTAGCATTTATAAGCTTTGCTTTTTATCGAATACCCAACAAAGACACCTTCATCTGCTCGATTTTCAAATTTCCCAAGATTGTCTTCAGTTTTTCTGATGTAACACTTACAACCAAAAACTTTGAGGTGTTTTGTTGTTGCCTTTCTACCAAACCATAGCTCATAAGGAGTTTTGCTTTCATGAGTTCTCAGCATGTACCTATTTTGGATGTATACTGTAGTGTGGACTGCTTCTTTCCAAAATTTGTCTGCTATTTTGTTTTCAGCCAGCATAGTACGTGCCATTTCTTGTACTGTTTTGTTCTTTCTTTCTACCATGCCATTCTGCTGGGGTGTTCTAGCTGCTGAATATTGTCTCCTGATACCATGCCGTTCACAGTATTCTGTAAACTCATCTGAGATGAATTCTCCTCCTCTATCTGATCTCAAACATTTAATTCTTTTTCTTGTTTCATTCTCAACTAGATGTTTGAAAGATCTGAACATTCCAAAAGCTTCTGTTTTATTCTTTAAGAAGAATATCCATGTCATTCTGGAATAATCATCAATACACAACATAAAGTATTTGTCTCCATTTATGCTTTGAGTTCTCATGGGTCCACACAAGTCTGTATGTATAAGATCCAGAGGTTTGCTGGTGTGGTACTCTTTTGTTTTGAATGAGGTTCTGGTTTGCTTTCCCTTTTGACATGAAGCACAAATGCTATTTGAAGGTTTTCTGATGGTTGGAATGTCTCTTACTGCCTGTTTCGAGCTGATTTTCACTAGATTATCAAAACTAATGTGTCCAAGCCTCTTGTGCCATAGCCAGTTTTCTTCTTCCTGTCCAATGAAACAATTACCTTCTAAAGTTTCTGAGAGTGTGTACAGGTTTCCAGAGGTCCTTGATCCAGTAGCTATCAATTTCCCACTGTTTGATTTCCTGACTTCACAGCCCTGCTTCTTGAAAACAACTTCATGACCTTTATCACAGATCTGACTGACACTCAACAGGTTATGTTTCAAACCATCCACAAACAAAACTTCTTCTGACTTGATCTTCCCATCACTAATTTTAACTGATCCTTTTTCGATTATCTTAGCTCCATCATTATTTCCAAATTTTACAGAACCACCCTCATATTTCTGTAATTTTTCAAATTTTTGTTTATCACCTGTCATATGACTTGAGCATCCGCTGTCAAGTATCCATGGTACCCTTTTACTCTGTGCCTTGAAAGTTGTTTGAACTATTAGGGATTCCTTTTCTTCCTGAGGTTGCTCTTTCTGTTTCCACTCGATTTGGCTACCGTATTGGGCTCTAGTTTGGACTTTCCTTTTCCAAGTATCTTGAGTATATCTTTCAGAAGGATTTCTATTTTGTCTTGTCCTATTTGGTTGAAATTTTCTTTTCTGAGGTTGATTTGCAGCTGAAGGACTACGAAAGTTTCTTGCAATATGTCCAAAGTTATGACAATTAAAACATTCTACTGCATAATTTAACGGTGAAAAAGCATTTCTACTGAAAATATTTCTTGGTCCTACATTATACTTGCAATCTGCAATTTTATGCCCATAACCATTACACTTGAAACAAAAGCCAGAAAAGAAATGATTGAACCTGACAGATGGTTTTTGCCAGGTTGTTGTAGGAGCCATAGATCTTCTTTTCTTTTGATGAGTGACCTTGGTAAATCCATCATTGTCAGTTCTCCTTTCGGGCCTGGCATTACTGCTTTCATTTGCCTGAGTTGTTTTTCTTTCATCAGTCTGTTTCTTCTCTTCATTCCTCATAGTTTCTACATTTCTGGCTTTTGGTCCATTTGACGATTCTCCTTCCACGAAGCCTAGACCAAACTTGATGCTAGCAGGTCTTTGATCACTTAAAATTTTATCCAATTCTTCTCTCTCTTCTCTTTTTTTCCCATCTCCTCTTGCATCTGCATTCGTAGACTGACATTCTCTTCTTCTAGTTTACAACAGTAATCTATCTTCATGGTTATCTGAACTTTGAGATCCTTAGACATTTTCTTGTATTCTTCTGTCTGTATTTTTAAACTGGTTATGATGTCATTTGCATCCTCAAGCTTTCTTGAGAGTTTATAATTCTTTCTTTTCTCAGATTTCCATTCTACAAGAGCAGAGACCAGCTCACCTTCTAGATCTACTTCAGCCTCAGGATTTTTAGTAGAAACTTTAGAATTCATTACTTCCCTCTTTTTTGATTGTTCTACCTCTTCCAATTTTTTTGATTCAAATGCCATGAACAGAGCTTCACCTGTTTCTTCTTTAGAATCCTCACTAGAGTTGTCCTCTGAAGAATTTGCATTCCTGGAGATGAAGCTTTTCTTTTTGAAGTTGCCTTTCCTGAAGTTTGATTTCTTCTTCCAATCACTTCTTTCTTGGTGCGAAGCTTCCTCACCCTGGTTCTTCTCATTGAGAGGACATTTTGTCGCAAAGTGCCCAATGCCTCCATAGTTAAAGCATTTGAATGGTAGCTTTCCTCTGTATTTTCCTTTTCCCTTTCTTAGTTTTTTGACAAAATTTGCTTCCATTTCATCTGATACATCCTCTTCTTCAGACTCTTGTTTTGTGTCTTTGCCTTTTAGGGCTTTAAAGGTTGCTTCTCTATCTATGGGATTAGACCTTCCTATTCTCATTTCAAAAGCAGTCAAAGAACCATGCATCTCATCCATACTAAAGCGATTTAGATCTTTAGCTTCTTCTATGGTTGAGACTTTAGAATCAAACCTTGGAGGGAGTGATCTTAATACCTTTTTCATGATCGTAGCATCATCCATATCTTCGTCGAGACCTCTGATTGAATTAGTGATTCCATTGACTCTTAGCATGAAAGCCTCTATGTTCTCATCATTGTCCATCTTTAAGGATTCAAATTGAGCTCGATGTGTTTGAAGCTTGGCCTCCTTGATCCTATCGTCTCCTTCATGAATGTTCTCTAGTTTATCCCATACATCTTTCGTTGATTCACAATTTATGATCTTGACTAGCTCATTGTCCACTAATCCACACATGATGGCATTTTTTTCTTTCGAATCATTTTCAAATGCCTTTTTATCGGTAGTGTCTATTGGAGCAGTGGTGGGAGCTTTGTAACCATTAACTACTGCACCCCAGATGTCAAAACCCAAAGCACGAAGATATGTCTGCATTCTTATTTTCCAGAAAGCATAATTAGTTCCATCAAACAATGGTGCTTTGTTTGAGGAGAAACCTTCACCACTTGCCATTGCATCACTTCCAAGATCTCCCTAGCTGATTGAGCCTGTTCAGGAACTTAGCTCTGATACCAATTGTTAGACTTATAGTGACACTGAGAGGGGGGTGAATTAGTGTGATCTTTTAATATTTTAAACTTGCAATACTTAAAGCTGAAATAAAGCAAATTTAAACCAGATATAATAAGAGAGCATCACACACAACACAGATTTAACGAGGTTCACCAATGTGGCTACTCCTCAAAAATGACTGCTTGGACTACCATCCAAATCCAGCCTTTGCAAAGCAACAACTTTACAACTTATTTACAAGCACCAACTGGAAGGAGCACCAACCCCTCTATTTTTTTGCACCAACAGAAAGGAGTACTAACCCCTAATTCACCAGCACCTACTGGAAGGAGCACCAACCCCTTATGCCAAGCTGCAACTTGGACTTTAATGAAAATAACAAAAAAATACCTTCAACCTTTTGCAAACTGTCTGCTGTTCCTACACACTCTGCTTCTCCTATGTGCACCACCAGTTTGCTTCTACGCAACAGCCCCGCGCACTTCGCTTCAACACAAACAACTGATCGCTTCTGCTCCTTTGCGCTTTCCTGCTCTCAGTTCGCTCTCACTTCGCACTTAGATCGACATGACTCAACCTCTGCAACCCGCGCACTTAATTCGCACAAATTTGATACGCACACATCACACTCCAAACTCCAAAATAGCCCTCCTTAAATAATAGAAATTTCAATAATAAATCTTGAACTATAGTCGGCTGTAACCCTAAGGATCGTCGGCTGCAAAACCCTAAATTTTGTCGACCAGATTCAACTTTGTCGGCTTCAACCCTAAAGATTGTCGACTGCAAAACCCTAAATTTGATCGACTGCAAACCCTAAAAACTGTCGGCCTGCATCGGTCTTTGTCGGCCTCGACTGCCCCTGCAACTCTTCTATTGTTGTTGCCGCGAAAACACAACATGTCGTGATATCGTGACACTTCTCCCTTTAGAGACTTCATCTTCACTTTTGTCGTGATATCGTGACACTTCTCCCTTTAGAGACTTGCGTTATGTTCCTGTCGTGATATCGCGACACTTTTGTCTTTGACAGCCTCTGCTTTGCTTTTGTCATGATATCGTGACACTTCTGTCTCTTTCTGCCCTTCTCGCCTTTTACTCACAAAAATACAGCATGTCGCGAAATCATGACATTCTCGGCCTCCTTGTTCACTTCTTCGCTTGCAACCGCGAAAACCAGACATGTCACGAAATCGTGACACATTCGCCCTCTCGCTACTCTACTTGGCTTGCTCTAGCGAAAACAAACCATGTCGCGAAATCGCGACATCTTTCTCTGCCTTGTGTCTTTTCTGTCGTTCGCCCGTGAAACCGAAACATGTCACGAAATCGTGACATCTTCACTGCCTTGTCTCTTTTCTATCTTTGGCCCACGAAAACTGAACATGTCGCGAAATCGTGACACTTCTCTTGCCTTATGCCTTTTCTGTCTTTGCCCCATGAAACCGAAACATGTCGCGAAATCGCGACATCTTCGCTGCCTTGTCTCTTTTCTGTCTTTGGCCCGCGAAACCGGAACATGTCACGAAATCGTGACACTTTTTCTACTTGGCACTTTCTCTTCGAACCTGTCGCGAAATCGTGACACTTTTCATCCTTAGCGCTTTCTCTTCGAACCTGTCGTGAAATCGTGACACTTTTCATCCTTAGCGCTTTCTCTTCGAACCTGTCACGAAATCGTGACACTTTTCATCCTTAGCGCTTTCTCTTCGAACCTGTCGTGAAATCGTGACACTTTTCATCCTTAGCACTTTCTCTTCAAACATGTCACGAAATCGCGACAGTTTTCTTCCTTAGCGCTTTTTCTCCGAACATGTCACGAAATCGCGACAGTTTTCTTCCTTAGCGCTTTTTCTCCAAACATGTCGCGAAATCGTGACAGTTTTCTTCCTTAGTGCTTTTTCTCCGAACATGTCACGAAATCGTGATAGTTTTCTTCCTTAGTGCTTTTTCTCCAAACATGTCACGAAATCGTGACAGTTTTCTTCCTTAGCACTTTTTCTCCAAACATGTCGCGAAATCGCGATAGTTTTCTTCCTTAGTGCTTTTTCTTCAAACATGTCACGAAATCATGACAGTTTTCTTCCTTGCCTTCTCTGCTTCCAACATGTCATGAAATCGTGACAGTTTTCTTCCTTGCCTTCTCTCTCCTCGGCCATGTCACGAAATCGTGACAATTTTGCTTGCGCTTTCTCTCTCCTCTAACATGTCGCGAAATCGTGATAGCTTTTTCTGCTCTCTGAATATGTCGCGATATCGCGACACTTTTCTTACTTGTCTTTTTCTTTGATCTTTTGCAAATAGGCAACTAAGGTCTTCTTGGAAACTCACTGTCCATGCTCTGAATAACCTTTGAACTTCTATCCTCTGCATCTGAATGACTTCTGAACTGCCTGTCCACTGCATCATTAGATCTAACTGCCTGTGTTGACAACAATGACAAAACTCTTGCAACACCTTGCTCAACACAGGTAAGAAGATCCAAGCCATGGAACTTAAGTAGGATGAGTTTATCAGGACTTTTAAAAAAAAATTCCTTTCAAAATAGTTTTATGCAAAAACATTTACACTTCAATAAGGATCATTATCAATATAGGTGTACTTTTAGAGATATGTGAAATTCTTAAAGTATTTACTAGAATATGAGAAGAATGAGTGCTTGAAGGTGCATAAGTTCATTCCAAGGATAGACCCTAGAATAAGGATAGTGATTAATCTGCTCAAACTTAAAACTCTGCAAGAGGCTTATGACTTGGCTAGATATGAATAAACTAATATCCAAACCAAGAAGTCTTTTTCAATTACGTGGGGTTGACATAGCTAGAAAGGAAATATCTAAAGAAAAGAAATAGTGCAAGATTTATAAAATGGGATAAGGATCAAAATAAGAGAAACAAAGGCAACCCAAAGTTCAATAATAGGAACAATGGGAACCTAGGGCAAAACAAGAAGAACTATCAAAAGGACAATTTCAATCCTCACCCCCCAAATCATAATGAATCAACACAAAAAAAAAATAGGGGAGAAGAGGTAAGAGAGATCCTAGGCACCTAAGACATGATGATACATATGCGGGGATCCTCACTATGCCAAAACATGTCCCCAAAGATCTGAATCAAGTCATAGAGTAGAGGAGCTTCCGCACTGAATTTATGTTGCTATCGAAAATCGAGACTTATATGGACAAGCAACACCGATGCTACTAAATGGTAAGTTTTTTGATAAAGATGTAAAAGTTTTAATAGATAGTGGAGCTATAGATAATTTCATTTCCACTAGTATTATTAGGGATATGTCATAAATACCTGGGTTTTTGACACAAAGGTGGAAATTCAAGTATGGTTTTGTGAAAACCTACTCAATGAATCAATATTTATCTACTACAAAAATAACTCTACCTAATGGGTCCACTATATGGCACTTGTATGTGGAACCCCTCCATGTTTTTGATATTATACTAGGAAAGGATTGGTTAGGCTCATGTAGCCTTAATCAAATTTCAAGATAGGTGGATAAATTTCACTAACAAGGATAAGAGGAGAGTTAGAGTGTAGAGTAGACAAGGTTATTTTAAACCTCACTTGCTTTCAGCTATACAGTTAACGAAATCCATTAAAAATGGTATGCTATATATAGTAAAGATCAATGGAAAGACTAGAGAAAAGAGAGATGAAAAATTATTCAAGAAACATCTAATTCTTCATGAGTTTCAAGATGTATTTACTGAAGAGCTTCCAGGTCTACCCCTTTCATAGAAATTTGACTTCTCTATTGAGCTAATGCCTGGGGTTGAACCCATTTCTAGGAAACCTTACAAAATTACCCCAATTGAGTTACAAAATTAAAGGTACAACTTCAAGATTTGTTGGAAAAGGGTCTGATCAAACCAAGTGTGTCACCTTGGGGTGTTCCAATGTTATTTATGAAAAAGGATGGTCCCTTGAGATTATGTATAGATTATAGAATTTTGAATAAGGTAAACAGTAAGAATAAATATCCTCTACCAAGGACAGATGATCTCTTCGATCAGCTAAGGGATTCTTCCATATTTTCAAAAATAGATTTAATGTTAGGGTATTATTAGTTAAGGATTCAAGAATAGAATACCTATAATATAGTCTTTAAGACCAAATACAAACACTACTAGTTCCCAATGTTGTTGTTTGGGCTAACAAATGTGCCAACAACTTTAATGAATCTGATAATAATATGTTCAAAAAATATCTAGACTAGATTGTCTTGGTTTTCTTGGATAATATTTTGATCTATTCTTGTACTAAAGAGGAACACGACCACCCTCTTTAGTTTGAGTTGGAAGTACTAAGGAAGAACCAACTATATGGTAAATTTTCTAAGTGTGAATCCTATACTTTACAAGTATAGTATCTAGGGTACATCATCTCTATTGAAGGGATTGTTGTAGACCCAAAGAAAATTGAGGCCATACTAAGTTGACCTCTGCCAACTAATGTGACAAAAGTTAGGAGTTTCATGGGACCCACTGGTTGTTACAAGCATTTTGTGAGATATTACTCTAAGGTTACCTATTCTATCACCAATTTTCATAAAAATAAAAAAGAGTTCAAATGGATGGATAAGTGTGAGGTCACATTTGAAACTCTAAAAAAAAAGTTAACAATGGCACTGATTCTAAAAATACTAGAGACTCTTTGGAATTTTATTGTGTGTATATATGCATCCCTAGAAGGCTTGGATGGAGTATTGTCTCAAGAAGGAGCTATTGTAGCATATCAATCTAGAAAGATCAAGATAAATAAGGTTAATTATGCTACACATGAATTAGATTTGTTTGTAGTGGTGCATGCTTTAAAGGTTTGGAGACATTATTTTTTGGGTAAACCTTTTCAGCTAAGAACCATAAAATTTTGAGGTATATATTTACCCAACCTATGTTGAATGCAAGACATAGAAGATGGATAGATTTCTTAGAAGAATACAAATTTGGTAATGAATACATCAAAGGAAAAGAGAATAAGGTTTCAGATACCTTGAGTAGGATAAGGCACATAGCTACATTGACCTGTACCTATATAAATTTTATGGATAGGGTCAAGGAAATGCAACTACAAGACCTGTATTGCATAGAAATCCAAGATAAAACCAAGGGAAATCTTGAAGAGAATAAGGATTTCAACATAAAATATGGACTTTTATGCTTTAAAGATAGGGTAGTTATACCCAAAACCGGTGATCTAAGGATATTGATTATGCAAGAGGTACTTAATTCTCCCTATTTTTCTCATCCATGAGGGTCAAAATTAGGGAAAACATGAAAAAGACCTTCTATTGGACCAGAATGAAGCTAGATATAACTAGTTTCATTGCAAGATATTTAGAATGCCAAAAGGTGATGGTAGAACATTAACACCCAACAGGGAAATTATACTCACATGATGTATCTATGTAGAAATGGCAGGTAATCTCTATGGATTTTATTGTGGGTTTACCTAAGACTAGGTACCAACATGATGCAATATTGGTAGTGGTTGACAAGTTGACCAAGGTTGCACACTTCATATAGGGAAACATCAAGGATGATGCACTAGTGGTGGCAAATAAGTTTTCCAAAGAAATATTTAGGCTACATGGGTTTCCCAAGGTGATCATATCAGACAGGGACTCTAGGTTCACATCAAAATTTTGGCAAGCTCTACACGATACAGTGGGCACTAAGCTAAATATAAGTTTTGCATATCATCCTAAAATAAATGGTCAGACCAAGAGGGTAAACCGGTTTTTAGAAGACATGCTACACATGTATTGTATAGAATAAAATTCAAGTGGGAAGACTTCTTACATCTTATGGAGTTCACATATAATAGTGGATACCATGAATAATTAGGGATGATCCCATTTGAAGCCTTGCATGACAAACAATGTAGAATACCTCTATTGTGTAACAATCGAAAGGATTGTATGATGATTGGATTGGAAACTATCTAAGAGATAGTGGAACGACTTAGAATAATACGACTTAGGCTCAAGGAAGTGATTGATCACCAAAAGAGATATGTTGATCTAAAAATATCACCAAGATAATTTTTTGTAAGGGACAGAGTATTCTTGAGGGTAAGACCCATGAAAAGTGCCATCAAGTCAACCAAGTTGAATCCTTGCTATGTTGGGAACTTTGAGATCATTGGTAATATTAGTCCAGTAGCTTATAGGCTCGCTTTGTCACCCAACATGTCAAATATTCATGATACTTTCCACATATCCCTGCTTAGGAAATATATTTTCGATCCTACTCATGTGTCAAATATTTCTAAATTATAGATGGTAGATCCATTAGCCATTAAGGTGAGGCCAGTTAATATTCTAGGGTTTCGTTCTAAGATTTTAAGGAAATAGATCCTAGATCAATGTAAGGTCCAGTGGGACTAGTATTTTGAGAATTGTGCTACATGGGCCTCTCCCTGTCAATCCCTGTCAATGGGAGCCCTATCGGTCTCTGCACCGTAATGTGCTTCCAGCACCAAACCTGCAGTAGTGATGTCATAACTAGACATTGGCCACCCTTGTATATGACCCCATGTAGGATCCTATACAATCGGCATAGTACAAAGCTCCCCCAAGCAAACCTATATCCGTGGTCTCTCATGTCACAAACCACATCTGTCAGTAGCCATGGTAGCCTGCATCCACTCTGATGGCATAGTAGCAGACCACCTACCACCCCAGCCAAAACCTGTGTTAGCCTAGATGCCCCAGGCATCTAGCGTAGAGACTCGATGTTCACTCCGCTCTTCTCCAGGGCGAAGCTCAGATCTTCGCATAGTCGCATCATTGTGTGGCCCTGATTGGCCGCGGGAGTTGTTGAGAAGCAACACACCCTCACTAAAAAATGAATTTCCACCCTTTGAAAATTTTGAGCTTTCATTTTACAGTAGGGACCCTCTTGATTTTTTTCAGGTTTCAAATTCCAAATTTGCTTGCCTCCTTTTTAAAGTTGTGCTTTTATTTGCATCTGAATTTGATTTATTTTAGAATTCATTTTTCACATGTTAGAATCATTGTTGATCAAAGAAAATCTTTCACCGGTATGAAAAAAATGCAGAAAACAGACAGATAAATTCATTGAAAATCAAAACTTTTCATTTTTGGCAAAGTCACGAAATCGTGACACTTTCATTTTTAGAAATGTCGCGAAATCGTGACAGGTTTCAGAAAATCCGCCAAGTCAGAAAAACGTAGCGAAATCGCGACACTTTCCATTTTTGGAAATGTCACGATATCACGACATTTCCATTTTTGGAAATGTCGTGAAATCGCTACAGTTTTGGAGAGAGAAAGCCAGAGTGTACGGAACGTCGCGAAATCGCGACATGTCGTGAAATCGCGGCTGCAGGAGGCAAAAGGAAGCAAAGGACAAAACAGGTCGCGATTTCACGACATGTTGCATTTTCGCGGCTGCGAGGAAGAAAAAATGACTAAGGCATGAAAGGGGCGCGATTTCGTGACATGTCGCGAAATCGCGACATGTCACATTTTCGCAGCAATAAAAATGAAAAATCGACCAAGGCATGGAACAGGGCGCGATTTCGCGACATGTCGCGAAATCGTGACATGTCGCATTTTCGTGGCACATTGGAGAGAAAAGGAAGCAAGTCGGAAACAGGTCGCGATTTCGCGACATGTCACGAAATCGTGACGTTTTTCGGTGAGGGCACCCGAGGCGTACGGACGGTCGCGATTTCGTGACATGTCGCGAAATCGCGACGGGTCCAGGGCAAAGAGGAAACGAAGAGAAATCAAAGTGCAAGAAAAGTCTAAGGCAAAAGAATGTCGCGAAATCGTGACAAAGTTCAGAAGAAAGGGGCAAGTAAGAAAGGTGTCGCGAAATCGTGACAGTTTGAGAGAAAGGGGGGCAAAGTCAAAAGGTGTCGCGAAATCGCGACGTCGCGATTTCGCGACGTCACGAAATCGTGACACAAATCACAAAGGCAAGGCAGGCCGCCACCGTGTCACGAAATCGCGACATGGTGGGGCGAAGGCAAGGCAAGGTTGGCCAGTCAGAAAGAAGCAAGGCTAAGGATTAAGCCTTGGGTGTCACGAAATCGCGACGTCGCAATTTCACGACATCACGAAATCGCGACACGCCAAAGGAGAGGGCAGCCGAGGAACGAAGGAGGGTCGCGATTTCACGACATGTCGCGTTTTCGTGGCCATAAAGAGAAAGGGCTGCCAAGTGCAAGGGACCGTCGCGATTTCGTGACGGAAGAAAGGAAATGAGCCAAGTAAGAGAAGATGTCGCGAAATCGTGACATGTCGCGTTTTCGCGGCAGTAAGAGAAGAAAGGCAGCGACAGGAAGACATGTCGCGATTTCGTGATGTTTTCGCGGCAGTAAGAGAAGAAAGGCAACGACAGGAAGACAGGTCACGATTTCGTGACATGTCGCGAAATCGCGACATGTCGCATTTTTGCGGCCCTAGCAGAAAAAGGCCCGAAAGTGGAAAACAGCTGGAAATGGACACGTGTCGCAATTTTGCGACACATGTCAAGACAAAGCAGGCCACGTATCAGATAATTAGAGCCGCGTATACTGAACTTTAGGGCTTCATTTTAATATTTAATCTTTTGATTTAATAATTTTAAAATACTAACCCTTGTTTGTCTTTCATGCAGGAAGCCATCTGGCACTTGCATGATAATGCAGAAATGGCCATAAAAGCTAAGTCAAGTGCAAATTAATCGAAGACAGCCATATTGAAATGAGAGATGCCGAAAATTGTTGTTTCATCCAAATTTTATAGATCTGGCCGCAAAGAGACTTTACGGTAACTAAGCTGCTGCCCATTTGATGGAATATGTCGAGAATTGGTCGAAAAAATGAAAATATCTACACCGTTACCGAAATTTTTCGATGGATGCATTTAATGAAAATTTATGGCAGAATTAATGGCTTGCAAACATTTTCAACTCAAGGATGGCTCTGCGGGGTGAAATGTCAGAGAAGTGATGACTCATCCAGATTACCCGAGGGAATTAATGAGGGCATTTACTCACAGTTGCGGGTGAATGCAAGTGGCATTCGAATTTTGTTTTCTCCATTTATGGCAAGTGACTGCACTGAGTTGCAGAGTGGTTAAGTTTTATCAAGACTTTATTTTAAATGGCTTTATTTTGTAAAACCTAGGTCCTAGGGTTTAAGATGATAAGATTTACGGTTGGAGGAGAAGATATTTTTGAAAAGATCAGGGTCTGTCCTGAGTCTATAAATACTTCTTCTCAATGTAATCGCAGGAGGCGAAAACTTAGAAATAAAAGGCTATTGAAGCAATTTCTTGCAAATTTTGTTAAATATTTTATTTTTGGACTTGGAGTTGATGTGTTTCTGTTTTCTATGATAGCATGGCCAAGAGCCTAATCTTTTTCAGATTGTGATAAGTTCATCTTCTTTTGTTATCCGTTTCTTTAAATTTTATTAAATATATGCTGTAAATCTGTGTTATTAAGATTAAATATGTTGTTGGGTTTCATTTGTTCTATTGTATGCTAGGGAAAATTACAGATTTAAGGTTCGAGTCCTGTTCTAATTGCTCTGTCCTCACTCGTGCGAGCTAGGCTGCCGGTGAAAGATATCAATTTTAACCGACTTCCCTTCGGTTTATAATTTTCTATTAGATCTGTTCCATCTCTGCCTTATGCTCTTAGTAGAAAGTGATCTTAGAAAACTGGACACTTTCTTCTTTGATTTGTTCTGTTGTGAAGCTAATAGTATAAATAAAATTGGTAGTTTTGTTTTACAGTTAAGTTTGATAAACTTCTCTTTCTGCCTTACCCTACTCTCTTTGTTTTACCGTGAAATGATCCATTTTTATTTTTTTTTAAATTTGTCTTGTATTTAAATCTACTGACCCATAAGAGCTAGATCAAAGAATCATTTTTAAATCTGATTGTCAACAAGTGACAACTTCTAAACATTACTGAACAATTTCAGTGAGCCCGTTGTAAGATAACAGACAGTCCATATTGAAAACTATTCTAGAAGCGAAAAAGAGTGAATTGACATTCGACTCGACTCTGTAACTCGCACCTTGGATAACCAGCTAGATCCTAAAGTGAGTGGGATTTGTCCCGTATAAGTTTTATCAGAATTTTATGTTCATTCTTCACAGGGTGTGTATAAAAGTCGGACCAACATGAGTGATTAGTTGTCCTTATATGGGGATCCTCAAAATTCTCCATATATCCTCTAGTGTGGGAGTCATATCCACTGTTAGTAACCAGAAACATGAAGAACCTGGATACCACCTCTCTGCTAGGGCTGTCAATAACCCCATGTCTGTAGACACTTGTGGCATATCTGCTATGTGCTACAAGTCCACCTACACCAACTGATCTCGCTCTGCCTGAGATAGAGCGGCCAAGTCATCTCTTAGTCTGTCGTATTTCCATTCTCGGCTCTTTAGTAATCCTCTCTGCAACATAAACAACAAAACAATAAAAATCATTAATCAAAATGCAAGTAAAATAAGTTCACTTTCATACAAATGATGATATCGTCCACTATTGGATGATATTGTCCCAAATTTGAGCAATTTCATCTTCGATTTTGTATGAGGGAATCATCCCTTATTAGACGAAATCGTCCCCATATCGTTGATTTCGCCCTTGGACAAAATCGACGATATCGAGACGATTTCGACGAAATCAAGATGATTTTGTCCCGACGACATCGACGGCCCAAAAATGGCCGTGATGCTCAACAATCATTCAAAATTAATCTAAAAAGCATGAAATTCTAAATTAAAACATTCTAAACTAAGTTTAGACCCTTACTCGTAGCCCACATCGGACCTCTATCGATTTGTGCGCTGTTTCGACCATCTTGTCTGCAGATCTCTAAAAATCAAAAAAATGAACAGTATAAATGAATTAGGGTTTTACCCTATTTTTCTTAATTTTATTCAAAAATGAATTAATAACATTTTAAAAAAAAAAAAATTCGCGTTTTTACCTCAAACATTCGATTTGGGTAAAAACATGAAGGGGGCACCATAGTAAGCTGTCGTACGATTCGACCTAGAATCGTCGCCTAAATATGGGAATAATTTTTGTTTTCTCGTAGATCGAGAAGAACTCATATTTAACGTATTTTATTCAAAAAATTCGCTAAAGAGGGGGCAAAATGTAGCACCCTAAAATTGATGCAGTAAAACTTAGCAATAATTAAAATTACCTTAGTAATAATTCAAATTCAATTTCAACCCCAAAATCGCTCCAAAATTGCCTTTTAACTCATTCCCTCGTTTCTCACAACATTTTTAGTGTTTGTTTTGTCCGTTTGACGATATCGTCATCGATCAGACGATATCGCCTCAGATCGAACGATTTCGTCTAGACTAGGACGTCCAGATGATCTTCTCCCAAAACTAATTTTTCATAGTTAGCTTCTATTTCAACGGCATCTCTAAGTTGGGCAGAAGTGTGTCTATACGGTTAGAGACCTCCCCTGTTAGAGATCTTCCAAATTAGTATGATCTCCAACCTCCCAACTTCCCTCTTAAGCCTATTTAAACCTTAGGACCCCCCTTGACTTTCCCCTGGTTGAATTTTCCTATAACTTGACCTTTACATGCATTAGAATACCCTGGATTACCATCTGCATTTGTGCTTTCCAAGTTTTGTTGTAGGAACCTTATCATTCTTCAGCCAGAGCAAGCTCAGATCGTCGTAGACGATCCTGTCCAATTCGAGACGATTTCGTACCAAGCCAAGACGATTTCGACTACAGTCAACATTGGGGGAAATCAGTGCCCAGAGTTTGCACTTTTCCTATACTTTGCTGCTATTTTATTCTGTATTTAGTCAGTTTTATTCTTATTTCCTATTATCCTGCATCTTAGAGTTCACCCATGTAATTTAATTGCATAATAAGATCATGATTAGCTATTAAAAAATCATAATTTATTTACATTTCCATTTGGGACTATCTTATTAACATCCTTATTATTATTTCATATCATTTTCCTTTATCAGAATAGTTGCAATTTTGGTATTTTGTATCTATTTCTCTGTTTGCAGGTCTCTGACGAATTTGTCTAACGAATTTGTCGGATCTCCAACAATCCTGTCAGATAGGAGATGATCTTGTAAAATTCCAGACGATCTTAACTGCTTCAAAAATCAAAACCCCCATCAGACATCCAGAACCAGGTATGGATTTCTTCACTTAATTTATTCTGTGTTTTCTGTTAATTCTGTTTTTTGTATTCATTTAAATCTGCATTCCATATAGAACAACTTAGATTCATTTGGCCAAACCTAGGATTTGAATTTTTAAAGATAAAATTGAACACATAAAACACATTCCCAACCTAGGCGTGGAAACTGCCACTAAACGTTTCCTGGTGAACCCCACCATCCGTCAAAAAATCACCTTAATACACCTCCCCCGAGAGGCGGGACCTTCCAAAGGCCTCTCAGTCCGAGGTATTGTCCCATTCTTTTCACATCCCCCTTTCGGGCATGGATCCTATAGCCTGAAGGTAAGGGTACGAAAAATTTGGAGCGATACATTTTTGTGAACCCGACGTAAAACTAAAACCTTTTGAAAACAAAAAAAAAAAACAAACAAAACAAAAACATAGATGCATTTAAAATCATTAGAAAAATTACTAAGTTGCATATCCTGTTTAGATGGTAGCTCCTAAGAAAAGACTAGCAGTTATTATAAATGTTGAAGATCAATTAGCAGCTATAGAAATCAATTCCGTGCTTAGTGTGCCTAAAAGAGATAGAAACCAACTTTTGTGGGATGAACTTAATAGTAGACTAGGTATCATTTCATCTAGGTCCACAGAACTTAAACAAATCAAGAGGCTTGTCCTAGATAGAATCCTGGATCCTCATCAACTCATTTTTTATCATGAACTTCAAAGAGCTTGCCATAGATGGTTAGCTTATAGGAGAGCTCTTGTGTCTTCAAAATTGTTCACCTTTGAGGAATACCTGGAGAATGCAGTCATTATACACCAATTCCTAGGTCATGTAGAAGACCAAGAGGTCATTCTTACGGATAGGGAAATATGGAATAGAGTTCCTAGAGCTGTGTTATATCGAGAGTATTGCCACGAGCTTTACTTCTACCAACCATAGTCTGAGACAGATAATATCACTATAGCACTTTTTGTCAAATTTTTGAAAGAAAATTTTTAATTTGAAGAACATTTCATGACTCCTGAAGAACTTGAGCCCATTAATGATATTTATAAATTGTTTATAGAAAACTAGATCATTGCTTTCATTATTATTATTTCTTGTGTTTTGTGTGTTGTTTGTTATCTTTATAATATTGTTATAAAAAAACAAGAAAAACCAAAAAAAAAAAACATAATCAAATCAAAACATTTTTTTTTTATATTATAGTAGGTATATAATTAAAATATATACCTCTTAAGCTTGTTGCATATATATATATATATATATATATATATATATATATATATATATATATATATATATTTGTTGAAACCTAAGTTTAAGCATAATGACTAAACTTAGGAATGGTAAACAAACTGAAGAAGAAGAAGAAGAAGATTGGTTAGGTAAGAAAAATAAAAAATTAAATACCCTTCCTGAGGATCCAATTCCGGAAGAAGAAACTCTAGAACAACCAGAAGATGAGCTGGTTGAAGAAAATGAACAACAAAAAAATGTTAGAGAGGAAGGATCCTCATCCCCTAGAATGGCTTCAGATGGAACTATTGCTTTTGATAACTTAGATCATTTTTGGAAATTTTTCAATAATAACATTGGTGCTCTTAATATGGCAGTTTGTATTGATAGAGGACAAATTAGTGACACTCAAGCAGCCATGGAAGATATGTTTAACATACACACTAATCCCTTGTCCTTTGTTGATCAAGAAAGTGATAAAGCTAGACCATCCAATATGGATATGGCCACTATAATTCAGAACATGCAAAAACAACAGGTTACCCAACCTCCTAAGGAACCTGTTATTGAGCCTAAAATAATTTCCACACAAAAGAAACCTTCATTCACTGCTTTATTTCGCCAAACTATTGATCAATATGCTTCAAACCAACAAAAACCTAAAATGAAGCCAAACACCAATTTTCAACAATTTGGGATACAATATAATACAACTTCAAAACTTCTTCATAACACCCTTCCTATCAACAATTTACACAATAGCAATATAGCATATAATATGCATGTCCCTCCATCATATGCTCACAAATCTCATATTAATGCCCTACCGAACCAATATGGTGGGCAAACCAGTAATCTAGAAGCCATGGTGAAACAGTTAGCTTCTCGCATGGACTAGATAGATCCCTACCGTCCCTCGTACAATTATCGAGAGATGTGTAGTCAACCTCTAGATCCTATGGTTGTAGCACAACCATACCCTAAACATTTTCCCATGCTCGTCCTGCCTATATATAAAGGAACTGAAGATCCCATAGAGCATCTTCACATGTTTAGGATAGCATGTCATGATATATCACACGATGACTTGTTATTACTAAAAATGTTCCCGAAAGTTTAGGAGGAATGGCATTAGAGTGGTACTATCAATTGCCCACTCATTCTTTGAGAAATTTTGAAGAGACTGCTGAATATTTTGTCCATCAATTTAGTGCATACATCGAGAGGCATGTCACCACTAAAGATTTGTACAATTTAAAACAAGACAAAGATGAATGTTTTGCTGATTTCCTAGCTAGATGGAGGCAATTGATAGGAAAACTGCACTTTGTGCTACCTTATAGGAAAATGTTGGATACTTTTATCAATAATTTGCAAGAACAAATATCTTATGATTTATCAATTGCTACCTTAACTACCTTCAATCAAGCTATATACTTAGCTCGAAGAGTAGAAGATGCTCTCATTAGGAGAGGCTAGCTTAGGAAGAAAGATGATGAGAAAACATCTAGAAATCAGTACAAAAACAAACAAGTTGTAGGTGACGGAGTCACTGATAGCAGAAATGTTGCTAATATCAATACAACGAAGACAATAGAAAATTTTATATTGAAACCTCCTGATAAACCTCCTCGAGAGCTTACTAGATTGAACCAACAATTATCAACTATTCTACCCCAATTACTCGAAAAAGGTTTGATTAAATTACCAGCTATCCGGGAACCTGATCCGACCATACCCGGATACAGATCCGATTTACACTATGATTTCCATAGAGGGCCTGGACACTCTACCAACTCTTGTAAAAGGTTAAAACATAAAATACAAGATCTAATTGATAATAATGAAATGGAGGTGCAAGCCTTCCAACCTAAACAAAATGCTCCTAATAATGCTCAAAATAACATTCCCCAAAATAAAAATCAAAATGCTAATCAATCATTAGATATATTTCAACATCCTTTACCAAAACATGGTAAAGAGGTAGCCAATCAAATCGAACATCATAATGTCCCTCCTCCTACCCGATATGTAGGGACTATTAGCGAACAATTATCTGTTCAAGATCCTCAAATATTTGGCACAACTTTCTCCATGGTTACGTGCAGACCCCTATATAATACTCAAACATCGGATCCTAGTGATGAAGAATAAGATACTAAAAATGAAATCGACATCACCTCAAACCAATAGAATAGTTCTGAAAATGAATCAGATCCTATTCAACCTATCACAGATGCTATGGTTCCAGAAGAACCATTTCCTAGAAGAGTTACTACTCGACCCTCTTCTAACCAGTTCCTTTCTAATGAACAAGCCATAAACGCTCAACCAAGACCATTTCAGCGTCTTCAATATAACATTTTAGGTACCATCGGAGTCGTTACCAGACAACAGGCTCAAAATTCTCAACAGGATCAAACTCAGAATGATGGATCAGCTCCATTTATTTTGAAAAATCCCAATAAAAGGAATCATATATCTAATGTTCAACCTAAGCCTCCTTACAATATTAATGAACAATTATCCAATACTACAGCTAGAATTTCCCTTTTGGATTTATTAAGATCTTCTCCTACACATAGAGATGAATTGATGCTTACATTAAGCCAAATGATGGTACCACAAAACATTCAACCTGAAGCCATGACCAATACTATCATCACTAGAGAAATTGATTGTATCAACTTTCGAGATAAATATATACCACAACACAGTTTACATAAGGATAACCCCTTATATATTACTGCCTTAATTGGAGATGTAGTTGTTAAACGAGTCTTGATTGATAATGTTTCATCTCTAAACATTTACACTTTTGACTTCTACCAAATATTTGGGTTTAGAAGTGATGAAATGAAGAAAACTGACATGATCATAAAAGCTTTCAATGACGAAACACAAGAAACGTGTGGAGTTCTACCATCCCATTGCAAGTTGGTCCTAGAACCCTAGATATGACCGTATTTATTATACATTGTCCTGCATCGTACAATAGACTCTTGGGTCGTCCTTAGATCAATGCAATGTAGGTTGTCCCATCAACTTTACACCAATGTGTTAAATTCGAATTTAAAAATCAGTTCGTCACTATCCATGGTGATCCTAGACCTTTTGATATGTGTGCTTTGGCAGAACCTGTTGGAGTTCAATTTTGCCCTGCTCTGTCATCCACACATCCTAATTCTTATTTTTCATCTAAAACTGTGAAACGCACACCCATAACTTCATCTATCTTTCCTCCATTAATTTCACCCTCATATATAGATCAACAATCTTCTAAACAAACCACTCTAGAACCTCAAAAAGATCTTCAATCCACAACCAATCCTTCATGTTCCATCCCTATAATTTCAAAACCTATAGATCCATCTATTAACACTTTCACATTATCTACATCTATCACACCTTCCAAATCTAAAGATATAGGGAATGATCCTTCTACATTGTATGCTCTTTCTGATGAACTTTTACCGGATTTATCTAAAATCTTAATATCAGAAAAAACAAATGCTTTTATGCAAGATTCAATTCTTTTTAATAACTTGCTGCCATCTCCTCGTACTTTGGGCCTCCCACAACCTATGGGAAGTACTTACCAAGTTGGGAGTTGTGCCTTCATTTATAAGGGATATGACTGGGGAAGAATACCCAAGAACATCAAAACTCATCATGATGGATATGCTTGATGTTATTTTACTAATGAGTATATTAAAGCTAAACCTATAATGCTTAAAATGGGATATAAAGGGAAAGGCTTGGGACCTTTCCAAGATGGTATGAAATAACCTTTCGAGGTAGAACCATGGCCCGCCCGATGTGGTGTGGGCCTATTTCCTAGTAAGGGTCAACCCTTCCCTTTTGAATATGATGATCAACTCATATGTTATCAAGACTATTTGGATGGACGTGATGATTTACCTCTAAAAAATCAACCATTTACATGCAATGCGCTATCCATAGCTTATCTTGAAATGATTGTTGGATCCGATGATGAGTTGGAAGGAGATATTTTTCACGATGTCTCCATTGAAGAAATGTTACACAATGGTTTTTATTTTGATGGTTCTATACCAACTATAGCCCAGCTTGAGGCCACGACTCCTCAAGATGAATTATCCAAGTTAACCTTAAAAGAATTACAATAATTGGGCATTTCACCCGCCCCACCTAATTTTGAAAGAGATTTACACATGGAAGTAGAAAACGTCATTAAAGTTAACATTGGAACTGAGGATAATCCTCACATAATCAATATTGGATCAGAATTAAGTCAAGAAAAACAAAATGAATACATTGCATTTCTTAAAGAATATGAAGAGGTCTTCGCTTGGGCATATGAAGATATGCCAGGTCTGGACCCTTCTGTAGTCATGCATCATCTAGTAGTCCATCCGGATGTTAAACCTATTAAACAAAAACTTAGAAAAATGCATCCCAAGGTGGCCTTGCTAGTCAAAGGGGAGTTAGAAAAACTCCTTAATGTTGTTTTTATACAAGCTATTGATTATGCTGAATGGATCTCGAATGTAGTTCCAGTCACCAAGAAAGAAGCTACCAAAGTTAGGGTTTGCATAGATTTTAGAGATATTAACGCTGCATGCCCTAAAGATGATTTTCCTCTTCCAAACATGGATCAAATCATTGATTTTACTACTAGGAGTGGGATGATGTCCCTAATGGATGGATTCTCTGGCTATAATCAGATCAGGATAGCTCTTGAGGATCAGGCTAAAACAGCCTTTTTTACTGCTTGGGGTACCTTTTTTTCGAAAGTGATGCCATTCGGCCTAAATAACACAGGTGCAACCTATCAACGAGCTATGACTTATATTTTTCATGATATGATGCATGATATCCTACATGATTATGTAGATGATATTATAGCTTGCTCTATTAATGAAGATGATCATTTAGATGGTTTGAGAAAAGTTTTTAATCGATTAAGAGAATATCTTATTCGATTAAATCTAGCCAAATGCATATTTGGAGTTAAGTCCGGTAAACTATTAGGGGTTATAGTTTCTTTATGTGGCATTGAAATTGACCCTCTCAAGATTGCGGCTATCATGTTATGCCCGCACCTACCAATATATCTAAATTACGAAGTTTACAAGGTAAACTTCAAGCTATTCGTCGCTTCATCGATAAGCTAGCAGGCAAAACCAGTCCCTTTCTTAAGCTCCTTAAGAAGGATATCCCTTTTAATTGGGACGACGAATGTAAGGAAGCTTTTGAACTTCTTAAACAATACCTTCTTAACCCACCTGTGCTTTCACCGCCTAGACCTGATCGTCTGTTTATCCTGTATATTTCAGCTTCAGATTTTGCTTTGGGAGCTATGTTAGCTCAACTTGATGATGAGAAGAAAGAACATGCTAATTATTATATTAGCTGAACTTTAATCAGTTATGAAACCCGTTACATAACATTAGAAAAACTAGTCTAGCAGTCATGTTTTCTATGCAGAAATTACGTCATTACATGCTTAGTCATAAAACTTATGTCACTGGTAAATATGACCCCTTTCTCATAGTATCATAGTATCTTGCTCAAAATTGGTAAATGAACAAAGCAATTGCACACACATTTGTATCTGAGAGATTTTGTGTATCATTATGATAAATCAAGATCGAAAATAAACTCACATACGCACATGGGATTTCTTATAAATCTAACTTTTGTCTTTAAGATACTTTGAAATATTTTTTGCACATTGTCTGGAATAATTTCATTTTCTTCTCTGAGAATAGTTCTTTAGTATAAAGACAACCACATGCATTACCAACAAATCAAAATCATTTTTCAAAAACATGCAATAAAGTCACATATAACTTGACTTTTGCGACGATGGTAGAGTTCCAAAACCAAAAGTGGAATTTTATGCCTAGCACAAGTCCTCATCTTCATATTTTTTATTTATTTTCAAAAATTACAAATCAACCATGCAATAAAACTATTTATTTTCTTCTTTTGGATTTCGCGATGATGGTATAAGTCTATACCTAAATATTATATGCCTAGCGCAAACCAGTGTTTTACTTTTATTTCCCATTTATTTTAAATCAATTCATCAAAAACATATGACTTAAATCATTATGTTACACAATTATGCTTTCAAATAATGCAACTTATTCTATTTCATGACATTATGTTCAAATTCAATATTGCAACCATGGTATAATTTCTAAGGAATTATTCAAAATTTTATCACACTTAGGAATTTATGCCTAGCAAAAATCATTTTTATATATAATATTTTCATGGAAATCTGAAAACAAATCATCATCATCATCATTTGCAGCATCACAACAAAGTCTTAAGACAGTCTCTTAAGCACTCTTTTACTTTTAACAATATTTCTATACTGGGATTAGCTTGACGACCGAGTGAGCGGCGACTCCATGAAATGGTCTATAATAGAGACAATATCCTTTGAAATTATTGTTAACAGTCCCTTTTATTTTTTATCAAATTATCATCACAACAACCAATTTGTTTACAGTTGTAGCGGCTCTAGAGTCGATCATGTAGTTATGCACAATCCAACCCTCTATTTACAGTGATAGATAAAACGGGGGTGGTCTATTTTTACCAGTGATAGAAGTGGTTAAGGCCTAAGCATAAATTTTCTGGGTAGGACCCTTCTCACTATCCTTCATAGATTTTAAAGATTCTTGCAATAAATCTACCTTCCCAGGCAATTGCAATGCATCGTAAAGACTAACCTTAGCTGAGGTCTTCTTCAGTTCTTCGACAATGTTGTATGCAACCGCAGCAGATTCCTTCTTTTCAACAAGGTGATCATATCTGCTCTGGTACTGCTGAGTGGCTTTTATTCTCAGCCTCTTTGTCAATGAATGGTAATTCAGCTTTTCTCTAGGTTGCTCCTCTGCTTCTGATCTTGCCTGTGTAGTTGCGACTTTTTCTTGTACTCTGTGTTGAACAGGATCTTTTGGTAAAACAGGTGTATCTAGCTTTGATGCTTGCATAGGAGTTTTCACTATTTTTTTCAAATCAACTAGCACTTTTAATGGCTCTAACTCAGTAGGATCTACTGTAACAGGCTTCTTTCCAGTCCTTGTGAGAACCGAAACTTGCTCTTCCAATGGAATCATTAAGCTATGGCCTGCCTCAAAGATCATATTGACTTGCCCTCCCGAAGAACTAGTAGCCAATGTCTGCACATAATTCAAATGAACCATGCAAGTGTCTTCTCCATGGGGATCATTACATATCGAACACCAATATGTTCTTTCAGCAAGGACTGCATCTTCATTTGCCAAAACAGTCAGGTTTTTCTCGGGTGCTTTACTTGTTGAAGCAGCTTGTTCTCTAGTAATCAGCGGAGGTTGAAATCTCCTAGGCTAGAAATCTTGCTTAGATTGCTCTCTTTCAATAAGCGTGATCTTATTACCCATTGCTCTTATTGCAGAATTGACAGATTTTACCTCTTGCAAGAGTGTTGTATAAGGATCAGGATTTACAGGTGTAGGAGGTGCCGATAAGGGCAAAGGTCCTGGTGGTAATGCTGAGAATGAAGTGGAAGCAGGGAATGGCAGAATGTTGGGTGCAAGCAACTAGGGATTTGTTGAAGTAGACAGCTGAGGAACTAGGATACGTGCAATTTGAGGTGCACTAGAAGTCCATGATGGGATAGGGTACAAAAAAAAGCTGCAACTGCACAGGCAAGATCAGAAGCAGAGGAGCAAGCTAGAGAAAAGCTAAAGTACCCTTCATTGACAAAGAGGCTGAGAGTAGAAGCCACTCAGCAGTACCGGAGCAGATATGATCACCCCGTTGAAAATAAGGAATTTTCTACAGTTGCATACAACATTTTCGAAGAACTGAAGAAGACCCCAGCTAAGGTTAGTCTTTACGATGCATTGCAATTGCCTGGGCAGGTAGATTTATTGCAAGAATCATTAAAATTTGTGAAGGATAATGAGAAGGGTCCTACCTAGACAATTTATGCTTAGGCCTTAACCACTTCTATCACTGGTAAAAATAGACCACCCCCGTTTTATCTATCATTGCAAATAGAGGGTTGGATCATGCATAACTGCATGATCGACTCTGGAGCCGCTACAACTGTCATGCCAAAGGCAATTTGCGAAGTTATGGGTATGGAATACACATGAAGTAGCCCTGGAGTCTTGCAGTTAGATGGTACTCTTATGAAAACGATGGGTGTAATCAAGGATGTCCCAATTGTTTTACACATTATGCCTCAGATTACAGTCATTCAGGAGATAGTTGTGGTGGATCTAGAACCGTATTTTAGTATGTGCTTATCTAGAGAGTTTACTACAAAGTTGGGAGGTTACCTTGCATTGGATTATTTCCACTTGGAAATCCCTTTCAAAGGTAAAAGACTTCGAATTTAGAAAAAACCTTCCTCTTTTCATATTGAAAGGTTGGATGAAGCAGGAAAGACCATGTAGTCTGTTAACATGCTAACCGAAGAGTTAGAGGGTTCTTATTTGATGAATGAGGTTTTAGATGAGCTTCAGTTGGAAAACGGGTTTTCCATGCTTGATTTCAATGCTATGCTGGAAACCAAAATCGGTTGTTATTCTATCACAAAACCAGAGGATGGCACAATGCAGGTATTCCCTAACCAAGATGATGAGAGCTCTGTCACAGATCAACTATGGAAGTTATATTTTGATGGGGCAAGATGCAAAAACGGTGCAGGGGCAGGTATTGCTTTCATTTCTCCATCTGGTTTACAAAGAACATATTCATACCATCTTACTTGGAATTGTACTAACAATGTTGTTGAGTACGAAGCATTATGCTTATGCTTGAAAAAGGCAAGGAAGTTGGGAATCGAACAGTTGCAAATTTTTGGTGATTCTGAGCTGATTGTAAACCAAGTAACAAACAGGTGTATTTCCAAGCAACATTATCTCAAAGCATACCACAACCAAGTTTGGGACCTATTTGAGTCTTTCACAGCTCTGAATATTCAGGCCATTTCTCGAGAGTTGAATAAGCATGCGGATCTCCTAGCATCTCTTGGAGCGAATTTTTCTCCCATTGAGCAGGTAGTCAAGAAACCAAAGACAGTAAGGATGGTGTACAGGCCTAGTGTCCTAGACAAAGATACTTTTTGGCAAGTCTTCGAGAGTGATGAGCAAATTGTTAACTTATTCATTCAAGAAGCTGCTACCATCAAAGGAAGAACCTTGGAGCAAGAAGAAACTGATGGTCTGATTCAGTTGCGGAATAATCATATTCCGAAGGGTCTTATCACTCTAGAAAGTTTGTTTGATCGGCATGATCGGTCCAAGAAACATCGGATTGAGATTTATAAGAAAGAGTACATGGAGTTGAAGTTGGAACCCAATAAGGTCATTAAGATTGGGACTGATTCTACTCCTGATGAACTACAAGAAATCAGGCAAATGTGTCAAGAATTTTTTGATATTATGGCCTGGAGTTATGAGGATCTGAGGGGATATGATAAACAGATTGTTCAAGCATACTATTGAGTTGGAAGAAGGAGTCAGACCCTTCAGGCAAAAGCAGCGACCAGTGAATCCAAATATTGAGACTCTCATGAGGATTGAACTTGTGAAAATGCTGCAGGCCAAGATTATATACTCGGTTAAGCACTCGACTTGGGTTGCTAATCTGGTTTCGGTTTGAAAGAAAAATGGAGACATACGACTGTGTGTAGATTTTTGAAATATGAACCGTGCATCTCTAAAATATCACTATCCCTTACCTTGCATTGATTAGATACTGCATGTTGTGGCTGGGGCTCAGCGTTTTTCACTGTTGGATGGATTCTCTGGATATAACCAGATTTGGGTTAGAGATGAGGACCAGTACAAGACAGCATTCACAACTAAGTGAGGCACTTTTGCTTATCAGTGAATGCCTTTTGGATTATCAAATGTTGAGGCCACATTCCAGAGAGCCATGGACATTGCATTTGAGGAGCTTTTGAACAAGATTATTGTTATTTATCTTGATGATATGACTGTCTTTTCACATAGACGGGAAGATCAATGTTCTCATCTGAGGCAAATCTTTGGAAAATGTAGAGAGTTTGGTATTTCCATTAATCCAAAGAAGTCGGTTTTTGTAGTGAAGGTAAACTCTTGGGGCATGTCATTTCAGAAGATGGTTTGGAAATTGATCCATCTCGAGTCGAAGCATTGAAGAAACTATCGCTCCCTGCCAACAAGAAAGAGTTGTAGTCTTTCTTTGGACAGATTAATTTTATCAGAAAGTTCATTTCTGATTTTGCCCAGGTTTTCAAGCCCATGACTGAGTTGTTGAAGAAGGATGCAGAATTTAAATGGACAACTCAGAGGAAGGAGGCATTCTAGGAAATTAAAGACAAAATAGCGCAGGCTCCTGTATTAGTTAATCCAGATTATTCAAAGGATTTCATTCTATATGTAGTTGGGGAAGATGAAAGTTATGCCGTAGTGCTCACACAGAAAGGAGATGATGGGAATGAAACGCCCATCGCTTTCCTTAGTCAGGTTATCTTACCCCATGAGGCAAAGTATAATTTCATTGAAAAACAGGTGTATGTTGTTATGAAGTCTCTTAAAAAATTCAAGCATTTCATATCTCAGAGTAGGACAGTCGTCTATGTTATACATCCTGATGTAAGGAATTTCATCATTCAGGGTGATATGGGTGATAAACGCGTAGGTTGGGTCACCAAAATTCAAGAATTTGATGTTGAGATTCATCCGGCCAAGCTAGTGCGGGGTAAGGCCTTATGCCAACACTTAGCAAAGACTGCAACATCTAGGATAGTTGATTATCAAGTAGATGATCTTGCTAGAGATAACAATCTGATGAATCTCCTAGTTTAAGAACAAGATTGGGCAGATGACCTCATTGACTATTTCACAACTAGTAGATGCCCTTCACAGTTAAATGCCTCACAACGGAGAAGGTTTCGTCTGCAAGCTCTCAGGTATGTGTTGCTACCCGAAGGATTGTTTTTTAAGAACATTGATGACGTTCTTTTAAGGTGTGTCAAGGAATAAGAGAAGGCAAGGCTCCTGGAGGAGTTTCATTCTGGCATATCAGGAGGACACTATGCAGGTAGACCAATGGCTTTAAAAATTATTTGGGCTGGTTACTATTGGCCAACCTTGTTTATAGATGCTTTTAGGATTGCCCAAGCATGTGACAAATGTCAGAGGTATACCGGAAGGGTTAGAAATGCATCATTGCCCTTGCATCCAATTCAGGTTGAAGCACCTTTTTAGCAGTGGAGATTGGACTTTATTGAGATTATTGATCCGAATTCTTTAGCTGGACACAAGTATATTTTTACATCTACAGATTATTTTACGAGATGGTCTGAAGCTATTCCAACCAGGGTTGTAAATCAAAATGTGGTGATCTCTTTCATCGAAGGGCTAATCACACGTTTTGGCATTCCTGATGCTATTATTACAGATAAAAAAACTCCATTTATTAGAGCTGAGCTAGCTGAATTTGCAAATAAATATGGTGTTTTCTTGAAGACATCCTCTAACTATTACCCTCAGGGAAATGGCTTGGCAGAGTCCACAAACAAGAATTTTCTATGGATTTTAAAGAGATCTTTGGGGGATAATAAGAGATTATGGCACCTTCTGTTGAATCAAGCTTTATGGGCAGATAGGATTTCAATCAAGAAGTCTATAAAGATTCACCATATGCCCTGGTATATGGAAAGGAGGCAAGGTTGCCTGTTCATCTAGAGTTTCCAGTATTGCAGAAGTTGCAAGGATTTCAGGATGATGAAGCAGATGTAGATTCCATGGATATGCAATTGGCTCAGTTGTTACAGTTGGAAGAGCAACGTTCTTTGGCCTATGAGGAGTTTGCTAAGCATACACAGGTTATTTCAAAGTGGTTCCATAAAAATTCCACTGATCATCCGCTTAAGGTGGGTGATTTGGTCCTAAAATGGAATGAAAAGAAAGCCAAGCCTGGAAAGCACAAGAAGTTTGATGCTCTGTGGGAGGACCCGTTCTGCATTGTCAGTGTTGGTGCAGCAAATTCGTTTCATCTGGAAGATTTGGATGGCAGCCCACTTCCTATTTCGGTGAACGACTTTCATCTGAAAGCCTACACTCCATGAACTGTCAGTCTAGTGTCACCTTGTATATAGTAAAAGAAAAAAAAGAGAAAAAATAGAAAAAGAAAAAAAAAGTATTGTTTTCCTTTGTCAACTTCAGCTCTTTTTGTATGCGAGCCCGCAGGTACGTATTTCTTTTTTTTTTCTTCTTCCTTCCTAGCAGTTAGTGGCTTCCTCTTTATTTCTTCCCTTCCCCTCTTTATTCCCTTCTTCTCCTACTCCTTTTTCCTCTGCAAGTAATCAAGCCACTGTTGTTGTTTCTTTTTCCCTTCCTACTATTCATGTTTCTTCTTTTCCTTTTCTTCTAATTTCATTGTTGTTTTAGCATTTATCGGTTCCATTCCACCACTTCACTCCTTTCATTCCCACCTTCCATTCCATTCACTTCCATTTCCCTTTCATAGCAGCTGGTAGCACAGAAGCACTCTGTTACTGTATCTACCACATCACTCCCTCCATTCCATTATTCCATCATTTATCATTTCCATTCCATGGTCAGCTAAGCCAAATACAGATTTACTTGAAGTTTCAGTCATTCAGCAAGAGTTGTTGCAGTAGTCCGTCGAGATGTACCCCATTAGCCAGCTTTCTGTTCTTAGTTTTTCTTGACTCTGTTGCCCAATGGATTCAGGCCTGGGATTCGTGCATACAGCAGAATTGTATACCCCGCGAGCCGCCAAGAATGTTGGCATTTTTGCCACATTATGTTGATTATTGATTATTCATGCATAATATGTTAAAGTTCTCACTCCTTTACAGGTTTTGATGCAAAAAAGGCTAAGTCCGAAGACTGTCGTGAAATCGCGACAAAAAATAGCATGGAGAGCACAGTTTGAAAACCGTTGCGATATCGCGACATGTCGCGTTATCGCGGGTCTGTTGAGGAGAGAGAAGCAAAGTCAGAAAAAATGTCGCGATTTCGTGACGTGTTCCAAAATCATGGTCAACGCAGTCAATGATAGCAAGGGGGTAAAACCGTCACGATATCGCGACGTGTTGGATTTTCGCGATCAAATTGGTCAACGGGGGGCAGCGCAGTAAATTGTCGTGAAATCGCGACAGGTCGCGTTTTCACGACTTACAATGGCCATAGAGTATAGTAGGAGAAAAGGTCACGAAATCGCGACATAACTAAGCAAAGGGTGATGACAATCAAATTCGTCGTGATTTCGCGACAGAATAGTGAGCAAGGCGCAAAAGGCGAAAGACAACGATATCGCGACGTGTTGCGTGGTCGCGACAGATTTGGAAAGAAAAACTTAAGGCATGAAAGTCGTCGCGATTTCGTGACACTTTCGGAGATGAAGTACAACAACAAGGAAACGTCACGATTTCGCGACATATTGGGGTGAAAGGACCAAGTGCAAAAAATTGTAGCGATTTCGCGACATGTCACGTTTTCGCAAAGAGGAAGCAAAGAGGCAGCCAGATTGTGCAGAACGTCGGGATTTCGTGACATGACGAATTTTCGTGGTTCAAAAGCAGTGAAGTCCAAGGAGATAAAACCTGTCACGATTTCGCGACATGATGGAGATTAACGAACCACTTGAGGCAAGAGTGTCACGTATTCGTGGGTTAGAAGCAGGACCATACAGGATGGATGAAATTTGTCACGAAATCATGACATGTCGGATTTTCGCGGCTTAGAAGAGAAGATTGAGCAGCGGGGAGATAGTGTAGCGATTTCGTGACTTGTTTGGTTTTCGCGACCTAGAGATAAAACAAAGATGTCGATGGGAGAACGTAGCGAAAGCGCGACTTGTCTTGTTTTCATGACATATAAGTGAGACAAAGCCAAAAGAGAGAAAGGTGTAGCAAAATCGTGCCTTGTCACATTTTTGCGAAAACAGAGCGGAGAAAGAGCATAATGGTACGAAGCGTCGCGATTTCGTGACACGTCGCATTTTCGTAGTTCAAGATAGTGAAGGAGACAAAGGAGCCAAATACGTCGTAAGTTCACAACATGGTTGATTTTCATGGTTCCAAAGTGACAAAGTGTACGGAGCAGAGATACGTCGCGATTTCGTGACATGTCGCATTTTCACGACCTGTTACAGTTTCACGCCAGAAAGTAGTTCAAATGGCCCGATGAAGTTTTGCGATTTCCAATGATTAAAAGCACTCCAGAATTAAATGTTTTGTTGCTTTCCAATGCGGGCAAGGTAGAAGAACGTGTCCAAGTCACAAAAATTAAATATTTCCATTATCCAAAGCTGTTGTTCATGATTTTTCTAACGGTTCAAGCATGTTTCAAGAACGACCATTTAATGAAGACGACCGACTCCTTGTTCCATTCAATTTTTGGTTTCTTCGAGGCTGGTTTAAGGGGATGATTTCCTTGTTTTTATTGCACATGTTGTAGATCTCGAGGAAGTTCGTTGCAAGTTTTAAATGTTGTAAAGAAGCAAGACTTCTATATAAATCAATGTAGATCTCAAAAAAAGGGATCGGGAGTTTGAGAGACAGGTTGCATGAAAGCTTTCAATTTCTTTGCATGAATGAAAGAGATTTGGCCTCTGATTTTGCAAATGTCTTTCTGTGTGATTTCCTTCTATTTCATGTATTTCTCGGTTATGCTTGTCTTTCTAATCTGCTATTAGATTTCAATTCTGCATCTGAGTTTGAATATCGCAAATGAGAAAGTGAGTTCTGGAATGCAATCCTGAAGGTTGTCTACGCAAGGTCGTAAGTGAATTATGTTGTATTCTATTATTATATGTTGTTTATGCGCTTGAAGTTAGATTCTTGCTGAGTTTCTTTCCCTGATCATATAAGTTCGGCCTATGGCCATATTTCTCGTCTCTTTCGTGTATTTCTCGTTTTTTCCTGCACATTTATAATTTCTTTCCAGTAACTTTAGTCTTAATCAAGCTAGAAATAGTAAGGGAACCAACCCTCTCTGGAGATTGGTCTGGGAGACATTTCTTTCTCCCAGCCTTTCAATGTTGGCCGGGTCTAAGGTGCATAGACATAGAAAATCCTTTCCTGTGGCAGATTCGTGACCAACACAGTCCTTTTTATTTTTTATCAAATTATCATGACAACAACCAATTTTTTTACATCATATTATTTCATTTAAATTTTTAAAAGCATGACATTCAAACCATAATATTTCCAAATGACATAATTACATGAATCATCAAATCAATAACATCAAAAACATTAAAGCATCATATATAAGACAAGTCATATGATCAAAAATATCTATATATATATATATATATATATATATATATATATATATATATATATCCAATCTATGTACATCATATCAAAACTAGATTGGTATGCCACAATCTACATCTTGGCATACTCAATCCTCTCAATCATATATCCAGTCTGTGCAGTGTAGTCGCCTAGCCTTAAGAAGCCCTTGAGCTCTTAACCTCATCTCCTCCCCCACCCTGAGGTGGAGGAGGTGGCCCCATCGTAGTTTGTTTCATGCCATGAGTCTTGGATGTCGATTGTGATTATGTCCTAGATGACCCCATCACGACAGGCTCTGCAATATGAGCTGGTAATGGCACCCTCTGCTCTGCTGGCACCGCCTGGTAATATAGAGCCTGATAGAATGTAACCTGGGCAATATCTCGTGCTAAATCCCGAGTGCTCGCCCCTCTACCTCGAGCCCTGATTCATACAGCCTCATCCTGTAAGGACTGCACCTGAGCTCGAAGACGAACAGTCTTCGCCCAGAGAGTAGCCATCTCGCTACTCTCTCCTGCCTCGACACCCTTGCCCTTGTCAGGAAATGGTGGCCTCTCTCTCTATGGAGAAGGTGGTCTCTCCTCCCTCCTCTCCCACTATCGTGGCCTCTACTAAGCCTGTGGCCTCCTTTGCTCTCTCCCGTCGTGACCCTGTGTTGCCTCAATAGCCATCTGGCATCGCCTCCCCATTCGATGCACAACTACGTGAATCAGACCCTGAGCCCTCGTCATCCGAGGAGGGCGGATGCCTACGTACCAGGCATCATAGCCATCGGCTACCCCAACGTCGTCACCATCCACTGGCTGGATGGGGGCATCGTCTACATCCTAACTCCAAAAGCACTGCATATCTGGAGCCCCACTAACTGTAGTGTTATCCCGAATGGTCCGAAAAAACTCGTAGTCTCTAAGAGATGGGATCCCTTGCTATAGATCGAACTACCTCAAAACTCGGTCGTAGCGGTGGAGCTCCACCTCTCCCCTCTCCATCCTTAGCCAGTAGACTCGTTTGACATGAGCCAGCTCTTGTCCATCCTCGGCCCACCCTGGATGATCTCTCCAAGGCCTCTAGGTGATCTGGTCGGAGACAAGGTCGTCAAGTAGTCTCCGAGACACTGGTAGATCTACCCGTCGCTGTGACCCTCTTCGGAGCCACCAGTAGAAAACTCGAGGCCTCTCCCCATCAATCCTTGTTAGTGGAAGCCCTATCGGTCTCCGCACCGCAATGTGCTCCCAGCACCAAACCTACAATAGTGATGTCATAACTAGACATCGGCCACCCTTGTATACGACCCCATGCAGGATCCTATACAATCAACATAGTACAAAGATCCTCTAAGCAAACCTGTATTCGTGGTCCCTCATGTCACAGACCACATCTGTTAGTAGCCATGGTAGCCTGCATCCACTTTGATGGCATAGTAGCAGACCACCTACCATCCCAACAAAAACTTGTGTTAGCCTAGATACCCCAGGCATCTGGCATAGAGACTCGATGTTCACTCTCCCCTTCTCCAGGGCGAAGCTCGAATCTCCGCATAATTGCATCATCGCGTGGCCCTGATTGGCCGCGGGAGTGATTAGCCGTCCTTGTATGGGAATCCTCAAAATCCTTCATACATCCTCTAGTGTGGAAGTCATCTCCCTTGTCGATAACCAAAAACATGAAGAACCCGGATACCACCTCTCTGTTAGGGCTGTCAATAGCCCCATGTTTGTAGACACTTGTGGCATATCTACCACGTGCTGCAAGCCAACCTGTGCCAACTGATCTCGCTTTGCCTGAGATAGAGCGGCCAAGTCATCCCTTAGTCTACCGTATTTCCATTCTCGGCTCTTTAGTAATCCTCTCTGCAACATAAATAACAAAACAATAAAAATCATTAATCAAAATGCAAGTAAAATAAGTTCACTTTCATACAAATGATGATATCGTCCACTATTGGACGATATCGTCTCAAATTTGAGCAATTTTGTCTCTGATTTTGCATGAGAGAATCGTCCCTTATTAAACGAAATCATCCCCATATCATCGATTTCGCCCTTGGACGAAATCGATGATATCGAGACGATTTCAACAAAATCGAGACAATTTTTTCCTGACGACATCGACGCCCCAAAAACGGCTACGATGCTCAACAATCATTCAAAATTAATCTAAAAAGCATGAAATTCTAAATTAAAACATTCTAAACTAAGTTTAGACCCTTACCCGTAGCCTGTGTCGGACCTATGTCGATCTGTGCGCTGTTTCGACCATCTTGTCTGTAGAGGTCTAAAAATCAAAAAAATGAACAGTATAAATGAATTAGGGTTTTACCCTATTTTTCTTAATTTTATTCAAAAATGAATTAATAACATTTTTAAAATTTTTCTTTTTCGCGTTTTTACCTCAAACATTCGATTTGGGTAAAAACACGGAGGGGGCACCATAGTAAGCTGTCGTATGATTTAACCTAGAATCGTCGCCTAAAAATGAGAATAATTTTTGCTTTCTTGTAGATCGAGAACTCATCTTTAACGCATTTTTTTCGAAAAATTCACTAAAGAGGGGGCAAAATGTAGCACCCTAAAATTGGCGCAATAAAGCTTAGCAATAATTAAGATTACCTTAGTAATAATTCAAATTCAATTTCAACCCCAAAATCGCTCCAAAACCACCTTTTAAATCATTTTCCGTGCCATTTTTAGAGTTTGTTTTGTCCATTTGACGATATCGTTGCCGATCAGACAATATCGCCTCAAATCGGACGATTTTTCAAAACTAATTTTTCATAGTTAGCTTCTGTTTCAACAGCATCTCTAAGTTGGGCAGAATCGTGTCTGCACGGTTAGAGACCTCCCTCATTGGAGATCTTCCAAATTAGGATGATCTCCAACCTCTCAACTTCCCTCCTAAGCCTATTGAAACCTTAGGACCCCCCTTGACTTTCCCTTGGCTGAATTTTCCTATAACTTGACCTTTACATGCATTAGAATACCCTGGATTACCATCTGCATTTGTGTTTTCCAAGTTTTGTTGCAGGAACCTTATCATTCTTCAGCCAAAGCAAGCTCAGATCATCGCAGACAATCCTGTCCAATTCGAGACGATTTCATACCAAGCCGAGACGATTTCGACTACAGTCAACATTGGGGGCAATCAGTGCCCATAGTTTGCACTTTTCCTATACTTTGCTGCTATTTTATTCTGCATTTAGGCAGTTTTATTCTTATTTCTTGTTATCCTGCATCTTGGAGTTCACCCAGGTAATTTAATTGCATAATAAGATCATGATTAGCTATTAAAGAATCATAATTTACTTACATTTCCATTCAGGACTATCTTATTAACATCCTTATTATTATTTCATATCATTTTCCTTTATCAGAATAGTTGCAATTTTGGTATTTTGTATCTATTTTTTTGTTTGCAGGTCTCTAACGAATTTGTCTGACGAATTCGTCGAATCTCAGATGATCCTATCAGATAGGAGACGATCTTGTAAAATTCCATACGATCTTAACTGCTTCAAAAATCAGAACCCCCATCAAACATCCAAAACCAGGTATGGATTTCTTCACTTAATTTATTCTTTGTGTTTTCTGTTAATTCTGTTTTCTGTATTCATTTAAATCTGCATTCCATATAGAACAACTTATATTCATTTGGCCAAACTTAGGATTTGAATGTTTAAAGATAAAATTGAACACATAAAACACATTCCCAACCTAGGCATGGAAACTGCCACTAAACGTTTCCTGGTGAACCCCACCATCCGTCGAAAAATCACCTTAATACACCTCCCTCGAGATGCGGGACCTTCCAAAGGCCTCTCAGTCCGAGGTATTGTCCCATCCTTTTCACATCCCCCTTCTGGGCACGAATCCTATAGCCTGAAGGTAAGGGTGCAAAAATTTGGAGCGATACACCTTCACTATGCAAAGAGTGCTCAAGATTTTTGATTAAGAAGTTTTTTGGAGGGTTCTAGTGGTTGCTTTTAGCTAGTTAAGGGAGCATTACAAGTTTTGGGAAAGGATGTAGCACATCAGTGAAGTGGATGGTGGTCGAGCTTTTATCAAGCAGCTTCCAAATGTTTTGATGTTGCATTGATATCTTTGTTTGGTCTAGTGATGTTATGATCATGCTTTTGCTTGGTGCCTTGGTTGGATGTCCTATTAAGACTTGTGAAACCTGCATCCCTATGGTTTTGTTGCTTTTTAACCATAGTGTATTCATGGTTACTTCTCTTTGGCTTCAATTCCTTAGTTTTTATCTTGTGTGTTTGGTTGAAGCACTTGGTTTGTTTGTGCTATTCCTTTAATTGACACTTTATTAAATCACATCTAAGTATGTTTTGAGGCTTATAAAACCAATCATTGTCTTCTTTCTCCTTATGAATATATTACAGATTTATTGCTTGATTCTTTTAGTTTGTGAGAATTTTCTATGATTTCACCTTATGAGAACATTCTTTGCATTAAGAGACATTTATTGATATCGCCTTGAGGGATGTACCTTGTTACCTTCATAAGCGTAGGTAATATTTGGGTGCAGTATATTGTTCACTCTCTAAAGTTGAAGCTTGTTAGCTTTTGAGGATGTATGATGTGGAGAGATCTAACATAGGTCGTAATGAAATACAAAAAATATGAAAGAAACTGAAACAACAATGTGACCAAAATATGGTATATGACAAAAATACAATGTAGTATGGAGGAAATGGTCACTCCATTAATATGATCTAAAGAGCTACATTGTACTCCATACAAGAGTACTACTACAAAGAGCTAACATGAACTAGAGATATGCTTGATGTTTGCTTGATGTCTAATCTATCACTATGAGACCCTTTATATAGGAAGATAGATTCCTTGGCAAACACTCTACCTAGTTGTACAAGGGGACACCTTGCACATTACAACTTGCACATTACCACTTGTGCATTTATTACATTACATGAAGTAACTAGATAACTTCCCCCTAAAGTAATCTCCTATCCTAACTATGTACCTAAGGTGGTACATTTACATGACCCAAATGATGTAATATACTCTAAATTTAACACCCCCTTGTATTATATTATTTGGGTATTGAAGATTTCAATCTTCAATATAGATATTTGTCTTTGAATGTTCTTCGACTTGATCTAGTCCTCTTTAATTCACGTTGCAATGTATGACTTCTCGCATTGGTTTTTATTCTTCTTCTTTATTAGAGCCAGTACTTTCATAGGTGGATGTGCTAACACCTTATTCTTGCAAAGAAATTTTTTCTTTGCTTTCATCCTTGTCATCATTCTTTGTGTCTTGTATAGGAGCATCTGAACATACACTTAGAGCATCATGATAATATTTTGAGTTAGTAGAACTTGAAGTACTAATACTGCATGAGGATTGAAATATCTTTGCTAGTGAAGATTCATCTAACTCTATTTTTAGCTTAAGTATTTCTATCAATCCTTTTTGTTCTACATTTTTGTCCTTATAATATTTGAATGTAAGTAGTTCCATGTATAGTATTCTTCCGTATTCTAAAGGAATTTGAATGTTATTCTTTCCTTTGTTAATTGCTTCAGTGAGTTGAGCATGTAGATAATGTTCCATCGTTTCAAACCTATCTTTTAGAGCTTCATTTTGTATCCCTTTTGAAATAAGACCTAAGTTTCCTTCATATTTTATAAGTGAATTATTGATTCCACTTTTTATGACACTTGCTCTTTCTTTTCTAATAGTGTTGTTCATGTCATTATTTACTGTATTACTTGAGGTAGACATATTTATAGCTTCTTGGAATAGAGTCTTCTAAAGTGATCTACCTTGTGACTCTCTAGTTATGAGCTTTGATTTGATTCGAGAGAACCTTTGTAGACCTTAGGTCTTGTAGGCTTCCTTATATCTCCCTAGTTAAGAGATGTGAATTATTAGAGTCCTTGTAGATTTTGTAGAGACCTTATTCTTTCCAAATGAATTGAGTACTTGATAATATTTGTAGAATGCTTTTATCAAGTTTTGTGGAATCCCTTATGTCTCCCTACTAATTTTGGAAATGCTATATGATAGATAAAGTGCTTTTGAGAATAATAGTTCAATTTTGAGTTGATTTTGTAAAATTTTATAAATAGCAAAAATCAACTTATTTTACACCTTAATACTCCTATTGATCTTAAGAAATTTTTATTTTGATGAGGATTAATAGTTGGATTTCTTTTGTCCCTTTAATGTATTTTGAGACAAGTATATCAATTAATTTCCAACTCTTGATATTCTTTAATAAATATCTTTTTATAGCCTTTAATAATTTGATATTTATTATTTTTAATTTCCAATTTCCTTCTTTGATGTAGTATTCCTTATAACTCCCTAATGTGGAATATTAGAAAACAATTATTTGCAATAATAGAAATTCAAGTAGAAATCCTTATTTCTCCTATGTTTTGCAACTTCCAAATGTAGGTTCGGCTGTCCAAAATGTAGAAGATGTGTGCCTTTTTAGAGGTTCTATTCCCTTGCGAGGAGAATGCTTTTGCATGGTTGTCTTGGAGTATTTTTCTCCTTGTAAATAATGTGCCTCTTTACCACATAAGACCTATCCTTTTTCCTACATAGAGCAGATTAGAGGAGTGCAAAACAAATGTAAATAATTTGTATATAAAATACCTTTTGCACCTCCTTTTGCAATATGATTTTTCTGGTCTTATGGAAATTTTTTGAGATAGGCAATGGTAGATTTGATGTTGTCTCTTTTGCTAGACAACTCTCTTCATTGCTTGGTAACTTTGGTAATACACCCAAGCTAATAACCACTTAGATGGAAGCTCTTTTTTTTAGAAGTAATTTCTACCCCTTTTTGTAAATATCCTTTCATGCACTTTGAATATGAGATTCACCAAGTCTTGATTTGAAACTTGTATTGTTGATTTTGATAGTGATTTTTCTTCTCCACTCCTTGGAGGAATCTTATCTATTTTTGGTGGCTTCTTTGGGCCACGATATGTTGCAAGTTCCCTGCACCAATAGTGTCTCTAAACATTGATAATTTGCTGGTTTTTATGCTCTTGATCCTTTAATCAACAAACACAGACTAAACTTTTTGAAAGTAACTAGTGTTGTGCAAATGATCTTTACAATACTACCAATTTAATGCACTAACAATCTCACCTTATCACTCCAATAAACTCTCAAAATAATTTTAGATGCACTTAATAATCTCTGCAAATTTTAAGAGTAATTTGTAATGAACCCTTAATAAGTATTCTGCAAATTTTCACTACAATCAATATTGTAGGATATAGTCTTCTTGCTTTCTAGATAGCAAATAAGTAGATGATAATTTTATTTCTCTCAAAAATATCCAACTCCTATTAATTGTGCAAATAATCCTTAAAAGGAATTCTTTCTTTTTGCACTTGAAGACTATAACGCAATCTATTTTTTTGCAACTTTTAATCCAAATATGGTGTTGAATGGAATTTGATGATGAACCCCAATTTGAAGTTCAACTAGTTTCACCCTAGTTGCTTAACTTGTTTATGGATTCTTAAGTAGATGATGATCTTAATGCTTTTCATTCACCAATTTATTGCCTTTTAGTAGATGGATGAATTTATAGCTTTCTCATTGGCTATCCCAAGTAGCTTCTTGCTTCACCAAACTATGGATTTGAACTCTCTGTCTTGAGCCTTGGATTTGATGGCTTAATCCTTCAAATATTCTTCTACTTTATCCTATAGATTCAAACAACTCCTTTATCTAAACTGTGACTTCTTGTTGTGAGAGGTAATCTTCCAAATATCTTGGATTTGGTAGGCTTCTTCTTTCTGAATCCTCCTTCAAGCTTCTTGTTGAATTTTGACTTCAAACACGATCTTATTATTCTCAAGATTCTGATTTTCTTGAGGTCTTCATTGGATTCTTCTTCTAGGATTTGGCACTCCTTGCCAAATTCTTCTTCTTGAATTTGGCACTCCTTGCCAAATTCTTCTTTTCTTGGGCTTCTTGTTGGAAGGTGATAATTTTCCCAAGTCCACTATCAGGAGCTTCTCCTTGGTAGTGGATTTCTCCAAGAAGTTCTCCTACGAACTCTTTTAATGATGCTTCTGCAAGCTCTACAATAAGGCTCTCCAAGACTTCTTCTTTTTCCTCCTCGAGACCTCTCCAAGGTATGTTATCTTGCAGCTCCTATGGTCTTCCAACTGAGACCTTTTCTTCAACCTTCTGCTTTTGCAAGTGTTGGTGATGAGATCTTCCTCTCAAATCTCTTATTTTGTTGCTTCTAGATTTGAAAATGACTCTTCTAGTCCTTCTATTTCTTCCAAGAATGGAAGTTTTTCAATGAGGTATTTTCTTAATCTCTTCAGTTCCTTATTGAAGGAAATATTTAGTCAGTAAGGAGATCACCAATATCCTATTTCTTGGACTCTTCTTAGGATTCTTCTCTAGGAACTCCTTTCTAGATTTTTCTTCTAAATTAGGAAATCTTATTTGAAGTAATCTTCAGGAACTCTTCTCTGGAGTATTATTTTGAGTCAGAAATTTGTCTTCTAAATTAGGAAATCTTTTCTAAAATTTTCTTCAAAAACTCTTCTATGGAGTTTACTTCTAAATCAGGAATTCTTCTTCTGAATCAATAATTCTTTTTTGAAGTTTTATTCAGAATCAAGGCTTCTATGGCCTTTTTTGGATCAAGGCTTCTCTGGACTATTTATTTTTCAAGCCTACTTTGTCCTATTATTCTTCTAGGATTTTCTAGCCTATTCTTCTTCTAGGCTTCTCTGACCTATTCTTCTACACTTTACAGGTATTAATCTTGAACGGAGATCACCAATATCCTATCTCCTCCTTGACTCAACTTCTGGAGTCTTTTCTTCCTTGAGTTTGTTGTAAGGCTACTATGGCATTTTTCTTTACTTATGTGCTTTGCAGGATTGCAACTCTTGTAATGGGACCTTTCTCGAGGTCTTTGAAATCTTCAATCTTCTACCTTGTTGCTGCAAGTGCTGGAATGATTCTTGAAGATGTTCTTCCTAACTCTCTTGTAGGAAGCTTCTCACCTTTTTCTTGAATCTCTTTTTCCTGCAACAAGCTGTTAGAAACTAGAACGAAAGAATTTGTAATTCTAGAGATAATAATCTTCACTAGTTGATTTATCAAACTAGTGGCTTGAATGCTAAGTCCTAGTCTTCATGAGTTTTTCTGCAACTCTATGGAAAGACTCTAGCCAAATATAATGTTAGGTTTTCTACAACTAAGATTTATTTCAGTCTTCACTTTTCTAATTTTATTGACTATTGTGGCTATTTCTATCAAATAATCCTAACATTAGCTTTTGCATGTAATGGCAAATATACAGGACAACAATAGTAATGGTAACTCTCCCTATTCCTCTTGACCTACTGGAATTCTCTTATGATGGATGTAGATCCTCCTATCTCGATGCACCGTGGCTCTGATACCACTATTAGCTTTCGAGGATGTATGTCGTAGAGAGATCTAATACAAGTCCTAATGAAATACTAAAAATGTGAAAGAAAGTGAAACAACAACATGACTGAAATATGCTACAAATAGAAATTATGAAAACACAATGCAATCTGAAGGAAATGGTCACTCCATTAATATGAGCTAAAGAGCTACATTGTACTCCATACAGGAGTACTGCTACAAAGAGCTAACATGAACTAGAGATATGCTTGATATTTGCATGATGTCTAATCTACCACTATGAGGCCCTTTATATAGGAAGATAGATTCCTTGGCCAACACTCTACCTAGTTGTACAAGGGGAAACCTTGCACATTGCTACTTGTGCATTTATTACATTGCATGAAGTAACTAGATAACATCCTCCTAAAGTAATATCCTATCCTAACTATGTACCTAAGGTGGTACATTTACATGACCCAAATGATGTAATATAATCTAACTCTAACAAAGCAAAACCCTTAGCCCTTGAATTTATCTTATGTTTCAGTCTGATTTGCATGTGTATTTGGTTGTTTTCTTCTAGTTGAACTAGTGTGTCTAGTCTCTTTTGTAGGCTCTCTTGGTCTCCTAGATATTTTTGTACAACTACCCTCAAACTAGATACCATGAATTCCACTAGCATTTTTGCCTCCTACTCATACATCAACTAGAATGGATGTGATTTATTATTGGCTTAAAGGTTGTCCTATACACCCATAGGACTAATGGAAATTTTTTCTCCTAATATATCTCTTCTACTCCACATGTCTTGTACATAATTGATAGTAATATTTTGTTTGTTTCCTCTAAATTTCCATTTTTCTTTAAGTAATATGGACTAGATAGAAAATGCAAAATATTGAATTTTATTGTTAGATTTTCAATTACTTCATTCACAAAATGACCTCCTCTATCACTTTTCAATTGTAAAGGGATGTTGAACCTAGTTATCACTTGTTCATATAGAAACTAGGTTGTTCTCTTTGTCAAGTTATCTGGTAGTGACCTTTCCTTTACCTATTTGTTAGGTATTCGGTTGCTATTACTATATACCCACACTTCCTTCTCTGACTTGTACTTAGAGGTCCTACAAAATCTAAGCATCATCATTCAAATAGTTCCTATGGATATAAATACATGTTGTCCCTTTGTAACGACTTCCTAACATTATTGAATGTATCACACACTTTCACAAATTCCTTCATGTCATAATATAAAGTGGACCACCATAGCCTTAGTAGAAGCACCTTCCTCGCTATCGCATTTGGTCCCATATGCCCTCCTATCAGACCTTTTTGAGCTTCCTTCAATGTAACCTTGACTTCTTCCTCCATTACGCATCTTTTCAAAATTCCATCAAGTCCTATTTTGTAATTATCTTTCTCCTCTATGTCGTCAATATAACCTTTAGCAATTCTATGGATAATTACTCTCTAATCATCTTATACCATGATGGTATAGTGCTTGTCATGAATAATTGAGCACTAGGAAACTCATCTAACACTCCTGCAAGTTCCCCTAAGTGAATGTTGGCAATTTGAGTTATTTTATGTTGTCATTGATGTCACATGGATCACATTTGAGTTTTGGTGGCAAAAGCACTTCATAAAATATCATTTATGATATTTTGGAGAGCATGGATATATACAAGGTTTTTGTGAAAACCAAGGCAGGCAAAATAAAAGGTTTTATTTAAAACCATGGATGGCAGATTTGAAATGGGTTTTTCTTAAAACCCAGGTTGGATTTTCTTTTCATTGAAAAATGTGCCCCGATGATGGAGATATTTTATTTTAAATATTTAGTTTAAATTTTAAATTATTTAAAATTAATGTCTAAAGAAAGGAGGAAAGGCATATATTAAAAATAATAGCGTCGATGTCTAAAGAAAGGAGGAAAGGCATATATTAAAAATAATAGCGTCGATGTCTAAAGAAAGGAGGAAAGGCATATATATATGCCACCAAAATTTTTGATAAATTCTTGTCCTTGATTTTTGAATGCATTCGAATTGATAACATAATGCGAGAAGAGCCTGTGTGTTGAAGCGTGTGTAAAGAGGCATGTGAAGGGTTTACGAAATTTGGGTCCGTTGAAGAATTGTTCAAGGAGGATAACCAAATGCATAGGCACCTTTGGTCTAGTGGTTCATGTGTTATGTAATAAGTAGGAGGTCCTGCGATCGAGTCTCGTCAGGGATGTTTGCTGTGTTGAAATGCTCGAAGCATTTTTGAGTTTTCGAAGGGCGCAGAATATTGAGGTATTTGTTTTGGTTCGTGCCCCTTTGAACACATGAGGGCATGTGGCCCAACGATGGCTTGGCCACGGTTAAGACATTGAGTGAGGAGGCGTCAAGGGATCGAATCCCGTTAGGGACAGAGGCAAGTTAATATTTTTTAATATTTTATTTTTCTAAAGTTGCCCTAGAAGAAATAAGGGTTTTGATGCATCTTAAGAAAAAGAGATATTTTTGGTGATTTTATTTTTGGAAGTATATCATATTATATATCGTTGGAAAGCTTATTTCAAGGGGTTATTTGATTAACTTGCTTAGAGGGAGAAATAAGGTGTGTGTAAAGAGATATTTATGATTTTGTAAAGAGGTTCAGAAGTGAAGGTTGCTTTGTTCTTTTTCAAAGAGGATTAATTCTTTCATGAGGGGACACGATGTATTTTATTGAGTAGGAGTAATAAGGTGTTATTTGGATATTATTGTTGTGTTATTAATCATGATCTCTAACCCTTATTGAGAGTTGAAAAAGAAAGTTTGTTGAGTGTGGCAGATTTAGTGGACAACTAATAAGGCATCAAAAGGTATGAGCAATATTCTCCAATAACTTTGTTATGGTGGTTGATTTCTGAAATATCATTGGAGAGAAAAGGATTGATTATGGTTTCCTTTTCGAAAGTGATTGGTTGAATGCTTCAAGGTTTCTGGTTTGAGAGTTGTGTTTAAACCTTGTTTTATAAGCATTGTTGTTGAAGTCATTAGTTGTGTAAAAAAACTGAGATAGGGTTTGAGAAGAACATGAGTATAATTGTTATGTGAAGAATGTTTTATAAGCATTGTTGTTTAATCCCATTGATTGTACAAAGAACTTGAACTTGAGTTAGAGGAGAACATGAGTATCATTGTTATGTGAGATTTGTGGTTAAGCATTTTTAGAAACATTTTGAGTTGGTTGATACATGATTGGACTAGGGATTGTGAGAAAGAGTTGTTCCTTGTGATTGGTTGAGTAGAGTTGTTTGAGCTTAGTCGAGTGATTGTGTGAAGTGGTTGTTCAAGTTCCATGAAACAAACTATTCTATATTCTGATTTGATTTGAGATCATTGTGGATCATTGTTGTCATCCATTATAGAATGCATTGCCATTCATTGTTGAGTTCATCATTGAGCCTTGACTTCATAGATTTATGGATGAGATTTGAGTGCTACTTGAGCATGATTGATTGAGCCTTTGAGAAGGCCCTTGGGATATATTTCTGGATAAATTTGTGGCAGATTTTATGCATGATTGATTGAGCCTTTGAGAAGGCTTTTGGGATTGATTTATAAACATATTTGTGGCAGATTTTGTGCATGACTGATTGAGCCTTTGAGAAGGCTTTTGGATAGATTTGTGGATAGATTTTGAGAAAGTTTTTGGTGAGCTTACTGAGCATATTTGAGCAGTTTCTTAGTGAGCTTGCTGAAGAAGATTTGAACAAGTTCTTGGTGAGATTTCTAGAGAATACTTTAAGTTCTTGGTGAGCTTGTTGAAGCAGATTTTGAGCAAGTTCTTGGTGAGCTTGCTAGAGCATATTTTGAGTAAGTTCTTGGTGAGCTTGTTGAAGCAGATTTTGATCAAGTTCTTGGTGAGCTTGCTAAAGCAGATTTTGAGTGAGTTCTTGGTGAGCTTGCTAGAGCAGATTTTGAGTAAGTTCTTGGTGAGCTTGTTGAAGCAGATTTTTAGCAAGTTCTTGGTGGCCTTGCTAAGCAGATCAGTGGATTGCCTACCTGAGCATATCAAGAATTGCCTACCTGAGAATATCAGTGGATTACCTAGCTAAGCAGATCAGTGAATTGCCTTGCTAAGTAGATCAATGGATTATCTACTTGAGCAGATCATGATTTCCTACCTGAGCAGATCAATGGATTGCCTACCTAAGGAGATCAGTGGATTGCCTAGCTGAGCAGACCAGTGAATTGCCTTATTGAAAATATCAGTGGATATCCTAGCTTTGAGCAGATCAAAGTAATCATTTACATTGGGATAAGGATCCTTATTTCTTTGTGAAATATTATAAGGAGATTATCTTGTGGAGTACCCCACATTAGGGGAACCACATTAAATCTTGTGTCTCAATTGTGTGTGGTGATTTGTGCTCTTGCTTACTATTTCTATCTATGTCATTAATGCACATTGCTATATTTGGATATTACAATTAAGGACACTAATTTATATTGGTTTGTAAAGAAAGTAAAAAGTGGGTGTTATACTATTCACCCCTCCTCTCAGTATAAGCTTGTGTTCTTCAGTGAATACTTAACAACTGATTTGCTATTACATGTTTCTTTTTAGTTTTGACCACTACCTAAAATATGAATTCTTGTAGCATTATAAGCCACCTGCTAATTCATCCATGTATAGTGTATTTGTTTATTAAGTACAATAATGCCTAATGATCCACATAAAAGGTAAAAGGGGTGGTTAGTAAATAATATCTAAATTTTTGTATAGCATACACCATTCCAAATGCTTCCATTTTGGTTGTATTGTAATTCTCTTAAGCTCTCAATAACAACCAACTTGTAAAGTAAATAGTTGGTCTAGCCTAAATTATCCCTCTTGGGCCAATGCACATCCATTTCAAAATTGGATGCATCTATGTGGACATGAAACTCCTTGTCCCTGTTGGAGAATATTACATTATTTGGTAAATGCTAAAAGATCCCCATGGTACAAATATGCATTTGTAAATATTAGATAAGGGTGTGGGTTATTAGTTTAGGGTTTGTGATTTATATTTCCCTGTGTCAATGTGTAGGATGATTCCAAGTGTTATATAGTAAAGTGTGCAAGTGTGTAGAGTGTGCAAGTGTCATGTAATAAAGTCTGCAACTGTGTATTATATGATAGTGTACAATGTGGCATACAAGTATGTCAAGAGTCAAGTGTATATGTATCATGTATGTGGCAAGATGTAAATTCAAGAGATATAAGAGGTTTGTCTTATGTATGGAAAACGAAATGATGTGTCTCTCAGATATGTGAGGAAAAGTAATAAAGAGTCATCTTCTAAGGTTATATTATGGAGATAAAGCTCCATGTATTGTATCGAAGAAATATCAAACATTTGTAATACAAAATATCTTGTATATTTGATTCATATTATAGTCATTTTGTGCATTGTGTTATATAATTTTATTATTTCATAAATGTTATTGACCAAAGAAATTGATTTCTCAAATATTGAGTTTGTTTAATATCCTCGATAGTTGGACCTATGATTTAATTTAGCTAAAAAGCTAATAGTCCCAATATAGAAATGGACCATGCTCAGGAATGGTATACTCATCCTCAATAACTTCACAAACTTCATTTCCAAGAGACATAAGATGAACCTTCATCCTAGCACTCCAAAGCCCAAAATCTGCCCCATCAAGAATAGGTGTTGCATTACCACTTGTAGATTCCATTGTGATCTTTACAAATATTTTACTTCAAGTTGTTAAACTTTTCGAAGGAACCCGCTCTGATACCAATTGAAGAACACAAGCTTATACTGAGAGGGGGGGTGAAAAATATAAGACCTCTTTTTACTTTCTCTATTTAACTTCAACATCGCAAAGCAAAGAACCAATGCAATATCAAAGCAATGCATAAAGCAACACACAATGAGACACCAATTTTAACGTGGTTCACCCAACATGGGCTACATCCACAAAAAATTTCTCTAAAAATCTTTCTCAAAGTTCTTTGGGAATCCTTCCCAATTACAATGTTTATGAGCCTCAACCTAAAGGAGAAACCTTCCCCTACTCAAGTATTTATGAGCCTCTCGCCCAAAGGAGAATCCTTCCCCTCCTCACGAATTTATGAGCCTCCTACCCAAAGGAGAATCCTTCCCCTCCTCACAAATTTATGAGCCTCCTGCCCAAAGGAGAATCCTTCCCCTCAGCTCTAGAAATGATACTTCAAAATATCACCTGCCTCTTATTCTGCTAGCACGTGGAACTCCTTTCCACAAAAGATCTTTTGTCCTCAATGCTTAGCCTCAAGAGACCTTTATCCTCACTGATCACCTCCACAGCAACTCATCAACATGTACTAAACACAGTCAACTACCAAGTTAGGGTTAGATCATAAAAGTAACCACAAAAATATTTATTCCATAAAACACCTTATGACTCCAATCCTTAGAAGTCAACTACCAAAAAATATAAAGCATACAAACAATATATCCTTTTACACCTTATTTCTCCAAATTAATTAAACCATGCTCAAGGAATAATAGCTTCTAAGCAAATCTCACTCAACAATCAAGCCAAAAATCTCAACCACACACTATCAACCTTATATCTCCAAAGAAGCATTTAACCTTAAAAATAATTTTAAATAAATCTGCCCAACCACTTCTTCTTTAACAAAATGCAGATTTTATTTAAAAAACCTTACCAAAAAAATGCTTTCAAAAATCGTGGGTCAACAGTGCCTCCAAAAAAAATCGGAGCGCAAAAACTCTTCTCACACTCCACGGCGGGAGTCGAACGCTTGACCTCCCTTCAAGCGCCTTCGTAGAACAATCATTGCCACTAGGCCAACGGTGCTAGCTTGAAGGCTAGCAAGAGTCTCCTTCTCCTTAACCCTTTGGCGGTGGATAAACGTGGCAAAAAAATGATAGCCGTAGCTTTTACTTCCCAACCTTTGCGCAATTCGAATTTCTTTAACACCATTGCTTTGGACTATAGGTTATGGCTTATATAGCCAAACTTCCATGCTATGCACGACGTCGATCGGGAGGATAATTCAAACTTTTCGAATTAATATTATTTTGGCGCCTTCGAAACAACTTTAGGGTTTATGAAACCCTTTTGATTATTTAAAAAATAATCAAAGGTCTTTTAGACCTTAGACCTTAGGTGGAGAACCCATTAAATTATTAAAATAATTTAATCACTAAATCAAATAAATAATTAATTAAAAAACCTTAAAAAGGTTTTATTAATTAAGTTATTTAATTAATAAGTGTCTCCAGACTTTGCATTAAGCTGAGAGTGGTTTTGAGAAAAACCCTTAATGCATCCACCTGGTTTTAATAAAAACCCTTAAACCTGCCATGGTTTTGATAAAAACCTTTTCATCTGCCACATGGAATCTCTCCAAAATCTTCTAGAAAATATTCTTTGGAATCTTCAACCTTTGAAGCCAATAAATCCTCTTGACATTAATGCCGGTTCCTTTTGACATCAATGACAACTCATAGACAAGAAGCTAGGATCTCAAACCCAAAATTGCCAACAATCTCCCCCTTTGTCATTGATGGCAAACCATGCTTCTCAACAACACTGAAACTCAAAACTGTTGTATAGAAATCAGCTCTCCCCCTTACTCATATCTCTCCCCCTTTGTCATCAATGGCAAAGGGTCACCTTTGGGGCTTGGGACTAAGAATGAGCCTCTTAGCTTAGTCCCTCCCCCACCTCCTGTTGAGGTGATTAATTTTGGGGTGGGAGTAAAACTCCCATTAGGCACTGATCTTCATCAGTGTCTATAGCTGCCTTACCATGTCTTCTCTTGTTCTCCTTGTCCATATTCCTATTCCTGTTCATGTCACTATTGTTGTTCTTGTTATCATTCATGTTCTTATCCATGTCTTGATTCTTGTGCCTGTTCATACCCATGTTCCTGTTCCTGTACCTTGGAATTTCAGCTCTACACTGTCTAGCTATGTGACCTTCATTGTTGCACTTATAACAACTAACAATGTTATTTCTTTGAGGCATACCTGATCTTTGACTCCATCTGTTCTGACCAACCCTATTCCTGTTATTAGCCTTGCAATAAATAGCCTTGTGCCCAAACTGTTTACAAGAGTAGCAATACCCTTGAAAGAAATTACCACCTCTGAATCTGTCATTTACCTTCCTCACTTGAGTCATGCAATGTGAAGCCATGTGACCAAACTTGTGACAAGCAAAACATCTGCCATTAAACTTTCCTTGATTTGACCTCTTAGGTCCTGTAAACTTTCTCCCCTTTTTTTGATTCCTGTTTTCTGATTTTGTGCATCTATCACTCAAGGACTCTTTTTTTGAAGTACTTTCCTCATCAGAACTCTCTTCCTTTCGAAATCTCTTACTAGATTCCCCAACCTGTTCCATGTGTTTCTTACCAAAACCAAGACCTGTTTTATCTATTGTCCTTCTTTGATCTTTGATGATTGACTTTACCTTTTTGGTGCTATCTTCAAACCTGTAAAGCTTCTCCTTGTACTCTTTAGTTTCCTCTTTCAAGGAAGCCACTTTCTGTTCCAACTCTCTACACTCAAGAACCTTAGACTCTAACTTATCCTTAAGTTTTTGTGTCTTAGCTATAGAGAAGTCAAGACTTTCTATAAGCTCATCTCTCTCAATACAACATTCATCCAATTTATCATTGAGTCTAGCATTCTTCTTTCTTTCCTTTTTCAAAGCACTAAGAGCACTAACAAGTTCAGCTTCAAGATCTACTTCACCATCCTCTATAACTTCCTCTATTTGTTTGCCTTTTGAAACATCAATGACTTTTTCAGATTTCTTATCACTAGAGGTGCTACCCTTTTCTAAAGCCATACAAAGATCTTCCTCACAATTTTTCGAAGCATCCTCATACATAGTATAACTAGAAATCAATCCATCATTTGTGCAATCATCCTCAAGATGTCCAAAATTTCCACATCTAAAACATTTCATAAGGACAAATCTATGTTTCTTTTCTTCTTCTTTTTATGTTAGGAACAACATCTCATTTCCAACATCACTTGAAGAACTTTCACTATCACTACTAGAACACTTACTTGCCTTGTCTAGGTAGAAACTTTTCTTGTGTTTGTGAGAGTACCTCTTTCCTTGATTGCTTTGCTCATCTTTATTCTTCCTTTGATGCCTGTGCCTTTCAGAATCCTTGCTCTTATAATCCTGTTTATCTTCATCACTTTCATCCTTGGCAGCAATACAGTTAGTAGCATAATGACCAAACTTTCCACAATTGAAACACTTGACATATTTCATACCTTTGTGCTTTCTTGAGAACTTGCCCTTCTTGTTGTAATATGCCTCTTCATCACTAGAAGACTCATCACTATCTTGAAGCTCTTTACCCTTGGATTTCTTGGTAGCCTTGAAAGTTGCCTCCTTCTTAACATCAACCTTCACTTGAGTTCTCAACTCAAATGCTGCAAGTATACTATGAAGCTCATCCTTTTTCAACTTATCCAAATCCTTAGCTTCCTCAATAGCAGAAATATTTTCACTAAATCTATTTGGAAGAGACCTCAAAATCTTATCACAAATATCATTTTCAGCAAGCTCAAGACCTAGTTCCTTCATAGAGTTAACAATCTCATCCATACGAAGCACATATAGTCACTAATATTTTCTTCATCATTCATCTTGAGTTGTTACAAACATACCTTTGGAAGTGTCTCAACTTGGCCTTTCAGACATTTGAGCAATCACGTATGAAACACCTACCATCTATTTCCACATTTCACTAGTTGTCTTGCGGTGAATCACCTTGGTAAGATCTCGCCTTCTGTAAACCCTTCGAGATTGCATTCATTGCCTTTGAATTGCTATGATGTAGGAGCCTCTCTTCCTTAGTAGAAGGACCATGCTCGGGAATGGTATAATCATCCTCAATCACTTCCCAAACTTCATTTCCAAGAGCCATAAGATGAACCTTCATCCTAGCACTCCAAAGCCCAAAATCTGCCCCATCAAGAATAGGTGTTGCATTACCACTTGTAGATTCCATTGTGTTCTTTACAATATTTTCCTTCAAGCCGTTAAAATTTTCGAAGGAACCCGCTCCGATACCAATTGAAGAACACAAGCTTATACCGAGAGGGGGGTGAACAGTATAAGACCTCTTTTTACTTTCTCTATTTAACTTCAACTTCGCAAAGCAATGAACCAATAGCAATATCAAAGCAATGCATAAAGCAACACACAATGAGACACCAATTTTAACGTGGTTCACCCAACATGGGCTACATCCACAAAACTTTTCTCTAAAAAGCTTTCTCAAAGTTCTTTGGGAATCCTTCCCAATTACAATGTTTATGAGCCTCAGCCCAAAGGAGAAACCTTCCCCTACTCAAGTATTTATGAGCCTCTTGCCCAAAGGAGAATCCTTCCCCTCCTCACAAATTTATGAGCCTCCTACCCAAAGGAGAATCCTTCCCCTCCTCACGAATTTATGAGCCTCCTGCCCAAAGGAGAATCCTTCCCCTCAGCTCTAGAAATGATACTTCAGAAGATCACCTACCTCTTATTTTGCTAGCACGTGGAACTCCTTTCCACAGAAGACCTCCTATCCTCAATGCTCAACCTCAAGAGACCTCTGTCCTCACCGATCACCTCCACAACAACTCATCAACCTGTACTAAACACATCAATGTCCAGCACAAGTCTTCCTCACTCTGATAGATCTGTCCCAAGCTCAACTCATAAAGCTTGAACAAATCAATCTCTACTGCACACAAGCCTTCTCAAAGACTTGTCAAAATTGTCCTCAGGTTCTTCTCAAAGAACCACTTCAACTCTGTCCTCAAGTCCTCTGCTAGGACCTGTCCAAATCAGCTCACAAGTCCTCACTAGAACTTGTCCAAATCAGCTCACAAGTCCTCACTAGAACCTGTCCAAATCAGCTCACAAGTCTTCACTAGAACCTGTCCAAATCAGCTCACAAGTTCATCAAGAAAAACTTGCTTAGCATGAACCCACAAAGAGAATTGTTAGAGACCCAATGTGATTCATCAACCTCATAGAAGCATAAAGAGAATTGTTAGAGACTCAATATGTTCTATACTTAACTCCCAATCTCAATCTCAAATCTCATAGAAACATAAAGAGAATTGTTAGAGACTCAATATGTTCTATACTTAACTCCCAATCTCAATCTCAACTCAATCTCAATCTCAAAAGAATAAGATAGATGTAGTATGCTTTTCTCAAGAACATGAAACACAACCCAACAATTGCCAACCATGCAATATCTCATATAACAATGATACTCATGTTCTTTCCACAACCAATATCTTTTCTCAACCAATTAGGGCTTTAACAACAATGCTTATAGACAAGGTTTAACCAACATCATTCAACTCAACATTAACCTTGAAGCATTCAACCAATCACTACATGAAAAGGAAACTAGTAGACATCCTTTTCCCTCCAAAGATATTTGAACAAAACAGCCACCAACATAAATCACCAATGCAAAGAATAACTTGCTCAAATCAATCTCAATGGAGTAAGCCCAAATCATGTATCAAGTAAAGCATTAACTTGATCAAAACAACCTCTATGGAAGCAACTCAACCATCAATCTCAAAACAGCCAACTAAGGGTTTCACCAACTCAAAGCAAGTAGCAAGACTTACTAACATAAACCCTAGTGCAAAAATGCTTCCTCTTCCTCAACCAGAATTATGCATTCACCCAAAAAACTCATCAATGATTTTAATGCATAAACAATCTTCAATATCCAGAAAATGGGATTTACACCAACAAGAATACCTAGTAGACAACCTTTTCACTCCAAACTCAATTTCAGAAAATACACCATCAACAATATACATGGAAGAAGTTGCCCATACCTTTGTTTGAGGAAGAAGAGAATAGTTCTTCAACCTCTTACCAACACCACCCTCAACTTTGCCACCAAGTTAGGGTTAGATCATAAAAGTAACCACAAAAATATTTATTCCATAAAACACCTTATGACTCCAATCCTTAGAAGTCAACTACCAAAAATATAAAGCATACAAACAATATATCCTTTTACACCTTATTTCTCCAAATTAATTAAACCATGCTCAAGGAATAATAGCTTCTAAGCAAATCTCACTCAACAATCAAGCCAAAAATCTCAACCACACACTATCAACCTTATATCTCCAAAGAAGCATTTAACCTTAAAAATAATTTTAAATAAATCTGCCCAACCACTTCTTCTTTAACAAAATGCAGATTTTATTTAAAAAACCTTACCAAAAAAAATGCTTCCGAAAATCGCGGGTCAACAGTGCCTCCAAAAAATCGGAGCGCAAAAACTCTTCTCACACTCCACGGCGGGAGTCGAACGCTTGACCTCCCTTCAAGCGCCTTCGCAGAATAGTCATTGCCACTAGGCCAACGGCGCTAGCTTTAAGGCTAGCAAGAGTCTCCTTCTCCTTAACCCTTTGGCGGCGGATAAACGTGGCAAAAAAATGATAGCCGTAGCTTTTACTTCCCAACCTTTGCGCAATTCGAATTTCTTTCACACCATTGCTTTGGACTATAGGTTATGGCTTATATAGCCAAACTTCCATGCTATGCACGACGTCGACGGGAGGATAATTCAAACTTTTCGAATTAATATTATTTTGGCGCCTTCGAAACAACTTTAGGGTTTATGAAACCCTTTTGATTATTTAAAAAATAATCAAAGGTCTTTTAGACCTTAGACCTTAGGTGGAGAACCCATTAAATTATTAAAATAATTTAATCACTAAATCAAATAAATAATTAATTAAAAAACCTTAAAAAGGTTTTATTAATTAAGTTATTTAATTAATAAGTGTCTCCAGCCTTTGCATTAAGCCGAGAGTGGTTTTGAGAAAAACCCTTAATGCATCCACCTGGTTTTAATAAAAACCCTTAAACCTGCCATGGTTTTGATAAAAACCTTTTCATCTGCCACATGGAATCTCTCCAGAATCTTCTAGAAAATATTCTTTGGAATCTTCAACCTTTGAAGCCAATAAATCCTCTTGACATTAATGCCAGTTCCTTTTGACATCAATGACAACTCATAGACAAGAAGCTAGGATCTCAAACCCAAAATTGCCAACAATCTCCCCCTTTGTCATTGATGGCAAACCATGCTTCTCAACAACACTGAAACTCAAAACTGTTGTATAGAAATCAGCTCCCCTGACTTGAGGCTCTCCCCCTTACTCATATCTCTCCCCCTTTGTCATCAATGGCAAAGGGTCACCTTTGGGGCTTGGGACTAAGAATGAGCCTCTTAGCTTAGTCCCTCCCCCACCTCCTGTTGAGGTGATTAATTTTGGGGTGGGAGTAAAACTCCCATTAGGCACTCGATCTTCATCAGTGTCTATAGCTGCCTTACCATGTCTTCTCTTGTTCTCCTTGTCCATATTCCTGTTCCTGTTCATGTCACTGTTGTTGTTCTTGTTATCATTCCTGTTCTTATCCATGTCTTGATTCTTGTGCCTGTTCATACCCATGTTCCTCTTGTACCTTGGAATTTCAGCTCTACACTGTCTAGCTATGTGACCTTCATTGTTGCACTTATAACAACTAACAATGTTATTTCTTTGAGGCATACCCGATCTTTGACTCCATCTGTTCTGACCAACCCTGTTCCTGTTATTAGCCTTGCAATAAACAACCTTGTGCCCAAACTGTTTACAAGAGTAGCAATACCCTTGAAAGAAATTACCACCTCTGAATCTGTCATTTACCTTCCTCACTTGAGTCATGCAATGTGAAGCCATGTGACCAAACTTGTGACAAGCAAAACATCTGCCATTAAACTTTCCTTGATTTGACCTCTTAGGTCCTGTAAACTTTCTCCCTTTTTTTGATTCCTGTTTTCTGATTCTGTGCATCTATCACTCAAGGACTCTTTTTCTGAAGTACTTTCCTCATCAGAACTCTCTTCCTTTCGAAATCTCTTACTAGATTCCCCAACCTGTTCCATGTGTTTCTTACCAAAACCAAGACCTATTTTATCTGTTGTCCTTCTTTGATCTTTGATGATTGACTTTACCTTTTTGGTGCTATCTTCAAACCTGTAAAGCTTCTCCTTGTACTCTTTAGTTTCCTCTTTCAAGGAAGCCACTTTCTGTTCCAACTCTCTACACTCAAGAACCTTAGACTCTAACTTATCCTTAAGTTTTTGTGTCTTAGCTATAGAGAAGTCAAGACTTTCTATAAGCTCATCTCTCTCAATACAACATTCATCCAATTTATCATTGAGTCTAGCATTCTTCTTTCTTTCCTTTTTCAAAGCACTAAGAGCACTAACAAGTTCAGCTTCAAGATCTACTTCACCATCCTCTATAACTTCCTCTATTTGTTTGCCTTTTGAAACATCAATGACTTTTTCAGATTTCTTATCACTAGAGGTGCTACCCTTTTCTAAAGCCATACAAAGATCTTCCTTACAATTTTTTGAAGCATCCTCATACATAGTATAACTAGAAATCAATCCATCATTTGTGCAATCATCCTCAAGATGTCCAAAATTTCCACATCTAAAACATTTCATAAGGACAAATCTATGTTTCTTTTCTTCTTCTTTTTCTGTTAGGAACAACATCTCATTTCCAACATCACTTGAAGAACTTTCACTATCACTACTAGAACACTTACTTGCCTTGTCTAGGTAGAAACTTTTCTTGTGTTTGTGAGAGTACCTCTTTCCTTGATTGCTTTGCTCATCTTTATTCTTCCTTTGATGCCTGTGCCTTTCAGAATCCTTGCTCTTATAATCCTGTTTATCTTCATCACTTTCATCCTTGGCAGCAATACAGTTAGTAGCATAATGACCAAACTTTCCACAATTGAAACACTTGACATATTTCATACCTTTGTGCTTTCTTGAGAACTTGCCCTTCTTGCTGTAATATGCCTCTTCATCACTAGAAGACTCATCACTATCTTGAAGCTCTTTACCCTTGGATTTCTTGGTAGCCTTGAAAGTCGCCTCCTTCTTAACATCAACCTTCACTTGAGTTCTCAACTCAAATGCTGCAAGTATACTATGAAGCTCATCCTTTTTCAACTTATCCAAATCCTTAGCTTCCTCAATAGCAAAAATATTTTCACTAAATCTATTTGGAAGAGACCTCAAAATCTTATCACAAATATCATTTTCAGCAAGCTCAAGACCTAGTTCCTTCATAGAGTTAACAATCTCATCCATACGAAGCATATAGTCACTAATATTTTCTTCATCATTCATCTTGAGTTGTTCAAACATACCTTTGAAGTGTCTCAACTTGGCCTTTCGGACATTTGCATCACCTGTATGAACCACCTTCAATCTGTTTCCACATTTCACTAGCTGTCTTGCAGTGAATCACCTTGGTAAGATCTCCCTTCTGTAAACCCTTCAGGATTGCATTCATTGCCTTTGAATTGCTATGATGTAGGAGCCTCTCTTCCTTAGTAGAAGGACCATGCTCAAGAATGGTATACTCATCCTCAATCACTTCCCAAACTTCATTTCCAAGAGCCATAAGATGAACCTTCATCCTAGCACTCCAAAGCCCAAAATCTGCCCCATCAAGAATAGGTGTTGCATTACCACTTGTAGATTCCATTGTGTTCTTTACAATATTTTCCTTCAAGCTGTTAAACTTTTCGAAGGAACCCGCTCCGATACCAATTGAAGAACACAAGCTTATACTGAGAGGGGCGAGGTGAACAAGTATAAGACCTCTTTTTACTTTCTCTATTTAACTTCAACTTCGCAAAGCAATGAACCAATAGCAATATCAAAGCAATGCATAAAGCAACACACAATGAGACACCAATTTTAACGTGGTTCACCCAACATGGGCTACATCCACAAAACTTTTCTCTAAAAAGCTTTCTCAAAGTTCTTTGGGAATCCTTCCCAATTACAATGTTTATGAGCCTCAGCCCAAAGGAGAAACCTTCCCCTACTCAAGTATTTATGAGCCTCTGCCCAAAGGAGAATCCTTCCCCTCCTCACGAATTTATGAGCCTCCTACCCAAAGGAGAATCCTTCCCCTCCTCATGAATTTATGAGCCTCCTCCCAAAGGAGAATCCTTCCCCTCAGCTCTAGAAATGATACTTAGAAGATCACCTACCTCTTATTCCGCTAGCACATGGAACTCCTTTCCACAGAAGACCTCCTATCCTCAATGCTCAGCCTCAAGAGACCTTTGTCCTCACTGATCACCTCCACAACAACTCATCAACCTATACTAAACATAGTCAGTCGGTCCAACACAAGTCTTCCTCACTCTATCAGATCTGTCCCAAGCTCAACTCATAAAGCTTGAACAAATCAATCTCTACTGCACACAAGCCTTCTCAAAGACTTGTCAAAACTGTCCTCAGGTTCTTCTCAAAGAACCACTTCAACTCTGTCCTCAAGTCCTCTCTAGGACCTATCCAAATCAGCTCACAAGTCCTCCCTAGAACTTGTCCAAATCAGCTCACAAGTCCTCACTAGAACCTGTCCAAATCAGCTCACAAGTCCTCACTAGAACCTGTCCAAATCACTCACAAGTCCTCACTAGAACCTGTCCAAATCAGCTCACAAGTTCATCAAGAAAACTTGCTTAGCATGAACCCACAAAGAGAATTGTTAGAGACCCAATGTGATTCATCAACCTCATAGAAGCATAAAGAGAATTGTTAGAGACTCAATATGTTCTATACTTAACTCCCAATCTCAATCTCAAATCTCATAGAAACATAAAGAGAATTGTTAGAGACTCAATATGTTCTATACTTAACTCCCAATCTCAATCTCAACTCAATCTCAATCTCAAAAGAATAAGATAGATGTAGTATGCTTTTCTCAAGAACATGAAACACAACCCAACAATTGCCAACCATGCAATATCTCATATAACAATGATACTCATGTTCTTTCCACAACCAATATCTTTTCTCAACCAATTAGGGCTTTAACAACAATGCTTATAGACAAGGTTTAACCAACATCATTCAACTCAACATTAACCTTGAAGCATTCAACCAATCACTACATGAAAAGGAAACTAGTAGACATCCTTTTCCCTCCAAAGATATTTGAACAAAATAGCCACCAACATAAATCACCAATGCAAAGAATAACTTGCTCAAATCAATCTCAATGGAGTAAGCCCAAATCATGTATCAAGTAAAGCATTAACTTGATCAAAACAACCTCTATGGAAGCAACTCAACCATCAATCTCAAAACAGCCAACTAAGGGTTTCACCAACTCAAAGCAAGTAGCAAGACTTACTAACATAAACCCTAGTGCAAAAATGCTTCCTCTTCCTCAACCAGAATTATGCATTCACCCAAAAAACTCATCAATGATTTTAATGCATAAACAATCTTCAATATCCAGAAAATGGGATTTACACCAACAAGAATACCTAGTAGACAACCTTTTCACTCCAAACTCAATTTCAGAAAATACACCATCAACAATATACATGGAAGAAGTTGCCCATACCTTTGTTTGAGGAAGAAGAGAATAGTTCTTCAACCTCTTACCAACACCACCCTCAACTTTGCCACCAAGTTAGGGTTAGATCATAAAAGTAACCACAAAAATATTTATTCCATAAAACACCTTATGACTCCAATCCTTAGAAGTCAACTACCAAAAATATAAAGCATACAAACAATATATCCTTTTACACCTTATTTCTCCAAATTAATTAAACCATGCTCAAGGAATAATAGCTTCTAAGCAAATCTCACTCAACAATCAAGCCAAAAATCTCAACCACACACTATCAACCTTATATCTCCAAAGAAGCATTTAACCTTAAAAATAATTTTAAATAAATCTGCCCAACCACTTCTTCTTTAACAAAATGCAGATTTTATTTAAAAAACCTTACCAAAAAAATGCTTCCAAAAATCGCGGGTCAACAGTGCCTCCAAAAAAATCGGAGCGCAAAAACTCTTCTCACACTCCACGGCGGGAGTCGAACGCTTGACCTCCCTTCAAGCGCCTTCGCAGAACAGTCGTTGCCACTAGGCCAACGGTGCTAGCTTGAAGGCTAGCAAGAGTCTCCTTCTCCTTAACCCTTTGGCGGCGGATAAACGTGGCAAAAAAATGATAGCCGTAGCTTTTACTTCCCAACCTTTGCGCAATTCGAATTTCTTTCACACCATTGCTTTGGACTATAGGTTATGGCTTATATAGCCAAACTTCCATGCTATGCACGACGTCGACGGGAGGATAATTCAAACTTTTTGAATTAATATTATTTTGGCGCCTTCGAAACAACTTTAGGGTTTATGAAACCCTTTTGATTATTTAAAAATAATCAAAGGTCTTTTAGACCTTAGACCTTAGGTGGAGAACCCATTAAATTATTAAAATAATTTAATCACTAAATCAAATAAATAATTAATTAAAAAACCTTAAAAAGGTTTTATTAATTAAGTTATTTAATTAATAAGTGTCTCCAACCTTTGCATTAAGTTGAGAGTGGTTTTGAGAAAAACCCTTAATGCATCCACCTGGTTTTAATAAAAACCCTTAAACCTGCCATGGTTTTGATAAAAACCTTTTCATCTGCCACATGGAATCTCTCCAAAATCTTCTAGAAAATATTCTTTGGAATCTTCAACCTTTGAAGCCAATAAATCCTCTTGACATTAATGCCAGTTCCTTTTGACATCAATGACAACTCATAGACAAGAAGCTAGGATCTCAAACCCAAAATTGCCAACAATCTCCCCCTTTGTCATTGATGGCAAACCATGCTTCTCAACAACACTGAAACTCAAAACTCGTTGTATAGAAATCAGCTCCCCTGACTTGAGGCTCTCCCCCTTACTCATATCTCTCCCCCTTTGTCATCAATGGCAAAGGGTCACCTTTGGGGCTTGGGACTAAGAATGAGCCTCTTAGCTTAGTCCCTCCCCCACCTCCTGTTGAGGTGATTAATTTCGGGGTGGGAGTAAAACTCCCATTAGGCACTCGATCTTCATCAGTGTCTATAGCTGCCTTACCATGTCTTCTCTTGTTCTCCTTGTCCATATTCCTGTTCCTGTTCATGTCACCGTTGTTGTTCTTGTTATCATTCCTGTTCTTATCCATGTCTTGATTCTTGTGCCTGTTCATACCCATGTTCCTGTTCCTGTACCTTGGAATTTCAGCTCTACACTGTCTAGCTATGTGACCTTCATTGTTGCACTTATAACAACTAACAATGTTATTTCTTTGAGGCATACCCGATCTTTGACTCCATTTGTTCTGACCAACCCCGTTCCTCGTTATTAGCCTTGCAATAAATAGCCTTGTGCCCAAACTGTTTACAAGAGTAGCAATACCCTTGAAAGAAATTACCACCTCCGAATCTGTCATTTACCTTCCTCACTTGAGTCATGCAATGTGAAGCCATGTGACCAAACTTGTGACAAGCAAAACATCTGCCATTAAACTTTCCTTGATTTGACCTCTTAGGTCCTGTAAACTTTCTCCCCTTTTTTTGATTCCTGTTTTTTGATTCTGTGCATCTATCACTCAAGGACTCTTTTTTGAAGTACTTTCCTCATCAGAACTCTCTTCCTTTCGGAATCTCTTACTAGATTCCCCAACCTGTTCCATGTGTTTCTTACCAAAACCAAGACCTGTTTTATCTGTTGTCCTTCTTTGATCTTTGATGATTGACTTTACCTTTTTGGTGCTATCTTCAAACCTCTAAAGCTTCTCATTGTACTCTTTAGTTTCCTCTTTCAAGGAAGCCACTTTCTGTTCCAACTCTCTACACTCAAGAACCTTAGACTCTAACTTATCCTTAAGTTTTTGTGTCTTAGCTATAGAGAAGTCAAGACTTTCTATAAGCTCATCTCTCTCAATACAACATTCATCCAATTTATCATTGAGTCTAGCATTCTTCTTTCTTTCCTTTTTCAAAGCACTAAGAGCACTAACAAGTTCAGCTTCAAGATCTACTTCACCATCCTCTATAACTTCCTCTATTTGTTTGCCTTTTGAAACATCAATGACTTTTTCAGATTTCTTATCACTAGAGGTGCTACCCTTTTCTAAAGCCATACAAAGATCTTCCTCACAATTTTTTGAAGCATCCTCATACATAGTATAACTAGAAATCAATCCATCATTTGTGCAATCATCCTCAAGATGTCCAAAATTTCCACATCTAAAACATTTCATAAGGACAAATCTATGTTTCTTTTCTTCTTCTTTTTTTGTTAGGAACAACATCTCATTTCCAACATCACTTGAAGAACTTTCACTATCACTACTAGAACACTTACTTGCCTTGTCTAGGTAGAAACTTTTCTTGTGTTTGTGAGAGTACCTCTTTCCTTGATTGCTTTGCTCATCTTTATTCTTCCTTTGATGCCTGTGCCTTTCTGAATCCTTGCTCTTATAATCCTGTTTATCTTCATCACTTTCATCCTTGGCAGCATACACTTAGTAGCATAATGACCAAACTTTCCACAATTGAAACACTTGACATATTTCATACCTTTGTGCTTTCTTGAGAACTTGCCCTTCTTGCTGTAATATGCCTCTTCATCACTAGAAGACTCATCACTATCTTGAAGCTCTTTACCCTTGGATTTCTTGGTAGCCTTGAAAGTCGCCTCCTTCTTAACATCAACCTTCACTTGAGTTCTCAACTCAAATGCTGCAAGTATACTATGAAGCTCATCCTTTTTCAACTTATCCAAATCCTTAGCTTCCTCAATAGCAAAAATATTTTCACTAAATCTATTTGGAAGAGACCTCAAAATCTTATCACAAATATCATTTTCAGCAAGCTCAAGACCTAGTTCCTTCATAGAGTTAACAATCTCATCCATACGAAGCATATAGTCACTAATATTTTCTTCATCATTCATCTTGAGTTGTTCAAACATACCTTTGAAGTGTCTCAACTTGGCCTTTCGGACATTTGCATCACCTGTATGAACCACCTTCAACTGTTTCCACATTTCACTAGTTGTCTTGCAGTGAATCACCTTGGTAAGATCTCATTTCTGTAAACCCTTCAAGATTGCATTCATTGCCTTTGAATTGCTATGATGTAGGAGCCTCTCTTCCTTAGTAGAAGGACCATGCTCAGGAATGGTATACTCATCCTCAATCACTTCCCAAACTTCATTTCCAAGAGCCATAAGATGAACCTTCATCCTAGCACTCCAAAGCCCAAAATCTGCCCCATCAAGAATAGGTGTTGCATTACCACTTGTAGATTCCATTGTGTTCTTTACAATATTTTCCTTCAAGTTGTTAAACTTTTCGAAGGAACCCGCTCTGATACCAATTGAAGAACACAAGCTTATACCGAGAGGGGGGGTGAACAGTATAAGACCTCTTTTTACTTTCTCTATTTAACTTCAACTTCGCAAAGCAATGAACCAATAGCAATATCAAAGCAATGCATAAAGCAACACACAATGAGACACCAATTTTAACGTGGTTCACCCAACATGGGCTACATCCACAAAACTTTTCTCTAAAAAGCTTTCTCAAAGTTCTTTGGGAATCCTTCCCAATTACAATGTTTATGAGCCTCAGCCCAAAGGAGAAACCTTCCCCTACTCAAGTATTTATGAGCCTCTCACCCAAAGGAGAATCCTTCCCCTCCTCACGAATTTATGAGCCTCCTACCCAAAGGAGAATCCTTCCCCTCCTCATGAATTTATGAGCATCCTGCCCAAAGGAGAATCCTTCACCTCAGCTCTGGAAATGATACTTCAGAAGATCACCCTACCTCTTATTCCGCTAGCACATGGAACTCCTTTCCACAGAAGACCTCCTATCCTCAATGCTCAGCCTCAAGAGACCTCTGTCCTCACTGATCACCTCCATAGCAACTCATCAACCTATACTAAACACAGTCAGTCGGTCCAGCACAAGTCTTCCTCACTCTATCAGATCTGTCCCAAGCTCAACTCATAAAGCTTGAACAAATCAATCTCTGCTACACACAAGCCTTCTCAAAGACTTGTCAAAATTATCCTCAGGTTCTTCTCAAAGAACCACTTCAACTCTGTCCTCAAGTCCTCTCTAGGACCTTCCACACAAGTCCTCCCTAGAACCTTGTCCAAATCAGCTCACAAGTCCTCACTAGAATCTGTCCAAATCAGCTCACAAGTTCATCAAGAAAAACTTGCTTAGCATGAACCCACAAAGAGAATTGTTAGAGACCCAATGTGATTCATCAACCTCATAGAAGCATAAAGAGAATTGTTAGAGACTCAATATGTTCTATACTTAACTCCCAATCTCAATCTCAAATCTCATAGAAACATAAAGAGAATTGTTAGAGACTCAATATGTTCTATACTTAACTCCCAATCTCAATCTCAACTCAATCTCAATCTCAAAAGAATAAGATAGATGTAGTATGCTTTTCTCAAGAACATGAAACACAACCCAACAATTGCCAACCATGCAATATCTCATATAACAATGATACTCATGTTCTTTCCACAACCAATATCTTTTCTCAACCAATTAGGGCTTTAACAACAATGCTTATAGACAAGGTTTAACCAACATCATTCAACTCAACATTAACCTTGAAGCATTCAACCAATCACTACATGAAAAGGAAACTAGTAGACATCCTTTTCCCTCCAAAGATATTTGAACAAAACAGCCACCAACATAAATCACCAATGCAAAGAATAACTTGCTCAAATCAATCTCAATGGAGTAAGCCCAAATCATGTATCAAGTAAAGCATTAACTTGATCAAAACAACCTCTATGGAAGCAACTCAACCATCAATCTCAAAACAGCCAACTAAGGGTTTCACCAACTCAAAGCAAGTAGCAAGACTTACTAACATAAACCCTAGTGCAAAAATGCTTCCTCTTCCTCAACCAGAATTATGCATTCACCCAAAAAACTCATCAATGATTTTAATGCATAAACAATCTTCAATATCCAGAAAATGGGATTTACACCAACAAGAATACCTAGTAGACAACCTTTTCACTCCAAACTCAATTTCAGAAAATACACCATCAACAATATACATGGAAGAAGTTGCCCATACCTTTGTTTGAGGAAGAAGAGAATAGTTCTTCAACCTCTTACCAACACCACCCTCAACTTTGCCACCAAGTTAGGGTTAGATCATAAAAGTAACCACAAAAATATTTATTCCATAAAACACCTTATGACTCCAATCCTTAGAAGTCAACTACCAAAAATATAAAGCATACAAACAATATATCCTTTTACACCTTATTTCTCCAAATTAATTAAACCATGCTCAAGGAATAATAGCTTCTAAGCAAATCTCACTCAACAATCAAGCCAAAAATCTCAACCACACACTATCAACCTTATATCTCCAAAGAAGCATTTAACCTTAAAAATAATTTTAAATAAATCTGCCCAACCACTTCTTCTTTAACAAAATGCAGATTTTATTTTAAAAACCTTACCAAAAAAAATGCTTCCAAAAATCGTGGGTCAACAGTGCCTCCGAAAAAATCGGAGCGCAAAAACTCTTCTCACACTCCACGGCGGGAGTCGAACGCTTGACCTCCCTTCAAGCGCCTTCGCAGAACAGTCGTTGCCACTAGGCCAATGGCGCTAGCTTGAAGGCTAGCAAGAGTCTCCTTCTCCTTAACCCTTTGGCGGTGGATAAACGTGGCGAAAAAATGATAGCCGTAGCTTTTACTTCCCAACCTTTGCGCAATTCGAATTTCTTTAACACCATTGCTTTGGACTATAGGTTATGGCTTATATAGCCAAACTTCCATGCTATGCACGACGTCGACGGGAGGATAATTCGAACTTTTTGAATTAATATTATTTTGGCGCCTTCGAAACAACTTTAGGGTTTATGAAACCCTTTTGATTATTTAAAAAATAATCAAAGGTCTTTTAGACCTTAGACCTTAGGTGGAGAACCCATTAAATTATTAAAATAATTTAATCACTAAATCAAATAAATAATTAATTAAAAAACCTTAAAAAGGTTTTATTAATTAAGTTATTTAATTAATAAGTGTCTCCAACCTTTGCATTAAGCCGAGAGTGGTTTTGAGAAAAACCCTTAATGCATCCACCTGGTTTTAATAAAAACCCTTAAACCTGCCATGGTTTTGATAAAAACCTTTTCATCTCCCACATGGAATCTCTCCGAAATCTTCTAGAAAATATTCTTTGGAATCTTCAACCTTTGAAGCCAATAAATCCTCTTGACATTAATGCCAGTTCCTTTTGACATCAATGACAACTCATAGACAAGAAGCTAGGATCTCAAACCCAAAATTGCCAACAATATCCCCCTTTGTCATTGATGGCAAACCATGCTTCTCAACAACACTGAAACTCAAAACTGCTGTATAGAAATCAGCTCCCCCGGACTTGAGGCTCTCCCCCTTACTCATATCTCTCCCCCTTTGTCATCAATGGCAAAGGGTCACCTTTGGGGCTTGGGACTAAGAATGAGCCTCTTAGCTTAGTCCCTCCCCCACCTCCTGTTGAGGTGATTAATTTTGGGGTGGGAGTAAAACTCCCATTAGGCACTGATCTTCATCAGTGTCTATAGCTGCCTTACCATGTCTTCTCTTGTTCTCCTTGTCCATATTCCTGTTCCTGTTCATGTCACTCTTGTTGTTCTTGTTATCATTCCTGTTCTTATCCATGTCTTGATTCTTGTGCCTGTTCATACCCATGTTCCTGTTCCTGTACCTTGGAATTTCAGCTCTACACTGTCTAGCTATGTGACCTTCATTGTTGCACTTATAACAACTAACAATGTTATTTCTTTGAGGCATACCCGATCTTTGACTCCATCTGTTCTGACCAACCCTGTTCCTCGTTATTAGCCTTGCAATAAATAGCCTTGTGCCCAAACTGTTTACAAGAGTAGCAATACCCTTGAAAGAAATTACCACCTCTGAATCTGTCATTTACCTTCCTCACTTGAGTCATGCAATGTGAAGCCATGTGACCAAACTTGTGACAAGCAAAACATCTGCCATTAAACTTTCCTTGATTTGACCTCTTAGGTCCTGTAAACTTTCTCCCCTTTTTTTGATTCCTGTTTTCTGATTCTGTGCATCTATCACTCAAGGACTCTTTTTCTGAAGTACTTTCCTCATCAGAACTCTCTTCCTTTCGGAATCTCTTACTAGATTCCCCAACCTGTTCCATGTGTTTCTTACCAAAACCAAGACCTGTTTTATCTGTTGTCCTTCTTTGATCTTTGATGATTGACTTTACCTTTTTGGTGCTATCTTCAAACCTGTAAAGCTTCTCCTTGTACTCTTTAGTTTCCTCTTTCAAGGAAGCCACTTTCTGTTCCAACTCTCTACACTCAAGAACCTTAGACTCTAACTTATCCTTAAGTTTTTGTGTCTTAGCTATAGAGAAGTCAAGACTTTCTATAAGCTCATCTCTCTCAATACAACATTCATCCAATTTATCATTGAGTCTAGCATTCTTCTTTCTTTCCTTTTTCAAAGCACTAAGAGCACTAACAAGTTCAGCTTCAAGATCTACTTCACCATCCTCTATAACTTCCTCTATTTGTTTGCCTTTTGAAACATCAATGACTTTTTCAGATTTCTTATCACTAGAGGTGCTACCCTTTTCTAAAGCCATACAAAGATCTTCCTCACAATTTTTCGAAGCATCCTCATACATAGTATAACTAGAAATCAATCCATCATTTGTGCAATCATCCTCAAGATGTCCAAAATTTCCACATCTAAAACATTTCATAAGGACAAATCTATGTTTCTTTTCTTCTTCTTTTTCTCGTTAGGAACAACATCTCATTTCCAACATCACTTGAAGAACTTTCACTATCACTACTAGAACACTTACTTGCCTTGTCTAGGTAGAAACTTTTCTTGTGTTTGTGAGAGTACCTCTTTCCTTGATTGCTTTGCTCATCTTTATTCTTCCTTTGATGCCTGTGCCTTTCAGAATCCTTGCTCTTATAATCCTGTTTATCTTCATCACTTTCATCCTTGGCAGCAGTGACAGCTTAGTAGCATAATGACCAAACTTTCCACAATTGAAACACTTGACATATTTCATACCTTTGTGCTTTCTTGAGAACTTGCCCTTCTTGCTGTAATATGCCTCTTCATCACTAGAAGACTCATCACTATCTTGAAGCTCTTTACCCTTGGATTTCTTGGTAGCCTTGAAAGTCGCCTCCTTCTTAACATCAACCTTCACTTGAGTTCTCAACTCAAATGCTGCAAGTATACTATGAAGCTCATCCTTTTTCAACTTATCCAAATCCTTAGCTTCCTCAATAGCAAAAATATTTTCACTAAATCTATTTGGAAGAGACCTCAAAATCTTATCACAAATATCATTTTCAGCAAGCTCAAGACCTAGTTCCTTCATAGAGTTAACAATCTCATCCATACGAAGCATATAGTCACTAATATTTTCTTCATCATTCATCTTGAGTTGTTCAAACATACCTTTGAAGTGTCTCAACTTGGCCTTTCGGACATTTGCATCACCTGTATGAACCACCTTCAACTGTTTCCACATTTCACTAGTTGTCTTGCAGTGAATCACCTTGGTAAGATCTGCCTTCTATAAACCCTTCAGGATTGCATTCATTGCCTTTGAATTGCTATGATGTAGGAGCCTCTCTTCCTTAGTAGAAGGACCATGCTCAGGAATGGTATACTCATCCTCAATCACTTCCCAAACTTCATTTCCAAGAGCCATAAGATGAACCTTCATCCTAGCACTCCAAAGCCCAAAATCTGCCCCATCAAGAATAGGTGTTGCATTACCACTTGTAGATTCCATTGTGTTCTTTACAATATTTTCCTTCAAGTTGTTAAACTTTTCGAAGGAACCCGCTCTGATACCAATTGAAGAACACAAGCTTATACTGAGAGGGGGGTGAACAGTATAAGACCTCTTTTTACTTTCTCTATTTAACTTCAACTTCGCAAAGCAATGAACCAATAGCAATATCAAAGCAATGCATAAAGCAACACACAATGAGACACCAATTTTAACGTGGTTCACCCAACATGGGCTACATCCACAAAACTTTTCTCTAAAAAGCTTTCTCAAAGTTCTTTGGGAATCCTTCCCAATTACAATGTTTATGAGCCTCAGCCCAAAGGAGAAACCTTCCCCTACTCAAGTATTTATGAGCCTCTACCCAAAGGAGAATCCTTCCCCTCCTCATCAATTTATGAGCCTCCTGCCCAAAGGAGAATCCTTCCCCTCCTCATGAATTTATGAGCCTCCCCCCAAAGGAGAATCCTTCCCCTCAACTCTAGAAATGATACTTCAGAAGATCACCTCCTCTTATTCCGCTAGCACGTGGAACTCCTTTCCATAGAAGACCTCCTGTCCTCAATGCTCAGCCTCAAGAGACCTCCTGTCCTCACTGATCACCTCCACAACAACTCATCAACCTATACTAAACACAGTCAATCGGTCCAACACAAGTCTTCCTCACTCTATCAGATCTGTCCCAAGCTCAACTCATAAAGCTTGAACAAATCAATCTCTGCTGCACACAAGCCTTCTCAAAGACTTGTCAAAATTGTCCTCAGGTTCTTCTCAAAGAACCACTTCAACTCTGTCCTCAAGTCCTCTACTAGGACCTGTCCAAATCAGCTCACAAGTCCTCCCTAGAACTTGTCCAAATCAGCTCACAAGTCCTCACTAGAACCTGTCCAAATCAGCTCACAAGTCCTCACTAGAACCTGTCCAAATCAGCTCACAAGTCCTCACTAGAACCTGTCCAAATCAGCTCACAAGTTCATCAAGAAAAACTTGCTTAGCATGAACCCACAAAGAGAATTGTTAGAGACCCAATGTGATTCATCAACCTCATAGAAGCATAAAGAGAATTGTTAGAGACTCAATATGTTCTATACTTAACTCCCAATCTCAATCTCAAATCTCATAGAAACATAAAGAGAATTGTTAGAGACTCAATATGTTCTATACTTAACTCCCAATCTCAATCTCAACTCAATCTCAATCTCAAAAGAATAAGATAGATGTAGTATGCTTTTCTCAAGAACATGAAACACAACCCAACAATTGCCAACCATGCAATATCTCATATAACAATGATACTCATGTTCTTTCCACAACCAATATCTTTTCTCAACCAATTAGGGCTTTAACAACAATGCTTATAGACAAGGTTTAACCAACATCATTCAACTCAACATTAACCTTGAAGCATTCAACCAATCACTACATGAAAAGGAAACTAGTAGACATCCTTTTCCCTCCAAAGATATTTGAACAAAACAGACACCAACATAAATCACCAATGCAAAGAATAACTTGCTCAAATCAATCTCAATGGAGTAAGCCCAAATCATGTATCAAGTAAAGCATTAACTTGATCAAAACAACCTCTATGGAAGCAACTCAACCATCAATCTCAAAACAGCCAACTAAGGGTTTCACCAACTCAAAGCAAGTAGCAAGACTTACTAACATAAACCCTAGTGCAAAAATGCTTCCTCTTCCTCAACCAGAATTATGCATTCACCCAAAAAACTCATCAATGATTTTAATGCATAAACAATCTTCAATATCCAGAAAATGGGATTTACACCAACAAGAATACCTAGTAGACAACCTTTTCACTCCAAACTCAATTTCAGAAAATACACCATCAACAATATACATGGAAGAAGTTGCCCATACCTTTGTTTGAGGAAGAAGAGAATAGTTCTTCAACCTCTTACCAACACCACCCTCAACTTTGCCACCAAGTTAGGGTTAGATCATAAAAGTAACCACAAAAATATTTATTCCATAAAACACCTTATGACTCCAATCCTTAGAAGTCAACTACCAAAAAATATAAAGCATACAAACAATATATCCTTTTACACCTTATTTCTCCAAATTAATTAAACCATGCTCAAGGAATAATAGCTTCTAAGCAAATCTCACTCAACAATCAAGCCAAAAATCTCAACCACACACTATCAACCTTATATCTCCAAAGAAGCATTTAACCTTAAAAATAATTTTAAATAAATCTGCCCAACCACTTCTTCTTTAACAAAATGCAGATTTTATTTAAAAAACCTTACCAAAAAAATGCTTTCAAAAATCGTGGGTCAACAGTGCCTCCGAAAAAATCGGAGCGCAAAAACTCTTCTCACACTCCACGGTGGGAGTCGAACGCTTGACCTCCCTTCAAGCGCCTTCACAGAACAATCGTTGCCACTAGGCCAACGGCGCTAGCTTGAAGGCTAGCAAGAGTCTCCTTCTCCTTAACCCTTTGGCGGTGGATAAACGTGGCAAAAAAATGATAGCCGTAGCTTTTACTTCCCAACCTTTGCGCAATTCGAATTTCTTTAACACCATTGCTTTGGACTATAGGTTATGGCTTATATAGCCAAACTTCCATGCTATGCACGACGTCGATGGGAGGATAATTCAAACTTTTCGAATTAATATTATTTTGGCGCCTTTGAAACAACTTTAGGGTTTATGAAACCCTTTTGATTATTTAAAAAATAATCAAAGGTCTTTTAGACCTTAGACCTTAGGTGGAGAACCCATAGACAAGATTCTTTGGAATCTTCAACCTTTGAAGCCAATAAATCCTCTTGACATTAATGTCAGTTCCTTTTGACATCAATGACAACTCATAGACAAGAAGCTAGGATCTCAAACCCAAAATTGCCAACAGTTTGAAGGGAAGTTAACACAGTGATCCAAACTCTAAGGTAACAATAGATAGATTCAGGATTCATACATGGATATCGTCCAATTCAAAGCATTTAAAAACAATTATATTTTCTTTGTTATAGAGTTAAAAGACATGATATTCCATAAGACCAACCTGTAACTTCTTGCTTGGGTTATATCAGAACGTAACTTGTTGCCTTGCTATCTGTGCAACCTCCATACCTTCTTCTTCCTCTTTGTGATGATGATCCCCATCTTGTCTCAAAAGTATCCTCTTTTTTTGCTATGATGTCTCCTCTCTTTTCTTAACTACGACGTCTCTCTTATCCTCCTCAACTTCCATGCTCATCGTTCGCCTTCACTTCCTCATCTACCCTTGACAGTAGTAGATCATCCCCCATCTTCTCTCCAAGATTCATCATAAATGGAGCTCCTCTTTTTCAAAGTTGGTAGGCGCTCCCATACTCGAACGTGCAACTCGCAGCGTTTGAACTTATGACAAATTTCTTCTAAATCTTTACTTTTTACAATTTAGTTACCTTAGAGGATTTTAAGATAGAATTCTGTCATTGTTTTCTTTTTTAATGTGAAATTTGATTATCTCCTCAATAACCTTTTATCATTTAATAAATGAAAATACTTTTATCATTTAACTAAAACAACTATTTTATAAATGGGACTCTTTTATTATTCAAAATAGTTAATATTTATAAATGAAGCTCTGTTATCACTTTTAAACAATACAACCATTATTTATAATTGAAGTTCCATTGTCATTAAAATAAATCAAATATTATTTTGGAATGAAATTTCCTTTATCATTTAAAATGAAACAAATATATATTATTTTGAAATGAAATTTCCTTTATCATTTAAAATAAATCAAACCTTTATTTATAAATGAAATTCCATTATCATTTAAAATAAATGTTTTCTTATCCATTACTAACATCAAGCTATTCTCTTGAAAGGTTCTAAGAAAAACAAGGAGCTTTTCACAAACAATCAAATTATGCATGCTTTCATTTTCCAAACCATTAATGCAGATAGTGATGAAGTAAAAGACAATCAAACATATGCAACAAACAAAGAGGGAACTTTCCATCAACATAGTTACCTATCTCCCTGAGAATTTACGATAGTTACTAGGCTATCAATCTGGGATCAAGGTGGCTAGTTTTTTTATGATTATCCCTAACCGAATGGATGCCTATATGAAGGAATCCATCCATGTTACCCCCGAGTTACCTTAATCATCACTTCCCCAACCTCAAGTACCTCGCTTCTGGTAAAGGATTCTACTTCTTCCACCCACGAGTATACCTGATCCTACACATTGGTAATTTGTTAGCAGTACCATGTTTCTCAAAATCAAACTAAATATTGCATAGTTGTTCAATTGCACAAAACTAAGTATTAAAGTCTCATCAATTAATACATCATTTTTTATGCCACAAAGTCTGCCACGGAAGGTAATGACAACCATAAACTTACATTTACATGGATTCAATGCTAAGTGAGCATTCATACACAACCGCACGCATTCCTAAAGTGCTTGTAAGAACTCTTCCTTCTTCCCATATAATGATCAATCATCTAGGAAAGCTTTAAATTTTCATATCAACATTTGCTCAAATATATATATAGAATAATCCTTTGAAATGTGGCTAGGGTATTACACAAACCAAATGGCATTCTATTATAAGCATAAATAACATTCTCCACAATGAATGTTATCTTTGGTTTATCCTCTTTTGCAATGATTATCTAATTGTAGCCAAAAAAACCCATCTAGAAATGAGTATATTTCTTGTCTAGCTACCTCCTCCAAGATTGATTTGATCAATCGTTTTGGAAAGGATCCTTTATTGTTACAAAATTTAGACTTCTAAAGTCTACACATATGTGGATATTATTTACCCTAACTTTATAGATTATGGCACCGTCTCATCTTCTCAATTTCTACATTCACCAAAGCTACATACTTAGGGTTCATTATGTATGGCCTTCTCACTAGTAAGGCACCTAGAATAAACTAGATCTGGTGTACGCATATATATGGGGTATTCCTTTCAAATATTTGTATGGCCATGTGAAAACTTCCTTGTATTGTAGGAAAATTTTAAAATTTGTTGCTTTCAACACTGGGTCCCACTCGTATTTGGGATAAATTATCTTTTGTTTTCCTTCCCTCGCAAAGTTTACCTTGACCATACTTGGTCTTTCGTATTTGATATTTTTGGTTCATTCATTGCTCTTGCCACATCTACCAGGTGTGTTGGTTTCTCATTAATTACAACACCACCAACTATATATTTTGCAAATTTCTTAGGGAGCACCATTTTTCTTCTACTTCTACTTTCACCAATATTATTATGGATTTTATTACTCTCCTCTACTTGTATGTAGAGGTAGGTGGACAAAAATATTTCATATTCCTCCATCTTCCAATGGATTAGTCCACTAACAAATCAAACTTCATCCTCACTACATTCCTCTAAGTGCAACATTCATTCCTCATTTAGTTCATTATGTGCTTTTTTCATCTAAACAATTGCCTAACTCATCAGTCGTCACAATATCTTTACTTACCATCTAATTCTTCAAATTAGTCATATATTTGTGCTACCCTTTCTTGAATGTAATCCTATCCTTTTCCCAATTGTGATTAACTTTGGCCATTTGTAGTCATCCTTTTCTCAACAATGTATCATATGCCAATTTTTATATCGTTATCACAATGAAGTCTATGATAAATTCTTGATCCACAATCTTTAAATTTTGAACCATTAAGACTCCCTTGATTTGAATATATTGGTCCACAACGTATAGCTTAAAATTTGGTGACCATAGAAATCGATCCCCAATATCTTTCTAGGTTTTCTTTAGTAGCACATTAACACTTGATCATCCTTTCATAATAACATGCATCAATTTATGGTCTAATATCTTAATATGAATCAATGTTAGATTCTTTCCAATATCAATCTTTTGGTAGGATGTACAACTCCATTGATTTTCTTAGCTACAATTCCTTTCCTATTGTTGCATATAGCATTGGTATGGCGCTAAATAAACTTACAACTTTTACTTATACTAAAGTATTTAATACTTGCACTACTAGTTCTTAAATTGATGCTTTGTCGTCTAGCCCTAATGGCTTCTTTAATTTCTTTTGATCTAGTAATCACTCATGATTAGCTTTTCTTATGTCCTCCTCTATTGCTTATTGCGCTTCTTGTCATCTTTATTTTTCTATGGTAGGGTTGGAGTATTGATCTTTCTTAGACTATCCTCATGTAACAACCAATATGTTGTTCTCTTTCTATTCTAGAGAAGGATCCTCAATGTCAAGAAAGTTGACATTCTATGAGTTACTTGCACTAGCTTTGTTCAGATAATTTGTCTCCTTGTGATTGCCCAATCCACACCATTTGCACATATCTATTGCATTATTTTCTATTATTCCTCCTATTTGAGGCTTCGGATAGTTTTGGATAAAATGTTTGCACTCTTGGGAGTTCCTACATTGGATAATAGGTCATATTTCCAGATAATATTGCAATTGGCTTTGGCCTCATTTTTATTACCTTGGTACTATTTTCCTACCCAACGGTTGTTCTTATAACCATCGCTAGTTGTGCCTTGTTCATTTATTGAAATATTTATTTTTTCTCTTCCTCATCTTATACCATCATTGTTTGGTGTCTTGCACCTCTTAATTTAAATATAAAATGGTCAATCACATCACCTAGTACATCACATATATTACATTATGTACTTTTTGAATAGTTGACATTTGTGTACCCTTCAAACTTACAGTCTGAGCACCATATATCCTTCTTATTTTTTCTTCCTTCACCTTTTACTTCTTTAATCATTCTATTAAATTCTCTTTTCATCAACTGAATTGCAATATGCAATTCTTCTTTATCATTGTCAAAGTCCTCACTTCTAGTATGACTTCCTATTTTGGTTATTGTTTTCTTTGCTTCACCTTTAAAATTCATCATCATCTTGTATGTTTTATTATATATCAAGCAGGGTATATTTCTCATATTTTTCCTATATTGGGGAAGTAGCCCATTGATAAACCATCACTTAGCCATGCCATCCACTAGTTTCAACTCCATTTTATTTGAGTTGCTTCAGCCATCAGTTGTAAGTCTTAATGTCTTCATCCTTATTTTGATTTATAGAACATATTTCAATTATAATCTCTATATCATCTCTTAAAGGTCATAATTACTTCTTGAACTTATCTACCAATTTTTCCCATTTAGTGAAGGGTTTTGTGGCTTCTCTTTTCAAGTACCATCTATTTTGATTCCTCACAACGTGGTAGGAAATAGTTGTGACCATTCCTTGGGTTTTTGTACCCCATTTGCTTTCCATATCATAATGAAAGTGCCTATTTGCCTTGCACTATTTTCTTTCCCTTCTCCTTTCAAGGGTGGGCACTTTCGTTTGCCTACTTTATTTGCAATATTAGCCATTGGTGAGTGATTATCCTCTCTCACTTCTTTGTCACTCAATGATTGTTTAGATAGCGCTTTAGCCCAATGTGCTTTCATTGGTGGTTCTCTACATGTTTTGTTCTAGATTCTTCAGTCCTATGCACCTTAACAACTTGTAGTGTCTCTTGAGATTCTGTATTTCCTTCAAATAACATCCTATCGAACTATAGTGCACTTCTCTTCATGACATTCTTCATAAATACATAAGCAGCAGATTTGGCCTACTTGCTCAAACACTCATATGCAGTTGCTCTAGTGTTTGACTCTCATCCTCTACACTCCTTAGAAAACTCCTCCTCACTCACATATTACCATCCACTCTTCATCTCCTTGTGCATGCTCCACATTGACATCCTCACTTACATTAATGTTTTATTTAGCTATTTGATGTAATTCTCCTTGCACCTCATTCTCCATTGTTAATAACAATGTTTGCCACCTTTTATTATCCTCCTCCTAAGGACTCCATACTCATTCAATTATTGGTTCTTCAATTTTATGAAATTGTATCCATTGGTCTCTTCTTTGAGAAATCCTTGTACTCCTTATTGGCACTTAACTTTCTCTATGACCTCACATTCCACATCCTCACAATATTATATCTATCATTCACATATTTTTTTCATGTTCTACTCTTCCACTAAATTAACCCTTCTCGCTCTAACAATTATAATGGTGCCAAATGTAGCATGAGTGGTGAGATTCTTGATAATAGAGAAGTGGAATGACATACTTATGAGTTACTCAATACCATAGCCATAAGAATTTCCTTGTAGTTATACAATATCATGATCATGATATGGTATGATCTCACTTGCATGGTGTCGTCTTGTATGCTATAGTACAAGATAATTTTTAACATGTGATGTCACAACACTTTGAAAATCAATCCTTTCATACGATAGCAATTGTATGGTAGTCATACATACAATGCTTTAGTATGCTCCAAGCAATAGTATAGTAATCTCCGACTACAACATAAGCATCATATGGCAAAGCCCTCGTGTGGTCTACAAAAAACCAACTGATAAGTATTCTTCCATGGAAATTATACCTTGTAACCTATAGTTATGAACAATATCTACTACAATACAATATGCAATCACACTAAAATACTCAATATAAATATAATGCAATCAAACTATAATAAAATTATAAATGACATCAACGTATTGGCATTCAAGTGGTATTTGCAGTACACAATAATGGCAGACTGTAATATCTATAATTATAATAGATAAGGTTTCTCTCCTCAATGTGCCCACAATAGACTTGTATACTCGTAGGATAGAGCAATGGCATAGAATATCTTACAAATTAAGGAGGGGCTTCTATTTATTACCTATCCTGGTCATCGAACTCAATGGTATCTAGGATAGCATATCCAACCACCACCTCGAGCGTATTATATATTCATATATATACTCTTTATGCATATAGTCTATTTGCAATTTATCATAAAATTACACTATATTGTCAATTTATCGACACTCATGTCATTACATATGCCTTTCATTTAATTTATATTTAACTTTCATTTCCACGCATTTATTTACATTTTCATTTCATTTGTATTTCAAAAAGTCTAACACAAAACTATACATTTTCTACTTCTTATTTTTCATCTAGGAAATTGCTACTTTGTTGCCTATAGACGTGGACATTTGAAATTAATGACATTGGGATAGGCATACAAACTTGTTAAATTATAGTAGAAGCATAAAAATAAAATAGAAAATAGGAGGACCAAATAACAATAATCAAAACACTAAGTACCAACCAAAGAAAGGAAAAAGTGACTCTGAAGAATCAAAACAAAGGGAGTTAGCAATTATCACAAGAAAAGAATCCACCAAAGGCCAACACTAGAAAATGATGTGATTATCACAAGAGCAACCAACATTTGAGGGAGGTGTATCAATCAATTCAATCATTATTTATTGAGTTGCAAATATCTACATCTATTGTACCACCACCTCCAAATCCACAAGTTGAGGATAGAGGGAAGCATATCATGGAAATCAAATCACATGTGACCATTGTGTTAGATAATTAGTATCACAATACTTGAGGGAAAATTGAAGAGACAAGATTTGGAGAGTCACAATTGAGCTCCGTTAGAAGAAGGAACACCAAGAGTCTCTTAGATCATAAGAGATATCATATTATATAAACCCATGTACATGTTTTGATAATGGTTTATTGATTCTTCCAAGGTAAGTCCACTTTAGTTCATGCTCATACCATCATTGGTATCAAAGCAATTTTTTTTGAGGATATGCAATATTAAAATATATACATCCTCCACCTTTCATATTTCCCCTCTCCCATCTACCACAGTTCCCTTCTTGTCCCCCTTCCTGCAACTACATTCAACCCCTTTGTCTGCTCAATCCTAATCTCCTTCATTTTTGTCAAAAAGGTTGTTATTTGAATCTGAGTCCTAGGACTTGTTTAGTAAGTTTTAACAACCAACAATATATATTACCAACCATAGGGGCTTGATTTTTTGTGGAAAACTCATGTGGTGCTAGAGCAAGCTCAATTTTTAGTTTATAGGTATTTCTTCATTTTTCTTTTTGACAAAAGAAAGAAATGAAGGGTTAGAGGATCGTCATGTTGATCCCTCAAACTCCCTACCATAGTGGTACATCACCACCTCCTCCACTATTGTAGCCACATTCAATTTTATAATTCTTTGCTCTTGTCATCCTAGTCTCAAGTGAATGCAAATATATAAGTCATTTCTGATAAATCTTGACATCTGCTCGCTCTTGACCAGTGCTACATCCCACAAAATCAGGATGAAAAATAATCTCGTAACTTAAAAGAGTCTAGATATGGAAATCATGATCCATAGAGAAGTCTTCTATGGCCATTATTTTTAAATGTTCTTAGAGTCATCACTTTATTCTTAGAAACTTTATGACATCCACGTGAAATTGTGTGTCGAAGTGAAATAGTTTACTAAAGAAGACATGGTCATTCTATTGCATGCACATGAAAAACACAGTAAAATGCTCGTTTATGGTGTAAAAAATATTACCACATGGCAGAATGAAACACGATGATTCTTCAAAGGGGAGGATTCACTAGTTTAAGACAAAGTTGATAGTTGATTTCACTAGTGTTGGCATGGCATCATAATGGATAGCAAGCAGAGGCTTTGGTACTTTATAGGAAGAAGTCTCAAGTTTGATTCTCTCCTTTTTAAAAATTGATTAAAAAATACTCTTCTAAGTTAAAATCATAATATTTATTTTCTTACATAAAGTATTAAAAATTAGAGTTGGTATTAAAGGAAATACCCCTTAAAATATTATTGCAATTTCCTATAGTTCTTTAAAAAAATCAAAATTAGACTATAGTGAATATTTGCATAATGAAAAAATGGGAGAAAGTCAAATTTTGATTTTGTAAATGGATGCATTTTATGGTTATTGACACCTTCAAGTCATTTACTTCACAGTTTGTGTACTTTGTGTTTCTTTTAACACATGCTTAAACCACTCACAACATTCAGTATCAATGACACCTCTAACATGCGTTTACAAGTAAATTTGTTGTGTTAAGCTATTGTCTATAGCCTAATAAAGTTGTCAATGTCTAGGAATCAATCCTATAATCATCGAGGACAAAATAGAACATATTTTTATGATTCCTTCTGTCTATTTTTTAGCCTATTCATCACTATCACTAGACGTAAATATTGAAATTGAGAAATTCCAAGTATATAGGAAAGTTACACCCACATACAAAGATTTCTCTTTAAAAAAGTGTCATAGATAGGGTGAATCCATTTTTGTACTACCTTGGTACCACATATAATTCTCTTTCATGTACCTTAAGGCCTTTCTTACATCCAACTATGCATATAGAGAGGACTAGCTTCTTCCACATATTGACGAGTATATAGGAAGTGAGGGTATATAAAAATGATCGATATGTCAAACTAGTGGTATATTGAAAGGGGGGCCATTTTGGGAGACATAAGGAACCCTCACCATGGACCCAAATTTTGTACCTTGGAAGACTAATATGAGGACCATCCTAGTTGTTGAGAAACTCTAGGACATAGGCAATAGAAAAGAAACTCGACTTGAAGAGTATGAAGACCAACAAAAGCTAGATGAGGAAAATTCCAAGGCACTAATTCTTATCACACTTTGCAACAACCCCAATATAGTCATGTTAGCTAATTATTTTCATCTTAGGCCATAGATTTAATTGGTTGGCCCTTGATAGTTAAGGTTAGGTTATTATTAATTTCATCTATAAATAGGAAGAATATTTTATTAGTTTTGATCATCGAATAATTTGGATTTAAGTTGTCTCGATGCATATATGAGACTTCACTCTCTCAAATGGCTATGATACTTTGCTCTCTCCAAGTGGTTGTGGATTTGCTATTGCAATAATTTATTTTTTCTCATGGCAATTGATTGCATATTGTTCATGGCATTTGAATTTGAATTATTATTTTTTATATGCTTTTAATAATAGTTCAATGTTAAAGTGTTGCAAATATTAAATATTTATGTAGTATTGTAATAAGTGGTATCAAAGCATGATTCTAGAACCAATGAAAATTAACAAATATATTCGATGCCCTAAAAATAAAATTTTCAATTTTTCGTAAATAAACAATAGTTTTCAAAATATCTCTTTCAAAACGATACAATTAGTTTCTAGGAATTAATTAGGTTTGTTTAATTATTCAGCTCAACTCCCCTCCCTCCTTTATATTAATAAGTGAATTTAATTTAATTTGATTGTTTTTCTTAGATTTGGCTAGTGTGAGAAATCCCTACGACCGATGCTCAGGGTTGGGCATCCCCATCCCACCATGACCTCTCACAAGGGGGAGAGTTGAGCTTACCAATAGGGTATTTAACACAACCACACAGACACGCCACAGTTTGAACCTTGGACCTCCCGAAGAAGAGCCAAAGCTCGAATTGTTGCATTGTCCTCCCATAAATTTAATTTGATTATTTTTTTCTTCAAAATTTAATTTGATTATTAATATAGAGCAAGCATCCCCTTTTCCATGATTTCATATTTTAATTTTTTTTAATTATTAAACCCTCCACTTTCACATTTCATTTTTAATTATTAAATAACCCCTACTATTTATCTTTTTGTTATTCTTCCCATGCATTCATGGTTTCAAATTTCATTTTTTTAAATTATTAAACCCCCTCATTTTTTTAATTATTAAATTTCATCCAACCCCACCCGCTCCCACTCTTTCTCGTGTTGATCTTATTAATTAATCACTAGTCATGCTCTTTCTCATTTTTAAATCATTTTTCCCTAAATAAAAATATTATTTAAATAAACTTTTTATTTAAAAAATAAAGAAAGAAATTTTAAAAAATAATAATAAAATATATATATATATTGTGTGTGTGTGTGTGTGTGTGTGTGTGTGTGTGTGTGTGTGTGTGTGTAAAAACAAGAGGAAGATGAGAGTATCCTATGCCATCATATCCTTGTAGGAAACATAATTTTCGGTGTTTTTTTCTTCAAGTTGTGAGTGCATGAATGAATTGCTAATAATATTGGTTGAGCACAAATCAACGGTCGATTACAACGGATGATTACATCATAGAATGTGTGTATGAGCAAAAAAACGCACCAACCTAGAATTCTTCGGAAGCATTACAACTTCCTTTACTATCAATAGTTTTGATTAATGTCTTCTTTATTCTTTAAATGCCACGGCTTCTCCCCCACCTAACACATCTGGTTATTCTTCTCCTACTATTGACCCTGCCCCCACTACTCCTCCAAGATATTGACCCTAGTTTTTATCAATATATTTCATAATAAGAAAAATCAGTTGCTTTCGTTGTCATTATCTTGAATAATCAACAAAATCTTGAATAAAATTAAAATAGTCCTAGTTTCATCCACTAATATGCCTCCTCTTGTATAAGATTCACTTCAAAATTTTGGGCACTAATCATTGACCATTCATTGAGCACCAAATATTAATGTTCTTCCACAACAACCACCTAGTCATAATCCTTCAGCTTTTGGCTCTTATGACCTAGGTTTTTTTGTAATCTAATCTCCCTAGTAGGTAGTGCTTCGAATTTCCTAGAATCACCTCATGATGTTAAGGTTTCTCACATTAGCATTCCCACCTTTAAAGGTGTCAACCCTTAAGGATGGTTGACCAAAATGGAAGGCCTTATCCGTTTGCACCATATTCCGAAAGCATGATGTGTCACATTAGCATTTAAATTGGGTGCCCAGGCTTATCAATGGTGTTATGGTAGCTTCATGAACATGGTGGCCCTCTTTTATGGCCTAACTTCAAGGAACAATTTTTTCAAAGGTTTGATAAGGGATCTTTCACGTCATGTGTGGTATGTCTAATGTAAACTAAGCAAACAATAATAGTGGAAGACTATTGCTCTTAGTTCACAAGTATCCTCATCTATACCCAATAATTGAGTCAGCAGTGGTGGTCTTTGCCTTTCGATATGGTCGTAAAGATAAAATTTGAAAGGAAGTCAACATGCACACTCCTTATACTCTTGATGATGCACAATGTATAGCTCTAGCGATAGAATAAAATCCTCAAGATTTTGGTCCTCCACATAGACATGATTTCATCTCCCATCATCCTTACCACAATTTTGAGTATTCCATAGGATTTTTCTATTTCAAATACCATTCACACCATCCCCAAGATTAGACCTATGAATAATGTCATAACTTTCTCTTGGAATATGGAGACACATTTGATTTTGAGGATGAGGATTCATTATAGCATGAGGAATTGACAAAACAAGGACAACAACCTGCAAAATGGTGGTATAATAATTCTTACCATGTTTTCCTTAATATTTCCCCATTTGAAGCATTGTTTGGTTAAAAACATCCATCAATAATAGACTATGTTCTAGGATCTTTGAAAGTTGGCTAAGGAGATGACTTGTAACAAAAACAATGAATTGTGCTTCAATTTCTTAAGGATAATTTAACCCAGGCCAAGAACTGTATGAAGCAACAATAGGATTCACACTATTCTAAACAACTGTTTTTTATTTTAAATGAGTTTGCACATGTTTTTATGAGGGGTCATGGTCCTCTCATACTAAGTGGGATTTGAACCTTGAACCTCTCAAAGAGAGGCCAAAGCCCTTACCACTATAGTAAGCTTGTAGTTGTTCTAAACAATAGTTTAAGATAGGGGATATGGTATTTTTATGCCTACAACCTTATCAGAAATTGTCCTTAAAGACCAAGTCTATTCAAATGTTGGATCCTTGATTTTATGATCCCTACAAGGTAATTTGATTACTGGTGAAGTAGCATACTAGTTGGAGCTTCCATCATCTTCCTACATCCATCCAATTTTTTTATGTATCATGTCTCAAATAGGTTATTGGTCAAAAGGTGCAATCCTAGATAGAGCTTCCATTACTTAATGAAGAAGGTCAAGTCACTCTTCAGCTGGAAGTAGTATTACAGTCTAGATTTCATCATCTTCGATCTCAACATATTTAGGAGTTTCTCATCAAGTGGAAGGTTCTTCTAGAAGATGTCACATGGGAGCTTGAGAGTATTTTCTAGTATTTTCCATATTTAAGGACAAATATTTTCTGAAGGGAGGAGTCATGTAGCAGTCCCAATATAGCCAAGTCAGCTAATTATTTTTATCTTGGGCCATAGAATTTGTTAGTTGACCCTTAATAATTAGGGTTAGGTTATTATTGATTTCATCTATAAATAGGAAGAATATTTTATTAGTTTGGATCATCAAATAATTTGGATTTAAGTCACCTCAATGCACATATGAGACTTCACCCTCTCAAAGTGGCTATGAGACTTTGTCCTCTCCAAGTGGCTATGGATTTTCTATTACATTTATTTATTTCTAAATTTGATATTTGCATATTGCTCATGGAAATTGATTGCATATTGTTCATGGCATTTGAATCTGAATTATTATTGTTTGCATGCTATTAATAATAGTTCAATGTTAAAGTGTTGTTGTATATATTAAATATTTATGTGGTATCTTAACACACTTGGTATAGCAGATGAAATTCAACCTCATATTAGTGAAGAATAAGTAGCCAAGGAAACATGGGATATCCTTTCTACTATTTTGAAGGGAGAAATCAAGCCACAATTCTTCATCTTCAATCCCAACTTCATACATTAAGGGCTTAGGATGAAGAATTTATTGAGCAATTTCTTCACCGAGTTTTTGAATTGAAAGCAAGACTGAATACTATGGGAGAAACGATAGAAGATAAAATATTAGTATCCATTATACTTAGAGCTCTCCCAAAATCATTTCAAATGCTAATTACTTCTTTGCAAGTATCAAATAGAAAGGTGTCCTTTGAAGAGTTGGTAAATAGGTTTCAATAGGAGGAAGCAAACAATCAATTAAAGGATCAATTGTCAAAAAATGCACCCATATCTACAAAGAAACCATAAAAATTTCCTTCCTCTTCTTCATTATCACAAAAGCAATTTTAAAAACAAAGGTATTATTATATTTGTGAAAAAATACATGATATAAAGTATTGTAGATACAATTCTATGACTCAAGGGGATCAAGTCCATAAAACTCCTCAAAAGAAGTCATGGTACAGGCCAAAGTAGCAATAATGGCATGTTGCACATGAAGAACCACAATCATACTGCAAATTGGATTTTTAACTAGCATACAAGGTATTTACGTTTAAGGCACTGAGAAAACCAAGGGATGAAATTTAGTACATTGATTCAGGGGCTAATAAACATATGACTAGAGATAAATTGTGGTTTGATTCTTTAAAATCCAAAGATGGGAAACCAATCATAGTTGTTGATTATAATACCTATTAGTTAGAGGAGTAGGAAATGTTCCTATCAATTTGACTAATGGCAAATGCATAATTGAATATGTACTATATGTACCTACATTAGCAAACAAATTTTATCTATTTCAAATATGTTGGATCAAGACATGGCAGTTATTCAAATTTGTTAATAGCAAGAAGTATTTCATAACAAAAAATGACAAGTTTGTTGTAACTAGTTCCTATAAGAATGGTTTGTTTTCCCTCGATGTATCATCTCCTAATGTTACATTGTTTACTACCATGATAGATGCTACCTCACTCTGGCATAGGAGATATGGACATCTAAGTTCAAGATACTTATTCCAACTAATTAAACATCATGTGTGATGGGCACCAGAAATGTTCATTTTATATACATTTTTAAGGGGCATTGTTATTGGTTTAATTAGCATTAGAAATGTATTTTTATATAACTTATGCATATAATTGATAGAAAGTGCAGTATTATGCTTGACTGGTGTTTTTAGTGGAAAATATGTATAAATGTAGATTTTGCTACTAATCTAGTGTTTTCCAATCTACATCCCACTTGGACCTGGCATTGTGATAGGCAATGCCTTGATCCCATACATTTGGAGGCACCTTGATGTGCAAGAAGACGCCTTGATGCCATGCATTGGAGGTGCCTTGATGAGGAAGTAGGCGCCTACTTGATGGCGCCTTGATGAAGAAGTAGACGCCTTGATGGCGCCTTAATGAGGAAGTAGGTGCCTTGTTGAAGAAGGTGCCTTGATGAGAAAGGTGTCTTGATCTCAAGTAGGTACCTTGATATGACCAAGTTCACATTGACAGGTTGACCAATGGGCTAAGGAGGTTGTTGCACGTGAAGACAAAGGAGAAATATTATAATCATGCATTATTATTAAAATAGAATAAAACACTTGTATTATTGTCCGATTAGCCGATTGACTTTATAAAGTTTTTAAAAGCATTATTTTAGGATTTTTTTGTTACGTACATCTAAGGATTCTTATATTTATCCTTCTGGTGAACGGACATACTTTCAACAACAGAATAATACCTGTGTATGAACCGATTGTAACAAATCACGTTACGTGATTAAAAATAGACCAATCTGTTATTGTCACGAGATCTGACTGCATCTTATATAAGAACGTAGGCCAGATGAATGAAAGAGAGGATCAAATACATAGAAGTTATTTTATTTTATTTTTTGTATAATTTATTAAGAGTTGCAAATACTCTTATTTGCTTAAAGCAAGCTCTATGTAATTAGTCGGACGGACTATCTGCAAGAGCTTGGGCCCACTCCCTACAATAGTCCTCCCCTATTTTATTTTTGTTATTTGTTTTCTATAGATTAGATTTATTGTTTTATTTCCTACTTTATTTTAATTTAGTTGTGTGTTTTATTTTCCTACATTTTAATTTCCTGTAATTTTATTTTCAGCACTTTAATTTTAGTTTGTAATTTATTTATTTATTTTTCTGCACTTTATTTTATTTGGTTTGGTTGAAATCAAAATGCACAAACATTCCCCACCAAATTAAATAGGTACAAAAGGATTCATTCCCCACACTGCAGGCATATACTGTGCATGACACTCGTAATTTTACGGACTTACCGGATTGACAATTTATGGAAGAGAAATGATTATTTTCTAAACATAATTTATGCTCACCATTTTGGCGTCGTTGTCGAGGAGTGTCAAAACTATAGTGTTAAGATCCACAAGTCAGTTAAAAATTCAATTTCAAATTACCTATAGATATTTTTTTTGAGAAGCATGAGTCCACTAAGGGCCTTTTTATAGAGATAAAACAATTGTCGGCACAACCAGAGCCAAATACCATAGGCAATGGTTTAAATTTACCAGCTTCTCAGGTAAATACAAGAATGAACCCGATGTACCATATTAAGTGTAGAAATAAGGAATAATTTGTGTTGTTGAAAAAATTAGAAAATCATGTAATGAAGGATTTTCATCGTATCTTGAATGGTTTCGAGAAATCAAAGAAATAGCACAACCCAGGTCTGATATAGTTGAAAATCTTTAGGGATGTGTTTTTACATAAAAATTGCAGGCTTAACAATTCTCAACATATTGGTAAATTTTTAACGATGACATTAGTAGCAAGAAAAATGATAGAGCAGAATTTAAAAAGAACATCTTGTTATGGAGTATGCTCTTCACTTGCGCTTAAGGCAACCTAGTGAATCAAAAACTAGCACATATTTTTAAAATACTGCTATGCCATGTTTTCTCCAAAATGCCAGTCCGCAGATAGTCATTTGCCAACCTGCACATTTTTCCAATAAGTTGAAAAAAATTGGTTTTGAGGCCATGGAGGAAGATGCTCTTCTCATGCTACAACATACCAAACTAGTTGATAAAGAAAAGGATGATTTTGAGAGACTAGTTTAGTTGTAGGCATGGGGGGAGACCCCACCTTCACTATTGCCACCAACAACACAATGAACGTTGTTCACAATGTTCACACAAAAATAAATCTCTTCTGTTGAAAAGGCTCCAAGTTAAAGTGTAAATTGAAAATAGAGATTGCTACTTGCTGGAAGAGAGTATCCTTTTTCCCCAGGACCAGCTTGGTCTAGAAGGGGAATGAGAAATCTCCAACCATTAGCTAAATAAAACAGGGGAGGAGCCTGAAAGTAATCAAATGTCAATTATCTGCAAGAAGGCCACATGGTGCCTAAGCATGATAAATCATATGAATGGAGCTCGTAGTGGCTAGAAATAAACAACACATAAGTCTCAATGATGTGCCTCATGAAAACGTCAGACCTGAACACCCGACACATACTGCAAATGATGATGGGTAGATGTGTTTCATTTTCACCCTCACTCCAATAAACAAACCAAAGGATCGCAGTATATATGGGATCAAGCTTTATTGTTGATATGTAGAGGAATTCCCATCGAATTTTTTTTTTGGTAAATAAAAGTCTTCATTAATTACCGGGTTTTGCAGGTTAACCCAAAACCTATTACAATATCCAGCCTTCTGCTGGGATTGTAGATCCTAGTCATCCTTGAAACTTTCTTACCAGAAATTGTGTTGAATCCCCTAAAACACCTTACTAACAAAGCACACCCATACTTAAAAATAATTGTAAACATTGCTTACATTGACAGGAATTGAATTTTGGAACTTTGCACTTGTGAAACTTGTTGTTGCCCATTTCCTATTCTCTGTCGGAATCTTCCAAGGCTTACACCCTGTTACCTTCATTTCCAATTTGGTATGATTTAGAGGGAAACCCCATAGTTATTACCAACTCCATGGGGAAAGAACACCCATTCATCTTAAAGGGTAGGTTTCTTTTCATGACTAATAATGTTTTCCACTTCACGTGGCACACCTTGCGTCCATGTCACCAAACTACCAACATCAACACCTATGTTGGCTAATTTGTCAACTGACCTGTTGGCCTCACGGTACACGTGACGAGCCCTATTGTTCTGTCTTGCCACAAAAAGGATCCTCACTTCATGGATGACTCCCTCGATTCTCCATGGAGGAATTCCCATCGAATTTGACCAAGAATCATGCTGATGAAAAAAACACGTAGACGGTTTTTTGTTTTGCACATGTATGGTCTGCAATAGTAAAATGCAATTGGTTCTTATTGCTTTAATTCTACCTGCGAAGGAAATATTTTAGATCAGGAGATCTTTTTGATTCGGACACGTGTATCAAGGTTGTATAAAGTCTAATCAATTTAACAAAAAATGTGACATGTTCAGGAGCACATGGTGATAAAATAATGATGCACAAAGGTTAATCCCTGCGATGCATTCGAAGAAGTTCAATGCTCTTGAGATACGTCAAAGCATGATTTAAATATTTTTATATGTGTTATTGATGAGAAGCTTGGTGTTTCAAAAGTTTGGAGTTGTTGGCTATCATAAATCCTCTAATAGTGGTATATGGAACGCAAAATTTTTGCACACCAGGCTACATAGTTACCTGGTTGGACCCTTCAAAGATATCAATTACGGCCTACGTGGCCTCCAATTTTTAATGCACAGTGCCAATATTACAGTTTTTTATGACAAGCATTTCATTCTGTTAAAATATGTGGGAAAAGAAAATACAGAGAAGACAGAATCTCACTATGGTGGAGGAGAATGCCAACTTTGCAAAGAGATGGTGAGGATCTGAAATCATGGAGAAGTTTGTTGTCACAGTGAAAAGAGTTCATTATTTCTCACAAACAGTTTGGTGGAGAAGACGTTCCAATACACAACACATTCAACCAAATTCCCAAGATGGATCATTGACAGTCCTCCAGCTTGGCCACCTAATTTTAAAGTCACCAGCTCCAATTGTTGTAGTTGACTTTTTGTTCTCTGATGCAGATGATTAAGAAAAAAAAATTAGTTAGAATTTTATTTTAATGCCTTTAGTTTATATTTTTCTTTTATGTTTTGCAGGACAACATGAAGTGCGATATAGACGAATAAGGAGATGTCAGTGAAGATTTTGTGAAGTGATATTTATATGTGGAGTGACATTAGCATGGGGGAGACCCCATACCATACCAATAGTTTTGACGAATGTTCACACATTCGTTAAATAAAGAAAAAAAAAAGAGGATACACAAAAAAAAATTGATGAGGCACCTTGACGCCTTGATCAAAGGTACCTTGATCCACAAGTAGGCGCCTTGGTCAAGGGCGCCTTGATCCATAAGTAGGTGCCTTGGTCAAAGGCACCTTGATCCATAAGTAGGCACCTTGGTCAAGGGCGTCTTGATCCACAAGTAGGCGCCTTAATCCATAAGTAGGCGTCTTGGTCAACAAGTAGGCATCTTGGTCAAGGGCGCCTTGGTCAAGGGCACCTTAATCCACAAGTAGGCGCCTTGGTCAAAGGCACCTTGATCCACAAGTAGGTGCCTTGATGCCATACATCAAGTGAACCTTGATCTATAGGGAGGCGCCTTGATCCACAAGTAGGTGCCTTGATGTCATACATCAAGGGCACCTTGATCTATAGGAAGGTGCCTAGATGTCATACAGTTTAGAGGTGTCTTGATCCATTTCTAGCACCTATGCGGTTCGATGGCACAAAGGAGCGAATGAAAAAAAAAACGCATGGAACCTATCTTGCTTAACATAAAATTTCTTTTTATTTTTGCTTTTGCAGGTACGGTGCCTGCATGCAAGCTATAGGCATCCTGAGAGCCAAGGCCTAATAGGCATGAATTGCACCAAACTGCATTTTACTACTTTCTAGTTTACAATGTTTTTTGCAGGGACAACGCCTACATGCAAGCTATAGGCATCTTGAGAGCCAGGGCCTAATAGGCATGGATTGTGCTAAACTACATTTTATTTTTAGTTTTTCTCATTTTTCTTTTGCAGGTGAAATGGCCTGATTGTACGAAAAATAGGCATCTTGGGAGACAAGGCCTAAACCGGCTCAACATCCATGAACCTGCACATTTTTTAGGACGTAGAAATTTGATTGTTTCTATTCGAAGGAGATAGTCCCTATTCGAGCATGGACGTGGGCATTAATTCCCCACAAAGGAAAAGATACCCATATCTATGCTTGGACGAAGTAGATGCTAACGCAAACACATGAAGAAAAAATTGGAGGACCTGATCAACCCTGCAACAGCAACTGCTAACTTTTCAACACCAAGAAGGCGCCTTGATTTCATGCATTCTTGGGCACCTTGATGTCCAAGAAGGCACCTTGATCTCGTGTATTCTCTATCTCTAGCGCACCTTGATGCTCATCGATAAGATACGCTTAAGTTCTATGAGAAGTCAAAAAAAAAGCCTTGTGGAGAATCTAACAAGCTGGGAAATAAAATAGTACTAAAAAAGAAGTTGCAAGCCTTCCTTGAGAAGAGAGTTGCAGACCCACTTTATACCCAGAAGTGCTCAAACTTCTTCTCCCTAGGATGGGGGTGCATGTTGTTCAGTGTGGGACCTGATGTTCAAAGGGTTGCAAACCTATTGCATAGAGGGACCTATTACTAGCGACGAGGGCATCACCAACTTAAGTGGGGGAGGATATGGGTGAACCTGAATCTCCTACAAATAAAAATATTCTATTGATAAGACTCCTAGTTGAAATGCAAATCAAAAACAGAGCTCTATTTTTTGCTATTTGTTGGAAGAGAGTATCCTCTTTCCCTAGGACCAGCTTGGTCTAGAAGGGAAATGAGAAATATCCAACCAGTAATAGCAAAATAAAATAGGGGAGGAGCGTGAGCTAGTGTCCATATTTGATGGTAGCACGCTCACCCTTAAATGGAGAACTGTCATTGCATGGCAACACCAACAGAAGAGGGCTCAAATTGAAGCTTAAAGAAAAACAGTGGTAAATTATGGTTGTGATGCTAGACTTGTTAAAGTCCACACCTACAAAAAGAATGCCTTAATAGGTAAAATTGAATACAGTGTAGTTGTATGTGCAACAAAGTTCCCCTGCCTATTTTCATCAAGAATATGGCACTTACTTTCATAAAAAAGAATTCCCCTATTTTCTAGACATAATTTCCACTAAAAGGCGATGCATGACCCACGCAGAATAATTGGACCTCGACATTATTTGCTTGAGGAGAACACCACAGAAAGAATTCCATGGTTTATTTATTGTTCTCTGTTAGCAATACAGATGGGCATAAAAATTTATATTTTCTATTTTACCTTTTTGAATCTGCGTAGAAAAGATCCGTCAATGGAAATTCAAAATTGCATCATTTTCCAGATTTTCACGCTCACGAAAAATGACATCTTCTTTGATTGTTGAGGGTCTTTGAGATGAAAACTAGTTCAGTTTATACTTTGTTTTGAGTTGAGTAAATTGGTTGCGGTGGTTGGATACATGTAGCTGAGAATTTAAACGGACCACAGACATCGTTGCACAAACACTGTCAAGCCAGTTTTTAGTATACGCACTACTGGCTATGTTTTGGGTGAGCATTGCGAGTTTGACTCCTTGAGGAGAAAGAGACCTCATGATTTTCTGTGGTGGCTATGATTTGGTTGTTTACCCGCAGTTTAATGGTTGATCATGACGTGTTCAATTTACTGGCTTCACTGTTGGAGCAACAACGCTCAGAGGAAGAACAACAACGATGATTAGTGGTGTGGATGATGAAGGCAACTAGAAAAAAAATAATAATAATAAAATAAAATAAAATTCTCCAAGATGCACCAATGTCACAACAATCGCATTATCGAGTACACCATGATTACAAGAAACATGAAGACATTTCACATCATCAACATTATACACATCAGGTTCTGTGAAATTCACCCAGGTATGTACTGAGTTTTCCATTAATTATGTGTACAATTATTTTAAAAATCATTTCTATGTTAATACCAGTAGATGCCCCCATAAATCCTCTTTGTCAAAATCTCCCATTAGAGTTCAGCCACATGACATGCCTCAGATATGAAAAAAAAAAACTAACATCTGTGTGAATAAATTTGACATTGTTGCATTGTGACAATGGTGGCTAGCTTGTATGAATACATGTAGATGAATTTCATCCCACAAAAGAGGTTCTAGAGATGGGTCAAAACATGTTTCGGATGTGGGCAAAAGTAGTGACAGGCGACCACACTCATCTTCTCAAAATTTGATCTCACCAAAATTGATCAATGTGCAAAACTGGAACATGCACCCTGTGATAGCTACATGAAGGCTCGGATGGGCAATTACATGGCAAAATTTATCAAAATCAGTGCAGTAGTAATTTGGTCTTAGTGTTTGAACAGTGTGGTCATGATTTAACTGTTTACCCACAATTTGATGATCAGTCATGACATGTTGGTGCAACAATGCTTAATGAAGAAAAACAAAGATGTTGAAGACAGCTAAAAAAAAAAAAAAGTATTCTAGGGGCTATTGTCATGAGGACGTGACAATATTTAGGCATGGGGGGATGATGAGCACTAGAAATGCTCATTTTATATACATTTTTAAGGGGCATCGTTATTAGTTTAATTAGCATTAGAAATGTATTTTTATATAACTTATGCATATAATTGATAGAAAATGCAGTATTATGCTTGATTGGTGTTTTTAGTGGAAAATGTGTATAAATGCAGGTTTTGCTACTAATCTGGTGTTTTCCAATCTACATCCCACTTGGACTTGGCATTGTGAAATGGGGCGCCTTGATCTCATACATTTGGAGACGTCTTTATGTGCAAGAAGACGTCTTGATGCCATACATTGGAGGCGCCTTGATGTGCAAGAAGGCGCCTTGATGCCATACATTGGAGGCACCTTGATGAGGATGTAGGCACCTACTTGATGGCACCTTGATGAAGAAGTAGGCGCCTTGATGGCACCTTGATGACGAAGTAGGTTGTTGAAGAAGGCACCTTGATGAGGAAGGTGCCTTGATCTCAAGTAGGCACCTTGATATGACCAAGTCCACATTGACAGGTTGACCAATGGGCTAAGGAGGTTGTTGCACGTGAAGACAAAGGAGAAATATTCTAATCATGCATTATTATTAAAATAGAATAAAGCACTTTTATTATTGACCGATTGTTTGGTTGACTTTGTAAAGTTTTTAAAATCATTATTTTTAGGATGCATTATTTTAGGATTTGTTTGTTACGTACACCTAAGGATTCTTATATTTATCCTTTTGATGAATGGACATACTTTCAATAGCATAATAATACCTGTGTATGAACCGACTGTAACAAATCACATTACGTGATTAAAAGTAGACTACATCTTATATAAGAACGCAAGCCAGATGAATGAAAAAGAGGATCAAATACACAAAAGTTATTTTATTTCATTTTCTGTATAATTTATTAAGAGTTGTGAATACTCTTATTTGCTTAAAGCAAGCTCTACGTAATTAGTCGAGTGGACTATTTGCGAGAGCTTGGGCCCACTCCATGCAGTAGTCCTCCCATATTTTATTTCTATTATTTGTTTTATGTAGATTAGATTTATTGTTTTATTTCCTACTTTTTTTTAATTTAGTTGTGTGTTTTATTTTTCTGCATTTTAATTTCTCGCACTTTTATTTTCAGCACTTTAATTTTAGTTTGTAATTTATTTTTATTTTTATTTTATTTTGCACTTTATTTTACTTGGTTTGGTTAAAATCAAAATGCACAAACATTCCCCACCAAATTAAATAGGTACAGAAGGATTCATTCCCCCACACTGCAGGCATATACTATGCATGACACTCGTAAGTTTACGGACTTACCGGATTGATAATTTATGGAAGATAAATGATTGTTTTCTAAACATAATTTTTACTTACCAATGTGGTGATAAGGATGTCCAATATTTCACCTACATTGTTAGTTTGCTTAAGTTATCTAGTAGAAATGCAACAATGAGTATCATTTGAACTCATTGTTCATAGTGCTGAAGGACAGTTGGATGTCATCCATACCAATCTATGCAAACCAATGACAGTTGGTTGTAGTGGACCAAAGTGCTTTTAATTTATTATTGATGATTACTCATGAAATATATGGGTAAATTTCTTACCACGTTTTTTCTCAATGCGTTATTATATTTCTTACCACTTAAATCAAATACCTTCATTAATTTTCAATGCTTCAAGAAGCTTGTTGAAATAGAAATCGAGAATCATATTTGAGTCTTCCACTCAAATTGAGGGGGGAATATACATCCAATAATTTTCAAGGTTCCTCATATAAATTGGGATCAAGCAACAACTTACTACCACCTACACTACACAATATAACTTACTACCGCCTACACTACACAATATAACTTACTACCACCTACACTACACAATATAATGTAGTCACTAAAAGAAGAAATTATTCCATCATGAAAATGTTTCATTGTATGCTCAAAGAAGCTAGTCTAAATTAGTAGTTTTGGGTTGAAGCTATCTCTACTATTTTTTATCATCAAAATAGAGCACCAACAAATGCACTTCAAGGTATTACACATGAAGAAGCTTGGTTTGGGAGGAAGCCATTAGTTGCTCTTCTCAGAGTTTTTGAAAGTAAGGCATACATGCATATGCTAAAACAAAAGAGGGCCAAGTTGGATGGAAAATCTCTATATTGAATATTTCTTAGGTATGATGAGGTCTCAAAAGCTTATCGACTAATTAATCTAGTAACTAAGAATATGCATATAAGTAGAGACGTGGTATTTAATGATGAATGTAGAAACCAAAAAAATGTTGAAGATCACGAGTCTGAATCTTCAATTATGAGCATTGAATTCAATGAGGAAATTCATTAAGAAATTCCAAAAGATGAGTCAAATTCAGAAGTGGTTTATGAACTAGCCGAAGAACTAGTAATGGCTACTCCATTATAAAGAAAAACTTCAAAATGGATCATAAACACTCATAAAGATGCTAAGCTTGATGCAATCTAATCTGACCTCCATATGACCTTGCACTTGCAACAATATATGATAGAGGTAAATTTGGGCTTGATGTCTTTTGTAATAGAGAATGCAAAACCAGATTTAGTAAAGGAATCACCAAGATTATCATAATGGAAGGAAGCCATGGAAGCTAAATACTCATCATGGATGAAGAATGAAACATGGGATATCCTTGATTTGCCAAAAGGGAAAAATCCCATAAGGCTACAAGTGGATTTTCAAAATCAAGTATAAGGCTGACATATCCATTGATGAATATAATGTGTGGTTTGTTATGAAGGGCTATGCACATAAGAAAATAATAGCATTTATAATAGCACACTATTCATGTAGCATTGACAACAAAGATGACCACTATTCATGTAGCATTTATAATAGCAACATAATTTGGTTGGAAAAGTCATCAAATGGATGTCAAAAGTGCCTTCCTCAAAGGTGATCTTGAAGAAGTATTCATAACACAACCCAAAGGTTTTGTTGACAATGGGCAATGTCAAAACTTTTATACATTGAAGAAGTCATTATATGGGTTGAAGTAGACTCCTAGAGCCTCATATATCAAAATTAATAATCACCTATTATAATAAGGCTTTATTAGAAGTCCCTTTGATCCAAATATCTATGTCAAAATAATTGGAAATGAGATACTGATTTGTGTGGTCTATGTAAATAATTTGGTCATAACTAGAAGTTTATAAATTGATGAATGATGTGAAGGTTAACTTGAAATTATCATTTGACATGATATATTTGGGGCTTTTACACTATTGTCTTGGTTTGGAATTTTGGCAAAGAAAGAACCACATTTTGGTCACACAAACAAAATATGCCAAGACACTACTAGAAAAATATAGGATGATAGATTGTAAACCTATGATGACACCAAAGGATCCAAGGTTACAACTATCTAGATATGATAAATCACCTTAGGTATCTATTGATCTTTATTAATGACTAATAGGGAGTCTTATATATCTAACAAACATCAGACCTGACATCAATTTTAGTGTAAATTATATTTGATTATTCATGCAAGATCCTAAGGAGAGTCCTTGGAAAACTACAAAAAAAATACTACATTATGCCCATGTTATAGTAGAATATGGCATGGAATATAAGAAGAATGATAATGTTTTCTTATAGGGATACATGGACTTAGACTATCCCGGATCTATGTTAGAGCTTGACTCTAACCCTATTAGTTAGTTATAATATTAGTTAGTTAACATTGGCATTATGTATATGGCTAACCATGGAATTTAATGTTATTATATATTTGTATTGTGATACCACACTAGGGTATTGTGAACAATATTTTATAGCAAGCATTGCTCTAGGAGGTTTGCCCTTTCGAAGAGGCATAGTGAATATTGTGATCATTTAAGTTCTTTCTCTTATCTACTATTCTCTCTAGTTATAAGTCTCACTTTATTATTGGTATTAACTAAGTTGAGTTGTTATATCTATCATCTTCATGCTTAATCTACTTTTTAGTTCTATTTCCACTCTATTTTAGTTATAAGTGCATTGCAAGTGGTATTAGAGCACTTTCTTGGCCTATGAGCTTCCAAGAAAATTATTAGAATGGAACTCTTATTAGTTGGATCTTTTGCTAAGATATTTTATTTTTGCATTACTAGAAGAGTCTAGATTAGAATAGTGTCTAGAAATTTTAAAACCATGGATATCTATCGATTTTGGCTAAGCACATTCAACCCCCATAGTAGTGTGTGCAGTAAGTTGTGGCTACAATAACCAGACCATAAATAAACATGTCCACTAGTTTGGATTCCACATACCCTTAGGTATATTGGAAATCCCGTAGGGCTCCTTCATCTATTTTTTATAGTGCAGTAAGAATAGCATTTGGAGAGATAACTCTCATGTACTCAAGGAATTGTGTATTATAGTTAAGGGAACGGTATGTCCTCCTTAGTTGGATTCATAAAAAACTGGCAAAGAAATATTGTTGGAAACCTTGTGGTATATCAAAGAGCTATAAAATATAATCACTTCTAGATTGCAGACCACCATTGACTAGTCGTCTTTGAAGCTCAGTCAAACATCCATGAGCACTAGAAAGGATTTTGTGAGCATTGTTTGGTACACAAATTTTATAGTTTGAAGAATTATTGAAATCCATGACCGCAATTATTCTTGCAATGTTTAAGACAAAAAGTATCAGAACAAATTTGCTTGAAATTGCAATACATCATTTAAATTCTCTCTTCATGTTGGTAGTTCTAGTATAAGATACCTATAGCACTTTTGGGACACCCTATTGAGTGACTATAGCACTAGGCACTAGATAGTAGTCACTCAAACAGGATATGCAAGTATTGAAGGAACAAATGGAGCAGACCCAATATCCCAACACTAAGTAAATATGTTATTGATCAAATTAGATAGTATGGAATCTCACCTGAAATCGATTTGATGAGGATTCACACAACATATAGACTAAACATTTACAAAACCTCATCCTAAGAATTTTTATTATCAAACTAGCTATAAATAACCCTTTTCCATTGTTGCTCGGAAGACATAGGGCTAAACAAGTGGAGGTTTGATCATCTTTAGGAGGTCATGTACAAATTACATGCCACAAATATTTCAAATGTGGAAAAAAAATATGTAATATTTAAAAAGGTGGTATCCATGTATGATATTACAAAGGTTGACTTTTTATTTTATTTTGAATTATATATATATATATATATATATATATTCCTTATCATTCCTTCCCATTATAGAAGCATTAGAATCCAATGTGTACAAAAGACCAAACAAAAGGGAGAAGAAACAACTCGAACAAGAACAATAGTTAGAACCAGAGCAACAACAACAATAGGAGTAGCAACAGGTAGAGAAGCCACAACAAGAAAATCAAAGCTAGAGCAAAAGGAACTAGAGCATCAGTAGGAGAAGAAATTTAAACAACCATAACAACAACCAAAGGAGGAGCAACTAGAATAGTTGGAACAGTAGGAGGAGTAGGAGTAGTAGGAGAAGGAGGAAGTAAAATAATTAGGAGAGGTAAGAGTAGCAACAAGAGTAACAACTACAACAAGCATGCAAGAGTAGGGGCAAGTTCTTGATGACTATCCACCTACAAAGGAGTAGCATATCAAGTGGAAAAAATGGATTTGGCTTGGGTATGGTGTAGTTGTGGTCAACTAAAAATTTATACAATCTTGTGTGTTTGATGCACATGAGGATGAACCAAATGTGTAGTGGGTTGGGTACTACAAATGAGAAAAGAGTGATGCTCATGCTGGAAGGTATAAGTATTATGATATGCATCATACTGAGCCCTCTTATCATACTAATAAGGTTTACCTAACAATAGACTACAATAATCCATAGGAGTGACATCACAGGTAACAATGTCCACATGCTTAGGGCCAAAATCAAAAGACAAGGTGCAAGTGTGTGTGATCATGGAAGTAGTATCATGGTCCTTCTAGCCAAGTGACTATGATTGAGGATGAGGACGTATAGGTAGTTGTAATTTATCAAAAATGGACTATGCAATCAAGTTTTTCTACAATCCCTTATTTATGATACAATCCACAAAGAAATTAGATGTACGATGAACATGAGTGATAAATATATTATCATAGCTTCCTGCAAGAGACGGATGAGTTAGTAAGGTAACATTATAAAGTTTACCTTCTAACTCAAGATAGCTTCAATCATTTTTGGAAGTCTTGATAGGATTTTGTGAAGTTCCTTCCTCCAAAGTTTTATCTTTGAATGATTGTACAAACAATTGTTTTTCTTCTCTAGACAACTATTTATCATATGACTCATCTTTTTACAATAATAACACGATACATCAGAAGTGTTAGCTTCTGATGACGTATGCTACAGGAAATGGCAATCACAAGATTAAGAAAATATAGAGAGTAATTCTCGAATATGAATGAAGTATACTATAAATAGAAATGACAAAAATAATACAATGCAGTTATGGAGGAAATTAACACTCCATGAATATATGCTATAGGACTACATTGTACTCCATCACCAATGGATTTTACCTTCTACACTACTACTACCTACTGTTATGATATTTTTGTATGATTACTCACTATAAGGCCCTTTATATAGGAAGATAGATTCCTTCGCCAACACTATACCTAGTTGTACAAGGGGACGTCTTGCACATTACAACATGCACATTGACACTTGTGCATTTATTACATTGCTTAAAGTAACTAGCTAACTTCCCCCTAAAGTAATCTCCTACTCTTACTATGTAACAAAGGTGATGAGACCTGAAAATGCCTCAATCATAGCATGTTTTGAACATTGAAACTGCTTAAAAACTCTTGTGTTTAATCTGATATACTAGTTAAGTTGATTTAATATGCTATGTATTAACTGTTTGCATGATCAATGTGTTAGAAATACTATATTTTGATTTTACAGTTTTTGCATGGTTTTATGTTACTTTGTTATGACTTGCTAAATGAGAAGTATGCTTAGGTTGATAGCAGCACTTCACTAGTTTTTTTTTTGTGTTTCAAGCATTTATTTATCTAAATCTAGCAAATAGTGCAAGCAAACTATTACTGTGCAGCAGAAACTGGTTTTCCAATGTAAATTCCAGCCAACTACCAATGAATGGCAAGGCATGGAATTCACACATGGAGAGAGATTAAGGCTATTGCAATCTAATCCTGAGAGCTACCCACCTGAGAAATGCAGATGAAATCACTTAAAGAGCACACAGTTGTTCATTCGAAGATCTTCGGAATGAGCGGACATCTTCGGAATGAGAAATACAGTCTCTTCGTAATGAGCGGACATCTTCAGAATGAGAAATACAGTCTCTTCGGAATGAGTCACTTATCTTCGGAATGAGAACAGAAAACACTTTTTGACATGTTGACTGATTTCTGACGATGGAAAAAGGGAAAGAAGGTTGAAAAGGTTAAAGGAAAATATCTCCCATCTGAATTTGCCGTCCTTGTTGTCCAAAGCCACCATTCATGGAAAAGATCAATTTTGATCCTCTTCTAGGATAAACCCACGAAATGTTGCAGCATAATAGGAATAGATCTGTAAGATAGGAATGAGATATTCTCAGTTTGTAAATAGATTTTAGGATATCTATAAATAGATAGCTCCCATCCGGGTTGAGCTAAGTAAGGGAAAATAAGCAAGAAGTATAATAATAAGAAAATAGCATAAAACCGATCACATACAGTCCTATAACAAGGTTTTTAGCAGCAATATTGTAATTATGTTCTTGAATCAATAAAGTGCACTACTTTTTCTATTCATGTTGTTGTGAATGAGTGTGAGTAAGATCTAGAGAGAAAGAAAGACTCATACCTTCTTCTAGACAAGGAGGTTGGCCACTTCCAGACCTAGGAGGAGGACTAACAACAGGTTTTTATTCTGATTTTGCTGTAATAGAATAAGTTGTAAAACTTGTCATTTCATTTCCTTGTAAACAACTAACAATCTTTGCAATCTTAGTTTATTTCATGATTAAGATGATCTTGTGATTAAAGATAGGTTTGGTTGTGATATCCATTTTTAGCAAGCTTTCAAATTACTACAGATTGTCATTTCCAGATTTACTGTTTTCTGAAATTTACTGCATTTTGTGTTTTGTTGTCAACCCCTGCACAGAAGATTGACAACCTTCTATTACAGAGCATTGACAGGACTTAATTTTCATGTTATAATCAGGTTTCCATTACTGCAAAGGTAAATAGACTTCCTTTCTGCAATCATAATTAGATTTCTAATTCTGCAACTATAACTAGGGAGTTATTTCTGCAACATAATTAGATTTCATTCTGTAATTGTAACTAGGATTTCATTTCTACAGTTAGTAATTAGTTTCCATTTCTGCAATTAGATTAAAGTTCAATTTATGCAATTTAGAGATAAAAATGTCTTAAATCCCCCACACAATCAGTTTCACCAATAAGACCTGTTGCTCCCAAATGACCTAAGTTATAGCCTTGTTCACTCCTTCCGCAAATAGTATAGATCGAGGGCCAATCAAATGCAATAAAAACAAAAATTAATCATAGGAAAAATTAAATACTTTATTTGCACCCCTCGTCAACCTTGACCATTACAAATTCAAGTGTATAAATAAGTAGGGAATAGGAAGAAAGTCGGCAAAGGAGAGATAAGGGGAAAATGGAGGATAAGGAGGGATAAGGAAGTTGGAGGGATAAGGGGAAAGAAGGATTAACGGAGGGATAAGGAGGAGGGAATATAGGAGGAGGATAGGAGGGAAAATAGGAGAGAAGTTAAGGGAATTTGCCGACAAAAATTGCCGACAAATATAGGGAGATTTCACACTTAGGCTTAGAAAGGAGATTTTTCTAAGCCTCTTATAGCTTAACCCTATTCAGACTTGCAACATTCTCCCCCTTAAAGTTGAGAGGACTGACTACACAGTCTCTCAGCTTTACAAATTGAGCTTTAGTCATCGCCTTGGTGAAGATGTCTGCAACATTCTCCAAAGTGTGACAAGTATTGAAGCTCAACAATTTCATGTTCCACCATATCTCCGATGAAGTGATACTTCATATCAAAATGCTTCGTTCTGCTATGGTGGACAGGATTATATGCCAACTGAATGGCACTGATGTTGTCGCAAGAGATTCTGGTCGGACCACTTTGTTGTTCTCCAATCTCTTCTAGTACTTTCCTTAGCCACAAGGCTTGAGTACTTGCATAAGTAACCGCTATATACTTCGCTTCGTTGAAGATAGCGCTACTATCGTCTCGCTTTTTTGAACTCCAAGTTATTAGTCCCGATCCAAGACTAAAACAGTTTCCCGATGTTGACTTCCTGTCATCAATATTGCTACCCCAATCACTATCACCGAAGCCTACAAGCTTGATAGTGTTACATTTATGGTACTTGGATTCCAAAATCCAATGTACCCTTCACATATCTCAAAATTCTTTTAGCCGCCTGCAAATGCAGCTCGTAGGGGTTAGACATAAATCTAGAAACAAGAGATACAGCATACTGAATATCTGGTCTGGTGTTGGCGAGAAACATCAAACTCCCAACCATGCTTCTGAAAGTGGTCACATCAACTTTTGGTGCTCCATCATCTTTGCTTAATTGGATCCCATGTCCAATCGGAGTTGCAACCGGTTTGCAATGCTCCATAGCAAACTTCTTGATCATATCCTGAGCATACTTATGTTGACAGATGAAGATCCCTGTATCTGATCGATGAACTTCCATTCCAAGGTAATAGTGCATTAAGCCAAGATCCTTCATCTCAAACTGCGTCATCATGGAGTGTTTGAACTCCATATTCATTTTTTCATTACTACCCATAAAAATGAGATCATCCACATACAAACAAACTATGAGGATTTCATTACCTTGCTTTAGGTAGTAGAGTGTGGGTTCATTTTTGCTCCCGGTGAACCCATAATCTTTGAAGTACCCATCAATGCGTGAGTACCAAGCTCTTGGTGCCTGTTTGAGGCCATAGAGTGCCTTCTTCAATCTGTAAACAAGGTGTTCCTTACCTTGCACTTCAAATCCCCGTGGTTGCTCAACGTACACTTCTTCTCGTCAAGTAACCATTGAGAAATGCACTCTTGACATCCATGTGTTGGACTTTCCATCCTTTGTGTGTAGCTAAGGCAAGAACTGCTTTTGATTGTCTCCTGTCTGGCTACAGGAGCAAAAGTCTCTTCATAATCTATTCCATATTTCTGAGTAAAACCCTTTGCCACTAATCTTGCCTTATGCTTCTCAATGCTTCCATCAGCATTAAACTTGGTCTTGAAGATCCATTTACAGCCAACACATTTCTTTCCTTTCGGAAGCTTCACGAGCTCCCAAGTGTCGTTGTTTTTTATAGAGGTTATCTCCTCTTTCATGGCATCTTGCCAAATCTTCTGAGTACATGCCTTCTCATAACTAGAAGGTTCAAGCCGTGCACTAGTTAACAAAGCATAGTTAACTTGATCTCCCCTAGGTTCCTCCTGGGATTCATCATCACCATACAAGTGCATACTTTCTAATCTGTGTAAAACAGATTCCATTTCACTAGCCTGACTCCTAGTATATCTTCTTGAAAAATTTTATCCAACATCTGAGATGATGGATGATACTATAAAGTTCTCTTACCTTTGGATGGAACATCAATATCCATTGGTGAGGAACTTACTGATCGCTGTGGAGAAGGACTTGGTGAAGAAGTTGAATCAGAAGATGGACTTGGAGGATGTGTGGGCGGAGACTGCTTTCCTTTCTGTGGGAGCTGTGGTTGCACCTGCTGAGCAACTACATCGATGGCTTCAACATCATCGAATATTTGGGGCTTACCCCACTCTCCCCCTTCATCAAAAATCACATCCCTTGAAACCACTATCTTTCGAGTCGTAGGATTGTAGAGTCTATAACCCTTTGTGTTTTCACAATATCCTACAAAAATGCATGCCTGACTCTTTGGATCCAACTTCTTTCTCAGCTCATCAAGAATGTGAGCATATGCCAATGAACCAAATACTTGAAATACTTCACATTTGGTTTCTTACCATACCAGGCTTGGTAAGGTGTCTTCCCTTTCAAACTTGAAGTAGGACTTCTGTTCAAGATGTGAACACTAGTCCTTGTTGCATCTCCCCAATATGCATTACTCAAATGCTTTGTCTGAAGCATTGATCTTGCCATCTCCACAATGGTGCGATTTTTCCTTTCTGCTACACCATTCTGCTGTGGAGTGTAGGCAGTTGTGAACCGCCTCTTGATGCCATGATGTTTACAAAAATTCAAAAATTGATTAGAGGAGTATTCTCCTCCTCTATCTGATCTAAGACATTTTATAGAATATCCACTCTCACTTTCAACTTTTGCTTTAAAATCAACAAAGCATGCAAATGCTTCATCCTTATGCTTCAAAAAATATATCCAACACATTCTTGTGCAATCATCAATGAAAAGTAGGAAGTAAGAGTGATTACCTAGACTCTTGGTCTCGCATCGGACCACGGATGTCCGAATGTACCAACTGAAGAGGATAGCTGGCCCTCCATGCTTGTCCATGAGGAAATTTCGATCTGGCATGCTTGCCCAAGGCACACCCTTCACAGACTTCCTTACTATCTTGAATTTTGGGAAGTCCAGTTACCATTGCTTGTGAAGTTAGCATTTTCAAACTTGCTGAATTCAAATGACCATATCTCAAGTGCCATAGGACACTTGGATTGGTAATTGCAACATTTGCTAACTTATTTCCTCCCGGCTGGCCAAACTTCAAAGGGAATAATCTATTCTTCGACATTGGCACTTGTGTAATGATTCTATTACTATTGTTCTTGTCAAAAATGGTGCATTTACCCTCATCAAAAATCAACTTATAATTCTTTTCAAGCATTTGACCAACACTTAAAAGATTGTGTTGAAGATGAGGTGTGTAATAGATATCACTTACTTGCTTGATGCCTTCTTTCGTTGGAACCTCCATGGCTCCAATGCCTTCAACTGCCAATGACTTGTCATCTCCCAACCGGATGCTGGATTTGTATGAGGAGTCTAACTTAGCAAAGAGTTCTTCTTTGCCACTCATGTGATTTGAACACCCAGAGTCCAAAATCCATGTATCATTCATATTTTGCTCTGTCCGGCCATAAGAAAGAAAGAGATTTGAGGACTCTTCCTCTTCTCCAAAATTCCCAAACTGACTGCTTCCGGTTGCTGTTGCTTCCTTGCGAAGTCTTTGACCAACAATCTCGAGCATAATGGCCAGGTTTGCCACAATTGTAGCAAACTTGTTTTGATTTGTCTCCTCCTTTTCCTTTGCCAGATTGTTTCCCTCTATATTGTCGTTGTCCTCCTCTATTCTGGTTTCCACCTCTCGTTGGATGATCCTCCTCTCGTTAGGAGTTCCCCCTCTTTGATTATTCCTCGCTCTCGCCTCTTTGTTGACCTCTCGCCACGGCCTCTACCTCTTCCTTCATGTGTGGCAAAAGCTTTGTCATCTCCTCCATAGCTGGTGGTAGGAGTTTCCCGTAACCTCTCTTCATGTGAGAGAAGTGAACCAGCTAATGCATCAAAAGACAATGTGGTTAAGTCTTTGGATTCTTCAATAATTATTGCAACAGAATTCCATTTAGGAAGAAGTGTTCTCAACACTTTCTTCACCATCATCTCTCGCTTAATATCCTCCCCTAGTGTGACCATTTTGTCGACTCATCGCTTTCACTCGCACGCAGTAATCTTCGACTCTTTCATTCTCTTGCATCTTGAGATTCTCAAAATCTCGTTTCAATTACCTGCTTCACTTGGTCACTACCTCTATAGCTTTCTTTTAGGGCATTCCATGCATCTTGTGCAATTACATAAGATGCAACCCTAGGGAAGATACTTTTATCTAAGGCAAGCATGAATGTGATAAAGGGCAAAAGCATTATTCTTTTGTGCTTCTTTTCTCTCCTTTTTATCAGCATTAGAGAAAGCTGCCCATTCAAGCAGCAGTTGGTTCTGTATAACCTTCTTCAACTACATCCCAAAGACCTTTTCCTATCAACAAAGTCTTCATTTTTATAGACCAATATTCATAGTCACTACCATTAAATTCAGGGATTGGTAGACTAGTGTTTGCAGCCATTTCTAAAAAACAAACTTTTATTGAGGCAAACTGGAAATACAAAGCAGTACAGAATGATTTAATGATTCAAATCAAATCTCGCCTTTTTAGTACATTCAAGTTCTGCTTCAGAACTGCTGCTAATGATGATGATCTCAGGTTTCACTTCCTCTGGATCTTCTTCTGCTTCTTCTTCGTCTTCTTCTTCTTCGTCTTCTTCTTCTGCTGCTTCTTCTTCTTCTTCTTCCTCTTCCTCTTCCTCTTCTTCTTCTTCCTCTTCCTCTTCCTCTTCTTCTTCTGGTTCAGGTTCTGGAGAGCGTGGAGTATAGCTCTCACTCGATGCAGCTACCGGTACACCTGGTGTGTAACTGGCACTTGATCGTACATCCGAAACAAATTGCTCAGTCTCGGACTCTTCAATCCTCTTTCCGAAGATATTGTCTTCTGAATCTGCCTCGTACCCTGAATCCGGCTTTCTCAGGTGAGCTATCACCTGATTCTCAAGTTGACAAAACACTGTATGCAGACTAGTTCGACGAACCCTTTCATCAAAGGATTCCGGTGTCTCTCGTCTTCAAAATCGAAAGCAGTGCATTATAGCACCCCTCAGACCGGAACATCTAACATTTCACGGGCAGATTAATTCTCCTTTTCAAAAAATCTCTTTAAACAAGGCTTTTAAAATTTTTCTAAAGTTTTTTTTAACAAAAAATTTAATAAATTTTTATATTTTATTTAAATTATCTTTTAAATTTATTATTAAAAATATAATATTAAATAAATATATAATTTAAATTTATTAAATAATTTTAAAACTTTAAATAAAAAATTAAAAACCTTATAAAAAATTTTTTTAAAAAAAAAACTTTACCTTTGTCGCGATTTGACCTCGCGACCTCCCTGAGCACTGCGGATGCGCTTTGCCATTACACCACGGCGGCTGGCTGAGAACAAAAGGGAGCACCTCCCTTTTAACGTTCCCCGACGGCAAAAAATTTAAAAAAAAACTTTTATGTCCCGGCGGGATTCGATCCCCGGACCTCCTCACAACAAGCGAACCGATCTAACCACCACGCCAAGCGTTCGGTTGAGTATGGAAGGGGACATAAGTATATTTATTACAATTCTCGGCCGCGTTTTGTTTTTTTTTTTTAAATACCGTGGGTTTTATCCCACATGCGCCCGGCGATGGGCGCGATAAGGGTTTTTAACCCTTAGCTCGTGCAATAGCTTTCGACTGCCTTCGGGCAGTCGATCCTCAACCGTTGCTTTTTACCGTCGCTTCGACCAATCACTGACTGCCTCGATGCCACGTCATTCAATTTCGAATCGTCGTTCGCCACGTGGCGATATTTTGACCTCTACCACCTCGAAGCCCAGTCAGTTTCGCTGCACCACGTGTCAAATTCTCAAGCTGCCACGTGTCACATCCACTGCTGCACCTGCCTCGTGCCGCCACGTGTCCTCTGTCTCGGGAATCGTGTCACTGCCAAATGTCATCGCGTGTGTGCACGATCCGCCTCGGGATCCATGCCCAACCTGCCTCGGGGACTGTGTCTGAGTCTGCTCGTGATCCGCCTCGAGATCCGAGCCGACTGACTCCTGCCTCGGACTGCGTGCCCGCCTGGTCGCGCCTCGGGAACTGTGCCCGAATGACTGTCGAATTCTGCCTTGAAAATCGTGTCCGGTCTAACTGGCTCTGATACCAGTATAGATCGAGGGCCAATCAAATGCAATAAAAACAAAAATTAATCATAGGAAAAATTAAATACTTTATTTGCACCCCTCGTCAACCTTGACCATTACAAATTCAAGTGTATAAATAAGTAGGGAATAGGAAGAAAGTCGGCAAAGGAGAGATAAGGGGAAATAGGGGATAAGGAGGGATAAGGAAGTTGGAGGGATAAGGGGAAAGAAGGATTAACGGAGGGATAAGGAGGAGGGAATATAGGAGGAAGATAGGAGGGAAAATAGGAGAGAAGTTAAGGGAATATTGCCGACAAAAATTGCCGACAAATATGAGGGAGATTTCACACTTAGGGCTTAGAAGGAGATTTTTCTAAGCCACTAATGGAATATCCCTGTTCACACTTGCAACAAATAGCCTTGTACAATGCCCTGGATTGACAAATTCATTGAGAATTAATTATGTGCATAACAAAAACGCATCATTTTGGCGTCATTGTCGGGGAATAGTGTTGCTAGAAGGTGACAACAGTCCAATAGCTGTTAATTAGACTAAGCTATGAAAATTCATGATAAAATCTGAATATAACAGATGGTTAAAGTAACAACTATTGACCTATAATTTATGTCATTCAAGAATAAACATGAATGAGTAAGCCTAGGGATGAAAAAGGTAGAATTACTCAAAAGGATTCCTGGCTTGTTCTATTAAGAAGATCTTCACGCCTAAGGGGTGAATCACCTGTGTTTGAACTACCAGAAAAATTGAAACAAAAATCACCAGCTTCATCATCATTAAAACATCCTGAGAAATAAAAATCACCAGACTCATCATCAACAGAGGATTATGGACCTCTTAAGAGTGAAATTTGGATAGGTTTACTTGTTCCCAAGGAACAGGAAACTATGGCAGAGAGAGGCAATCTATATGGGGATGGCCAACATGGTTGTGTCCATAATGAAGGAAATGATCAGGATATGACCCAACCTTCTAGAACATTTGAATATCCTATCCATTTGAATCCAACACAAAACTCTCCCATGAAAACCATTTCACCTTCAGTACTTCCAACCTTCCGAGGTGTTGTATCTGAAGATCCTAATCAGTTTTTGTTTGAATTCAAAGTAGTGTGTCAAACCTATGACTATGTAAATGACAATCAAAAACTTAAGGTTTTTCCCTCAACACTCAAGGACTCAACATTACGTCGGTTCATGAGCTTAGAGCCAAATTCCATCTGAACTTAAGATCAAATGGAAACTATGTTTTTAGACAAATATCAGGAGTATTGTCATGTAAGGAACAAGAAAGATGAGTTATTCAGGATTAAGCAGGAATATGATGAAACATTAGAAGACTATCTTGATAGGTTCTCCTTTGTTCAAAGGAGATGTGGACTTGTAGAACCTAAGTTATGCAAAACCATCTTTTTGAGAGGATTACAAGATGAATCCAGAGAAGTATTGGATTTTATGGGAAAAGGGGATGTAAATACTCTCAGAATTGAGGAAATTGTGGATCTCTGCAAAAATTACTCTCGCACTAAGCAGTGAAGAAGAAAAAATAGTACAAATGACACTGATGTGAAGGACCTAATAGACGAACTTGAAAATTTTAAAACTGGTATTCTAGTGCAATTGAACACAACTTTGGGAGAAATGTCTGCAAAAGCAAAAACCACAAAACCTTTGGCAATTTATTGTCCAAGATGTAGAAATAAACATGCTTTTCAGGAGTGTCCTTTGAATAAAACGTCTATCTCAGCCATTTGTAGTATATGTTCAAAGAAGCATTTGACTAATAAATGCCACCTACTACCATAACTCAAAACTGTGTTAGAGAGTCAGACGGAGGAACTCACCTATGTTGGACCAAAACAGAGGGGAAATTTCTCTCAGTACCAAAATCGTCATCGTTTTCCTAAAAATTGGGAGCATAATCCTTGGACTATGCCTTGGGGACAATTAGAACCACCCCAACGTCCTTGGAATTATTCTCAATGGAAAAATTCCCAAGAATGGCCACAAACAAGTTGGAGTAATCTAGCCTGGAATCAGAATCAGAATAACCCATCATGCAATCAAAACAACCCACCCTGGAATCAGAATCAGACTAATCCACATTGGATGCAAAATCAACCACAAGTGGAGTCGGCAATACCAGTCCTATCCAAGGCAGCAAAGAAATCAAGGTCAAACTCAGAATTTGCTGCCTGCACCTAATCAAAATTTTCAAGTAAAACAGAACCAACCATAGCAAACACAACAGGTGAAATAGCCTCAGATTCCAGCTCAACCAGTCACTAATCCAAACAACATGAGACAGACATCCTCTGTCTATGTGGTTGAAGTTGAAGAAAATGCTGAAATAAATGTTCTTGATTGTAGTAACATCCAACTTCATTCAGGAAAAGTTGTACATGAACCTGTTTCAACTAAAATCTATGAAAATGAAAAGCAATAACCTTTGGAACCAGTTAGAGTTAAATCAACAACAGAGAAAGAAGAAGAAAAAACAAAACCACAGGCAGAACAATTACCTTCATCAAGGATAATTCCATATCCTGAGAGATTCAATACCACAGCAGAAAATTCTGAGTCAGACCTGGTCAAGGAACTTAGAAAGCTAACTATATCATTGCCCTTATTTCAAGCCATTAAGGATATACCAGTGATTAAAAGCATTGTCTGAGATTTGTGCATTAGAAGAGCAAGAAGAAAAAAGAAAGCATTTCCCAAGACTATTCAGGTTGAAGGAAAGATAGTTGATCTCTTGTCCGAAAAACTAGTACCTCTAAATTATAGTGACCCAGGGAGTCCAGTTATCACAGTTATCATAGGCTCAGTACCAATATCAAATGTCTTAGTAGATCTAGGAGCTGCAATAAATGTCATGACGAAGGATATAATAGAACAATTACAGCTCAAACATCTCAGTCCCACATTTACAGTTTTAGAAATGGTTGATAGGTCAGTTGCAAAACCTGAAAGTACCATTGAAGATGTCCCTATAGAAGTCTCTTCTTGGGAATTCCTTACAGATTTTTTGGTTTTACAGCCAAGAAAATCAGCACATGGATATCCCATCAGTCTAGGAAGACCTTGGTTTGCAACTGCAGCAACCTTCATAGACTGCAGATCTGGAAAAATGACCATTTCAAATGGTATTGATCTAAAACAGATCTCTCTGTATCCTCCTACAAGACCCTCCAACAATGTTTCAGGTCAGTTATGGTTTCCTAACTCAAATGAAGAACCATAAGAGGTTATTTCCACACTAGCCACCTTGGTAGTAAGGGAACACACAAAAGACCTCCATGACACAGAAACTTTAGAGAATGAAACTATCCTAATGAATGTTATGCATGAACAAGGGTTAGAAGAGGAAGCAGTAAATATCCATTAGTTATTAGGGAATGAGGAGAACCAAAATTCTGAAGGTGAGTCATTTGTACTATCACAGGAAACATCTGTTTCACTACCACGTGGGTGGCACCATCACCTGATTTTCCTTTCTCATTATTCCATACAGGATATGCTTCCATTAGAAATTAATGAAATAGAAACTTTTTATTTCCTCCCATCTCATCATTGCCCTCTTAACTCCCTAATCACCAAGTATGAAGAAGTGAATTCAGTACTTCCAAATACAAAACAAATAGAAGTCCAGCGAAGCAAATTTCTAAACATTAACAACTGGCTTACTAGGGAAGAGGAAGAAAAATTGATAACTATTTTGCAAAAGCATGTTCATGTTTTTTCTTAGGACTACAAAGATATGTCAGGGATTCACCCTAATATATGCACCCACAAGATTTATACTGAAGAAGTCAAGCCAGTAAGACAACCCTAGAGAAGATTGAATCCTGCCTTGAGGGATATTGTAAAGAAAGAAATTGAAAAACTTCTAGAGGTAGGATTCATTTACCCAATTTCTGATAGCCAGTGGGTCTCTCCATTGGTTATAGTTCCTAAGAAAAATGGAAAAATGAGAGTATGTGTAGACTATAGAGAGCTGAATAAAGTAACATACAAAGACCATTTTTCATTACCTTTCATAGATCAGGTGTTAGATACCCTTGTCGAAAAGAAATACTTTTGTTTTCTTGATGGATTTAGTGGGTATAATCAAATTCATGTTACACCTGAAGATCAAGAGAAAACAACCTTTACCTGTCCATGGGGAACATTTGCCTATAGGGTTTTACCTTTTGGTTTGTGTAATGCCCCAGCAACATTTCAGCGAACGGTCTTAGCAATTTTTTCTGATCCGACTACCAAAAGTGTTGAGATATACATGGATGATTTCACAAGTATGTGGACAGACTTTTGACTTTACATTAGAAAACCTTGATAGAGTTTTAACTCGTTGTGAAACATACCAGTTATCCTTGAATCCAGACAAATGTTTTATGATGATGGAGGAAGGAATAGTTCTTGGTCATCACATCTCTCTTCAAGGGATCTAGGTTGATCTAAAGAAGGTGAAAAATATCAAGAATCTTCTTCCTCCTAAAACTCGATCGATGTCAGAAGCTTCCTAGGACACATTGGTTTTTACCGCAGGTTTATTCCCAGCTTTAGCACAATAGCCAATCCCATGTTTGCCCTATTGAATAAAGATTTTGAATTCTCCTAGACTGCAAGGTGTCAATAATCATTTGAAGCTCTGAAAGAGAAATTAGTAACTCCACCTGTGTTAAGAGGACCTAATTGGACATTACCATTTCACATACAGGCTGATGCTTCCAATACTCCAATTGGAGCAGCATTAGGACAAATTGACAATGGTGAACACTATGCCATCTACTATATTAGCAAGAATTTGACAGAGCTCGAGAAAAATTATACCACAACCGAGAAGGATTTCTTGGCGATAATTTATGCCATCAACAAATTCGGGCATTACATCACAGAGTTATCAAATATTCATTCACACAGATCACACGACCATTAAGTATTTGATGAATAAGCCTATGGTAAGTGCAAGAATTATTCGTTGGTTATTGTTGCTGCAAGAATTTGATATCACAATAATCAACAAACCAAGAAAAGATAATGTTGTAGCAGATTTCTTGTCCAGGTTGCAGAACACAAAGGAAGGGGAATTAGTTGAGGACATTTTTTCTGATGAAAAATTATTTGCTATATCTGTTCAATCACCTTGGTTTGCAGATATAGCCAATTATTTGGTCACAAGGAAAGTTTCTGCACATTTCACTTCAAAACAAAAAAAACAATTGATCAAACAGAGTTCTTCCTTTGAGTGGATTAAGGGTATATTTTTTAAGTGCAGTCCTGACCATGTGTTACGCAGTGCATCCGAAAGGATGAGGTATATGATATCCTTAGGGCTTGTCATGATGAACCCTCAGGTGGACACTATTCTGTAAAAAGCACAATTAGAAAAATTTTAAGGACAGGATATTATTTGCCATCTCTTCATAAGGATGTGAAAAAGTACATCAGGAATTGTGATGCATGCCAAAGAATGGGGAAACCCACTCATACAAATGAAATGCCACTACAGCCTCAATTGGTTTTAGAGCCATTTGAGAGGTGGGGTTTTGATTTTGTAGGACCTATTGATCCACCTTCTCAAGGGAAGGTGCATATTCTAGTATGCACTGATTACCTGACAAAGTGGGTAGAGGTGCGTGCTTTCAAGCATGCTCGTGAAGAGGTCGTTGATTTCTTGTATACTCAGATTTTTCAGAGATTTGGAGCTCCAAGGTCTATCACCACAAACCAAGGACCCCAATTTGCATCTAAAGTCATTGAGGCTTTTACAAAATTATATGAAATCAAACATAGGAAATCATCACCTTACCACCCATAAGCAAATGGCCAGGTTGAGGTAACAAACAGGGAACTGGAACGAATCTTGAAAAAAACAGTAGCTTTTTATAAGAGAAACTGGCTAGATAAATTACCTGAAGCAGTTTGGGCTTACAATACTACTTGGAAATCCACTACTGGATTCACACCTTATGAACTAGTTTTTGGTAAAAAGCCCCTCCTACCTATTGAATTTGAGCTACTAACATTGCGCACAGCATTGGAAATTGGGATTGAATTGTCATAGGCACAAACAGACAGGATTATGCAGCTGAATGCATTGGATGAACTTCGATCGGATGCTCTGCACCAAACTGAAGTAATTCAGGAGCAGAGGAAGTTGTGGCATGACAGTCACATTCAGCAGAGAAAATTTCAGCAAGGAGATTGGGCTTTGTTGTTTGATTTTCGCTATGAGGACTTCCCTGGAAATCTGAGAACTAGATGGCTTGGACCTTACCAGATTGAAGAGGTATTTGACAATGGAGCAACTCGTCTATCTCCTATTGATGGGTCATGGAGAAAGTTGGTAGTGAATGGACATCGCCTCAGGGTGTACCATACACCTTTGACTAAAGAGGAATTCTTGCAACAGCTTGACAGTTTGGATGCACAACAGGTGGAAGATATTCTCCCTTCCACTTCAATAAAATCAGCATGATTATGGATTTCAAGAAAAGCAGAAAAATAAAAATAAAAAATCAGAAAAAATAGAAAACAAAAATATGAATAAATTCTGATTGTGAATTCCTTCATGGGCATGATTTCAGGGAAATCATGAATTCCTTCACGGGCATAATCAAAATATAAAAAAAAAACAAAGAGAAAATGAGAGGTAAAAAAAAAAAACAAGAAAAAAAAGAAAAATGAATAGCTCGGCAGTGAAAACCTTTCCTAAGGCACTACTAAGTTGGTATGCATGAAAACCAGTTTTCTGGCATGCATAACCTTGAAAATTTCTAAATCATCATTGTACAAATTCACCAATTGCACTTGTTTTGAAACATTGCAGAAAATCTCAGCAGAACATCAACAAAAGCAGTCATTCTTCAAAACTTGCATTAATTTGTTTTAATCAGGTATATATTTCTTACATTTCTTCATTGTAAATGATTGGTATGTAGTATATAACAATTAACGATTAGCATAAAACGTATCCATAAGAGTTGGCATACTTAAAACATGTTTTGAGAAGGAGAATATTGGTTTCTACCTAATCTTCGGAATGAGAATGCAAAAAACAGTGTCTGTTATCTTCTTCAGAATGACTGTTGTATTATCTTCGGATTGAATTTTTCTTCAGATTAACTGTTGTATTATCTTTGGATTGAAGTTTTCTTCAGATTAACTGTTGTATTGTCTTCGGATTGAAATTGTCTTCAGAATGACTGTTGCACTTTGTCTTCGAAATGAAATTGTCTTCAGAATGATTGTTGCACTTTGTCTTCGAAATGAAATTGTCTTCGGAATGACAATAGAATGAATGTTGCACTTTGTCTTCGGAATGAAGCTTTGTCTTCAGAATGAGGAATTGTCTTCAAAATGAAGCTTTGTCTTCGGAATGAGGAATTGTCTTCGCAATGAAGCATGATCTTTGGAATGAGGACTTGTCTTCGGAATGAAACTTTATCTTCGGAATGAGGAATTGTTTCCGCAATGAAGCATAGTCTTCGAAATGAGCATTCAACATGATATTTCCACGTGGCATCCAAGGAGGGGGAAAATATACGATCAGTAGAATTCTTTGACTGCATTTGATAAATGACACGTGTCAGTTGAGATGTGATTTGTCTTATCTTGCACCCATTAAGAAAGTACCAGAATCACGAGGAAGTGACCAACAACATGCCAATATTGTTCGACGCTGATAACCATGCACGTGAGAAATCAACAGGCAAAACAGATGAGCTAAAAACAAATGAGGTGGATCTGACGGCAAGGACATCTGTGCAATCATTAACGGATAGGTTTTTGGAGCAGAAATAGATACGCGTGCCACCCTTCCTTCCAAAGACATAATTGCCAATGCAAAATGATTACGAGGTACAATGCCGATATTGCAGTTCATTCCAAAGAAAACAAACAAGGCAATTGAAAACCTGAAAACAAACCCTGCAATTCTGCAAGAACCAAAAACCAGCGATCCAGCGGAAGAGTAGCAGCAGAGGTGAGCATTTTTTAACATACCAAAATAGGAAAATGGGACGAAAGACAAAGATGGAACCAGTAGATACCACCCACCTTCGAGAAAATCCAGAAGTGCTGCAAATTTTTGAAGATGAAGGGCTTATGCCATTTTTGAAATAATTTGATGGGTCCTTTGAATATTTGGCCGGCATGTTCGCTCACACATTCAGAAATAACCGGGCACACATTAACGGCATGACAATTGAGGTAATCCTTGAAGATTTAAGTCAAATTACTGAGCTTCCATTAGAGGGTCTTCAAATTTCTAGAACTGGCAAAAATACACTGGCAAATGTAGTTAGTCAATTTCTAGAAGAAAATGATAGGGAGCCAGAATACTTAATACACAACAATGTATGCAAGGGGGTAAAAAGGGCCAGCCTACAAGAACCCTGGAATGAAGTGGCCACATGGGTAATAAAATTTTTAACCTATGAAGGGCAATATGTACTTTTATCAAGGCATCATTTCAAAATTTTGAACCACCTAAGACATGGTAAGCAACAGCCAAAAGTTCGGGTAAATCTTCCCCTATATCTGCACCAAGAGTTGAAAAATATGGCAAAACGATATCAGGAAGGAAAAGGGAGCCCTCGCCACCATGGTCTTATTAAATTAGTCTGTCAACATCATTTTAGAGAAAACCTTAGAAGCTTTGATAGGTTTTATTCTACTCTAAAAGATGTAGTTTTTTGAAGAGAGGATGAGGAGGAAGAAGAAACAGATGATGTCGTAGATGTTGTTGCAGAGGAAGAAACACACCCAACAGAAGCAACAGAGCACCTTTCTCCAGAACCTTCAACCTCACAAGCTAAGAAACAAAAGAAGAGAGGGCCTGGAACCGGCAGTCGAAAAGAAAAATAGAAGAAAGTTTGTTTTTTTGAAGATGTTGTTGATATGTCAAAACAAGGGAGTGAAGTGCCTAGCAAAACAGGGGAAGAGACAACAAGGGAAACAGAAGCACTCCCACCAGAATCTGAAACTGTCCCCACAGCCCCTTCCGTCACCAGAAAACAGGGCAAGAAGAAAAAATTTGCATCAAGAACTAGGAGGTCTACAAGACTCCACTTGAGAGAAATAGAAGAACAGGTGATAGAAGAAAAAGGTGGACAAGGCAGTCCAGATGTTACAGAAGTACAACCAGCCCTTGAATATTTTTCAGAATTCCCTGAACAAATGATTGAGGAAGAGACTGGGCAAGACAGTTTTGAAGTTGCTACAATTCAACAAGCCACAGAAGATGTGGATGCAATCATAGATAGTTTCATGGAACCTCCTGAACAAGAGTAGATAGCTGAAGCAGAAGATGAGATAGTTGTTGAGCAACCAACTATAGATGATTTGTCTGCATCAGATTCTAAATTAGAAACAGAGGATGTAGACATCACATAACAGCTAAGAGCAACAAAAAGTGTTATCAAAACACAAACTAAATGGATTGAAGAAAAAGAAAATATCATTGAAATACAGGAAAAGAAGATTACAAAATTACAGCCAAAAGTGGCAGAATTGAGGAAGAGGCTGTCACAGTATAAAGAATAGCCAACTGTATCTATTGATGAGGATAATTTGGCTCAGTTACTTATGGAATTATCTAGGGCAGATGACTCTTTTACTTTGATTGAGATGTCTAAAACTTTGACTAAAGAGATAGGTGCTCATTTTGAAGCAGCGCCCTTTCATTTTGAAGAAGTGCACTTCCATTCTGAAGCATTGCCTTCTCATTCCGAATATGCACCAGAATTAATAAAAAGCATAGAAAAGAATATTGGAGATGAGTCACCGCAGAAAACACCAGCACAGGAGTAGTTTAAACAGCAACATGCAATTGTTCAAGTACTCCTTCAAATGAGATTTTTGTATTAAAAATTGTTATACCTTCAATAAAAGTAGAGGCTGAGGGCATACAAGTAGAATTGTTTTCTAATGACCAACCAATGGAAATAGCAGAAAAAGGGATACAAGAATTATTATCAGATGACCAACTAGTGGAAGTAGCAGAAAAAGGGGTTCAAGTAGATCTGCTACCCAGATTTCCACCTGTAGTTAGACCATCCAATATTGTATCCCTAGAGCAATATAATACAGACAGCTATTTGGGTGATCAGATATGAAAAAATTGCCACTAAAGTTGAAAAATTCAAATTGGAAGGTAAACAGTTAGAAGCAAAAGAAACAGAAATCAAGGCATTGAACGAAAAAGTGACTGATTTATGTCAGATTGCTGAGTTTTTGGTCCAATTAAGACGACCGGTCAGATTTTACAGTCTCATTCTAAAGGAGAAATATCTCAGATGGCAAGTCATGAGTATTAGCTCAGGTCTCCTATACAAATTGGACACAACTATAGATTTCTTAGAAGCCTATTTTGACAGCCTTGTAAAACAAAAAAATCTCTTATGTGAATTATTTTTACACTTTATTTCAGAAGAGGTAGAGTTTCACCCTCAAATTTACATAGGAGATGTTCAACTGAGAGCATTTATGTCCACTTTACAAAATCAATTTTACTAGGACCAAGAAAAAAGACAAAATAAAGAAATTGAATTAAGAGCTAAATTGTTAGTCAGAGCAATTCAGCCAAATCATCCACTTATCACTAGACAGCATTTCACCATGATGAACAGGGAAGATGTAAAAAGGATGTACTTGAGCAATTTGAGGGACTGTGTGACCAAATTCCAGAATTTCTGTAATGATAGTTTTGTTCCAGCATTATCATTTTGCATAAACAAATGGGCAAAACTTTCCATTTCTTTACAGAAAAGGGAACCTATCTCCCTCATTAACCTAGAATGGTCCAGAAGAAGGGCAGAAGGAGTGATATAGCTGATTGAAATCATGTAACATCACTGGATAGGTCTCATATTTAGGCCTCCAACCATCATTTCTCCAGTTCCCTTCTATTTTGAAGAAGATTCTCAACCTGATGATCAGTTTGAAGAATGGCTCAGAAACCTTCAAGAGAACAGGGGATATTATATAGACACCAAATTGTTCTACAGATCATGGATTTTGAATATGGATATATGTGATTCTATAGCCCAATAAAATGCATGAGGACATTCATTAATATAAGTTGGGGAGAAATGATGAGGCCTGAAAATGTCTCAATCATAACATGTTTTGAACATTGAAACTGCTTAAAAACTCTTGTGTTTAATCTGATATGCTAGTTAAGTTGATTTAATATGTTGTGTATTAATTGTTTGCATGAACAATGTGTTAGAAATACTATATTATGATTTTTACAGTTTTTGCATAGTTTTATGTTACTTTGTCATGACTTGCTAAATGAGAAGTATGCTTAGGTTGATAGCAGCACTTCACTAGTTTTGTTTTGATGTGTTTCAAGCATTTATTTATCTAAATCTAGCAAATATGCAAGCAAATTGTTACTGTGCAACAGAAACTGGTTTTCCAATGTAAATTTCAGCCAGCTGCCAATGAATGGCAAGGCATGGAATTCACACATGGAGAGAGATGAAGGATATTGCAATCTGATCCTGAGAGCTAACCCACCTGAGAAATGCAGATGAAATCGCTTAAAAAGCACACAGTTGTTCATTCCAAAGATGTTCGGAATGAGCAAACATCTTCAGAATGAGAAATACAGTCTCTTCGGAATGAGCCACTTATCTTTGGAATGAGAACAGAAAGCGTTTTTTGACTTGTTAACTGATTTCTGACAATGGAAAAAGGGAAAGAAGGTTGAAAAGGTTAAAGGAAAATATCTCCCATCTGACTTTGTCGTCCTTGCCGTCCAAAGCCACCATTCATGGAAAAGATCAATTTTGATCCTCTTCTAAGATAAACCCAGGAAATGTTGCAGCATAATAGGAATAGATTTGTAAGATAGAAATGAGATATTTTCAGTTTCTAAATAGATTTTAGGATATTTATAAATAGATAGCTCCCATCCAGGTTGAGCTAAGTAAGGGAAAATAAGCAAAAAGTATAATAATAAGAAAATAGCAAAAAAGTGACTGTTATAGTCCTGTAAGAGGGTTTTTAGCAGCAATACTGTAATTATGTTCTTGAATCAATAAAGTGCACTACTTTTTCTATTCATGTTGTGAATGAGTGTGAGTAAGATCTAGAGAGAGAAAGACTCATACCTTCTTCTGGACAAAGAGGTTGGCCACTTCCAGACCTAGGACGAGGACTAACAACAGGTTTTTATTCTTATTTTGCTGCAGCAGAATAAGTTGTAAAACTTGTCATTTCATTTCCTTGTAAATGACTAATAGTCTTTGCAATCTTAGTTTATTTCATGATTAGGATGATCTTGTGATTAAAGATAGGTTTGGTTGTAATCTCCATTTTCAGCAAGCTTTCAAATTACTGTAGATTGTCATTTCCAAAATTTATTGTTTTCTGCAATTTACTGCATTTTGCGTTTTGTTGTCAACCCCTACACAGAAAATTGACAACCTTCTGTTACAGAGAATTGACAAGACTTAATTTCCATGTTATAATCAGGTTTCCATTACTGCAAAAGTAAATAGACTTCATTTCTGCAATCATAATTAGATTTCTAATTATACAACTGTAACTAAGGAGTTATTTCTACAACATAATTAGGATTTCATTTCTACAGTTAGTAATTAGTTTTCATTCCTGCAATTAGATTAAAGTTCAATTTATGCAATTTAGAGATAAAAATGTCCTAAATCCCCCACACAATCGGTTTCACCAATAAGACCTGTTGCTCCCAAATTACCTAAGTTATAGCCATGTTCACTCCTTCCGCAAATAGCCTTGTACACTGCCCTGGATTGACAAATTCATTGAGAATTAATGATGTGCATAACGAAAACGCATCAAAAGGTGGTACATTTACATGATCCAAATGATGTAATCTATTCTAACACCTCTTTGTATTACATTATTTGGGTGTTGAAGACTTTAGTTTTCAATATGGATCTTCTTCCTATGGATGCTCTTTGGCTTGATCAGGTTCTTTGTATTATCTTTAATTCACATTGCACTGTATGCCTCCTTGAATTGGTTCCTCTTCTTCTTTATTGGAGTCAGTACTTTCATAGGTGGACGTACTATCACCAGATTCTTGCAAGAGTATTTTCTCTTTGCTCTTGTCCTTGTCATCATTCTCTATGTCCTATATAGAACTTTCTGAACATACACTTAGAGCATCATGATAAGATTTTATGTTAGTAGAAGTTGAAGTACTAATAATACATGAGGATTAAAATATCTTTGCTAGGGAAGATTCATCCATTTATGTTTTCAGTTTAACTAATTCTATCAATCCTCTTTGTTCTACATTTTCATCCTTATAACATTTTTTTTGGTGGGTAGAAATATTATATTAACAAATGGGTGTTGAAAGGACCCCAAAACCTTTTACAAAAGGGGGCAGGTTGTCCAACCAAAAATTCAGTACAACACTAAAGAACATGGCAAACAGCCACAAAAAAGCAAAACTAGTAGTGAAGGGCATACGGCCACAAAGGAAAAAAACACAGAGTCCCATATGAAGGATTCTGAAAGGGTGATCCCACCAAAACAGTCCTGACAAAACCCAGCAGAGAATCCCGCAGAAGCACCAGCACGGCTTCATTACTTTCCAACATTGGCATTAGCATTTTGGTTATCGTTTGGAAATTCACCTGCATTCATTATTTAATTGTGGATTTTGATGGTCCATGCTTCCTTGGAAGCATCAATAGCCACCATTAGATTTATCATTGTGCTAGAAATTTGGTTGAGCAGGGGATTTTGGGTTGGAATAGTAGGAGGTTTCACAATCGCTTCGATGGTCGAATCAGTAGGAGTGTCAACAATAGAAGCCTTCAGGATTGGATCCTCAGTCTTCTTTTTTTTGTCGAGGGGATACCTTGGGAGTGGCAAGGGTGGGATTTCATTTAGCATACGCAGGTCTTTTAGAGTGCATTGCATTTCTAAGGGAGCAGCGCCGAAAACTCATACTCGAAAAAATGTGAGGACTCCTTGGTTCCCAAAGAGTGCTTTTTGGAAGAGGGAGACACAAATTCGAGATCTTAACTATCGCTTGGAACATTAGAGGACTCCTTTTTTTTGGTTCCAATAGAAGGCTTACTGAGCAAGGGCGACACAAGATCAGGGCCATCGCCATCACTCGGGGTATTTTGGATAGGGGTCCCATGACATAAATTTCATAGATTCTTGTTGGTTGTCCTAAACAACTTCTTGATTCACCAAAATGTGGTCTTAAACCTTCTATCATAAGCCTAGGGTTTTATGGCTTGATCCTTCAAGTGATATTCTATTTTTTGTTGTATATTCAGAAATATCTTACCTCAAAAATGAACCTTCTTTCTATGAGAGATAATCTCCAAATCTCTTGGATTTGGTAGGCTTGTTCTGCCTGAATCTTCCTTCAATATTTTTGTTAAACTTTGACTTCAAACAAGATCTTATTTTCAAGATTCTGAATGTCTTGAGGTCTTCACTGGATTCTTCTTCGGCATTTGGCACTCTTTGTCAAATTCTTATCCTCTTGGGCTTGTTATTGGATGGCGATAATTGTCCCAAGTTCTTCTGCTATTAGGAGCTTCTCTTTACTCAAGAATTTCTCCAGTGAACTCCTTTGATGATGCTTCTATTGCAATAAGGTCATCCAAGCCTTTTTCTTGATTCTCTTAGAGACCTCTCCAAGGTCTTCAATATTGCAGCTTCTCTGGTCTTCTCTTTAACCTCCTACTTCTAGAAGAGTTAATGATGAGATCTTCTCGAATTTCCGAGTTTTGCTACTTCTTTGATCAAGAACGGGACTTTGTTAGACCCTCTCTCTCTTAAGAGATTATAATTTTTCCAATGAGATCTTCTATAGGTCTCTTCATCTACTTCTAGAATATATCTTCAATCTACTATTTCCAATGGGGTCTTTTCTCAAACATTTTGAACTTCACTAGTTATTCTTGAAACTAGTGGTACGAGTTATGTGTTGAGTCCTGGTCTTCATAGTCTTGTGGAAAGACTCTAGCTAATATGCAATTCACATTCTTCAATGGAGATCATCAATCTACTATTTCACATTCTTCAATGGAGATCATCAATCTACTATTTCACATTCTTCAGGATTAGGAACTCTTCTTTGGAGTTTTCTTCTTCTGGAACAAGGCTTCTATTTCCTTTTCTTCTGTGAAGCTTTCAATCTAGCAATGGACATCTCCAATCTCCAAACTTCACCAAGACTCTTCTCTTAAAGTCTTTTTTGCAATGTTTTTTATACAATAAAGAACTTTCTCCTTAGTAGATGAAGTGGAGTATTCTTCTTTTTTCTTAAACATTTGTAGAATACTATATCTTTCTTGAGTATATTGAGTATATGATTCAATTTGATAAACCTATCCAAGGCTTAGGTTTTGTAGAATTTCTTATATCTCCCTAGTTAAGAGATGTAAACTAATTTTAAAACTTGTTTTGGAATTAGGTTTTGTAGGCTTCCTTATATCTCCCTAGTGGTTAGAGTATGCAATATGATTGATAAAGATCCTTTTTGGAATAGTAGTTCAATATTGGATTGATTTTGTAAAGTTTTGTAAAATAGCAAAAATCAACTTCTATTACTCCTTATTTCTCCTACTGAACTAAGCACTTTTTAATTTGAAGTTCTCAAAGTTGGATTTCTTGTAGCCCTTTAATGTGTTTATGAGACAAGTATATCAATTTATTCCAACCCGTGATAATATTTAATGAACCTCTTTCTATATCCCTTGATATTTAATATTTTAATGTTTCTAAATTCCAATAATTTATTTTGAAGTATTCTTCATAGTGTTTAGGGGAAGTTACGCCCCACGCATGAGAAGAATCTTCTATGGTAGGTGCCATCAACAAGGCGATTCCCTTTCAGTACTGCTTATGTTCCACGTATCGTATGATCTCTAAAACTCACCTATAGTCTCCCTCACGTAAAGGTGGGTGATTTTTGTTGATCTTTCTAAATACCTATAGTTTCCCTCACGTAAGGGCGGGTATTTTGTACGGTATAACGGCCTAGCAAAAGGTATATCGAAAGGGGGATCAATTGGTGTTATAAGGAACCTTCACTATGGCCGCTGTTGCAAAGTTGATGACTGATCCTCATCAGTTATTGAAAGGTCCAAATTATACACCATGGAAACATAAGATGAAGGCAATTCTCCAAATGGAAGATTTATGGGATATTGTTACTAGAGTAACACCTAGGCCTTCACCAGCATCAGGATCCACAGCTCCTACTGTTGATCAGATAGCTTTTGACAAGAAAGACAATCGAGCAAAGGTGCTCATTTTGTTTGTTGTTTCAGATGAAGTGCAACCTCATATAGCTGACAAAGCAAGTGGTAAAGAGGCATGGGATTCCCTTAAAACCATCTATGAGGGAAAGAATGATTCCACCATTCTTCATCTTCAACAACAACTTCATAACCTGAGTTTGAGACAGGGTGAAACAGTTGAACTCTTTCTGTGCAGAGTGTCTGAATTGAAAGAGATTGAATTCTTTGGGAGATTCTGTGGACGAAAAGCTTCTCATTTCAATTGTGATGAGAGCTTTGCCTTCTTCATTTGATATGTTGATCACCTCCATCCAGGTGTCTCAACGACAAATTACCTACATCGAGTTGGTCAATCTGCTTCAACAACAGGAGGCACGCCAACTTCACAAGGATGATTCTTCCAATACAGCCCTATACACCAACAAGCAGGGTTCTAGGAAGAAAGGTAATGGGCAAAAAGGAGGCAACTTTCAGAAAGGAGAAAATTCTCAACAAGATATGAAAGGAAAAGGAAAACAACCTCAACAGAAGAAGAGGTGATGCAAGATCTGTGAGAAAGACAACCATGACACCAACAGGTGTTGGCATAAGAACAAGCAGAGAGGCCAAAACAAACCACAAAATAAAAACAAGCAACCCCGGTGAATGTTGTCGTTGAAGAATCCGACTCAGATTCCGAATGGGCACACAAGGTGCTCGTGACTACCACGGATTCCACACGGAGGGATCCTGTTTGGTATGTCGATTCCGGAGCTAGCAAACATATGATCGGCGACGGATCGTGGTTTGAATCATTCGTGGCCAAAGAGGGCAAACCTGTCACCATTGCCGATGATAAAACCTACAGGGGTTCAGGGGAGAGGGTACAGCTTGGGTCACTCTTCCTGATGGCAAGTGTCAGATTGACAAAGTCCTCTATGTTCCGAGATTGGCTAACAATTTGTTGTCAGTCACACAAATCCCGGATAGAAATATGGTTGTCAACTTTCGTGTTGAGAATGGCAAGAAGTATTGTACTATTACCAGGAAGGGTAAGCAGATTGCAACAGCTTCATATAAGCACGGCTTATTTGCCCTAGATGCTATCTCTACTCCACATGTTGCCATGACTGTCTCTACCAAGGAGGCAACTTCCCTATGGCACAAGAGATATGGGCATCTTAGTTCTGGCTACTTACTTGAGCTCAGTAAGTATGAGATGGTAAAGGGTCTTCCTTCCCTTTACGCCACATTGCCAGTGTGCTCTGACTGCTTGGCAAGAAAGTAGCATAGAGTACCATTTGAGAAGAGCTCAACAAGAGCACAAAAACCTCTGGAGTTAATTCACATCGATCTGTGCGGTCCTTTCACACCCAACAGTTGTGGAGGGAAGAGGTTCTTTCAGATTATTCGTAGATGACTACTCACGAAAGATGTGGGTTTTCTTTCTCCAACCGAAATCCGAAGCTTTCGCATTCTTCCAGCAGTTCAAGAAATCCGTTGAGAAGGAGTCAAGAGCTTCTATTAAAACCCTCCGCTCAGATCGAGGGGGGGAGTTTACCTCTAAAGAATTTTTTGCATTCTTAGATAAGCATGGAATCAAGAGACAGTTAACAATCGCCTATACTCCTCAAAGAAATGGAGTTGCCGAGAGAAGGAACCGTTCTATCATGGAAATGGTTCGTTGTATGCTCACAGGAGCTACTCTTGGGCAACAATATTGGGCGTAAGTCGTCACCACCGCAAGATATCTCGTTGAATAGGGCACCCACAAAGGCCCTAAAAGGAATGACTCCACGGGAAGCATGGAGTGGTCGAAAACCCTCCATATCTCATCTACGTATTTTCGGATGTCACGCTTTCATGCACATACCAAAAGAGAAAAGGAAGAAGCTAGATGAGAAAACACTGAGATGTATTTTTCTTGGTTATGATGAGCACTCTAAAGGATATCGTTTGATAGATCCTTTGACCAAGAAAATTCATGTCAGCAGAGATGTTGTCTTTGATGAAGCTTTCACATCACAGAGCACATCTAAAGTACACCTAGATCTTGTGGAATCTAAGGAAGAGAAGATTCCTTCGTCAACACAGCACGGGAGGTCCTTCTACATCTTCTTCAACACCACCAAAGAAGAATCCAAAATGGTGTACAAATACAATCAGAGACACAAATTTATCCACTCCTCCCAATTTGAACTTGGATAGACCTCGTACACGCAGTATGGCTCAAAAGGAAAAAGAAGCCAAAGAAACTGGTGAGGTTGATGATCTTTGTCAATCTTTTGAGGAACTTTCTGTAACTCCACATATAGAAGTAGAGGATATGGATATTGATGATGACAGGGCGTTCATGTCTACCATAGACGATCTTGAACCTACATCAGTGCAAGATGCTCTTAGTGAGCCTCAGTGGAAGGCCGCTATGGATACAGAGTATGAGTCTTTGATGAAAAATAAAACTTGGAAGCTTGTTGATCTGTCGCATGGAAAGAAACCCATTGGCTGCAAATGGGTATATAAAGTCAAGTACAAGGCAGATGGAACAATTGATAAGCATAAGGCCCGTCTTGTTGCAAAGGGCTATGCTCAAAAGGAAGGCATTGACTACGAGGAAACTTTTGCACCTACTACTCGGATGACCACAATTCGAGTTATGTGTGCTATGGCAACACAATATGGGTGGAAAGTTCACCAGATGGATGTCAAAAGTGCCTTTCTAAATGGTGATCTCCAAGAAGAAGTCTACATGACTCAGCGTGAAGGATTTGAAGTGGAAGGCCAAGAGCAGAAGGTTTGCAAATTGGTCAAATCCTTATATGGTATGAAACAAGCTCCTCGAGCTTGGTATATAAAAATGGACAATCACCTTATGCAGCATGGATTTAAGAGATGTCCGTCAGATGCAAACCTCTATTTCAAGAAACATGGTTCTGAGATAGTGTTGCTTGTACTCTATATTGATGATCTGCTCATTACAGGGAGTTCAGAAACTATGATCTCTACTGTCAAAAGAAACTTGTGTAAATCTTTTGAGATGACAGATCTCGGACTTCTCCATTATTGTCTTGGTCTGGAATTCAGCCAGAAGGAGCACTCCATCAAAGTGTCTCAAAAAAAATATGCCAAGACATTGCTAGAAAAATATCGCATGACTGATTGCAAGCCAATGGCAACTCCGATGGAGACTGGACTTCAGTTATCGCGATATGATGATTCACCTCAGGTAGATGGTACTCTCTATCGACAGTTGATTGGGAGTCTCATATATCTGACCAATACTAGGCCAGATCTCGTATTTGCTATCAACTATCTTTCGAGGTTCATGCAGGAGCCTAAGACCACTCATTGGAAAGCAAAGAAACGTGTTCTTCACTATGTCCGTGGTACTATGGAATATGGCCTAGAATACAAGAAGAACGACAAATTCTTCTTGCAAGGATACACGGACTCTGACTATGCCGGATCATTTGATGATCACAAGTCAACTTCTGGATACATTTTTCATCTGGGATCCGGTCCTGTCTCTTGGCACAGCAAGAAGCAACAAGTGGTTGCTATTTCATCAACAGAGGTAGAGTATCGCGCCGCACATGAAGCTGTGTGTGAAGTGATATGGTTGCGTCGCATTCTGACAAGTATGGGCCATCCATCCAAATCTCCAATACACTTGTTTTGCGACAATTAGGGTGTTCTGAACCTAGTCAAGAATCCAATCCATCATGAAAGAACAAAACACATTGACACACAATGTCATTTCATTCGATATGAAGTTCCGAGGCACCGAATTCAGCTTCAGCACATTCCCACCGATGCTCAAGTTGCAGACATTTTCACTAAGGCACTTGCACGTGTCAAATTTGAATTGTTTCGCAGCTCTCTTTGTATTGCAAAATGATGTAATCAGGGGGGATATTAGTATAGCTAATAGTTATATCATTACCAAAATAATGTAATAAGGGGGGATGTTAGCGTAAGATTGTATGTATTACATTATTTAGGTTTACTGTTACAACTCCTGTAATAGTTCTGTTTACGCCGGTGCTATTCCCGGCATTGTAACCACTATTTAATATGCGTAATACAATACCTCCAATGTTCGCTGTTAATTCTGACATTCTGGGCTCTATGGCCAATGGTAGACTTCAATTCCCCCTTTACTTCAATCCTTGAATGGTGGCACCTCAAATATGGCCTATTTGAATTGCTTTGAATGTCTTGACCAAGAGCCTTAAATGCTCTTCATGCTTCTTACGTGCTGCAACTCCTTGCTGCTATGAATGTGCTTCCCTCCTTGGTCTCTGGCACCTTAAATAGGAAGGAGCTCCTTTTTGTGAGGGACAAGTGTCAAGCATTTTATTCAATGCTTGGAGGATGTAGATTCCTTTTGACACTTGTAATATTTTTTGTTGGATGGAGGATGAACATTAGAGACATTCTTAAGCACTTATATGACTTGGTTACACGTGTCACCTCCTTTCTAATGCAGGCAATGCTTCCTATGTAACAGTTCCTTTGATTATTCCCTTCAGGTGTGCAAGATTTGAGCGCTATTTTAAAGGCTCATATGGAAGACATTAGGGTTTCTTCAAAGATGAAAAGTGGTAACTTTTCTCTTGCATAAACCTGCCTTCTTAATATATTCTTCCAAGCTTCCTCAACATATTATTTCCAACGCTTTCTTTGCTATGTTTTCTCCTCAATGCTTCGATGGCGCTTGGTATGTGAGTTGGTTCCAACTAGGATTATGATCAATGCTTTGATGACTTTGAGCTAGGATTGTGAGCAATGCTACGATGGAGGTTTTGTGACACTCCAATGGTGATTTTGAATGCTCCTTGTGGACATACGTCTAGCTCTTGGGTATTGCTTTCTTTATGCTTTGATTTTCTCTTGCTTTCAAGTTGTATTTTTACCTTTGTAGATGATAACTTATCCTTGTGCTATGCTATGTATGTTGTGCAGGTTGCTTATTGTGGTTGTCCAAACCGTGGGTGATGTGAGCTCTTTGAAGGCTCTTTTGACCTTGCTTGGATGATGCTTCTCTATGATCACTTTGAGATGTTCCTTGCTTGTGAAGAATGTATATTTATGACACTTAGACCTTGTCCTTTTTCCTATGTAGGACAGAATATTATGGTGCAAGATAATGTAAATAAACTTTGTAATAGAATACCTTATTTTTGCACCTCCTTTTGCAAGTTTTTTCTGCTGGTTTTAATGGTGGCTTTCTTGTAGGCAATGGCTAATTTGATGTTGTCTCCTTTGCTAGACAACTCTCTCATTTTGCTTGGTTAATTTGGTAATAAATCCAAGCTAATAACCACGTAGTTTTTGCACTAATTTTTTTACCTATAAAGAACCCTTAGTGCATCTCAAATCTAAGACTCGCAAAGTCTCAATTTGTAGCTTCTTTTACTGATTTTGGTGGTGGCTTTCTTCTCCACTCCTTGGAGGAATCCAATCTGTTGGTGGCTTCTCTAAGCCATAATAGATTGTAGGTTTTGTGCACTTAATAGTGTCTCTAGACACTTCGATAATATACTGGTTTTGTGTCCTTGATCTTAACAATCAAAAAACACAAACTAACTATTTTTAGAGTAACTAGTTAAAGACAACCAGTATAGTGCAATAAATCAATAATACTTCTAAATGCACTTTAAATCTCATCTCATTACTCCTGAAAATAAACTCTCAAAGTAGTTTCTAATGTACTTAATAATCTCTACAAATTTTAAGAGTAATTATAATGAACCCTTAAATAATCTGCAATTTTTTTCACTACAATTAGTGTTGTAGCATGTAGTCTTCTTGATTTCTAGATAGATAATAGGTAGGTGATATATTTATTTCTTTCAAAATACATACAACTCCTATTTTAATGTGTAAATAATTCTCTTAAAAGAATTATCTTTTGCATCTTCTTGAAGATTGTAATATAAGCCCTTTCATTTTTACAACTTTAATCCAAATACGGTACTTAATGATACTTGATAATGAACCTTAATTTAAAGTTCAACTAATTGCATCCAGTTTGCTTATCTTTAATGGCTTCTATAGATGATATAGATCTTGGTATTTAGATTCACCAAGTTGTTGCCTTTTGATGAATGAATTCCTCATATTCTTGTTGGCTTTCCAAAATAGCTTCTTGATTCACCAAAATGTGGTCTTAAACCTTCTATCATAAGCCTAGGGTTTTATGGCTTGATCCTTCAAGTGATATTCTATTTTTTGTTGTATATTCAAAAATATCTTACCTCAAAAATGAACCTTCTTTCTATGAGAGATAATCTCCAAATCTCTTGGATTTGGTAGGCTTGTTCTGCCTGAATCTTCCTTCAATATTTTTGTTAAACTTTGACTTCAAACAAGATCTTATTTTCAAGATTCTGAATGTCTTGAGGTCTTCACTGGATTCTTCTTCAGAATTTGGCACTCTTTGTCAAATTCTTATCCTCTTGGGCTTGTTATTGGATGGCGATAATTGCCCCAAGTTCTTCTGCTATTAGGAGCTTCTCTTTACTCGAGAATTTCTCCAATGAACTCCTTTGATGATGCTTCTATTGCAATAAGGTCATCCAAGCCTTTTTCTTGATTCTCTTAGAGACCTCTCCAAGGTCTTCAATATTGCAGCTTCTCTGGTCTTCTCTTTAACCTCCTACTTCTAGAAGAGTTAATGATGAGATCTTCTCGAATTTCTGAGTTTTGCTACTTCTTTGATCAAGAACGGGACTTTGCTAGACCCTCTCTCTCTTAAGAGATTAGAATTTTTCCAATGATATCTTCTATAGGTCTCTTCATCTACTTCTAGAATATATCTTCAATCTACTATTTCCAATGGGGTCTTTTCTCAAACATTTTGAACTTCACTAGTTATTCTTGAAACTAGTGGTACGAGTTATGTGTTGAGTCCTGGTCTTCATAATCTTGTGGAAAGACTCTAGCTAATATGCAATTCACATTCTTCAATGGAGATCATCAATCTACTATTTCACGGACTCTTATCTGGAGTCTTCTTCAGGATTAGGAACTCTTCTTTGGAGTTTTCTTCTTCTGGAACAAGGCTTCTATTTCCTTTTCTTCTGTGAAGCTTTCAATCTAGCAATGGACATCTCCAATCTCCAAACTTCACCAAGACTCTTCTATTAAATTCTTTTTTGCAATGTTTTTTATACAATAAAGGACTAATCTCTACACGAGGAAAGCACATAGACTTTCAGGCAATGAAGGTGAAATCCTTCTCTATCTGTTGTAGGAACTGTGCCAACTTTTGAGAGTTAATTTTCTGCAACAAAAAACTTTAGACAGTAATTAACATGAAAAATCTAGATCTCTAAATAGTCTTCACTAGTTGATTTGTCAATCTAGTGGGATGAATGTTGAGTCCTGGTCTTCATAGGTTTTTTTCAACTTTGTGGAAAAACTCTTGCCAGATGTGATCTCAATATTTTTTGGAACTGATATTTACTTCAAATTTGGTGACTCTCCCTATTCCTATCTGAATTTGCCTTGGCTCTAATACCACTATTAGCTTTTGATGAAGTATGCTACGGGAAATGGCAATCATAGGATTAAGAAAATATGAAGAGTAATTCTTGAATATGACTGAAGTATACTATAAATAGCAATGATGAAAATAATACAATGTAGCTATGGAGAAAATGAACACTCCATGAATATATGCTATAGAACTACATTGTACTCCATCGCCAATGGAGTTTACCTTCTACAGTACAACTACCAACTTTGATGATCTTTTTGTATGATCACACACTATGAGGCCCTTTATATAGGAAGATAGATTCCTTGACCAACACTCTCCCTAGTTGTACAAGGGGACACCTTGCACATTACAACTTGCACATTGACACTTGTGCATTACACTACTTGAAGTAACTAGCTAACTTCCCCCTAAAGTAATCTCCTACTCTAACTATGTACCAAAGGTGGTACATTTATATGACCCAAATGATGTAATATATTCTAACAAGAAGGATATGGAGAAGGAGAAGAATAAGAAGATAAAGAAAATGAAGAAGACTTCTTTGGATAAGAAAAGTGTTGTTTTTAAGGTCTGAATGTTCCTACTAAAAAAGTAGATCAAGATGCATTGGCAGATGAAGAAGACTGAAGTGCACTAGTCAAAGAAGATTGAGGTGCACAAGACTGAGCAAAAAAAAAATCATCTACAAGCTGAGCTTGATTAAGAGTTGCATCAAGTGTATCAAGTGAAGTATATTTTAACTCTCAAAACAAGTGTGTCTAAAGGTCACTCTTAAACTTAGCAATAAGAGTAGGCATAGGATCCTGAACATGAAGTAGGATATGTAGGTGGTTGAACTGATAGATATAGTCTTGAAAAGACATATGGCTTCCTTGCCTCAAACAAAGCTAATGGACAAGAAAATATTCATCATAATTTTATGGATAGAATGTAGCCTTCAAGGTTGTGACAAACTCATCTCAAGCCTTCAAGGTTGTGACAAACTCATCCCAAGTGCTGATGGAATTCTGAGTAGTTTGTCGCTCAGTAATCAAAATCTTAGAAACATCAGAAAGTTTCAACTTAGCAAGGGGGATCTTATCATCATCAGAGATTTGGTTGTAAGCAAACCAAGTATCAATTTCTAGAATACAATTATTGAGAACTTTGATATCTCTAGGCTCATCATAGATCTTAACCTCACATTTGATATGAGGAGTTTCAAGAGTGTGGACCTCAGGGAAGGAGGCTAGACTTACATATTAGTCATCTTATCAGCAAAATTACTAACTATATTAGCTAAAGTTTCCATTTATTATGTTTTCCAATGGTCCATAGCTTGTCTAGTGCTTGCTAGGGAGGACAGTTGACTAAATTGACAAGTAGACCACTACTTAGGTTCAAGAGTGTTAGGTACAATCAAAAGTGATCTTTTATTTGCAAAGATACTTTGAAGCATGATTAATCACACCAAACAATTACAAAAATGAAAAATTCCACTTCGAATGGATCAAGCTCGAAATGTGTTTTCCAATAAGTATGTATAAGGGTATACTTGAGGAAAAATGAGGGCCTCAAATTACAAGAGAAACAATGTCCCTCCACAAAGAGAAAATTAGGCAAAGTTATCTCCCCCCAAGTACACGGAATTAGAAAGCCCCACTTACACTAAAAGATAAAGGTCCCACTAAAAGATAAAAGAAGGATGGATCAATTTCCTCTTTGTAGATTTTTTATCCCTTTAAGAATTTTGATTATCTTTGTGCCATGTATCAACATACCAAATGTGTCAAGCACTGATGGAGCGTAAGCCTTAGGACCTATTGACAAATGATTTACCTCTTGATTGTCTAACCTTAAACCAAAAATATGGTAGGTAATAGACGATATTTGTCTCTATTGTCAACAAAAAGGATAAAAGCAATCAAGAAGGGAGAGTGAGTCGCATGTCAAAAGGCATGTTTATGGCTAGTTGTACTCAAAGAACACATCCAAACAAATTTGTTATTCCAATCCCATGAACGAAGAGTTGACGAATCTTCAAAAGACATTTGGTTGCATATTCATCACTAGAGTGACTTGAACAACTATGAATAGTTTCTCCAAATATGAACATGTCAATAGGTGGCTTTTGGTTGACCCAACATCGAGAGTGCCACTTATTCTCTAATCAAAGGCACCATTTTGGTATAGTTTTCTTCATACGCATGTCAAATGATCTTGTGGCTCCAACTTATTGACATCGATGACTCCTTTTTTTTTTTTTTTTTTAGCAAAAAACCCCTTGCGAGGCCGCCTTGGTCTGAGAGACCACGAACAGGGGGTTCTATACCGTCAAAGTCACCCGGGAGTCGCACCCGACCCTGCCCGCACCAACATTATCAATTGGATTTTTGGGTACCCAATTCAGCTTTTTGGTAGGGTGGAGATTCGAACCTGGGACCTCCCTTGGAGGATTGCCCTCTCCTCTCCAACTCATCTACAACACCTGGGTGACATCGATGACTCCTTTGAATAGTGCATCCTTAGTGATATTCAAATACATCTATAGAATTTTGTGGTTTTATACGTCTTCATTCCATCAATTGTTTACTCCTTAATTTAAGACCATTGTTCTCTTCTAAAATGCTTCCTCATCACCAAATGTTAGCACAAACTTGGTTGACATCCTTTCCTGGCTCCAAAGCTTGATTTCCTAACATCTTTGGAGTGCTAGCAAGGTGATTAATCATGATAGCCTTCACAATCATCCTTTGCAAACCTTTCAAACTATTAGGATCCCATCCTAACATTATTTTTGTAATTCTCATTTGATTATGTAATTATCCACTTCCAACGTGGGGACCCCTTTTATAATGTTATTTTGTAATACTTTGTAATGGTATGTGGCAAGTAAGATGCCTAGACAAGTGGGGTCATTTCATGTAATCGTTATCAAGAATATAACCGATGTATGTGGCATGTGAACCAAATCTTGAGCTTAGGGTTAGAGTTGCTTGAAGTTTTTCTTTAAAAGACAAAGACATATGCGAATGTATCTTTTTACGAATTAATGAAATATTGAAGGAGGTTGCCTCCTCGAAGAGGCCTACGATTATGTGTCTATTGTGCGAGTGTTTAATTTTGCATTTACTTTTTGCATTGTGATATTTTATTATTATATGAATCTCAACTTATTATCAATTTTTTGTGTGTATTTTTAATAGTAGGCTCCTAACAAGTGGTATTAGAGCACTTTCTAGGGTGGAGTTTTGCTGTGACTATGACAATTCTCTCCCATTCATTCTGACAGTTAGGTATAATTTTCCTGTGTTTTTAGTTTTTTATTTGTTTTTTATTTAAAAAATATAGCATAAAACTAGAAAAAACAAAATCCTTTATTTTTTCTATAGTAGTTGTGTAGGTTAGAAACCATGTTTCGAGGGTTTTCAAATATTGTGGAGTTGTCGTTATTGGATAAGCTAGATAGCCCATAAAGTGTCTAGTGAAGTGAGAGGCAATTAGGCTCCAATACCTAAGCCTCAGACAACACCCGTGCACGAAATCAAACTCTCACGTATCTTCAAGTATTTAGGGAGACCATCTAGGATTAAACAAACCTTTAGCCCTAGGAAGCTTTTTCAACCTTGTATTATCCATAGTACACGGGACACAGCATATCAAAAGATTACCCTCTCGTATTTTCAGAGAGGTAGGTAGTGTGCTTAAGGGTATGTGTAGAATCCTCCTTGAATAGTGGCCTAAAATATTGGTCTGAGCACTATTGCTCATCATCGTGGTATAACAGAGGGCCTATGAGTATTACATACACCTTTGCCTAGCATACCCTGGTTCTATCAAAAAATTAATCTACAAAAGAAACAAAGCCTTCTTGTTCTACTGAATTTTATAACCTGCAACCAAAACTTTATCCCACAAAAGTGAGCATACGAAGGAGACTTCCCTATCACAAAAACAAATTACATACAAAAATAGTCAAGGCAAAATTTTGAAGTGTTTGTAACAGTCATGTATTCATTCAATAATAGTCAGTAAATTATAGGCTTGTCAGTAGCACAAGGAATCCTAGAGTTAGAAATGGAACAATTAGGATTGTTAGCAGTAATAACAGTCTGTAATAGTCAGGGATTATAGGGTTGTTAGTGATAACAATAGAACAGACAATGTCAATTATTACAGGGATGTTAGTGACAAAATTTGAACAGTGTTAGTGCCACAGTACAGGTGCTAGTATAGTGTCTAAAGTGGCTAGTAGTCAAAAACAGACAAGGCATATTTGGTTGATGCAATACTCAATTTTTGAACCCCACCTCAGTGTTGGGAAATATAGCTCATTGTGACCATATTTTCAAGCTAATCATTGTTGGGATATATAGTTCATTGTGACCAAAATTAGTATTGGGATATATAGCTCATTGTGACCATCTTTTCAAGTTGATCATTTTGATATATAACACCCAAGCACATTTTTAGACTCCCTACTAAAAATAGTAACTCTTGCAATTACACATTTATTTTTAGTAATTTAGTGCAAGAGGTTCAAAACTTTCCAAAATGGTTGGTGGCACTTGTGGAAATCAAAAAGAGGTAGATCAAGCCATTTCAATGTTTGAAAAAAAAATAAAGCACCCTTGATAGCCTTTGCCATGACAATAACACCATAAAGGAAGATATTCAACACTTTAGAGGTGAATACCTTAACTCCAAAACCACCTTGGAAGAACAACTTGTCGAGGTTGAGTCCAAATTTCAAGGGGTCCCAAAGTATTTTGATTACCATACTAAACAAGCATGTCGAGGAAAAGGAAAAGGAAGAGGTAGACTTTCACCATTTCTCTAACTGTGATCCTACCTTTAAGTTGCCTAAGTTGGACTTTCCTAAGTTCAATGGGAAGGACACATATGGGTGGTTATATCGTGTTGATCAATTTTTTAAACTCCATAATATCCCTAGATATTACTGGGTCCATATGGCTTCCTTCAATTTGGAATCTAAAGCTTTACATTGGTACCAATGGTTGCAACACACCATTCTTGATCCTTCTTAGGAATATTTTGAGTCCCAATTACTCACTCAATTTGGCCCTAGTGAGTATGATGACTTTACAAGAGCATTGATAAAGTTGCAACAAACCTCTACAGTTCAAGATTACCAAACCTAATTCGAGAAATAGGCTAACAAAATTAGGGGGTCGAATGAAGGGTTTTTTACGAGTTGTTTCATCATTGACTTGAAGGATGATCTTCAAGCGAAGGTCAAGTTGTTTAAACCACAAACAATGATGCAGGTTATCAGCTTGGCATAGTTGGTTGAATCCAAATTCTCAACTCAAAGGACATCTAAATTTCCACAAATTAAACCCTCCTTTCCTCCCAAGTTCCCAGCTCATAATAAAAATAAAACTTGTTCCTCACAAATGCTTGACTACAAAAGAAATGGATGCTCGATGTGCTCAAGGTTTGTGCTACAATTGTGATGAAAAATATGTTTGAGAGCATAGGTGCACACAAAAGAAGTTGTTCCTCATAGATGTCAAAGATTACCAAACCTAATTCGAGAAATAGGCTAACAAAATTAAGGGGTCGAATGAAGGGTTTTTTACGAGTTGTTTCATCATTGACTTGAAGGATGATCTTCAAGCGAAGGTCAAGTTGTTTAAACCACAAACAATGATGCAGGTTATCAGCTTGGCATAGTTGGTTGAATCCAAATTCTCAACTCAAAGGACATCTAAATTTCCACAAATTAAACCCTCCTTTCCTCCCAAGTTCCCAGCTCATAATAAAAATAAAACTTGTTCCTCACAAATGCTTGACTACAAAAGAAATGGATGCTCGATGTGCTCAAGGTTTGTGCTACAATTGTGATGAAAAATATGTTTGAGGGCATAGGTGCACACAAAAGAAGTTGTTCCTCATAGATGTCAAAGATCCAATCAATAGTGACCAAATTGATGATGAAATAGAACCAGTAGAAGATCCACCCCAAAATGAGGAAGTACATGAAGAACCATAGGCATAATTTTATGTACATGCTCTTGCCGAGACTACTACTCCCCAAACCATGAAAGTTGTGGGGTTTTTCAAAGGCCATTGTCTGACAATCCTTATCGATTCTAGAAGTACACACAACTTTATTGATCCCCAAATTACCAAGCAGGCTAATTATACATACACACATGTAATTCCTTTGAGGTTATGGTGGCTAATGGAGGGATTTTGTCTTGCAAAGGTAAATATCATAATGTTAAAGTGAAAATAGGACATTATGAGCTCAAAACCGATATGTTTACTCTACAATTAAGGGATGTGATAGTGTATTGGGAGTTGAGTGGTTAAGTACTGTGCATGAAATTTTGCATCCCTTTACCCACTCTTCTTTTTTGCAAGGTGGTGACTTTTCAAGAGGCCAATATTTTAATGATTAAGGTAATTTTTTAGAAACCAAGTGGACAAACGGAGGAATAGGCCTCTATGAAGAAGAGAGTGGCCCCAAAATCCCGCCCCACAGTTAGGCGGATAAATGGGTGAGAAAATGTCCAAAGATATCAAAATCCCGCCACACCCTTGGACAAAAAACTGGGACCCTGAATCTCCGATCAAATAGACAAAAGGATGGAAAGGTAGCATAAGGACTATTACTCCCAAACTCCCATCCAACCATGGGATGGAGAATTGGGGAGGATGGTGAACAAGGAAGGATGCCCAAGTACCCGTCCAAGGCTGAGGTCATACAACATTAATGATCCCAGCTACCTGACTTAAACAACCAATGGGCGCGAGAAATAAATTTGAAATGCATAGCTTTAGAAGTAATTAATCCCTAATCCTTCTGCAACATGAAGGGATGAAGTAGATTGCAATTTAAGAAGTTGTCAGAGAGATCAAGGGACCATATCTATGTAGAAGCATCTAACTCCTTTCGGATGACTACCATCCCTCCTAGAGCAGAATCACAATAGATCTTTTGACCATTCCAATTTGATTCTCTCGCCTAATACCATTAAATGCTATGTTTTGAATTCATTGTAAAATCTTCTATAAATAGTGGAATGCTTGCCATTCCAAAGGGTGGCTTTGTCGCCTTTACAATTCATATGTAATTCTTCATTGCCTGTAAATAATAGTATATCACTGTTTGGTCTATCAATTTGTCTTTGCTTCTATTTTTGTCTATTTGTGTAAGTTTATTTCTGCAATGGTTGTCTGGGTTGGTTCGTTTAATTCTATTGTCTAGATTTAGTGGGCCTAGCTAGGTAGTTCTAGAATTCGCATCCACCTCTAGGCATCAAGATTTATTTTTGCAAAATTCGATCGGGTGGGAGAGCTCTAATTTTGTTGCCTATATTTCATGCACCCTCTCGTTGGTTCTAGAATTTTTCCTTGACCATTGCGCCAAACGAGAAGTGAAGACAGGGCGGGCTAATCTGTTAGGTCTTCTGCTACTGTCTGTGCCAGCAATATCGAACCAGTGTTTTGATGCAGCCATACCCCATCCTTGTTAGTTCCAGCTACGACCTCCTTTGATTTCTTTCTCGTTTCCTTTTCCCTTCTTTTCCCTTTGTGGCATAGATAGCTGGAACCAAAAGATCCGACCTTCTCCAGATATCGACCGCCTCTGCCTCTCCCAGGCCAAGCGACCATTCAATGCTGTTCAAGGACCACCGGGTGCATCTCTCGCTCGTTCGGTACTGGTTTTCACACCAACAATTTTTGGTGACTCTACTGGGGAACTCAATGAGTTTTCGTGTTTAAGGAAATCAGATTTTGGTGATACTCTGGTTTACCCAAATCTTTGCAAATCACTTGGTGACTCTGATTGTGCAGCATCTCTAGATCATCAGATCAGTTGCCTTATGTGCTAAAGATCCAAATTTCTCGAAGGACCCAGGGATTGATGAGCATCCCTGACCTTGCTAGCGACGAAAGTATGCTCATCTGGCGACTCCAACCTGACGGCGTAATCCAAAGGCTCTGAGGGATCAGTGCTTTAATGGCTCAGCCAAATTGTCCCTACTGGAATGATCCTAGCCCGCTTAGCCTTCATGTTTGGCATAATATTCCTAAGGCTACCTTAAAAAATTTGCCAAGTTTTTATGGCATTGAGAAAGCTACATATGAACATTGTCAAGATATAGCCTCCCTCTCCATTATCCACAATATTATTCATGAATATGTAATGCTAAGGTTTCTCATCCTATATCTCAAAGGAAGAGCATTGTTATGGTATAGGACTTTGGAGGAGGGAAGTATTCATGCATGGTCTAACTTGGCAAATGCCCTCATCAATACCTTCGACGATTCAAGGGATCCTACCTCATTTTTAAATAGTTTTTTTACATAAAAAGAGGGTCTCAAAAAAACATTGTTGATTTCAACAATCGTTTTGAAAGGACCTAGAGAAGGATCCTCCATCAACTCCAGTCGATCCCTGCTCAGGTGTACCCATGCTACATCTTAGATCTCGGCTCAGACTTAAGCCTCTCTTTGTAGCAATCAAGGGAAGAAAGATTCCCAAAAATTTACAAGAAAATTATTATGGAAAAAATAGGTTAAGAAAATTTGGAGAATTGTTCTTAAATAACATCTTTCTTCTATGCCCAAATCGCATGCGGGAGGAGGAGACTGATAAAATGGATTCCAAGCAAGCAGCTAATAGGGTAGTGTTCCCCTAGCAAGTAATAGGGGGGCATGGGTCATCCTTCCCAAAAGATGACCCTAAGAGAATTGAAGAATGGGCCTTAGATTTGCCAAGTTCAAGCAACAAGTGGCTCCCCTCCTATTTCAATGATTCAAGCATCAGAACTCGTTGGGTAGATATCTACCCTATGGTATTTCGTTTTAATTTAATCATTTTGAAGGAAAGGATGGTACTCATATGGTATGCTATTAAGTCTGGAAGTAGTGGCAGGGAATGTCTGGATTAGCACGAGGAATAACTGAAGTTTCATGTAATCTGGTTAGATCATTGTAGATTCATCGGATGATTCTGGGATGGGTCGATGGTTGTGGCGTGCCAATCACACTGTAATTTTGTGTATATAAATCGACAATTAAATAAAAGTGCATAAGGCACATGGCCATTGTGTCATTTTGTACCTTAGTGACTCAAGTTTTTAAAAGGCATCCTCGGCTTCTGTGTTCTCCCTCATCGTAATATCCCTCTTTTGTTTCTCTCTCTGACTCCTCAGCCCAATGGACAAGGACATGACAGTATAGAAAGGCTAGAAAACTCACATTTGGCAAGCTGGCATAGCTCGAATTAGCAAAGCAATATGTCAACATGAGAAAAGGCACAAAGAAAACTTCATTATAAATATCACCAAAAAGGCAGTGCATATGCAACTAAGAATTCTCATGGCGTGCCCGTAGTCACGAATGAGGTTTCCATCAAAGCATATAGAAAGAAAGTTGATTCAAGAATAGGTAGATTGCTAAAATTTATGTACCTTGTTTCATGCTTTTCATGGCAACCTGTCTATTCTTGAATTTGTTTTGGGTTACAATGGAGTATGTTTATGGGTGAGCAATGCTAAAAAGTACCCCATGAATCTTGTAGTTCTACTTCCCTTCTCTTTGGGGTATGATTGGCATTGTGTCCCCTCTTGTTATTCTGTTTCATTGTGTTTCCACAGTTTGGCTGATGTTGTTCTAATAATTGCAGTGCTCATCCTTTTAGATAGCTTTGTTTACAACCATCTTGTAGTTGTCTTCCTCCTCTATTCCTCGCTTCCCGTTGTTCTCCACTTTGTCATTTTCCTTGTATTCCCCCTCACTGCCCCACTTCCTCCTTTATCGAGCAGTCTCCCTAAACTGCTTCTATTGTTAATTTCTCCATCCTTTCCTCTTTTTGTAGCCCATTTTGCCAAAGGATTTTTTTGCATTCTAATCTCCCATAAAGTGGAAGACCTGTGAGTCACCAAGAGTGTGGGTGAAATTTTGCATCCCTTTACCCACTCTTCTTTTTTGTAGGGTGATGAACTTTTAAGAGGCACAAATTTGTTAATGGTTAAGGTGATTTTTAGAAACCAAGTGGACGGATGGAGGAATAGGCCTCTGTGAAGAAGAGAGCAGCCCCAAAATCCCGCCCCATGGTCGAGCAGATGAATGGGTGAGCAAATGTCCAAAGAAGATCTTAAAATCTCTCCCCACCCTTGGACGGAAAACTAGGACCCTAAATCTTTGGTCAAATAGATGGAAGGATGGGAAGGTAGCATAAGGACTATTACTCCCAAACTCCAATCCAACCATGGGATAGAGAATTGGTAGGACGGTGAACAAGGAAGGATGCCCAAGTACCCGTCCAAGGCTGAGGTCATACAACATTAATGATCCCAGCCACCTGACTTAAACAGTCGATGGGCGCGAGAAATAAATTTGAAATGCATAGCTTCAGAAGCAAGTAATCCCTAATCCTTCTGCAACATGAAGGGATGAAGTAGATTGAAATTTAAGTTGTCAGAGCGATCAAGGGACCAAATATGTGCATAACCATCTAGATCGTTTCGGACAACTACCATCCCTCCTAGGGCATAATCACAGTAGATCTTTCGATCATTCCAATATGATTCTCCCGCCTGATACCATTAGATGTTATGTTTTGAATTCATTGTAAAATCTTCTATAAATAGTCGAATGCTTGCCATTCCAAAGGGCGACTCTATGGCCTTTACAATTCATATGTAATTCTTCGTTGCCTTGTAAATAATAGTATATCATTGTTTGGTCTCTCAATCTGTCTTCGCTTCTATTTTTGTCTATATGTGGATGTTTATTTTTGCAATGGTTGCATGAGTTGGTTAGCTTAATTCTACTATCTGGATTTCGTTGGCCTATCTGGGTAATTCTAGAATTCGTGTCCGCCCCTAGGTATCAAGGTTTATTTTTGCTAAAGTCGATCGCGTGGGAGTGCTCTAATTCTGTTGCCCATATTTCATGCACCCTCTCACTGGTTCTGGAATTTGCCCTTGCCCGCTGCGTCAAATGAGAAGTGAAGACGGGGTGGGCTCATCTATTAGGTGGTTTGTTGTTGTTTGCACCAACAACATCAAACCAGTGTGTCTTGATCCGACTATACCCCATCCTTGTCATTTCTGGCTACAGCCTCCTTTGCTTTCTTTCTCGTTTCCTTTTCCCCCATTTTTTACTTTCTGGTGTAGGTAGCTGGAACCAAAGGAGCTGGCCTTCTCTGGAGATCGATCGCCTATGCCTATCTCGGGCCAAGTGGTCATTCATTGTTGGTCGAGGTCCGTCAGGCACACCTCTCGCTCGTCTGGTGCTGATTTTCGCACCAATAGGTACATTGGGAACCATCTCATGGAATTTTGCAGAGCTCTGGATGCAGTTTTCGTAGAATGGAAGGTCTTACGCTCTTTGGGGTTCACAAGCAGGGCCTCCTTAGATTATCAACTCAAATTGTATGGCGAAGTTATTGAAAAATCTTCTTGTGGGGTCATTGCTTAGATATTTGCAATCCAACCATCAACTTCAAAGGTCCACCAAATTCCTAAATATTTACAACTTGTTTTGATAAAGCACACTATAGTTTTTGTTGAACCATCATATTTTCCATTGCATTGCTCTCATGACCATGCCATTCCATTGGTACCTAGAAGTGTACCGCCTAACATCAGGTTGTACTAATACCCTCATGCCATTAAGTCATATATAGAGAAGTTAATACAAAAATTGTTAAAATCTGGAGTCATTTGACCGAGTAACAGTCCTTACGTTTCTCCTATCTTAGTAGTGTGAAAGAAAGATGGGTCCTAGTAATTATGTATCGATTTTCATGAGCTCAATAAGCTCACAATTAAGGATAAGTTTCATGTTCCTATCGTGGATGAATTATTGGATGAGCTACATGGGACTATGTTTTTCTTCAAATTAGATTTTCGCTTCGGGTACCATCAGATTAGGCTCACGGATGAAGATATTTGCAAAACCACATTTTGTACTCAGGAGGGTCATTATGAGTTCTTGGTAATTCTATTTGACTTGACCAATGCACCTTCCACATTTTTTTCCATCATGAACAACATTTTTTGTCCATTCCTTCATAAATTCATTATGGTTTTCTTTGATGACATTTTGTCTATAGTCACTCTTGGGAAGAGCACCTCTCCCATGTGGATTAGACTTTCAACTCTTAGCACATCAACTTTAAGCTAAGCGGTCCAAGTGTTATTTTGGGTTGATAGAAGTGGAGTATTTGGGACACATTTTCACCAAAGATGGAGTTAAAGTTGACCCTAGGAAGATTTAGGTAGTTCAAGAGTGTCAAAAACCTCACACTCTAAAAGGTCTTCATGGATTTTTGGGGCTTACAGGTTACTACCGCAAATTTATTTGCAATTATGGTAAAATTGTTGCTCCCTTAACATCTATGTTAAAAAATGATTCTTTTACTTGGACCGATCCAGCTAAACAAGCTTTCCTTGAGATGAAGCATGCTATGACAATCACTCTGGTCTTAGCAATACCTAATTTTTCCAAGCCTTTTTTAATTAAAAGTGATGCTTCAGGCAATGGTATTGGCACTACGTTGATGTAGGAAGGGCACCCCTTGGCTTTCACTAGTAAAGCTCTTTCTAGTCACAATCTAGGAAAATCAACTTATGCTAAGTGCTTGCCATTTTGCATGCGATCACTCATTGGTGACCTTATCTCATTGGGCATCATTTCTCCATTAAAACAGATCACCAAAGTCTCAAATATTTCTTGGAGCAACGGGTTACCATCCTCAAACAAAAAAAGTGGGTCTCTAAGCTCATGGACTATGATTATGATATTACTTAAAAAAAAAGGCAAGGAGAACATCATGGTGGATGTCCTCTCTCGCAAATTTCAGGCTCACAATATGATATGTGTCATTTCTTCACCCATTTCACAGTGGATAAATTCTCTTCATGAGGATATGCTTAAGGATTCAGGTTTGTAAACTTTGGTTGTCTCCCTTCAAACAGAGCCTACCTCATATCCTAGATACACTTGGGATGGACGAGATTTACGCTACCACTAGTGCCTTGTTGTTCCTCACACATCTCCACTCAGGGAGGGTCTCATGAAGGAAATTCTTTCTTCACCCAATCAGAATGAAATTGATTATGAATAAACATTTGCACCTATAGAAAGGCAAGAGACAATCAGAATGGTCATTGCTATAGCAACCCAAAAGAGATGAAGTATGCATCACTTGGATGTGAAAGGTTCCTTCTTGAATGTGGTACAACAACTATAAGGTTTTGAGGTTAAAGGTAAAGAAGATTGTATACAAGTTGAAGCCCTTGTATGGCCTCAAGTAAGCACCAAGGACTTGGTATGTTCATTTAGATGGATGCTCTCAACAAAGTGGCTTTAAAAAGAGTAATGATAAATCAAACTCCAAAAGTATTCGAACTTTCCACGATCAATGACAAATCCCTCAAGAGCTTCATGAACCGTTTCAGGTTCAGGGCTATTCACCACGGTGCTCATCAATGCCAAATTCACTTGCTCACAAGCCATGCTCTGTGTCATTGGTCTGGAGGTAGAAATGTTAGGTGGAGTACTCAGATGGGAATCTTGCAGTGTCTTTTTGTACCATAACGGTCGATTCGAATGATTTGGGGGTAAACTTGCAACAAGAGTAGCTCCTCTACTATTATCTTCATCATCATGGATGATTCTTGGAACACTGTTAGGATCAAATGGTGCTACAGGTGGATTGTTTGGAGATTCACTAGTTTCATCAAATATAACATCTCTGCTAACATAAATCTTCCGAGTAGTAGGGTCCATGAGACTATAGCCTTTAGATTCACTACTATACCCGAGAAGAATACACCTCAAGGACTTCTCTTCAATTTTCTTTCGTTTCTCTTTGGAAATGTGCATGTAGGAAGTACAACCAAACACTCAAAGATGAGAGATGGATGTTTTCTCTCCTAACCATGCTTCTTGAGGAGTCATTCCCTGAAGAGCCTTTGTAGATGCTTTGTTCAACAAATATACCACAGTTTTCACTGCCTCAGCCCAAAATGTTGGACTTAATTGTGCATCTTTCAGCATGCTTCGTACCATTTCCATGATGGTACGATTTTAACTTTCATAAACTCAATTTTGTTGTGGCGTGTATGATGTGGTCAATTGTCGTCAAATCCCATTTTCCTTCAAGAATGCAGAAAAATCTTTTGATGTGTACTCTCCCCCTCGATCAGAGCGGAGTACATGAATATGACAACTAGTGGCATTCTCCACAAGAGCTTTGAACTCCTTGAAATACTGAAAGGTTTCATCCTTCAATATCAAGAAATACACCCACATTTTTCTGGAGTAGTCATCAATACATAGTAGGAAATATCAAAGGTCAGTGTGGCTAGCCTCTAGGGGTCCGCACAGATCGGTGTGAATCACATCAAGAGGTCCTTTAGCACAATGTGTGCTAGCCTCAAATGGAATTCTATGTTGTTTTCCTGCTATGCAAGTAGAACAAATGTTAGAAGGAAAAGAAAGGTATGGAAGACCATGTACCAAATATTGCTTTTGAAAGGTCATCAAGTAGTGGGGATTCATGTGTCCATAACGTCGATGCCAAAGGGTAGTGACATCGGCAACACGAACAGTGAGCGCCTGATTGTTGGAAGCCACACAATCAAGCAAGAACATTTTCTCAACTCTTGATGCTCTAGCGACAATGTGAGAATCTCGGAATTTGTCGCGAATGAGACAACATTTTTCTCCATCCACAATATCAAACTCCACTCGCAAATTGTTATCCAACATCCGATTGACAAACACGATGTTCTTCGCGAGTCCTGGCACATACAAGACCTTATTCAGCTGACAATTATGCTTTCCAAGCCGGATTTGCACATCACCCATTCCTGTAATGTCATAGGGTGTGTCATCCCCCAAATGTCCCTGAACTAGAGAATACTTTTCATCCAACGAAACAAACCAATCCTTTCAACCAGTCATGTGCTTGGAAGCACCTAAATCAACATACCAAGTTGTAGTGGTGGATGGTTGCTCTTGATGAGCAAGAGCAAAATTCTCAGTCTCCTCGTCTTCAACATTAGCAACATTCCCTTGTTGCTATCGTTGGGGTCTTCATTGTTTCCACTCCCCCTTGTTCTTAGGAGGTGGTCCTTTTTGCTTTGAATTCTTGGTACTCGAATCTCCCTGAGTAAAAGAATTGTACCAACATTCTTTCAAGTCATGTCCCTTTTTACCATAAATCAAACAACTCTTTTGTGGCTTCTTGCCCTTTTGATTCGTCATCATGGCATGCTCTTCTTCATTTGAGTTCTCATGGAACGCTTCCTCTTGTTGCAATAGATTGACCAATTCTTCAAAATTTGGCTTCTACTTCAGGATGTTCAAGGACGTCACAAAGGTGTGATAGGACTCCAGGAGCGCTCTCAGGATAATGGGTACAAGGAGCTTATCTTCCACAGTCTCTCTAGTGCTTGCAGGGAGGTACAAAGCATCGTTAATCGGCGAAGAAATGACTCCAACTTCTTGCCACCTTTCAACCTTAAAGTGTGCAACTGTCCTTGAACATGAAGAATTTGATTTTGGTTCTTTGACTCATACACTTGTTGCAGCTTCATTCATACTTTAGTAGAAGTCTTAGCAACTTGAACATGAGATTGGACATCGTCCGAGATACCAAGAGGATCATACAAGCCTTGCGATTTTATTGATCAAATGCCTCCTGATCTTTGCCAGTTGTCTGTGGACGTTGCTCATTCCCAGTAACAATCTCCCATAAGTCTTCGAATTCAAGAATGGCTTGAATCTTCATTTTTCAAGCAGCATAATTGTCACATTTGAGGACTTGAGAATCGGAATGCAAAATCTTGGGAGCACTTGATTACACCATTGTACATGGGAAAAAAATATATTCCCCTTCATTGTTATATTATAACTTTATAAAGTGATTTTATAACTTTATAAAGTGACTTTATATTATAACTTTATAAATTTTTTATAAAGTGATTTTATAATATAAAGTTACTGTATATTTATAAATGCAGTAACTTTATATATTTAATATAAAGGTACTTCTATTTTATTTTGTAAAGTTATTAGGTTTTATAAATTCCTCGATGTCAGCGACGGAATCGAGGTTCAAAGTGCTACAAAACTCCTTTTCGTCATGCTACCATGAGGAGTTTATGCATTATTAGTCTGTCGAATTATTTAATCTTCAATTTTGAGTGCTTTGTTTGTTTAGAGTCTGAGGATCGTAAATTCGATCCGTAAGAATTCAAGGATGAGTTGTCGGTGAGTAGGATGTGGATATAATGTAAATCAATATTTGTCTTTTACGGTGTTCAGAGAACGGATCCGTTAGCTCCATGTGGAGCAATTTTAGGTGTAGAAACGAAAACATATCTTGGTTGTATAGGACCGTCAGTCAGTCGCTGAGGAAGAGGACATCTTTGTCTATTGCATCGTACGATTGAATTTTCGCGCCCAGTCCTCGGGCACCACCTGTATCCACGTTGCAAAAGTATAGGAGAGATTCTTCGCACCGCACGGTGTAAATATCAAATCACGAACGTCGTCACCCTAGATCATATTCTCTCTTTATGTGAACCTTTGCTTTGTTGTGAATGCAGGTTTCGTAGGCCCTTCGATTGGACCAAGGTGGCTTTAATGAAGCCTATGAAGTCTGTTTTAAGGTAGAATAAACCCACAGAAGAGGAAGTTACATCATACGGATCTCTCTTCCCTTCGTATGCCAACGTTTCACGTTCCTGCAAACTTGTGCATGCAAAGATCAATGGTGTCATTGGTTGGGCTTCAATGGTAATGTGTAGTGGCTGCTATCTGGTTTTGGGCATTGGATGCACCAATCCTCACAGGTCTTATGGCAGACAAGGAGGATAAGTTTTCTAACCCTGGTGCTCTAATACCATATTAGATACGAAATGTAGAATGAAGCACACCTCTTTATTATTTTAGTATGAATATTTATACAATGTAATATGAAAGGACGCACCCTTACATTAATGTCTTTACATTAATTACCTAATGTTTTATTCTAACAGATCAAGCCTACCCTCTACTCCAAGAAAGAAGGTAATGATATTCTTCTTGTATGTTTGTATGTAGATGATCTAATTTATATGGTAAACAACTCAAAAATGAAAGATGAATTCAAAAATGATATGATGAATAAGTTTGAAATGAAATATTTGAGGTTGATGCCACACTTCCTTGGAATGGAGGTTCAACAATGTGAAGATAAAAAATTTATTTACCAAAGTCTATTAAAGATATGTTGTATAAGTTTTGTATGGACAAATGTGAACCAATTCCCACTCCAATTGCTCATGGAGTAGTGTTGTGCAAGGATGATGAAGTTGAAAAATTAAATATGATATGTCATAGGAACATTGTGGGAGTTTGATGTTTCTCACTAATAATAGACCAAACACTGCTTAGGTTGTTTCTCTTCTTTTATGAATGAACCATCTCAAATTCATTTGAAAGCTACCAAGATAATCTTGAGGTGCATGAAAGGTACTCTTGACTTTGGCATTCATTATGCAACTAAGGAGATGGAGCTTGTTGGTTTTAGTGATTCGAATTAGGGTAGCATTTTAGATGACCGAAAGCCTACTTCTAGAAATTACTTTTCTCTTGGTTTTGAACTGATAATATGAAGCTCAAAGAAGCAAGGATAAATTGCTCTTTCCTCCATAAAAGCTGTGTGTTATTTTAGCTAGTGCACAAGCCTTACGGATTAGGAAGGTATTGGAGGAGATTGGTGGGAAGCAATCTCATCCTAAAGTCATTTTTATGATAATATGGGTATAATTCAGTTGGAAAAGAATACCATTCATCATACCATGTCTAAAGACTTTAATTTGAAGGATCATTTTAACCAAAATATCGTACAAAAGAAAATTAATAAATTTTTATTGTAGCACTCAAGAGCAACATGTTATTGTGTTCACAAAAGTAGATGTCAAAGCTCGATACTTAAAACTTAGAGAAAGGCTTGGGAGACCTCTTAACATCATGAGGGGGAATGTTAGAAATGTGATGCTCAGCAAAAACTGAGGGGTGCATATTAAATGATGTTGAGCAAAAGCTCAGTGGAAAAATATCAATTTAATCATTCACTTCATGATTGTAACTATAGTTGTGCATAAGCTTAGTCATATAAGTTAAGTAGTGGAATTTATAACTGAAGGGAAGTGAAAAATATAGTTGTCCATACTCTCTATCATGTCAATTAAGTAGTGGAATTTGTAACTAAAGGTAACTAAGAATTGTACCTATAAATTTCACCAAAAATATTGTAATGACTACAACATAAGTGTGTGTTTGGCTAAAAAAAATTATGTTGTCTAAAAAAACAAATTTACACTCTAGCTAATCAAAGCTTGCCAAGTGGTAGGTCAGAATTGGCTCTTGCTTTTCTAAGGTTAAAGGCTTTAATCTTTAATTTTGGGAGTCCATTAGGGCAAAAATTTTAGAGGCCATAACTTTTGCATAAGGAAGTGTTCTGAGCCCTTTTTCTTTCAAATAACATGATTTTTCACTTTATGCATTGTTGGCACCATTGTGGTGTTAGGGGTTGGATTGTGTAAGATGGATCACAAAGCCCTAGTTACTCATATTAATGGATAAAATTATAGTATTTGGTCAACCCAAATGATTGGCTTGTTATGTAGTAAGAACCTATGGTGCATCTTTCAAGAGGATAAAGTAGTTATTCTTGATGATAAAACTTGTCATCAAAGAGAAGAAGAGGCTCTTGGTATGTTTTTCTTGTTAATTGAACCAAAGTTACTTTTCCACATCAAATAGGATAGTGACCCTATCAAGGTATGGTCAAAATTGCATGAGATTTTGGAAAGATAAATAATATTGAAGTAAGTCACTTGGAACATTTGGACATCTTAGCACACAATTCATGTTTTTTGAGGAGTTATAAAGTTTGATTCGAATGTTGCAAATGCTATTCCCAAGAACGACTATAAATGAGGATGTCATCAAAGAAGACCAATATGAATTTGCGTAGAAAGGGATGAAAAACAGTATTCATAAGACTATGGAAAGTAGGCGCATTAGTGATACCAAAGGATATGACCAGGAATTCATAATGACCTTCATGAGTATGAAATGCTATTTTGGGAATGTCTTCTCTTAATCTAATTTGATGATACCCAAATCGCAAATACAACTAGGATAAAAATTGAGCACCATGGAGCTCATCCAATAGCTCATCAATAACAAGAATAGGAAATTTGTCCTTGACGATAATCTTATTGAGCTTGTGAAAATCCACACATAACCACCAACTAGGATAAAAATTGAGCACCATGGAGCTCATCCAATAGCTCATCAATAACAAGAATAGGAAATTTGTCCTTGACGATAATCTTATTGAGCTTGTGAAAATCCACACATAACCACCAAGATACATCCTTCTTATGAACCAACACTAGAAAAGAATAAGGGCTAACATTTGGCCATATAACCCCTACCACTACTAGCTCCACAATTTTCTCAATCTTAGACTTTTGTGCATACAGGTACTTATAAGGGCAGTTGTTAGATGGTACATTATCTGGTATAAGTTGAATTGCATGATCATGAAAGCACCGAGGTGGAATACCCTTCAGTTTAGCAAAGATAGATACATGTTTATCCAGTATGAGTTGTAACCATAATGGTTGGACTATACCCTTAGTAGTTTGGTCTTGTATTGCAAATAGTTGTGCTACCACTCCATGAGATGATTTCTTCAAAAGCTTTTCCATCTGATGAGAACAAATAAATTGAGTAGTCCTTGTGGTCATTACTTAGAGAGTATATTGTGTTCCTTGCTATGTGAATTGCATCCGAAGTTCAAAAATACCCAAGTTATTGAACCCAAAGTTCAAAGCCACTGTAATCCCAACACCACATCACATCCTCCCAAAGGCAATGCAAACACATTAGCCTTGAGATTGTATTCTCCCATCTGCACCTTGACATTTTGGCATTTGCCCTTACATGGCAAGGTTCCCCATTAGCTATCATAACCTCAAAAAAATTACATGAATTTATATAAACATTTGTTCGTTTGGCCACCCAAGGATCAACGAAATTATGTGTACTTCCCAAATAGATGAGTATTATGACTTGTTGGCTCTTAAATCTCCTACCACATTCATAGTCTGGGGGGTACATATTCTTGTTAGAGTATGTACTAAAATTTTTGGTTATGGTTCTGCTTCTAGCTCTTCTTGATGCTCCTCTTCTTTGTGGGACTCACCAGTTGAAGATTCGCCCACATCAAGCAAATACAATTTATGTTGTACGCACTTATGTCCTAGGGAATATTTTTCATCAAACTTATAGCACAACCCTTGTGCCCTACGAGCCTATATGTCTTCTCGAGTCAAGCATTTGATTGTGTGTGGGGGTTTGGTGATGGCCGACATGGATGTGGGGTCGCATTTGTGGAAATTTGGATGTGCGTCTTTGAGCTATAAATTTATCCTTTGTCAATCTAGCCAAACCTATTGCTTGCATCATGGTTTGTGATTTGAACATTTTCACTTCAGCTTTAATATCTTCTTTCAACCCACTAATAAAGCAACTTAGAAAAAACCTTCACTTATGCCCCTAGTATAGTTGGCTAATTTTTCAAACTAAGTTTCATATTCACAAATGGTGGTCTGTTTCAATTTGTTGAGAGCTACTATGAAGTCCTCATACTCACTAAGGCCAAAATGGGTGAGTAATTGCTTCTCAAATTCATCCCAAAAGAGGTTTGGATGCATATTCCTCATCCACTTGTACCATTGAAGTGAATCAGCTTCAAAGTTTAAAGATGTTATTGTGAGCCTCAGATTCTAGGGGACATCATAAAGAGTAAATTACCGGTCTACCCAATATAACCAATAATCAGGGTCCTCTCCATCAAATTTTGAAAAGTCTAACTTGGTCATCTTATATATGTTATTGTTGGGAAATGTATAGCTTGCTCCCCCTTTAAAACATCCTAAACTTCCTGCCTTGTAGTCAAAACCCTTATTGCCAACCTAAGTGTATGCATGAGTCACGTCTCTTAAACAACGATCAGTCATTTCGCCTACTATTATGTCTTTCATCTTTTTCTGCTCAACTACCACATAATTCATAGTCATTCAATGTCTTTATGTCAACATTTGATTAATTAACGGTTGTCCTCATTTGACTCATTTAACTTTGTATGAGTTAATTGTTCAAGTAATTGCTCCACCTTAGCACCCCTAGTAGCTCTAGCCATGTTTAGGTGAAGTGGGATTCCCAAAAACAGTTATGGGTGATATATACCAAAATTATCAACTCAAAAAGACAATCACAATGGACTATTCCCTAAAATGACAATTTTCGTATTCCAAAAAAAATGTACGGTTGCTACATACAAAAATGATTACCTTGAAAAGATGATCGCAATGGACTATGCCATAAAATAGTGTTTTTTGACATCCTAGACTTCTTAGTCAAGTATTACCAATTTTTTTAACAGTTAGACAACGCGTTTTCTACACTTTCAATGTTCTAGCAGTCACACAAGGTGTTTCTACACTTATAGACTCCCACCTGACAATTGCATGTTCTAATAACTTCCATTGAAAGTTGTTATATCCTACTATTACCGATTGTTCAGACTATCCTTTCGACAACTACATGTCCGACAACTACCATTGACTATTATTGTATAGTCACTCTTCGATGGGAACCACCTCAATATGCTCAAATTTGATTTTTCATTTAGACAAGGTTGAAGGGTGAATGGCACAATGTAACAAGGACAATCTAAGGGTGTATTTGATTCCATGGACTCTCTGATATACTCTCTCAGTTGTGACTAGTGATTGTCCCAATATCTTAGAGCTCTAACTATAGAGGGTTCCACCATACCTCTAGCCACACTCCATTTTTTAGTGTACTTTGAGAGTAACTTCTTGGTATGTTGTTTATCGATGCACCGCAAAACTCAAATGGTCGATGTCTTCCTAAGGCTAAAGTTTCTCCTAATCCTAGGGGGGGTCTTTGTATCTACCCAAAGGTACATGGGAACTCACCACTGTATATTGGTGTTGTCTAAGGTTTGGGTATTAAAGTCTAATAACCCCTCACTTCAATAGACGCTTGAAAGGCAATCTAGCTTAACCAATAACAACAGCTCTGATATTTTAAAATTCACAACACGGGGTTTCTAACATATTCCACTAAAAACAGAAAAATAAAACTTGCACTATTCTTTTGCAGGAAATTTTAACAAAAAAGAGCAAAAGGAAGCAAAAACATACCTAACAAGGACTAAACGACAAGACAATAACTATTGTGGTTGCAGCAAAACATGACCCTAAAAAGTGCTCTAATACCACTTATTAGGAACCTTCAAATTAAAATAAACATATCCACTCAAATTGCAATAATTAACAAAAAAAAATAGAATCTGAAATAACAACATTGCAATACATAATGGAAATGCAGTAGCTTTACTAATCAGAAACAGAATTCGCAATACAAAATCACAGGCCTCTTCCAAGGGCAACCTCCTTGGAAGCTAGGCTCTATTACAATATTAGAAAATAACTTGATACATTTCAATTTGGCTCCTCTTTTTTTATAGAATATTATCAACCCTAACCCTAACGCTCAAGGGTTGGTCCACGTGCTAGTGGGGGGTCAAGCTTGTAACTCAAAAGAAAAAATTACATATTTTATTAACTCCTCGCAATAAGTAACGCTTACATTTCATGGGCCCATATGCAATAGGTGCCACATACACATTTAAATAATAATGTTAAGATAGGGTCCTAACAACCTACGGTGGGAAATTAGAGACAAATCTAAAAGCCACCTTTTAGATAGATGCTTGAATCCACAAAACTCTTATTTAGTACACAATGATGAGCACTGGAATTTCTCCTATTTTTGCGTATGTTTCTAATGTTTCGTGTGGCATTAGTATATCAGATTTGTACTTTTTATGAATGTTTATATGTATGTAATGGTAAATTGTGTATATTGCCTAACTTGTATGAAAAGTGTGCTTTGTATGTAGATTTGATTATTTTCATTGTTTTCTGCATAACTACGTCGAGGTTCCACTTGGACCTGGCATCATCTGTGTTACAAAGGAGTTCAATACATACTAAGGAAGGAGTACGGCCCTGAAAGAGAGAGGCGCCTTCCTCCCTTCTTCCGACAGGAAGGCAACTTGCTCCCATCTTCCGACAGCAAAACGCCTTAAACGTGAAGGCGCCATGCTCTCGTCTTCTGACAGAAAGGCACCTTATTTTTGTTGATGAAGTCAAAGACACTTGACTCCACGTACGCAGAATGAAGCGCCTAACTCCCAATCAAATGGTGTCTACCTCTCGTTAACCAACAAACACATCAGTTGCCCTATTTTCATATGAAACAAAGTAACGACTTCCCGAAGGTAGAACGTGAGTGATGACGACGAGATAAAACCGAAATCGACCATTTTCCAGCAAAGGTCGAGAGAGAATAAAAGTCGTTTGATTTAACCAGACCGCAAACTAATTACGCAGCAAACATAATATATTCTGAATACGCCAGTGTTTCTTAATTTGGTGTATAGTTATTGTAATCACGTTTTTAGTAGAAATTACTTATTGTAACATAGAAGCATGTGTGTTATATAAACGCATAGGACTTCTCTGAGTAAAGGGGGGAGAAAAATAGCGAAAGAACCAGACTGTAATGTAATTCCATTTATGCAAATAAATTCATTCGAAGTTCTCTTATTTGAAGTTCGGCGTACATAGTTAACCGGGAAAAATCTACTGGAGTCTGGGCCCACTCCTAACCAATATTCCTCCCCTCTCCTTTACTTTCCTGTAATTTCATTTCAGTTTTATTAGTTATGTTTTCCTGCATTTGATTGTTTTCGGCAATTTGATTTATTTACTGCTTTCCTTAATTTCTGCAAGTGTGGTGTGATTTTCTTTCCTGCAATTTATTTTTTGAAGATTAAGTGGTTTGTATTGCATTAATGCTATACAACAACACCCCCCAAACTATAGATTTTAGTGGACTCATCTCAGTGGTATTGTAGTCAATCTCTACCTGGTACATCGCAAGTTTACGAGTATCCCTGGGTTGACAATTAGTGAAAGAGTTGTGACATTCTCAGTAGAATTTAACCAATGTTTTTGCCCCAACACATAATCCTCCAACTTGTTATGTGAAGAGCCTCAATAAGCACAAGACATAAAGTATGTGACTACGAGTCTTCCACAATAGAGAATGGCTTCTTGCAAAGTTGTATACCTCTCCATATTGGGTTAGGTCATTAGAAGCCAAAAAGTGGTCCTAGATAAACATGTGTGCACCAAAAGAATAACTATAGTCACATGGGAAGACTCCTTCAAATGGGCAACTAATCCCTCTAAAAAATATAAGATGAAGAGTGGTTTAAAAATCCTTTGCTCTTATTTGACCTCTAATCATGACCTTTCACAACAAATTTGGTACAAACATGGTCTTCACAAGGCAAACGCAAGGGCAAATTTTTCACTTTTAATTATTTGTAAAAAGAGAGGATGGCAAGGGGCATCATAATGCAACCTTCATAAAAATGAGGTGGAGTCCACAAACCACCTCCTACTCAACTGCAAATTTAGTCAAAACAAGTGGCATTTCCCTATTCATTGATGACATTAATCTAAGCAAAGCAAGGTTGCTCAAGGCCTTAAATATCATGATGTAGGAACAACACAAATTGTTAGGCCTTGGCACCCATAAGGGCATTTAACCTGATATGTTTACATAGTAACAACTTACGGTACCATACTTGTTCACAGTTCCAACTCCAACTATAATGATACCATCATCTTTGATATCTTGCCTAATGTTGTGTCATCTCTATCTTGGCACTAAAATATATGGCACCAACACTACAACATAGATTAACATATGACAATGATGACCCGTGTCACCAACAAATGCAAAATTTTGCAAAGTATGCTCCCAATGTTAGACATCTAAGACAAAGCTACAACTATCTAATCTAATAACTAGTTACTTTGCTAATTGGCATCAACTCTAGAGAAACAAGAGGATGGGTTAGTAATTGTTTTTTGGAGTCGTTTAATCAATTGAAAGATAAATTGTTTTTCCTTCCACCTACTTTGTGACTGATGGATATAATGTAATATACCATAGGATTATAGTTTAGAATTTGCTTCTTTTTCATATTTGTATTCTTTTGGTCTCCCTTTTTCCTCTCTTCCAAATATCATAGTCTTTGTAGTCCTCTAAGATTTTGTTTGGCTATTGCTTCCATTACTTAGGAACAAAGTGCATAAGTGCATAAGTGCCCATTGTTGTGACTAAGCATATAGGCTATTGTCAAATTTGATATATAAGTATTATATTATGAAATTTATTATAAATAAATATTCCTTCTTGTTTTGGACAAAAAGTATATGTTGTGCCCTATTCAATTACATAATTTTGACACATAACTCACTTCATGCCACAAACTAATTCAAAGAGTTGTCCTTTGTACGACTACCCTAGATCCTCAATGTGGATCAATTAGTATCAATACAAGTTGAGATTTCTCTTTGTAATATTTTTTATTTTTTTTCATGTATTTACAATGGTTCTTGCAAAGAGTAAAACCTCGAATATAATACATTATCGAATGTTCATTCATTAATAGTCATAGTATCAAAACAAAGGCATCACACTATGTTCTATGTTTTAGTACCCTGAAGAATATTGCACTAATAAAAAATATCCAAGATGAAGTCATCTTTACTAGAGTCTAATTTGTTGAACATCAAGAAGCTCATACAAGATGATATGGAGAAATAGATGAACACTCTATATGGTTTTGAGATCTCATGATCAACATGGGATCCACTTCAATATTGCCAACCCTACATCCTTTCATATCCATAGTTTGCTCAAGGTACAAGCTCACACTTATATTCCTATCTTCTCAAGCTAGATCAATGTTAAAACGTTAGATACCTTGATCTAATAGCTAGAAGCATACTTCTTTGACAATCAATTTTTAGATATTAATAAGGGTGCTTTTGTAGTCTTGAAAATATCCAAATAAGTTACTTGCCAATGGAACACTACTAGCAAGTAGCTCGTACGCAATGTAAATCACGTTGATACCTAGACAATTTTTGTCAAATTCTTTCATGCTCATTTACATGTGTTTCTAGTAGTTACACCAACATCAAGAACAGTATAGCTTATAATATACTAAAGACATAAAAGAACTTCTCAATAAATCTCATACTGATAGTGATAAGAAATGTCAATTTTTTTATTTGTTAATAGTCTTCACTACCACGTTTGCTTAAAGATGAAGATCCTTTATGTCAATTTAGTGGTGTAAGCATTTTGTTTTATAACCAAACTGGAAGAGAATCTCTAATGAAATAGAAATGTCTTGCATCCATAACATGCAAGATACAACTAATGTCAAAGTCAAAAACCTTTATTCCATGGATGCCTATGAAGCCACAACCATGGGCCCTACTACACAATTAAAGCCAAAAAGTCCACCTACTATACACGATAAGGGAAAATAAAATATGGGAACTAATTTATATAACCATTACAAAACTCACACTTACAGTTATGTTGACTATAAAGCTTGGTAAGAGTCCCTAGTGGTACAACCACAAGTCACTTATATCATATCAATGCCAAAAAAGCAATTGGCTATTTGAGACACCCTGGTATTCATACATTATTGAAAGCTATGAACACCAAAGGTCACAACTTCACTGATTGAGAGACATTCTAGCAATGCCAACTTCATCATCAATTGACATAGGACAAGTTAGTCCCAAAGCATTACCTCAATGATGATTTGTGATACCATCTAGGTAAGCTTTGTGTACCTTCTTACATGTCATACCAGCACCTGATGTGGGAACACACTACTTCAAAGTAGCTAGATACTTTATCAACATTAAGATATTGTCATGCTCTAACAAGAATTTTACTAGCCACATATGCATTGCAAGGTAGATCTTCACATCAAATCATGTGTTGTGCAAAATTGTGAAACCAATCAATAGGAAATTAAAAATCCATACATGATCATTGTTTCCATCTAGACCATGGTAATCCATCAACATGGATTACCTATCACATATACCTTCCATTAAACACCAAAATGATTGTATTCTATTGTTATGGACAAGTTTTCAAAGGTAATAATCATGGTCTCTTGTAAGAAAAACATATATACACTTCGAATCGTACAACTATTTTTTTAATATGTTGTATTCATTTTGATACCTTGAACACTATTATGTTAGATCGTGATTCTTACTTCATTGGCCACTTTGGGTACTATATATGTGGTCAACTCAACACCATGGTGAAACACTTCATAGCTTTTGATCCATCTACTAATGGACAATAAAAAGTATGGAATCAAACTCCAGTGTACTTGTGAGGATGTATAATCATAAGGATCATCATACATAGGGTAAGATTTTGCCTTACAACATTCCTACAACTTGGCCCAACATAGTTTCACTTGTCATTGTCTATTCTAGGCATGTTTTAGATTTCATCCACCAATAGGTTCATCAAATTCCTAGGAACCAACAATAAAAGTATAATTATCAACATCTCACTCTTACATTTGGTTTTGCTTCGCTTAAATAAGGATGTGTCTCTGGTCTTCATTAAAAGATCATTTGTGTTAAGGACCTGCATTATATAACATATAATAGGAGAGAATGCTTTTATCCTTGATTTGCCTTCATATTTAGAGATGCATCTAATTGTCAATACAAAACTCCTCAAGCCATACCATTATATTTCTTAGTGCATATGACAATACAACCTCCTATAGATTTGAATCCTACCTGTACCTAGTTCAATGGACTAGTTGATTAACTTCACCGCCAAACATACTTATCAAGGGATACATAACCTATTCAAGGTTTCTAAGAGTGGTTAGTTTGTAGCACAAGCTAGATGTTACACACTTGACCTACTCAAGTATTTGTTTCCTTATGTAGGATCAACATCACTTCTTAAGGGGAAGCAAATAATATGACCAATATGGAGGTTTTTCGAGTTCTTAAGAGATCGTGATGCAGGAACAATGTTTGCCATCAAGCCCTGTAACCCATCAAGGACTCTAACCTAATAGGTTAACACCATAATAGCTTATGGTGCCACATTCATTCGTAGCACCAAATCCAAATGTGGCATGACCATAAGCTTCAATGTCTCATCTACTATGGTGACATCCATATCATGAAATCAATAACTATGGTGCCAATATCACTACACAAATAGACATATGATTCCAATGCATCATGTCACCAATAAATCCCAAATTTTGTACCAAGGATCTTTCCAGCATCGTGCACTACAGACAAAGTTGTAACCATCCAATGTAGCCACTATTCAATTTGCTAGGTGGAAACAAATTCTTGAGAAGTATATTGTTTTATAACTACTGCAAACACCACTTAATCAATTGGCAGCTAAATCATTTCTCCTTCCAATAACTTTATAGTTATAAATCATGGTTTAGGACTATTGTTTACAACTACTTTATTTGTATTTTATTTTTTGGTCTCTTTCTTTCTCCTCTTCTATAGATCTTGTTGTCCTAACAGTCCTCTAAGTTTTTGTTCTACTACTTATTTTATCGCATAGGAATAAATTGCATGAGCGCTCAATGCACATTGTGCTTCTTGTAACTAAGCATGTACGATATTGTTGATCCTACTACATAAGCCTTATATTGTGCAATTCATTGGAAATTAAGCTTCCTCATTTTTTGGAAAGAAACTATCTATTTTGCCTTGTCCTATATACAATTTTGACTCATAACTCACTTGATTCAATAAGTTAATTCAAAGTGGTCTTTTCCACACCCCCATTCTAGGCCCAATGATGCAAATTAGGCACCTAATGGTAGATAGGTGAAAAAAGATCAAAGGTTGCCCTATACATACCAGAACATGCCAAGTAGTAATTTTGATGGCTAAGCTTTTCATAAGGTTTGAAGATTTAATTTATTTACTTATTTGTCTTAGGTATTAATAGTGAAAACCTTGTACACAATATAACTTATACATACAAAAGCATTCTACTCCAACTTTTAGATCACATGATTTTTAGACATATTTGTGGGAGTAGTGTCAATTCAAATACGTGTTGCATCCTTAAGTTTATATATCATGGACTAAAATAATGCAGTTATAATATACAATCAACTCAAATTATTGGTTTGTTATGAAGAACCTTTTGTGAATTTTTAACATGGAAGCAACTAAAGTTTTTGATGAAGCAACTCAACATAAGTAGGAAGAGGTTCTTGGCTTATTTCCATTATTGATTGAGATAGATTTGTTTTTCCATATCAAATATGAAGTCAATCCCACTAAGGTATGGACCAAGTTGAAATTATCTATTTAAGATGGTAAATACTATGGAAGTTGGTCACTCGATAGAGCTTGCTTCCTTCAAAATTATAAAGTTCACTAATATTGAGAACTAAATATTGCATATTTTGAATGCAGAGAGAAAGATGATATAGAATGTGTTAAGAATGTCTTTTCTAACATCTTACCTTCATTTAAAATAGTTGGACCAATGGTTTATGTTGTTCCTATGTTCTTAGAGAAATATAAATGAGCTCTTCTTTTTTCTAGTTAACTTTTAGGTAGCTATGAGAAATTGTGTTGACTCTGCTCATATACAGGATTATATAAAGGAATCCAAATTTGTGAAGTCAAAATCAAGTAGCCCAAACAAGTCAATGCAATAAAGGGTAAGGTCACCACCAAATACTATCTTGTGATATTACAAAAGATTGAAGCAAAATTTAAGAAGGGAGGAGGTCGTCCTTTAAATGACGATTGAGATTTTGATGGATCCTCTTCTTGTCAAAGTAAACTAACCGCCTAGAGATTCTTTTCACAGGGAAAGACACCATTGGCTTATCATTATCTTGGAGCCATAGTTAAATTTGTAAATTTAACTTTATTATACCCAAACCCTAATGTACATTGGCTAAAAATTAGGCAAATAATTTGTAATTAATAGAGGTATTTATACGTCTCTTATATTATCATTAATGATTATCTTTAGTGTGGGTGTCTTAAGGGTATCCTATCCATCATAATGAAATCTCTCTATTTTTCTCTCTTCCTCTTTACCACATAATTTGAGTAATGTGTTGTGTCAATTCATTTTGACAATATGTTATGAATTTCAACAATTTTCTTATGCATTTGCCTAGTCCACTCCCTATCCTCCTCTCATCTCTTATGTCATCTTTTCATAGTCATATAGTTTATCTAGGTCTAATCCATGTTTATAATAAAGAGACCATTACAAAAAATATATCAACAATATAAATTAAAGAATAAATCAAATGGAAGAGTGCCATAGTCATATAGTTTATCTAGGTCTAATCCATGTTTATAATAGAGAGACTATTATAAAAAAGATTTCAACAATATAAACTAAAGAATAAATCTAATGGAAGATCGCCAAGGGATGTGATGAAGAAGGTTGGCAAAGAAGAGCAAGGGGTTGTATTCTAAAACAATATGCAACCAACAAAATGTTAGAAGCATTATAAAAAGCTTGCAATCTAGAGCCAAAGCTACCAACCAAAGCCCAAAAAAAACAAAACCTAGAACCAAAGTCAAAGAGACTGGGAAATAGAAGAGTCAAAGCCATCAACATCCAATGCATAAAGCCAAAGCCAAAAGGAACCAAGACCAAAGCTAAAGCCAAAAGGAAAGTAAATAAATAAATATTTTATTTTTACATAATATGTGAAGAAATCTTATCAAATGGTATTTCACTCAATAGATTAAATTCCTCAATTTTCAAGGAGAGGACCTAGGTTCAAATCTTGCCACGTGATACATGAATAAATGTCAAGTTGTTGTAATACCACTATGTGGTCATGATGTAATTCGGATGCAATCTGTTTCAATTCCATATAACCAATTTTTATAGATAAATATAAAAAAAAAATTATCAGATAAATAATATTATAAGGGTGGGTTTTTTGACAAGATTCCCAAAACATGTTTCCATAAAGGATCTTTCAACCATCATTACAAAACCTCATCAATACTGAAGCAGACTAAGATACTAAAATTGTAGTCGAGTGTTATAAATCATTAACTACTGTTTGCAAAACTTTGATCAATCTTCCATTGATATTTAGCCTTGTTGCTTCGGCAATTAGAGGAAGGGAAAAGGTAAAGACCACTCCCCCAATCTTAACCGATTCCCCTTCCAAGTCATTGCAGCCTTCCTAGATAAATCTTCATCAAAATCATAGCATGCTTCTAGAAAGGAGTTCAAACCTCCTTCACAGATAATTCTCCAAACTTATGCCTTACCCTTGACTTCTACATAGTTGTATGGTTCTGTCTTCACAAGATCTCCACCCATATTGCTAAAATTCCTCCACAAAAAGACTAAAATTGCTTTGATATATTGCTTCCCAAACTAAGAGTAAATAAACCAAAACAAGCTTGTTGCAATATAGGATTCCAACCAGATTTTATAAATCCAATCATACTTGACAAAAAATAATTCCAAATTGGGTTGTTTTAGCTTGTATGCATGTGAACATATCTCAAATCCACTTAACAAACGTAAAACTAACTTTCCCACAAAGCACGACAATAAATTTGATGTACTATGATAAAAAATAAAAAAATATTGATTCAAAATTAAACCACCATTCACGACATGCATGCCAACACTTATGACGTCCTCTCAACTTACACAAACATGTTCTATCAACATCCCTTTCCCTAAATCCATCATTACACTTTTCAACAAACTTTAATGTTTCATTATTATTATTCCTTTTGAACTTCTTGGAAATGACAAGCCATATCTTGTCAACCCACTTCCGCATTTTCTTCATTATCTCCATCATCATGATTTAATAATTGCAATATCCTGATCATTTCCTTCTCTTTCCCATTCTTTTAGGGTCTACAAATCGAATAATTTTCACTAATACTAAATTTTATTATTTGGTAAACTTTGCTTCAAATTTGCTTTGGTTTTGAAAAATCTTGAGATTCCTCTCTTTCCACACCGCCCAACAAAAGTGTGGAGGAATGAAATCCCAAAATTCATGAGAAATCTTCCTACTGGAATTCATTTCCTATTGGATCAGCATCCTTATAAATGATTCGGATTGAACCCATTGAATTCTCTAAATATCATTCCAGATTCTATCCCAAATGTTCCTAACAAAATCACAGTGTAGAAATAGGTCAACTGATTCCTCCATTTTTTTTTTTTAGTAATACTTATACACATCCACCATGGGGATTGAACCCGAGTCACATGACCGATAATGCAAGTGGTGTCCTTACCGGTAGACCACACTCACGGGGATGATTCCTCCATTTTACAACATAAAACACATCTATTAGGAAGTTGAAACCCTCTTTTCTTCAAATTGTCAATAGTAAGGATCTTATTATGAGTTGTTGTCCATATGAAAAAACATATTTTTGGTATCAATCCTTTCAACCAAACCTTCTTCCACAATTGACAATCTACATCAACTGAATCAGAATTCACAAAATTAAAGGCTGATTTCACCCTATACACCCCATCCTTTTCTCTATTCCAAATTGGATTATCTTTTCCATTAGAGTGATCAATTTCCTTTCCCATCAATTATTTTCTTACCACTTCCAACTGACTATTGATCTTTTCATCATCTTCTATCATATACCACTATTTTTTATTCTCAATTCTTCTAATATAATCAAACACCTTCATCCCTTGCTGATTTATTGCCCACAAAGCCCCATCTTTCAACTCTTCAAAGGAAATTAAAGGTTTCTCCCTTAACCACCTGTCTTCCCAAAAGAATTCATCATTTCCATTTTTTATTTTCCAAGAGAAGTGATCCCAAACAATCTTCCTAGTTTCAAGCAAACCATTCCAAAAAAACAGAGTCACTTGGAAGATTTTCAACTCTTAAGAAAGAATTTGTGTTTTCCTGATATTTAGCTTTGGAGATTGAAGACCACTCACATTCAATATTATTGCTTAATCTCCATCCCAATTTTCCTCTTAGGGCTTTACACAATGTCTTCATCTTCCTTAAACCAAGGCCACCCAATTCTTTACTCTTACAAATTGTATCCCAGGCTACTAAAGTCATCATTTTCTTATCCTCCAAACCAGACCAAAGGAATCTATTACAAATTTGATCAATTTTCTTAGCAATGGCTAATGGCATTTTAAACAAAAGTGAACTATGAATGGGCTGGCTTTGAATTGTAGTTCTTAAAATTAATTGACAGAAGAATGTTTTGAATCATATAGTTCATCTTTCTACTTGTGAGTTACAATTTTATTTATAAAATAAATTTGAAAAAAAAACAGTTATTACTGGATCCCTAGATCCATAGGGATTTGAATTGTTAAAACAAAGAGCCAACATCAATCAAAAGCACAACCACAAGCAAGTTTCAAAAAGAGTAGGATGTCAAAAATTGAAAGCACAACCATAAGCAGGTTTCAAAAAGTGTAGGATGTCAAAAATGGAAACAGTGGAACCAGAGGATCCAACAAAGGCAAGGTTTTCCCAAAAGGGGGCAAATATAGAGCCGCAGCAAAATTTAGTGGCTAAATTGGTGGCTTGAATGAGGTACACACAAGCCCATGGAGAAGAAACGAAAAACCAAAATTAAGAAATCAAAATGTTTTCAGGAAAAGTCCTATAAAGCCCGACTGCCTAGTCTGATCAAATTCGAGGCTAAATACAGATACAACATTTGATGGACATATTGTCACTGAAAAACTTGGTATTTGGCTGAGAGAACATGAGATTTATTTCAGTTGTCAGGATTATCTAAATGTTCAAAAATTACATATGCAAGGCTTAAAATGACTAATCATGAATTGATATGGTTTAATAACTATTTCAAGACGAGGTGTCTGCAAAAGAAAGCGCCAATAACTAGTTGAGACTTTGTTGCAGGACTGCTGAAAAAGACATTTTAACCTACAAAATAAGTGGCAATACCTTCAAAAATGACATGTGCAACAAGTGCAAGAGTATAAAGCAGAATTTCAATAACAAGTCATTATTCTCAATATCTCTGAGGAAGAACACACCAGCTGCAAGAGTATACAACAGAATTTACAAGCCATAATTCTTAATATCTCCAAGGAAGAATAAATACATCGATGGTGTCTATAGTTACATACAGGGGAGTTGACCTTGTTTGAAGTTCATTCTCTTGATGAGACTTGAACAAAGTCTGTTAATGACAGACGCAAAGAATAAGAAGAGGCCAGAGCCAAGAGAACTCGAAGACACCTCTATTTAAAGGTAAAGGGCAGACAAATTTTCAGAAGACTACAAGAACTATTAATGGTGCGTGAGGTTTAATGTGTTCAACAAAAAAGAGTGAACACTGCAAGAAACCAGGCCACACAGAAGACCATTGATGTGTGTTGCAACAAAAAATAATCCCAAAATCACACAGCAGAAGGAAACTTCTCAAGGTAAAAAACACTATTGAGGCTGCACAAATAACGGAACAAAGGAGATTTCTTAGATTCAGTGGGAGGAGAAGATGGAGCTCTGATTGTAGCCTGCATGAATTGTGCATAACAATTTGAGCCTGATTCACGATGAGCTATCCTGATAGGGGGAGAATGTCATAAAGCTTTCCATCAACCACATATGTCTGGTGAATTTTATCCAAATTAGAATCTATAATATACAAACATTTCTCAATGCAAACCTCTGCTAAAACAATACTTCAAACAGGAAATAAACAATATATATTTTGAGATCTTGAAGTTGCATCTCTTAGAGATTCAAAAGAAACAAATTTTGCATATGAACCTATCAAAATACTATATGATACTACACAGCCACAGTCCTTTTAGTTTCTTGTCTATTTTTGTTTTCAATTTATCTATTTTTGCTATTAATCTGTTCTCTTCCTCATTCTGGTTTTCCTCTAACCTCTTGATTATTTTTCAGTTAGCTGATTGTTTGAAGACTTTGATTCTTCTTATCTTTAAAATCATTAACTCTTTGTTTCAACCAGCTGATTGCTTGAAGATTTTGACTCTTTCTCTTCTTTTAAATTGTTGAATTTTTGCTCCAGATGGCTGATTTTATAATATTTTTTGTTCTTTTTACCTTTAAGTTGTCGACTCTTTGTTCCAGCTGACTGATCCTTCCAAGATTTTGATTCTTCTCATCCCTTAAAATACCTAACTTATCGGTGAGAACACTAATTCTAGCTTCCTGCTCCTCCAATTATTTGAATTGTTTTTCGAGATCCTACATTTTATGTTTGGATTATTAATTTTTTTCAAAGGCCTAAGAAACACACAAAAAAAAGAAAATTAAAAAACCTCCAACATCCCCTGTTTCTTTGCACTATCAGCTCTCTCTTGCTCTTCAAGTTCTCTCTTCAAATATTTGTATTTTGAGGCCAAGCATCCTCCATTATAATGGTGAGGGCACACCCCAATCTACACCAAGGATTGCATAGTGGACAAATACCCAGATCTGACCACACCTATGGCTTGCATAATTAACCTGTAGTAGGATGCATTAAGACCTTCCTCCCACCACCAAGGTCCATCAAGAAGTTGGATTAGAATAAGAATTCATCCCACCAACATCAAGATTCACACAACCACCATTCACATCACCAAAAGCCATCACTAGCATAGCATAAGGATTGGCATTCACACTAAGAATGCCAGGGCCAAGGTTATCCACATTCACCCAAAGATTCATATTTGGAGGCATGCCATAATGGTTTACATGCAAAATCCAGGGGTCAAGTTCCTCCAAATTCGGATCTAGATTTTCTATATTTATGTTTGCAGGCACCTTGTAAAGATTTATATTCACACCATGATTCTCCATGTTCATGCTTGATGCATGTGTCTGCTCTTGTTAGTTGTTATTTTTCATTTCTGAAAACTGCACAAAAAACTCTATCAAAAGCAAATCAACAAGATTGAAGCTTAAGATGTGAAGATGATAAGGCTAGCAGAAAACATAAAAAAAAAAAAATTGAGCATGTTATCTATTCTTTTAGGACATGCTGTCTTTTTTCCATGAGACCACTTGCTCTGCCTTCTTTGGTCCTGTTTATGTCCATACCTGAACCTGTTGGACATACTGTGAAGATATATTACATTAACAGCAACGAAAAGAAATGGACACAATGTAAAGATATATTATATAAACAGAAACACAAAGGAAGGAAAACCAGGGAAAAGGAAAACTCATTGAAGAGTGTTTCAAAATCTAACTACATTGAGAAAAAGAAAGCTACATTAAACAAAGATCAGTTGAATAACCCAATCAAAACTCAAAACTATTAAAATTACAATGGAACCGAGGATCTAAATTGATTGCCAATTAAGTCGAGCATATTTTGGATTTGAAGCTGGGTCTATTTTAAACACACGTAAAGTGATCTGTGGTGTATTTTAAAATATTTACATATAAAGTGATCTGTGACTTCTAAATACAGTTTTTTTCATAAAGGCAAAAGATTTACATTGCACATATCAAAGGCATAGACTTACGTAAATTAAAACACCATACATAATTGACAAGCATTTAAAAACTATTTGTCTGAAGGCCATTCACCACCTCCTCTAAACAGGGCATAATCACGGTTGATATAATTTTAGCTTTTACAGTATCATCATTACAGCAAAAACTGCAATTCAATATACTGCAGTGCTTTGTATGGAAATTCATTGCAAGGACGAAGGATAATACTAAAAAATGTTGCATTCTAAAAACACAACCACAAAATGATTTCATCCTCAGGAAAAGAAATGAAAGATGAGTTAAGTTGGCAACTTTTTTAATACAATTTCATCACCAGAAAAAGGAAACAAGGGTCACATTAAGGGTCACGTGATATCATGACAAGTCCCTGTTTATTTCAAGTGTTTAATGTCATTATTTAAAGATTCATGCAATATTATTGTTTAATGTTTGTCTTAGTCGTAATAGACACGACAATAATTCTACTCATTACTTTAATCACAAAGAATCTTTTTTTTCAAAAACTCTCTTTTAACTTCAATTATATTAAAAAGTCACTGATACAAATGAAGTTTCCAAGTAATAAATGTTGTTTATGATTTTCAATCAAGTCATTGTCTACATTCAATGTGATTGTTACTTCACCTTCTTAGTCAGTGAACTGATAGTTCACAAGTGCATATTTGGGATGATTGTCTCCATGATAAAATATTTGTAATTGTTCAAAATCCAACCCTCAAAACATCCATTAGTGACAGCATCTGTAAAATTCATCTATCAACCACTTATATGAAATAGTATTGTTGCAGATTGATACACTCCAAAAAATAAAAAAAAATGAATAATAATTATTTTCTATCAAGAGTATCATCTATTTGGTTGATGATCAAATATTGAAAATATTATACCTACCCTATTGTATAATATGTCTCACCTTTGTTGATTCTTAATTTTGATCTATATTATTTTCAACTCGTGCAACACTGTTTGCTTGACTTAGTTTTCATTGACTTGTTCGTGAGTGTGTTATAATTCTATATTCAAATGTAATGTCTAAATTTAATAATTCAGAATCAAAGTTTGTTGCAATAAACAAATCTTGTTAAAAAAAAATGAAGAAATTACTTTGATTCACTCTTAATTGAAAAAAAATTATTCTCAACCATTTGTCTGAAATCTTGATGTAATGAACTGACAATGAAATTAAAAAATCAATCAAACAATTGAATTAATAATATAAAATAATTTTATTTCATTAAATTTATCTTGAAAACACAAAACTAACACGAAATATATTAATACAAAATTAACATTGCCAGGAGTGAGTGCAAGCTAGGAGTGAGCCCCACTAAGTAGCGTGGAAGGAAATCCATATTTGAAAGACCTAATGGGAATTCAAGATGTCCTAGCTGGAAGTATGGATGCCCAAGTTGGAAATAAGATGAAGAATGAATATATGGCAAGTCGACCCACGGAGCAGATGTTACAACAGAAGAGATTATTAAAGATGAGATGATCGAGCATGATATAATGGTTCTTAAAAGTAGAGGGTTAAAATGTAAGTTGCATGAATACTGACCAAGTTGACGAATACTAAAAATTGGATCAAGTGGAAGTGGGGATTGAATTCAAATTAATTTGTGACTTTTCTTCCTAAAGGCTTTTTTCTCATCATCTTTTACAAATTGGGAATCAAGGAGAAAATAATGGGTGGTGTCCCATAGTTTAGGGGGAGAGATGCCATCCATTTAAGACCATGGAGTGAGAATTTTTCTATCGAGACAAAAACTATTAAAAAGCTTCAGGTTTGGATTAGGCTTTTTGGAACTCCATATTAGCTTATCAATATGGATGTTTGGAAGAATATTGGAAATACCCTAGGGGAGTGTCAAGGAGGGACCAACTACTAAGGAGCAAAAAAATGATATATATACTGAGATATGTGTTGCTATGGATATGTCAAAACCTTTGCCACAATCATTAAGATTAAATCTTAATCAAGAAAATGGGATCAACAAGTGCATTATGAAAACATTGCATTCTATTGTCGCAATTGTTATGAGACTAGACATATGGCAAGAGATTACAAAATGAAAACAATGAAGAACAAGACAGAAAACTTTGGTCATGAGACAAACTTCAAGATAAACCAAGGAAATCATGCTGTAATAGAAGCTGGATTAGATCAAGGATATTCCATTCCAAAAGAAGAGGCAAAGAAAGCCTATCTACAGCGTCATATGGCACAGGCCATCATAGATCATTCGGATCAACTGTTGGAAGAAACAAAGAAGGATACAAGGGATGAGAAAGTACAATGTGCAAATTCAAATTCAAAAGAAATTAAAGGTGCAAAGCAAGATGTGGAGGAAAATTTTATATTAAAGACGACAAAAGAGGTCAAGTTTATTCCAAGTAAATTGTCTTCATTTTTGTCAAGTAGTATAGAATCCTCTCCTGACAATAGAAATGAAAGTAGTGTAGAGGTTATCCCTTGGACTTTAGGGTAGAGCAACATAATAAAGGAAATAAGGATGGAGGAAATCCACAGCAATTTACAATTTTTAGGGCAGCATAAGAAGGTAATCGCTATGAAGAATTGTCCTTGCACTTTAGGGTTTCCAGGACAACATAAAGAAGAAAGTGTTTTTGAGGTTATTCCTTGCACTTTGAATCCTTCAAAGCAAGATAAACCTATAGATGATAAGTCTCACTATGAGCAATGTGAAAAAATCGAAGAGATTTATGAAGATGAAAGTGTTGGTTGGAATGAAAAAGAGAGAAGAAGACCCAAAAGGGAAAAACAAAGAGAAAAATAAACTCAAAGGGATATTGATATGGGAAAACAAAAGCAAATATCGCAAGTGTTAACAAGAAGTGGGGCTAAACCCACAAATAAAAACAAAAAGTGATGATGAAAATGATATCTTGGAATACTAGGGGCATGAGTAAAAACCCTTTAAAAAATAAATATTAGAGAATTGATAGGCTGTTACAGACAACATATTTAATATTTATAGATATGGAAACCAGGTAGCAAATATTCTAGCCATTTGCCACGTTGATTTTCATTTTGGCAAATTTGAATTTTAGAAGGCAACTAGACGAGTGACATTTTATTTCTTAATAAAAATGATATCAAGGAGTTGATTGTGGAAATGTAGTAGTTTGAGGAAGATGACGAATATTTTTGTCAGAAAGGGTTATGAAGAATATTTTTGATTGAAAGGCAAGTTGGATATGGTTTAATACCTGATAGCAATGTAATGAGAGCAATGTAATATTTTATTATTTTAATGGGAATGGCCCCAATAGTATATACAGAAACATGATATAACAAAGAGCTGACATTTAATAGAGCTAACAAGTTCTAAGAGAGCTGATGATTTAACAGAGCTAAATGATTTCTGAAAGCGCTAACAATTGAAGAAAGCTGACAAGTTTTGAAACAGTAGATGATTTAACAGAATACCTGACAAATTAACAAGGAGCTTATGGAATAACAAAGAGATGACAACTTTAGAAAGCTGACGAGTTAAAAGAGAGCTGATAATTAACAGGGAGTTGAAAAGTTTTAAGAGCTGACATGTTAATAGAGAGATGACGAATTAACAGAGCTGATGAGTTTGGAGATCTGACTAGTTTAGTTTACAAGTTTTGAGAGAGCTAACTTTTGAGAAAAACAACGATTTTTAAGAAATTGTGAGCTTTGATAAAGGATGAGTTATTAAAAGAGTTTTCATTTACAAGGCAATATTGCCTCAAAGAATTTGATGTTGTGAAAAAATTTTACTTTGCACTAACAAATGATAAAATCTTTAATAAACACTGAAATAAACACCGAAACTATGTAATTGAAATGAACACTGAAACTATGTAAATGATATAGTGTTTTGAACCTGGCATCAAATGTTGTGTCTCCCTTATTGAGGTGAAAGAATATATGGTTTTGAAGCTTGAGTTCTTGTAAAGGGCGAACTTTAAAAAAAAATTCTTTCACTCCCTCTCCCCTCTCTACTGGCAATGCCCTCATGTGATTCGATTACTGGCTTTTAGGTGATCCTATCGAACTGCAACTCAAGAACATGAAGTTGGAATCGCTAGTAATCACAGATTAGCATGTTTAAAAGGGGCTTTCAAAATAAATTTCCCTCGGTTTCACATTTGGACTGGATTACTTTATTCTTTTATTGGAAGAAAAATAATGCACCCAGAGGAGCAGAGGATACTCGGTATTTGATAAGTAGTTTTATGAATTTTCTATTCATTTGAATCTCCCAAGATCTCAGATCTTGATCTTTTCTATCAAAAAATTCATAAAAAAAAAGAATACATACCAACTTTTCAATATTAAGTTGGAAACAATATTAATAATAAAAAACAATAAATCAAACACATAAAATACTTTTACTGTGAAAAAGTATTTCCATTTATAGGGGGAGCTCCATTTCCATTTAGAAATTTCTCGTGAGTAATCCTGTTCCAATTGTTCTGTTTTTTAGGACCCCATTTGATTTCTAGCCAGGGGGGTACCATCTCTTTGTCCATTATGAGATCAACAATGCCATATTCCAGGGTCTCCTCTGCTGACATAAAATGATCTCTGTCTAACTCATCCCAAACGACGAACTTATCTTGAAGAGATGTTCTTTCTATATAAATGTCTACAATTTGTTCTTTAATAATTGTTACGTCTTCATCATTCTGTATACATATTCTTGACATTCCATCCGTGTAAGTACTAGCAGGTTGGTGGAGCATAACCGTAGCGCTAGGAAATGCTATACGTTTACCAGGACGCCCTCCGGTTAAGATGAGAGATCCCATTGAAGCAGCTATCCCAATGACTGTTGTATATATTTCTGGTGGTATATATTGCATAGTATCATAAAGAGCTATTCCTGGTACTCACCTTCAAGTGAAAAAATGTAGATATCATCTTCTCATAAAAATGGCAATGTTATTTCCATCTTTGGTTCCAACCGTATAGGGTATGTATTCTTGAATTATCCAAGAATTGTTCCTCTTTTCTAGGTTTTTTTTTCTGAGTGTTAAAATCTTAGCAATAAAAAATAAATAAATAACTGTATTGAGTCTATCCTGTGGGAATTCATTCCATCCATTTATGGTTCTATGCTAAATCAACCATCCATAAAAATAAATAAATAACTGTATTGAGTCTATCCTGTGGGAATTCATTCCATCCATTTATGGTTCTATGCTAAATCAACCATCCATAGCTGTGTAAACCTATTCCTAAAAGGTCAACCCCCAAATAACAGATCCAAACTAGAAAAAATCCTAGAGAAGCCACAATTGCCGGTTTCTCACCTTGCCAACCCCTATTGATTCTAGTATGTAGATAAATTGCAAATATGGTCCAAGTAATTAATGCCCAGGTTTCTTTTGGATCCCAGCTCCAATAAGATCCCCATATGGTCGTTTTGTCTAAAAAGGAGGTGGGTCCTCTTCCGGAAGGGAATATACCTACCACATGAGAGCCCTCTAGCCACCTGACCTTAAGTATTCCCGGAAGCGCCATTAAAATAGAGAGCTGGTATTCCTTTTCGAAAGAGGAGAAAGCGTTCGAGAAGGAAAAGGAAGCTTGCGAACCAGGTCCTTTATATCTCAAGTTGTCGTGAGTATAGATAGAGAGCTCAAATATAGAGGAGGATAGGGTAAGGCTGGTTTTGATGTACTCTTTTCTCCAGCAAATGATCCAGCATTCAATGCTAGTAAAAGCACTGGTGTCTCGTTAGGACGGAATGAGCAAACAGCATTTTCCATATCCTTCAAGGTTGGGAACTTTTAAATTAAATGTTATTAAGCGAGTCCTATCAACGAATAGGTCGAGGAGGTCGTTGGTTTAATTTTTGTTAAGCTTCATTAGAAATACTACTATTCATTTGCAATATAAGTTTCAAAGAAACTAAAATCTCTCTAGCGCTTTAGTTCCTAAAACTAGATGATAAGAAACCATTCATAAAAAAAAGGTAGGTGTACTTGTACACAACTGTCTCTATATCTGAATACCCAGACTGACAACTAAGAACTAGAGTTCTTTGTTGTTCATCTAAGAAATATTTGATTAGTATTGATCAGTGCAAATTAGGTATTTGCAGAAAAAGGGTTAAAGAAAAGTAAAAGGAATATGAAATGGGTCCGCTATCCATAAGGCCGAATTCCTTCAATCCCAAGAGAGAAGAACAAGACCCTTACTCTGATTTCAACTGACGAAAGGGAGCGGGCTCATTTTTAAAAGGTTTGGTCAACTCTAAAGATGGATGGTCCAGTAGAGATCGAGATGATGGATGATGCATGGAACGAGAAGATGGGTTCAAACTTTCTACTCCCAACTGAATCAAGTCCTTGGGAAACTTTAAAGCGGTCCAGGTTGCTAAAGATATTCCATTGGTGGAACAGGGGGAACAATAGATCGTGGTAAAGCAGTTGCGAGTTGTTCCCAGAAACTCTCCTCTCCATGCAGAATTAAGGGGCAAGGGGATTATACCTTGAGGGGGGTGTGTGATAAGAGTGTTTGAAAACGTTAAATTTTAAAGAGTCCCCCTCTCCCCATCCCACCATTTCAAATAAGGTTTTACCTTTGACTCTTGAGACTCGAATATCTTCAATAAGAGGTAATACTTCTATTACGGGCATTGGGCAAGCTTCTACATATTTATTGTTAAGACTTTTTTTAGATGTACGGTTTCCAACCAAGCCTACTAATCAAAGTGGATGTGTACGAGATTTTTCCCTAATAGAGGCAGTAAAACGATTAGCTGCAAATAATACATCAAATCCACTATCTGTAATTATCACATAATAATCTACATAGTTCAATGGAGCAGCAAAACCTCCGCACACCACGTCACCTAATACATCGAATAATATAATACCATATTCCTAAAATGCATTTAATTCTTTTAACAATTTCACAATTTCCACTACCACATATCCTTATCCCTTTTAAAATAGAGAAAGTCGAGCCCTCTAGAATCGACTTAAGGGGATAGTTTACTAACGACCCTCTTCACCGAGGGGAACACCTTAAATTAAAGAGGTAGCCACCTCACAAAGGCAATGAGACAGACCTACAGGGGTTGATCACTACAGGGGATAGACACTCTTCAACGACAGTCCAGCATATTACATACGTTATTACATGCAGTTGGGAACTGCCCTTTCTAAAATAGAGAGGGGCCCTCTCCCCTCTCCATTTTAAGGGTAAGGGATTCCCTTTTTAAAATAGAGTGTAGGATCTGGACCGTAGGGATTGCTCCTAGAAAACCCTAAAATCACCACCCAAGGAAGAATCCTCCCATTCAACGAGGATACCAACTACCCATGCTTGACCATATTACAAACTTCAGCACTTTTTAACAGGTTGCAATCTAGACCGCAGGGATACATTCCTGCAACCCTTATCCCGAATTCGGGGAACTAGACCCATTGGATAGATTTTTACTGACAACATCCCATAGAACATGGTTGAAAACACCCTTAGGGATCATTTATATCCCAAAAAACCCTCTAGCCTGAGAGTAGGAAGCGGAGGAATTTCGTCCTACCACACCTCGCATAGCACTCACACAGGAGCTATACCCCACCCAAGGAAGACCTTAAATATAATACAGAGCACCATATGGACATGGGTTCTACACCACAGGAATTGCCCCCTACCCACAACTGCTACCCATATTGCGGTGGACCCCAAACCACCAGATTTGATTCCTACTACCCGCAGCAAAGGATCTCGAATCTAGACCTCATTGATTCAAAATATCCGAAGGAGCTAGCCCTCAACCAATGGAATGGAAAGAAACTTGTAAAGGCCCTCCTTAATTTCAAAGGCCCTAGGGAGATAGAGAGCACTCGACCTCCTGATCTCTCCCTCGACCTATCATATGGTCGAGTACATTGAAGATCTTTGGCTTTTCTCGGAGCTTTAGAACTTGAAGAAGGGAGAGAGCCCCCACTTCTATAGGGATAAGCACTCGACCTTTATGAAGAAGTTGCCACGTCACTTATAACAGGGCAGGGAGAAAACGCCCACTTTTATAAGGATAAGCACTAACATGCCCCTCTCTCTTAAGGGGAAAGCCTTTCTATTTTAAGAGGGGGGTGTTGAGCTTATTAATTTAAAAGGTCCCGATCGAGCGCTTACTTAAGCCCTAAAGATCGTTCCCGGTCGAGTAGCCCTTTTAAAATAGAGAGTTTATTCCTCCCTATTCTAAAGATCAAAAGTCATCAAAACAAGTGAAAAAAATAATAATATCCTCATCTCTAGAGCTGATGTTTATTCCCACTTATCTATAATGAAGTAATTCTTGTAATCAAATTGAACCAGATTTCTTATTCAATCAAATGATTTTATACAATTACAAAGGCTATGAATAGCTTGTAACCAGATGCTAACAAATTCTAGCAGCTAAGCTAACAATAGCGAACAGACTAACAACTAATATTCTAAGCTAACAATAGATTATCCGTTAGCAAGAATAATAGCTAGGAAATAAAATTAAAAATATAATGTAATAATACACTATAGCCTAGCCTAACATCCCCCCTTATTACATTATTTGATGTACATAGAGAATTGCGAAACAACTCAAATTTGACACGTGCAAGTGCCTTAGTGAAAATGTCTGCAACCTGTTCATCGGTGGGAATGTACTGGAGCTGAATCTTGTGCTTTGGAACTTCATCTCGAATAAAGTGACATTGAGTGTCAATATGCTTTGTTCGTTCATGGAACACTGGATTCTTGACAAGTTTCAAAACACCTTGGTTATCGCAATTCAAGTGGATTGGAAGATTCTTTGGAAGACCCATACTTGAAAGAATGCGACGTAACCATATCGCTTCACACACTGCTCCTCGTGTTGCGTGATACTCTGCCTCTGTAGATGAAAGTGCAACAACTTGCTGCTTCTTGTTGTGCCAAGAGACAGGACCAGATCCAAGATGAAATACGTATCCTGACGTTGATTTTCTGTCATCTATAGATCCAACATAATCTGAGTCCGTGTATCCTTGCAAGAAGAACTTATCATTCTTCTTGTAATCCAGGCCATATTCTGGTGTGCCACGGACATAGTGAAGAACTCGCTTTACTGCCTTCCAATGACTGACCTTAGGTTCCTGCATGAACCTCGAAAGATAGCTTACAACAAAGCTGATATCCGACCTGGTATTCGTCAGATATATGAGACTCCCAATCAACTGTCGATAGAGAGTTCCATCTACCTGAGGAGAGTTGTCGTATCGAGACAGTTGTAGCCCTGTTTCCATGGGAGTTGCTTTTGGCTTACAATCTATCATTCGATATTTTTCAATTAATGCCTTGGCATACTTCATTTGTGTAACCCTGATGTGGTTCTTTTTCTGCACAACTTCTAAGCCAAGACAATAATGGAGAAGTCCTAGATCTGTCATTTCAAATGACTTTTTCAAGTCACCCTTCACTGCTGCAATCATCTCTTCTGAACTGCCAGTGATGATCAGATCATCTACATAGAGCACAAGGATCACTATTTCAGAACCAACTTTCTTGAAATAGAGATTGGCATCTGATGGACTTCTCTTGAATCCATGTTGCAGAAGGTGATTATCAATCTTTATGTACCAAGCTCTCGGAGCTTGTTTCAACCCATACAAGGACTTGATCAGTTTGCAAACTTTTTGTTCTTGTCCTTGTACAACAAATCCTTCAGGTTGATTCATGTACACTTCTTCTTTTAAATCACCATTTAAGAAAGCACTCTTCACATCCATCTGATGAAGCTTCCATCCGAACTGTGCTGCCATTGCACAGAGTACACGAATGGTAGTCATTTTTGCAGTTGGTGCGAATGTCTCTTCATAGTCTATGCCTTCTTTTTGAGCATAGCCCTTTGCAACAAGGCAGGACTTTATGCTTATCAATAGTTCCATCTGCCTTATACTTGACTTTGTATACCCATTTGCAGCCAATGGGTTTCTTACCAGTAGGCAGATCAACTAACTCCCATGTTTTATTCTTCATAAGAGACATATTTTCAGCATCCATAGCTGCCTTCCATTGAGGCACACTAAGGGCTTCTTGCACTGAAGTTGGTTCATGCTCCACAATTGTAGTCATGAAACTGTAGTCTTCTGATTCACTCTTGTCTTCTTCTTCTTCATCATCATCTGCATCTTCGGCTTCTTCTCTTTCTTGATGAGACATACTTCGAGTACGTGGCCGATCTGAAGTGAGATCAGGTGGTGCATCCAATTTTGCGTCTCTCATAGTGCTAGTATACCATTTTGGAGTTTTCTTCTATTTTGGGGGAGTCCTTGCCTTAGGCTCCTCAAAATCCAGGTATATAGCAGGAGATGTGTCTTTGCTAGTTTCTGGTGTATCCAACTTGGGAGCTTCATCGAATACCACATCTCAACTTATATGAATCTTCTTGGTTTTAGGGTCAATCAATCGATACCCCTTGGATTCTTCATCATAACCAAGAAAGATACATTGCAGAGTTTTCTCATCTAACTTGTGCCTTTTCATCTTTGGAATGTGCATGAAGGCTTTGCATCCAAATATTCTTAGATGAGAAATGGAGGGCTTTCTTCCACTCCATGCTTCTTGTGGTGTGACTCCTTGAAGAGCTTTTGTGGGTGCTCGATTCAAGAGATACACAGCTGTAGTGACAGCTTCTGCCCAATATTGTTGCCCAAGATGTGCACCTGTGAGCATACATCGAACCATCTCCATGATGGAACGATTCCTCCTTTCAACAACTCCATTTTGTTGAGGGGTATAGGCAGTAGTAAGCTGTCTTTTTATCCCATGTTTAGTGAGATATTTTGAAAACTCATTGGAGGTAAATTCCCCCTCGATCTGAGCGGAGGGCCTTGATTGAACATCCTGATTCTTTCTCAACAAGCTTCTTAAACTGCTAAAAATACAAGAATGCATCTGACTTCAGCTGTAGAAAGAAAACCCACATCTTTCGTGAGTAGTCATCAACAAACAACTGAAAGTACTTCTTTCCACCACAACTATTTGGCATTGGTCTGCACAGATCGGTGTGTATCAACTCCAATGGTCTTTTGGCTCTTGAAGAGCTCAATTCAAATGGTACTCGGTGTTGCTTTCCTGCTAAGCAATCTGAGCAAACAGGCAAAGTATGGGAAAGGTTTGGCAGACCTAACACCATCTCATGCTTACTCAATTCGAGTAGATAGCCTGAACTTAGATGCCCATACCGTTTGTGCCATAAGGAAGTAGCTTCTTTTGAGTTGGCAGCCATGGCAACATGAGGAGTATAGATAGCATCTAATACAAACAAACCATGTTTGTAGGAAGCCGTTGCGATATGTTTACCCTTCTTGGTAATGTAGCAACGCTTTTGTCCATTAACAACTTTGAAGTCAACCACCATATGTTTATCCAGAATTTGAGGCACGGACAACAAGTTGTTGGCCAATCCTGGTACATATAGGACCTTCTCAATTTGGCATTTTCCATCGGGAAGAGTTACTAAAACATTGCCTTCTCCTTGGACTTGATAGGTCTTATCATCGGCAATTGTTACCGGTTTGCCTTCTTTTGCCTCAAATGAGTCAAACCACCTTTTGTCACCAATCATGTGTTTGCTGGCACCAGAATCAATATACCAAACATTATCTTTCTGTTTGGGATTTGTTTGAGTCATGAGCACCTTGTGTGCCCTCTCAGAATCTGAATCTGATTCTTCTATAGCAACATTTCCCTTTTGTTGTCTATTTCTTCTTCATGGTTTGTTTTGGCCCTTTTTCTGTTGTGGTTGCTTGTTCTTGAACCAACACTTGTTGGTGTCATGATTGTCCATCTCACAAATATTGCAGTACCTCTTCTGTTTTTGAGGTGTCTTTTGTGAGGAATTGGTGTTTGAACCCTTCGAGGAAGATCCCTTCTGAAAGTAGCCTTTTTGCTTATTTCCAGATTTCTTAGAAAACAATGCATTGTTGGACACTTCATCTCTATGGTTGTTATCTGCTTCGTGTTGTTGAAGCAAATTAACTAACTCTTCAAAAGTGACTTGTCTATTAGACACTTGAAGGGAAGTGACCATCATTCTAAAGGAATCTGGTAAAGCTCTCAAAATGATTGAGGTTAAGAGCTTATCTTCTACTTTCTCACCCATTGCATTCATCTTAGCTCTCAGTTCAGCAACTCTGCAAAGAAACACTTCTACACTTTCTCCATTTTTCATGCTAAGAGTGTGAAGTTGGGATTGAAGGTTAAGGATCGTGGCTTGATTCCTTCCTTCATATATTGTGCACAATGTATCCCATGCATCTTTTGCGTGCTCTTTGTCACAAATGTGCGGTTGAACTTCATCAGCAGTGGCAAGAATTATGATCATCAGTGCTCTCGCATCAACATCATCATATGCTTCTTGTTTATCATCTACTGTAGTTGGGCGTTTGACTTTTCCAGTCACAACATCCCACATCTTTTCAACCTGTAATATTGCTCTCATCTTTGTTTTCCATGGAGCAAAATTTGGACCTTTGAGAAGCTGTGAATCTGACAAGTATGCTTTAGCAATGGCCATTGTGAAGGTTCCTTATAACACCAAATTGGTCCCCCTTTCTTTATACCGCGAAAGCAGTACTGAAAGGGATTCACTACTATCTTTGACACCTGCTTAAAAAACCTTCCGCATACGTAGGGCGCCAAGTCCCTTAAATACTTGGAAGATGATTTAGTTGGAGGATTTATGCCAAGCAATAGTAGTGAATGGGGTAATAATGGAGTGAATATCAAACAAATTGGCTTTCCTTATTTCTCCCCGACGATTTATAGAGAACAATAGCTCAGACGTCGTTGTTGCAGCTATATTAGGCATTAGATACAGTAGCCCAAAGCACGACAACATCACCTGTAAGTGTGGGCCAGAGGTACCGTAAATACCGAACGCTGCTTTGTGCAATAAATTGCACAAAAATAGGTATAAATTTGGGGTCTTATTGTTGCTTCAATACAAATATGTTAATGCATAAAACAAAGAATTAAATGCATCATACATCCATTTTTATCATGCCCACAAATTTATGTTTTTGGAAGGTGTCGGATTCAACCGAAAATGCACCTTTTACAATGCCAATTAGGTGTCGGATTCAACCGAAAATGCACCTTTTTACAAAATTTTTGCAATAGTTTTGATTTGCAAAATGATATTCACTTCTTTTGCCCTTGTTTTGAATTTTATTTGCAAAAAACAACAAAATTTTGTGGTGTCCCCCTTTGTGTTTTTGTTTTGCAAAATAACAAGGTTTTGTGTTCAATTTTGTAGCCCTCTTGAGAATTTGTTTTGTCTCAATGTTTGCAAAATATTTTGTCCCCTTTGAATTTGGTTTGATGCAAACCTCTTGTGATTTGTAACAAACACCAATTTAAACAACAATGCCCACTTTCTTTTGTTTTTTTTGCTTTTTTAAATGTTTTTTTTGCATGGACTTTTGTTTTGTTGTAACCCCTTTAAAGAAATTTGCATGAAAGTTTTAATTAATTTAATCAAATAATTATTTAAATTAACTAATCAATTAACTAATTAATTAGGAATTAACTAATCAATCAATTAATTACTAAAAAAAAAAAAAATTATGTAATTAATTAATTGAAAAATAAAAAAAAACTATGCAAAAATATTTTTTTTTTTAAATATGGGGTAATTACCCAAAACTATGCAAAAATAATTTTTTTTTTAAATATGGGGTAATTAACATCGAAGAGCAAGCATCAACCACGGGCATCAGCACGCATTCCAACGGCAACAGACAACCGCCCTCTAGAGCTGAGTTGTCACCAACTGACAACAGACCCCCCCCCCCCCGCACAAGGGAGCCCTAACCACCTTCGGGTGGTCACTCCTTATGCACCTTTGCGCTAATAAAGTCCTCACTGCACCACGGCAGTGTGCATGTGGGACTAAAAAGAGAAACAAAACAAAAAAAAACTCATCTAAACCAGCGTAAACAGCCTTCAATGCAATCGGTGATGACACGTGGACCAACCATGCATTGCCATGTGGGTAGAATTGACTGATTGGAGCACCGCGCTACGCGATTGGAGGTGATTAAAACCTTAGTGAAAGGTTTCATAATCTTTTCATTTCAGTTTTTTTTCTTCGTGCGCAGATCAGCATGACAATCTTTTGCAGTGTTGATCGGGGTCAGGGTCTGCCTATCTACGCAATAGATCCACTCTTCCAGAGGCTTCGACGCACAATTGAGAGAGCTTCGATACTTTCTGCGCACGAACGGGCAATCTGAATTAAGGGACTGCGCGCGGACGAGCAATCTGAATTAAGGGACTGCGCAATCAGTCTGCGATCACCTGTGGTTCCCATATCCAAACAGGCTTGGACAACACATCGTTGTTTCGGCTGCTAAGCTTGCATGATTCTTCTTCACAGCCACTCCTAGCCACAGTAGCGCAAGGACTACAGCCCTCTCCTGTACCGTGGTTGCGTGGGGGCTACAGCCTCCATGCACTGCCATGTGGGGAGAATTGACTGATTGGAGCACCACGCTACGCGATTGGAGGTGATTAAAACCTTAGTGAAAGGTTTAATAATCTTTTCATTTCAATTTTTTCTTCGTGCGCAGATAGGCATGACGATCTTCTGTAGTGACGATCGAGGTTAGGGTCTGTCTATCTGCGCAACAGATCCGCTCTTTCGAAGGCTTCGACGCACGATTGAGAGAGCTTCGATCTTTTTTGCACACAGACGGGCAATCTGAAGTAAGGGACTGTGTGCGGACAAGCAATTTGAATTAAGGGACTGCGCGATCTGTCTGCGATCGCCTGTGGTTCCCAGATCCAAACAGGCTTGGAAAACACAACATTGTTTCGGCTGTTGAGCTTGCGTGATTCTTCTTCACAGCCACTCCTAGCCACGGTAGCGCAAGGACTGCAACCCTCTCCTAGATCGTGGCTGCGTGGGGGCTACGGCCTCTGCAGTCAGATTTGGCCACTAAATGCTTGCTGTGCACAGGGCTCTGGCTTCGCTTGGGGTCCGCGGCAGTCAACGGCTGCAACTATCTGGGGCTGCAGAAATAGGGCCGACTGCGGCTTGATTTTTTTTTTTTTAGTTTTTTTAATTAAAACAGGAATAGAGGATCTGCAAGAAACAGGGGCTAAAAACAGATCAATTGGGCCTTTTTTTTATTTTCTCTCACTGAGAATGATCGCAGTATTGCGATGAGACATTCAATCTGTCCATCAACTATGAATGCGATGCTTTTCTCTGTCCAATTGCAGGATCGCCAATATGAGCACACATTCAACTGCAAACAGGGGCACTTCTTAATTCAAGAGCCAGCAATCTACTTCCCGCTCCGATACCAATGTAATCAAATTGAACCAAATTTCTTATTCAATCAAGTAATCTGTCAGCAGCGCTAACAATAGCTAACAGACTAACAAACATTATTCTAAGCTAACGTTAGATTATCCATTAGCAAGAATAACAGCTAGGAAATAAAATTAAAAATATAATGTAATAATACTATAGCCTAGCCTAACAATTCTATAATTAAATTATCACTAAGACCTTACTTACTATGAAGAAGGATTCCAATTTGATCAATGCGGAAGGTTTAGTTACTGAATCACTTTCCAACGGTATGTTTCGCGTCCGTTTGGATAACGGATGCGATATTCTAGCCTATATTTCGGGTAGAATTCGACAGAACTCTATACGAATACTACCAGGAGATAGAGTCAAGGTCGAATTAAGTCCTTATGATTTAACTAGAGGACGCATAGTTTATAGACTTCGCAACAAATCTTCAAATGATGAGATCCCCTTTTGATCGAACATCTGATAGGGATCAATATAGAGGCTCATTAATTAGATGGGCTCTATTTTCTCAGAAAACGAAATGGAATATGATGATACCAATTCCAAATTGAAGGACCACAGACATGATTGGATGAATCGGGAATTCAGAATCCTATTGAAAATTCCATTAAGAGTGGAACATTTATGATTGATCGGAATCTATTATTGACCAATAGAATAATGAATCAGTGCCCATAAGCTGCAAGCTTACTACAGTGGTAAGGGCTTTGGCCTCTCTTTGAGAGGTCCAAGGTTCAAACCCCACTTAGTATGAGGGGACCAAGACCCCTCATAAAAACCTGTGTAAACTCATTGAAAAAAAAATTAATCAGTGCCCATATTGAATTAAATATCTGAAGTACAAATATTTATATCCAGTATACCAAATAGGTAAATGAGGTAACTTGTTTAGTGAATGGGATCATGAAGAAGAGCTCCCCATTAAAATAAACCTCTCTCCCCTCTCTTCTCTCTATTATAAGGCAAGGTAAGGCGAGGCTCAATCGAGACTCTAATAAATAAAGGGTCGAGGGAGAGTCGAGTCGAGTCCCTTATATACGTATTAATGACTGGACCCCACTCTTCTCATTTTGGGAACAACTTATACGGGCACAACTAGCCAATAGTCAAAAGAATTTTTAATAGCTAATAACTGACATTCGTCCTAAAAACAATGAGACGAATAAGGATTATCAATTTAATCCCCCTAATTAACCTTGTTATGTAACTCTCATTGAGAGAAAAAAAAATACAATGAATAGCTCCAATTTCTCTAGGGGATTGCCCATGACCTTGGAATGAGAAGAAAGAACTATTTGGATAGTCAGTTCAAAGATCATTCAATCTTGATGTGATAATGGAATCTCATAGATATTCCATGAATCCGATGGTATTTTGGTCATGAAAAAGAGGTACTAGCAAGTTTGAATGAAATAGTACCAATATTTCATTTCTAAGGACTCAACAAGTCTTCATGACAACTCATCCTACTCAAACGAGAAGATTCCATTTATCGTCGCTTCACAATACTTTGAACAATATTTTTATAACATTGAAATTTATTTTTAGAAAACTCTATACTAATTATTTTGAACATGTGTTCTTAAAAGAAATCTTAAAAAAAAAAGTACATTGAGTGCCAAGTTCCTTGCAAATAAAAGTAGTGAAAATATGAAAGTCAATCAAATAATAATTTTAGAATATATTTATCATCACTTCACAATGCCTTCAACAATATTTTTATAACGTTGAAAATTACTTTTAGAAAACTACTATGCTAATTATTTTAAACGTGTTCTTAAAAAAATCTCAAAAAAATAAAGCATATTGAATGCCAAGTCCTTAACTTGGAAACAAAAGTAGAGAAAATATCAAAGTCAATCAAAATACTATCCTCATGCAAAGTAAGCTTTTGGAGGATTTTTGCGGAGGACAATATGCTCCTCGATTGGATTACCTTTGTTGCTAAAAAAAAGAGTAAGTCATAAACATAGGGCAACATATGGTAGATGGTTGTGGTAGAGCCCACTTTTGTGAGGTGTGTTGAAAATCCGGTCTTCAGCTTTGTCCATCTTTTGGGCTTTAGTAATGGGTTTTTTTCCTACCTGAGCATGCAGAATTAGGACACCCAATTTATACATGTTGAGCTCCATTTATATCTCATGGTTAGGTGCAGGAGGTTTCTTGAAATTTAGGGTGACTATAGAAGGCCTTCCGACCTGGGAGTACAGGTGTGTTTGTATGTGGATAATTGTTAGAAAACTAATTGTTGGTCATATTGAACTTAGAGGCCAGTGAGCCTAAGAGGGCATCAGTACCTTCTAAGAGAATATTATTATCTCCCTTTGTACGACTTTATGTTGTTATCTTTAATGACAGTGAAGTTTCCATTCAACTGCACCAGAACTTTTTTCATAAACTGCAGATCTATCTCAAGAGAAGAAAAGCAAAATCAAATTCAGCCCTTTTTTTCAACCTTCGCATTCCCAATTTTAGCTGTTTCAGTATTATTTCAATAGTTAAATTCAGATTTTGCAGCCCATATTTCAAAATTTCTGATTTATATATCGACTTATTTCTGATAAGAATATAAAGGAAACAAAATCCTAAAGATTACAAAAAAGGCTATATTTTATATAATGATAGCTAGATTAATGCACTTGGATTGTCTTTGTAAAAGGACTTGATAGTCTTTTTGTCTACATCTCCTAAGCCAACAGACAAACTGAGGTTTGAATATAGCAAGCACAATATCTTTAGAACTTCAAAATCAAACAAAACTAATCAAATAAAGAATAAAGGCAAACAAATATACAGAAAAGATAAGAGAAGGAATTAAAGAATCAAGCACCAAGACATATCCATGCAGAAAACAAGCCAAATTAAGGACACCTTTACTGGTCCTTTCAAAAAAGCCCTGCGTCCATTACATTCAAAATGGACAACCATGGGCATTCAAATAGAAACATTGTTTATCTTCCCAAAATCGTGCAATCAAAAAAGCTTCAAGAGCTGGTACCATTCGAAGATGCAAGACATGCTGACTAGCATTAATTTCATAGAATTATTCTTTCAAAGGACTGAAACCCAACAATAGATATTCAAAATGGTGTCGAAAATTCTCACAAGTAATGCAGGAGAACACAAGCATTCCCGCCAGCCAACAGCAAGTCAGCTAGTTGGCTGCTTCAGTGCACCGAACCTGAACTAGAGACATTGAGACCCAGCAAGCAATAATTCCACGGTGAGGGATCTAACACTTACATCCAGTGACCAAAACAGATGATTTAAGTCCCAAAACATGTGAAAATGCAGCTTCCACTTTGTGTTGGCTTTATGCTTGAATTTTCGTTATGCCTGTGCTAAAAAATATCCCATGAATGCCATTAGTAATATTAACCGAGACCCATTTAAATCTACTTGCTAATTTCTTTATGAGGATAAGTAACTTGATTTTGATTGTCTTTCAGATGATAAAGCATGAGAAATTGCAATGACTGTCGCAAAACAAAAAATAAAAAATAAAAGGACAAAGCATATGGATACGGAACATGCGTTACAAGTAGTTTTAAGAGCTCCTTTTAGTGTATATTGTATCCATTTTCCACAGTGCCTGAGCATTACATACCAAATCCATTTTTCAAAGAGATCAGCATATAACGCTTGCCATATTTAACAAACCAAAAAAAAACATATGCAAGAATTGAATAACTAAAAATAGCAAGATTTTCCATCTTCAAAATAGCAAGAATTGTTGCTCCAAAAAATAGTGAGGAACTCAATGCAATATCCCTGCATATATTATATAGGGAGGGATTGTTGAAAGTGTAATCTAACTTATGGCCAAGGCCAACACTGTATCATATATTCTTCTATGTGCTTATGGGCAATCATTGTACAAATGTATTTAATTTATTATATTATTTTATTATGTAAGCCCTATGGGCCGCGGTTAACCTTCTTATGGTTAAACCCACCTCATAGCTTGTACTTAACCTTTAAGCCCTCTTGTTATGTCAAGTTAGGTTAAACTTGTTTATGTAACTGGGGTTTTTGGTATTGATATAAATACCCCCAAAACTCCATCCATTGTATCAAAGTGTTGTGGTTTTTATCTACTGAAAATACAGTGATTATTTATGGTGCCTAGGGGTGCCCGCTATATTATTTTCTCTTTTGTCCTTTTTACACTTTTTGTATAAGATTTGAGTGAATAGATAGTTTCTATTCATTTTTGGAAATAGGTGTAAATTCCAACATGTTGTCAAACCAAGTATGGAGCTTCATCGCTTGGTCATGTAGAAAGTTTGTTCGGAGCCTCCGATCTTTCTTTCGACTTCTAGGACAAATTACTTCTCATAGCTTCATAAGCACCTTTGGCAAAAGAGGCAAAGGGAAGATCCAATTTTTTTCTTTCTCCAATTATTCTGATTTTTTTGAGAATTTATGCCTACTCTAGGTTATGTTCCATTATTATTGGAACATTTTGTATCTATTTTGTGCAAAACCACTTATAGCAGAAGAAGTATTGCCGCATTGACTTCAAAATGATGTCTTGACTTCTTCACGGAAAGTCGAGCATTGTTTCCTCGGTGGGCCTAATGGTGGAGACTTTGGAACTTCAAATAGAGATCCAAAGTTTGAATCCTATAGGGTGGTAGGGTTGTACACCATGCTTCGGTAACCGGAGTATGACTAGATAACCATATATTAGGTAAAAGAAAATCCTCCATGAGGGTCGTCTCATATGGCCTATGGCCTCGTAGACATCAAAACTACTTTACCTTTTTATCTTTTAAAGAAGACTTGGTGTCATTGCGAAGGAAGGGATTGTGATGTTTTCGTCCCACTTGGGAGCTTTGGTGCCATGGCTGGAAAAAGGAAAAGGAGGCATATTTATTTGCTTTGTTTCAAAACTTGTGCACCATGTTCGTTTAAATGGTTGAAGCTCTTTATTATTATGGATCATGATGCCCTTGTTCATGGAGACGGCACACATTTGGAACCGAGCAATGATGGCGGCAGTCAAGCTAGATGGGCATAGCATAAGGGCGTTCTACCTTTTGATGTAAGCAAAAGAAGAAATTTAATTCTAATCATTTTTTCTTGTAAGCCCTCTTGCTTTCTAATTGGTTCGTTGTGATGTTCTTCTTATGCAAGTTGTTTATTTCCAATGGCATATTCCTATGATGGAATTCCATTCCACATTAATACCTTTTTCTTGCAGAAAACTCAGAACGGATTTTTTTAAAATTGATGTTTTTCATATACATCACTCTAGGACTATTTTGGACGGAAAACTTCCAAAGGCCATAACTTATGCATACAAAAGCATTTTGAACCCTTTTTTTTTATTTTTTGAGCTCTTTGCATTGGTGGTATTTGTTCAAGGGCTTACTAAAAGTGGAAGAACGTCTCATTGTGTGATTGTCCTCAAAGCCTACTGCCCTATTTTGAAAGGGCAAATTTACCATATTTTATGCAATCAAAATATTTGGTCTACATTTATGGGAAATATAGTTGGATTTGTGACAATTAAAGCAATTTTTTAGTCTTTTGGAGGCATACAGGAAAAGGATTCAAAATATGCTTTAGTCAATCCCTCTTCCTCCTTTGGGCTATTGATTCAACTTATTCATGAAGATTTAATCTTTCATGATCTCTTCTTTCTTCTATTTTTTGTCCAAGTACTCTTGGGATTTTGTAATAGCTTTTTTCATAAACAGGTCCATGCAAAGCCTCCTTTGGTAACAGAAATCGGGTGGCCTAATGGCAAATTGAAGTCTCCAAACAAGGTGATGTATGTTGTAAAAAAGAAAGCTATGCTTCCAAGTCTTACCTTACATGAATATAGAAGATTGAAGAAGTTTTTATTTAGAGGGAGTTCTCTTGACTTCTCTTTCCCAATATGGAGTCTTAGCGGAAATGTTCTTTGTATATGTGCGTAAGATTCTGATAGCGGCAATGATGACTATGGTCCGGTTTAAAGATATTCTTGTGCAGAGGCATTTTCGCATGACCAGATTTCTAGATGATGAGAGTGATTCAGATGAGACTTCCTCAAGTGCAAAGGCCCACTAGAGCATCCATTATAGGGGGAGAAGATATTCTTGTTACTAATGTCTTCTCTTTTTGGCCCCTCTGTTCAGATTATGAGGGGGTTTTGAAAGTGTAACCTGACTCATGGCCAAGGCCGACATTGTATGACATAATCTTGTATAGGCCTATGGGCCATCATTGTACAAGTATATTTAACTTATTGTATTATTTTATTATGCAAGACCTATGGGCAGCGATTAACCATATACAACTTGTAATTTACCTTTCAGCTCTCATGTTATGTCGACTTAGGTTAAACTCATTTATGTGATGAGGGTTTTTGGTATTGGTATAAATACCCACCACCACTCCATCCATTGTATCAAAGTGTTGTGATTCTTGCCTACGGATAACAGTGTGATATTTATGGTGCTTACGGATCCTTGTATGAGATTTGAGTAGATGGATTGTTTTTGTTCAATTTTAAAAATAGGTATAAATTCAGGGATGATAAAAGATAAGTTGCCAACTTGTTTTAATCTTGATAGATAGCTTCTTTAAATTGCAAGAGTGAACCACACCTCGACATTCATTACTAACAAAAGCCATGTAGTGGCTATGCCAACCGTAGCCAATAACACATGAATCTATGGATGTGTAATAGCTGATTGCTCTTGATATCATGACATGGAAGGTAAAAAGGATCAAAGTTCAACTCAATGACTTGGTCCAAGTTAACAGAAAAACCCGTTAAAACAAGATTTCATTCATGCATGAGGCCATTTGATGAAGAACTTCGCAAAACATATGTATGCATTCTTCACGCATCCCTCCTTCGATACGATTCTAGATATTCTAAACTCTGTGTATGTGATCGTAGGCCTCTAGGCAAATACCCCTTCGCTATGAAATTCTCGAATTATGGTTGAGGTAGGTAATAAAGATTCTGTCTTGTTCGCTATTCATATCACGAAAGGTCAATAACAAACGTCAGTTCCCATTTGGAATAAATAAAATGAATTTAAGGACGACCCAATTTTAGTCCAGGTCTGCTTTTTATACAAGGTTCTGTAATTCCGGTTGTTCTCAAATATGTATCACGGTCAGATTCGGCAAATTCATAAGACTCCTGATCCAGGAAAGGGAATCGGGTGCTTGTGATTTGTGGCTTTTGGTTATAATTCGATTGATAATGACCGTCAAGATGAATTTAGGGATTATGATATCTGAGAACGTCTGACACAGATTTTCTATGAAACAGAAAAATGCATCCCATTCACGTGCTAGATTTGCTTATATCTGTGCCGCTCAGGTTTCCACCGTCAATAAAATTTCCTTTAGTAAACCATTTTTTTCTTTTTTTTCCTTTTTCGAACCTTAAGAGAGATCATAGAAAAGTCAACTACTAGGGACAAGAATTGACGATGGAAGAGATCACAGAACAATCGACTACTAATTACAAAGGAGAGACTCGAATCTGGGCCAAAACTAGGGTTTGAATTATAAATTCAAAACACAAACAGATATTTATACGGCGACATACCTAAAGGTTTGCTTCAAGAATGTTACAGCTTTACATCTTCGCTCTTCATCCCTTTAAAGAAAAAAACTTAGGATTTCAGAAAAAGAAATGCTAGGTTTTGAACTAAATTTGCAAAACACGGACAGAATTTTATAAAGCCACATACCTGGCCGGTCTGCCTGAAAAATGTAAGCATGGAGGGTTTCTCGCCAGTGGACGGAACTTTGTCCAACCCTGTCGCATTCGTCTGAGGGTTCCATGATGCCCAGCCTCTTTAGCTGCTGAAACAGTGGGTCCTATGCTCTGTGCATATATTCGAACGCCATGGCTTTAATAGATTGTAGAAGCTTGAAAATTTTTAATGGACAGTTCAATGCTGAATTTTAGCCGACGAATTTTAAAATGCCGAAGAGAATTCACATCTATTGTATCCACAGCAAAATATCAGAAATCCATGTTACTCGAAGAGCTGGGTAGAATTCGTTCGAAAAAATATACATTCAGTTCCATCCGGTGTACGAAGACCAAAAAAAATAAAAATAATTCTTGACATTAAAAATGTTAATTATTCATGTTAAATAAAGGTTTTATTATGCTCTGGTTAAATTTTAACCTGTAAAAACATTCCGTGGTATATTAAACTCTCGTCTAAGATGTAGGGGTATAATAATAAAAAGTTTGAATTTGTTTGTGGAATACGAATTTCAAACTATTAGTTTTGTGTATATGGATTTTTTCCAAAGATTATGAGTGTTATATATTGTATTAAGACTTAATTTATGTATATGGTTTTTTATTTGGATGTGGGCACATGGTTTTGTGCCTTTAGTTTGTGTAGCTTGGTTAGTTATAAAAGTGTAAAAGGAGAGAAGAGATAGGTGAAGAAGTGAAGAAAGGAAAAGAAAGAAGATTGGTATTTTGAGGAATGTTTGCAAATGAGAAGAACTTTGTGAAGGTTTAAAAAAATCGGGAGTTGGAATTAGATTTGTGGTGTTTTATGAAGAGAAGTTGAGAATTGTGTGGTAACTGTGGTCACTTTGGTACTGTGTAATTGTTTTGTTGTTGTTGACAATTTTGTCACATTGCTTAAAGGGTTAGAGAAGACTAAAATTTTGTAAAACATTTTTTTATTTTTTATGAATTTGTTCTCTTGCTTTTTATTGTATTTCAAGGCATTACAGCAATTTTGGCTTCCATTTTTGCCCCCTTGCATATAATCTATGTATATAAGAACTTCGCTAGTAGAACAAGGTGAAACATGAAGCTTCGTCGAGAAAGGAAAAGAAAAGGGGCAGCTTCGCGAAGGAGGAATAGGAAAGCCTAAGTTTGAACCTGGAAAATTTCTGAGGCATAAAAGGAGCTTCGCTCGCGAAGTTGCTAACACACCTACTTCGGGTGAGAAAGTGGCGAAGCTGCAATTGTGAGTTGCCAAGATTTTCTAAGTCAGCAAAGTCACTTCGCTGGAATTTTAGCGAAGCATTCACTTCGGTACTCTCCTCTAGCGAACCATTTCGTTGGCAGCCGCTAATCCACTCCAGACCTTGGCGAAGCACTTACTTCGGCCATTCCCCCAACGAAGCTCCCAATTGAACCCTTGCTTTGTCGAAACAGTAGGAAAAGAAAAGGAAAATGTTCTAAGGCAAGGAGTCAGCTTCAGACAAAATCTCTCCGAACTGCCTTCTCACAGATGGTTCGCTGCAAAGTAGTTTCATAGCCCATTGCCAACAGCCAACTGCTTCGGGCAAATCCTTTGCGAAGCAGCATTTTTGCTCACCTCCCAAGCGAAGCAGCATAGCTAAAGGCTATCCACTTCAGCCTAAACACCTAGCGAAGCTATTTTCGAAGGCGCTTTCGGGCAAACCATCAATACTTGTTCCTCTACTTCGGCCCAAGTCCATTACAAAGCGACACTCTAATTTGAGATCTAGCGAAGTTCCTCCCAGGGCACAATCAACGATGGCGCTTCTTTCAAGCACACATTCCAAGGCTAGGTATTGGTTCAAAGCATTTGAGTGTTTCATAAATGCGATCTTTCTCGCTCGAAAGACCCGATATTCATTTGAAGCAATAGGATGGGAGGTATCAGTTACAGAGGAGGACCGACGTAACTTTTGAAACCACTTAAGCATTTCCCCAGAGCACCTAGGACAGGTCTGCGGCTCATAAATGCGAGTTTCCCGGTCTAACGCGGCCCTGTAACTAATTGTAGAAATAGGATGTGAGGTTTCAGTTGCATAAGAAGGTGAGCGTAATTTTTTTGGCCGTCGAGACGTCCTTGTAAACCCAGTTAGTTAATGGCTCAGAGGGTCGGGTCCTCTATAAAAACCCCATCATTGTAATGAAAAAGGGGGGAACATATTGCTTAAGAAGCGGTTGTAATTAAACATTCTGCTATCAACACTAGAGATCTCTTAGCTCTGAATCTGTCTCTTTTTATGCTGCCTGCGGTAAGTATTTATGTTTTCATTTATTCTTCTAAATGCTGTAATTTTGCTATCTAGATTTTAGCATAAGTAGATAAGTGTATCTGGAATTCTGTTAGAGGATACATAGAGAGACATTTGTAGTTTCAATTTTTGTTATATCTTCTATGTTGAATGTTGTTGGTTTAATTACAGTCAAGTTATTGTGCTGCTTGTTCTTGCCCATTGAAATATCTAGTTATTTATGTTTCTTTCTGCACTTTTTATCTCTTTCCTGTACCCTGGACTCTTTTAATTTCTTTTCTGCACTCTTATCTCAAAATCCTAGAAGTGGTTTAGCATAGGAGTCGACCTTCTTCAAAGATTGGCACAAAGGGCATCTCTTCCTTCTGGCCTTTCAATGTTGCTCCAGGTCTAGGGCGCATATACGTACAAAATCCTTTCCTATGGCAGATTTGTGACCAACAGTTTTTGGCATGCCCAGTGGGACCTGGTCAGTCTCACCTTATGAGTGGTATTGAGAGTTAAAACTCATCTCATTACCGTAAGACTCGAGCATTTGGCAACTCTGTTCAACCCGAAAATCTCAAAGTCGTAGAGATCGATACTAATCATCCGTGCCTTCATGCAAACAAGATGGAGAGTTAGGAATAGTGGAGAAGAGACCGAGTTCTTTAAGCTCAACGTTAACGCCTTCGAGGAACGTCTTAGGCTAGTCACACCCGAATTACTCCTCCACGAAGGGTCCTCCCAAGAGGCTGTCTTTGACGAACAAGATCTGACCTCGAACAGCACAACGACCAGTCTTCCCCCTAATCCCCCTATCTCCCCAGATCACCAAGGTGTCTCCGTTCCACCTAGCAACCAACCAAGAACTTCAGAAGCTTCGGTTTTGCCAAACCAACTGAATCAAAGCGTAAATATGATACACCAACAACATCAACAACAAATGCAACAACAATAGTAGCCATCACCGCAGTCACCGCCCAAACTATTCTCGACATGGAATTCTATCCGACCATTGAATCTAGCAGGACAAGGACAGGTTTCATCTGCTACTATGAAGAAGATCCCTACGTTCGATGGCACGGGGAAGACAACTTACGAACACATCCAAGACATCGCTTCCCTGGCTGCGATTCACGATATTACAGAAGAAAGAGTTATGGTTAAGCTCTTGATCTTGTCCCTCCGAGGGAAACTCCTTTACTGGTACAGATCCCTGCCACCCGGCACTATAACAGGATGGGACCAGTTAGTCGGACAACTGATGAGAGGGTTCAACGAATCTATCGATCCGTATTCCCTCCTGCACTAGTTCACAATAATCTAAAGGCACCCTCAAGAGGAGATAGCCGATTTCAACGTAAGGTTCGCCCAAACCTGGTAAAAGGGTACCTACTGGACTACGACTGACTAGCGAAGCTGCAGCCTACTATTACCTTAGGGCCTTCAATGTCGACATTAGCATGATGATAAGGTTTTCAAGTGTTAATACCTTCCTCGAGTTATATGAGTTGGCCCATAAAGCGTAAATGGATTTAATCACCATTGGTAAACTCCCTTCGAGGATGTTGATGCTCATACTCCCATAATTTCCCCAATCGTAGTACCACAGTGACACTGCCTCACAAACTTCCACATCTTCGATGTGCCCAATCCCACCATGGAATCCAAACCCTATTGTGTCCCAAATCGTTGCCCCGCAAATACATTTTCCTACTTTTTCAGTACCTCAGCCCGCTATTCCTTCGCCAATTTCGACGTTACCAGTGCCACCCCAATACCCTGCCTTGCCCTCAATACCAACGATGGCCCCACTGCCATCGCTAGTAGCATCAGCCCCTGCAACCGGGGACATACAGGCTAAGATATTACAAGAAGTTTCATCTTTGAATTCTACTGTGCGAACCTTGTCTAACGACATGGTCGTCATGAAGAAAAATCAAGCACAGCAAGAGTTCCTGCCAAGAAGGTCATATCCTCCACCAACGCCCACTAAGGACCAGTTGGCATAGCCAGACAGACCTCCAGCAAGGAATGCCACTATCAACGAGGAGCCATACACTTCTGAGCACGTGCATTGGTGTTCCACCTGCAATGACCCACACAAAGAGGGCACTTGCATGCTACATCAGCATTATGTTCAAACATTATCGGGCAGCGCCTCCAGCAGGCATGTCAATATGATAATGCAAGCAGAGCATAACCTAGTGATCGTTGAGGAAGAACAGGTTTCGGTCCTTACCAAGGATGGAAAGAACCGATGGAAGTAGACGCAGCTCAAATGGGTCCCTTGAAGGGGTATACCCGTCGAGGGAAAGAACAACCTGGTAAGGCTCCTGATAAAGCTCCTCAGCCTCCACCAGCAAAAGAAAAATTCTAGCAGGTCGTTGCAGCCCCCGCCTTAGGCTGAAACCAAAGAGCAGGCTAGATAAAAGGTCAAACTCCCTTCATTAACCAAGCAGTAGAGAGTCGAAGCCACACAACAATACCGTATAAATTATAAAGCAAGGAAGGAACCAGAGATACCTGCTACCATGGCGTACAACATCATGGATGAGTTGAAGAGAACCACTGCCAAGATCAGTCTGTATGACGCCTTGCAACTACCAAGGCAAGTGGACCTGCTACAAGAATCCTTGAAATTGACAAAAGCGGGGAAATCAACATAGCTCGTCCTAGTTCAACCCCTACCCACTTTAATCATCGAGAAAAACAAGCCTCCTTTGTTTTACCTATCCCTGCGGATGGAAGGATGCATCGTTTATAACTACATGATTGACTCCGATGCCGCAACTACAGTCATGCCAAAAGTCATTTGCAAAGAAATAGGGATGGAGTATACACGAAGTAGTCAAGGTGTGCTCCAGTTGGACGGTACCCCTGTAAATACTATGGACGTCATCAAGGATATACCCATCTGATTGCACAAGGTACCCCAAATCGTGGTAATACAGGAGGTGGTAGTTGTTGACCTCGAGCCCTATTTTAGCATGTTATCTCAAGGGATTTCACGGCCAAGCTAGGCAGGTATCTTTCCATGGATTATTCACATCTAGAAGTTCCATTTAAAGGAAGAAAGGTTAAAATCTACAATGAGAAACTATCCACGTTTCTCTTAGAAAGGATGATCGAAGAGGGAGGAAATGACGATTCAGTACACTCAATAGCCGAAGGGATAGAGTAGGTGGACTTAGCAGAAGAACCTTTAGAGAAGTTGTGTGTCGAAGATGAATTCTCACTAACAGATTTCAATGCAATGATAGAAATGGAGATAGGATGCTACTCCATCGCTAGACCTGAAGAGCACGCTAAGCTGATGTAGGGGGATGAGAAAGCTACCCAAGGTGAATTGTGGAGATTATTTTTTGATGGCGCCAGGTGTAAAAATGGCGTAGGGGCAGGGCTACTCCTCATAGCTCCATCTGGCGAACAAAAGGATTACTGCTATCGGCTAGCCTAGAGCTGCACCAACAATGCAACTGAATACAAAGCTTTATGCCTAGGACTGAAGAACATCGAGAAGTTAGGCATTAAACGCCTCCAAATTTTTGGTGATTCAAAATTGGTATGTAATCAGGTCACGAATAAATGTATTTCCAAAAATTATTATCTTAAGGCATATCACAACTGAGTATGGATCTACTCGATCAATTTGAATCGCTTAATGTGCAGTCCATCCCACGGGAGAAAAACAGGCATGCTGATATTTTGGCTTCTATCGGGGCCAGATACTCTCCATCCGACGAAATGGTGCAAAATTTCAAAGCTTTTAGGACTATTTATAGGCCCTTTGTGCCGGACAAAGATACTCATTGGCATGTCTTTGACAGTGATGAGCAAATCATCAATTTTATAGTTCAAGAGGCAGCCACCGTTGAAGGAAGAAGTCATGAAGATGAAGGGTATGAAGGGTTGATTCAGCTGAAAAACAACCATGTTTCGAAGGGACTAATCACTTTAGAAAGCCTATTCGACTAGAATGATAGAGCAATTTCCCACAGGATCAAGGTCGATGCAAGGCAATACCAAGATCTAGATCTTGAATCAGGGAAAGTAATAAAGGTTGGGACAAATTGCACTCTAGCAGAATTGGAGCAGATTCGATCTTTATGCAAAATGAAAGCACGAGATTTCGGGCAAACGAAACACTAGTTATGCAACATAAGACGAAAATGCAACGCTTTGATCCTATGCACTAAAACAGAGAAAGGAGACAACTCGAAAACGAAAGACAAGATGTAAAGAAATCACAGCCCTCTTTATTCAAATATCTTATCCTCGATTACATAGACGTCTCCTCCCATTTTGGGGGCTAGGAGCGTCAAATTTGTCTTCATTACAATGTGTGACCTAGTCTTCCTCTTCCCGCGTGCCCACGATTGTAATGGGCGGGCCAAGATGCTGCCGTCGCTGATGTGGATAAGTTCTTCACCTCTGATTGCTTTTCCTGCAGATCAAAGAAACAATGAAAATGTCAGTAGCACCTGTTGCAAATGAAAGGGGTTCGTTCTCTTAAAATCAACAAAATATGCATGTAAACATCTGCCTGAAACAGTAAATACAATGAGTCCAAATGGCTTGAAAACTTGACAGAAGACAGAAAATATTACCAAAAGGCCATTGCCCCTGAGACAGCCGGCCAATTTGCTTTCACCTAGTAATCGTCCCTGGTAAGGACGATTACTACTGTTAATCGTCCCTTAGCAGAACGATTGCTGCTGTTAATCATCCCTCGGAAGGACGATTGCTGCTGTTAATCGTCCCCTGCAAGGACGATTGATACTGTGTTGGAGAAGCCGACCTGCTGCTGCTCCAATGTTGATTCTCGAGACCTGCAAAATGCCTGCAAACAAGGGGGTTATGTAATTGGGGCCATTTTGGGACGACCCAGATGGTCGGATTCTCCCAATTCGGCATCCATCACCGAGAAATTGGATGTTGTTACCTGCAAGTCAGTGGGACAACCAAAATAACAAAAGCATGATAATATTCGATGAAAACCTTTTGAAATCAAGATTCAAGATTCTCGAACTATTGAACAAGAGAGAATAACATGGAATATGAACAAATGACAGAAAATGAACTTCAACTAAATCCAAAAGGTGCGTGGTGCCCAAGTGGGCAGCCCACCGATGGAACTTGATTTTGGCACCAATCCACTTGGGATGGGCCCAAAATCTCTTAGGAGTGGGGGGTCGGCGAATTGGTTGGTTCAGTGTCCATGTGTTGGAATTGGGTCGGATTCAAGCTTCCAAAAGCCAACCAACAACCTCCCTTGCAAAAGAGATTGGTGGATGTGGGAAGATGAATAAAAGGGGATGCAAGTGGGTCTCCAATTCGACACCACTTCGTTGCTTGAAAACTCCTTCCACCTCTATATCTTGGGTGAGAAAAGCCCCACCTTTTATAGACCCAAGGGGTCTCTTTTGGGAGGGAAGCACAAATGCCATGTGTTGGTCATAGGCGCCATGTGGCAGTCTTGTCTTCCCATGAGGGAGGGGAGTCCTCCATTGACTTGTGTTTTCATAATTGCTTCTTGTGACAATCCTCTAATGGCCCTTCTGTCCACCTACACACGCGTGCAAGGCAGGAGTCATCAACTGACTGTTCTAGGCTGCCACTTGGCGTCGTTTGTTGTTTTGCCCGTTAAACTTGGTAATCGTCCCCGTGTGGGACGATTACAACAATCGTCCCTGGGTGAGACGATTGGAAGTTAGTAATCGTCCCTGGGTGAGACGAGTACTGGGCAAAGTGTCTAAATGTACCAAATTGCTTCTTGACCTTACAAAATTGCTATGGAAGTGGTTAGGACCACTATTTGACCTCTGAGGGCTGCCTTGGGGGCTGTGTTTGTCAAAGCGATCAGTGTTTGCAGTCACACAATCAGATGGGTGCTGTTTTGGTGTCTACACAAAAGATACCCATACATAGTGGCATGGTCTTATCAAGACCTGAAAGGCTATGACTGACAAGTTATTCAACATACAATAGAACTACAGGAAGGGGTCAAACCTTTCAAACAGAAGCAAAGGCCAGTCCACCCAAAGGTCGAAGTCCTGATGAAGGCCGAACTCCTAAAAATGCTTGAAGCTAAAATAATTTATCCAAGAAAGCATTCTTCTTGGGTTGTGAACCTCGTCCCTGTCAGGAAGAAAATGGAGATATCTGCCTGTGTGTGGATTTTCACAACTTAAACCAGGCTTCGTTGAAATACCACTACCCCTCCCATAGATTGATCAAATCCTACATTTAGTGGTAGGAGCCCAACGTTTTTCCTTGCTCGACGATTTTTCAGGGTATAATCAGATCTGGGTTAGAGATGAGGACCAGCACAAGACAACATTCACCACTAAGTGGAGAACCTTCACTTATTAGCGAATGTTGTTTGGCATTTCAAATGTGGGAGCCACATTTCAAAGAGTTGTGGACTTAGCTTTCAACGAATTATGGAACAAAATCATCATTATCTATTTAGATGACATGACGATCTATTCTCGAAAAAGGGAAGATCATGCTTCGCACCTGTAGCAGATATTTGAAAGATGCAGAGAATTCGACATCTCAATTAACTTGAAGAAATCTGTCTTCACGATGAGAGAAGGGAAGCTGCTGGGACATGTTATATCAGAAAAAGGACTCACTGTCGACCCCGAAAGAGCCGAAGCTCTCCTTAAGCTTCCACTCCCGATGAATAAGAAAGGGTTGCAATCATTATTTAGTTAGATCAATTTCGTAAGGAAATTTATCCCGGACTTTGCTCAAGTCATCAAGCTAATGTCTGAACTCCTAAAAAAGAATGTTGAGTTTACCTGGAAAGAAGAAAGAAAAGGGGCTTTCAAAGAAATCAAAGCTTAGATTGCCCAGGCCCCCGTGCTGATCAACCTAGATTACAATAAAGACTTCATTCTTTATGCAGTTGGATAACCTAAAAGTTACGCAGCGGTCTTGACACAAAAGGAAGATGACGACGAGGAGCATCCAATTGCCTTCTTAAGTCAAGTGATACAGCCCCACAAAGAAAAATACAACTTCATAGAGCGCTAGGCACATGCGATCATGAGATCCCTGAGGAAGTTCAAACACTTCATCTCTCAGAGCCAGATCATAATGTTCGTCGTCCACCCAAACATATGAAGCTTCATTATCTAGGGCGAGATGGGAAGCAAAAGGGTCGATTGGGTTAATAAAATACAAGAATTTGATGTTGAAATTTGGGCCACAAAATTGTTTTGTGGTCACGCCCTATGCGAGGAGCTTGCGAGGAGTATCGTTGCCGAAGTGACAACTTGCCAATGAGACGATCTGATAGCAAAAAACAGCTTCGTTGGTCAAGTTATTGACTAAGAAGATTGGACTGATGGAATCATCAGGTACTTTAACACTAGGAGGTGTCCCAAGAATTTAAACATCTCATAGCGAAGAAGGTTCAAAATGAAGTCCCTTCATTATGTCTTACTCCCTAAAGGACTATACTTCAAAAATATTGACGGTGTTCTTTTGAGATGCATCAGAGGGGATGATAAGGGAAAAGTCCTCGATGAGTTCCATTCTGGAATATCAGGAGGCCACTTCGCAAGGAGATCAACAGCCTTAAAAATAATCAGGGTGGGCTACTATTGGCCTGCTCTCTTTGCTGACACCTTCGAAGTCTGCCGCAAGTGTGAACAATGTCAAAGGTTTGTCGACTGAAACAAGAACGCCCCCATGCCCCTCCAACCAATACAGGTCAAAGCGCAATTCGAGCAATGGGGGCTAGATTTTGTAGGGGTTATATCTCCAAATTCTTCAACAGGGCACAAGTTCATATTGACTACAACAAATTATTTCACCAGATGGGCTGAAGCAATACCCACGAAGCACGTCGATCAAGAAACAGTCATCACGTTCCTAGAGAGTTTGATCACCCGTTTCGACGTCCCTGAAGCAATAGTGATAGATAATGGCCCCGGGTTCGTAGGTGCCAGAATCAATGAATTTGCCTATAAGTATGGAATATATCTCAAGGTCACCTTAAAATTCTATCCACAGGGTAATGGGTTAGCAGAATCAATGAATAAAAACTTGTTAAAATTACTGAGAAAGCTTATAGAAAATAATAAGAGGACTTGGCACCTCCTCCTAGACCAAGTGCTATGGGTCGATCAAATATCTATTAAAAAGTCAATCAGGACCTCGCCCTATGCCGTGGTCTACGGCAAAGAAGTTGTCTTGCTGACCCACTTGGAGATTCTTGCATTATGGATGTTAAATGACGAGACAAGGAAATTTGATCCCATGGAGGCTAGGCTAGCTCAATTGCTGTAGTTGGAAGAAGATCGGGAAAAAGCCTATGAAGCCTTCCCGAGACACACACAAATCACCTGAGACTGGTTCAAAAGGAAGTCCTCCACCCGTACTTTCAAATTCGGAGACCTCGTGTGGAAGTGGGACTCATGGAAGGCCAAGCCAGGCAACCATGATAAGTTTGACGCATTCTGGGGAGGGCCATTTGAATGTGCAAGTGAATCAAGCTAACTCCTTTATCCTAAAGGATATGACCGACCAGACTCTACCCATATTGGTCAATGGTCTTCATCTGAAGGCCTTTCACTATTAAAAAGTACCTCAAAATTTTATCTTTTACATAGCGTTTCCAGTTATTTGCACTTGTATATACTTTATTTTAGAGCCTTTTAGAAGTAGAAATTAATTTAGGATAGATTCGTAGCTTTTGCTGCAAGGTAGATCAACTTCAGTCAGAAAGTCATTAATAGGCTCAGCCTACCCGAGCCTAACAAGCACTTCGAGAATTTTCCACGCGAAGTAGTTGTTCCTAGTTGGTTCACTGCGAAGCACCTCAATGCCAAAAAAACAAGACGGGCAAAATAGTGTCAAAAGGCTACCTCCGAAACAAGACAATGTTAAAATATGGGATTCAGGGTTTGGATACAACATTTTGCTGTTATATATGGCTCATATAGCCTAGGATCGAAGAACGAGAGCGAAAGGGAATATCTTCGCTCAAAGGTAAGCTTCGTTGAAGAAATAAGCAAGAGACCCCTTTGGGTTTGAAATTGACTAACGCACAGAGAACACTTCACCCAAAAATGCCTAGCAAAGTTACACTTCGGCAACAACCTAGCGAACCACTTCTCGTTCCCATAAAGTCAATACGATTGGAGGGTGTGCAAAGTAATCACTTCGCTCAGAAGATAGTTGAATCTTCACCTCAGGGCCTGCCCTGAGCAAAACAACCATCCACCAAAGAACGCCAAAATGACAGCTTCGGGCCAGGGACATAGGGAACCTATAAATCGCTACAGACTTCAGTGAAGTACCATCCGTAAAAGGGAAGCGACAAAAGGTTAGAGGTCAAGCCTAAGGAAATTGGTTCGACGAAGTTCTACTTTGCTAAATATTGAGAACAAAATCAACTTCGGGTAAAGAATGGACCGAACTTCTAAATCGCTCCAAATTTTGGTGAAGCTATGAAATGCATGACAAACCAAAAAAGCAGAGCTTATTTAAAATGTGCCTTAGGGTGTGTGCCAAGTGGCGGCCTAGGTAAACGTTCAAAGCATATGGAGTTAATACAAAGGTAGCGACACATACCCCAAGAGGATTTAGTTATGCTAAAAGATCGTGCCCAGGTATGAGGTAACATAAAATTCAGTTTTCAAGGCAGGGTCAGATCTTCAAAGTACCTTGGCCCTTGTGAGCGACGTTGCAGAACCAATAGAAGGACAGAGCAATCTCTTCGGCTTGATTCGCACATTAAATTTTAGCAGGTACCATTAATGGAAGCAACCTCAACTATTGTCTATACAATTCGAGCTCCATTTATCTAATTACTAAATAATTTTGAAGAGTCATAGGAACCCTAACCAAAACTCTGCTGTGTTTTTGCCACTCTGCCTTGAAACCATGTTACGTCTTGTAAGCTGAAATGGGGAAAAGGACTTCAAAATAAAAGAAGTGGTCGAAAGAGGCGAGTACAAAGAAGGTTACGAAAGCAAAGGAAGAAAGAAGGCACAAATCCAACAGGGTCGACCTTAATGTACGCCCTAAGAAACAAGTTATAGAAGAAGGGAAGGATTTTGAGGAAGAGCAGCTCGTAGAGCCGCCCATTGACAGGTGGGAAAATATTAAAGATGCTGCACTCACCAAAAGCATTATCGAGCTTCGACATACGATTGATTTCATGAGGAGTTGATTATCTACAAAAAACAAGCAGGTTGCGGCTTATTATTCCTAATTATACTGGTATTTATGCCCACTAGTGCATCATTGCCCAAAGCTGATCCATGCAATTGCACAGAACTACCAGCCTCTGACCAGGCAGGTCCTGGACTCGGCGAGGAACAAGCTATTCTCAATCTATACTAAGGATGTACAAGATGCCTTCACTCCTCAACAGGGGCCTCCTAAGGGATACACACTTCGTAATGTCAACATGAGCGAAGAGACCAAGAGATTCACCCCCTTCGACCACATTATCAAGTTTTTGAGCAAAAATTTGAGGGATGGGCTCCCTTCAAGAAAATTTCCATAGATGCTTCGTCCTCTTAGTGATTTTAAGTATCCAGATATCTTCTCCATCATTGCATGGGTGGTAGGCTTGTCTACCGACGCCGCCATGTATCCCTGGCAAGTAGCGCTTGCAAAATGTGTTTCACAAGGAGAATTCTATGCCCCTGACTCATCGAGGCCAGGCACCAACCCAATGTATTTTAACTGGGCATAATGGGTAGCCTGAACCCTACATACGCGACTAACTAACCTAAGGAATTTTGGGCCAGACCAGTATTTCAAACCATGCTCCTTGATTTGGCTCTTCTTCTATCACACTCGGGAGTGTTTCTCCCACATTGTTGTCAAATGCATCGACGAATATGGAGTTCCCCAACCGGTATACTATTGGACTTCCCTCTTGGCAAATATAGGGTCATAAAATATTTTTAATCAACAGTTTTTGGGACCTGCCATGCAGCTCCTGCGAGGTTCCTGCCCTCGGGTGCTCGCAGTTCTCAAGGACAAAGTCGTCGTCGAGAGAAAGGGTGATGTTTTTCAACTGATACAAGGGCTCGTTGTTCATTTCTTTGGGTTTACACAAAAACCCTTCCTATTACCCTTTTATACCTCTGAATATCAGTTTTTACTAGAGGTCGCTTGCTAGAGTGATGTAACTAATGTAATCTACAACCACGGTCGGAAGTGGGGACCAAATTGTGATTTCCCCTTCAAAATGGGAGTCGTTGAGGTCTTTGCCCTCAAACAGTATGCTCACTTGGAAGAAAAACTAGATAATTTTGATTTGTTGTAGATTCCTTAACGGTGGTTCTATGATCCTCTGGGAGTAATGAGGGATCACCTCAGGTTCAAAAACTTCCACATTTACCCTCACCTAAAAATAGTAGAGTAGCGTAACAACCCAAACGGGAGGGATCTAGAGTGGCACATTGAGCGGATTCAAATTTTACCCTCGTGTCATAGTTTTTACACTATAGAGGTCGAATAGGACCCCGCCCAACACCCGTTTCCAGAGCCTGACTCAACATTCTGGAGAAGGATGAAAGATGATTTGAGAGAAGAGTTGAAGGGTTGGTGCAAGGAGCAACTAAGAGAATGGTGGATAATGAGAGTCCACCGCCAGAAGCAAAAATCAAGCGACCTCCTTTAGATGGATAAGGATTTTGACATCTTTTATGAAGCCAACGTTGGGTCCTGGAAACCCATCTCCTTTACGCTATTTGTGCCTCCTAGTGCCCCGAGTTCGGGTGAGAGCCCAAGGAGAATTGAGGAAGTCTCCGAGCAAGAAGAGGAAGAAGAAAATGCAGTGACACAACAAGAGTCGCAAAATGAGCCTACTGAAGGTTCTGATCCAGCCGCAAAGAGGGAGGCACAACAATAGGAGGAGGAAAAGAGAAAGCGAAATAGGGCCGATAAAGCTCAAATGCCTCCCCCACATCCCAAACGGCCTCACACAAAATCCTTTTATGCTTATAGTGAACAACGTGTGGTGAACCTAGTTGAGATGAGCACTCGAGGAGCGACATCAGAACCACCATCGCGAGGAGAAAAGGAAACCATTGATATTGATGTCATTGATGTGGAGGAACACCTCCAAGAAAAGGAAGACATAGGATAGAAGGAGACGAACAGTGTTAAAGGGGCAGAGAAGGAAAGTGGACGTGAACCCAACACGTAGGACTTCACCACTACTGCTCTATCATTAGAGCATGTAGGTACGCACCCCCCTTCCCTTTCTCTTGTATCTCAACCTGTATCTATGGAAGCCCCGATCGAAAGGCCCTCAGAGTCTTCTGCCCCTTCAAACACTTCTCCATGAATTACCATCCCCACCAATATCATACCATCACCAGTTCACATGGTCTCTTTTACTACTACCGCCTCGTTTTCCCAAACCATCTCTTGTGCTCCCACCAATTCATCAAATGTTTCCACACCATCTGAGTCACTTGGTTGGGGCACGCCCACCATCGAGCCACCACTCACCCACAACAATCCCACATCATCCAAACAATTTGGGGGTAATACTTCACTATCGAATCCCAACACCCCCACTATGGTAGCACAATCTTTCATTTCACCCATCGGATCCCCCACCACACATGTCGTCGATCCCATTGATGAAACATCATCCCTTTAGTCACTATACTTGTTCACATCTCTAGCTGGTAACACAACCTCATTAGAAAATGAATTAGCAATGATTAAGGAGCGTCCTCTAGCAGAGAAGTTGCTCTAGGCTCGGTAGAACACTAACAAGATGCTCAAGGAGACCAGAAGGAAAAGAGGGCAAACCCTAGAAAAGGAGGAGAAGTTTGTTGTTTTTGACTTGAAAAATAAAAAACTCTACAAAGTAAAGAAGGTGCCTAAGGTCCATAATCCTGTAGATGAGATGACTCCCACAGATTATGAATATCAAGAGAGGGTCAAGGATTTGGATCATCTGGACGTAGATGATGAATCTGAATCCATGCATGTGAGAGTAGAGTCGGTGCATGCACATGAAAATATTGCCAATGAGTGCCGCTATGAAGCAGAGAACGTGAATGTAAATTTAGAAGAAGATATTGCCAAGACTCTCTCACAGTTAGAAGATGTTCAAAAGCAGTGCAAGCAGATGAAAGGAGAGATGGATGCTCTGAAACAACAAGTAGTTCAATTGCAGGCCACAGCAAAAATCTAAGGTGAAATACACGCTAAAGCTGAGGTAAAGGCTAAGGAATTTGAAGCATAAATCTTGGAGATGCAACTGCAGCTACACGAAAAGGAGAGTTTGGAACTATTTGATAGGGATAGAATCAAGAGCATCCACTCGCATTTGTTGAAAAACTTTAGATCTCAGGCCTCCAATGCTTTGTTAGTACTTTCTTACATTATAGAAGCCTAGAGCATTGTTTCGTAGAAAGGACCAATAGTTGACGAGGTAATGCAAGAAGTAAGGTGATGACTCAAGTTGGCTTTTGAGGTACAAAGCACAAAGTACCAAGATTTGCATGTGGCTACCATGAGTCGAACAATAAGAAATCGGTCCACTGCTTAGTCCACATATTATGCCTTCTTCTCAAAATTGAGGAAAGTTCAAAAGGCCAAGAAACTGATGGATGCATTCAAACAAGAACAACACACCTCATTGGGATATTTCCAGGATCTCTCACAATTGGGCTTCTCGAGCTTCACTGATGACGATGGGAATCTCTTGTTTAAAGAAGAACTCAAGCCGACTTGGCTCCAGTTTGAAAGTGATATTTCTGAGATAGATAACTGGGTGGATCCAGTTACAGTAAAAAAAATCACATATTTTATTCTAAGGTATTGTCAAATTGTGGCTTGCCTAAACGATTTGAGCAAAAGAGTCAAACATGTCGATATTGGGCAAATCGATCAGTTTCATATTCTAGTCAAGGCACTGCAAGACCGTGAACTCTTCCAGAAGGGTGCATGGGCCTATATTCTTCGGACTATGGAGCGCATTTGTGATCGCCTTCCCCGATCTTCAAAGCAAGAGAAGGATCCTGAAGAAGAGGAGAAAGAGAAAGGAAAGGAAATAGCTACAGAAGCTGAAGAACACAAGCTTATACTGAGAGGGAGGGTGAACAGTATAAGACCACTTTTTACTTTTCTTCTCAAATCAACGTTATGCAATGTATAGATAGAAGTATCAATAGCAGTAATCAAAGCAATGCACAAAACTCCACACACAATAGAGACACAGATTTAACGTGGTTCACCCAATGTGGGCTACCTCCACATAGAAAATATTTCTTCTAAATATTTCTCAAATAATCTCTTGGGAATATTTCCCAAATTACAATGTTTATGGACCTCGGTCCAAAGGATATTTTGATCCCCTAAATCTCAAGTTCGTGGATCTCTTCCACAGGAGAACTCTTTCCCATTTTGCTCTAGCTAGTGATCTTCTAGAAGACTCTGTCTCTCTGTTGCATTGACTTGTGGATCTCTCTCCACTTGAAGACTCCTCACTCAAATTTGTCTTCAATTGTCTTGGTTGCTAGATCTCTATCCACTGAGACTCTGTCCTCTATACTTTGTCACCTCCAAAGCTCTGTATCAATACTGTACCAAACACAGTTCAGTCGGTCTTGCACAGTTTTGCTCAATCTCTTGCACTAAACATAGGACAGTCGGTCTAGTACAATTCTGCTCAATAGGTTCACTTAGAACCTGCTCAAATTTGCTCAACAAGTTCACAAAAAACCTGTCCAAATCTGCTCAACAGGTTCACACAAAACCTGTCCAAATATACTCAACAGGTTCACACAAAACCTGTCCAAATTTGCTCAACAAGTTCACACAGATTTTGTCCAAATATGCTCAATAGGTTCACATAAAACCTGTCCAAATCTGCTCAGCATGTTCACACAAAACCTGTCCAAATCTACTCAACAAGTTCACACAAAACTTGTCCAAATCTGCTCAACAAGTTCACACTGAACTTGTCCAAATCTGCTCAATAAGTCCTCTATTGGACTTGCTCAAATATGCTCAATAAGTCCTCTATAGGACTTGCTGAAATCTGCATAGCAAGCTTTCACAAAAGCTTAACTCAAAACAGTCTACAAGTCTTCTCAAAGACTTGTCTCAATCACATAGAATCGTAAAGAGAATTGTTAGAGACTCAATATGTTCTAAGCTCAATGTACAATCAATATCTCAAATCAATATCATAGAAGCATAAAGAGAATTGTTAAAGACTCTATATGTTCTATACTCAAATCCCAATCTCAACTCAAATCAACCTCAATCTCAACTCAAATAAATCTCAACTCAAATCAGAATATTGAATAGTTTGTTTCTAGGAACTTGAACAACCACATGCATCCACTTGACTAGGTTTAATCAACTCAACTCAATCAATCACCTCAAGGAAAAATCCTTTCTCACAAACCCTAGTACAAGCATGTATTAACCAACTCAACTCAACCAATCACCTCAAGGAACAATCCTTTTTCACAAACCCTAGTCCAAGCATGTATTAACCAACTCAACTCAACCAATCACCTCAAGGAACAATCCTTTTTCACAAACCCTGGTCCAGGGATGTATTAACCAACTCAAAATGCTTTCAACAATGCCAAGTCTCACACAATAATGATACTCATGTTCTTTTCTAACTCAAGTTCAAGTTCATTTCATCGTCAATGGGCTTCAACAACAATGCTAATAAAATAAGGTTTAAATACAACTCACAAACCAGAAAACCTTGAAGCATTCAACCAATAATTTTCTCAAAGGAAACCACGATCAATCCTTTTCTCTCCAATGATATTTCATAAATCAACCACCATAAACAATCAATAGGATAATGTGCCCATACTTTTTTGATGCCAATAAGTTGTCCACAAAATCTGCCACATTTAAACACAACTTTCCTTTCCAATCTAAACAAGGGTTAATGGACTTCAAATAATCACAAAATAAAGCATTACTCAAATTACACCCTTTTTACTCCAAGTTAATAAACACATCCACTAAAGTCCCTTTTATTAAAACCCTTATCAAAAATTATAAACCTCTCAAAATTGCTTTTAAAAAACAACTCCTTATTTCTACTAAAATTAATTATCCATAACCATCAAATAAATCATAAACCAATTATGCTTTGCAATAATAATCGCAGCCCTAATAACAAATTTTAATTTCCATTAACTACCTTATAACTCCAAAATCTAGGGCTAATAAAAATTATTTAAATGCAAAACGTAATTACCTCCTCAAGGGGATTCGAACCCCCAACTTGCCACACTGCGAGCATCTTAGCCGCGACTAAGATTCCACACGAGCTAGGCGCTCATTGGAAAGGCAAAGGCCCAAAGTGCCTTAAACCTTCCTCCACCTTCCGCAAAAGACAAAGCACCAAAGCACTTTCCACACGCCTTCCGAAATGTTGTCCAAGGGATTCGATCCCTAGTGTTTGCACTGCCTTGTCCCTTAGCCAAAATGATTTGCCAATGCGCCACGCTTCCCACCATGTTTTGACTTTCCAAGCACTGTCGTTTTCTTTGTTGCTTCTCTTCTCAAAATTTGCACTAGCTCATAGACTTATTCGAATGCCAAACATTTATCACAAGAGCAAGGGTGAAACTTTGATTCATTTACCACCCCTTTATATAGTGTTTAAAACACTTCGAAGACGTCGATGGAAATATGAATTTATGTTTGCTTGATGACGTCAGTGGGAAACTTTACATTTAAATTTAAATTTGAATTTAAATTTTAAATAATTAAAATTTAAACCAAATATTAAAACTCAAATAACTCCATCATCGGGGCACCTTTTTTGATGAAACTAAAGCCCAACTTGGGTTTTAAGAAAAACCCAGATCAAATCTATTGTCCATGGTTTTAAATAAAACCTTTTAATTTTCTTGCCTTGGTTTTCACAAAAACCCTTCATAGATCCTTTTGACATTAAATGCTCTTTTGACATCAATGACAACATTTTAGCTCAAGGACTCAAAATGTCCAACAAAAGCACTCTCAAAAGTGAGTTGCCAAGATTTTTTAAGTCAGCGAAGTCACTTCGCTAGAATTTTAGCGAAGCATTCACTTCAGCACTCTCCTTTAGCGAACCATTTTGTTGGCAGCCGCTAATCCGCTCCAGACCCTAGCGAAGTACTTACTTCGGCCATTCCCCCATTGAAGCTCCCAATCGAACCCTTGCTTCGCTAAAGCAATAGGGAAAGAAAAGGAAAATATTCTAAGGTAAGGAGTCAACTTCAGATAAAATCTCTCTGAAATGCCTTCTCACAGATGGTTCGCTATGAAGTAGTTTCATAGCCCATTGCCAACAACCAACTGCTTCAGGCAAATCCTTTACGAAGCAGCATTTTTGCTCACCTCCCAAGCGAAGCAACATAGCTAGAGGCTATCCACTTCGGCCTAAACACCTAGCGAAGCTATTTTCAAATGCGCTCTCGAGCGAACCATCAACACTTGTTCCCCTGCTTCGGCTCAAGTCCATTACGAAGCGATGCTCTAATTTGAGATTAGGCAAAGTTCCTCCCAGGGCACAATCAACGATGGCACTTCTTTCAAGGAGCACGTATTCCAAGGTCGGGTATTGGTTCAAAGCATTTGAGTGTTTCATAAATGCGATCTTTCTTGCTCAAAAGACTCGGTATCCATTTGAAGCAATAGGATGAGAGGTATCAGTTACAGAGGAGGACCGACGTAACTTTTGAAACCACTTGAGCATTTCCCCAGAGCACCCAGGACAGGTCTGTGACTCATAAATACGAGTTTCCCCATCTAACGCGGCCCTGTAACTAATTGTATAAATGGGATGTGAGGTTTCAGTTACATAAGAAGGCGAACGCAATTTTTTCGGCCGTCGGGACGTCCTTGTAAACCCAGTTAGTTAATGGATCAGAGGGTTGTATCCTCTATAAAAACCCCAACATTGTAATGAAAAAGGGGGGAACATATTGCTTAAGAAGTGCTTGTAATTAAACATTCTGCTATCAACACTGGAGATCTCTTGGCTCTGAATCTGTGTCTCTTTTTATGCTGCCTGTGGCAAGTATTTCTGTTTTCATTTATTCTTCTAAATGCTGTAATTTTGCTATCTGGATTTTAGCATAAGTAGATAAATGTATCTGGAATTTTGTTAGAGGATACATAGAGAGACATTTGCATTTTAAACTTCTGTTATATCTTCTATGTTGAATGTTGTTGGTTTACTTATAGTCAAGTTATTGTGCTGCTTGTTCTTGCCCATTGAAATATCCAGTTATTTCTGTTTCTTTTTGCACTTTTTATCTCTTTCTTGTACCCTGGACTCTTTTAATTTATTTCCTGCACTCTTATCTCAAAACCCTCGAAGTAGTTTAGCATAGGAGTCGACCTTCTCCAGAGATTTGCACGGAGGGCATCTCTTCTCTCTGGCCTTTCAATGTTGGTATAGGTCTAGGGCACATATACGTACAAAATCCTTTCCTATGGCAAATTTGTGACCAACAGTTGCACTATCAATAAAAAAATAGAATTTTATTTTTTTGTTGTGTTATTTTATTGCATACTTTGATCTCGTAGTTTAAGGTTTGTTTGCAGATTAAATTCTTGCAACCAACTTTTTAGATTGCATGAGGTGGTATCATAGTAGGTTGATTCCTAGTGCTTGGAAATGGAACAAAGAGGCAAAGCTAGAGGTGTGCCACTTAGGAGTGGATGAGCAGGCCCCATGAATACTAGAAATACAAAATTGTTAGAAGCAATTAGAGATTTACAAGCTCAAATGGAAGCTATGGGAAGTACCCAAAGATAAAGGAGGAAGAAACAAGTCACTTTGAAGATATTGAAGAAGAAGAACTTGCAGAGGAAGACAAACCATAAAAACCTGTACTTAAGGCAATTGTGAATATTGGAGGCAATCCAAAGATGCACTTGCCCAGTTATGATGGAAGTCTAGATCCAGGGAAATTGATAGATTAGATCTTAGATATGGAAAAATATTTTGATCTATTCAAGATCAAAATATTTTTCCATCTATGAGATCCAATCTATCAGTTTCTCTAGATCTAGACTTCCATCATAAATGGTCAAATCCATATTTGGCCTACCTCCAATATTTGCAATTGCCTTAAGTACACTTTATTCTAGTTTATCTTCCTCTGCAAGTTTTTCTTCAACATCTTCAGAGTCACTTGTTTCTTCCTCCCTTCTCCTTCTTTGGGCAATTTCCATGGCTTCCATTCAAACATGTAAACCTCTAATTGCTTTTAGCATTTGTATTTCTAGTATTCATGGGACTTGCTCGTCCACCCTAAGTGGTACACCTCTAGCTCTGCCTCTTCATTCCATTTCCAAGCACTAGGAATCAACCTATTGTGATACCACCTGATGCAGTGTAAAAATTCAATGGCAGGTTAGTTTGCAAATAGACCTTAAACTATGAGATCAAAGTACACAACAAAATAACATAGTAAAAAACATAATACTATTTTTTATTAATACTACAACATCACATCTGGTTGAACAAAAACCAGAGGATTTTTGAAGGCAAAGGTAAGGACAACAAAACTCTAATACAAAGAATAAAAGAAAAATTGGTTATCTAGTTTCAGTCGACAACAATATGAAGAAGATTTGTCACCCATAGAAAGAAGAATGATCTACCAACTTAATCTCCAAGATTTCCTAACACAAGGAGGCTCCAGAGCAAACAATTATTTTCCTAACATATGTTTTTCGACGCTCTTCTTTGATGGTGCCTCCAAGTCCAACCCCAATCAAGCAGCGATAGGGGGACTGATTATTACAGGACCTCGTGTGATCCTGCTCAAATACAGGATCAGCTTGGGAACAACATCTAACAATGTGGCAGAGGATATTGAATGTAAAATCCAATTAAAATTGGTGGCAAAGCAAGGAATCACTCAGGTCATAGTTTACGGGGATTCTAAACTAATATTAGCTCTTGCAAAAATTAAAGATTTTAGATCTTTACAGTTGAAGATTATTTAAGACAGAACTAGACAACTAGGTAAATAATTGGTAAATTATTCTATCAACACGTAAGGCAGGAACTCAACAAAGAGGTCGACACACTAACGAATCAAGCAATAAATGTAGCCCCTGGTTATTGCCACCAAATCATCAAGAAGCAAAATGGCAGGGGTGGTATGTGAGGATGACGAGGACTCCAATAATGAGGTTCTTTTTTGTCAACATGTTCTATTTTTTAGAATGCTCTGTTCACTTTGATCTCTTTGATTAGAGAGTTTTATACCTTTTTTGTTAAGTAAATAATTCTTTTCCTTTAAAAAAATAATACAACATAAACAATTACACAATACCAAAGTGGCCACAATTGCCATAGACTTCTCAACTTCTCTTCACATAGCACCACAAATCTAACTCCAACTCTAGTTTTTTAAAACCTTCATAACATTCTTCCCACCTACAAGCATTCCTCAAAGTACTAGTCTTCTTTCTTTTCCTTTCTTCACCTCCTCTTCACATGTCTTTATTCTCTCCCTTTGCACATATTTATAGACAACCAAGATACACAAACAAATGATGGCTTTAGCAGCATTATATTACGAGACAGAGAACAAAGCAGTAGAACATCTCATTTAATGAAAAAAGTGATACATCATGAGGTGAACCATGACCTCCTTCATATAGGAAGAAATGTTTCTCAGTCAACACTACAACTAGTTGTACAAGGAGACACCTTGCACACATGCATAATGACATTTGTGCATATGTTACTTCTTCCCCAAGTAACTAGATAACTTCCCCCTAAAGTAATATAATGTCCTAACTATGTACCTTAGTTATATTACATAATATCACCCCAATGATGTAATATATTCTAGCACCCCCATGTATTACATTATTTGGTGTGAAGTTCTTTGGAATCACACAATAGATCTCTAAATGTTTGGAATTTGATTTTTCAAAGAGCTTTTGTAAAGATGTCTACCATCTGATATTTTGTAGGAATATACTTGAGGGTGGTGTGCTTGTTCTAAAAATGTTCCCTGATGAAATGACACCGAGCTTCAATATATTTTGTTCTTTCATGTATGATTGGATTCTTTATTAGACTCAGTTATCCTTGATTATCACATAATATCATTGTGGGGGTTCATCTGACTCCCATGTCAGACAGTATATATTGTAACCATAGAGCTTCACATGTAGTATCTTTTGCTGCTCGATATTCTACTTTAGTTGAGGATTGTGCTATTGTATGTTGTTTCTTGTTGTGCCAAGATATGGGTCCTGATCTGAGATAGAAGACATAACCTAAGATAGAATTTCTATCATCAATGGATCCAGTATAATTTGAATTGGAGTACCCTTGTAAACAGAAGTATTTGACATTTTTCTCATACGTTAACCCATAGTCTATAGTTTTCTTGACATATTGTAGTAGTATTTTTGTAGCTTTCCAATGACTTTCTCTTGGTTCCTGCATGAACCGTGAAAGATAATTTACTGCAAATGCTATGTCTGGTCGATTGTTTGTTAGGTACAGTAAACTTTCGATCAATAGACGGTGCATTGTTGCTGAAACTAATGGTGTTTTATTAGTTTTGGATAGTTGAATCCCTTGTTCCATTGGTGTATATTTAGGTTTGCACTCTGTTATTCTGTACTTTTCAAGGAGAGCTTTTGCGTATTTCGATTGCTTATTTCGATTGAGTGATAATTATTTTATCCTTTCCTTGACAAATCTATAAACCAAGGCAATAGTTCATCAATCCAAGATCTGTCATTTCAAATTCTTTTTTCTAGATCCTTTTTTTATATCACTTATTAACATATTTGAGCTTCTCGTGATCTCTATGTCATCAAAATATACTATGAGAATCAAAATATCATTTCCAATTTTCTTGGTATATAGACGTGGATCTGATGTACTTCTTTTGAAATCATGATGTAGTAAATGATTATTGATATTTATATTCCATGCTTTAGGAGCTTGTTTTAAACCATATAAAGATTTGTTCAGTTTGCATACCTTGCTTTCTTGTCCCTGAATAATAAAACCTTCAGGTTGTGTCATATAGACTTCTTCTAAGTCACCGTTAAGGAATGCACTTTTTGTATTTATCTGATGAAGTTTCCACCCTTGATGTGCAACTAGTGCACAAACTATTCGGATAGTAGTCATTCGAGCTGTTGGTGCAAATGTTTCTTCATAATCGGTTACTTATGTCTGAGTATATCTTTTAGCTACTAGTCTAGCTTTGTATTTATCAAGTGAACCATCTGCTTTGTATTTGATTTTGTAGACCCATTTGCAACCTACTATATTTTTTCCTGGGGGTAGATTTACTAGATCCCATATATTATTCTTTTTGAGTTATGTGTATTCAAATTCCATTACTGCTTTCCAGTGTGTCTTTAAATGCTTGAAATGTTTATGTAGGTTTTGTTGTGTTGCTTAACATTCCTTTGTTCATCCTGGTCATGCTACGAGTTTGTGGTCCTATAGAAGTAAGATCTGGAATTATTTCTAAATTTGATTCTCTAAGAGTATCTTTGAGCCATATTGGTTCTTTTCTAGGTGGATCTAATGATGTTTTTGTATCTTGCTCCACTGATTCTAATTCTATGCTCATTGTATCTTATCTCGGTAGATTTAAGAGCACTTATATGTTGCCACTGGATGTATTTGCATTGATTTTGGTCTTATTATCGAATATTACATCTCTGCTAATGTAGACTTTCTTTGTAGATGGATCTAATATTCAGTATCCTGTAGATTCACTATCATAACCAACAAATATCCCTGTCATAGTTTTATCATCAAGTTTAGTTCTATTTTGTTTTGGGATATGCATGTAGGCCTTGCATCCGAAGACTTTTAGTTTTTCTATATTGTGATTTTGTCCTGACTATGCTTCTTCTGGTGTAATATGCTTGAGTATTCATTTTGGTAGCCTATTTTTGTATATAGACTGTTGTTTGTACTACTTTAACCCAATATTTATGATCAAGTTGAGCTTCTTTTAGCATACGCCTTACCATTTCCATTCTTGATTTATTTCTTCTTTCTGCAATTCCATTTTGTTGAGGTGAATATGTTGTTGTAGGTTGTATTTTAATTCCATTTTCTTCAAGTAATGAATCAAATTCTTTGGAAACAAATTCTCTCCCTTTGTCCGAGCAAAGTACTTTTATTGCTCTTCCTGATTCTTTTTCAACTTGAAGTTTGAATTGTTTGAAGTAACTAAATGATTCTGATTTATATCTCATGAAATATACCCACATTTTATTTGTATGATCATCGATGAATAAATGAAAGTATTTGTATCCTCCAACGCTATCAACTTTCATTGGTCCACATAAATCTGTATATATAATTTCTAGAGGATGTTGAGCTTTGTGTTGACGAAGTTCGAAAGGAGTTCTATGTTGTTTTCCTGCTAGACATTCTAGACACACAGTAGTTTCTGGAGATAGGTTGGGTAGTCCTACCATTTGATACTTGAATAATCCCTTCATTGATGTTTTACTGGTATGTCCTATATGTTTGTGCCATAGTTCTGAATCATTGATAGAATAGGCTGAGTGAATAGTAGTACCTAGGACAAACAATTTATTTTTATATGAACTTGATGCTATCATTTTTCTCTGTATTTAAATGAGACATTGTTTTTTGCCAGTAAATACTTTGAATTCAACAGTTAATTTTTGATCCATGAGTTAAGAGATAGAAATGAGATTGGTAGTTAATCCTATAACAAACAAAGCATTTTTTATCATATCTTTTTCATCCTTAAGATTTACTAGAATGTTTCCTATTCCTTTCACATCATATGTTTTTCTATCTACTGCTACAACTAGCTTTTCATTTATTTTCTTAAGAGAATTAAACCAATTTATGTTTCATATCATATGATTAGTTGCACCTGAATCTATATACTAATTCTCCATGATGCAATTTTTGTAAAGTACCTAAAGTTTTGAAGTAAAATATAGTGCTTTTGTAAAGATAAAGTTCAATTTTATGATTGATTTTGTATAGTCAAAAATCAATTTATCTAACACCTTATTTCTCCTAATTGAACTAAGCACTTTTCCAATTTTCAAGAGGTTTTAATATTGGAATCCTTTTGTCCTTTTTTGAGAAATTTAAAGACAAGTAAAAATATAATTTCCAACTTTAACAATAAATATTCAATAACCTCTTTTTATGACCCTTAGGTTTTAATTTCTAATTTCCAAAGACCTAGTTTGATGTTGTAACCCTTATCACTCCAAAGTTTGGAAAATTAGAAAATTAATAATATTTCAAAAATATCAAAGGAATTAATCTAAGTTGAATTTCTTATTTCTCCTAGGTTGAAATGCAAATATTATTTTAATTTGGTAAGTTGTCCCCTATAGTTTTGCTTTCACTAAACAAAATTTTATACCTTAGTTTATAACCCTTATATCTCCAAATTTGAAAGCAATAATAAGATGGGATTTCACCCTTATTTTTTATTCTAGACTCCCCACTCTTCGATGCTCCATTTGATTGAATATAACAGTGATGATATGGTTCCCTTGGGCATTGAAATTAATGGAGGTAGACATCTTTAATGCTAGAACGTATGCGCTACTGAATATGGAAGATTTGACCATTGAATAACCCAGAGTCTTAAATGTTCCTTCTTCTATACTTCCACGATGTGTTGACTGGCTTTGACTACATTTTCTCTCACTCTCTACTTCTTGTAACATTCAAAATTTAGGCGCTTTTATTGGAGGAGCAAACTTGGCTTCGTGACATGTGTCACGTATGTTACGTATGGGTTCCTTTCTATGTAAATCCTATGTAACACTTGCTCCTTTATGTGGGACTTGTGGATAACAAGTGTCACCACTCTACTCATCCAAATCATAGCTTCTAGTAGCACTTGAGAGATGAATCTTCTAGTAACACTTGAGAGTCGAAGCTTCTAGTAATGCTTGAGAGTCGAAGCTTCTAGTAACGTGTTTGAGAGTCGAATCTTCTTAGTAACGCTTGAGAATTGGAACGAAGTACGAATGCTTGGGTGTTTGAGAGGCAACATTCTTGTAACGCTTACTCTTGGAAGATAGACGCCAAGTGACATTCACTCTCTCTACATATAGATCGTAACGTCTTCCAAGGAGATTATAACTCCTAAGGTCTTTTAGTTTGTCATTCCTTTGCTTTGCTACGTTTCTTGAGTAGCAAGCAACCTTGTTTTTTGCAGGTGGATTTATGAGGCTCTAAGTAGCAAATTTGATGCTTCATTTTGTGGATGATCTTTTTTTTGGTAATTAGAGTATTTGTATTATGTGGGTTTTGACTGGATCCCAAAACCATATACATCGCTTTTAATCAGCATGAGTTAGCAGTCATAAACAACTATGCCATCAGGGAAACCACGCAGGGAATCCATAGATTGGGATGAAACCAAAAAGCTCCATGTATTACAACTCCATGCATTTCGGTGCTTACAAAAACTCCTGCCAAAATTGACTGCAACTTCATATAAGAAAGAAAGACCAACCAATGTTGGGAAAACACTGATACTACGCAAAAGAAAACCATAAGCATATCTCAAAATCCCTACACAGGGGATGAAATACGTTCGAAGACCACCAAAAGATAACATTACAGAAACCAAAACCACCCACGCAGGCCCTTCCATCATGCATCGGTTAAGTCCTCCTTCGTTGAGTTGCTCTCAGTAGCGTTCTTGATTAGCTGCTTCAGATTCCCACTAATGGTCTCCAGGGTGTTGATGATGTTGCTGATGATGATGGTAGCAACTTTGTGGTGGATGTTTGAGCCGTGACCCGAGCTGCCATTGTTGTCATCAGAAATGCGCTTTGGGGAATTTTCACTCGTTTCTTTCTTAAATTTTTTGATGCGGGTCGATCTGCGAGTCTGAGTGGTGCTTTCCTCCAATTTGATTTTCCTTTTGGAAGGCAGGGACTTGGGGATGGCAGTTGGAGAGGCCCTACTTTTGGTCGGGGTTTGAAACTCAGGGGACACTTCTGACTCCACAGGGTCCTCAAGGAGAGAGCGGGAGGGGCTTGGAGCGGAGGGAGACTGAGGCGGATTGGACTGGAGGGGGGACGATGATGGGCGGAGGTTTGGCTAGGGCATGGTAGTACAAAATGGCAAACAGACCTTGGTGGGTGGGGGTGTTCGAGGATTTCCTCTTGTGAGCATTGTGAATGGACAACCTGATCGAGTGAAAGAGGAAATCAAGGATGTTGATGGGTTTGAACCCTCTCAAGTGGTTTACCAGAGCAAGGTGAAAACTTAGGAGGGGCTTGGAAGGATCATCAACTGTAACATACTACAAGATAGGAATTAACAGAGAGGACCAGGGGGAAGGGAGGGATTCACGTTCAAGAGCTATACCTTTCCATTTGAAAATCTTGGAGTGGTTGGGAAAACCTTCGAGCTCCGGATCCCAGTTGTGCTTGTCCCTACGAACGACGCGACCAACCATCGATAGCTCCATAACCTCTGCTAGCATCTCCACTGTCACCTAAAAATGAAGGTTTTGAACCTTCACACTGCCATTGTTCCATGAATTCATGAAGTCACTGGTAATGTCTGCCTCAGCCCCTTTGAATTTTTTAAAGAAAGGGATGAATCCTTGGGCTTCGAAGAATGACAGGGCCAAGGGGTCAATTTGGAACTCAGTGGGTTCTAACAATGCCATTGGGAGGAGCCTGACTGGGTATACAACAAGGATTGGGATGGGGAACTGAGTGGCAAGGATTTCATAATCAAAGGACATGAGCCTATTGAGAGAGAAGCTATTTAAAAACATTTGGGAAGAAGTTTTGCAGAGGCCGAAGACCCAGAAGACCGTACAGTTGGCATTGGTGCATTGGGTAAAGCTTCTTTGGGAAGGTCCATCATCATTGGCAATCGAAGTGGCGAGATCACACTTAATTTGGAAATAATGAACCTTGCTCGTGTGGATCCACCTGCTTGAGTTGATCCTGAATGACCCATCTCAAAAAAGCCCATGCACGAATTTCTCTGTTGGTTTGGTGGAGGAGGACATATGTTTCTGACTGGAGACGGTAATGGGAGGCGAGCCCTCTTGAACCCCACCATCATTGGAAATAGTGGGAGCACCTACGGAGAAAATGAGCTTGATTTGCGGATTATGGGAGCATTTAATGCGAGAGAAATGAGGATGAATATTTCCAAGACCGAGCCAACGTCATCTTGAAACCAGAGAGCTTTGGAAGAACCACTCTCTAGGGAGGCAACGAAACAAAAACCCGTTGAAAGGGATTGGAGGTGGAGAAGAATGAGTGGGCGAGATAGAAGGGGTGGTGAGGTGGCCCAATGGGGTGGGGGAGGGCGGAAATCAGATGTGCCCATGACTCGACCAATCCTTTTTTGCTTCATTGACGACATCTTGAGGAATATTCCTATCCCAGACAATCAAAGAATTTTCATGAACTCCTCTATTGGCAAGAAGGTCAGCCGTCTTGTTGGCTTCCCGGTACATGTGGCGGTAGGTGACGCTGAGCTGACTTTGGATCAATATTTTGGCCTCTTGGATGGCATTCCTGATGCTCCATGAAGGGATTTTGTTGTTGTTGATGTAGTTAGTAACATTGAGGGAGTCCCCTTCAATTTCAAGTTTACTATTATACATTTGGATGATGCTTAGTCCTCTCCATAACGCGTGAGCTTCGACAACATGGTTTGATTGAATTCCTAAGTTTTCAGCGAAGGCGACCAAAATTTTGCCCCTGTGATTTCTGACAAGACCTCCAGCACCTGTCATTCTCAGATTTCCTTTGGATGCACCATCGTAGTTGAGCTTGAGCCAACCTTCAGGGGGAGGTTTCCAAGAAGTAGACTATCTGGGATGGGGAATGGGAGGGGATGAATTGCTTTCCCAAGGGATGTTGAGCCTGACGAACAAATTTTGCTCTATTCCTGGATCGAGGGGTTTGAGGTAGGGGAAGAGATGGGAATTCTCTGCAGCAAAGCTAATGGTTTTGTTGGCAATGGTTATGGGGTCCTTGGGGGAATTAGAGAAAACTCTACTATTCCTTTCAAGCCAAACCTACCACAAGAAATGATGAAGGTAGATTTTCCACAGGGCATGGAGGCGGGAATTTTTGAAAGGGTTGGGCCACTGAGTGAAAAACTTGATCAGGGAATTGGGTTGGACCCACTTTATGTGAAAGGTGGACAGAACATGGCTCAAAATAGAGTTGGAGAACTCACACTCAATGAACAAATGATTGATAGATTCCCAAGATTTGGTGCACAAGTGACATCTGTTAGGAACCATCATCCCTCTCTTGATGAGATTATCAGTGGACAGGATTTTGTTTTGGATGGCTAGCCAAGAAAAGATCTCGACTTTGGGAATGAGGTGTTTAATCCAGATTAGGTTGAAAGGAATAGACACTTGTTGGGGGTTGAGAAGGAGTTGATGGGTAATTTTGACAGAGAACATCCCATTGTTAGTTTCTTTCCAGATGGGATGGTCATCTATTCTATCCGTCGAGATCACTGTTGTGTTTAGCATGTGGGACAAAATTCTCACAACATTGGTTATTTGCCCATCAGTTGAAATGATGTTGAGATCTTTCCACTTTTTAGAGCCATTGTTTGATTGAATGAAGTCCACCACTTTGCTACCTGTAGACACATCTAGAAGGGGTTTCAACAAGGATATTTCATTATCTTCGATGAGGGGTTGATCTCTGATCCATCTGTCTATCCAAAAATTTATAGAAAGACCTGATCCCAACTGCCATCTTGATCCCTTCTAAATGAGAACCCTGGTTTGGATTATCGACTTCCAAAAGGTAGATCCTTCCTTGGGGATGTCTGCATCCATGAAGTCTTTGCCTTGAAGATACTTCCTTTTGACAATTGACACCCATTCTGAATTAGAGTTTGTGAAGATTTTCCACGCTTGCTTTGCCAACAAAGTGGTGTTCATGTTGTTGATTCTTCTGAGGCCTAGTCCTCCCTAGCTCTTAGTCGTACATACCTTTTCCCATCCGACCAGGTGAATCTTCTTCTTGTCTTCTGAGCCAGCCCACAGGAATATTTTTTGAATTTGCTCTATCCTTGAGTAGACTGAAATGGGAGCTTTGAAAATAGAAAGGAAGTAGACTGGAATACTTTGGAGGTAAGCTGAGGTAAGGGTGGCTTTGGTAGCTTGAGAAAGAAAAGCTCCTTTCCAACCTGCCAACTTTTTGTTGATCCTCTCTATCACGTGGCTCCACATGGAATCTTTGGGGTGGTTGGTGAAAAGAGGGAGGCCCAAGTAGCGGGTAGGGAACTCACCAATACTGCACTAGAGAATTTGGGTAATTTTGACCTATCTGGGGTGGGGAGTGTTGATGAAGAAGCTTTTGCTTTTGGTGTAATTTATCTCTTGCCCTGCCACATTTTCATATAAGTCGAGGATGCGCTTGATCATTTTGACCTCCAAAATTGAAGCATGGGTGGTGAGGATTGTGTCATCCACAAATTTTTGGTGGGACAGGGGATTTAGATTTGATGTAACCTTGATTCCCGAAATGGTGCCCTCGGAGACAACATTCTTGAGGGTTCTTCCCAAAGATTCAGCAAGCATAATGAAAAGAATGGGGGAGAGGGGGTCACCTTGCCTGATGCCTCTACCACTCGAGAAGTATCCTGCAGTGGATCCATTTACCAAAACTGAAAACCATGGGTTTGAGATACATCCTTTGATTAAGTCAATCTAGTCCCTATGGAAGCCGAATCTTTGAAGAACAACGAGGAGAAAATCCTTGTTGACTCTATCAAAAGCTTTGTTGATGTCTAGCTTGAGGAAGAGGGCAGCCTTCTTATTTTGGGATGTTGAGTGAAGGACCTCATGCAAGGAAATGATGCCATCATTGATAGATCTTCCTTTGACTGAACTACCCTGACATGGATCTATGATGTGGGGGAGGATTTCTTTGAGCCTTGTTGTCATTGCTTTGGCTAAAATCTTGTAAATTACATTGCATAGACTGATGGGTCTATAATCATTCATTGATTTGCACTCAGGCCCTTTTGGGATTAAAGCAATGAAAGTGGAATTTGTGCCTCTAGGAATAGATTTGGATTTTTGCATGTATTTGATGGCATTGCAAATATCTTCTCCAATGATGTCCCAGAAGGTTTGGAAGAAGCGAGGGGAAACCCGTCAGGACCTGGGGCTTTGTCTAGCGCCATGGTGAACAGGGCTTGCTTTATCTCATCATCAGTGAGGTCCTTGATAAGCATGGCATTCATTGTAGGAGTGATCATGCTGGGAATGTGTTGGAGAAGCTGATCTTGGGCCTACCTGGGATAGGGAGCACTAGCTCCCAGCATGTTTTCAAAAAAAGTGGTTGCTTCTTCCCGGATGTTGAGGATGTCTCTCATTGTTGTACCATCACTTTTGGTTAGCTCTTTGATTTTGTTTGAGCTTCTATGGTGAAGAGTGGAAGCATGGAAAAATTTTGTGTTTGAATCCCCTTCTTTGAGCCATAGGGCTCTGGAATTTTGTCTCCAAAACATTTCTTCCTTGGCCAAGATGTTGTGATATTCTGCAAGGAGTTTTTTTCTTCATTTCTGATCTGGATGCTCATCTGACCATTCTAGATTTGTTGCTCTATTGTTTTGAGTTTGTTTGTGATTTCTTCCTTGCTTTCAAAAATATTACTGAATACTTCCCTGTTCCAGACTTTGATGTTTTCTTTGATTATTTTGAGTTTTTGGGAAACTTGGGATATGGGTGATCCACTTACTTGTTGTTGCCACCACTCAAAAATTTGATTTCACAGATCAGGGTGCTGGACCCACATTGCTTCGAATCTGAAGGGGGTCTTGAAAATGGGGGCTTTATTTGCTTCAAACACAAGAGGGCAGTGATCTGATCCAATTCTTGGTAGGGAATTGAGAGAAGCATCACCAAAGAGGGGAATGGCTTCTCTGGATAAGAAGAATCTATCTAGTTTAACTTGGATGTGTTGGTTCCCTATTCTTTTATTGCTCTAGGTGAAGTGAGTTCCTCTGATCTGGATATCCATAAGTTCATTATCAGTGACAAAGTCATGGAAGTCTTGGATGCTTTTGATTGGGATGTCACTACCACCTGCTTTGTCAGAAGGGAAAAGGGGGGAGTTAAAATCCCTAGCCAAAATCCAAGGGTAGTTGTTGAAGGTATTTCTCATTTGGCTCAGGGAATCCCATAAAGAGCTCCTACTATGGGGATTATTGGGGGCATAGATATTAGACAGAATCCAACAAAATTTCTTGTCTTTGTAGAAAAACATTATGTTTGTTACTCTGTCCGAAGATGAAATAACTCTACCTTCCACCTTCTCTGAATCCCACAGGCACATTAAACCCCTAGATGAGCCTTGGGTGGGACTGAAAACATTTTCACTGTTTTTCCATATGTTTATGTCTACCTTATGAGCTTTTGCCTGATCAATTTTGGTTTCTTGCATGATGAGGATTGTAGGTTTGATTTCTTTCCTTACAGTGCTTGCGAGTCTCTACTTGGCCGCACTGTTGAGCCCTCTCACATTCCATGAGAGGATTCTCATTTGGAAACTTTGGTTCCTTTCTTGCCCCCCTTTGAATGCTGCAAGGGAGGTTTGGATAGTTTGGGATCATCTTTCGACTGGTTGAAAATTTCTGGGAATAGGGTTTTTGGACTCCATTGGCTATATCTTCTACAGTTTCTTTCCTATTTTGCTCCTGTAGATTTGGTCTTCCCCTTTTCTTGTCCAATCCATAATCCACCAAGGTTTTTTGGAGCTTCAGGTATTTTTGGGGCTGAAATCAGCTTTGGCTAAAGGGGAGTTTTTAGGCTGCTCTTGCCCAGGGAGGGGATCAGGGGGAGGGTCAGAAGGTCCTGATCGGGATGGGGAGAGGGGTGGACAGAAATATTCGAAGGGGGAAAACCAACATTTGAAGGGGGATAGGGCTGGGAACCTTCTTCAATGGGGAGGTTTTGGATCTCATTTGCAGCGGCCAGGATGTCATCATTTGAGAGGGTAAGAAAATCTTCATTTATTTTAGAATCATGATTGGTGTATCCAGAAGGAATATCAAAATGATTGGGGTGAGCAAAAAGGGAGTTTACCTTGCTTTGGTCTCCTGGTTGTTCTGAGCTCACGATTTGCTTCCCTTTGTTTGTCAGGGGATTCTGGATGTTTGCTTGCTGGTAGTGATTCCCATTATTTGTTTGCCTACCCTTTTGAGTGTGGGGTCTGCTTGACTATCGTCCAACTTGGGCTCCATTTCTTCGATCATTGTTATCCATTTATTTCTACTTGCCTGAGAGAGGGGCATTGGGTCTTGAGGTGCCCTTGGGCTTGACATTCAATACAGAATGCTGGTTTATTTTCATATTCTATTGCCTGACATCTATGGTAGGATCCATAGATGAGGTTGATCCATGTTGGAAGCTGGGAATCCAGGTTGGCATTGACACAAATTTTGGCATGGATCATGCGAGTGCGGGCTTTGGTGGTGGGATCAATGGCTACCATTTCCCCTATGTATCTACCAATTCCCTACAGTATATCTTCATGCCAAAACTGATTGGGTAGGCCTGGAAGGCGGACCCACACCGGTGCAAAGTTGATGCTCTGTGTTTCAACATTGAAATCCTCACCCCATTTGCGGATGAACAGGATTTTCCTTCCATAAAACCATGGTCCCCCTGTTAGGATGCGGGTTGCATCCTCTTGGTTGTTAATTCGGATCTAGAAAAACCCTCGAGGGAGGGCAATGATTTTGAGGTTCCCTAAGGTTCTCCACCTGGATGATGCCCATCTTTGGATGGACTCCATATCCGGTCGACCTCCTACAAATTTCTCGATCAAGCAAAGGTTCTCCAGGGATAGGTAATCAGTCATTCGGGTTTCTAGGATCACTAGATCTTCTCCTACCGGGACTAAGGGACTGCGCCCTTCAGGGGTAATCTGGGTGTTGATTCCCTTGACCTTTTCAACATATGATCCAGATGGAAAGGGCCCATGAAGGGCCCCATATTTGTTGGTATTCCTACCAGGTTTTGTTGTGGCCTCTCCACAACCAGCCCCAAAAAATTGGGGACCCACCTTTAACTGCGTGTTTTGGGATTTCTGGTTTTCTTTGGGTGGCAATTTCAAAATTTTCATGTTTCTGGCAAGGATCATTTTTTATGTGTGGGTGTGTCTTTTCAAGTTGATTAAGGTGTTTGATGCTTTGGTTCAGGATTAATAGGTTAAATTAATTTAGGATTAATGTGTTGTTTAGGTTTGCTATGATTTAGTTAATTTTGGTATTTGAATTATCAATTCAAAACTTTTAAAATTAATTGAATCAATAATCAAAATAAAAAATCATATATATATATATATATATATTATATACGTGAAACAAAAAAATGATAAATTATATATAAATAAAAGATAAAAGTATATATATGTTATTATTATATAATAATAATATATATTAAAAATAATAATAAAAAATAAATAAATAAAAACAATAATAAATGAATAATACTAATTTATATATATTATATATATAAATTATTTAGAAAGGTTTTTACTTTGTGTTATTAGTATTTACTTTTAGAAAGTTTATATTTTCATATAAGGTTATAGTTAGTTCATTTTATTCATTTAGGAGTTTTTGTGTATTAACTTTCGTAGTTTGCTTGGCAACACGGGTGACCAGGAGTGACATCACGATAGATTGAGTAGTTGATTTGGGAGTATTAGAATGGAGCGAGCGACGTCGAATTGGATATGCTAGTTGTTTGGAGATCGAGTCATCAGCAGAGTTCAATGTAGAAGGTTGCTAGTAAGGACGATTGCCAGGAATTTAGATGCGAACGCAATGGCGGAGTTTTCGATAATAAAATCTGGACACGGATAAAACTAGCATGATGTGGTGATAGTATGGACTTTAGCGACGACTATAATATAGAGCATAGAGAGCTGCTAATGTGGATAACATCGATAGCTTGGCTTGAGTATACAACAAAGGACATCCCGAACGTAGACAACCAAGGTATAAGTGGCGGTGCTGATCTGGATGAGCCTGTGGATGAGATTGACTGTGACTATGTAGAATTACACAACGAAATTTATGATTCAACCAAGGAGTGGATGCACACCTAGTATAGCAGGGATTAATACTCGGATGTGGACATAAATATCAGGGATAGTAGTGGACGTGGCCATGAAGTTCAATGTGATTACCCAGAGCCATAGAAATTGTATCGAGACAACGAATTTTAGAAAAAATGATTGATGTGAAACATATCGTAGTGGTTAATTTTTTTGAGGTGGAAAATGCACGACAACGATGATTCCAGCCTCGACGAGTCTTGTTGTGATAGTAGTAGGCAACCAAACCTATAGCAAGTAGTGAGAGGTTTACATTGTCACCATGACCATAGAAATTTGATCAACAAAAGTATTCCCGGTTATCGATGGTAACAGAGAGGAAATATTTACCGATGTCAAGATGTAGGACCAGTTACAGATTTCTTAGCCCCAACAGTGGATTCCTCGACAGTGTGATGCGGTAATTATCTAGGGCCCTACATATTCGATGTGCATAGCTCATTTAATTTGACGTAGTCACCATGTTTGAAGTGGGCGTTCACAATGAAGGAAATAGTGATTTGTTGACAGCGAGCTAGACAGGAGGATTACATGGAAAGATATGTGCAGTGTTTCTAGCCTCCAAACACATGGGAAAACAATAATGTGAACTCCACGTTAGGAGATGTGGACTCACATAGGGCAAAGGTATCTGTGAAGATTCATCAAAATATAGGAACGAAGGAGTAAGGTAACACCAACGAGAACTACCGCTCATAGTGATAAGATGATGATAGAGCTAAGGCCTTTGTGGTATTTGGAAAAAAATACAGCCAGCTAAAACATGATAGTTACTTGGGAGGCCTAGGCGATGAAATATGTCGACGTATGGTCAGAGGCATCATGATAACTAAGACAGGGATAAAATACATGATGAAGCCGAATTGATTTGAATAGCAAGACTAAAGCCGTTCGTAGGAACTCCATGGCGATAGCAATGAGCATGTGGTGTGTGGCATGGTTGCATTGGAGGAAAATGCATTAAAAAATGTCGTCTTCGATGGGCTATACTGTACAATGACATGGTAGAGATATATAAGACCGAAGCATGTTGAATGTTTCAAAGAGTTATCGACTATTTCATTGGACATCAATGCAGGGGTTTGATAGTATCTTCCAGGGTGATGCAAACAACCTTTATGCATGATAGCATCAATTTATTTTGAGGGAGTGGGTTAAACAATTCAAAACATGGCAATGACTACAACAGGAGTTTTTGATAGCGTCGACTACAAAGACCTACATGGAGATCCACGTGTGTGGGGAGTTCAACGTCGTAACAAAGGACGAAGGGTATGCGTTGGCTTGGACGCCATGGCAATAGGTGCATAATGTATAATGGCTTACCTCTTTGCAGCAAGGCATTTAATTTTATGGTTTTTTGTGCAGGCGCGACATACGTTATTGGTGGGGAACATTAAATCTGGATATATATCCATAAATCATGTGTAGAATTTAAGCGGGAAGGCATCCTTATAAATTGAAAGTTAGAATACTAATTGCATGGGTGAAAGTAATTAAGCACTCTACATGGCAACGATTACAAGAAAAAGTCGTTATCAAAGTAGTGGATGGAATAAAGGATTTTTAACGCGCGCGGGATCAGAAAGCAGTGAGCCTCTTGTTTTAATTATAACAAACCTCAGGAACTATGTCAGAGATATTTTATGCAAGTCGAAAGGTGGATAGTAAGGACAAGTGAGGATAATGACAATGATTAGGGAGCGAAAATGGAAAGGAAAACCAAGGGTCACGGGGGAAGACTTTTAAATACAGCTTCAAAACAGAGACCACAGGGGGGTTGTAAACTTTTGAAATAGGACTACAGTGGGAAACCATGTTGGCACTGGGTTTGTTTTTTTGGAGATTTTTCTTCCATTTTGTTGGGCTAGATTATTTCTCATGTGATACCATAACTAAAGTTTGTATTCGACACTTTTATAATCTTATTGAAAATTTATTGCATGCCAATGTATTGAAGTTCTGCAGGTTTTTAATGCAAGTTTTTTTTGGTTAAATCTACTTATTGTTTTGATATATTGTATTTTCCTTAGGAGATTACACCTCATTAGAGGTTGGATTGCGTAAACACATATCCCATTTATGCTGGTTTTCTATGCAGAATACTAACGTATGCAGGGTCCATGGAATTTCTAGTTGCAACATTTTTACGTTATTTCAGTTTTATTTTATTTATTTATTTTTTATTTTTTTCTAACCTTGTCCTTTTCAAAAAAAATTTAATGTTTCAAAATAAAATAATAATACAAAAACATAAAAATCTAAGAAAAAAAACAAAGCGAAGCCCGGTTGCGCACTCAAGTTTTTGCGCACTTTGACCGACCCGTTAGGGAGAGCAAGGGGCATGACAAATTTTTTTCTAAGTGTGGGTCCCCGTGGGCGCACTGTGCATAGCGTAAAGTTGGACTGCGTTCCTTCTTGAGCCCCCTTGGCTAGAGTCTTCCTCGAAGCGTGTGCCCGAATGGCGACAGTGACGTCATTAGAAGCACGAAGTTCAAAGATTTTAAGGAATGATTACGTGGATTTCAAAGCAGATGTCATTAAGAAGTGAGCGCATTGGGGCCAACCACGTATGAGGTACGCCTTCCAATAAAAAATTCCACGTGCGGCCATCAAGGAATAACAACACTTTCTACCTACTTCGGGCAAATTACTTTAAATCCCTCCTCATGCCATTAATGTTGTGATTCCATTCCTAGAAAAGGGCCCTTGCTTACTCAGAACACCAGAATTACCAGTGTAAATCAGAGCTGTGTAGTAAAGAGGAAGAAAAGTGCAAAATTAAGGTCTGCAGCGACTAAAATTCCTATCTCTGGCACCATGAGTGACTAGAGAAAAATCTAGTTATAAAAATCTAAAGCTGCATTTGGGGCAGGTTCGATTTCTGTTTGAAAAAAATGCAAAAATTACAAAATCTGTTTAAAGTTCAACATTTTAAGAGGGATTTTGTAATTTCCAAATTTATTAGATGTCATGTTTTAAAAGGAATTTTGGGATCTCAATTTTACATAGTTTCACATTTTGGGGTTCTGTTTTTCACTGCAAACAGTAGATTAACTCCCCTGTATGAACATTGCAATTTCATAAACATGGGGTAATTTATTCAACATTTCATATGCCATTATATTAAAAGCAATAAATTGACTTATTTCATGAAAATTATAGTTTCATTGAAAGGAGACAATTTACAGGTCATTTCAAGCAATCAACTATGAAAATAAATTTCATTAAAGATAGCTATTTATAAAGCACATCAAAGGCTATCAAAGCTATATAAGATGAATCCACTAATCGTTTTCATATTTACATTTAAAATGCATATTTTAATATTTTATCTCATGTTTAAAGCAAGGGTTAATAAAGGATAAAATTACTAAAACTTGCTTAATAAAGAAAAGAGAAATCCATCTAAAATATTTCAGGATAAAAGGAATTTAATTCCCACATTGTGGTCATATGAGGGTCGATCACTTTTATTCTCCATTTTAAGTTTCATGAACATTGATAGCATAGCATAATGAAGTAACCCTAGCACAGACCCCTTGTTAATTGTTGTTTTGCATAGCACTAAGGTATTTCATGCACTCATTTGACAAATATCATCCAAGAGGAGGTGCAAGTATCAAGGTTTTTGTTTATTAATGAGGATTGTAGTAAGCAAACCCATCAAGACATAGAGATTGATTCATTTTTATTCACAAAGGAGGATTGGGAGAATCATAGGAATCAAAATATAAGAATTGAGCCCATTGAAGAAAACTTTAATCCACCACTAGATGAATCTGAAGAAGATGAATTTTTTGAAATAGAAAAGGATGAATCTGAAGAAGAGGAATTCTTTGAAGTTGAGGAAGGTGAATCAATAGATGAATCTAAATATTATACAAAAGACTTGATAGAATCTGATTCTTTGATCTTAAAAGATAATTATGATGATGTTTGGGAAGAGTATGAGGAATGTGTTCCTTTCACAAATACCGATAAAATTTTTTCTTCATCTCATATGCAGGACCCTAAAGAGTCCATTTTACATGAAGAGTTTACAATGCCTAAACAATCAGAGAATCATATGCCTTTGGAAAATACAATAGAATTTCATCTCATGGGTTTAGAAGATGATTATTATAATGGTTGGGGAAGATATGAGGACTTATTTGTTTCTCATGTTCCTATTGATGAAATTTCTGTTTCATTGGATATGCAGGATACTGAAATCGTTATACCACATGAAGTGTTACAAGATCATGATAATAAAGCCCATGAAGAAGAAGAAGAAATCACAAGAGCTCACCAAGGGTTGGTAAATGAAAATGTACAAGAGATATAATCTAACCTTTTGTGTCCAAATATCCAAGCTTCAGGTGAAATTTTTTCTAATCATTTATTGGATTCAAATGCTATTTATTACGAAATGCCATTAGAGGTGAATGAAGAAATAGAGTGGATTTTTACTCATGCTACTAATGAGATTGCTTTGTTGAATGAAAGAAAAATAGATATGCTTGAATCGTTAAATCTAGTTCATCAACAACTAGCAATCGAATCTATGATACAAACTTATAAGGATCTTCATTTAATAGATATCCTAGATGCTTGTAAATTGTTGCATGAATATGATTGCTCTAAAGACATACATGATGAATGTACTTAAAAAATTTCGTAAATAGCCTCCTATTTGAAGGAAATATTACATGCTTGTGAAAATGAATCTAAATTTGAAATTTGCATCTCATTGAATAAGCAAAATATTGTTGAAAATCATGTATTCATTCGCAAGTTTAATGAATCAAATTTCCAACTTGGAATTGCTAATAAACTTGAGTCAAAGTGGTTTTGTGAGAGTGGCAAAGGGAGAGTTGTTGCTTTGTTTAGCTTAATCTTACTTGGATTTGGATTTTTGCAAAGCTTGGCATGTGTATCATGTTAGAGGTCTTTCAAATTGTGCTAGTCGTGTTTGGGATCCAGGGAAGTGATAGCCAATTTTTTTTGCATCTTGTACAATATTGTATATTATTGTTTTGTTTTCGTGTTTTGGTTTTGGTTTTCTGTTTTGAGTTTTGTTTCAAATTTTGGTTTTGGTGAGATTTGTGTTTGTTTTTTGGTTAGTTTGTTTTGGATTTGGTTTTGGGTTTGTTTCCAAGTTTTGGTTTGTAAGTTTGAGTTTTGGGTGTATTCCCTCGATTTGTGGTTATGTTTTGGGATAACTACTAATTTATGGCCTCTTGAAGGATGAATTGCATATCATGTGGGATAGAATTATTCAGTAATTGCTCCTAGATTTTGGGGACTAAGATAGTAAATTATAGGAACCATGAATAATTTTGCTAAGGCTACACATGAACACATCATATTAAGGAGCATTCTTGGAATATCGAAAGATGAAGTTATTTGGTTTGCAAATATAGGTGAAAATATTTATATACTCAATCTTTAACCTTACTTTATCTCTAACCTAGGTGGCAGGTGAAATTTGCCAAGCAATTATAAAAAAAAAAAATGGGTCAAATCAATCAAAGGGCCTAGGGCATCTCCACCGGGGCTATAGACGCCTGGTTGGTAGTGGAGCAATGTTTACAAAAGAGGCAAACACAAATTTAACTTGATATCTGGGTGAGTGAAGGCATCTCCACCAGGGCTATAAATGCTTGACTGGCTGTGGAGCAATGCAAAGGCATATTCTTTAATGAGTAATATTTTTGTAGCCTAACACAAAACAAGTGATGGAATTTGGATGGTTTCCAGGAATGATAGAATGAAAGCACTTTCACACACTTAGCTAAAGCAATGGTTCATGAGTTTTTGATTGAAGTTGTTCACCCCCATCATTTTTGGATGTTGTTGAATAATTTTGTTTCTAGCCTTCGGTTTGTTTAGTTTTAGAACCAGAGATTCTGGGTTTTCATCCGGAATGCTTGGGAGCATTCCCCAGCATATTTGCCATTTCTTTGTGGCCTCTCCACAACCAAGCCCAAAAGTTTGGGGACCCACCTTTAAATGCATGTTTTTGGGATTTCTGGTTTTTCTTTGGGTGACAATTTCAGTTTCTTCGTGTTGTTGCCAAGGTTCATTTTTGATGTGTGGGTGTGTCTTTTCAAGTTGATTAAGGTGTTTGATGCTTTGGTTGAGGATTAATAGGTTAATTTAATTTAGGGATAATTTGTTGTTTAGGTTTTCTATGATTTAGTTAATTTTGGTATTTGAATTATCAGTTTAAAACTTTTGAAATTAATTGAATCAATAATCATAATAAAAAATATAAAATAAAAAATAATTTTTTTCATATATATGTGTATTATATACGTGAAAAAAAAATGATAAATTATATATAAATAAAAGATAAAAGTATATATATGTTATTATTATATAATAATAATATATATTAAAAAAGTAATAAAAAATAAAAAAGAAATAAAAAAATAAAAACAATAATAAATGAATAATACTAATTTATATATATATATATATATATATATATATATATATATATATATAAATTTTAGAAAGGTTTTTTACTTTGTGTTATTAGTATTTACTTTTAGAAAGTTTATATTTTCATATAAGGTTATAGTTAGTTCATTTTATTCATTTAGGAAGTTTTGTGTTTTAACTTTCGTAGTTTGCTTGGCAGCACGGATTACCATGAGTGACATCACGATAGATTGAGTAGTTGATTTGGGAGTATTAGAATGGAGCGAGTGACATCAAATTGGATATGCTAGTTGTTTGGAGATCGAGTCATCAACAGAGTTTAATGCAGAAGGCCGTTAGTAAGGACGGTTGTTGGGAATTTAGATGTGGACGCAGCGACATTATTTTCGATAATCAAAGTTGGATATATATAAGATCGACATGACGTGGTGACAACATGGACTTCCACAGTGGCCATAAGATAGAGCATAGAGAGCTGCTGATGTGGATAACATTGACAACGTGGCCTGAGTATACAACAAAGGACATCCCAAACATAGACAACCAAGGTATGGGTGACGATGCTTATCTGGATGAGCCTATGGATGAGATTGATGGTGACGAAGTGGAATTACACAACGAAATTGATGATTCAACCAAGGAGTGGATGCACACCTGGCATAACAGGGATTAATACTCGAATGTGGACATAGAGATCGGGGACAATAGCGGATGTGGCCATAAAGTTCAACGTGATTACCCGAAGCCGTAAAAATTGTACCAAGACATCTTTTAGGCAAAATGATTAATGGGAAACAAATCATAGTGGTTAATTTTTTTGAGGTGGAAAATGCACAGCATTGATGATTCCAATCCCGATGAGTCTTGTTGCGACAGTAGTAGGTAACCAAACCTCTAGTGAGTAACGAGAGGGTTACATTGTCACCATGACACATGGGCAAACAACGATGCGAACTTGACATTATGAGATGTGGACTCACACAAGGCAAAGGTATTCATGAATATTCGTCAGAATATAGGGATGGAGGAGTAAGGTAACACCAACAGGAACTACCGCTCGCAGTGATAAGATGATGACAGAGCTAAGGCCTTTGTGGTATTTGGACATAAATACAATCGACTAAAACATGATAGTTATTGGGGAGGCCTAGGCGATGAAAGACGTCGACGTATGGTCAAAGACATCATGATAATCGAGACTGGGATAAAATACATGATGAAGTCGGATTGATTTGGACAACAAGACTAAAGTCATTCGTAGGAACTCCATGGTGATAGCAATGAGCGTGTGGTGTGTGACATGGTTGCATTAGAGGAAAATGCATTCAAAAATTACATCTTCGACGGGCTATACTGCACGACGACATGGTAGAGATAGATAAGACCGAAGCGTGTTGAATGTTTTGAAGAGTTGTCGACTGTTACATTGGAAATCAACGCAGGGGTTTGATAGTGTCTGCCAGGGCAATGCAAACAACCTTTATGCATGATAGCATCAATTTATTTTGAGGGAGTGGGTTAACCAATTCAAAACATGGCGGTGACTACAGTGGGAGTTGTTGATAGCATCGGCTACAAAGACCTGCATGGAGATCCACATGTGTGGGGAGTTCAACGTAGTAACGAGGGACAAAGGGTATGCGTTGGCTTGGATGTCATGGAAATAGGCGCATAACGTATAATGGAATTTCATTTTATGGTGTTTTGTGCAGGCGCGACATATGTTATTGGTGGGGAACATTAAATCTGGATATATCCATAAATCATGTGTAGAATTTAAGTGGGAAGGCATCCTTATAAATTGAAAGTTTGAATACTAATTGCATGGGCGAAATTCATTAAGCGCTCTATGTGGCAACGATTACAAGAAAAAGTCGTTATCAAAGTAGCACATGGAATAAAGGATTTTTAACGCATGCGGGGTCAGAAAGCAGTGAGCCTCTTATTTTAATTATAACATACCTCAGGAACTATGTTAGAGACATTTTATGCAAGTCGAAAGGCGGACAGTAAGGATAAGTGAGGATAATGACAACAATCAGGGAGCGAAAATGGAAAGGAAAACCAAGGATCATAGGGGAAGACTTTTAAACACAGCTTCAAAACAGATACCACAGGGGGGTTGGAAACTTTCGAAATAGGACTACAATGGGAAACCATGTTGGCACTGGGTCTCTTTTCTAGAGATTTTTCTTCCATTCTGCTGGGCTAGATTATTTCTCATGTGATGCCATAGCTAAAGTCTGTATTCGACACTTTTATAAGCTTATTGAAAATTTATTGCATGTCAATGTATTGAAGTTCTGCAGGTTTTTAATGCAAGTTTCTTTTGGTTAAATATACTTATTGTTTTGATATATTGTATTTTCCTTAGGATATTACACCTCATTAGAGGTTGGATTGCGTAAACACGGATCCCCTTTATGCTAGTTTTTTGTGCAGAATACTAACATATGCAGGTTCAATGGATTTCTAGTTGCAGCATTTTTACGTTATTTCAGTTTTATTTTATTTTATTTATTTTTATTTTTTTTAACCTTGTTCTTTTCATTTTTTTTAATGTTTCAAAATAAAATAAAAATACAAAAACATAAAAAAATAAAAGCATAGTTTTAAAGAATAAACTCTCAAGCTCCATTTGGGGCAAGTTCGATTTCAGTTTGAAAAAAAAAAACGTAAAAATTACAAAAAAAATTTAAAGTTCAACATTTCAAGAGGGATTTTGTAATTTTCAGACTTATTAGATGTCATGTTTTAAAAAGAATTTTGGGATCTCAATTTTGCATAGTTTCACATTTTGGGGTTCTGTTTTTCAATGCAAACAGTAGATTAACTCCCCTGTATGAACATTGCAATTTCGTAAACATGGGGTAATTTATTCGGTATTTCATATGCCATTATATTAAAAGCAATAAATTGACTTATTTCATGAAAATTACAGTTTCATTGAAAGGAGGTGATTTACAGGTCATTTCAAGCAATCAACTAACTCTCTTTATGAAAATAAATTTCATTAAAGATAGTTATTTATAAAGCACATCAAAGGCTATCAAAGCTACATAAGATAAATCCACTAATCATTTTTAGATTTACATTTTAAATGCAGATTTTAATATTTTATCTCATGTTTAAAGCAAGGATTAATAAAGGATAAAATCAGTGACTTGCTTAATAAAGAAAAAAGAAAATCCATCTAAAATATTTCAGGATAAAAGGAATTTCATTCCCACATCGTGGTCATATGAGGGTCAATCACTTTTATTCTCCATTTTAGGTTTCATGAACATTGATAGCATAGCATAATGAAGTAACCCTAGCACAAACCCCTTGTTAATTGTTGTTTTGCATAGCACTAAGGTATTTCATTTACTCATTTGACAAACATACATGCACACATTAAAATAAAAGGAAACTTGGAGAAACATTATTTCTTTGCAAGAGAGGGTTTTCTAACCAAAATCCTAACTGTGAGTGTGGTTTTGCACTTGGGAAAATTTTTCACTAAATAGGTTTATCTGAGGGTTCCTTTCCCCAAGACTTTTCCTTCTTCCCAAGGGATTTATTGTCTTTCAGATCTGGATCTGATCCCCCTACGCTATCCCCTGTAGTAGATTCGATGATCTCACCTAGTTCAGGATCCCATGAAGCTGTCCCTCCCATCAAACCCTAGTTCCCACCCGAAATCGCCTGAGCTCCCTTGTTTGCCATCTCCTCCCGTTTGGTGGATGATCTTCACCAAGATAGTTTCTTATTTTCTCTTTAATGCTTCCAACATATTGAAACTTGTACATCCTTGTAGAGTAGATTGTGTTTGTTTCTCCTTGGTAGATATAGACACAATTTAGATGCTGTCCATATTACAGTTCGCATTACATTGGTAGGATTAGACGCCTTTTTTATTGTAGTGTATATGTTGTTTGTTCCACTTTGCTATCCATCTCACGTTGTTATTCGTCTCATGTGGTTGTCCGTATCACGTTGCTATTCATCAGTGAATGTGCACTTCTTTACATAGCTTTAACGATGACCTCTTATGGGCTTTGTTTTGCAGGTTCATCCGTCCAAGGTACGCTCTCCAAGTGGTTGCTATTGCTTGGGAAGAGGAGTGCTTACATTGGATGCCTTTCCTATTGATATTGTGTCTTTTGGAGACATGTCCATATCTGCTTCTTGGACTGTAAAAAACCATATTTAAAATGGTGCAATACAATGTACTATAGATTGTACATTAGCCTTTTTCTCTTGCACTCTTATTTTAGATATATATTTATGGTTTCATGGCATATTTTTCTTCCTGCAATACAAGTATTTTGAGGTTGTCTTTTATGAGTAGACACCTTCCATTTTTGTTTGGACACTTTTATATTAAATCTAAGATTTAGACAATAGTAAATAGAAGCTTTTAGTTTATGCAATTTTTATGCATTTTCTTTTCTCACATTCACTCCTGTAATGCTTTGGATCTGAGACTCACCAAGTCTCACTGAAGCTTCTATTTTTATTTTAGGTTTTTCTCCAAGTTTTGGAGGATTATAACATTTTTTGGGTGGCTTCTAATGGCCACTACAAGTTGCAGATTTTAGTGCTTCAATAGTGTCTTTAGACACTTGATACCAATCATATTTTGTGTCCTTTAAGAACACAAAAGCTAATTTTATTTTGAGAGTAGTGTACTAGTCCATAATAGACCCCCTTTTTTAATGCACTAATAATGCACTTTAATTAATCTACTACAACTATTCAAGAATAACCTAAAATGAATCTTTAGAAGTTATTATGCAAATTCACTACAACTAATATTATAGGACTTAGTCTTCTTTTCTGTTCTCTAAGTAGATGTAGGTGGTTGATAGATATAATTCTAAAATCTAATCAAATCCTAAATAATGTGCAAATGAACCTTAAAATGAACCTCTTTCTATTTGCACTTTTGAAGACTATAATCTACTTTTCTTTATGCAACTTTAAACCAGATAAGGTGCTCAAATGAATCTTAATTAATGACTTAGTTAGCACCAGTATTTGCATATCTTTTTAATCTTCTGTAGCTTCTTCTTCCACTTCTATAGAGGATTTAAATCTTGGTGCCTAAGGTCACCAAGCTGCTACTCTGAGTAGGGTTTTGCAGCTCTATGTAGACTATTCTTGAACAACCCCTTCTTCATTAAATGATGGTCTCAAACTTTCTTTTACGAGCGTAGGATTTGGTGGCTTGTTTTCCTCTTGTAATATTCTCCTTTCTTTGTAGATTTGGATAAGTATCTATCTCTAAAGCGGTGCCTTCTTGTTGTGAGATGTAATATTTAAATCTTCTAGATTTGATCAGATTATTTTATCTTCAAGTCTTATTGTCGAATTCTGACTTCAAGCAGGATCTTCCTCTCAAGATTCTAAATACCTTTAGATCTTTCACTGGATTCTTCTTATGGAATTTAGCATTCCTTACCAAATTATCCTTCTCTTGGGCTTGTTGTCGAATGGTGATAATTGTCCCAAATCTTTCACTGGTCATATCCTTCTTTATTCTTGATGAGCTCTCCAACTGATCTTACAATAATGGATTTTGCAAGTGGATGATCCAAAGGCGTGTCTGTTTTGCAAAAATTGTAGTAATAACTTTGCCTATTTCTATCTAGGGATGACCGTAGCTTTGATACCATTCATGGCTTTAACAACATTACATTATGAGACATAGAACAAAGCTGTAAAATATTTTATTAAATGAAAAAAAAAGTGATACATCATGAGATGAACCATGACCTCCTTCATATAGGAAGAAAGGTTCCTTGGTCAACACTCCAAGTAGTTGTACAAGGAGACACTTTGCACACATGCATAATGAAATTTGTACATATGTTACTTCTTCCTCAAGTAACTAGATAACTTCCCTCTAAAGCAATCTAATGTCCTTACTATGTACCGTAAGTACATTACATAATATCCCCCAAATGATGTAATATATTCTAACAACTAAGGGCACAAAACCATATGCCAAAATTCTTGCATAAAAATCGTATACATAAATTAGGTCCTAATACCATGTGCAACACTCATAGTTTTTGCTAAAACCATATGCACAAAACTAATGGTTTGAAAACTATGTTTCTCAAACCATGGTTTCAAACTTATTATTATTATTTAATATTTACTTGGATGATCCTACATCAGATATTCGAGGTATAAAAAATGTGAGCTTTTGCTCATTAAGCTATTATGACTGTGCTTGTTGGTTGTTTCTCTTAGAAAACTCTGCTTCAAAGAGACACTCATCTTCTTTAGGTTCTTTCCTTTCTATTTGACCAAATATTCCTTGTATTTCATGTTCCTAGTTTTTTCACAACTCTTTCTTGAAGTTACCAATATTCTTTGAACCATCAAATTTCTCCAGTCTTAGATGCTACAGGTTTAACTGTCTCCTCTCTCATCTCTGTTGGTTTGGTAATATTTGTTCTATTATCACATCTTCGATGATCAAGTTGTATATACTCATAGGCTCAATGTCCTTGTGCTCCACACTTGTAGCAAGTACCATTGAATCCTCTACCATATCCTCTATATCCATATCCTTTGCCTCTAGAAGGCTACAATATTTCTTGTTGTGAGCTACTTGCACCTTCCTCTTCATCCTTCTAGGGATTTTTTTCATATTTGTCTACTTGCTTTTTTTGGCCTCTTCCTTTACTCAAGCTTTGTTGTATTTTCCTAGCCAAATTTTCCTCTACCTTCAAGGTATATTAGTAGGTTTCCTCCACTATTCATATATTCAACAACTCGACCTCATCTTGTATTTTCAACTTCAGTCCATTGACACATCTTGAAACCTTTTCTATGGTTTCTTTTGAGTGACCATCCCTAATGTTCAATATATAAAACTCCTCAGTATATTCCTTCACACTCAACTTCTTTTATCGAAGATTTTATACTTCCTAAACAACATCATTGAATAATTAATTGGAAGGAATTTTATCTTTAACTTGCTTACCATTCAATCCTAAGATTTGATCTTTTATCTTTATTCACATTTTATTTATTTTTGTATTTGATCCCACCATAAAAATGTGTGACCCTTTAATTGTGTAACAATACATAGTCTAAAGAGTCAGTGGTAGGAATTTGATTTGTGTAGGACAATCAAATCGTAGTCGATGCATTGAGCTAAAGGATATTATTGTTGAAGACCATGGAGGTTGAAGTAATTGGCCTGGATCATATGAAGGATATGTATAAGAAGGACCTTAATTTTTCCAAGATATGGAAGGTGTGCTAAGACACCAAGGTGTGGAAATAATTCTTTATCCAAGAAGGATTCTTGTTCAAGAATTAGCAATTGTGTATACCACAAGGCTCCATGAGAGAGAATATCATAAGAGAGACATGTGGAAGGGGTCTTAGTGGACATTTTGGTAGAGACAAAACTATGTGGCAATTGAAGGAAAAATATTAATGGCCAAGTTTACAAAGGGGTGTAGAGAAATTTGTCTCAAGGTGTAGAAAATATCAGCTAGCAAAAGAGACTTGATGAGGCCAGGAATTGCCTCATCCATGAACACTCTTTGATACATTTTAACTATTTGACTTACCCTTTTTACTATGATTTTATGTTAATTATGGAAAAAATGCATTATATAATGATGTTTGCAAATTCTAAAATGACAAAGTGCATATACTCTGTTTTACTGTTTTTACTGCAATTTCACCTGTTTTTTAGTTAATTAATCAGTAGTATTATAGCAATTCAGACCTTGTTGAATATTTGATGCTTAGTAATATTGTGTTCCTTTGTTTAAACTAATTCAAATGAAAAAAGGTGCCAAGAATTTGTCCATTGTAGCTGACTGTGCAAGAAAACAGGCTGTAACTGTGACAGTTCTAGCCAGCTGTACATATACAGCAGGGCTTGGAATCAATCACTCCAGCACATGCCACCAATGCAGAAGGGTGTGCAAGATAAATGAAAAGTCAACACGTTACTCCCTATGCATTTGGAGCACAGATCAGCAATGAATGGTCACCTACCTATTGTTTCAAAGCAGTGCTGGAATAAGCGATGCAAGAATAGGGAATAGCACAGGAACAACCGAAAGTGGTCAAAAAGCGACAAATCAATGGAGGAAATTATTGGAAATTGACCAGGAGGTTGTCCCAACTCATATTAACGTGATTTTCTCAACAAATGCAGCTCAACAATGATGAATGGATAAAGTTTTGACAAAGCAAATTCTTGCATTCTAGGAAACAATTATGCAATCAGTTGTAAATCCCTACAAAGTAGTAACCAAGCATATCAACATTATATTATAAATAATAAAGTTCCTAAATGGTTGAGCATATAGATAGATAGACAATAGAATACCGAAATTAGCATAGAGTGAAGTTTCTTTGTAGCAGAACAGTAATTTGTAGGTTTTTTCCTGCATTACTGTAATGCAGTTTTAGATTGAATAAAAAGATGCAATCTTCAGATATCAATTGGTATTTTGAGGTTGATGATTAGCATCTAGATTTTCTTAGCATAACTTCTCACCTTCTTCTGGTTCTGGAAGCAAGGGCCACTTGTAGGGCCAAAGGAAGACAATTTCTGATAGAATTTATTGCTGATTTCTTGCTACAGCAGGTTAGCAGAATTCTGCTAGTTTTCCATTTCTTTAGTAGTTTTTAACACAGTTTTTAGCCTTTGACAACATTTTTTGCATTTCACAGCAATTTCCAGATATTTTGTCATTTTCCAGTTTTGCAGTAATTGTTGATTTGTTTTGCAGTAGTTAAAATTCTATTTTTAAATTCTCTAGTTAATTTACTTTCATGCAAAGAGCGTGTGTGTTTTCAATTCTGCAATTTACTTTTCTGTCACTCTCAATTTAGCAACATTTCATTTTCTATCATTTTTAGATTCTGCAATTTCATTTCCTGCAATTTTATTTTTGCAAAGGTAAATAGGAGTTAATTTCAATTCTTAGGATTTAGAGGTCACAACAAAACCCCCCAAATGCTAACTGATCCATCAATAAAAACCTATTCTTGGATAAACTAAACCTGTAACTGTGACACTTCCTATCGTATACAGCCTCTAGACACCACCCTGGACTGACATATAATTACTAAATGATGAATGATCAATGACCCTCATCATTTTTGGCGTCATTTTCGGGGAACAAACAATGTTGTTAGGAGAAGTGACATAGGTCAAGAATTGTGTTACCATTTTTTGAAATATTGTATTTCAGTTTATTTACTGAATAGGCAGGAATGCATAGGCCAAGAGACGAAAGAGGGAGGTTTATCAGAACTAGTTCTGAACCACCAAGACATTCTTCATGATCAGATGAAGAATTGCCAGAACAAGAAATACCTTCTTCACCAACTGAAGCTTTGGACATATTAGAACAAGAACTTTTGGCAGCACTTTCTGCTAAACATTCTCTTAAGACTGAACCATCCACATCAAACTCAAGAAAGAAAATAACTATGGCAGCAACAGCACCACCACCACCAAGTGGGTATGCTGATGATCCTCCTAGGACTTTTGAATATCCCATACGGTTGGATCCAGCTCTAGATGCTCCCATGAAAACTATTTCTCCATCCATATTGTCAATTTTTAAGGGAACTATTTCAGAAGATCCTGATCAATTTTTGTTTGAATTCAAAGTGTTATGTCAGAATTATGACTACATAAATGATAATCATAAATTGAAATTGTTTCCTTATACGCTTAAGGATGTTGCTCTCCGATGGTTTATGAGTAATCTTGAACCTAATTCAATCCATACTTGGGATGACATGGAGACTGCATTCTTACATAAATATCAGGATTATTGTCGAGTACGGAACAAAAAAGATGAGTTATTTCGAATCAAGCAAGAAGAAGATGAGAGTTTAGAGGATTATCTTGATCAATTTGCCTTTGTCCAAAAGAGATGTGGTCCTGTAGAACCCGATTTCTTAAAGACTATCTTCTTAAGAGGATTGCAGGATGAATCTAGGGAAGTGTTAGATTTAATGGGAAAAGGAGACATAGATCAACTTGACCTTGAAGATATTGTGGAGTTATGTAGAAATTATTCCCGCACTCACCAACGAAGAAAGAAACGAAATTCTGGCAATAATGACATAAAGGAGTTGATGGAGGAAATGGCTAATTTAAAAACTGATATCCTTGTTCAACTTAATTTTGCATTAGGTGAGAGAAACACAAAATCCAATTCTACACCACCTTTGGTAATTTATTGCCCAAGATGCAGGAATAAGCATGCTTTACAGGATTGCCCTTTAAACAAAACTTCCATTTGTGGAATTTGTTCCAAGGAACATTCAACAGATAGATGTCCTTTGTTGCCTCATCTAAAATCTATTTTGGGCACCCAAATAGAAGAACTTAATGCTATTGGTCAGAGAACTGGTGGTGGCTATACACAATATCCCAATGCTCCTCGGTTTCCAAATTGGGGACAATCTCCTTGGAATATGAATATGCCATGGGGACATGCAAAAGTCTCTGCACAACCATGGAACCAACCTTGGACAACTCCTCGAGATTGGTCACATCCTGGATGGATGAACCCACCTTGGAATGTAATTCATCCACAGTGGACACAACAAGGACAAAGATGGGGACAATAATATCCACCATATCAAGGACAACAAAGGTATCAAGTATAAGCTCAAAACTTGCTGCCAGCTCCTAATTGAAATTTTTAGGGAAGAACACAACATCAACAAACACAACCAGTGAAACAACCTCCACTCCCAGCTCAACCTGTGACTAACCCAAATAATACCAGACAAACAACCCCTGTTTATGAGGTTGAGTCTGAAGACTCTGCTGCAGTTCATGTACTTGACTGTAGTAACATCCAACTGCGTTCAGGAAAGGTTTTACCTAAACCTGTTCCACCCACCATTGAAGAAATAAGTGAGAAACAAGAACCTCCAAATTAGGAGACAATGCAACAAAAACAAAAAGAAGAAGTAACAGAAAAAATGCAGGAATCTTCTCTAGTAGCATTACCATACCTTGAAAGGTTTGATCATATTGATACTGCCCCTGAATCAGAATTAGTGACAGAACTTAAAAAGATGTCAATTTCTCTCCCTTTTTTTTAGGCAATAAGGGATGTGCCTTCAATCAAAAAGACTATTCAGGAGTTATGTATCAAGAAACTTGGTAAAAAGAAGGCCTTTCCTAAAATCGTTCAGGTAGAAGGAAAATTAGCTGATTTATTGCCCGGGAAACTAGTTCCTCCCAAATATAGTGACCTCGGTAGTCCAATAGTTACAATTACTATTGGATTAATGTAAATTCCTAATGTGCTAATTGATATTGGAGCTACAATTAATGTTATGACTAAGGACAAAATGCAAAAATTGCAGCTCAAGAATCTCAGTCCTACCACCACAGTTTTAGAAATGGCAGATAGGTCGGTTGCTAAACCTGAAGGTATCCTAGAAGATGTAGCCATTGAAGTCTCTTCTTTGGAATATCCTGTAGACTTCTTAGTGTTGCAGCCTAGAAATTCAGTCAATGGATACCCTATCATTCTAGGACGACCTTGGTTGGCTACTGCAGCTACTTTTATAGACTGCAGGTCAGGGGAAATGACCATTTCAAATGGTGTTGACATAAAGAAAAATTATTTGTATCCACCAGATCAACCTTCAACTAAATGTTTTGGACAAATTTGGTATCCTGAATCTGATGAAGAACAAGAAACCATTGCCACTTTGGCTACAGTTGTAGTAAAATAACATATTGAGGAAATCACTACATCTGAAAGAGAAATATTTGAGAATGAAACTGTCCTAATTGAAACATTACAATCGGAAGGACTAAATGATGATCAAATTCTTGTTCATCGATTGTTGTGGCAAGAGGAGGAACAAAATTTAGAACCTCTGTAATCCATGCCTAGTCAAGAAAGATCATTCATTCTACCACATGGATGGCATCATCATCTCCTTAACACCTTAAAATGTCCTCTGATTCCACCAGGTATCATTTTTGAGACAAATTCTAGAGTATTTCATACTCTATAGCCACATCATTGTCCATTAAATGCATTAATTAGTAACTATGAAGCAGCTAGTTCTATCTATCCAAGGATCAAACAAATTGAAATCCAGACAGGTAAATTTCTGAACATTAATAGCTGGCTAACTGAGGACCAAGAAACCAAATTGTTTGCAATCTTACAAAAACATGTTCAAGCTTTAGCATGGAACTATAAAGACATGACAGGCATTCATCCTAAGGTATGTACACATAGGATATACACAGAAAACGTAAAAATAGTAAGGCAACCTCAGAGACGTTTGAATCCTGCTCTAAAGGAAATTGTGAAAGAGGAAATTGAAAAACTCTTAGATGTTGGATTCATTTATCCAATTTTAGACAGTAAGTGGGTTTCACCACTGGTCATTGTTCCAAAGAAAAATGGTAAAATGAGAGTATGTGTGGATTATAGGGAGTTAAAGAAGGCCACACATAAGGATCATTTCCCATTACCATTCATAGACCAAGTATTGGATACCCTTGTTGGAAAGATTTTTTTTTGTTTTCTTAATGGTTTCAACGGGTATAACAAGATACAAGTTGTGCCAGAAGATCAAGAAAAGACTACCTTTACATGTCCTTGGGGAACCTTTGCTTACAGGGTTTTACCCTTTGGTTTATGTAATGCACCAGCAACATTTCAGAGAGTTGTTTTAGCATTTTTTTCTGATTTAACCAATGAAAGTGTTGAAATTTATATGGATGATTTCACGGTATTTGGAAATAGTTTTGAATATGCATTAGAACAGCTTGAAAAAATACTGATTCGCTGTGAAACATACCACCTCTCTCTGAATCCTAAGAAATGCTTCTTAATGATGGAGGAAGGAATTGTTCTTGGATATCATATCTCTTCTTATGGAATCAAGGTTGATCCTAAGAAGGTTGAAGTCATCAAAAACCTCCCTCCTCCACAAACTCAAACTGATGTACGCAGTTTCTTAGGGCACATTGGTTTTTATCGCAGATTCATTGCTAACTTCAGTACCATAGCAAATCCTATGTTTGCCTTACTCATGAAAGATTCTAAATTTGTTTGGTCTTCTGAATGTCAAAATTCTTTTGAAGACTTAAAGGAAAAGTTAACCACTCCACCTGTACTAAGAGGTCTTAATTGGGAGTGACCTTTTCATATTCAAACTGATGCTTCCAATACTGCTATTGGAGCTGTGTTAGGACAGATTAAAAATGGGAAACATTATGCTATTTATTATATCAGTAAAAACTTGACAGAGCTGAGAAAAACTACACTACCACTGAAAAAGAATTCTTGGCTGTAATCTATGCTATTAACAAATTTTGACACTATATCACAGGGTACCAAGTATTCATCTATACGAATCATACTGCAATCAAATATTTGATGAATAAACCATTGATTAGTGCAAGAATTATTCGTTGGTTGATTCTATTGCAGGAATTTGATGTTACCATAGTAAACAAACCTGGGAAATCTAATGTAGTTGCAGATTTCTTGTCAAGAATACCAAATGTCGATACAGGAGAAGTGGTGGAAGATACCTTTCTAGATGAAAAGTTGTTTGTTGTCTCTGTACAATCTCCATTGTTTGCAGACATAGCTAATTACTTAGCTACAGGGAAGATTCCTCTTCACTTTACCCCTAAACAAAAGAAACAGTTAATCAAGCAAAGTTATTATTTTCAATGGATAGAGGGATTACTGTTTAAATGCAGTCCTAATCATGTTTTACGTAGGTGTATCCACCAGGATGAGGCATATGATATCCTACGAGCATGCCATGATGAACCATCAGGAGGGCATTATTCTATCAAAAGCACTATTCGCAAAATCTTGGGAACCGAATACTATTGGCCATCTTTGCATAAAGATGTAAAGAGGTACATTAGACATTGTGATGCCTGCCAACGAATGGGAAAACCTACCTTTACTAATGAAATGCCATTACAACCTCAAATAGGAATAGAACCATTTGAAATATGGGGTTTAGATTTCGTAGGACCCATTAATCCTCCTTCCCAAGGCAAAGTGCACATCTTGGTATGTACTGATTATGTTACCAAATGGGTAGAAGCCCATGCCTTTAAGCATGTTAGAGAAGAAAAAGTTGCTGATTTTTTGTATTCACAGATTTTTTTTGCGTTTTGGAACCCCACAATCCATCACCACAGATCACAGGCCCCAATTTACTTCCAAAGTTATTGAAGCCTTCACTCACCTCTATCAAGTCAAACACAAAAAATCTTCACCTTATCATCCATAAGCCAATGGCCAAGTTGAAGTGACCAATAGGGAATTAGAACGAATTCTGACCAAAACCGTATCAGTCCATAAAAGAAATTGGTTGGACAAGTTACCAGAAGCTATTTGGGCTTATAATACCACTTGGAAATCTACCACTAGATTTACACCTTATGAATTGATTTATGGAAAAAAATTGCTTTTGCCTATTGAGTTTGAATTACTAACTCTTCGAACTATTTTGGAAGTAGGTATTGATCTGTCACAGGCACAAGAAGATCATATTCTATAACTTGATGCATTGGATGAACTACGCATGGATGCACTACATCAGACAAAGATAATCCAAGCACAGCGAAAGATGTGGCATGATAGTCACATAAAGAAACAAAAATTTTAGCAAGGTGACTGGGCCTTGTTGTTTGATTCACAATACAAGGATTTCCTTGGAAAGTTGCAGACCAGATGGCTTGGAACATACCAGATCAAGGAAGTGTTTGACAATGGAGTTGTTCGTCTTACACCTATTGATGACTCACAACGCAAGTTGGTGGTGAATGGACATCGTCTTCGTATGTAGCACAAACCATACAATAGGGAATAATTTCTCAAGCAAGTGGAAAATTTGAATGTACACATTTGGGAAGAAAACACTTCTTCCATACCGAATTCAGCAGATTGACACAAGGTTAAAAAAAATAAAAATTCAGGAAGTGAAAACCTCTTTGAGGCACTCTTGAGTTGGGTTTACATGAAAACCGGTGTTCCGACATGTTTACCTAGTTGGTTTCACTATCATTGTTCGGTCTTGTCTCATGACCGTTGTTTCATCTGTTTTCATATTGCACCTACCTTAGTTCAAAGATTGATTAGCTGGAAATCTCAGCAGGAGCACCCCGAAATATAGATAAAATGGTTATAACAGGTATGTGTCTTTTTCATTCTCTGAATAATGTAAATCATTAGTATATAGTGTATATATCCTTGATTAGTATAAAAGCATATAAAAAGGGGGAATAAAAAATAGAAAGTCCATGCCTCTGCCTAGTTCTGCTCTAAAATGAAAAAAGTGCACTGGAATCAAAAAGGAAAGCGCAGAAATAAACTGTTTATATCCCAGAGTGCAGGAATGATTTATCAAGCACAGGAATAAGTTGTTTATGTTTTAGGCATAGGAACGAGCTGTGTATAAATGCTAAAATGATTTATTAAGCGCAGGAATAAATCACTAAGCGCAGGAATGAAATTATGTGTAAAAACTTTTTACGACACGTGGCCTGCGATGAGTTAATTGGTTTAGAAGGAAAAGGACAGGTCTCCGACTCAAGGTTGCATGTGATAGCTGGCATCCATAACAAAAATGAGCGAAATTAAGGGTGGTAACTTCACGTGCGCTGCCACGTCACCTGCCCTGATTACTCTGCAAGTTTTGAAGCAGTTCCTGTGCTGCTATAATTATTCCTGCTACGATGATTAAAACCCTAAATCAGATGCACGCTCGTATTGTCCACCAATTTACAGATACTACAGAACAGAAGGCAAGAAACTACACCATGGGGGGAAAGAAAATCAAAGCCAAACCTGAAATATTAGCTACCTGGAAAGTGATCCTGCATCTCTGCAAATATTCACTTATGGAGGATTTTTGTCGTTCCTGCAAAAATTTGATGGCTATTCCAAGGGCTTGGCGACAGAATTTGCACACACCTTCCACAACAATCGAGTGCACATTAACGGGATGACCATCCAGGTAACTCTTGAAATACTCAACCAAATCACTGAATTACCCCTTCAGGGTTTGCAGATTGTAAAAATTGGGAGAAATATTTTAGTTTACCTAGTTAATCAGTTTAAGGAAGAAGGGGATGGACAAATTGAATTCTTGATGCATAGAAATGTTTGTAAGGGGGTAAAAAGACCTAGTTTACCATTCCCTTGGAACAAAGTTGCAATGTGGGTTATGAGATACATCACTTGTGACGACCAATTTCCTGTTGTATCTAGCCCACACCTTCGTATTCTCAACCATCTGTGCCATGGAGTAGTCAAACCAGAATGTAGGGTCAATATGCCCTTATATATTTATCAAGAGTTAAAGGCTATGGCCCTAAAATACCAAGCAGGTAAGGGAAGCCCTAAGCACCATGGGCTCATCAAACTTATTTTCCAGTATCACTTTAGGGGCAACCCTAGGAATTTTGACCGCTTCTTCACTCCTTGGATAGAAACAAATGACTCTAACCTTGCATCAGAAGAAGAAGAAGCAGAGGAAGAATCTGAAGAAAACCCTAATCTAGAGCCCTCTGAAATTAGAATTTCTCCTTCTCCAGACGGTCCCCCATCTTCACGAACTAGGAAACAACAAGCATCCACATCTGGTTCCCAGTTAAAAAGAAAAAGGGTAACATTTGTAGATACTGTACAACCCAACGGAGAAATTGGGAGTTCAAGTGAACATGCACCTACTCCAAAATCAACAGAAGAACCTGTATCTACTCCTGAATCAATAGCAACATCTGCAGTTGCTCCAGAACATCTAGAAACTGCACCTGCTAAGAAGTATCCAGGGTCTACAGGGTTAAGAAGGTCTGCTAGACTTCAAAAAACTAAAACCCTAATAGAAAAACTAACAAATATCATAGACCCAATCTGGTTATCAAGTGAAGGAGAAGTTAGAACAGAAGATGCATAGGAACAAAACGTTGAAATAGAAATGACAGACACAGGGATACAGACAATGGAACTGGATACAACTATGGAAGAAACTCCAATAAGCCCTGTACGTCCATTAGTTGATTATACTGACTCTGATCCTGAGGAGCAGCTGAATTTTGATTCTGAACCAGCTAAGGATGATGTGCATGTTTTAGTGCATGCTGAATCTGAGAAATATTTTGAGTCTGATTTTGAAGAGGAAATTGATATCCACACTTAGTTGCATGCTGCAAAGAGTATTATTAAAACCCAGACCCATTGGATTGAGCAGGCTGAAGAGACCATAAAACACAAGGATCAACAAATGTCTCTACTTCAACAGAAAATTCAAGATTTGCAGAACCAATTGTCTCAACTGGAATATCAATCTACAGAGTTACCAGAAGCATCACCTGATGAATGGGCACAGATCCTCTTGGATTTAGCAGAACAATTTGAAGCTAACATAGCACCTGCACAAAGATCACCTATCAGCGAGGAAGCAGGAATAGCAATATCTGATGATGTGATTCAACATGAGAGTCCATCAAGAATTCTCCTGACAAATGATACTACACTTCAGCAGGAGACACAGACACCTTCTATGGAGGAACAAGAGGTTGCAGCACAAGATCAGGTATCCACACTCTCTCCTCTTGTTTCTATTACAACAGAACAAGGAACACAAACATATTTTCCAGTTGTAATACCAACTGTGGAAGTTGGTGTACAAGTAAATATAGTGGCACAAATGCAACCCATTGTAAGACCCCCAGACATAGTGCCTTTAACTAGGTACAATGAATACCTAGCATATTGGATGACTCAGTGTCATCAGTTAGAGGGAAAGGTTGCCACTTTAAACTCTGAAACAGCCAAATTAGCAGAGAAGGAAACAAAGCTTAATAAGTTAAAAGCACAGGTGCAAGATGTATGCCAGATTGCAAAATATGCAATACAGTGCAGAAGACCACCTAGGTTTTATAGCCTCCTACTCAAGGAGAAATACCTTCACTGGCAAATCATGAGACTTGCTTCTAAGCTGCCTCATCAGTTGAACACTCCTGAAGAATTCATAGAGGCATTTATGCAGAGTCCAACAGAGCAACAAAACTTGTTATGTGAGTTATTTTTGCATAATTTATTTTTGCCAACATAAAGTATGTTTCTGCTTTATATTTATATAGGTGACTAACAGCTTAGAGCCTTCATATCCACTCTGCAAAATTAGATCTATTGGGACACAGAAAAGAAGTTAACTAAGGATTTGGAATCATAAGTTGTTTTACTTATCAGACCTGCTCTCATGAATCATAGGGATTGTACAAATGTTCATTATACCTTCATGCGGGATATCAAAATGAAACAACTCTATCTAGGGAACCTTCAGAAATGTATAACCTAGTTTCAAAAATTTTATGCAGATTTCTTTGATGATGCTGTGGCAGCCTGTAAAAACAGATGGGGTGAGTTATCTATCTCTCTACAAAAAAGAGAGCCAATTTCTCCCACTAATTTGTTGTGGTCGAGGAGAAGGGCAAAAGGCATTATCCAAATTATCTCAGAAATCAAAGAGCTTTGGATAGGTCTGAGATATAGGATGCCCATAATTATCACTCATGTCCCCTACTTCTTTGATACTAACCCACGACCTGATATGCACTTCCAACAGTGGTTTCAGTCCATTAAAGCAGTCAGTGGATTCTATAAAATTGGTGGCGCATTACTCAAATTTCATGAAAGATTTCTAGACCTGGATCTGTGTGCCGTTGTCGTTGTACAAAATGCATGAGGGCATGCATTACCATAAGTTGGGGGGGAATGATGAGGCCAGGAATTGCCTCATCCATGAACACTCTTTGATACATTTTAACTATTTGACTTACCCCTTTTACTATGATTTTATGTTAATTATGGGAAAAATGCATTATATAATGATGTTTGTAAATTCTGAAATGACAAAGTGCATATACTTTGTTTTACTATTTTTACTGCAATTTCACCTGTTTTTCAGTTAATTAATCAGTAGTATTATAGCAATTTAGACCTTGTTGAATATCTGATGCTTAGTAATATTGTGTTCCTTTGTTTAAACTAATTCAAATGGAAAAAGGTGCCAAGAATTTGTCCACTATAGCTGACTATGCAGGAAAACAGGCTGTAACTGTGACAGTTCCAACCAGCTGTACATATACAATAGGGCTTGGAATCAGTCACTCCAAAACATGCCACCAATGCAGAAGGGTGTGCAATATAAAGAAAAATTCAACACGTTACTCCCTACGCGTTTGGAGCACATATCAGCAATGAATGGTCACCTGCCTGTTTTTTTGGAGCAGTGCAAGAATAAGCGATGCAGGAATAGAGAATAGCGCAGGAACAACCGAAAGTGGTCAAAAAGTGATAAATCAGTGGAGGAAATTATTGGAAATTGACCAAGAGGTTGTCCCAACTCATCTTAATGTGATTTTCTCAACAAATGTAGCCCAACAATGATGAATGGATAAAGTTTTGACAAAGCAAATTTTTGCATTCTAGAAAACAGTTATGCAATCAGTTGTAAATCTCTACAAAGCAGTAACCAAGCATATCAACATTATATTATAAATAATAAAGCTCCTAGATGGTTGAGCATATAGATAGATAGGCAATAGAATACCGAAATTAGCATAGAGTGAAGTTTCTTTTTAGCAGAACAGTAATTTGTAGGTTTTTCTTGCATTACTATAATGCAATTTTAGATTGAATAAAAAGATGCAATCTTCAGATATCAATTGACATTTTGAGGTTGATGATTAGCATCTATATTTTCTTAGCATAACTTCTCACCTTCTTTTGGTTCTGGAAGCAAGGGCCACTTGCAGGGCCAGAGAAAGGCAATTTCTAATAGAATTTCTTGCTGCAGCAGGTTAGCAAAATTATGCCAGTTTTCCATTTCTTTAGTAGTTTTCAACACGGTTTTCAACCTTTGACAACATTTTCTGCATTTCACAGCAATTTCCAGATATTTTTTCATTTTGCAGTTTTGCAGTAATTGTTGATTTGTTTTGCAGTAGTTAAAATTCTATTTTTAAATTCTCCATTTAATTTACTTTCATGCAAAGAGTGTGTGTGTTTTCAATTCTGCAATTTACTTTTCTGTCACTCTCAATTTAGCAACATTTCATTTTCTGTCATTTTTAGATTTTGTAATTTCATTTCCTGCAATTTTATTTTTGCAAAGGTAAATAAGAGTTAATTTCAATTCTTAGGAGATAGAGGTCACAACAAAACCCCCCAAATGCTAACTGATCCATCAATAAAAACCTGTTCTTGGATAAACTGAACCTGCAACTATGAAACTTCCTATCGTATACAGCCTCTGGACACCGCCCTGGACTGACATATAATTACTAAATGATGAATGATCAATAACCCTCATCAGGACTAGCCAAAATACAAGATTGTATAGACCATTTCTAGTTCCTAATGGCTCGTGGGAGGACATAAGCATGGATTTTGTATTAGGATTTCCAAGAACACAGATTAAATAATAGCATTTTTGTGGTGGTGGATAGATTGTAAAAATGACCCATTTCATACCCTATAAGAGGACTAATGATGCCTCAAACATCGCTAAAATTTTATTATAATAAGTGGTAATATTACATGGTTTTTCAAAGACTATAACATCATATAAGGACACCAAGTTCATAGGTCATTTTTGGAGGATGTTGTGTAAAAGGTTGGATACTAGATTGGATTTTAGTTATGTCCATCATCCCCAAAGAGATGGATAGACTGAGGTGGTTAACAGAAGTCTAGGTAATCTGCTACGAAGCTTATTTGGAGATCGACCAACTCAATGGGATACAATCCTTGCCTGAGATGTATACCTACAATAGTTTTGTTAATAGTTCAACATGTTTCCCCATTTAATGTAGTATATGGAAGGTCCCTAAGAGTCATCATAAACTTGGTGAAGATAATTGTAGACAGGAAGAATGTAGATGCAGAGGACCAATAAACATGAAATAATTACATGAAAAAATTAGGAAGCATATCCAAAAGAGCAATCTAAAGTATAAGGAAAGGATTGATAAGAAAAGGAGAGTGGAGTCATTCTCAGTTGGTGAGTTAGTGATGGTTTTCTTATGGAAAGAAATATTCCCTATAGGTACCTATAATAAGTTGAAATATAAAAAAATTAGACCCTACAAAATGTTACAAAAAATATTTGATAATGCTTATGAGGCTGATCTTCCACCAAGTATTGATATTTCCTCAATTTTCATTGTTGTTAATATGTATCCTTATGCAAGTGATAATAATGTTGTTGCATATGGTGCTAATTCTACAAATGTTACGGATTGAATCAAATAGATTCCATAATGAATACAAGGGGAGATTGAACAAGTATTACAAGAAAGAGTTGTGAAAAAAGTAGGAACATGGAACACAAGGAATATTTGGTCAGATTGAAAGGAAATGGAATTGAAGGAAATAAGTGGTTGCCCGAAATAGATTTTTCTAAGAGAAACAACCAACAGACACGGTCATAATAGTTCTATGAGTAGGAGCTCGCATTTTTTGTATTCAAAACATCTGATGCAAGGGTGTCCAACTAAATAAATAATAAGAAGAAGAAGTTTGAAACTATGGTTTGAGGAAAATAGTTTTCAAATCATTAGTTTTGTGCACATAGATTTTGCAAAAACCATGAGTATTATACATGGTATTAGGACCTAGTTTATGTACATGGTTTTTATATGTGGATTTCGGCACATGATTTTGTGTCTTTAGTTTGTGTATCTTGGTTGGCTATAAATATGTGCAAAGGGAGAGAAGAGAGATAGGTGAAGAGGAAGTGAAGAAAGGAAAAGAAATAAGATTGGTACTTTAAGGAGTGCTTGCAGGTGGGAAGAACAACGTTGCGAAGGTTTTAAAAAATATGGAGTTGAAGCCATATTTGTGGTGCTCTATGAAGAGAAGTTGAGAAGTATATGGTAATTGTGGCCACTTTGTTATTGTAAATTGGTTTTGTTGTACTATCAATAAAAATAATATTTTGTTTTTTTTTACTTTGTTATTTTGTTGTGTACTTTGATCTGGTTTGTTTGTATATTAAATTCCTGCAACTGACTCTTTAGACTGCATCAAAATCAGAGAAAGATGATCCCCATTATACCAAAAAAAGTGATTTTGTTATACTTAAAAAATAAAATAAAATAAATTTATTTGTTCTTGTTGGACAACATAGTGGTTAGGGCTTAGGGCTTTCTTTTAGAAGATCCAGGTTCAAAACCATGACATGGTGTATGTGTATTTGTGCAAATGGAGCTTGTGACAAAAACAAATAAATAAATTTATTTGTTAAACTAATTTGTGCATTGGGAGGTTGTTATAGTCCTATAGGACAATTTCAAATATTGTGTGTTTAGATGTATGGAATGGAACATTATTTCTTGAAATAGAAAATATATAATTTTTAATGAAGAGCTTTATCTTATTATTATTAAAATGATTTTAATTGGAGTCGGTTTCATCTATGTAATAATTATTATTATTTTGTGCTAGGAACTTTATAAATCTTAGTCCGTTGTGTAAACGTGAAGGTAACCAGACCAACTGTCTAAGGAATTAAACCGAGATAACCTGCCAACAAGCACTTGGCCAATACCAACCAACCTATGTCTTTCAAGTATAATAATTAATAATATATTTTTTGTTGTGGAAAACACCCCAAATGGGATGCCACTTTTGGGTAAGTCCCAAGGAGGCAGAGGTATCTATTCCGCCAAAAACGCCCAGGGATTGCACCTAGCCTGCCCTCTTCAGCACACTCAACGAGCATGCCTAAAAAAACAAAAAAAATAACAAACAAATACAAAAACACAAACAAACATAAAAATCATAACATCAAAAAACAAATACAGACAAACAAACAAAAAATAAAATAAAAACCACAAAACAAACAAAAGCAACATAAAAGCATAAAAACAACAGAACACAAATAAATAAATGTAAATAAAATAAAATAAAATAAAAAATAACAACAAAACACATAAGAAAACCATAAAAACAACAAAACAACACACACACTTAAAAAAACCAAAAACACGAAAAAAACAAAAACAAGAAAAACAAAGAAACACAAAATAAACAAAAACAAGAAAAACAACAGAAACACACAAAAAACAAAAACAAAAAAAACAAAAAAAATAACACAAAAACAAAATAGTACAGAAAACATACACAACTCTCGAAAAACAAAAAAAAATAAAACACAACTACGACCTTTCTAGACCAAAAGACTTTTAAGGCAAGAGTCAACAAATGAAACATAAGAAAGATATGTCTAAGCTAGGGATCTAAAAAATTATGACCGAACCAAAGAGAAGCAAAAACAAATAAAAAAGGAACTAGGTACCTCTAGTATTGGAGCCATCCAAAGAAAGGATAAAAAGTAGAGCTTCCCTGATTTGTGAAGCCCACCATTTGGGAGGGTGGCTATAGCAAGTAAGATCACCTTTGTCCAAAGTCCAGTTAGTTAAAGCATCAACACTTTTGTTATGTTCTTTGACCATATGATTGTAATCCACTTTCAAAAAGCCCATCTAGATTAATTGAATCTTCTCAACAATTCTTTTTATTCTCCAATCAACCTTATGATTCTTAGAAGGAGTCTTCAGAAGATTAATCATGAGTTGGGAGTTAGATTCAACCAACACATTTTCCCATCCAACCTTAGCAACATCTTGAAGGCCTCTGAGGATACCATACCCCTTGGCAAGGTTATTAGAAAGGATATCCAAAGTATAAGCAAAAATGAAAACCAGGGAGCCATTTGAAAGTCTACCAATTACTCTTGAACTAGCTTTTCCAGGGTTCCACCTGGAGGCTCCATCGATATAGAATTTTCCATAATCCTTAGGAGGAGGTTGCCAATTCCTTGTTCTTTCCATATTGCAATTACATTCTATTTAAGTTGGTTGCTCTTATAATAGTTAATATTCAATATTTGCATCACTTGATCCCATCTTAGGTGGGATTTTTGGGGGTGATTAAGGAGTTGTTGAACTGATTCAACAAAGCTGGAAATGGTCTTTTGCCAAATATAGTGAATATCCTTTCTTTCTTGATTGAAATTTCAATTGTTCCTTTCATTCCAGATATTCCAAGGTAGAATGGTAGAACCCATCCAAACTAACTGCCTAATGAAATGATCAACACATCCTGTTTAGGCTAATCCATCCAAAGTTGTTCAAAAGAAGAAAAATTGGACCACTGTAAGCCAATTAAGATGGCTATTTTTCTCCATAGCTCAGAGACTAAGGTACACTCAATATTAATATGACTAAGAGTTTTCGCATTCTCTCCACACATTTCGCATCTAAAAGGGCCATGAAAACCATGTTTCATAAGTTGCTCACCAGTTAGCACCCTAAAATGCAATAAAAGATAAATAAAGAACCTCACCTTAGGCCAAAGCTTTTGAGCCCACAACTGAGAAATATGTCATAAAATTGGTTGGGATTATTATGGCAAGGTCAAATAACCTTGAGCAACTGAATACTCACCCTTAGTAGTGTTGTTCCATCCAAAATAATCTTTATCATGGGACCAAGAGAGATATCTCATATGCAGGATGCGTTGGATGTCTTGTATTTGAATTTCTAGAATTTGAATAAGCCAGTCCTCAATAAGGATCCAATATCTACCAACCTCTAAATTACCAGTATGGTATCAATTGTAATTAGCCACCTTTATCCAATTAGCTCAGTGAAGCTCCTCCATCGAAGGCCTCCAATCAAGAAACCGAGTTATCAAATGCTGGTGACCATCCCAAGAATTCACCCAAAAAATTATCTGTTGACCATTATGAATGATCCAAAATGACTTTTTCTTAATCAAATCCTCATCAGTCTTAAGAACCGCTAAAATGGGAGAACCTTTGATAGGCAATTGATAGTGAACAAGATCTTCAGGACTTTTGTTCTCAGCATATTTAGCACGAAGATTATTGTCCCAAAGGGCATTGGGGTTATGTAAATTCCTCCAATAGAATTTAACAGCTAAAGCTTTGTTGTTATTAATAGCATATCGAATCCTAATGCCACTTCATTCTTAGAAAGACAAAGTATCCCATTTCACCAAGGCCCATTTTATTTTCTCCTTAATACCACTCCAGAGGAACCGATGATTAATTTGATCCAATTCTCAAAGAATAGCCTTTGGGATATTCAACATGGTAGAAACATAAATAGGTATAGCTTGAAGGACAAATTTTACCAAGGTAATTTTGCCCATAAAAGAAAACCACCTATTGGTCCACTTTCCAATTTTTTTCTTAACTTTGTTCAACAACCAATACCAATCTTTATTTTTTTGTATTTGAGTATTAATAGGGATGCCTAAATAAGTGATCGGAAGGGAGGTTGTCTTATATCTTAATTTATCCAATACCATGGATTCCTTTATGGTAGATCAGTGAAATAAAATGACTTTAGACTTCTCTTTATTGATCAATTGCTCGACAACATTAGAAAAATAGCTAATGATTTGCTTAATTTTAGAAGCTTCCTTAACCGTAGCTTTACCTAACAGAGTAGAGTCATCAAAAAATTGAAGATGAGAGATAGGCCTAGCTCCATGAGCAATGGTAACTCCCTCAAGGGTTTTCTTGTCTCTATTTTTGGTTATAGTCCTAGCTTCAGTAAGAATGAGAGATAGGCCTAGCTTCAGTAAGAATGATGAATAAATAAGGGGAGAGGGGGTCACCTTGCCTAATACCTCTAGAACCTGGGAACATTTGTGAAGGTCTGCCATTGATAAGAACTGAGTAGGATACTAAAGAGATACAACCCATAATCCATTCCATCCAATCTTGAGAGAAACCAAATTGCCTCAAAACTTTGATAAGGAAGTTCCAATCCACTCTGTCATAAGCTTTGGATAAGTCTAAACGAATGAACATATAAAGAGATTTTTGCATTTCCATGGAATGGATGGCTTACTAAGCAAGAACTAACTCATCCACTATTTGACGCCCTTTCACATAATCTCCTTTTTCAGGGGAAATAATCTTATGCAAAAGAGACTTCAACCTTTTTTCCATGATCTTAGAAATGATTTTGAGAAGAACATTAAATAAAACAATAGGTATAAAAGCTGAGATATGAGGAAAATAGTTAAATAAGTTTTATTAATAACCTTCACAATTTATTTGGCTTTCCTGACTTCTTCCACCACCTCTAATAAATCAACATGAAGGATATCCCATAACTCTTGGTAGAACTCAATGGGAAAACCACTTGTTGAAGCTCATTAATAGTAACAAGAGCAGTCAAAATATTGTTCTCCTCATAAGTGATAAGAGAAGGGATCGCTTGAAGAACATATTATTGAGAAGTCGAGTTAAGAGGAGTAGAAACAAAAATATTGAAAAAGTAATTCACAACAATAGAGTTCATGCCATCCCAAGTGTAGACAACATCTCCAAAATCTAAATTTAGGGATGAAATAAAGTTGTAAGATCTACGAGCTAGAAGAGATTTGTGGAAGAAATTTGTATTTTGATCTCGTTTGAGCCATTATATTCTAGATTTTTTTCTTCCATAAGAGTTCTCTTTTTTTCCATTCCTATAACTAAGTTGTGAGTCTAATTTCATTTGTACTTCTGGTCTCTATGAGGCCATCTAAATGGATTTTCTTATTTTAATTTTCAATTTGAGCAATAACTTCATGTTTTTTTTGTCGAACATCCCCAAAATCCTTCCACTTCCAAGTCTTGATGATTTAATATATTGCAAACTTTTGGAAAATAGAACATCTTAGTCCCATATATTGGTTTACCTTCCTTCCACCATTGTTGCGCTTGAGGTATGAAGGAACTGTCTCTAAGCCAAATTAACTAAAATAAAAAAGGACAAAAACTCACATTGGTTTTCTAAATTTCCACCATGACTGTCCAGTGATCTGAACTAGCATTGTTAAGAGTCTTCACTTTAGGAATGTGACCATGGATTAAGAAATGGTTAGAGAGAAGGAACCTATCCAATCTCTCCATGATACAAGCTAAGCCTTACATTCTATTATACCAAGTCATAAGGCCATTATCTAGTTGGATGTCCATAAGATGAAGGTTTGCAATATATTCATTCATGAGGTCAGTGCTCCTGTCCAAATTTCTATTTCCTCCATTTTCTCATCTAGAGAGAGGATAGTATTGAAATATCCTCCTATAAAGATCTAATATTTAGGAAAATGAGAGATAATATAAGTTATGTCCTTCCACTATCTTCTCTTTTCCTCCAAAGAAGTCAAAGCATAAACAGTAATGCAAAGCATAATTTGGTTGGAATTTCTAATTTGAATAGCTATAGCTAAAAGACCTCGGATGCCAACCATATGGTGAATAACTACCTCTTTTGGGTCCCAAATGTAAGCAATGCCACCAGAAGTCCCCTAGGAACTGAGGGAAATAACTTTTCCAGCTGACCATATTTTACTATCAATTGAATCCATTTCCTCTATTAACATCTTCATTTCTTGAAGAAAAAGAAGATGAGGATGGTTTATCTCAATCATTCTTCTAATTTCATTTTGTTTTGAAAGACTCCCTTTGAGTCCTCTAATATTCCAAGTGATTATCTTCATTAATACCAAGGCTAAAATAGTTGGTAAGGGAATTAATATGACCTTCCTCTACAAGATTTTCACCTTCTTTTACCATATGATATTGATTGGTCTTGCGACCTACCTTTTGATTAGAATTCATCTTGAGTTTTCTTTTCCCTATTTCTTGACTTACTCCAATTGAATCTGGGATGTCTTCTAATCTTGAAGAATACATGTACACAACCAAAGTGATCTTGTAAGGTTTAACAGAGTCTATCTTAGGACCTGTATTATTTGAAGTCTCTGCATTTAAAAGATTATTTTTCATGTGTATATTTTCTCCCTTTTTTTATTGAAAACTTTTGATTTATTGGTTTATATTTGAGTTATTTCTTTCATTTCTAAATTGTGTTTCTAAGATTTTTGTTTCCATTATTTCCTCTTCCTCACCTAGGGCATCATTTGTGGAAAGAATTTCAAACATATTAGTTGATAACTTTGATTGATCCTTCATAACTGATTTTTTCTAAGTGTTCTTCTTCTTAGGCATTTGGAAACCTATTGAATTTGTATCCTCTTTCTTTTGATCTGGAATTTTATTTGGGCAAACACTAGCCAAATGACCATATTCATGGCAAATTCTACAATGAAAAAGAATGTTCTCATAGTCCACTACTTGCTCCCAAGTGTCCTCCCCAAATTATAATGTGATCTTTTTAGGTAGGGGTTTGTCAAAATCAACTAAAACACAAATCCGAGCATAAATAATATGTTCATTTTTCTTAGTACAATCAACAATCATCATAAAATTTCCCAAAGAGTTTCCAATTGAAGAAAAACAACCAAATTCTAGAATTCAATTGGGAGGCCAAAGAGTCTAACCCACACGGGACCTGTAGAAGGCATCTCTTCTTCGAATTTAAATTTAGTATGCTAGGGCTTCATAAAAATTCTTGACCTTCCAAAGAACCAGGGACTCCCTTGAAATGTTTTCTCTCTATCTTCATTATTAGCAAATAAAACAAGAAAATAATCTTTTGGATAAATAGAGATTTCTAACTCACCTTTATTTTTCTAGATTTTTGTAGCCCAAACTTTGAAATCATATAGGTTCAGACGAAAATCCAAGAAACAAAAAATTAGACCTTTTTTTCTATATCTTCAATGCTAGTCTGAATGTCGCCCATATCAAGCTTAACAATAGGAGTTCCATAAGCTTCTCTAAGACATCTTGACTCAGTTTTCCTTGGATCAATCTTAGGCATTCTTAGAGGTTTACAGGAAGCCCTAAGATTAATTTTAGCATTAGGCTGAGGCTATCCACCATGAAGGACATCCCTAAAATTCATTTTGGGAATCGAGTCTTGGAAATCCTTGCCCTTGAAAGGGGTTTCCATTGTGTATTTATTTTGGGGGTGCACCTTAGCACCAGATTCACTTGAGATCTAAAATATTTTTTGATTAGCTGCTTGAAACTTGTTTCGTGATCTATTTAATCCATGTCGTAGACATCGAGGAAAGGTATGCTTTTCACTTTTGTTTTGTGTAACAAATTGGAAGTCATTGTCAATCAAGTTCACTGCATGATTTGTTGAAAGATAAATTTCTAACCCATCTTGGGTCCCCTACAACATATCCTACTAAAATATTGAGCAAAAACCACAAACATGTTGGCCACTAGAAGTCAAAGACCCCGAAAAATAACCTCTGGAGCTGCTTGCACTCAACCCAGATGAAACCCTTGCATAGTCGCTAGCCAAAAATCTTGTTCACACATAGGGATGCACTAGTATCTATGTTGGTCCAAATGATCTGAATATTGGTGAAGATGTTCTAGGGTATGTTAGGCATCTACCCTCAAATTTTCAGCTCAATCCGAGTTTGGACGAGTGAAATATGGCCAAACAAGTTCTATAGTTTGAACAATCCTGCGAAAAACGTCCCTCCGATTTTGATTCTAATTCGTATGGAAGTTTTTCATGTTCCACCTAATTAATAATATAATCATTATATAAATTTGACAAATTTTCTTTGAGTTTATGTAAATTTGAAAATTAAAAATATATGTTTAAGAGATTCAAAGACAATTTTATTTTAAAATTCAACATAGACAATTTGATTGGTTGCAATTTTTTATATTCAAAAATTTAGATTTTTTTAAAACTTATTATATTTATTAACACATTATATAAAATTGAATAAGTTTTATGTATATTATATTTATTTTATTCAAAACTTTGACAATTGCAAATATAAGTTTGAGACATAAAGAGGTATTAAGTGGAACTAAATTCCAATCATGGAATAATTGTCTTGAGAGATTTAAAGACAATTTTCTCTTAAAAATTAATAAATCTTAATCAATTTGATTGGTTGAGCTTCTTTATATTTCAAAGTTAGATTTTATTTTTATTTTGTTACACAGGAGAGTTGGTCACAAGCAAAACTTTTAGGTTAGAAAGAAACCTCGAGAGCCTCTCTTAAGTGGCCAAAAATGTCGTCCCATCTGGGTATACCACTATATAGAAGGAAACCACAAGAGATTTTATTTCCTTAAAATGTTATTGTATTTATTAACACATTCTGTAAAGTTGAAAAAGTTTTATTTATATTAACAAATGTTTGACTCTCAAATATATGTTTGAGATATTTACAATTTTATTTCAAAAATCAACATATTTAGACAATTTGATTGGTTGCACTTTATATGTTTAAGAGATATAAAGACAAGACAATTTTATTTTAAAATTCAACATATTTAGACAATTTGATTGTTTGCACTTTATATGTATAAGAGATATAAAGACAAGACAATTTTATTTTAAAAGTCAACATTTCTGAACAACTTGATTGATTGCACTTTTTATATTCCACAGTTAGATTTTATTTTCTTAAAAATTTATTATATTCCATTAGATTTTGATGAGCTCTGCTAGGGTTTGGAGGATAGGAATGCTAGGGTTTTGAGTATCAATATGGTCCTTAACCTTGGTGGACCAATGCACATTGGCATCGCAGAAGCGAATGCATATGATAATAGCTCCTCTCAACCGACCATGCAGGTTTGTATTGAGAATGGTTTACAAGGTAACCTTCGTTCTCCTGATGTAATTCTTCCATTGTCTGAATTTGATTCTGCATGTCATTGTTTAGAATCATTTACCCTTGTTGGGTATTTTGTTGGATGCATCCCTAATGAGTCTTCCCTTAGGGCCTGGGTTAACACAACTTGGACTCCTCATGGAGTCCAACTAACGATGGTTCAAAACCTTACAAAGGGTTTTTTTGTGTTTCCCTTTGTGAAAACATCCCACGCTAAGGTAATTTATGAGCATGACCCTTGGTACATGAGAAGATCTTTGCTTGTTCTTTCTCCTTGGACTCATGACTCTTCTATTTTTGAGGTAATATCTACTAAAGTCCATGTGTGGGTGGAATTCCCAGGACTCCCTCTACTTATGTGGCCCTTTCTTAGTTGCATAGCAAACCCTTTAGGGTGTCATTTTGGTGGAGGTGAACAAAATTTTCCATGCACGCCCTAAAAAACGTGTCTGCATTGAGATTAATATTTCTTGAGATCTCAAGGAGACTATTGACATACAAGTTGGTGATATTGTGCTATCCTAATGGGTCCTCTACATTAATTTTTCCAACATATGTTTTTGGTGCCAGTCCTTAACACACAAGATCAAAGATTATCCCTTGATGCCAAATCATAGGGACAAGCAGAGCCCCACCACACCGAGTGCACCCACTCCTCAAACTTAGGAGGATGGTTGGATGACAGTGGAAGGGTGTAAAAATTCATGTTTGGTTGCTTCTAAAGGTACATTATCTAATCCGACACATGTCTCAAAGCCGATAGAAAAAGGTATGAAAAGGAAAAATTTTGCCCCCCAACCAAAACTGCCAACAATAAGGCTCCTTAGTCTCAACAGGTTTATACCCCAAGGGTTTCAATAGTGGTTGCTTCACAGTCTATCCAACCGGACATTCCTCCAGTACATTTTACCTCAACTAGTGCAAGGTGCTTTTGCAACTTGAGAAGGGGATCTACAAAAGAAGATGCCACTCTAGAGAAGCAACTTCATATGACCAGTGTTCAGTTGGGCAATTATGTTCCTGATTCATCCAACAACTACAATGTGTTGGAGTATCTTAACGGTAGTGAGAATATATCGCTAGATGCAGAGCCATCATCGATGGAATTGGCGATTCCTAAGGAGGAAGCAAAATCTAAAGATACCTCCCTTTCTGTGCGGTTTCAAATTTCTCGTAGTCCTTGATAGGGGAAAGAATATGGAGACAGTCTACCTAAAAAATGTTTCACCCATTCAACCCAACAACTCCAACACCTTTGAGGCGTTGGCTTTGAACAAATATAGGATGACGGAGTAATAAGTCTACTTGGTGCCTAGAGTTACAATTTTACAGTTTAAGGTTTTTTACTCTAGTTTATTTTTATATGCTTAGTTATGTTGTTTTTTCAGCCGTTTAGGGGTTGGTTCTGATTTTGATCGTATGGATGGCCTTACGCCTTGAGCTGTGATTTTTCCATATCCTTTTTTGTTGTAAACTCTCTTATTTTTATTGAATATAATTGTTGGTTCCAATAAAAAAAGTTATTATATTTATACACATAATATAAAATTTGAAATTTTTTTATTTATATTATATTTATTTTATCAAAATATATAATTGTGGTATTTTTTGCTTTTTTAGATTTGATTAGTGTGAGAAACCCCTACGATTGACGCTTAGGGTTGGGTATCCTCATCCCACCATGACCTCTCATAAGGGTGACAACTAAGCTTATCAATAGGGACCATATATACACCCATCCCCTCACGCACTCACCCATGTCATGATTTGAACCTTGAACATCTTGAAGAAGAGCCAAAGCCCAAACCGTTGCTTTGTCCCTGCGAGACTTTAATTGTGGTATTTTAATACCTTTTGTTGTCATATTTTTTTTTGTTGTCATCTTGAAGAAGAGCCAAAGCCCAAACTATATAATTATATATATATATATATATATATATATATATATATATATATATATATATATATATATATATATATATATATATTATGAATGGTTTCATTATTTTATATTTGAAAGTTAGATTTTATTTTCTTAAAAAGATATTATATTTTTAGCAAAGTTTGATTATATTATATTTATTTAACAAAACAAAATTACTTAAATATCATAATAAGTTGTATTATAATATCAAGTGGCATTAGCTCAACCAGTTAAATTCCTCAACATTTCAAGGAGACTTAGGTTCAAATCTTGCCAAACGATACATGGACAATATCCAAGTTTTGTTGTAATACCACTATGCGGTGATGATTTAATACAGGCGAGGCCCATTTCAATCCCATATAACCCATTGAAAAAAAGTTGCATTATAATAAATTATTTTATTTTGAGTGTATCTTTCACCACATAAATATTTCAACTCAAATTATACTTATTGGTCACAACTTAATATATCATTAATTATTTAATATAAATATATTTAATATGTTGATTCTTGTGCCATTTTGTGTGGAATTTAAAGAACTTTTAAATGAGTGGTCATACTAATCCAAGCAACACTAAGGTAGATACTACCATGTGAAGGCAGTTGTCTAGAACAAGGGCAACGTTAAAATATCTCATCTTTCAGGAGTTATATCTTCGTGAAGGGTTGTCCAATTCAAATTATTCTTGGACCAATTTGTGTAGAATTTGAAGAGCTTCAAATTGTGTGGTTATATGAAGGAATTTGACCAGTATTGAGGGAGATACGACCCTGCGAAGTTAGTAATTCAAAATAAGGGCAGTGATAATTTTTTAAGTCACAAGATACAAAATTGCAGATATTTGTCAACCAAGGTTCGGATGATAGTGTTGGAATATATTCCATTATTTGGTAATCATGCAAAGTGTAATGTAAGGTGGACCAAGTGTCATAGGTAAAGTGAGGAACAAGAAACATATCCTCCTATATAATTGACTCTTAGCTTCATTCTCTATTGTATAATTTTATTCTAGATAATATGATATGATATGTAGCTCTTGTATTCTCTCTTCTCCTTGGTCATTATGATTCTTGATTATATAGAATAGTGAAATAACTATCATTGGTATCAAAGCAAGGTTCAAGGGGCTTGAAAGGGATTGCAAGGGGGAGAAACTCCTGCAAGAGGAATTTGGGATAATTATTTCCATATGACAAGATCAAAAGGAGAAGGTAGCTGCTAAGGTCCAGATTTCGAGGGTACATCCTGAAGGAGAGTTAAAGTCACATGCTACAAATTTAGGGCAGCAAAATAGAGGGTTTCAAAGTTGCAAATAGGTGAGCTAAAAAACTGTTTCGAACAGTCAAGAAGAGTTGCAAGTTCATTTAGTAAAAGGCAACAATAAGGTGAATATAATCACCTTGCAATCCTTCATATACAAAGTTCATTAAGGTAAGCAACTTTGGTGCAAAAGGTTCATTAGTTGAACTTTATATTTTTGGTTCATTATTAAGATTTATTAAGCACCATATTAGAGTTAAAAGTTGCAAAGAGAAGGTTGCATATTATAGTCTTCAAGGGAGTGCAGAAGATAGTTTCTTTTAAGGTTAATACATGCACATTAAAATAGGAGTTAGATATATTTTGACAGAAAGAAAAATATCATCTTCCTATTATCTAGTTATAGCAGAGAAGTCATAGATTATAATTAATATTTCAAGTGATCTTAAGAGTTCATCTACAGGAGTAATAAGGAGAGATTGTTATTGCACTATATTAGTTTCTCTTAAATCTTATTAAAGGTGCACTAAGGTTTTTAGTGAAGGTGAAAATTAGTGCAAGATTATGCCACTCTAAAGGGCATATTAGCTGAATAATTATGAGCTTGGATTCATTATTAAGTTAATCAATCAAAGTTTAGTGTTTTCTAGTAAGGAAGGCAACATAATATCAATATTTGCTCTCAAGAAGCCACCTCATCATAGAAGTCAGAGAGCTTGAAAAAAAGGGAGACATTTAGCCTAAAAGTCTTGGTGCAAGTTAAGATACACTATCTTAACTATTACAACTATATTTATATTGCATAAGAAGCACCATTCTTGTCCTTTTTTAAAATAGCAAAGAAGGACAAAATATATAGCCTCTAAAAATTATTACAATGACCATCAAAATACAGCCTTCAAGTGTCCACAATAGCATATACCTACAACATCAAAGCCAACATAAATATCCCATCATCTAACACATATCCACATAAGAAGGATAACATCATAGGATCTATTTAAAGTGGATATCATCTATTGTATATCAACATAGAAGGAACAACGCTAAAGGATGACTCATTGAAGTGGAAAGAAGGAAGTTATAGCGAAAACGAAAGGTGCATTACCAAGCCATATGGTGGTTGAACTACCAAATAAGAGTAACACCTACAACCACCATCACAGTACCATAGAACCACCAGTATAACACCCTAGAATCATCTTCCTGCTAAAAGAATAACATCATCCTTCACCTGAAGAAAGCGTTAAAGACAAGATATAATAGTGCAACCATTGGCAAGAAGAATATAAGGTTTAATAGACATTGAGGAGAGTCTTACATGCAAGTGAAAGGGTTACCACTTGGCACAACAGATAAAGTACCCATATATTCCATAATGTCTATGCAAAAGGAAAATATATGTGAAATAGTAACGTCTATTCTTTGAGCATTAGAAAATCATCATTAAGAGGTTAGAAAGCATATTCATCATAACTCATCATTCGAGGAAGGAAATAGTATTGAAAGCATTTCAACAAATGCCATTAAAGAACGTAATGCCATGTGGGTATAATCTCAAGGAGCATCAAAGATATTTTAAGCATCCAAACCTGTAGGAGAACACAATGAAGTGAAAACATACAACGAAGCATCACGATTGAAGTCAAAATGCAGCAAGAGATTACCATATACCAACACCTTTGAAGTAGAGCATTGAATGCTTGGGTTGTGATGAGAATACCAACACCTTTCGAAAGAGAGCATTGAATGCTCGTATCCCATAGTGAAGATCAGTGCCTGAACTTAGAAGCCTCACTGCAGGCCAATCAGCTCACTTGCTATACGTTGAAGGGAGGTAAAATATGTATATCATTTAATACTTACTTTCCTTTAATTTAGGAGTTATAAGGTGTTTAGTATAAGGTTGAAAGTTGATTATTATTGCATTGAAATATCAACCTTAGAATTAAGAAAGCAATTTTAGCAAAGGTTGAAGATATTATAAATTGCTTGATATTCAAACATTGAGATATTTGCAAATAATTAAGTAGGAGATATAAGGTTTTCAACCTTGGTAAATTGAAATATTAATTTGCAAATATTATTATTTTCTAAAATTTCAAAATTAGGGAGTTATAAGGTATACTACATCAAACCTTAGTTTATTGGAATTTAGAAAATTGAACTATTAAAGGTTGAAGAAGGAAGTTCATTAATTATTTAAAAGAGTTGGAATTAATTGCTTATACTTATCTCATACTCACATTAAAGAGACAAAAGAAATCCAACCATAGAGAACTCCATCAAATTGAAAAGTGCATAGTTCAATAGGGAGAAATAAGGTGAAATAGGAGTTGATTATTATCATCCCAAAAACATTAGGGAGATAAAATCAACTCAAAAGGTGAACTAATACTACTATCAAAGCACTTTATCAAGATTATAACATATATTCTAAACCAGGGAGTCATAAGGTAGACTACTTCAAAATTTTTATCAAAAACTATACTCAATTCACTAAGGTGTCATAAGCCATGGATCATTGGTATATAGATTCAGGGGCAAGCAAACACATGACTGGAAACATACATTGGTTTAATTCTCTACAAAAGATAAATGAGAAACCAATTGCTATAGTAGATAGTAAAACTTATGAAGTGAAGGGGATTGGAAACATTCTAGTAGATCTGATAAATGGAAAAGGAATAATAAAAAATACATTATATATCCCAGGATTGACTACTAATCTTCTTTTAGTTTCTCAACTCATGGATCAAAACATGACTGTAGAGTTCAAAGTTTCCAATGGAAGAAAACAGTGTCACATTTTTAAACAAGGAAAAAAATAGCATCAAGCTCCTATAAAAGTGGTCTATTTGTTCTAGATATTACTACACACTCTTCTTTTCAGTCAAAACTTTAGATCTATGGCACAAGCATCTAGGACATACTAGTGAATCTACCATGAATGAATTACTCAAATATCAAATGGTTGAAGGAATACCAAATATATCTCTAGAATCTATTGTTTGTCCAGAATGTTTAGTAGGAAAACAACATAGAATTCCTTTTGAACTTTGACAACACAAGACTCAACAACCATTAGAGTTGATATATACAGATTTATGTGGGCCAATGAATATCACTAGTATTGGAGGACATAAGTATTTTTAATTATTTGTTGATGATCACACTAGGAAAATGTGGGTGTACTTCATGAAGTATAAATCAGAGGCATTTAGTCATTTTAAACAATTCAAACTTCAAGTAGAAAAAGAATCAGGAAAGACTATAAAAGCACTTCGTTCAGATAGAGGAGGTGAGTTTGTATCTAAAGAATTTGATTCATTTTTAGAAGAAAATGGAATTAAAAGACAACTCACTACAACATATTCACCACAACATAATGGAATTGCAGAAAGAAGAAATAGGTCAATAATAGAAATGGTGAGATGTATGTTAAAAGAAGCTCATCTTGATCATCAATATTGGGTAGAAGTAGTTCAAACAACAATATACATACAAAATAGATTACCAACAAGAATACTCAAACATATTACACTTGAAGAAGCATGGTCAGGACAAAAACCAAATATAGAAAAACTAAGAATTTTTTGATGCAAAGCTTACATGCATATTTCAAAACAAAAAAAGAAAAAAACTAGATGACAAAACTATGGTAGGAATATTTGTTGGCTATGACAATGAATCTACAGGATACAGAATATTAGATCCACGTACAAAGAAAGTTTACATAAGTAGAGATGTAATATTTGATGAAAAAGTTAAAATTGACACAGAGAAACCCAATAATGATACATAAATTCTTCTAAACTACTCAGAGGAAGATATAACAAGTGAAGAATCAAAATCAAAATCTCAAGAAGAATATAGAGAAGACACAGAACCATCTACAATTCCTCATAGGAAAGAACCAATATGGCTCAGAGACACTCTCAAGGATTCAAACCTAGAAAGAATGCCAGATCTTACCACTACTAGACCTCAAACTCGTAGTCAAAGTAGAATAAATAGAGGATTACTAAGCAATACAATAGAACCAACATCAACACTTCAAGCACTAAATCACTCACATTGGAGGACAACTATGGAATTTGAATATGCATCACTTCAAAATAATAAAACATGGGATCTAGTGGAATTACCTCTAGGAAATAAAATAGTGGGTTGCAAATGGATTTACAAGATCAAGTATAAAGCAGATGGAACACTTGACAAGTACAAAGCTCGGTTAGTAGCCAAAGGATATACTCAGACTGAGGGAATTGACTATGAAGAAACATTTGCACCAACAACTAGAATGACTACTATCAGGATAGTTTGTGCACTAGCAACTCATTAAGGTTGGAAGCTTCATCAAATGGATGTAAAAAGTGTTTTTCTTAATGGTGACTTAGAAGAAGAAGTCTATATGTCACAACCATAAGGGTTTGTTATTAAAGGACAAGAAAATAAGGTGTGCAAATTGAACAAATCTCTATATGGTCTAAAGCAAGCTCCCAGAGCATGGAATATAAAGATCAAAAATCACTTATTACAACATAGCTTCAAAAGAAGTACATCCGATCCTAGTTTGTATACAAAGAAAATTGGAAATAGTATATTGATTCTCATAGTGTATGTTGATGATATAGTAATTACTAGAAGTTCTGAAAAACTAATAAGTGACATTAAAAGGGATCTAGAAAAGGCATTTGAGATGATAGATCTAGGTCTAATGAATTATTGTCTTGGTCTAGAGATTCAACAAAGTGAAGATAAGATTACTATTACTCAATCAAAATATGTAGAAGCCTTACTTGAAAAATATAGAATGCGGGATTGTAAGCTGAAAGATACACCAATGGAACAAGGGATTTAATTATCCAAAAATGATGAAATACCTTTGGTTTCAACAACTATGTATCACCAATTAATTGGAAGTATTTTGTACTTAACAAATAGTCGACCTGACTTAGCCTTTGCTGTAAATTATATTTCACACTTCATGCAAGAACCAAGAGAAAGTCATTGGAATGCTACAAAAAGAATATTGTAATATATCAAGAAGACTATTGATTATGGACTAACGTATATGAAGAATGTTAAATATTTTTGTCTACAGGGTTACTCAAATTCATATTATGTTGGCTCTATTGATGATAGAAAGTCTACTTCAGGGTACGTGTTCTATCTTGGGTCAGGACCCATATCTTGGCATAGTAAGAAACAACATACAGTGGCACAATCATCTACTGAAGCAAAATATCGAGCAACAAGAGATACGACCTATGAAGCATTGTGGCTACAATATATATTATCAAACATGGGTATCAAATCAAGGAGTACTCAACTTGATCAAAAATATAATTGTACATAAAAGAACTAAACATATTGAAGTGCAATGCCACTTCATCAGAGATCACTTTAGAACCATCATATCATCCTAAAGCATGTTCCTACAGAAGACCAATTGGTAGATATTTTTACAAAATCTCTTGGGAAAACCAAGTTTCAAACATTTAGAGATCATCTATGCAACTCAAGGGAACTTCATACCAAATAATGTAATACAAGGGGGTGTTGGAATATATTCCATTATTTGGTAATCATGCCAAGTGTCATGTAAGTTGGACCAAGTGTCATAGGTAGAGTGAGGAACAAGAAACCTATCCTCCTATATAATGGACTCTTAGTTCCATTCACTATTGTACAATTCTATTCATAGATAAGATGATATGATTCATGTAGCTCTTCTATTCTCTCTTCTCCTTCTTAGTCATTATGATTCTTGAGTAGATAGAATAGTGCAAAAACTATCAGATGGGAGGATCAAAGGAGGGATAGGGCATTAGTAAGGCGAGACATTCTTTTTAGATTTTTTTTTTTTAACTAAGTTTCATTTATCCCTCCATTATATTAGAAGTTCTGCATGCATATTATTATAGGTTTATTTTCAAATAATATAATCACTACATGATATACTCGTAAGTTTTAGTATATATCAAGTTATAGTTTCCTTCCCATAGATCAATTTATAGCTAAATACTTAGAATCATCCCTAGTAGTAGAGGTTAGGGAGGACCTCACAGAGTGGTGATCCTCATTGATTGAAGATAAGGTAGTCATTGATAAATTTAATGGGTCTTAACCAAGGGCTTTAACTCTAAGAAAATGGATTGATACGAGATGGAAGTCTCTAGGAGTGAGCTTATCGTTTCTTCCCAAAGGTTTTTTTCTAGCCATTTTCTATTTTAGGGAGGAAGAGATAGAATTCTAAAAGGCAATCCTTGGTTTATGGGAAGAGCATGACACTTTCTTACCCATTGATATGAAGGCTTTACACCTAAAAACAAAAATCTATCCCTAGTACCAGTATGGGTTAGGATTCATGGGTTACCCATTGAATTCTAGGAGATGGATACCTTCAAGAAAATAAGCAACACTCTAGGATAATTCCTTGAGATTTTAAAAACTATAAAAAATAAAGTCTTTGCCATTTTTGCCCAAATAGTGGTCATGATTGATATTAGTAAACCTTAACCAGAATTAATCGTTCTTAACCATGGGGTAAGTTGTGGACCCAAACCATGAATTATGAAAATATATCTTTCAAATGTAGAAAATGTCATGAGGTGGGGCATATTGAGAGATCATGCCCTAAGAAGAGTCTAGCAAAAACATATGTAGAAAATTGCAAGAGAAATTACAAATGAATATGGATAAGGATAGTTTTCAAGTTCCAAAAAAAAGGTCTAGACAAATAAAAATAAATAAACAATAAGGATATTGGAAGAAATACCAATTATTTTGAGGATTTAACCTATGAAGAAAAAACAAATAAAATCTTAGAGGACATGGTACAACAAGAATAGAATATTAACGAGGAAAAATCTACCAAGTATGATCCTAATTTAGGGACTAATATTCCTACTGAACGTAAGGAATATACCTCATCTAATTTTGATGTCTCTCTTGAAGTACCATGCACCATTCAAGAGAAGAAAAGTGGTAGATAAAACTTAGTGTTAAATGTTAATACCTTTACCAAAAAATTAGCAGGATAAGTCAAAAGCTTCCTTAGTAGAGACATGAGAGGATAAATCTAATGAAAAGGAAAGTTGTGAAAGAATATTAAGGAATAGAATAATAAGACCTACTCTTGATACTGGTAAGGCAAAAATATTTAAGATAGTGGTATCATAATTTAAATATGAGCAGGTGTGGGAAGAACATCCACAATTGTTGATATGATAGTGTAGACATGAAATTCTTCAGGAAATGATGAGTATACACTTCCAAAACAAATTAAATCAATGATATCTAGATTAAAAGAAAGGAACAAGAACATTTTTGAAAATATTTTTAAGAAGAAAGAAGAACTAAAGATATTTTTTTTAAATATTATAATATTTTGAGTAAGCAAGAGAGATTTTGAAGATTAAAATCAAGATAAAATTGGTTAAAAAAGGAGATTAAACATAAAGTTTTTCATAGGATGGCAATAGTATAGAGATCAACATCCAAATTTAGTAGAATGAAATCAGTAGAATGGGTTTGAATTGAAGACTAGAGCGAAATCAAAAAGGAGGTAAGGTTTGTTTACCATAATATTCTAGGATCAAAATAGAATGAAGTTCTTAGTGATAAACTTCTACAAGAAGTACCTTCAATTATAACAGATGAAGATAATAACAAAAATATGGAGCATATTACTTTGAAGGAAGTTCATTCAGCTCTTTTATCTTTTGATAAGGATAAATCCTCGGGTTTAGATGGACTCTCTATAATATTTTGTCAACATATTTGGGAAATAGTGAAGGATTCTTTATTGGTGGCAGTGGAATAGTATAGGGTAAAATAATACATACCTTATAAAATAAATACATATCTTACCTTAATTCCAAAAAATAAGGATGCATAATGTTTTTATTTAATTAGGTTCATAAGTCTATATAATATGGCATATATGATAATATTCAAAGTGATGGCAAATTGGTTAAAATCACTATTAGACCAAATTATTTTAGAAGAGCAAAGAGGATCTATGAAAGGGAGATACATTTTAGACAAGATCACAATAGCTCATGAATTAATACATTTGATAGCTTCTATATAAAAGAGAGTACTGATCTTAAAACTTGATATGAATAAAGCCTATGATAGGGTTAAATGGGATTTTCTTTTTGCAATATTAGAAAAGTTTAGATTTGGAAAGAAATGGATCAAATGGATTAAAACTTATGTCTCTATAGTATCATATTCAATGTTGATCAATGGGCTAGTAACATAATCATTTAAATTCAAGAGGGGTCTTAGACAGGGAGATCCTCTATCACCATATATGTTCATTATTATGGCAAAGGTATTGGGAAGGAACTTGAAGAAGGCATACAAAGATGGGTCAATAAGCAGACTTAAGGCTAGTAATAACATTAACAATATCACCCATCAACAATTTGTGAATGATGCAACCCTTTTTGGGAGGGTAGAGAAAAACTAGGCCAAATATTTGAATAACTTATTAAAGGAATATGAAAGAGCATTAGGGCAAAAAGTTAATTGGAAAAAATTCAAAATTTACTTCTCAAACACTTCAACTAGAAGCAAAGCAAGGATATGCAGGCTACTTCAAATGGAAGAAGTAAATTTGCCAGCAACGTATCCAGGGATGCCCAATTTGAGGGAGAATGAGGATAAAATTGTGGAATCAATTATAAGCAAAGTTTAGAATGAACTACTAACATGGAAAGGTAGATGGTTATCGTTAGCAGGAAGAGTGCAACTAATTAAATCAGTCTTACAAGTCATTCCAACATATTATATGTCTTTGTATATTATGCAAAAATTAGTAGAAAAAAAAATAATCTATATTATGCTATACTATACGGTCATTTTTAGGTCAATATTACATGTTAAAGGGAGATTTCCTTTGGTAAAATGGAGCAAGGTGTGTGATGATAAAACTAGAGGAGGTCTCGGTTTAAGAGTTCTTAGAGATGCAAACTTAACTCTAAGGGGAAAAGTAATTTGGATATTGTACAAAGAGAGTCAAAGATAATGGGCAAGAATTCTTCTAAGTACATTGAGACCAATGACCCAATTTTAATATTTATTGCATTCAAACTACCAAATGGTTTTGCACTATGGAATGGTTTTTAAAAATTAATTGATCCTATGATTAAAGGTTTAAGATGGGTGGTGGGAACTAGAGAAAAAAATTATATTCATATGGATACTTGGTGTGATAAAAACCCACTCAATCTAGATCCAATTTTGAAATCATGTATGAGATTACTTTAAGACAAATATGGTGATATGGTTTCAAACATTATGTATAAGGATTAGGAAGGAAAATACAAATGAAAAGAAGATTTATTTACAAGTATACCATACATTGTTACTAGGAGGCAATTGAGCATATAACAATAATTATTTCGAAGGAAGCCGAGGATAAGTTGATTGAGGAGTTGAATAGCTCAAAAGAATGCACAACAATAAGCCAATATAATGTAAAGAACCAACAAAATAGGAATACCACAAGAATATAGAGAGATATTTGGAATAACCTAAGCATTCCAAGAGTCAAAATGTGTGTATTGCTAGTAGGCCATAGGAAAAATTTACCCTAGGATAACCTAATAAAAATAGGTTTTTTCGCCCCTCACAATGTGTTCTATGTAAAAATGAGGAGAGTATAGACCATCTCTTCAAACATTGTTCAATAGTCTAGGAACTATGAAAATAGATTCTTAATATATTTGGTAAATACATGGTGATGAATAGTAGAATTGAAGAATGATTAAAGCAATGGTAGAGCACTTTTTAAAGTGAGGCATTACATAATTTGAGATATATCAAAATATATAATACTTTAGACTATATGGCTAGAAAAAAAATAGAAGAATATTTAAAGGAAAGGAAAGCAACTTAGAGGTAATGAAAATAAATTTTTGTTTAGCCACAGAGGAGTCTAACCCAACCATATCAACTCACCCAATCCCTAATATTGAAGTAGATAGCCTTGATAGATGGAGTCAAGTCAACAATTGAAATTATAGTGTTTGATACAAGAGAAACAAAAGGAAGAAAAACGATATAAAGTAGAAACCACCGAAAGTGGAGTTAGTCAAATTGAATTTTGATGAAGCATCTAAAGAAAATCTAGGACCAACAAGAGGAGGAATAATTAGAAATAATAGAGGTGAGATTTTGTCACATTACGCTTTCAATGGTAGATTTAAGACATAGTGAAGTTGAAGCTTGGGCAGATTTGGAAGGGATAAAATATGCAAACAAATGAAATGGAACAAAATATGGATGTAAGCCTATTCACTAATAGTAATAAATGCAATTTTAAGGAAAGCAAAATGCCCATGGAACATAGAAGAGATCATTGTGGAAATACAAGACCTTGCTACAGAGTTTGAAGAAGTTAGGTTTACACATACGTTAACGAAAGAAAATAAATGTGCAGATAGGCTAGCCAATAGGGGGTTTTAATAGAGGATCGTGAAGTTAAATTCTCTTTTCCATGGTTAGAGAAAGTAGTAAATTTAGTTGAAGCTAACAAGAAAATGTTGATTGTCTAAATAAAATAATGATTAAGATTTACTTTAATGTTTCCATTCGTAATAAACATTAATTTATTTTTATATAAATTATTTATTATAGTTATTGTGATTGCACTTATGCTTTATGAAGGAAACTAACAGTCCAAATATGGTAAAGCGGACTATGGTAGCACAAAGTTTTGAGAAATATATTTTACTATGATGTAGTGCATATATAGTAGAGGTGGAGTTTTGGTATTGTGAAGGCTGCTTATCTAGAAGCAGTATTATTTTCTCTGTTATTAATCCCCGGTTGCTGGGAAACGCTAGATATTAAGAATGCAAATCAAAGAACACCATGAAAACAATCAAATAGCTAGAATTTAGAATCTGGGTAGAATCGGCATCAGAGACCTCAGGTATCAAAAATCCCCTCTCTGTTGAGCATCAAAGATGCTCATATAAATAGTCAAACTTAGGATTTACTTTAGGGTTTTTACCAACACTTTAATCGTGTGGTTGTAATTAAAGCAAATCCAAGGGCTGAAATTTAACTTTGAGTGTGGCATGGATTGATGTAAATTGATGGTCAATATTAGAATAGATCTGACAGCTGGGGCTAATTTAACTTATAAATATATATATTTTTTTTTTGGTAAGTAGTGTTTGTATTTACAGCGGGTTTTAACAAGGATCCCAAAACCTGATTACATAAGCAATGGGCCTAGGGCATCAATCCCTTGAAACTGAACACCAAAACAGAAATCCCACCTAGTGGTAACAGTAAGCATGAAACAATCCCTCTCGGCGGAAACAAACAAATAAGAAAGAAAGTAGTTTTGGATATCCCGCCCAGTGGAAGTAGCCAAAAACCACCATCGAGAAGATCCCGCCCAGACGGAAGCAAAGAAAAACTGCTACAATAAAATCTCGCCTCGTGGGAAGCAAGTCAAAACCACCACAAACGAGTCCCGCCTAGCGGGAAGCAACGGGGAAATCCCACCATCCGAGAAACCAGCGAGAAAGAAAGGATCCCGCCTCGCGAGAAAACCGGTGGATTTGGCGGATCCCGCCCGTGGAGAAACCGACCGCCCACCCGAAAAACATTTCGTTCAGCGAGAGCCATCCTGTAGGAAGCCGACGACCCGACACGAGAGAGGATCCAACCCATCAGGAAGTGACCAGAGAGTTGCACCACAAGGAACCCGCCCCGGGAAAATAGAAGAAGATCCCAGCAGCAGGGACCAAGAATCCCGTCCAAGCACAGATCCTGTCAAGGATTCACAAGAAAAAAGGGGGAAGCTGTCCAAACCCTAAACCGTCACCTCCACCGCACCGAGAAACGCAGGGGACCAGATCCACGCGAATAACTCGCAAAAAACCCCGGGGGAAGCCTGAGGGAAAAAGGGAAGGGATCCCCAACCAAACAGGGATCCCTGGGAAGCACCGATCCGAAAAAACAACCAAAGAAACCCTAGCCGACTGGGAGGGGCGCAGATAGTGGAGAAGGATATCCCCCCAGGAGATCATCTGCAAACAACCACTCCCCGGGAGGGATGACCTGGGTTGAGCCAGGGACTGGGCAGGAACCAGGAGCCATGGGAGGGGGAGCAGGGGAGGGACCAGAGCCCTCCCCTCTCTACTTTCTTCCCTCCTATGCTATAAATATATATTTTATTATACATATATTAAAATATAATATAAAATATTATATTTAAATATATATAAATAAATATAAATTAGGATAAAAAATGGCAAAAAAAGGGTATGGTGGGCCATTGGATGGCGGGAAAGCATGGATGGAGGACAAGTGGCTAGGTTTTGGTGTCTACAAATGCCCCTTTTTGTACCATGTTGCGTGAAACACAATATGGTGCAAAATAAACATGAGACACCCGATTGGGCTTGGGCACAGAAGCAACTTCTCTCTCTTGTTGGATTTGCGGATCAATACTTAAGATAAAAAGAATAAATAATTTTGAGTTATTGCGTAGCTTACCCCTTCAATTGGCGAATGAGATGCGGATGAACTCATGAGCCAATTGAAAAATAATGAATGGAAGAATATTTGTGCAAAATAAGGAAATGAGAATGATGAAATGTGTGACCGTTTTTGCCCCAATGATTGAAGGGATTTGTGGAATGAGGAATGATGATTGCAATGAGGAATGATGATTGCATATATTTTTTATTCTAATTTAGATTTTTGAATGGGATCTTGATTAAAAAAATAGCTCGGCTAGGGTTTGATGAGGAAAAATTGCTCTGTGGGGATGGCAAAAGTTTTTGGAGGAGGTCTGAACAGTTGGAGGAATATTGTGATGGCATCGGGCCTGTCATAAAGAGTGCATGCTAGTGATGTTTTTCATCTAAAAATGACTGGAAGAACATGATTTCCCAATGCATGTCAGAAACCTCTTGTTAAATAATAATGGATGTTTGGAACGATGTGAAGCCAGGCTGGTTCTAGTGGTTCAACCAGACTCGATGGTGAAAGATGTGGAGTATTTAACCAAACATGCGCTTATTGGAAAATTTTTGGGCATTCAAATTTCTCTTCCCTTTGTGGAGGCTTGGTTCAGGAAGACTTGGAACCCTGAAGGTGACGTGGAGGTGATGTTGAGTGTGAAAAACTATTTTATGGTGGTTTTCTCTTGTCTTACGGATCGTAAAAAAGCATTTGAAAGGGGTCCTTATTTTTGTAATCAAGCGGGACTCTTCCTTAAACCCTGGCATGTGGGTTTCAACCCGTTAGAGGAGTGATCGTCGTGGGTTCCAGTGTGGGTTCAACTTTCATGGCTCCCATTGGAATTTTGGAGAACTTATATTTGGCATAAGATTTCCCTTCTTCTTGGGAAGCCAGTTGGACCATCGCAACATACGATGGATAAAAAAGTAATCTCTGTTGCCCATATCTATGTTGAAATTGATTTAAATAATCATATTCCAAATTCTATTGAAATACAGTTTGGATCGACTACATGGGTTCAAAAACTTGACTATGAAGCTCTTCCATTTAGCTATCAGATTTGTCATGAATATGGCCACCTACAAAGAAAATGCTCTAAGTTTGTCCTGCCTGTGGCTTCAAATCTTGGGCCCTCTCGATTTGGATAAAATTTGGATAAAGGAAAATCCCCGATAAAGGAAAGGAAACAGGATAAGGAAGGCTTTATTCTGGTAAAACCTCGAAACTAAGGATGAAGGGCAAACAAAGACCTTAAGGATAGCCAACCAGATGCTCTGCTCAACCGTTTTGAAATATTAGATGATATTGATCAGTGCATGGAGATACCTGAAATGTCACTACCTGATGCAAATATAATAGGGCTAAATCATGTCTCTTCTTGAGGGGGAACTTAAGGAATCAAATCTAGGGGGTTTTAATGAAGAACAAAGGGCTTTGGATCTAAGTATAGGTGATATGGTTGGATCTAGCCCTAAAAGGGAAACTATTTTGGAAAGCAAAGATTTAGTTATGCCCTATCCTACTCAAGCACTGATGCAGTCATCCTTGGACTACAAAACTCCTACGGTGTTGGGATTGCAGCATAAAATAATTAAAGAAAGTGCTTTAGATAAGAATATGAAAGTGGGTCGAAAGAAGGACAAGGATAAAATTAAGTTAATGGAGGAGACTTTGGTGGAGTCAATATTGGTGAGAAAATTGGACTCCCATTTTTATAACCCCCAAAAATTATTATCCTTTCATGGAATGTAAGGGGGTTGAACAACATCCCCAGACAAAAAAAATTTCATGATTTAGTTTGTGTACATTCTCCGGATGTGGTGTTTATTCAGGAGACTAAATTGGCTACTGATAGTATGTTCAATATTACTCCCAAGTTGTGGAGAAGGGGGCAATTCTAGTGTATTGGTGCATGTGGATATGCTGGTGGCATTGCTTGCTTATGGCATCTGATTAAGATAACCCCTCTTACTTGGATTTCTAGTAGATGGTCTATTTCAATGATCGGGCATGATAATGAATCTGGTGAAACCATCCTACTTACAAATGTGTATGCTCCTATTGATTACAATGGTAAAGTGAATTTGTGGGATCACATTTGCTTTGTGAGAAGTTTGGATCCCCTATACCCATGGATTTTGGTTGGAGACTTCAACTCTATCACTTGTCGGAAGGAGAAACACGGTGGGGTTGATCTTATCGAGCCTTTTTCTTTTGTCTTCAGTGCTCATATCTGGGACCTGAACTTGGTTGACATCAAGCTAGATAATGGGATATTTACCTGGCACAATAGATGATGTGGGGAAGATTCCATATCAGAGAGATTGGATAGGTTTCTAATCTCCAGCTTTTGGATGGGTAATAACAGAAGTGCTAGTTATGTGATTTTGGAGGGTAGGGGATCTGATCATTGGCCTATCAAACTCTCTACTCTGGAGTTAGGGCTAAAGAAGAATCCTTCCTTTAAGTTTCAACTTATGTGGCTTCGCGATCCTAAGCTTCATGATTTCATGCGAGGCTGGTGGACCACTGGCAAACCTCCTCATGGCACCGCTATGTATTCCTTTATGAAGCGGTTACAATTTGTTAAGCATAAATTGAAGAGATGGAATAGACTGAATTTTGGGAACCTTTCCTTGGCTAAGTTGATAGCTCTTAGGAGGGTGGAATAAGCTTCAAGGAAGATTAGAGATTAGGGACTCATAGAGGAGCTTCTCGTTGAAGAATCTAAGGCTGCAAAAGACCTTGCTGAATGGGAACTGAGGAAATAATGTTTTTGGAAACAAAAAGCTCGAGTAGATTGGCTTCAGGAAGGGGATAGAAACATGACCTTATTTTATAACTTAGTTAAGGCTCGCCGTAATGGTAACCTGATTACCTCTCTTGTGAATTCTTAGGGTGCCATGCTCTCTTCTTTCAGGGATATTTTAGAAGAGACTAAGAGGTATTTTTCCTCTCTCTTCAAGGAGGACTCCCTCTTAGATGATGAGAATGAAAAGATTATTCTAAACTATATTCCCTCGATTGTTTCTAGAGAGATGAATGAGCACTTCATGGGTCCAATTTCCCTTGAGGAGTTGGAAAATGTTGTATTCAAGATGAAAAAAGGAAAATCCTCGGGTATAGATGGATTCCTGATTGAGTTTTATTAGGAGTTGTGGGAGTTAATCAAATTTGATCTTCTGGAGGTGGTCCATGAGTCCCAAAATAACAAACATAAGCTAAGGGCTCTAAATGCTACCTTTGTGGTGCTTATTCCCAAAAAAGAGGGAGAAAATTCCTTGGATATGTCCAGGTCTCTTGCTCTTTGCAATGTTTTGTATAAGATAATCACAAAAATTATTGTTGAGAGCCTGAAGATATGGTTGAGCAAAATCATATCTGAAGAGCAAGGAGGGTTTTTTGTTGGTTGGAAAATCCTGGATGGGGTTGTTATTGCTATGGAAGCTATTCACTCGATGGAAATTTCTAAGGAGAAAAATATGTTTATTAAGTTGGACATGGCCAAAGCCTATGACTGGGTCAGATGGTCCTTTCTTCATAAAGTTCTTACTGCTTTTGTATTTGAGGAGGAATGGATTAGATGGGTGATGAGTTGTGTTTCTTCTTCCTCGTTCTCTTTTCTTGTTAATAATGAGCCAACAGAGTTGTTTGAGGCATCAAGGATATTGAGGTAAGGAGATCCTTTATCTCCTTATTTATTTATCATTATGGCGGAAGGGTTGGGAATATTACTCAAGTCTCAAGTTAGGCAGGGTCTCATTCAGGGGTGGAAGTGGGATAGTAATTTGCCACCTCTTTCCCACCTTCAATTTGTTGATGATATTTCTTTATTGGAAGTTGCCACTATCAGGGAAGCTGGAAACATTAGAAAGTCTCTTGACATATATCTCGGTGCTTCTGGTCAATTTATTAATGAGGACAAGTCTTCTATTTTCTTCTTCAATACGCCTCCTCTTATTCAAGCCAGGATTGCTCGTATTATAAGATTCCAGGTCGGGACTTCCCCCTTCATTTATCTTGGTATTTTGATTTCATCTCATCCTCTACCTAGATCTTCTTGGCAGTCTATGCTTGATAAGTTTAGAAGGAAGGTGAATCACTGGACTATCATATGGCTATCCTCTACAGGTAGAGTATTGCTTTTAAAATCTGTTGTTCAAGCTTTACCCATTTGTACAAACAGCTCCCTCTCATTTCATTAAGGACATGGATGCTTTGTCAAGACAATTTTAATGGTCTGGAATACTTGCGCAATCTAAATGGTGTTTGGTTAGGTGGGATTCTATATGTAGGCCGGTTCAAGAGGGAGGCCTTGGGTTGCGACAAATAGCTCTTTTTGGGTAGGCTTTGGCTGCAAAACTTTATTGGAGATGGTGTACCTCTCAAGATCAGATTTGGGTTAAAATATTATCTTGTAAATACTTGAGAGGTATTTCTAAGGCTGAGATCCCTAGAGTTAGCTTGGTTGGGAAAGGTTCAATTATTTGGGACACTCTAAAAAGAGGAGCTAATTTAATCAAGCAGGGTTTTTTCTGGATTTGCAATCAAGGATCAGATGCTCTTTTTTGGGAGGATTCTTGGGATGGCCACCCTCCTATCTTGAATAAATATCCCAGGTTATGTTCCCTAAGCATTTTTTTCTTAGAAGTAGGTTGGTCTTGTGTGGACTTAAAAAAAATTCAGTCTTTTGGAAATATGGAGATGTATAGGTGGAAAGATCCTCAGGAATGGCTCGATGGGGGACTGGCCAAGGACAAAGAGGTGCTTTCTCTTATTCTTGCAGGGAGAATCTATTCTTTGTTGAGGGATAAAGACATTTTGGCTTGGAACCCTAATCTCAAGGGAACCTACTCTGTAGCCTATGATTATTAAATTCTTGATAAGCAAAAGTATGGGATTCTTCCTTTCACATGGTGGAAAAAGGTGTGGAACAAATTTGCTTGGTCGAAATATAACTTCTTTCTCTGGCTAGTAGCTCATAATAAATGCCTCACTTGGGATAACGTGAGGAAGAGGGGATTTCAAGGTCCCTCTTTTTGTGTCCTTTGTGATAAGAATGAGGATGACTCTTCTCATTTATTTTTCCAATGCTCCCTTGCTAGAGACATTTGGCACTGTTGGTGGAGCGCCTAGAACCATCCTTATTTTCATGTGCTCTCCCTGGTGGAGTTTTAGAGTAGTCTGGGTAGACCTCTGGCCAAGGCCCCCTTCCTTTGAGTGGCTTGGAATTTAGGCCCTTCTTGCATCATCTGGCAGATTTGGCTCGAATAGAACTGTCACATCTTTCAGGGTAGTCATTTGGTTATACATATCTGGCAAAGGATCTTGTGTATGGTTCAGGAAACCATCCGTAGCAAATGTGATGTGGACTGTCTTTTGGATTCTAGGGAGGAGAAGGTACGGTAGGCCCTTGGTATCTTTGGGGATGGTGCAAACTCTTCTAGCCCTATAAGGATTCCTCAACTCAGCAATAAGGTTAGGAGAGATGGTAGGTGGAGGCCACCCCCTAAAGGGTTTTTAAAAATTAATACTGATGGGTTGTCTAGGGGTAATCCTGGACATGCTGGAATTTGCAGTGTTGGAAGAGATTATGTTGGTGGTGTCAGTTTTTTCTTTTCCATTTATAAAGGTGTTTACTCCAACAATTTTATGGAAACTCTTACAATTCTTGAGATCTTGCAAAGGGGGTTTTCTCTTGACCGGCACAGGATTATCTGCGAGTCCGACTCTCAAATTGTGGTTAATATTTTAAACAGTAAAATGGTGGAGGAAGTTAATTGGCAGTTGGCCTCTGTATCCGTTCAGATTCTCAGGATGAGTGAAGAGTTTTAATTTATATCCTTTGTGCACATTCTAAGGGAATTAAATGGTGTTGTTGATTACCTAGCCAAAAGGACTTCTAAGTAGTTGGATCCTTGGATTATCGATAACTGGGAGAGTCTCCCGTCTGAGGACTCTCAATGCCTCTGGGAGTTGATTCACAAGGATGTTCGGACTTAATGTGGTGTGTTATTATTGTCTTCTTTGGGTGTCAATCTAGTCTAGTGGTTTTAGCCTATTTGGCTATTTATTTAAGTCCTGGTTGGAAGCTCAGTTGTACTCTGTAATCCAAAAATTTTATCAAAAAAAATGTACCCCTTTATTTAAAAAATATATATATATATATATATATAAATAAATATAAATAAATATAAATTAGGGTCAAAATGGTGGGAAAAGGGTATGGTGGGCCATTGGATGGTGGGAAGGCATGGATGGAGGACAAGTGGCTAGGTTTTGGTGTCTATAGATGCCCCTTTTTGTACCATGTTGCGTGAAACACAATATGGTGCAAAAAAACATGAGACACCTGATTGGGCTTGGGCACAAAAGCAACTTCTCTCTCTTGTTGGATTTGTGGATCAATATTGAAGACAAAAAGAATAAAGAATTTTGAGTTATTGCATAGCTTACCCCCTCAATTGGTGAATGAGATGCGGATGAACTCATGAGCCAATTGAAAAATAATGAATGGAAGAATATTTGTGCAAAAGAAGGAAATGGGAATGATGAAATGTGTGACCATTTTTGCCCCAACAGTTGAAGGGATTTGTGGAATGAGGAATGATGATTGCATCTATTTTTGCCCCAAAATATGGAGTGTTATGTGTCAAATGTAGATGTCATGATCATGTAAGATGTATCCCATCGTGGGAAATTCAGAATCAAATGTGGTTGCCCCAAATTTTGGGTAATTCCATGATTTTGAAGAATTTTGCCATATGGCATCATTGATATGCAATATGAGATGCAAAACATAAATCATAAAGAAGTCAATCTTTAGAGGGCCTGCTAGTGACTGTAGGATAATTCCTTCCACTAGAACCAATCACCCTAGCTAGTGCCAATCACTATGATGACTTGTCATGGAGTTTTTGAATGAAATGATTTGATTTTTGTCCATGTTTTAAGCCCCACGGACTAGGCCATCAATGACACTTTTAAGCAAAATTCATCTTGTCGAGGTTTCACTTGGATTGTGAGTGACCAAATTTGATTAGGCTTTTGAACTAGGAGATATGGAATGATGATGATGACCAAGTTTTCTTATGGTGATTCGTTCATCTTACCATATTGCATGGATGCTAATCGTTGCAATCGCCAAGTATATAGAACAAACCACTAGATACGAGATTCACTTGTAATTTGGCACATTGTAGAAGAATTGATGATGAATGAGGAAATTTGATGGAACAATGTTGATGAAGAAATGTGATGATTTCACAAAAGTTAGAGTTGATTTGTAAATGTTTGAGATTTTAGTGGTTTATTTTGCGCTTTTCAAATGAAGACGATCGATTAATTGAGTGTCTACAATAGCTATAAATAGCCTGCAGGTTGGATTGTGAAGCTCATTTGTGCATTCAAGAGATTGAGAAGTTGCGTCTGAGGAGTGGAGTGGAGTGGAGATTGAAGTGAGGCTAGTGGAATTTGGCATGGAAGCTATGGCAGTGGAGGGAGTGAATGTTGTTGTTGGAGCTGAGGCACGGTTTGCCTAGGTAATGTTGCTGAAAACACTTGTTTATTTGTGCAAAATTTTGATTTGTTGTTGCTTTTTTTTTAAATTAATACTAATGCAAAAATGTTTGTTGCTGCAGTTGAGGGATATAGAGCCTCGACATCGGTTTTCTCTGTTCATTCCTGGGATGAGGAAGAAGCTTTCGAAGGTGGATTGGGGGTTGTTGAAGAAGGTGGGGTTGGAGGGGTGGCTTGGTTGGATGTGGTGAGGGTGGATGAAGGGTACCTCTCGGATTTGGTGGAGAGGTGGGATTCGGATAGGGGGACCTTCCAGCTGCTAACTGGGGAGATTACTATTACTCTTGAGGATGTATATCGCATCCTCTAGGGTCGAGTCATCTAGGCATGTTGAGTCTAGGTAGAGTTCTAGGTCTAGGGCTCCTACTAGGTCGTAGGGGTCTTCTCATGGACATTAGCTTAGTGCTTAGATGCACTTTTTGTATATGAGCCTTGGTGCTCCATTGTATGTAGCCTTTTTTGGCACTCATTGTATATGCGATATTTTATATATATACATGGCTTTATATTTTTGTGTGAATGCTTTTTGTGTATGCAATGCATGTTTATGAATGTTTTTATGGATGCCTTATGGATGATTAATGCAAGCTAAATGATATGTATATGGATGATTAATGCAAGCTAAATGGTATATGAAATTCAAGCTAAATGATGTATGTATGCATGATGTTCTATTGATCATTTATAGTTCAGAATTTTGTTGGCCATTTTTGTTCATTGTTGTTTAATCAGGGGCACCAAACTTGGTGGCATTTAGGCAGGATGATCCATGAAGAAGACATGGATGTTGACATGGAAGAAGATATGGAAGTTGATATGGAAGAAGATATGGAAGTTGATATGGAAGACTAAATGATTTTTTGAGACTCAAACATACTAGTGATATCAACCAAACTCACTAAAGGTTGTCTAATTTTCTTTAGGACCAATGTGTGTGCAGTGAATTCATGTACCAAATCTTGAGCATGACAATGACCCTAGACAATCATGAACCAGTGTGTGTGCAAGTGAAGTTCATTAACCCATCTTGAGTAAATTGGGCATGACCTGTTATGGAGAGGACCAAGAAGCTAGCTTGTCCGTATGTGCGGTCAGAGGTCTCTCTTTTTGTAAGAGAGACATGTCATCCCGCATGAGCTTACTCCACTGCCAGTCAAGCATCTATAGCTCCGGTGGAGGCTCACTCCATAGTCCAATAATCTGATCTTTTAGGCCTTGGGGATGACTACCTAACCTTATGAGGGGAAATGTAGTACGATCCTTACAACTTTATGGATATGTGGTGTGTGAGTGGAATTTGGAGCTTTGGGGAATCGGATTCTCAACCGAAGTGTGATGAGAATTTGACCCTATCCTTACTACTCTATATTTTTTATTGGAAGTAATTGTGATGGTGGTGAAAACCACTATTTTTTATTTTGGACTATGTTGCATGATGGGACAAGCGAGGAATACCCTTTTCACTTCAAGGTGTAACCCAAGTATGGTATTATCCCTCTTTGACACAAGATGTTTTTAAGATGTGAAGATGTGTGTTTGGTTCAAGAATATTTTTGGAATCAGTTGTCAAGACTCAAGATTTTCTTAATGTGATAAAGTGATTTGGTCCTAAAGAAAACCGGACATATTTTTGGAGTTTGCTTAAAACACTAGGAGTGGCTGAGTGACCAAAAACCTAGGGTGTATGGACTTTGTAAAAGGGAATGTTGGCTTAGGATATTTAGAGGAAAGTGCATAGATGCCTTTGTAGATGCCCTTGATTAAGGTAACTTGACTTTTTGTTTGACCTTTTCATCACTACTAATAAATGATTTTCGAACATGGGGGAAATGAATGCAAATGGGTGATGCAAAATGTAATGAGATGTTGAAATGCAATGGAATTTGTGAATGCAATGAAATGTATGCAAATGAAATGTATGTAAATGCCATGTGAAAATGTATGTGAATGCAAAATTGAATGCAAGTAGGATGTATGCAAATGCATATGGCATGCAATTTGAAAATTTGTTTTTATTTGTTTTGTTTTGTTTGTTTGTTTTTTTTTAGCCATGTATATACATATATATAAACATCACATTAACAATAAAATGCTTTCAAATGGATAACATTAAGTGGTTCGAGCTCCTCAACCCCCTCCAAATCAGCAAGTCTATAAGTACCATCACCCACTTTCTGAGAAATTATGTATGGACCTAACCAATTAGCCATGAATTTATCTCGAAGGTGTGGCAAGGCATTGGTGTTTTGTTGATTCTCTTTAAGGACAAGATCTCCTACTTGGAATTCGCGTAGATGGACTTTGGCATTGTAAGCACGCTTTAGGCGGTCTTGATAAACTCGTAAGTGTTCTAGTGCATTGACTCACCTCTCATCAAGAAGAGTGAGTTGGTCAAGATGTGCTTGTCTAGCGGTATCATCATCTATGAATTCCTGCAAAGAAATTTGCAAGGAGGGAATCTCAAGCTCAAGAGGCATGATAGCTTCAGCTCCATAGACCAAGGAAAATGGTGTTGCTCTAGTTGGCGTTCGGATGCTTGTTTGATAAGCCCATAGTGCCAAAGGGATTTTTGTATGCCAATCTCTATGATTTTTGTTGACAAGTTTCTTGAGAATAGCAATTAAGGTCTTATTGGTAGCTTCGGCTTGTCCATTTTCTTGTGGGTAGTAAGGTGTCGAGAAACTATGTTGGATATTATATTTCTCACAAAGTGCTCGAACATCCTTGTTTTTGAAAGACTTGCCATTGTCTGAAATGATTTTAGAGGGGATACCAAAATGACAAATGATATGATGGAGTATGAAGTCCACAATTCTAGGTCCTGTCGTACTGGTTAGAGGAATTGCCTCAACCCACTTTGTGAAGTATTCAGTGGCTATGATGATGAAAGTATGTTGTCCCGAGGAAGGAGGTGAGATTTTTCCAATTAGATCAAGACCCCATTGTGAAAAGGGCCAAAGGCTTTGGATAGGTTGTAACTCTTGTGATGGTACATGAGTTAAATTAGTGTGTGATTGATATTGCTTACAATGTTTGACGTAGTTGCAACAATCACGTTCCATTGTGGGCCAATAATAACCCATGCATAGAATACGCTTTGCAATGGCCATCCCACTAAAATGACCACCACAAGTACCATCATGGGCTTCAGCTATGGCTCTTTGAGCCTCATTAGTCTCGAGACAATGAAGGAGAATTCCATCATAACCACGTCTATACAACACGTCCCCCAAAAGAAGAAAATGGGCTGCTTTTTGCTTGAAAGTGTGTTTGGCAGACCGTGACATATCCGATGGGAGTGTTCCAAATTTAAGAAAGTCTACTATTTGGCTTGACCAAGACTCATATGGTTCCGAATGGATAAAGCAAACATCTTTTCCATCCTTAGGATCAGTACGAACAATTGTGGACTTAGAGATTGTTGATATTATTAGGGGTTGTACCTCTCCTAAGGAGTCCTTTGGAATCAATGATCCAAGAGAGGCCATTGCATCTGCAAATCTATTAGTCGAACATGGCAAGTTATCGATTTCATACCATTCAAATTTAGAGAGCAATTTCATTGCTACTTCATGATAAAGCTTAATGGTAGATTCTTTGCATTGGTATTCTCCGTTCACCTATTTTACAACAAGTTGAGAATCCCCAAATATCCTAATACGCTTAATGCCCATAGCTATAGCTGATTGAAGACCTAAGATTAAGGCTTCATACTCTGCAGTGTTATTTGTGCATGGAAAGTCTAGCTTGAATGATAAAGGGATAGGTATCCCATGAGGTGTATGAAAGACAACTCCAGCACCTTGACCTTTCTCACACTTAGATCCATCAAAGAATAATGTGATATCGACGTCTTCTTTTGGAATGACATCTTCTTCTAATTCTGTGATAGAAAATACCGAATCATCTGGGAGCTCTATAATCAAAGGATGATCACTAGGTAGTGGAGTTGCCACAAGTTGATCGGCTATAACCTGACCTTTAATGGATTTTTGGCTTATAAACTCAAGATCAAATTCAGTAAGGAGCATTATCCATTTAGCGGTACGAGTGTTATTATAAGTGCGAGACATCATATAACACAGAGGATTTTCTCTAGCTATGACATAAGTTGTATGGCTAAGCATATAATGATAAAGTTTCTTAGTGGTAAAAACCACTGCTAAGCACAACTTCTCTACATAAGTGTATCGGGTTTCATAACTCACCAATGTTCGACTAATGTAATAAACAACTTGCTCTCGATTTTGTTCATTCTTTTGTGCAAGCATTGTCCCTAATGCAAAGTCCATTGCTGAGACATAAATATAGAAAGGGACCCCCAGACGAGGAGGAGCTAAGACTGGCGGAGAAGCTAGATATTGCTTGATATCATCAAAGGCTTTTTGACATTCATCTGTCCAAACAAATGGCACCCCCTTTTGTAGCAGGTGGTTGAAGGGCCTGCATTTATCAAAAATTTGCGCAATGAAACGTCGGATAGATTGGATATTTCCTTGTAAACTACGCAATTCTTTAATATTTGTTGGGGGAGGCATTTCCATGATGGCCTTAACCTTGTTTGGGTCCACTTCAATGCCTCTTTTGGAGATAATGAATCCTAGAAGTTTACCTGAGGTAACACCAAAGACACACTTTTTGGGATTTAACCTCACCTTATGTTCTATTAGTCGGTCAAATATTTTCTCCAATACACCAATGTGCTCTTGTCGAGTTTTAGATTTAGCCAAGAGATCATCTACATAGTCTTCGATAATCTTATGCATGTAGTCATGGAAGATGTAAGTCATGGCTCGTTGATAGGTAGCACCTGCATTTTTAAGGCCAAAGGGCATGACCTTGTAGCAAAAGGTCCCCCAAGGTGTGGTGAATGTTGTTTTGTGTTGGTCATCAAGATTTATTTGAATTTGGTTGTATCCTGAAAAACTGTCCATTAAGGAAAGCATTTCATGGCCAGCGCAGGTATCGACAAGAGTATCAATGTTTGGAAGAGGAAAATCATCCTTAGGACACGCCTTATTAAGATATCAAAAATTAGTGCAAATGTGTATCGACCCGTTAGGATTGCGAATGGGTACCATGTTTGAAAGCCACTCAGGATAGTCAATAGGAACAATGAAGTTGACGTCTAGGAGTTTTTGAAGCTCTTCCTTGACTATGAGGGCAATGGTAGGATGCATCCTTCTAAGTTTTTGCTTGACCGATTTGGCATCGGGATGTAAGGTGAGATTGTGGACCACAAGGTTAGGGTCAAGACCAGGCATGTCTTTGTAGGACCATGCAAACACATCCTTCTTTCTCTTGAGGAGAGTGATGAATTGCTCTAGTTCATCGGATGATAAGCTTTTTCCAAGTTTGACAATTTGTGGATTGTCATGATCTGAACTAAGGTTCACTTTGATGGTATCTTCAATGGACATATGAGAACCTTCCTCAAGTTGATGGGGTGTTGGGATCAGATGAATATCATCTAAGATGTCATCCAACTCTTCTTGCTTATCGTCATCTAGCTCTGCCTAAAAAACCTTGGGATTCTTGGCTGAAGATGGAGGTGAAGGTGGAGGGGAAGGAGGAATGTAGTTGGCAGAAGCCCTTAACAATTCCTCGGATAGGAAAAACTCCGAAAAGGAGGGTAGAGAAGAAATCTGGTCCATGTCAATAAGGCTTATGTCAATGGGAATTGGCTTAGCCGGATTGTATGGATTGTGGAGTGGGGTGAATAAGTCAGTAGGATTCATGTTGACTTAGAGGAAAATGGATGGATTGGAAGAATTGATGGATGGGTGGAATGGATGGATAGGTGGAATGGATGGATGGTGGAACTAGGAACCGATGCTAAGTCTTGTTAACCCTGGATAGCAGCAACAAACACAAAATAAATTTTATGTACATGCGAAGTAAAATTTGTTTTTGATTTTGATTTTTTTGAATATTTTTTATTTTTATTTTTTTATGTACATATGTTACAAATTTGGCTTGTGGAATGGCTCAATAGAATTGGGGTGGAGGTGGTTCACCAGGTGGATCGGCTTGTTCTTGTGGAAGAAGCAAGTGAAATATGGGCTCATTGATGGGGAACATTTTGAGATAAAACTCATCCTGTTGGGTATGAGGAATGATGGGTTGAGATTCTTCTTCAGAGTCATCAGAAGTGATTGACATTAATTCATACTCTTCATAACTCTCATCATCAAAGTCATCAAGTGGGTAGGGATCTTCTCCTACATTGAGGTTAAGCCTTTGGAAGGCATGCTCAAGAGAAGAGGTGGAAGAAAGTGGGGTGTATCCCAAGCCTGAATGGTCATGTGCCTCTCGATAGGGAACATCGATTATATCATGTATTCCTTGCTCATGGGAACCTAAGCCTTGGCCTTGCCAATTAACTATATGGAAATAACGAGATGGGAATCCCGTCATGTTTTGGATATTGGCAAGTCTTGGTTCTTTGGGTTCTTTGGGAGGATTTGTCCCAATTGAGGAGTCAAGCCCTCCATAAACAAAATTGATGTTGTTTGGAGTGGAACCCATATCATAGATGACCCCTATGGATAAAGGAGGGTCACGTGGGTGACCAAAATCCTTGGTTGTTGGGATGGTGAATGGGGTGATGGTGATGTCTTGGACCACGTATTCACCAATACCAGGACTAGTGAGGTGAACCTCGACTTGGGATGAGGTGGTGGAAGATGTGGAAATGGGTGGCTCAATATTGGATGATGGCTTAGGTGATGGTGGGGAATGGAATATTTCACAATCCATCAGTTTGACTTGTGAAATATCAGTTGATGAAGAAGGATGGGATGATGGCTAAGAATTGGAAGTTGGTGGATGAGACAATGATGATGTGGAAGAAAGGATGGTAGAAGAAGGAGTGGTTGATGTTGATGATGTGGCCAAAGTGGATTGACTATGACCACATGTGCAAGAAGAAATGGATGATTGAGGGGGATGTGTGATGGGTAACTCCTCAGGAATGGGAGATTTAGAAGAAGATGTGGATGGAGTGGAAGATGATGGAGATAAGAAAATATGAGTGGAAGGTAACATGGACTCATAAGGATTTGAAATGAAGTTACAATATTTGAAAGGTTCTACATCAGTTGGGATGCAATGGACTTGGCCATTATGAACATATTTCAAACATTGATGGAGAATTGAAGGAACACATTTCATTTCTCTCATCCAAGGTCTTCCAAGGAGTACATTGTATGCCATGGCCTCTTCCAAGATGTGGAACATTGTGTGCAATATTTTGACCCCTACTTCTATGGGTAAAACAATAGTGCCAACTGTGGTACATAAAGCATCGTTAAATGCTTTAAGGGTGAAGGATGATTTGGTGATGTGAGATGGAGGAATATTGAGATGCTTGAGGGCAGCGGTGGTGATGATATTGATGGAGGAACCGGTATCAATCAGGACTCTTTTGAATGGCTTCTTGTCAATTAGAGCCATAATGTGCAATGGAGGATCCACAGATTCTGATGATGTTGACTTAATCTCAAAGTCATAAAAGGTGATTGAGGGTTCCATGCATGTTCGAACACTCCCTACAAAGTTGTTAAAGGCATTAGAGTCTTGGGATTGAACCTCAATAGATTTCAAAATTTCCATTAAAGCTTCTCTATGTCAGGGGAGATTGTTGTATAAGCTCATAAATAGACAATTTGGCTGAAGCCATTTTTAAACTAGTGGTTAACCAGCTACTCAAAGATACCGTTGGCCTCAAAGGATGATAGGTGGGATGAATTGGAGGATCAAAAATATGAATTGGTGGAGATGGATTTGGAGAAGTTTGGATGGGTGGAGGTGAAGGTTGTGACACACTTGGTTGAGGAGCATTTTGTTGATTTTGTCATTGACCTCTAGTTACCACATTGACTGCTCCTACAAAACCTTGGAATTGTTGAACGTGGTTGACTTGATTAGGAGGTGTTGGAATGTTAGTACCCCCTACATTAGGTTGTGCCTCTTCATGGTTGGGAAGAGGTGTTTGAAATATCCCAAGGTTCTAATTTTGTGGGGCGAGGGGGTTATCCACCTTAATGGCCCCCAAGTCTATGAGATCTTGAACAATGTTTTTGAACACGTGGCAATTATTGATATCATGACCATTATGTCTATGGTATGGACAAAATAGGTGTTCTTTGTAATTTCTTCCATATTTAGTGGGGTCATCAGGCTTAATTTTAGGCAAAGCCAGCTTTTTTGTGTCATACAGCCTACAAAAAAGAGAAGAGTACGACTCTGTTAAAGGAGTGTATTGGTGGTATTGTCAAATAGGTTGTCGATGGGGAGGGTTGTTCATAGTTGGCATTGTGTTTTGCACTGTTGGTGCTTGGGTGACTGAGGGAACCACATGATAAGAAATTTGTTGTGGTTGATGTTGCACAGGTTGTTGAGCCATTACCGGTTGGCTCATGACCACTTGATTTACTTGATTTGATTGGTTAGCCGAAGTGGCTTGAGATGATTTATTTTGGCCTAAATAGTTACTTTTGTATTGGCCCTTGGTTTGCCATTCTTTATTTTTGGGCTTAATTATGCCTTCTTGGATTTTGATTTCCTCAATGACGCTAGCCTGAGCTAAAGCTTCTTCAAATGATCGATATGTCTGAAGCTGAAGCATCCAAGAGATGGGTTTTAAGCAACTCTTGGTGAATAGTTTTATTACTTCATCCATTGGTAGGGAGAATGGCAATTTTGTGATGACTTCCCTCCAATGGTTTCCAAAATCATAGATTGTCTCATCATCCCATTGTCTTAAAGCATAGACATCAGATAATGAGACCTTCTTCTTGATATTGAGGATGAAACATTCAAAGAAAATATCAATCAATTGTTCGAAAGTGTAAATACTATGAGTAGGCAATTGATTGAACCACTCAATGGCATCTCCCCCCAATGTTTGAGGAAAATTTTGGAGCATGAGAGCATTATCTATTTGAATTCAAAAGCAAGCATGGACAAATGTGCTAACATGCTCTTTAGGGTCCTTGGTTCCCCTAAATTTATCAAACTTTGGTACTGTGAAATCTGTTGGATATGGCGGTGATGGCACCGAAGGATGAATGGGTTGATGGATCAATTGGCTTAAGGTTGGTCTTTGGTTGGACATGCCAGGAGTGTTTTGCATCAATTGATCGATTTGTTGTTGCATGGTCTTAATCCTAGGGTCTTCCCCAGGAATGTGGAAGCCTTGGATTACCTGATGATTGGGGGATGGGCTGGAAGAAAAATGTTGAGGAGTGATCAAATGGGGTGATTGATGATGTTGATGAAATTGAGTGGCTTGGAATTGATGAGGGGAATATTGATGATTGAAATATGGAGAATTTTGGTGTGGAGGAAAGTTGTGGATGAATTGATTTGGTTGGCTAGAAGGAATTATGATGGGAGGAGTTGAATTTTGGATTGGTGGGGGGTTTGGAATGGAAACCACCAAAGATTGTGGTACCCAAGTGGGGTTTTGGTTAATGATGGTTGGTTGGGTGGAGACTGTATGAGGCATAGGACTTACATGTACTTGCATATGTCTCATTTTAAAGGCTATGATCGCCATATGACTGACTTTAAAATGAGCGGTCAAAAACAAAAATTTATGTCTTATTTTAAAGGCTGATTGTATGAGGCATAGGACTTGAATAAAAGTCCTTAAGGTGTATTCTTCTTGGGTATAGTATTGAATCTAAAGGCTATAGTCTCATGGACCCTACTACTCAAAAAAATTATATTAACATAGATGTTATATTTGATGAAACTGATGACCCTTCAACCAGTCCATCTACAACACCACCTGATCCTGAAAGTGGTCTAAGAATCATCCATGATGATGAAGATAATAGTAGAGGAGATACTCATCATTTGAATCAATCATTATGGTACAAAAGACACTGCAGGATTCCCATATATGTTCTCCACTTGACACTTCTACCTCCAGACTAAGGACACGGATCATGGCTCGTGAGGAAGTGAATTTGGCATTGATGAGCACCGTGGTGAATAGCTCTAAAATTAAAATAGTTCGTGAAACTCTTGAGCTACCACATTGGAAGTCAACTATGGAGGCTAAGTATAATTCATTTATGAAGAATGGTGCATGGGAGCTAGTTGATCTTCCACCAGGGAAGAAGGCCATAGGATGCAAATGGGTGTTTAAAACAAAGTATAAAGCTGATAGAACACTCGATAAGTACAAGGCTCATTTAGTTGCAAAAGGGTATGCACAGGAGGAAGGCATCGACTATGAAGAGACATTTGCACCTACAACTAAGATCAAGACCATCCGTATTATTTTTGCAATGACAACACAGTTTGGTTGGAAGGTACATCAGATGGATGTCAAGAGTGCATTCCTAAATGGAGACTTAGAAAAAGAAGTCTACATGAAGCAACCTGAGGGATTTGTCATTGATCGTGGAAAGTTTGAATACTTTCGGAGTTTCCTCTCTTGTTCTCTGAAGACCTAATGTATTATGGGGGGAATGTTAGAATAATACATTAGTTAATGATGTAAGGGATTAGTTAATTAAATATTATGTAAGGTTATGTCCTTTGAATAGATCCAAATTCCTTGTATAATATTCATTGCTAAAATAATGAAATATGTGCTACATTCTACATTTTCATATATGATGTTTTTGCATATGACCGCTCATTTTAAAGCTATTCAAATTCTGTACAAGTTGGTCTAAGAATCAACTGAATCGGATAACTCTTTGCGAAGATATGGCTCCTAAAATATGAGCAATTTTTAAGAAAAAACCCTAATCCTTTGCACAACTCTAGCAATGTAGTGGCCCTCCATGGTTGAATGTATTGGACTATTCTCGCCTGTAATCGATAGACTATGGGGGCAGAGATAATCCTAGCCTGCATTATCAACTCCAAAAACTTAAACCACTATGGCTATGAAATACCTTGGAAAAGCACAACTTGTGATGACTATTGCATGCATATTTTAAAACAAGCCCGTGATATATGTTGCAACCAATTTTTTAATTCGAGCATACAATTTTCCAATCTATCAATAAATATCGACCAATGGAATCACTAGTCATAGCATGCATCAACTCTCTAATCCCATTTGACACTTGCCTTATATTAGTATGTTAGCGAACTACATAGTGATATACAAAAAATCATATTACCACAATGTCTATCAAAATTAAACCTTAATAAGCTCTTTCTGAGCTAATAAGAATCACTCTTATTAGTCAGATTTCAACCCCAAGAGTTGATTTTATAGAATATTAAGAGATGTACTTGTTATTGTTTTAAAGAAATTTAGAGTTGAAAGATGTGTAAATGTAGGTTATTATTTAAAGGCTTTAAAGTTATTATAAAAATATAAAGACAGGTTTTGATTTGTTGGATTATTATAATTTGATTTTTTTGAGAATATGTTTTATATATTTTTAAAAAATTGATAAAGATATGGCTTAAAATAAAATTTTCTACCAAAAGTAACTTAATGTATCTTGCATTATTATTAATTCTCTTATTTAGGATTCATGTTCACATACCATTTAATATTTTCTATTATATAAATTAAGTTTGATAGTCTTTTTTTTGGTTGGATAATAAGGGGTTGTACTTGGGTCCCCCACCCTTGACAAATTACAACTCTCTTTTTTAGAGCTTGAGAGTTTACAAATAGATACACTTCTCATCTCAATTGAGATGCTATAGCTAGAAACCTACATCATTTTACATAAAATATCTTAATTCTTGATTTTCATTTTCTGGATCTTTTCAACTTTCTGTATGAATACAATATTCTATAATTCAACATCCTTCTTGAAATTTTCCTATAGCAACCTTCACAATACCAAAACTTCACCTCTACTATCTATGCATTGCATCTTAGTAGAGTAATATTTCCAAAACATCGCACTATCATAGTCCACTTTACCAAATCTGGATTGCTAGTTTCCTTCCTGAAACACAAGTGCAACCACAAAAATTATAATAAATAGTTTATGTGAAAACACATTATCGTTACAAAATAAAGTAGATATTACCAATGGAAAACATTAAAGTAAATCTTAATCATTAATTGATTCAGGCAATCAAAATTTTTTTCTAACCATGGAAAAGAGAATTTAACTTCATGATCCTCAATCAAAACCCCTCTATTGGCTAGCCTATCTGCACATTTGTTTCCTTCCCTTAATGTATGTGTAAACTTAATTTCTTCAAACTCTTTAGCAAGATCTTGAATTTTCATAATTATCTCTTGTATGTTCCATGGAGCCTTAGTTTTCCTCAAAATTGTATTTATTACTATGAGAGAATCACCTTCCATCCATACTTTGTTCCATTTCATTTTTTTGCATATTTTTAACCCTTCTAAAGTCGCCCAAGCTTCAACTTCATTATTTGTCTTAAATCCACTATTGAAAGCATAATGAGATAAAATATCTCCTCTATTATTTCTAATTATTCCTCCTCCTCCTCCTGGTCCTGGATTTCCTTTAGATGCTCCATAAAAATTCAATTTAACCCACTCCACATCTGGTGGTTTCCACTTTATATTCTTTGCCTTATTTTTGCTTCTCTTGTACCCAACATCATAATTCTATTTAATGACTTGACTCCATCTATCAAGGCTCTATGCTTCCAGATTAGGGACTGGGTGAGTTGATAGGGTTGGTTTAGACTCCTCTATGGCTAAACATATATTCCTTTTCATTACCTCTAAACTGCTTTCCTTTCCTTTAAATATTCTTCTATTCCTTTCTAGCCATATAGTCCAAATGATTGTATCTTTTGATATATCCTATATTGTCTGTAAAGCCTCACTTTTATAAGTGCTCTACCATTGCTTTAACCAATCTTCAATTCTGTTATTCATCACCATGCATTTACCAAACATATTAAGAATCCATTGCCATAGATTCCAGACTATTGAGCAATGTCCCAAGAGATGGTCTATACTCTCCTCCTTTTTACAAAGAACACATTGAGAGGGGCCATGAAAACCCCTTTTCATAAGGTTATCCTAGGATAAAATTCTTCTTGACCTACTAGCCAAACAAACATTTTGACTTTAGGAATCTCCATATTCTAGTGATATTATTATTTTGTTGGTGTTGTACATTATATCCACTTCTTGTTGTGTATTCTCTTGAGCTATTCAACTCCCAAATCAATTTATCCTTGGCTCCCATCGAAATAATCACAGTTGTTATATTTCTACTCAATTTCCTCCTAGCATCAATGTCTTGTATACTTGTAAAAAAATCTTCTTTCCATTTGTATCTTCCTTCCCGATCCTTGTACAAAATGTTTGAAACCCTATCACCATATTTGTCTTGAAGCAATCTCATCCAAGGTTTCAAAATTGGATCTAAATTGAGTGGTTTTTTATCACACAAAGTATCCATCCAAATAGAAATATTTTCTCTAGTTTCCACCACCCATCTTAAACCTTTAATCATAAGATCAATAGATTTTTTAAACCATTCCAAAGAGCAAAACCATTTGGTAGAGAGAATGCAATAAATATTAAACTTGGGTCATTGGGATCAACATACTTAGAAGAATTCTTGCCCATTGTCTTTGACTCTCTTTGTACAATCTCCATATAACTTTTCCCCTAAGAGCTAAGTTTGCATTTGTAAGAACTCTTAAACCAAGACCTCCCCTAGTTTTATCATCACATACCTTGCTCCATTTCACCAAAGGAAATTTCCTTTTATCATGTAAACCTGACCATAAAAAGGATCACATAATATAGATTAAACTTTTTTCAACTGATTTTGGTATAGAATACAATGACATATAATATGTTGGAATGGCCTGTAAGACTGACTTAATTAACTACACTCTTCCTGCTAACGATAACCATCTACCTTTCCAAGCTGAAAATTTATTATGAACTTTATTAATAACTAGATTCTATAATTCTATCCTCATTCCCCCTTCAAATAAAGGCAGCCCTAGATAAATTACTGGTAAATTTACCTCCTACATTTGAAGTAACTTGCAAATTCATGCTTTGATATTAGTTGGAGTATTAAGGAAGTAAATTTTTTATTTTGTCCTATTAAATTTTTGCCCTGAAGCTCTTTTGTATTCCTTTAAAAAGTTATTCAATTCTCTGGCCTCATTTATCCTTGCCCTTCCAAAAGGGTTGTATCATCTACAAACTATTGATAGATGATGTTGTCAATGTTACTACTAACACTTAAGTCCACTTTTAAACCCATCTTTGTAAGTATTATTTTAAGTTCCTACTCAAAACCTCTGCCATTAAGTTTGATAGTCTTATTTAGATAATAAACAACAATTTAAATCATAAAGGAAATGTTAGCACATCATCCAAAGCTCATCTAAACAATGACAAATGAGATACAATTATATAAGTGTCACTTGAATTCAAATCCTCGAGTTATGATACTCTCAGGGACCCATTATAATAAGGTTTCTTCAAATACCACAATGTATTACAAATCAATAGTGGTTTGTTAAAATATTATGATAATGTAGTCATGATGTGAGATTTTTTAACCCCATATAACTAATTAAAATTTTGAATTTATCAAGGTTCAAACCGTTGCATAGGGGGGACAGATTTGTGGAGGGACGTTTTTTGTAGGACTGCCCAAACTGTCGAACTCGTTTCGGCCATATCTCACTCATCCGAACTCGGATTGAGCTAAAATTTTGAGGGTAGATGCCTGAAAAACCCTAGAACGTCTCCACCAATTTTCATATCATTTGGAGCAACACAGATCCTAGCGCATCCCTATGTGTGAACGAGATATTTGGCAAGCGGCTATGCGAGGGTTTCATCTGGGTTGAGTGCAAGCAACTCCAGAGGTTGGTTTTTAGGGCCTTCGGGCCCTAGCGGCCAATATTTTTGTGGTTTATGCTCAATATTTTAGCAGGAAATGTTGCAGGGGATCCAAGATGGGTTAGAAATTTGTCTTTCAACAGATCATACTCGTGAACTTGAGTGACAACGACTTCCAATTTGCTGCACAAAAGAAAAGTGAAAACCATACCTTTCCACGACGTCTAGGGCAAGGATTAAAGAGATCACGAAACAAGTTTCAAGCAGTTGATCAAAAAATGGCTCATATCTCAAGTGAATCTGGTGCTAAGGTGCACCCACAAAATAATTCTACTGTGAAAACCCCTGTCAAGGGTAAGAATTTCGAAGACTCAGCCCCAAAAATGAATTTTAGGGATGCCCTCCGTGGTGGACAACCTCAGCCCAATGCTAATATCAATCTTAGGGCTTCCCATAAACCTCTAAGAATGCCTAAGATTGATCCCAAGAAAACGGAGTCAGGATGTCTTAAAGCAACTGATGGAACTCCTATTGTTAAGCTTGATATGGGTAACATTCAGACTGGCATTGAAGATTTGGAAAAAAGAGGACTAATTTGTCGGTTCGTGGGTTTTCGTCCGAGTCTATCTGCTTTCAAATTCTGGGCTGCAAAAAGTCTGGAAAACTAAAGGTGAGTTACAAATCTCTATTTATCCAAATGGTTATTTTCTTGTTTTATTTGCTAATAATGAAGATAGAGAGAAAACTTTTCAAGGGGGTCCTTGGTTTTTTGGAAGGGCAGGGCTTTTCATGAAGCCCTGGCATACTAAATTTAAAGTCGAAGAAGAGATGCCTTCTATAGCTCCCGTGTGGGTTAGACTCTTTGGCCTCCCTATTGAATTTTGGAATCCTACTATTTTTTCTTCAATTGGAAACTCTTTAGGAACTTTTATGATGACTGCTGATTGTACTCAAAATTTTGAACATATTATTTATGCTCGAATTTGTGTTTTAATGGATTTTGACAAACCCCTACCTAAAAAGATCACATTACAATTTGGGGAAGACACTTGGGAGCAAGTAGTGGACTATGAGAACATTCCTTTTCGTTGTAGAATTTGCCATGAATATGGTCATTTGGCCAGTGCTTGCCCAAATAAAATTCTCGATCAAAAGAAAGAAGATATAAACTCAGCAGGTTTCCAAATACCTAAGAAGAAGAACACTCAGAAAAACAAGTTATGAAGGATCAATCAAAGTCATCTGCTAATATGTTTGAAATCCTTTCCACAAATGATGTCCCAAGTGAGGAAGAGGAAATAATGGAAACTGAAATCTTAGAAACACAATTTAAATATGAAGGGAAGAACTCAGAGACAAACCAACAAATCAAAGGTTTTCAACAAAAAAAAAGGGAGAAAATTTACACAAGAAAAACAATCTTTCAAATGTCAAAACTTTAAATAATGCAGGTCCCAATATAGACTCCGTTGAACCATCTAGTAAAATTTTGGTTGTGTACGAGCATTCTTCAAGGTTAGAAGCCATCTCAGATTCAATTGGAATAAGTCAAGAAACAGGGAAAAAAAAATTGAAGATGGATTCTAATCAAAAAGCAGGTCGCAAGACCAATCAATATCATATGGTAAAAGAAGGTGAAAAGCTTGTAGAGGAAGGTAAGATTAATGCCCTTCCCAACTTTTTTAGCCCCGGTATTAATGAAGATCATCACTTGGAATATTAGAGGACTCAAAGGGAGTCTTTCAAAACAAAATGAAATTAGAAGAATGATTCAGATAAATCATCCACATCTTGTTTTCCTTCAAGAAACAAAGATGTCAATGGAGGATATGGACTCAATTGCCGATAAAATTTGGCCAGCTGGAAAAGTGGTTTCCCTCAGTTCCCAAGGGACTTCTGGTGGCATTGCTTGTCTTTGGGACCCAAAAGAGGTAGTTATTCACCATATGGTTGGCAGTTGGGGTTTGTTGGCTATAGCTATTCAAAGTAGACATTCCAACCAAATTATGCTCTACATTATTGTTTATGCTCCGACTTCTTTGGAGGAAAAAAGAAGATAGTGGAAGGATATTACTCATATTATCTCTCATTTTCCTGAAGCTTGGATCTTGATCGGAGGAGATTTCAATACCATCCTCTCTCTGGATGAGAAAAGGGGGGGAAATAGAAATTTGGACAAAAGCACTGACCTCATGAGCGAATATATTGCAAACCTCCATCTTGTGGATATCCAACCGAGATAATGGCCTTATGACTTGGTCTAACAGAAGGCAAGGCTTAGCTTGTATAATGGAGAGATTGGATAGGTTTTTGCTCTCTAAAAATTTCTTAATCCATGGTCACATTCCTAAAGTGAAGACTCTTAATAATGTTGGTTCGGATCATTGGCCAGTCATGGTGGAAATGTGGAAAACCAATGTGAGTTTCTCTCCTTTTCGTTTTCAATTAATGTGGCTTAGAGACATTTCCTTCAGACCTCGTGTGCAACAATGGTGGAAGGAAGGTAAACCTAGGCATGGGACTAAGATGTTCTATTTTGCCAAAAGACTGCAATACATTAAATCCAAAATCAAGACTTGGAACTGGAAAGAGTTTGGGGATGTTCATAAAAAAAACATGAAGTTATTGCTCATATTGAAAATTTGAATAAGAAAATCCATTTAGATGGCCTCACAGAGAAGAGAAGTGCAGATGAAATTAAACTCACAACTCAGTTAGAGGAATGGGAAAAAAGAGAAGAAATCTTATGGAAGCAAAAATCTAGAATTCAATGGCTCAAAGAAGGAGATCGAAACACAAATTTCTTCCACAAATCTCTTCTAGCTCGAAGATCTCACAACTTTATTTCTTCCTTAAAATCAGATTCTGGAGATGTTGTTTATACTTGGGATGGCATGAACTCTATTGTTGTTGATTACTTTTCCAATATTTTTGTTGCTACTCCTCTTGACTCAGCTTCACAACAAAATGTTCTTCAAGCAATCCCTTCTCTTATCACTTCGAAGGAGAACTCTATTTTGACTGCTCCTGTTACTATCAATGAGCTTCAACAAGTAGTTTTTAAAATGCAAAAAGGGAAAACCCCAAGTCCCGATGGTTTTCCCATTGAGTTCTACCAAGAGTTCTGGGATATCCTTCATGTTGATTTATTAGAGGTGGTGGAAGAAGCCAGGAAAGCCAAAGAAATTTTGAAGGTTATCAATAAAACTTATATTACTCTTGTTCCAAAAGCTCAAGAGGTTGATCATATCTCAACTTTTAGACCTATTGCTTTATGTAATGTTCTTCTCAAAATCATTACTAAAATCATGGCAGAAAGGTTGAAGCCTCTTTTGCATAAGATTATTTCCCCAGAGCAAGGGGGTTATGTGGAAGGACGTCAAATAGTAGATGAGATAGTTCTTGCTCAAGAAGCCATCCATTCCATGGATATGCAAAAATCTCCTTCCATGTTCATTCGGTTAGACTTATCCAAAGCTTATGACAGAGTGGATTGGCACTTCCTTATCAAAGTTTTGAGGCAATTTGGTTTCTCTAAGGATTGGATGGATTGGATTATGGGATGTATCCCTTTAGTTTCCTACTTAGTTCTTATCAATGGTAGGCCTTCTCAGTCATTCCCAGCTTCCAGAGGTATTAGGCAAGGTGACCCGCTATCCCCTTATTTATTCATCATTCTTGTTGAATGCTTGGGTAGGACTATAACCAAAAAGAGGGAAAACAAAACCCTTGAGGGAGTTACCATTGCTCATGGAGCTAGACCTATCTCTCATCTTCAATTTGTGGATGACTCTACTCTTTTAGGTAAAGCTACAGTTAAGGAAGCTTCTAATATTAAGCAAATCATTAGCTGTTTTTCTAAGGCTATCGGGCAGCTTGATCAATGAAGACAAATCTAAAGTTATTTTCTTTCACTGCTCTGCTAGACAAGAATCCATGGTCTTGGATAAATTAAGATATAAGAAGACCTCCCTTCCAATCACTTATTTAGGTATTCCCATAAATATTCAAAGGCAGAAAAATAAATATTGGAATTGGTTGTTGGACAAAGTCAAGAAGAAAATTGGAAAGTGGACCAACAGGTGGCTTTCTTCTGGGGGTAGAATCACCTTGGTAAAATCAGTCCTTCAAGCTATTCCTATTTATGTTTCTTCCATTTTGAATATCCCAAAGGTTGTTCTTCGAGAATTGGATCAAATCAGTCATCGTTTCCTTTGGAGTGGTACTAAGGAGAAAAGAAAATGGGCCTTGGTGAAATGGGATACTTTATGTCTTCCTAAGAATGAAGGGGGGTTAGGATTCCGGTCTTCTATTAATAACAACAAAGCTTTAGCTGCTAAATTATATTGGAGGATGTTGCATAACCCCAATGCTCTTTGGGCCAATAATCTCCGTGCTAAATATGCTGAGAACAAAAGTCCCGAAGACCTTGTTCGCTATCAACTTCCTACCAAAGGTTCTCCCATTTTAGCAGTTCTTAAGACTGGTGAGGATTTGATAAAGAAAAATTTATTTTGGATCATTCATAATGGTCAACAGGCAAATTTTTGGACAGATTCTTGGGATGGTCACAAGCCTTTGATAACTCGGTTTCCCGATTGGAGGCCTTGGATGGAGGAGCTTCACCGAGCTAATCTGGATAAAGGTGGCTAATTACTATCGGTACCATACTGGTAATTCAAAGGTTGGTAGATATTGGATCCCTATTGAGGACTGGCCTATTCAAATCCCAGAAAGGCAAAGACAAGATATCCAAGGCATCCTTCATATGAGATCCCTCTCTTGGTCCCATGAAAAAGATTGTTTTGGATGGAACAACACTACTAAGGGTGAGTATTCAGTTGCTCAAGGTTATTTGACCTTATGCCATAATAATCCCAACCATTCTTCCGACATATTTTCTCGATTGTGGGCTCAAAAGCTCTGGCCTAAGGTGAGGTTCTTTAATTGGCTTTTATTGCATCGTAGGGTGCTTACTGGTGAGCAACTTATGAAGCGTGGTTTTCATGGCCCTTTTAGATGTGAAATGTGTGAAGAGAATGTAGAAACTCTCAACCATATTTTTATTGAGTGTACTTTAGCCTCCGAGCTATGGAGGAGAATGGCCACTTTACTTGGCTTACAATGGTCCAATTTTTTTACTTTTGAACAACTTTGGAGGGATTGGCCTAATCAAGAGGGTGTTGATCATTTTATTAGGCAGTTAGTTTGGATGGGTTCTACCATTCTTCTTTGGAATATTTGGAATGAAAGGAACAACCAAATTTTTAATCAAGATAGGAAGGATATTCACTATATTTGGCAAAAGACCATAGCCAACTTAGTTGAATCAGTCCATCAACTCCTTAATCACCCCCAAAACTCCCACCAAAGATGGGATCAAGTGATGCAAATATTGAAGATTAAATCTTCTAAGGGCAACCAACTTAAAGGGAATGTGAGTATTAGTAAGATGGATAGGACAAGAAATTGGCAACCTCCTCCTAAGGATTTTGGAAAAGTCAATACTGATGGAGCCTCTAGAGGGAACCCTAGAAAAGCCGATGTGGGAGGAATTGGTAGACTTTCAGATGGCTCCCTGGTTTTTACTTTTGCTGAGAATTTGGGTATTCTTTCCAATAACCTTGCTGAGGGGTATGGTATCCTCGGAGGCCTTCAGGAGGCTACTAAGGTTGGATGGGAAAAGGTGTTAGTTGAGTCCGACTCTCAACTTATGATTAATCTCTTGAAGACTCCTTCTAAGAATCATAAGGTGGATTGGAGAATAAAAAGAATTATTGAGAAGATTCAATTAATCCGGATGGGATTTTTGAAAGTTGATTACAATCATGTGGTCAGAGATCAAAACAAGAGTGCTGATGCTTTAGCTAATTGGGCTTTGGACAAAGGTGATCTTACTTGTTATGGCCACCCTCCTAGATGGTGGGCTTCTCAAATTAGGGAAGCTCTTCTTTCTATCATTTCTTTGGATGGCTCCAGTTCTGAAGGTACCTAGTTTCTTCTTGTTTTTTTTTTTTGCTTCTCTTTGGTTCATTCAGTTTTTTTTAGTTCCCTAGCTCATTCTATTCTTTCTTTTGTTTCCTCTGTTGATTCTTGCCTTAATAGTCTTCTGGTCTAGATAGGTCATTGTTATGTTCAATTTTTTTTTTCTTTTTTGTTTAGTTTTTTAAGGTGGGTGGGTTCTTTTGTTTTGTTTTGTTTTTGTGTTCTTTGTGTTGTTTTTTGTTGTTCTTGTGTTTTTTTTTTTTATGTTTTTTGTTATTGTTCTTGTGTTTTTTTCGTTCTTGTTCTTGGGTTTCTCTTTGTTTGTGTTAATTCGTGTTTTTATGTGTGAGTGTTTTCTATGTTTTTTGTTTTTGTTTATTGTCTGTTGTTGGTTGTTTTTATATTTATTTTATTTTTTTTAAATTTTTTAGGTTTTGGTTGTGTTTATTTTTCATGTTTTTTTTTGGGTTATGTCTTTGTAGTGTTCTGTTGTTTTTGTCTTGTTTGTGTTTTGTTATGTGGTTCTTGTGTTTTTCTATGTGGTTCGTGTTGTGGTTTCTTTTATCTTATTGTGCGTGTTTGGTTGTGCTTTTGTTTTTGACACACTCAAGGAGCATGTTTTTTATTTTATTTTATTATTTTTGTTGTTTACTTATTTACTTATTTTTAAATTGGTTTTGTGTGTTTGTTTGCTCCTTGAGTATGTCAAAGGTGGTAGGCCAGGTCCGAGTCCTGGGCATTTTTGGCAGAATGGATACCCCTGCCTCCTTGGGTCTTACCCGAAAGTGGCATCCCTTTTGGGATGTTTTCCACAAATAAAAAAAACGTTGCATGGGCGAGAGTGCGGGGGGTGGGTGTGTGGTGGTTGTGTGTTAAATTTCTTATTAATAAGCATAGCTCTCTAATTTACGAAGGATCATGGTTGGGAGGAGACTGCTCTGGTCTGTGCGTTGGTCGTAGGGGTTTATCATACTAACCCAAAAAAAATATATTTATAATAAATTATAAGTAAATTGATTAAGGTAGCAACAATGATAATAAAGTTTGTCCAAATATCACAATTTATTACAAGTTAATGCTAATGTCATTGGTTAAAATATTGTCATAATATATAGTAGGATTTTTCAACCCCGTATAGCTAATTAAAAAATTCAATTCACTAATAAATCATAGCTAAAATGATTAAGGTTGAGTCTGTGGGTCTAGGTGGATTGGTAAGTTGGAGCGCTTACTTAGAGGAGACCTAGGTTCCAATCCTACGGGCGTGCCCATGCATAGCCAGTAGCCTGATCCGACTCCTCTGCATGTTGCACTTGATTGATGACGACGATCTGTTTCCTACTTGTCCGATGGTCCTCTTCATGCCACGTGTTGAACCAGACTGACGAAGACGGTGCGAACCTTGTGCGTCTGGTGGTCCCCATCTCACGTTGGGTTACCATTAATGAGATGATGGGTGTGTTGGAAGCCTTCGCTGATAGTTTGAACCCTACCAACTATGCTGGCAATTACTAAAAATTGTGATTGTAACCAATTCATCTATGTAACCAAAAAAAAAAAATGATTAAGGTTGTTATCTATATAAGGTAAAAACTAAAAAAAAATTAGTTAACAAATTTTAAACCACACTATCTTGGAAATTGTATAAGTGCCTCAATTTATCTAATACATAATTTTTAGAAGTATCAAACCTTACTTAATTATCTTTACCTTGTTCTTCATAAACAATCAATACAATTTATTAAAATAGTTAAGGTTTATATTAGATAAAAATATTTACAAAGTTAGATGGGTTCTAATAAACTTTGAACTTGCCACCTTAACAATTGATTAAGTGTAATCTGATTTGAGTTATCAGGTGGTATAACCAACTCTCTTGTAATAATAATAAAAAAAAACCTTACCTAATTATCTTTACCTTATTCTTCGTAAACGATATACAATTGATTAAAATAGTTAAGGTTTATATTAGACAAGAATATTTACAAAGTTAGATGAGTTCTAATAAACTTTGAACTTGCCACCTTAACAATTGATTAAGTGTAATCTGATTTGAGTTATCAACAACAAGGTGGTATAACCAACTCCCTTAAAAATTGATTAGGTGTGTGCCAATCTTAATTATTTGCAGTAGTTTAACAAATGTAACAATACACTTGAATGGAGTTAGGCATGTTGGAAGCAACCATGTGGTTTGAACCTTGAGTTAGGCTTGTTAGAAGCAACCATGTTTGCACCCGACAATTACTAAAAATAATGTGGATGTAACCAACTCCTCTATGTATCCAACAAAAAAAATTAATTAGGTGTATGCCAACATCTGCACTTTAACAAATTTAACAATACACTTGAATTGAGTTTATAAAATAATAAATAACTAGTCCTTTAACTATTTTTAAATTAAATTATTATTAATTTTATGCACACATGTTTGTTTGTTATTTAATTTAATTAGTTGTAGCATAAACATTAGTTTTTTTAATTGTCAAATAATATTAGTTCAACCTTTTAAATTTCTTACATTTAAAAAAAATTGAGATTCAAATCTTAGTAATAGATGCATATATAGTTGTCAAAAAATTATAATACTACTATGTAGTCTAAATATAATAAAAAAAATATTTTATCTTCCTATAATATATTAAAAATATATTTTAAAATTATAATTTAAAATTTTCTTATAACAAATTTTTATATTAACCATTAAAAAATAACCACAAACATTAAATATATATTTAATTGTTTAAATTCAATTGTTTCACAAGTTAATTAGTAAAAAAGATAATTCAACTTTTTCATTTCTTAACTTAACCATCCAACTAAAATTCTTAGGATATTATAGTGAAATAGATACCTTGAAACCTCAAACCTCAACTTTTGGAATAAAATTTATAAAAAAACATAAAATAAAAACAAAACTTTTTTCTTTCAAGTGATTTTAATTTATTATTATTATATATTAGTTTAATTAAATTTTATTATTCATGGAGGAGCATAGGATTACTATATATTTCTAACTCCTATTATTTTAAATTCAAGGTTAGATTGAAAGAGGTTCTAATAATTATGCTGACAATATGACACTCAAATTGTTGGTCCAGTTGGCTAAGGCATGAATTTAGGACTCACATGTGGTAATAAACTAGATATCAAGTGTTTTTAGGATTATAACCCATCTTCTCTTAAATAAAAGAAGTTGTGGATCAAAGTAAAGCTTTTATTTTTTTGGTATATTTAACTATATATTTCTAACTCTTATTATTTTAAATTCAAGGCTAAATTGAAAGAAGGTTCTAATAATTATGCTGAAAATATGACACTCAAATTGTTGGTTTAGTTGGCTAAGGCATGGCTTTACTACTCACATGTGGTAATAAACTAGATACCAAGTGTTTTTAGGACTAGCTTAGATATATAAAATATATATATCTATAAACGTCGAGAGTTATCAATCTTGAGGCGCCTATCTATCACATCCCCAAGAAATGAGATAGGCGCCTCGAGATTGATAACTTAGGGTTTCAGAGATGCAGAGAGAAGAGTTCGAGGAGAGAAGCAAATAATATTAGAAAGTTTGGGCACCATTTTAGTTTAAATAGTTTAAATATTTTTTAAATATTTTAAATCCACCGTAACTTTTAATGTCGACGGATAATTTTATTAATGTCGATTTTTTTAATAAGATATTAATATTGTTTACAGCGTGGCTGACCTTCCTGGCTGCCATTGTAGGACGCATATCGACGTAATTACAACCCATCTTCTCTTAAATAAAAGAAGTTGTGGATCAAAGTAAAGCATTTACTTTTTGGTATATTTATAAAGAATTCAATAGGAAAGTAGATGAACTTTCAAAAGAGGTGCTTCAAATTAAACTAACTACGTGTTTAGTATAAATTTTTTGTGAAGGCAATGCACTGCAACTAGTCCATATCTTTGTCTCGAGGGGATTAGATAGAGGGGATTAATTCACTCCAGTTAAAACAACTTTAAAAAAAGCTCATATGGATCAAAGTAAAGCATTTACTTTTTGGTATATTTATAAAGAATTGAATAGGAAAGTAGATGAACTTTCAAAAGAGGTGCTTCAAATTAAACTAACTACGTGTTTAGTATAAATTTTTTGTGAAGGCAATGCACTGCAACTAGTCCATATCTTTGTCTCGAGGGGATTAGATAGAGGGGATTAATTCACTCCAGTTAAAACAACTTTAAAAAAAGCTCATAAGTGAGTGATTTAAAGAATACTAGTTGACAAATTGGAAAGATGTTTAAAGTTAGATCTTAGCTTGATAGAGATAACTAGTTTTTTTAATAAGCTAATTAAGATAGCTAGTTATGATGTATAAGCAACCTCAATTTTAGGTCATTATTGAAACTTTAAAGAAATGTCAACAAGGGATGTGAAGAATGTAATTTCATATATATATTTTTATTTGGTTATTGTGAGAAACCTCTATGACCGACGTATGGAGTTGAGCAGCTCCCAACCATGACCCCTCCTAAAGCCGAGAGCTATACTTATCAATAGAGAATTTAACACAAAGCCACCACACACCCACTTCCTCACACACTCACCCATGCCACGATTTGAACCTTGGACCTCTTGAAGAAGAGCCAAAGCCCGAACCGTTGCGCTCCACCCCCTAGGTGCATAATGTAAATTCATATTTGCTTAGTATAAAATTATGACTTTTTTTTGGAAGGAAAAAAATAAAAATTAAATAAATATAAAATAATATGTTTTTAAAATATAATAATTTTAATAACATATTTTGAAAAATTAAATATATTATTTTTATTTCATTATTATTACTTTTTTAATTTATTTATTTGTGGAAAACATTCCAAAAAGGATGCCACTTTCGGGTAAGACCCAAGGAGGCAGGGATATCCATCTTTTATTTCATTATTTTGGATTAAAATAAAATTTATTTATATTTATTTAAATAATTATATGTATTGTTTGATAAGAATGTATTTTCTTAATAAAAATTAACTACATTATATTTAATGGGTTGAATTGATATTATGGATGAGAAGCCACGGAAAATAGTTTCAATTTTATGAAAGTCATATAATTACTTAGTTAAGTATATTATAAAATAAGACATACATACTATATTAGATATATTATATTTTATGTATTGTTTATATATAAGACATACATACTGTATATGAGACATACCTTATTTCCTTTGGATTTGGACTTTAACTTCTTATCTAAAATACTCAAAGCTATATTGTTAAATACTCATATTATGCTATTTGCTTATGGGATGTAAATACACTATTTCCTTTGGATTTGAGCCTTAGCCTCCTATAGGTGTACATATGTACATATCTTAACCCTTTTAGATTGAAACCTTAACCTTTAATCTGGTATACATACCCTACCCCTTTAAGATTAAAACCCTTATACTGATCCTTTAAATTCGAACCTTGACCTCCTATCAAGTGGACATGTCATATCCCCTTTAAATTCAATCCTTAACATAAACCTTTGTTTTTAGGCATTCTTGTTGTGCTATCTACTTATTATACATACATGTCCTACTCCTTTTAGGTCCAAAACTTGACCTCATATCACAACATACATATCCTACCCTGTTTAGATTCAAACTCCTATTTGTATTCGAACCTTGATCTTCTTTCTTGTATACATACTTTACCTACCCCTTAAGATTCAAACATTTCACAACTACAAGTTTACTGTGGTGGTAAGGGCTTTGGCCTCTCTTTGAGAGGTCCAAGGTTCAAACCCCACTTAATATGAGGGGACTTGAACCCCTCTTAAAATCCCTATAAACTCATTAAAAAAATATTCAAATGTTTCCCTTAGATTTGACCTTTGACCTCTTATTTGAGGTATCTACCCTATTTTCTTCCCTCCGAATTCAAACCCTTAACCTTTTATCTCAAATACACTCAAATACACATCTTATCTCCCTTTAGATTTACACTTTGACATTAACTTCTTGTCATAAATACATACCCTATCCTCTTTCCAATTCAAACTTGTCTTTTAAATTTGACCTTAATATCTTATCTCTCTTTACATTCAAACCTTCCCTTTTATATTTGACATTAACCTCTTGTCTTACATACATACTTTATGCCCTTTCCAATTCAAACTTGTCTTTCAAATTTGACCTTGACCTTTTCCGAAGCCTACATTTCTTGCCTTTTGATTCAAACCTTAACCTCCAATCTAAAATAACAAAAACCTTAACAATTAAACTTTCTCACAATATAAATACTTTATATTATTGATTTATCAAACTTATTAAAATGTATATACTTATATTATTATTAAAATGTATATTTTTTTTTTGCATGTGGAGGTGGAGCGCAATGGTTTGGGCTTTGGCTCTTCTTCAAGAGGTCCAAGGTTCAAGGTTCAAACCGTGGCGTGGGTGAATGTGTGAGGGGATGAGTGTAAAAAAAATTGTAAATTTTTCAATAAATATAAATTTAAAACTATTATTATTTTTTTAAATTTCTCTTTAATTATAAAAATGTTTTCTTAAATAAGTTGCAAGCTGTATTTTTTTCAATAAATATAAATTTAAAACTATTATTATTTTTTTAAATTTCTTTTTAATTATAAAAATGTTTTCTTAAATAAGTTGCAAGCTTATTAAAGTGGTAAAGGCTTTGGTCTCTTTTTAAGAGGTCCTAGGTTCAAACCCCACTTATTAAAGTTCAAATCTTACGAAGCCATACTCATTAGGAAGAAATTAAAACCAAAGTTCAAATCTTACCAAGCCATACTCATTAGGAAGAAATTAAAACCAAAGTTCAAATCTTACCAAGCCATACATAGATAATATCCAATCTTTGTTGTCATCACTATTTATTCTATGGAATATGGAGTTTCAAGTTTCTTATATAATATTATATACAATATGGAGTGAAAAATCAGGATCTAATCACCAATAATGCAAGTGGTATCCTTACCCTTCCATTTACCCAACAAAAAAATTAAAAAAAAAATTAAAAAATATTTTATATATATCTATCTATATGTGTTTTAAGCCTCCGCTGGCTTAAACTCGTCCATGTAAATTCTGAGCCGACGACATTCTCCTTCAACTCATCCATGTAAATTCCGAGCCGACGACATTCACCTTTGGCCAGTGTGATTCTTGACGGACAAGACCCCCTTCCGTTCTTTTCTTGTCACATGAGCAACAACAATAAAGACATCATGCATATAAATATTATAAGTTTAATCCTTTTCCCAATAAATCACATGCCCTGACAGCTCATCCTCTTATAAAAGAACATATTTGAAAGATATTCAGAAGCACACGAGGGTTTGGAGATCATAATTGCCAACAAAATTCTCCCAAAGGCCTTTCTGTCTGCGCCAATCATCTCATCTGCGAGAGTTTTAAACTAGATCGGTTTATATTTAACAGAGATCTTTTGTAAGGTGTTGGAGCGAAGGATATACACAGTGTGTATACTGCAGCGAGCAGATCTGAAGGAGGCCTGCTGCAACTACACAACAGATCTCGAAAATGTCTTATGCCTATCTCTTCAAGTACATAATTATCGGCGACACGGGTAAGGATATAATATACCCACGTGGCAATTCGACGTTTTTCGTTATACCCAAGGGAAAATTCAGTGTTTTGGATAGCATGCTAATGAAAATTCAATGATTTTGACAATACCCAAATCAAGTTTGACTGTTTTTGATCAGACTCAAGTGGAAATTCAATTTTTTTGGATAACACTGAAATAAAATTTCAAGGCTATACATCAAGTTTGAATTTCTTTGAGAATACTCGGATGATTTATTTATTTATATTTTTTATTTTTTTTGGCTTTTTGTTTTGAATAAATTCTTATACCTGATAAAAGTTGTGCTTCAAGATTCCTCTCTCTGCTCTCCCACTTTTTGTTAATATATTTTATATTTTTAAATTGTTTTGGGAAGTGGGGTGGGGGTTGTGTTTCCGGGGAAAATACGTTGTTTGTGATGAGTGGGATATTAGATTTGTGGGGCAATTTACAAATGATCCCTAGTTTGTTCCTGTTTAATATTAAACAGGTTAAGAACCCATGGGGAATGGTGTTTTTTTCTTTGTTTCTATGTGGTTTGATAAGGTGATAGACCCACAGACCCACATGGAATTGAGGGTTTGAATTCCCCTTTTGTCTCTGGATGGTTTTCATCAAATAGCGAATTCACATGGAATTGTGGGTTTTGAATTCTTCTTTTTGCTGCAGAGAGCTCTGGTTAAATTTAGAACCCATTTGGAATTGTCAGATTGCTCATTGTTTATTTATAGATCTGTGTAGTTGGACACACATGAATGCAAGGTTTGGATCACCCTTTTTGGTTATGTTTTATTTTGACCAGTTGAAGACCCAAATGGAATGTTGGGTTCAAACTCCCCTTTTTAATTCTATCGAGTTTTGACCAGTTGAAGACTTATACGGAAGGGTGGGTTCAAATTCCCCTTTTTGGGTTAATGTAGTTCTCATAAGGTCAAGAAATCATATGCAGTCATGGTTTTGAATTCCATTTTTTGTTTCTGCTCAGTTCCTATCAGGTGAACAAGCCATCTGAAATAGTGGACATGATTCCCCCTTTTTGTGTATATGTATTTCTAACCATCTGAAGAATCGTGGGCTTGAATTCTCAACTTCCTTTTGTTCCTGTGTAGTTTCAATGAAGTGAATAACCCATATGGAATCATGGATTGAAATGTCTCTTTCTTTGTGTCTTACCTCTTATGAGGTATAACCTATGCAGTCGTGAATATTTAATTCTCTCTTATGTCATTCTGTAGTCCTAATCAGGGGAAGTACCCGAATATGATGTTGCGTTCAATTTCTTATTTTCAAGTCTATAGTTCCAATCTGGTGAAGAACCATTCCGATTGTCAGTTTGAATTCCTTCTTTTATTTCTGTTTAGTTCAAATTAATCTGGAATGTTGAGTTTGAATTTCTCTTTTAACATCTATGTGGTTTGGAACAAGTGTAAAGACCATATGCAATGGTGAAGAACCCATCTGGAATGGTCGGTTCAACATTCAAATTTTCTTGTGTTTATATTGTTCCAATCATATGAACCATATGGAATAGTTGGTTCAAATTTGTCATTTTGTATGTGTAGTTCCAATCAAGGGAAAAAACCACATGCAATATTAAGTTTGAATTCCTGTTTTGTATCTGTTTGGTTTTAATATGGTGAAGAGCACATCTGAATGTTGGATTTGATTTTTTTGTTTTGTTTCTGTTTGGGCTGGGTTTTATGAAGAATCCTTGTGGAATGATGATCTTGATTTCCCCTTTTTCTGTTTCTCTGATGTTGAGCAGGTAAAGAATCCATTTGTAATTATAGGTTTATACTCTTCCCTTTTGTTTCTGTATGCCTTCATCACATAAAGAACCCACACATAATGATGAGGCTGAATTCCCTTTTTGTTTTTGCTGGTTCTCATCAGTTAACGAGCCTGTATGAAATGGCTATTTTAAGCCAAAATTTTTATCTCTGTATAGTTCTGATCAGATTGAGAATCCATAAAGAATGGTTTGCTCTGAATTCCCCTTTTCCCATCCCGCCTCCCCTTTTTTTTGTGTGTGTGTGAGGGAGATTTACTTGTGTGCTATTTTCTTCTGGGGATAGAAGTTTTTTGGGTGAACATTGGGTTTTCAAGAAAGTAAACTTTTGGAATATTTAATTGAGAATAGATGCTTTGTATTCCAAATGGATATGTAATTGTGCTTGTGTGTATGTTATGGGCTATTTTCTTTGGGGGATAGAAGTCTTTTGGGTGCAATATTGGGTTGTCAAGAAAGTGATCATTTGGTATATTTAATTGAGAATAGATGACTTTGTATGCCAAATGGTTATTTAATTGTTCTTCTTTCTTGATTTCAAAATGGGTTGACTTTGACATGTACTTGTGTTGATGCAGGGGTGGGAAAATCATGTCTTCTACTCCAGTTTACCGATAAGCGATTCCAGCCTGTTCATGACCTGACAATTGGTGTGGAGTTTGGTGCTCGTATGATTACTATTGATAACAAACCAATCAAACTTCAGATATGGGACACAGTATGTGGTGTATGCCTTAATTGGTTGGGAAGTTTATTTGATTAGTATAAAAATGACACGTGAAAATTTTCCGCTTAAATTTAGAATTTGTTGCAGTGAAAGTCAGAACTTGGTCAGATGATCTGCTTTATAAAGTTTTGATTGTGTTTTGGAATGTTAGAGTTAAAGACAGCAAGAAAAGATCTTAGTTTATGTACATGTCTCCGCTGGTTGTCAGTTTGTAGCATCAAGACCTAATCCGGATTAGCATTTTTGTTGGTATGATTCTTTGAATGATAACATCACAATACCATGTGATTTAAACTGTTGTGTGATGCAAGGAAAACCTGTTATATGGCTAGAATACTCCAGTCATTTCTTCTAGTTGTCTGACATGTTTCATGCTCAAAACAATGGGTGCACATTGTCTGGCTGAGAAATACCAATATGGTCCATCACATACTCTATATTAGTGCAGTGTTTAGCTAGATGATGCATCAGTTGCTAATGATACCCAACTTTACCTTTAATGGATTGTTCCTATTGTAGTGTTTAGATAGAGGATGTGCATCAGTTGCTTGCATTGCAACTACTTTTAAATTCAATCATCAATACTGGTGTCATGACTTTGAGATACCTAATTTTTGGTGCCTTGACCTTCAAATGCTTCGATCTCATATCCTTTGGTCTCAGTTGGCTTACACAGATATTGTAAATGAGTGTTGATTCACAATATAATCGTTTTTAAATAAAATAGCAAAAGCTTTGGATGTTCATTCATTGCTATCTTCGTATATAGCAAAATGAACAGAAGTCTTGTATAGAGAACATGCTGTTTTACGTTTTCAATGTTGATCCAACATCATGGGAGTTGAGAAGTACATTTTAAATGTGCAAGTTTTTCTTTAAGTTGTTCCTTCTTGTTAGATATCAAAATGTCAAGATTATCCCACATGCAGAAGATTTGAAATGCAAAGGGAAAGTAGTTATCATAAAGGCTTGACCTTTTCTTCGAGTTTGGTGGGAACCATACCAGCCCAGGAAACTTTCCTGTAACTTTCTTTACTATTTTAAATTGTTGTTTTTTTATGATAAATAGGTTTCACTGTACGGTTTAAGATATTTCTGTGTTGTTCCATCTTGATCTTTAAGTAATTTAGATCCTTTTCATGAACTTCAGATTCAGCTCGAAGAAAGAAAGAAAATTGTCTCCAGCATTTAATTTCAGCCTTGACATTCCATGTTCTAGCTGTTTGTAGGATTAGCATTTATATCAGTAGACATAGTGGTAGGTTGCTTGTTAGTAGCGGATTTAAAAAACATTCAAACCCAGAATTTTTAGATGAGATTTAAGAATTTGAGGTTTTATGTACAATATACTCTAAGCTGTTGTACAAAGAGAGTACTACTTGGAGGTTAAAATCTGGTTGGACTCATGAGGAATATTGTAAATGGTAAATGGTATGGGTGAATACTAAGGTTACAGAAGTATTGGGGATGGGGGGATGGGGAAACGGGTTTTAGGGACGGTAGGAGATGACAAGCTGATTTTGGGAAACGGCCGGGGGACAGCTAGGGGACGAGAAGTATAATAGTATAAATTTTTTTAGAAATTTTCATGCGGTAGTGTGCCTTCTGCTGGGCTTATCAATATCTGTATTTGATGAGCGACCCTCATCATCCAAGTGATCGTGTTTGCGTTTTTGTTCAAGTTTCTTCATGATGAAACATGGAAAAAGTTCGCCACTAAAAAAAATGGTTATGAAGTTTGCCATTAAATTTGAAAAATTAAAAAATATATTATTTATTAGTTTAAATATAAAAATTAGATCTTTTATTAATTTAAAATTTTAAATGAAATTCTAACATGTTTAATATCTCTTTATATTATAACCAAGGTTACAAAATTATCAAGCACGGGGCTACGGGTTTCTTCGGGGACGACGGGGATAATAGGCCGATTTTAGGAAACGGTTGGGGGAGGGCTAGTGGATGACAAGTATAATAGTATTAAATTTTTTAGAAATTTAGAGTAATTTACACAACAAAAATACTGAATTAGTAAATACTAATAGTTTACAACAAAAATATTTAGAAGCCATTAGATTCTTGGAATAATATACAACAAATGTCAGAAATACTAAAAGTCTCATTTACAACAAAAATAGTCTAAGCTTACCTCTCGTAGAGCAAAAAAGCTAGTTGTCCTGCATAGCTCTCTTCGCCTTTGTGACAGAGTCAAGCCAGAGTACAAGCAATCTCCAGCTACACGATGGGATGTTGATCCAAAGGATGCGAGATAGATTGATGAGGATGAGGATCAGGAGGGGTTGGTTGGAGTTCCATTGGAGGCTCTTCACTCGGATGATGAGGGCAGCTCATTATGCAAGAAGTTCTTTTGGGCTATTAGTATCAGTATTTGTATCTGATGAGCTGCCCTCATCATCCAAGTGAAGAGCCTCCAATGGAACTCCAACCAACCCCTCCTGATCCTCATCCTCATCAATCTATCTCGCATCCTTTGGATCAACATCCCATCGTGTAGCTGGAGATTGCTTGTACTCTGGCTTGACTCTGTCACAAAGGCGAAGAGAGCTATGCAGGACAACTAGCTTTTTTGCTCTACGAGAGGTAAGCTTGTTCCTCCTCACATTGTGGACAAAGCTGTATGTGGACCAATTCCTCTCAGCAGCAAAGGAACTAGCAACCTGGGAAAGAAGCCTAATTGCAAGATATTGCAAGTTATGTGTATCATCCCCATATAGCTGCCACCATCCAATGGGATTTCATTGGGCAATGGTAGTCCTATCCTCTCTACACTCTAGTTGGCTGAAGCAAGGGCCCCTAAGATCCACAAATTTGAGCCAATCATCTCCAAGTTTTGAGGCCTTCTCCCTCGCATACATTTTTTTAAGGGCATTCAAAACCTTTGTCTCACCTCTAAACTATAAAGAGGCACTCTCCCAGGCCTAGGCTCATACCACTTTGGGTTTACCGCATATGCTGCCATATGAAGAAGGGTGTTTATTCTATCCCACCTCCTCTGTATAATAGGTCTAATAATGCTGAATCTCTAGCACAAATGATTCTTTTCATCTCCCCTAGCATGTTGTCAAAAGTCTCATAGATGTCTCCTAGATTAGGAGAATCTGTATCAACATATTTGATGACTGCACAATTGGGGCAACGAAAGACACAATGTACCTACAAAAAAAAAAAAAAAAAACTTAGACTATATGAGCAATCTAATTTGAAACTACAAAACTAAAACAATTATGAGACAAAAATGAAAAATCATAAAATCATAAATAAAAAAAAAAAATCTTAACTTCAACATTTCTTACTTGGCTTGAGTCCACCAACTCTCGTTCAATACTTTGTCTTTGATTTTCTTTCCCTCCTTTGTCTTTGATTCCGTCCACCTCTTCCACTCTGTGCATACTACCACGAACTGTAAAGCATCCTACACCTCGATCATCCTCTCCAATAAAATGAAGTAGGTGGCATATCTAGTATCTCCTGGTTTGATGAACTCCTTCTTTGAGAAGGACCGAAAGAGGGTTGGAAGTGTGATGGTTGCAAATGAACATTTGCAAGTCTTTGGCTTCTGCAACCTTAGCCCTCACCCAATTTATCCTCCCAATGTCCTTCAATGCGTTGTTCAATGAATGAACACAACACGGGGTCCAAAAAATATGTCTATATGACTGCTCTATCATTTTCCCCGCACATTGGCAAACAAGGGCTGCATCTATAATTACCTGTAGTGTACAACAAAAATATTTAGAGTAATTTTCACAACAAAAATAGTCTCATTTACACAATCATATAGAATTTCATAAGAAAAACAGAAATTGATTACCTGTACAACATTGGAGGGTCTAACCTCGTCAATAGCCTCCTTCAACAGGAGGTATTGGAACTCACCATCCTTTCTTTTCCTTGTGCAATCAATGGCTCGAAGAAAATAGGGACTTGCTAAACATATGACAATAATATTGATGAGTGGACGCTGATGAATGTCAGTCCACTAATCCATGATGATAGAACATCCACTCGTCAACCATGTGCCCCTCATCTGCTCCATAGCCAAACTGCATCTGGAATATTGTTTGTCCAAGAGAGAAGTATGAAGCTTATGCTTTCTAGGCACTGCATATGAAGGTCTTGCCTTGGCTGCTTTTTTGAATGCTTCCTTGAAATAGGGGAAACGTGCAATATGGAAAGGAAGCCCATGTGCAAAAAATAATTGTGCTATAGCATCATCTGCTTACTCTCTTGCTTGCACGTTTAGCATGTTGTTTATAGTTCCACTTCCTTTTAGTTTTTTCCTTGAGGGCAGCGGTGGCATACTAGAGGTTTGGGTTTCTTGTGGTTGTCTTGAGGAGGCTCCAAGGTCACTTCTAGATGTTTGGCCAGGTTTAGGGAAAGGCATGCCTAAACCTCTAAGTTTGGCCTCTTGCACAAGCCTAGTGGTTTCAGCCACTTCTAGCCGGTTCATTTTTTTGCAAGGCCTAATCCCTGTTCATGCTTTATCAATAAGATGAGATTCAACCCTAGTATAGCTGCCCTTAAACTCAGTTTGACAAAAATTGCACAACCATGTTCTTGAGCCCCCAGAATTTTTTTTCCCTTGGTCACGGTTGGTTACAAATTGCAGCAGAGGTTTTTTAATATTAAATGGACCCTTGACATATTCTTTTAACAGTGGTGATGGACAATCAAAACTAGTAGTGCTGTCCTCGTTGGAAGTTTGAGAAGGTTGGATAGTAGAGGCAAAATCCTTCATATTTTGATTTTCCCCCTCCATTTGAATGTCACATGGGTCTGATTTGTAATCTTCTCTACTGCTCATGTTGAAACTTGAAAGAAAAATCTGAAAACAGACTTGGATGAGGTAATGAAAATAGGAAAGCAAACTTGGATCTTGATTTGCTCCTCCTTTCTCTTGCTGATCTCTGTTTGTGACTTGTTTTCTCTTCCTTGCTGCTCTCTTGCTGCTCTCCTGCTGTTCTCTTCACTGCTGTTGTTGCTGCTCTTCTTCACGGCTATTGTGTTGTCGCTGCTGCTCTTCTTCACTGCTATTGTGTTGTTGCTGCTGCTCTTCTTCATTGTTGTTCTCTTCACTTTGGGTGGGAGTGTGTGCTCTTCTTCACTGCTGCTCTTAACATTTTAGTTTTTTGAATGAGTGTGTTTTTATTTTTAACAGGCAGCAGGGGACTTATAGAGTCTCTTTTTTAGGGTTTGGGGGGTGGAGACTTTCATGGGTCCCACCCCCTCATATATTTTTTTAAATTTTAAAAAAGAACGATTTAAATTTTTTTTTTTAAGTGAGGATATGTCCAATTGTCCCCCACAGTTGGGCGTTTTTGGGGACGGTCAAGGTATGCCTAAGCATCCCCCAAGAGTCCTCGGGGACGGTTGAGGGATGCCTAGGTGTCTCTTGACCGTCCTTGGGATGCTCAAGAGTCCTTGGGGATGGTTGGGCGCCCCCCTCACAGGCGATGTCTCGAGGACGGCCCCCTGCGGGATGGTGACGTCTCACCTGCCCCTCCCAAATGGGGAACAACAGGGAAACGTCGGGGACAACTGGGATGGGGGATGCGTCCCCGTGTAACACTGATTATAAATTTATAGAGAAAGAACTTAACATAGTTACCTACTTTATATTTTAACTTGTATATATATATATATATATATATATGACTTTAGGTATTCTCTCGAGGTACTTGCATGCCTAAACATATATTACTATAGCGAGTGACATTCATGCACACACTTTGAGCAGGATATATATGCCAACTATAGATGATGATAAAGTTAAGCGTAGTTAATAACTTATGTACATTTGTTTGGTTTCTATCTTACACATGGTTATTCTCCTTTTTTTGAATGTTTATTTTTATTTACTATTTGACATTTGTTTTTTTTATTTGGTGTGAATTGAACTGGAGCATTCGTTTTTTCATCTGGTGCAAATTGAACCGAAGTTGTGCCATCTCAAAGATGCTTGCCCTTCACCATGAGAAAAAGACATGGCCTAAAGCTCAGGCTATTTCTTTGTTCATTGTTATTGCCTTTTGAGTGGCGAGGGTTGATATCTGCCAAAGACAAGAACAACTAGCCAAGAAGAGAAAGGGGTTCTGCTAGACAAGATTGTGAAACAAGGGTTTTAGATTGTAAAATGGTGGAAATTGAGGGGGTAATCACTTGCAGAGAAAACCCCCTGTAAAACACAAGACGTGCTACTAAGAAAGACAGAATGGCTAGTTGAGATTTTTTTTTTAATGTTATGGACACCTAGCCGTGGGGGACGAGAACGACCAGCCCTCCCCCACGGCGTCCCCTCATAGTAGGGGTACCGAGGACGGTCGCCTACTACCTGGTGGCGTCCTGGGGATGCCTCACCTATCCCTCCCAAAAGGGGGATGACAGGGAAACGTCCCCTTTGACGTCCTCTCGTATTGGGGACAAAAGGGGGACGGGGACGCGTTCCTAGGGGTGGGGGATGCGTCCTCGTGTAACCTTGGTGAATACAAATGTAGCTCTTGGATAAGGATCCATGCATAGAGGCCTCAACATCTATGGGAGATCTAATGTCTATGATTAAACTTTTTAATGATTGGGATCCATTGTTCAATAGGATTTTTGTTCTCGACATTTCTAGACAGCGTACGTGTATCTTGTTGTTAGGAGTGAGAAAATATTATAAGGTTGCATTTAAGGTTTAGTTTGATCTTCTTTAGTTAAATTTTTTTCAAAAACCTACCTGGATGTAAAATTTAAAAAATAAATAAAAATAAAAACAATATTAACAACATGATCAAACACAATATAATTCAAAAACTAAAACTAAAAATAAAAAATATATGTGTAAAACTTAAATAATGTACAAAGTATAATGATATATGTATATAATATAAGTATATATTCCTATGTTTTAACTAACTAATAATAATATGATTGTTATTAGTTTTTTGGCTGCCACTTCTATTAAAATAACAAAACATTACATTGCTACTAGATTAATTAAACCATATTCTTCATTTGCCTTTCTATCAAAGATATTTGTCATCTTCATCAAACTACTATGTTTCTGCAATCAACTCCCTGATATTGGTTTTATTAAGAGAAAAAAATTCACTCATCTTATTGCTTTTTAAAATTTGAATTTTGCCAAGATGAAAATCAACATTGCAAATGGCTAAAATATTTGCGACCCGGTTTCCATTTCTATAAATATGTTGTCTATAACAACCTGTCAATTCCCCAATCTTTCTTTTTTAAGGGATCCTATTCATGCCCCTAATATTCCAAGATATCATTTTCATCATCACTTTTTGCTTTTATTTGTGGGTTTAGCCCCACTTCTTGTTAACACTTGTGATATTTGCTTTTGTTTTCCCATATCAATATCCCTCTAAGTTTCTTTTTCTCTTTGTTTTTGCTTCTTGGGTCTTCCTCTCTCTTTTTCATTCCCACCAACACTTTTATCTTCATCAATCTCTTCGATTTTTTCACACTGCTCATAGTGAGACTTATCATGTATAGGTTTGTCTTGCTTTGAAGGATTCAAAGTGCAAGGAATAACCTCAAAAGCACTTTCTTCTTTATGTTGCCTTGGAAACCCTAAAGTGCAAGGACACTTCTCCATAGCAATTACCTTCTTATGCTGCCCTAAAAACCCTAAATTGCTATGAATTTCCTCCATCCTCATTTCCTTATTATGCTACTCTTGAAACTCTATGGTGCAAGGGATAACCTCTAAACTACTTTTATTTCTATTGCCAAGAGAGGATTCTATACCATTTGACGAAAATAAAGACAATTTACCTGGAATAAACTTGAGCTCTTTTGCTGTCTTTAATTTAAAATTTTCCCTCTACATCTTCCTTTACTATTTGACGAAAATGAAGACAATCTACTATTTCCAAGAGAGGATTCTATACTATTTGACGAAAATGAAGACAATTTACCTAGAATAAACTTGACCTCTTTTGTTGTCTTTAATTTACCTATTCCTTCTGAATTTGAACTTGCACATTGTACTTTCTCATCCCTTGTATCCTTCTTTGTTTCTTCTTTCTTTGCCTCTTTGTTTGGAGTGGAATATCCTTGATCTAATCCAGCTTCTATTATAGTATGATTTTTTTGCTTCATCTTGAAGTTTGTCTCATGACCAAAATTGTCTCTTTCTTCATCATTTTGTATTCAATCTTATAGCAATTGTGACATCGGTATGCAATGTTTTCATAATCCACTTGTTGATACCATTTTCTTGATTTAGATTTAATCTTAATGGATTGTGGCAAAGGATTTGAAATATCAATATCAACACATATCCGAGTATATATAAGCATGCTTTCACTCGTTCGTAGTTGGTCCCTCATTGATAAATTTCCTTAGGGTATTTCCAATATTCTTTAAGACATCCTTATTAATAAGTTGATAGGAAGTCCAAAAACCCTAACCCACATTGGAATATTTTTAATAGTTTCTGTCTCAATAGAAAAATTCACTCCATGGGTTAAAATAAAGGGCATCTCTCCTAAACCATGGGTCACTACCCATTATTTTATCCCGAATTTTTGAATTGGAAAAGATGATGAGAAAAAAACCTTTAGGAAGAAAAGTTAGAGTAATTTGAATTCAATACCCACTTCCACTTGATTCAATTTTGAATCTTTGAAAACCCTTGTTAGCATCCATGAAACTTATATATTAAACCTCTACTTTTAAGAACCATTATATCATGCTCAATCATCCTCAATAATCATTTCTAGTGTAACATTTGTTCCATGTGTTGAACTTGTTGTACATTTGATCTTCCTCTTATCTTGAACTTGGGTATCCTTACTTCCAGTAGGGCGTCCTGACTTCCCCTTAGGGCTTTCAAATATGACTTTAGTTTCATGCTACCTAGTGGGGCTTGCTCTTGGCTCATACTCACATTGCTAACCTAATATAATTAATATATTGTTATAATACAATAATTGGAATTTTTTTTTTATTATTATAATACCATAATATTTTTTTTTTTTGTTAAAAAAGATTCTATTTATTCAAATCAACAAATTGTACATCTTCGCCCTTTCCCGATAGATACACTTTTGAGCCAGTTGTTAACAATACAGAGGTGATATTTCCTTCCACTATGAGATCTACTCCTATACATACAACACTATACTATCGCTACATAAAACCTAAAAAAACTAAACAACAAATCAGAGCAAAGCATCCAGACGGAGAATGGCCAGAAGCGATTCCTTGGTTTGCTGCGACCACCACCTGGGGGGAAATCCATAGCATATGATATCACCCTTATCTAGAGCCCAATTAGCCAATGCATCCGCTACCCTATTCTGTTCTCGAGGGATGTGTGTCAACTCCACTGTCTGAAATTTGGTCAATTGTGATCTAATGGTATATATCACTCTTTCAAGTCTCCAATCCTTCCCTTTCTTAGTCTCTGGATTCTTCAATTTGTTGATCAACATCTGTGAGTCTGATTCTATTTGTACTCTAGTCCAACCTGCCTTGAGGGCTTCTTGGATTCCTTTAATCAAAGCAAGTCCTTCAACTAGGTTATTAGGAAGGATTCCTAAATTTTTTGCAAAAGAAAAGGTAGGGGTGCCATCAGATAATCTTCCTATCCCCCTTGCACTAGCTTTACCTGGATTCCCTCTTGATGCTCCATCAGTATTAACCTTACCCATTCCTTTTGGTGGTGGGACCCACTTTCTGGTTCTGTCAATTTTTGAGGTAGGGATTGCCAATCGTTGTTGATTACTTTTAGTTGGATCTATCTTTAATCTAGTAAGGATCTGGTTGTAGTTGTCACTTGGGAACTGAGGAGTCTTGAGTGTGTGTTGGATGGACTCTACCAGATTAGTTATTGTTTTGTTCTAGATAAGGTAGTTGTCTCGATAGTTTTGATTAAAAATTCTATTGTTTCTCTCTTTCTAGAGGTTCTAGACTAGAAGAGAAGTTCCTACCCACACCAACTATCTATAGTCTAGCCCTCCTCCTACTTGATTCATCCATTCTCTCCATATCTGTTCAAGAGACCTCGGTCGCTGCCATCTGATTCCCAAGAGTAACACCATCATTTTCCAAAGTTTTACCACTATAGGGCAATCTATGAAGAGGTGATCTATGGTTTCCAAATTTTCCCAGCACATCTCACATCGGAATGGTCCGTGTATACCCCTCTTCATGAGTTGTTCCCCTGTAAGGACCCTTTTGTGTAATAATAACCAAACAAAGAATCACACCTTAGGCCACAGGTTCTATTTCCAAATCTGCTTAAAAATGTCCTTGAGGTGATTGTTGTGGGGTTGAGTAAGTGTTTGATAACCTAAAGCAACTGTGTATTCCCCTTGGTTAAATCTACCCCATCCCAAAGAGTCATCTTCCTGAGAACAAGAACAAGACCTTCTGCTTAAAATGCTCTGAATTTCCACTCTTTGGGGGTCCTGTAGTTGTATTGGCCATTGTAGGATAGGAATCCATTGCTTCCCCACTTCCTAGCTTCTATCAATCGGTCTACTATAGTCTACCATTATCAACCAGTTGGCTCTATGTAATTCTTCTATAATGGGTCCCCATTTTGGAAATTGTGTTATCAATGGGGGAAAGCCATCCCAAGAGTCCAACCAGAACCTAGATTTTTCTCCATTCTGTACAATCTAGAAGAGTTTATTTTTTATCATCCCCTCTCCTATCTTCAGTACTAATAGGATAGGGGAGCCTCTGAATGGTAGTGTTGATCGAACTATATCCTTTGGTCCTTTGTTTTTTGCATATTTTGCTCTGAGGTTTTTTGCCCAGAGCTCATTCGGGTTCTTTAGCAGTCTCCAATATAGTTTTGTTGCTAGTGCTTTATTATTTTTAACTGCAGTCTTGAGACCTAGTCCCCCTTCTTCCTTAGGCCAACATATTTTCTCCCAGCTGAGAAGGGCCCACTTTTTAGTTTCCTTTGCACCTCGCCAGACGAAGCGATGGCAGATCTTATCGAATTCTCTAGACAAATATGGGGACACTCAACACTGATGAAACATAGATGGGTATGGATTGGAGTACAACTTTAACCAGGGTTATTCTTCCTCCTGATGAGAGCCATCTATTTGTCCACTTGCCTAATTTGTTCTTCACCTTGTTTGTTAGCCATACCTAGTCCTCTTTTTTTTGCCTACCCAAATTGAGTGGAATTCCCAAATAGGGTATTGGAAGAGAAGTTCGTTGGAATCTGAGCTTATCTAATAACTTAGCCTCTTGTCTGGGAGAGCAATGAAAAAATAAGACCTTTGATTTATCTTTGTTGATCAGTTGACCCATTGTTGTTGTGAAGGCTCTGAGTATCATTTTAAATTTGGATGCCTCTTTTATTGTTGCCTTACCGACCAAGGTAGAATCATCAACAAATTGTAGATGAGTAATAGAGTCAGCCCCTGCTGCCATTGTTATTCCTTCCAAGTCCCTTTTGTTTCTGCTGTTGGCTAATGTTCTCCCTAGCACTTCTACTAATATGATGAACAGATAGGGGGATAGAGGATCTCCTTGTCTAATTCCTCTTGAAGCCTTGAAAAGGTGAGAGGGGCAACCATTTATCATCACTGAATATGAAACTGATGATATGCACCCTATAGTCCATTGAACCCACTCCTGGGAAAATCCAAAATGTATTAACACTTTTTGGAGAAACTGCTAGTCCACTCTATCATATGCTTTAGATAGATCTAATCTAATGAACATGGAGGGCTTCTTTTGCATATGCATGGAATGAAGCACCTCTTGAGCCAATACAATTTCATCAATTATCTATTGGCCTTCTACAAAGCCCCCTGTTTTGGAGAGATTATCTTATGGAGTAAGGGCTTCAATATTTTCGCCATTATTTTTGTGATGATCTTATAGAGGACATTGCATAAGGCTATTGGTCTGAAGTTGGATATTGTGTCCACCTTCTGAGCTTTTGGTATTAGTGCTATATAAGTTTTATTAACTTCCTTTAGCACCACCTTTGCAATTCTGACTTCTTCCACTACCTCCAATAAGTCTTCTTGGATGATATCCCAAAATTCATGGTAGAACTCAATTGGGAATCCATCTGGCCCTAGGGTCTTCCCTTTTTTCATTTTAAACACCACTTGTTTCAATTCCTCACTTGTTACTGGTGCAGTAAGGACTTGATTCTCTGATTGTGTTATAGTGTTGGGGATATTCTTGAGGATCCCCTCCTGGGCTTTTGAATCTAGCTCCATGGCCTGAAATAGTGTAGAGAAGTAATCCATTGCAACTTCCTTCATCCCCTCTTTTGTATACACTTGTTCCCCATTCTGGTCCCTCAATGATGTTATGAAGTTGTGGGCCTGCCTTGATAAAAGGGATTTGTGGAAGAATCTTGTATTTTGATCCCCTTCCTGCAACCATTGGACTCTTGATTTCTATTTCCAGAGGAGCTCTTCTCTTTTATCCCATTCTTCCACAAGTGTTGTAAGTCTAAGCTCCTCCCTACTCCACTCCTCTGTTAGGCCTTGAGTCCTAATATTTGCATTCAGCTGCTCTAACTGTATAGTGATTTCATTTTTCTTTTGTCGAACATCACCAAACTCCTCCCAATTCCACTTCTTGAGCTGAGTTTTGATATATTGCAATCTTTTGGTAAATATGAACATGTGGGTACCATATCTGGGTTTCCTTCTCGCCACCATTGAAGGATGTTATCTCGTAGCCTGCTATCTCTTAACCACATAAGCTGGAATCTAAAGGGTGCATGGCATCTTGTGGACCTCCACATTTCCACTAGCACTGGCCAATGATCTGATCCTAGATTATCTAGAGTTCTAGTTCTTGGTATATGTCCTTTGATAATAAAGTCTTCTGACAACAAGAACCTGTCCAATCTCTCTAGGATACAGTCTTCCCCTTTCCTTCTATTGGACCAAGTCATCAGTCCATTCTCTAGAATAATGTCCACTAGGCGAAGATGAGAGATGTGCTCTAGCATAACGTCTGAACTACCATCCAAGATTTGGTTTCCCCCTATCTTCTCTGCCAAAGAGGTAATAGTGTTGAAGTCCCCCCCTACTATGGGCATTGCATTAGGGTGATGCTCTAAGAAGCAAGAAATGCTTTTCCATTGGTACCTCTTTTCCTCTAGGGTCATGGGTGAGTAGACATTTATACATAGCATCTTGTGATCTGATTGTTTGCTCTGTACTACCAACCCTAAGATCCCCCAACTTCCTATTGAGGAATGTACTATGATTTTTGAGGGGTCCCAAAAGAAGATCATATCTCTTGACGCTCCTGTGGATCCCAATGCTTCCATCCTCCTAGTGGGCCAAATTTTTTGGGCTAGACCCTCCATCTCTTCCACTATGAGTTTCATCTCTTGAAGGAACACCAAATGTGGTTGATTCACCTGTATCATATTTTTGACCTCATTCTATTTAGATAGGCTACCTTTCAGCCCTCTCACATTCCATGTGATGATCTTCATTGATTTACATGGGGGTGAACATTTGGGTGAGGTCTTTAACCTTCCCCTTTGCTAACAACTTTTCTCCTTCTTTGGCTAATTTGTATTGATTAGTTTTCCTACCTACTCTTTGGTTTGTATCCATTTTCAGTTTCTTGGTAGTTTCTTGGTGCACCTCGGTTGGCTCAGGGATCCCTTCTAGATTTGGGACTTGAGAATAGGGGATCATCACCCTTTCTATTGATTCCTGAGATATTTCTCCCTTTAGTATGGATTTTTTTGTGATTCATCTCTATGGTTTACTTCTCCTTTTTTAATTTTGGGTTGTTGAGTCTGATATTTCGGGTTGGATATAGTTAAAGCTAGGTCCTGTTGGTCTACTGCATTTACTTCTTTGGCTTGGTCTAGGAATTGGGTTTCTACCACCTCTGTATCCATTGTCTCCGTTTCTTCATCTAATAAATCATCCATTTGTAGATGTGCGAACTTGTTAGTTGAGACGAGATCATCTTTTTTACTCATAGGTTTCCTCTATGTATTCTTTTTCTTTGGTACTTCAAAACCCTCTGGGACTGTGTTTCCCTTATTTTGTTCTGGGATCCTATGACTACAATCTCTCGCTAGATGTCCATACTCATGGAAAATATGGCATCTGAATGGGACATTCTCATAGTCAACTTCTTGATCCCATTGGTCCTCTCCAAACTGCAGTGTAACTTTTTGGGCAAGGGCTTATCAAAGTCTATCAAGACACAGATTCGGGCATAGACTATTTGTTCGAGTTTCAGAGAACTATCTGTCATCATCATGTATGTCCCCAGGGTGTTCCCTATTGCCGTAAAGATTGTTTGGTTCCAAAATTCTGTTGGGAGTCCAAACAATCTAACCCATACCGGTCCAATAGATGACATCTCCTCCTCCACTTGAAACCTGGTATGCCATGGTTTCATGAAAAGTCCCACCCTTCCATAGAACCAAGGGCCACCCTAGAAAATTTGTTCGTGGTCCTCTTCATTTGCAAATAGAACCAAAAAATAACCATTAGGATAAGTTGAAATAGTGAACTCACCTCTAGGTTTCCAAGTATGTGATGCCCAAGCTTTGAATGCGAGGAGGGTGGGGTAGACTCCCATAAATCTATAGATCAACCCCCTTCACTCCATGGTATCAATGCCATCCTCAATATCTTCCATTTGGAGTTTAACTATCGGGGAACCATCGACTGCTTTGATGCACCCTGTTTTTGTCTTCCTAGCATTTGGTCTTGACATTCTTAAGGGTTTACTAGAGGTTTTGGCATTATTGTTCACATTGAATCCCCCTTGCCCTCCTTGCAGAGCCTCTTTAAAACTCATTGTCTTAGTTGGCCTCGCAAACTCGATCTTGAGGTTGCTATCTCTAAAAATGATGTCCAACAGGCCGTCCTTTGTAGCCTTGGCATTTTTTGAAGTGCTTGAAGTACACAAACCTATAGTTTTGTTGGGGATACTTTGCTATGCTATCGATTTCTCCAAATTTAGTGAAGGCTTCTGTCAACATGGCCTCCGTCGTGTCTGTGGGGATATTGCCCACCCATAGATTCTGCGATGGCAGCGCTAGTTCTTCATCTTCTACCTTCGTGGCTTTTTGCCAGTCCTCGTTGCCATCTGGTGGGGTCTGTGATTCACAAACCTTCAGCTCATTGTTGGAACCCTCGGGTGAAGGATTTTGGAACATGACGAGGCTGCTCTGAAATTGGCCATTGGTTCCTGTCGAAGATTCATGCGGCCCGATAGTGTGGAGGCCACTCAAATCAAATTTGGTCTCTTCCACTGCTGTGACAAAGTGGAAGAGCCTATTAATAAAAACCCTAAACGCCCCCTGTTGCTTCCTTGGGTGGATTTGCACTGCTCTCTCCCAATACTATAATAGATCTTATTATTATATTACTATTATATTTTTTTAATAAGCTATGTGGGGCTTCTATTGGGGCCCACTTCCATTACAAACACAAAACATTACATTGCTCTCATTACATTTTTGTCAAGTTAATTAAACCATATTAACTTGCCTTTCTATCAAAGTATTTGCCATCTTCCTTAAACTGTTAAGTTTCCACAATCACTCTTTTATATCATTTTTATTAAGAGATAAAATGCCATTCATATAGATGCCTTCTAAAATTTAAATTTTGTCAAGATGATGCTAGAATTTTTGCTGCCCAGTTTCCATATCTATAAATATATTGTTTATAACAACCTGACAATTTCTTGATACCATTTTTTAGGGTTCTTATTCATGCTCCTATTATTCCAAGATATTATTTTCATTGTTATTTTTTGTTTTTATTTGTGGGTTTAGTCCACTTCCTATTAACACTTGTGATATTTGCTTTTGTTAACCCATATCAATATCTCACTAAATTTCTTTTTCTCTGTGTTTTTGCTTCGTGGGTCTTCCTTTATTTTTTCATTCCCACCAATAATTTCATCTTCATCAATCTCTTCAATCTTTTCACACTGCTCATAGCAAGACTTATCATTGATAGGTTTGTATTGTTTTGAAGGATCTAAAGTGCAAGAAATAGCCTCAAAATCACATTCTTCTTTATGTTGCCTTTGAAACCCTAAAGTGCAAGGACGCTCTTCCATAGCAATTACCTTCTTATTCTACCCAAAAACCCTAAATTGTTTCGGGTTTCCTCCATTTTCATTTCTTTATTATGCTGCTCTTGAAACCCTAAAGTGCAAGGGATAACCTTTGCACCACTTTTACTTTTATTACCAGGAGATGATTCTAAACTGCTTGAGGAAAATGAAGATGATTTACCTGGAATAAACTTGACTTCTTTCGTCTTTGTTTTAGGATTTTCCTTCACATCTTCCTTTGCACGTTTAATTCCTTCTAAACTTGAACTTACACATCGTACTTGCTTATCCCTTATATCGTTCTTTGTTTCTTTTAACAGTTGAGCTATGGTGGCCTTTTCCATATGATGATGTAGATAGGCTTTCTTCATAGTTTTCACTTTGCCATGTGTCCAATCTCATAACAATTGTGGCATGGAAATGCGATATTGTCATAATCCACTTGTTGATCCCATTCTCTTGATTCAGATTTAGTCTTAATGGATTGTGGCAAAGGTTTTGAATTATCAATCGCAACACACATTCGGGTATATATAGCATGCTTTCTCTCGTTAATAGTTTGTCCTTCCTTGATGAATTCCCCTAGGGTATTTCCAATATTCTTCAAAATATTCTTATTGATAAGCTGATATGGAAGTCCAAAAAGCCTAACCCACATCATAAGTTACTTAATAGTTTCTGTCTTAATAGAAATTTTTCCATTCCATGGTCTTAAATAAAGGGCGTGTCTCCCCCTAAACCATGGGCCACCACCCATTATTTTATCCTTGATTTCTGAATTGGAAAAGCTGATGAGGAGAAAAACCTTTAGGAAGAAAAGGCAGAGATTAATTTGAATTCAATCCCCACTTCCACTTGATCCAATTTTGAATATCCAAAAACCCTGGCAAGGATCTATGGAACTTACATATTAACCCTCTTCTTTTAAGAACCATTATATCATTCTCAATCATCTCATCCTTGATGGTCACTTTTGGTGTAACATATGCTAACTGGATCTAACTTGCCATATATTCACTCTTTAGCTTATCTCCAACTTGGGCATCCATACTTCCAACTAGGGCATCCTGATTCCTAGCTAGGGCATCTTGACTTTTCGTTAGGGCTTTCAAATACGACTTTCCTTCCATATTATCTAGTGGGGCTCCCTCTCGGCTCACACTCCCTCCTGGATCGCACTCGTTCCTATCTCTTCTTTCTCTTGGCGTTCATTCGCTTCGGCGATTTTACAAAAACAATATTCGGCACATTCATGGTAAGGTTTTGAAGCATTGATGCACTCCAGATGAACTTGCTGCTCTTCCACCATGACTGAAGATCTGAAATGAAACCTTTGGTCTGCTTGCAATAACTCTCTACCTTTGCCTTTGCACATGGTCAAGTGGTCCCTAAGGTTCTCCAACGCATCTCTCAGGAACTGATCAACGTGCTTAACAGTCTCGTCAGAACCCCCGTTATTATATTACTATTATTAATGTCACTAAACTAAATAAATAATAGACTTGTGAGATTATTATTAATTATATTATTATAATAATAATAATATTAGTAATTTTAAAGCATTATAATTATTATTGTTATCATCATCATTATCATAAATAATTATAACGATAATAATATTTTTGTGTTCATAACGCCAAGTTATGCATATAATAGGCGGCTGGGGGGGTGGGAAGAGAGACCTAATCATAATCAGACTAATATGTAAGATTTATATCAAAATATAAGTGTATTGTTAGATGCTGAAACCCTAGACCCTAAAACCCTTACCCAAGAGGAGAGAGCAAAAAAAATAAAAAACTAATAAGCCTTAGATCTATATACAATGATTAATTAGGCCTTTTTAATAACTGTTAGAGATGACAAGATGTAGAACTCTGAGATGGTGAAGAAGATCAAAATAGGAAGTCTGGTGGTGTCTAGATAGATTCTAAGTTTGCATCTGAGGGTTGACCACTAAAATCAGGTTCTGCAGATTTAGTGAGATCTCAAAACCCTTGTTATTTCAAATGCAAGGCCAATGGTAAAATTTCTATTTTATAGAGAATTGCATGTGTTAGATGGAACATTGGGAAAATGTAGGCATTATTGAGAAGTTGACAGAACTGCCAGAAATTAGTGGATGATTTGGCAAATGAAGTGCTTTGGAAAAAATGGATGAATAAGCTCTTGGATTTCTTAGACCTTGCTTTTTTTGAGATGAACACAAGACTAAAAAGAAAGACAGCAATTGATCTTTGTCAAAGAGCTGCAACTGAGCACAAAGTGATTGATTTTGGCAAAGTGGTCGAACAGTTTGTGGAGAATGTATCTCAAGGTCTGTATAATGTACGACCACAAATAGAGGTGAAGAAATATTTATCTGTCTAGCACTATGATTGATTTTGGGGAATCTAAATGGGGTTTTCCTATGATGTCCTTTTGTAACGAGTGAAAGAAATCCAGTTGTAAAGTTCTGGCAGTCTTCTATAGTTTTTGTTTGTGGGAAAATACATTGCACTTTTAAGCTAATCAATGAAAATTTCGAGATCATCCCACATGCAAAGGAATATGTAGCCTTCTATAGTGGTCTTGGAGGTTAATCTGCTTGACACTCGCAAAGTTTCTTGTCGCTTTATTTACTCTTTTAAATTGTTATTTTGGGAGATAGTGAGGTTTTGATGCGTGACTTAATTTTTGAGCTATTCTCATATTATTTTGTCTTACTGTTCGAACAGTTTAGACCTATTTTTACAAACTCCAGACTCGGTTTAAAGGAGGAAAGGAAATTAAGTACAGAATTTTATTTCAGCTTTCATGGTTATGTTTGTTCAGATTCTAGCTTTAATGGTGTAGTGGTAAGTTTGCTGATAGTAGCAGATATCTGCATCCAAATTGAGTTTTTTTGACCTGGATTTTAAAATTTCAGATTTCATGTTGAATGTTTGTAAGCTATTACGTAGTTTTTTGTTAGGAACATAAATAAGTATTTTTAGAAAGTAGCAGAAGGGGATGAAATGCAAAACTTTAGTGGTTGCATTCTGCATTTCATTTTCTGTTTGAGCATAATGGAGAGAAGTTTTACGTAGAAAACTGGACATTTTACGTCTTTTGTCTCTCAACGTAATGGGAACTGAGAAACTTCCATACTAGATGCCCATAAGATTTGCTTTTTAAAGCGTTAGTGATACTAGTAGCAAATTGCCAGAAACTTCAAGCTGCTCGCTCGGAAATGAGTTATCATTCTGTTTCTAGAATGCAGCCATACAAATATCTAGGCAAGGCTTTCTAAGTTATGTCTGTAATTCATATAGCCATTGCATGAGTGTCATATTGCACAGTAGGTATGTGTATTTCTTATGTCCATTATCACCTAGCGACTGTTGAAATCTTAAGAAATAATTGATATATTCATGGGTATTCAGGGGACACCCTTTATGATTTTAAGTTGAAGTTTAATTTAAAGCTATCTGGATAACATTAATTTGAAATTTTGGAGAAAGGTGCATTAGAAAACAAGCAAAATACATTGTGGCAAACAAAACTTTGTATATGCATGATTTAAAAACAAAGATTTTGATTTTGAGAGAAGACATGGCTGTGATGTTGTCCATGATTTTGGCATCATTTGTCTCATGGGTGCTTCTTCGAAGTTTCTTTTGGATAGTTTCCCTCCCTTTTCCAATAGAGTTCTTGGCAAGGATCCATTGCAATTTTTCTGTCTCTTGTAATATACCTGGAAAACTGTACCATACCCAAATTTATGTCCGAGCTTAATGCCCTATTGATCTGAGCAGCTCACTTTGAAAACAGGGCCAGACATAAAGACCAAAACAAGTGAGTTAATTCTGCATCAACCAGAGACCGGAGAAAATAATGGATAACGTGTTAAAGATCCTTTCTTTGGAAAACCATTGCAAGGCAATTACTAGAATCATGTGAAATGTAGCAATAAGTATATAAACGAGATGTTGATAATATATATGTATGCATTTTGAATGTAATAAACTAATAATTTTTTTTGACTTTCAGATCCTTAAAAAGAAAAAAGATTTTGTTTTGTTTCTGGTTAGAGACATCATATAGCAATATATTTCTTCTTTCAGGGCATGGTCTTCTATGAAATGTTTGGAGATGATATTATTGTTCATTTCATGGCTCTTTTAATTCTAGGCTTTTTTCCATTTGTATGTCATATGTTAATATATTTTTTGAACTTGGTTCTTGTATTTACTGTTGACATAATTCTAACTAGCAGTGTTCAAGTTAACATCCATGGTGTTTTGATTTCTTTTTTCTTGAAACTTCTTTGTATTTTAAAAAACAGCTCAAATAACAAATAGGTTGTGATAGTTTTTAAAAGAAACCAAATATGAAAAATTTAGTTTGGCATCCTGCAGGCTGGACAAGAGTCATTTCGGTCTATAACAAGATCTTACTATAGAGGAGCAGCGGGAGCATTACTGGTTTATGACATTACCAGGTACTTCTTTCAGAACAAAGCATTTTGGAATCAGAGAATTAGTGCTGGTAAACATAATTTGATTTCTGATGATAAGCAGCAGTTTTACCAGCATATTTTGGATATAATGTTGATTATTCACTACTTTAGTGTTGAAGTTAAATCTCTAGTTATTTGTCAAGTGTCCTATTGAATGATATGACTATACAAATTAAGAAGTGTACCGTTTACTGTACAAATCAAGATTATTATGGGTCAAATCTGGCCTTTTGGTCTTTGACTGTAAGAGGCTATAATTTTTTACAAAATGATATCACAGATTATCGTATTTTCAAATTTAGTAGCTTTTGTATTGGATGTCCGAATCAAGTCAAATGCTTATTTATCTTGTACGTGGGCCCAGGAGAGAAACTTTTAATCATCTTGCAAGCTGGCTAGAGGATGCACGGCAACATGCAAATGCAAACATGACTATAATGCTTATAGGGAACAAGTGTGACCTTTCTCACAGGAGAGCTGTAAGCACAGAGGAGGGTGAACAGTTTGCAAAAGAACATGGTTTGATATTTATGGAGGCTTCAGCAAAAACAGCTCAAAATGTAGAGGAGGTATTAAAACCACATATTCTAGTCATGGTTTTACATTGTTTCATAGTTTTTGAGAAAGCTGAATCATTTTTTTATTTTTGCAGGCATTTATAAGCACTGCATCTGAAATTTATCATAAGATTCAGGATGGTGTTTTTGACGTGTCAAATGAGGTGAGACATTTGTGGGATTGTGTAGAATTTTTAGACATGGTGGATGTGAAAAATGTTCAATAATTGAATGGGGTGCTTTCTTCAAATTTCTATGATGCATTGAGCGTTTTACTTGTATTATGAATATTTTATTGCTTGTTGGAGTTGTCTTGGAGCTCCACTGAAATTTTGCTTTTATATGTTATGTTTCAGTCTTGTGGCATCAAAGTTGGATATGGAGGTGTCTCGGGTGGAGCTGGTGGTGCAGGGAGAGAGGCTAATGCTTCTCAAGGAGGAGGTTGTTGTGGTTAACTTCAGTATTCTTGATCAAATCATGCCAGGTCTGGGTGGGTCACTTGTTTTGGATGCAGGGTTCGCATCCACTGATTTTCCTTTATAGCATTCGTATCTCAACTGTACAGTGGAGCACCTGCAGTTAGTCTGTTGTTGATAAAGTTGAGGTTTCAACCATTTGATTGCTTCAACTACGAAGCTACCTCTATGTCTGGTTAATTGGTTCCTTTGATGTGTTGTCATTTTTTTTTGTACAGAGTTGAACATTTTCTGGACAAAGCAACATATCATATATTAATCTGTATTTTCATTAAACTTGTATCTCAACAAATGCTAGGAAATGTTTTCAAAGTACTGGAATGTTGCAATATGTCTCATGGAACAATTTCAATTCCTTCTTTTAGGTAGTAGTTTTATTTTTTCAAAATAATTCTTTCTCTTTTAGGTTCAGAAAAAAAGTGGCATCATTAGATTACAGTTTTTGTTCTAAATGCGTCGTAGTTTGTCTTATAAAACTGTCAAGCAGGTCTCTGATCCAGGCATGCAATGGTTTTTCAGTATATTGGAACATTTGGCTTCAAATGGCTTACCAGCTTTATTAAGTTTGCAGAATTGAATTACTGTTAATTAAGTATTCTAGATTATAAATTTATATTTGAGGTGATATGTAGAAATAGAAGTTGGGTTATATTCGAAGATAGATCTTGATATTTGTGGTTTGTTCTTGTGATTGAATAATTTATCCGAAGGAAATATATTGATGATGTTTGTGGTTGAATCACATGGAAATGAATACTAGTTGATTAAATGTTTGAATGATGAATGATTTTTTAAAATTATAAGTTTGAAACTACAAAAAGTGCAAATGATTTGTAAATATTAGTTTTGGTACACATTTCAATGATTACGTCTTGAACTATATGTTGACAAATGAACCAGAGGAAGGCAAATGGATTCATTGATAAAGAACTTGAAGATTGCAATCTTGGATTTTGTTTTTTTAAATGTAACACAAAGCAAGTGAAAGGAAAATCAACAGGGATCTTATCCATAGGAAATGATGATTAGTTGCCCACTCTTATGTTCCTGGCACATGATGCCTTAACGTTCAAATGTCATTGGAAAATTAGCTGTTTATCTAGGATGGAACGGTTTATCACTTTTTGGGCCAGTAATTCAATGGATTTACCAAAGCTTATTAGTCCTTGGTGTTTCAATTCACAACATTTTAGTTTTTAAATTAGGAACAGATAATTATTGATGGAATTTCGTTCCACATTAATACCTCTTTTGCTGCTTCATCTTCTGCTATGGGGTGTCTTTAAATGGGACACAAGGGGGCGAAAGGTTCTGAAACATGTCTTACAGTAGCTGTATTAGACAAGATGGATGAGGATGGTCCCAAAATGTTGGAGTGGTTTTTGATTTGGTTTTAAAAAGCCAAACTACAGCCTTTAGATCTGGATACTCTATAGAGGGTAAAAAGTGCATGCGAAAGATTGAAAATAAGCCTAACTTTGTTTTAAATTTGACCCTAGTTATAAAAGAGATGTTTATTGGAGTAACCATGCTCATCCATGGTTCTTGGGTGTGTTGTGTTACTGTGTTGGAAAAGATCAGTTGTATGCCAACCTGAGGGAGAGATTGAGATCACCTCTTGCAGGAGGGTGTTTTCCTGCAATCCTTACTCACATCGTAGGAAGGTTCATATTGCAAAGGGATTTTTCATTGCAGTCTTTGGTTGTATTAACAGTTCTAGGAAGGTCGTTGTTCATGTGCTATGAGGGTTTTTTCCTGCAATCCTTACTCTTACTGAACATCGTAGGAAGGTTCATATTGCAAAGGGATGTTTCATAGCAGTCTTTGGTTGTATTAACAGTTCTAGGAAGGTCGTTGTTCATGTGCTATTGGAATGTGAGTCTGAATCCAGAGCTTAAACACACTGCACCACTGTGTCATAGGCAACAGACTGTTCTTATTAACTGTGAAAATGTCAACTTGAACTATCTATACTGTCCCAAAAAGGACTAGAGGACAATGGAAGTTTTAGAGAGGTCAAGTGGAAAGTCAGATGTACAAAGGGATGAACAAAAATAGAGGAAGTTAAGTGCAAAGGAAGATGTACTAAAGGGAAGAATAAAGAAAAACAAGAGGTTCCCCTCACTTCATACTAATTTGAGAAGAAGTAGGAGAATATGGGATCTCCAGTTCTTATCCAAAATATTCACCAAATGATCAAGAATTTGCAGGAACTGAGAAAGACAATGAGAGAAGGTTCAACAGAGCGGGCATTAGAAACCCAATTGAGGAACTTTGCTTTGAGAGCTAACAGGAGGATCTGATTCGATAGATTGAAGCCCTCCATTTAATAAATAAAGTCTAGACTGAAACTGCTCATTTGCCAAATAAATTTGAGTGAAAAAGCTATAGGAGGGAGTCAAGTTTAGGAAAGATCATAACCTTATATGCAGTCATCGTTTTGAATTCTGAAAATGTGATGGGTAAAATACTGATCCATGGGAAAAAGGTTCATTCTGTAAACTAGCTTATTAGGATTCCCATGATCATGGGGCTAACTGGAAAATAAGTTAAAATAACTTGGAATGAGAATAATCCCTCAGCCAATGGACATTGATTGACGGAGTTGACTGCCAAAAGACAGGATTGATAGAAAGTAGGTTGGAAATTAAACAAGGAAAATGGTCAAGTGGAATATTATTTATAAGTGAGAGATTTGACAAGTTTGGGATACGATTGTTGGTTTGGAGTCAACTTATTGATGGAATCGCACAATCCAAAGGATGCAGGCTCATATTATTGTCTAATTATATTGAATATTTTGAACAATACTAGACGTGAAGCTGCTCCAGTTTACTTTGATTTGATGTTGATTCTCAATTACAGGCTTGGTTCTCTTCTTAAAGGGCAGTGAGTGAAGGTTAGCCTCTGTGTGTCCAAAGAGATTTAATGCTTTTTCAGTAGTTGAAGTTTGTCATGCAGAAATTAAAGAAATAAATAGTTTGGCACAGATCGTAGGGAGATATTTGAAGTGACAGACCTAAGAGGAAATTTCAAGATTTAATTCAAAAGGAAGGACTCTCTTTTAAAGCAAAGATACCATTATTTCTGAAGAAAGAAAGATTTTCATAAGGAGGCACTGTTCTATAAACCAAGCCCAATCTCTCAAGCAAAGAGAGTAAGATTCCTATAACAAAATTATAGGAAGAATTGAAGCATATATGGTTGTCAGAATGGAATGGACCAAAGTAGTTGATCTTGGTGGTTTATGATAGAACTCTATCAGGAATTCTGCAGGGTTTTGAAGGATGATCTTCTGAGATAGGTTGAAGAATCAAGATCGTCAAAGAGAATGTTAAAGGCTGTAAATCACACTTTTCTTCTCCTTAATTCCTAGGAAGGCTAAGGCAAATAATCGTGCAGACTTCTTTCCAATTGCCTTGTAATTTCTCTTTACAAGATTCTGTCTGTGTACCCAGGTGTTGTAGGTGAGTTGGAGAGGAGAGGGCAATCCTCCAAGGGAGGTCCCAGGTTCAAATCTCCACCCTACCAAAAAGCTGAACTGGGTATCCAAAATCCAATTGATAATGTTGGTGCGGGCAGGGTCGGGTGCGACTCCCGGGTGACTTTGACGGTGTAGAACCCTTGTTCGTGGTCTCTCAGACCAAGGCGGCCCCGCAAGGGTTTTTTCGCTTAAAAAAAAAAAAAGATTCTGTCTGTGCAATTCCATTGGTTAATGGGAAAGAACTCATGGAAGAGAGCCTATTTCGGGGATTTAAGAATGATAGGATGATTTGTCAGATCAGTACCTCCCTTGCTCTTGAATTGGAGTTTTTTTTGTTTTGTTTTTTTAACGATTATTATGTGATAAGCAAAATTGAAGTTATATTATGTAATACCGTCAAAAACAGCTCTGAAGCTGTTTACTGATAAAGACCCATAGAAACTACTGAAAATTCGTGAAGGCCTAGTAAGAAGTCTAAAACCTAAATTGCCATAAGATCTATTTAGTGGAAACAGGATATGAACCTATTTGGAGGGAGGAAGATATAAGAAAAGACAATAACTGAAAGATCTAGTTCCCTCAAAGACAGCAGCCAAAGGCAAATTCCTTGTTATGAACAAGGTTCTTAACTTTCAACTTTGAGATAATCTGAAGGATAAAGAGTGGGGGCCCATGAGGTTATGGCCTGGTCATGTAGCGTGGTGCCTATGGTTTGACATTTCAGACTGCAAAATTTGGTATGGGAATCTTTCACTGCGAAGAATGTTCTGAACTTGAGATAAACTAAAGAACAGATGATGTTGGTTCAGTGTTGTGGCCTAGTGATATGTTGGTGGCACTTATGATGGAGATTGGTGGGTTCAAATTGTTGGGTGATCAGTTGTGGAATTTTAAATTGTTCTGAAAAGATGTTTTAATGATATGCTTCTATTGCCCCAACAAGTGCCTATACTGCACTCTTTATTGTATGTAATAGAAGTTGTGCCTTTGTATGTTTTGTCTGTCTTGATTGCCTTTATATCCTCTATTCTGTGTAATAGAAGTCGTGTTTATTTGTTGTCTTTCTTTATTGCTTGCGGTTAGGTTTATGAAGGAACACAACATGAAAATGATAATATGGACAGTTGTTGGAAAAGCTTTTTATGACAGAAACTGAGTTTTTTTATTACATCTGCTTTACAATACACGAGGAAGAGTGAAATAATCATTTGGGTATACTTGATAGAACCTTACAATTGTAAAAAACAAGTCATTAAGATTTCTTTATTATCAGGAATTGTGGACGCTCCATCTTAAAACTTTTAGCATTTCAACTGTTCAACCTTTGGGGACTAATAACCGTGCATATAAAATTACCCTGTGGACAAATGTTCAAGGAAATAAATTAAAAAAACTAATTAATATTGAACATTGAAAATTTTAACAAATTATTGTGTAATTATTAAGATACATAACTTTGGGAACGATGGTAGAAAAAACAAGTTTTAAAACATGAAAATTTGTTTCTTAATAAAAAAACAAAAAACATGAAAACTTGTTTCTTGTTTTAAATCTTTAGTTGATGAAAAAATAACATCGATTATAAGTTTATATATAACTATGAATATTTACTTTTTTTTTTTTTTTTTTGTAAAAGAGGGTAAAAATTTATTAACTCAGCAAAACATTCATGATACAAAGAAAAAGCAGAAGCTATTCAGACATATTAGCTCTCAATAAAGAAGAGAGATTGAGAGCAATCAGAAGAAAGTTGAGACCAATTTTGAACATCCCAACCATCTTGAAACTTAGAAGCCCATTTAGCTAACAAATCCGCTACCCTATTCCACTCCCGAGGAATATGCACAAAGGAAATGAAGTCCAAGTGAGCAGAGATATTAAGAATTTGCCGAGCAACCCAACTCAACCGTCAACAACCATGAAGACTATTTTCAGAATTTAAAAAATTTATAACAATCTGAGAATCAGATTCACAAACAATCCGACGCCAACCCAAAGCATACCTTGTTCCAAAGCATATAAAATTGCGAGTGATTCAATGAAGTTATTAGAATGATGTCCCTTAAAGCAAGAGAAAAAAAATTGGATAGTACCACTACTATCCCGCCCCACACCACCAATACCAGCATTACCCGGATTACCCCGGGAAAACTATGAATATTTACTTTTATTAGGTAAAAGTTAGTTATTTTTTTTTGGTTGAGAAAGAGTTAGATTATATTAATTCATTAACTGGAACATTACAATATTTTGGTGCTAATATTGTACACCAGCTAAAAAACAAAATAAGGTGGATCACGAGTAAAACATCCATAACTAAATATATATAAGAATAGAAACTAATATCATCAAAAAAATTAACTATATCTTGTTGCAATACACCAGATATTAACATTCATCTGTGGGAGAGTTTGTTATATGAAGAAATTTTGGGCATGTCTTCTGTGATATCTTTTGAAGTCTTAAAAAAAAAAAAAAATTAATAATAAAAAGAAAAAGAATAATAAAAACTTGAACCTGTTTATCATTATTAACTGTCTTCTTAGTTTTTTGTTGGACTTTCTAAAAATCTTGAATCATATGAGAAAGTTGATGAAATCTGTCAAAAACATCTTGAGGTGTACTAAAAGGTCCATAGATTAAAATACTGAAGTCTGTAGGTGTACTAAAAGGTCCATAAACTAAAATATTTTTTTTTCAATAAATCTCTTATGATTGATACAATAAAATAATTAAAAATATATTATAATAAAAAATAGTAACATCTTAATTAGTATGATATATATCTTAAAAAACTAATAACCAGCAAATTTTATTATAAATAAGGAGCTTTAGGATCAAATAATTATAAATACACATAATGCTACAAATAGAGAATATAAAAACTTAGATGCCATTTATGTATTTTATTTCCTAGCATTGTGGATCTTAAAATATTATAAACGGTTTAGAAAGGAATACGGCATTCATATGTTTTTGGTTTTCATCAATGAAAAATTATCGGCTATTAAAAATTATTATAAATGAATGCATTATAAAATAAATCACTACTCCTAAACTTCTTTTATAAGAAAATATTTTCCCTTACTTTTATAAAATTTAAAAGAACGGCTATATATCACTGTTTATCTAGGAGAATAAATGTGGTGTTCAAATGTCATTCAAACAGAATACAAAGGCACTGTTTTTGATGGTTCGTACTTATGGTGTTCAAATGTCATTCAAACAGCATACAAAGGCACTGTTTTTGATGGTTCGTACTTATGGATGGCACTAATGACCTGCACTACAACTTAGAAAATGAATACAGTCATGTTTTAACGAGAATCTCATCAGGAATAGTACACTTTTTTCCAAACCTATGTTGCCCTGTGAATAGAGGCATTGTCATTTTCAGCTTTTGCTCAAAGGAGGAATAAGCAACAGATGATAATAGGAGGCATTGTCATTTTCAGCTTTTGCTCAAAGGAGGAATAAGCAACAGATGATAATAGGGGATTGTCATTTTTAGCTTTTCTAATATAGATATTATCTTTAAGTTATAAGTTTATTGTAGTAGTAGTTGTGATTCTTTTAAAATGGATCAAGGTTCAAACCCTATTCAATTAAAAGGGGATCCGTATCTCTGGTAAAAATAAACATTATTTTTCTAAAATAAAATACAATATAAAGTTGGTTTGCGTGTTTACATCCAGGCCTGAACACCTAACAACATCGTAACTACAATAGACTTCATTCTAGTAGGGACAAAGCAAAAAAATCACACACAAATCCTTACATCCAGGCCTGAACACCTAACAACATTGTAACTACGATAGACTTCATTCTAGTAGGGACAAAGAAAAAAATCACACACAAATCCTCACTACTGTATTACAATGTGAGGCCATGAAGGACCAACACAAAGGATAATGAGAAAGATTATGACACTCAGAACAACCCACTACAAACATTCAAAGTAAACAACCACACAAATTAGATTATTACTACAAATCTGATAAAATTTTAATATTAAATTATTAAAACATTTAAAATAAACAAATTATAATAAATTAATAAATTTTAAACATGTATATTTTGAAGTAGGTTAAAATTCAACAACTCCAAAACTTAAAGGTGAAGTTACTGGTTCCCATATGTTTTCGAAAAATAAAAAAATAAAAAACCCTTTTAACTAAAATATTTTTTTTGATAGGAGAGTAAACGTATCATCACAAACTTCTAGCTAAGTCAGATTTTTTTCCCTTTCCCTCTGTAAGAGCTTGGAATCATCCAAAGATGCAGATGACAACATAAAACTGAAACAATCATCAATTGTATCAATAAACATTAATCTTCAGTTATTTGTTCATTGAATCCATAAATAACACTTATAAAAATCCTTATGCTGATGTCTCTGTCACGAATTGATCAGTTATGATTAATGTTCAAAAGACTAGAACCTGTGAAACATCTCTAAACTTGTGCAAGAGAAAACGTACTAACATGCAACAAATTCATCTGTGTCATCAGCGCCATAGTTTGATTCAATTTAAGATTACATGTCGTCAAAAACAACAATCTCGAGGCAAAGAATTTAATCAAACTCATTATATTCATTGATATGATCCTCACTTAAAGACCCAAAGTAATTTACAAAAGTATGCAGAGACATCACTTAAGGAACTAGTGATGCCAGTTCTGGATAGAAATTTTACAAAGTGTAGCTTAAAGGATAAGCCATAGGATGTGATTTAAGAGTGAAACATAAGGATGACAACCGCTAGGCAAGGGAACCCACAGAGCACCAAAATATAATAGGGAGATCCCATTTTAAAGCCTAAGATACTGCTTTTGCAACTGCTGCAAGTTGTATATGTGGCCTATCTGCTAAGCTCTGTAAAATCTCTCAGAGCAAAAGTGGGGAGAAAATTCACAAGCCCACAAAATTAAGCAACTTAATGTGATCATGCCCTAACCATGCCCTTATTTCCCCATCCAAGCTTCCACTAAACACAACACAGCCCATGAACTTATCATAACATGCAGTGATAGACTTGACAGGGCTGTTATGGCCATTCAAAATGGCCAAGCAACAGCTTTGACAGTCACCGACTTTTCTCCTCCAAATCCTCACCGTCTTATCAGCAGACCCACTACAAACAACATCCGAGTTAACACTGTCTAGGCACAGGATGGCCTGCATATGCCCACTGAGAAAACCAACAGCATGCATTACATTTTCTCCATCATCATCCCCACCTCCATTGTCAACCCTTTCTTGCCTCTCCCATACAATGATGACCTTGTCACAACCCCCAGAGTATAGAACTGAGCAATCAGAGCTCAGAGCAAGAGCATTGATGGCAGACTTGTGCTTCTCCAAGGTCCTAATCATGGTATGTTTGATTCCTTTTCCTTTGCTGCACTTTTTCCAGACTTTTATCTTGGAATCAGCAGAAGCAGTATACAAGATCCCATCATCAGAGACTGCAATTGAATTGATGGCATCTACATGAGCTTGGAAGGAATCTACACACACACAATCAGATAACCTCCACACCTTCACTGTTCTATCCCATGAAGCAGAATACAGCATTAGGCCATCTTTTGTTGTAGCAAGGGAAGATATTGTATCAATGTGTTGTATCCACAGACAACTTTTGTGCCTTCTGACCTTGATATAATTCTCAGGCCTTACACACTTCCTCAGGTAGTCCTTCATTGTGGGCAGCGTGCAGGCATGTTTGGGATAGTGGGTATCAGAATATTTCCATACTCTGATTTTATGGTCCTCATGTGCACTCAATATCTTGTCCCCTGCAAAGCAAATGGCCTTCACAGCTCCAGAGCCGAAGTTGTAATTGTGTTTCACAGAGTATTGTGCATCATGGTGCCATGCTTGAATGCCATGAGACCCACTGTAGAGAACAGTGCTGCTTCCTCTTCCCATCAGAGCCAAGGAAAATATGCTTGCACCACCATGGCTTTTAATGGACGAAATGCCACTTCTTCGAAAACTTGAGCCTACGTCTAGGAATCTGAGTGATGGGGTTGAAAACAAGCTCGATTCTGACCTAAAGCTTGACATGGAGGGGGTTCTCCAATCATATATCCGACTTGAAGCGCTTGATGATTGAAAACTATGTGCAGAAATGTGTCTGTCGGAGACCATGGTGGGATCATGAGTGGATGAGGTCTCAGATTCCAAACAGCTTACATGAGTAGATTCCATTTGGTTTGCATACTTTTCATGGTATTGTATATTGCCTTCTGGTCCAACGACTGCAGATGAAGCCATGGTAGACTGGATGGTCTTGTACCATGTAAGACTGACTTCATCCAATTCTGAATGCCTAATATATAGGCTGAAAATATTTGTTGACAAGATCCTTTTTTTTCAACACCCACTACAGAACTGAGATTCAATGGACCAGCCAAAGATGTAACAGAGATCCTAGATTGTAGAGCTGTATTCCAGAACAACTAAACAGGAAGTCAATATATAGGTCTGTGAGGCCTTCCTATATTCTCCTAAGATACGGGTAATTGAGATATTGGTTGGGAATTGAAGCTTATTATTATATCATATATGGCATTTGAAAAATCTGAGTCTAGAAACACTTGGTGGATTGGGAGGCTTTTAGATTTATTTTTGTTTCTTTATTTTTTATAGCTTCGATTTCACAAGTTTAGTATTTAATTTCAAGCATTAGATTTGATCAGTTTAGTATTCAATTCTTAAATAAAAAGAATATTAATAATCATAAGTACGCGGAAGTAAACCACCAACCTTGAAAAAAACTTCAAACAAAAGTTGCAAGTTGTTTCCAATTAATGTAACCCACCAACCTCAAAAAAAATTCAAACAAAAGTAAGTTTGAAGTTTTTTCCAATTAATCTATCTGTCAGTCAATAGAAAGTATATTTAAAAACAGATTAGATATGATTTAAACTTATTTTTTTATAAAAGTGATTCAAAATGTCTTCTTTGGTTCTGCCAATAGGCTTAATTACTGAGTGGAACAACCACTCCCAGTTTTATCCAAAGCAGGAGGTTTGATTCTAAGAAGCATCTATATTTGACTGCCTATATTTTTTCTGTTGTTCTTTTATAACTTGGGTTGGTAGGTGATATTTATAATATCATTTCTAATCTGAATGCACTGGATTTACACGTAGTGTGTTTGTACTAAATCAAAAAGCTGCAAAACCAGGGAAATGTGAAAACTTTTTCCTTGTTTGGTTCTCCTTCAAATTGATATTCTAACTACCGACAATTACATATTATAAAAAGTATATAAACTTATAAATTTAATATCATCATTAAATTGAAAAGGATAGATTAATTGGTAGGTTATAAAGTTTGTTGATAGATTTATTTTTTTAAATCCTTTGACTTTATTATTATTTAATAAACTAAAGTTTATAAAGATTCTAAAAAAAATTAATGATATAAACAAACAAAACTATCAATATATTTGTCCCATGGAAATGGCTATATTCTTTAGAGAAAATTACAGGTGAAGAATCAAACAAGAAGAAAATACAAGCTTGATTATCCTTAACGCGGAATTTGGCCTCACACATGTTTAAAGAAAAAGCAAAAAATGTTGTTGATAGGTTGGAAATTTGCACATGCCGGCTTGAAGGCAACCGTGCATAACAGTTGTAACAAATACAATATAATAAAATATGGTTAATGGTGATCGATTATATCCTAGGAAATTTTAAATTTTATAATTAATTATGTTGATTACTTGTGAGTGAATGCAACTAGTTTTATAATTAAAATAATTATTATAAGCAAGTTGTAAATTATTGGAGTTTATTTTTTATTTGGAGTTGTGATTGGAATTTAGAAATAAAAATTGTTTTGTTAATTTAGTTTATGATTATTTAATTTAAGTTATTATCTTAAAATTTATTATTAATATTTCAATTTATATTATTTAATTTTAATAATTTTAATTTTTAGTTTAATTATTATTATTTAAAATTTTGATGTTTGTAAAATTATATATATTTTAAAAATATTTTAATATAATTATTTTAAGGTTGTTAAGTTTATTTGTGTGAATAATAGTATTGAATATTTTTTTTGTTTTGTAGATTAATGTTAAAATAATATTTAAAAAAACTGTGTTATAATTTTGTAATTATTATTATTATTATTTTTTTCCATGTTATAAATTTTATTAATTTTAATATACACAATTCTTTTATATATTTTATTTAATTTCATGTTTTTATGGTCTTTAATTTTTACTTTATTATTTAATATACAACCTCTATAGTTGAAAACTCTATTTTTTAAAACTTGTTATATGAAATCAAAAGGGATCCATTGTATTACATCATGATTTTGACTATTATATTTATATTGTTTTGCAAAATGGGAACCTAGGTTTTCTCCTTGAAAGTCTAGAAATTCAACCCTAATCTATAGTTTGTAGTTTTTTATTTATTTATTGGTGGTGGCCACAAGGGGTAAACAGAGTGTGACCACAAGGGAACCATTACATAACATATCCACAACATGTGAGGCGAGAGATTTGAACCTGGGCCTCTCAGCAACTAGAGAGGTTTAACTACCCACTTAATCTATAGTTTGTAGTTTAATGTTACAATAATATTTAAAATAAATGTGTTATAATTTTGTAATTATTTTTTTCTTTCTTTTCTTTCCATGTTATAAATTTTATTAATTATAATATACACATTTTTTTTTAATATTTTATTTAATTTCATGTTTTCATGGTCTTTAATTTTTACTTTATTATTTAATATACAACCTCTATAGTTGAAAAATCTATTCTTTAAAATTTGTTAGATGAAATCAAAAGGGATCCATTGTATTACATCATGATTTTGACTATTATATATATATTGTTTTGCAAAATGGGAACTTAAATCTTCTTGAAAGTCTAAAAATTCAACCTTAATCTATTGTGATCTTCACAGGTAGAAACATCTACTTTTTAATTAAATTTCAATGTGATTTTTATTAGAAGCCACTCTCATCTAAACATTACATCATAACTAGTTTGTTTTTTTAATAAAATATATTATATCTATCTCCTTAAAACTACTAGTCTTCTTCTATTAAAACTTTGATATAAATTGTCTTCTAAAACTTGAATTTCCAAGACAAGACTTATACAATTAATTAAAAATTAAAAAAATATTTTAATATAAATATAAAGAAAGTTTTAAATCACCATCAACTTGTGTCTTAAACATATATAATTTTTTCTCTTTACCATACATTATAAGTTTAATAACATAGCTATAAAAATAGACCCAAGAATACCATGACTATAAGTTTTTGCTTATATAGTTAATTTAATACGATGCCTTCATAGTTTTTGACTTATTTTATTAGTTCAATATAATATTTCAATGGTATTTTGCTATGTATAATAATTTAAAGTTCACAAATTTATGTAAATATTAATATAAATATAATTATTAATAAGATATGTGGCTTATGTTGGAAGCCACTTTCATTAAAATATCAAAATATTGTTAGCGTACTGTTCATTCTGTTCATTAGTTTCGTCTGTATTACATTATTGGACTGCTGTTACAACTACGTAACAGTTCAGTTACGCCGGATGGGCTATTCCCGACTACTGATGTACTATTTAATCCCTGTTTGATAATGCAAACGTTAGTTCGCACATTTACATGGCATCAGAGCCAAGTTGCAGGGAACTGGGAGAAGCCGAAAGTGCGGAGGACTGCATTTTTTAGGAGGGAGAAGACAGCCGCGTTTTTTTCTGTCGACCCTCCGTGCAGACCCGTTCGCGTAGCGACAGCGACAGCAGACCGCCGCGCCACACGACAGAGCACGCAGGCCTGTCGCGCGACGCTCGAGGAGACGGTCGCGCAGGGCGCAACGCGACAGAGCTCGCGTAGGGTGCGAGGTGTCGCGCGGCCAAGTCGGAGGGAGTCCGACGCGCGGGGAATTCCCCGGCGCTCCTCCCCGTGACGCGACCGCCGACGCGCCGGGAATTAAATTCCCCGCGCCCGAGGAGGGACCGCGATCCATGCATAGTCGACCGATCGTGCGGCGGAGGGACGGACCCCCCCTTCCCCCCGTGCGACGCGCAAAGAGCGCGTCGCGTTCCCCGAGCCCCCCGCCGCGTCTTTGCGGCTGCGCGCGCTCCTCCCCCCCCCCACCGGCCGCGTTTTTTTTTTATTTTTTTCAAATTTTTTTTTGTTTCGAAACAATTTAAAAAAAAAAAAAAAAAAAAAAACCCCCTGTTCGGAACGCAGGGGGGGACGCGGACGGGAAACGAGAGGCGAGCAACGGGAGACGAGAGCTCGCGGAGGACGGGAAACAGAGGCGGCGAGGCAACGGAAGAGCTCGACGGAGCGACGATACCGGAACTTGCGAGAGGAGGTGGCGAGAGGGCTTGGGCGGACCGAGAAGGGACAAAGGAGAGGTGCTCCATTGTTTCTTCGGATCAGCCCGCAAGCTCACTTGGCAGTGAGCTGTGCGGTAAGGCTCAGGGAGCCTGCAGGTCGGGGGTTCAAATCCCGCCGACTCCCCTCAGGTATATTTTTTTTTCAAAGTAATTTTTTAATTATTATTATTTTTAATTAAAATTTTTAATTTTTAATTTTTTAATATAGTTTTAAACTTTATAAATTAAAATTTAATTTTAATTTATTTTTTCTAAAGTTTTTAAAACTATATAAATTGAAATTATTTATTTTAATTTTAAATAAATAATGATTATAAAAATGCTTTGTTAAAGAAAGCCTTTTAAGGGGGGATATTTTTTCAAAAATCAAAGGGGGATAGAGAGTAATTTTTAGAAAAAATAGCAATTTGGCATTGTAAAAGGTGCATTTTCGGCTGTGACCGACACCTTGTGGGTTATTCTTGTGGGCAATTTTTTTTGTTGTATGTTGCATATTTCATTTTTGCACTATAACATTAAAAATTAAAATCAAAACACTCCCTAAGTCCCGGAATATAAAACCCATCTGTGCAATTTATTTGCCTTTGCAGCGTTCGGTATTTGCGATACCTACGGCCAGCACTTACAGGTAAAGTTGTCGTGATTTGGCTACTGTATCCGCCGCCTAATATAGCTGCTATAACGACGTACGAGCTTGTTCTCTATAAATCGTCGGGGAGGAATAAGTACGCCATTTTTGCATTTTTTACTCCATCCACTACCCTTTATCGCACTTGTGTTTAGGCGTAAATCCTGACGAAGTATTCTTCATAGTGTTTAGGGGAAGTTACGCCCCACGCATGAGAAGAATCTTCTATGGTAGGTGCCATCAACAAGGCGATTCCCTTTCGGTACCGCTTATGTTCCACGTATCGTATGATCTCTAAAATTCACCTATAGTCTCCCTCACGTAAGGGCGGGTGATTTTTGTTGATCTTTCTAAATACCTATAGTTTCCCTCACGTAAGGGCGGGTATTTTGTACGGTATATTGGCCTAGCAAAAGGTATATAGAAAGGGGGACCAATTTGGTGATATAAGGAACCTTCACTATGGCCGTTGTTGCAAAGTTGATGACTGATCCGCATCAGTTATTGAAAGGTCCAAATTATACACCATGGAAACATAAGATGAAGGCTATTCTCCAAATGGAAGATTTGTGGGATATTATTACTGGAGTAGCAACAAGGCCTTCACCAACAGCAGGATCCACAGGTCCTTCAGCAGATCAGATTGCTTTTGACAAGAAAGACAGTAGAGCAAAGGTGCTCATTTTGTTTGCTATTTCAGATGAAGTGCAACCTCATATAGCTGATAAAGCAAGTGGTAAAGAGGCATGGGATGCCCTTAGAACCATCTATGAGGGGAAGAATGAATCCACCATTCTTCATCTTCAACAACAACTTCATAACACGAGTTTGAGGCAGGGTGAAACAGTTGAACTCTTTACGTGCAGAGTGTACGAGTTGAAAGAGAAATTGAGTTCTCTAGGAGATACTGTGGACGAAAAGCTTCTCATTTCACTTGTGATGAGAGCTTTACCTTCTTCATTTGATATGTTGATAACCTCCATCCGGGTGTCCCAACGACAAATTACCTACATCGAGTTGGTCAATCTGCTCCAACAACGGGAGGCACGCCAACTTCACAAGGATGATTCTTCCAATACGGCCCTATACACCAACGAGGCGGGGTTCTAGGAAGAAAGGTAATGGGCAAAAAGGAGGCAACTTTCGGAAAGGAGGAAATTCTCAACGGGATACGAAAGGAAAAGGCAAGCAACCTCAACGAGAAGAAGAGGTGGTGCAAGATCCGTGAGAAAGACAACCATGACACCAACAGGTGTTGGCATAAGAACAAGCAAAAAGGCCAAAACAAACCACAAAATAAAAACAAGCAACCCCGGGTGAATGTTGTTGTTGAAGAATCGACTCGGATTACGAATGGGCACACAAGGTGCTCATGACTACCACAGATTCCACTCGGAGGGATCCTATTTGGTATGTCGATTACGGAGCTAGTAAACATATGAGCGGCGACGGATCGTGGTTTGAATCATTTGTGGCCAAGGAGGGCAAACTCGTCACCATTGCTGATGATAAAACCTACGGGGTTCGGGGAGAGGGTACGGTTTCGGTCACTCTTCCCGATGGCAAGTGTCGAGTTGACAAGGTCCTCTATGTTCCGGGATTGGCCAACAATTTGTTGTCAGTGACACAAATCCTGGACAGAAATATGGTTGTCAACTTTCGTGTTGAGAATGGAAAGAAGTGTTGTACAATTACCGGGAAGGGTAAGCGGATTGCAACGACTTCATATAAGCATGGCTTATTTGCACTAGATGCTATCTCTACTCCACATGTTGCCATGTCTGTCTCTACCAAGGAGGCAACTTCCCTATGGCACAAGAGATATGGGCATCTTAGTTACGGCTACTTACTTGAGCTCGGCAAGTATGAGATGGTAAAGGGTCTTCCTTCCCTTTACGCCACATTGCCGGTGTGCTCGATCGCTAGCGGGAAAGCGACATAGAGTACCATTTGAGAAGAGCTCTACAAGAGCAAGAAAACCTCTGGAGCTAATTCACACCGATCTATGCGGTCCTTTCACACCCAACAGTGTTGGAGGGAAGAGGTACTTTCAGTTATTCGTAGATGACTACTCACGAAAGATGTGGGTTTTCTTTCTCAAGCTGAAATCTGAAGCTTTTGCATTCTTCCAGCAGTTCAAGAAATCCGTTGAGAAGGAGTCAGGGGCTTCTATCAAAACCCTCCGCTCAGATCGAGGGGGAGAGTTTACCTCTAATGAATTTTCTGCATTCCTAGATAAGCATGGGATCAAGAGACAGGTTAACAATCGCCTATACTCCTCGGCAAAATGGAGTTGCTTGAGAGAAGGAATCGTTCTATCATGGAAATGGTTCGTTGTATGCTCACGGGTGCAACTCTTGGGCAACAATATTGGGCGAAAGTCTGTCACCACTGCAGTGTATCTTTTGAATAGGGCACCCACAAAGGCCCTAAAAGGAATGACTCCACGGGAAGCATGGAGTGGTCGAAAACCCTCCATATCTCATCTACGTATTTTCGGGTGTCAAGCTTTCATGCACATACCGAAAGAGAAAAGGAAGAAGCTAGATGAGAAAACAACGAGATGTATTTTTCTTGGATATTACGAGCACTCTAAAGGATATCGGTTGATAGATCCTTTGACCAAGAAAATTCATATCAGCGGAGATGTTGTCTTTGATGAAGCTTTCACATCACAGAGCACATCTACGAGTACACCGAGGATATTGTGGAACCTAAGGAAGAGGAGATTCCTTCGTCAACACGAGACGGGAGGTCCTTCTACATCTTCTTCACCACCACCGAAGCGGAATCCTAAATGGTGTACAAATACAATCGAGAGATGCAAATTTATCCACTCCTCCCAATTTGAATTTGGATAGACCTCGTACACGCGGTATGGCTCAAAAGGAAAGAGAAGCCGAGAAGCTGGTGAGGTTGATGATCTTTGTCAATCTTTTGAGGAACTTTCTGTGACTCCAAGTAGAGAAGTTGAGGATATGGATATTGATGATGACGGGGCATTCATGTCTACCATAGATAGTCTTGAACCTGCATCGAGTGCAAGATGCTCTCGGTGAGCCTCGGTGGAAGGCCGCTATGGATACGAGTATGAGTCTACGATGAAGAATAAAACTTGGAAGCTTGTTGATCCGCCGCATGGAAAGAAACCTATTGGCTGCAAATGGGTATACAAAGTCAAGTACAAGGCTGATGGAACAATTGATAAGCATAAGGCCCGACTTGTTGCAAAGGGCTATGCTCAAAAGGAAGGCATCGACTATGAAGAAACTTTTGCACCTACTGCTCGGATGACCACAATTCGGGTTATGTGTGCTATGGCAGCACAATATGGGTGGAAAGTTCACCAGATGGATGTCAAAAGTGCCTTTCTTAATGGTGATCTCCAAGAAGAAGTCTATATGACTCAGCCTGAAGGATTTGAAGTGGAAGGCCAACAACAGAAAGTTTGCAAATTGGTCAAATCCTTGTATGGTGCGAAACAAGCTCCTCGAGCTTGGTATATAAAAATGGACAATCACCTAATGCGGCATGGATTTAAGAGATGTCCGTCGGATGCAAACCTCTATTTCAAGAAACGGGGTTCTGAGATAGTGTTGCTTGTACTCTATGTGGATGATCTGCTCATTACGGGGAGTTCGGAAGATATGATCTCTCCTGTCAAAAGAAACTTGTGCAAATCTTTTGAGATGACGGATCTCGGACTTCTCCATTACTGTCTTGGTCTGGAATTCAGCCAGAAGGAGCACTCCATCAAAGTGTCTCAGAAAAAGTATGCCAAGACATTGCTCGATAAATATCGCATGACTGACTGCAAGCCAATGGCAACTCCAATGGAGAATGGACTTCAGTTATCGCGATATGATGACTCACCTCAGGTAGATGGCACTCTCTATCGACGGTTGATTGGGAGTCTCATATATCGACCAATACTAGGCCGGATCTCGTATTTGCTTGTAAACTATCTTTCGAGGTTCATGCGGGAGCCTAAGATTACTCATTGGAAAGCGACAAAACGTGTTCTTCACTATGTCCGTGGTACTATAGAATATGGCCTAGAATACAAGAGGAACAACAAATTCTTCTTGCAAGGATACACGGACTCCGACTATGCCGGATCATTTGATGATCGCAAGTCAACTTACGGATACATTTTTCATCCGGGATCCGGTCCTGTCTCTTGGCACGACAAGAAGCAACGGTGGTTGCTATTTCTTCAACGAGAGGCGAGAATATCGTGCCGCACGTGAAGTCGTGTGCGAAGTGATATGGTTACGTCGCATTCTGACAAGTATGGGCCATCCATCAAAATCTCCAATACACTTGTTTTGCGACAATCAGGGTGTTATGAACCTCGTCAAGAATCCAGTCCATCATGAAAAAACAAAGCACATTGACACACAATGTCATTTCATTCGAGAGGAAGTTCCAAAGCACCGAATTCAGCTTCGGCACATTCCCACCGATGCTCAAGTTGCGGACATTTTCACTAAGGCACTTGGACGTGTCAAATTTGAATTGTTTCGCGACTCACTTTGTATTGCAAAATAATGTAAGGGGATGTTAGTATAGCTATTAGTTATTACATTACCCAAATAATGTAATAAAGGGGGATGTTAGCGTACTGTTCATTAGTTTCGTCTGTATTACATTATTGGACTGCTGTTACAACTACGTAACAGTTCAGTTACGCCGGATGGGCTATTCCCGGCTACTGATGTACTATTTAATCCCTGTTTGATAATGCAAACGTTAGTTCGCACATTTACAAATATTGCATTTGCTATTAAACTAATTAAATTATATCCAATTTTTTTCTTTTATCAAAAATAATTTTTAGTTTCTTTTCTATCAAATATATTCTTGGTCATCCTCAAAGTGTTATGTTTTCACAATCAACTTCTTAGCATCACTTTCATTAAGAGATAAAATCTCATTAGATCAATTGCCCTCTAAAATTTGAATTTTACCAAGATGAAGATCTACTCAACCATTGGCTAAATTATCCCCTACTTGGTTTCATTTTCTATATATATATATTACCTCCAATAATAATTAATAAACATCAACAATAATATTATTTTTTATCCAATCCTCATATATTTCTATTAATTGCATTAATGAGAATTTGTTTTTTTGGTAGGTAAAGTAAAATTTATTTACTTACGGGTTGAAGGGACCCGCCCCTATTTACAAGAAGATCATTTGAATTTGAAATGCAGGCCAAAAACACCAATTTACAATAGTTCATCTGCATTCGTAATGCAGGGCAAAAACACCAACACCATAGTTGAAAACCAACAAAAACTAACAACCGAGCTAAACCAAAACAAACTGACCGATGGTGTCGAAGAGACACCTTTTAGGTGGTTAGAACCATCGGTAAAATTTGGCCACTGATGATTGGCCTTTGTGAACATTCTAACAACGTTAGAGAAGAGGCACCCTCTTGCTTCAACAGAGATAAGTGTTTGATCTTTTCTCATTATCCAGGTTGACTTTCTCAATGACTTTCGTGGGAAAGTTGTCTTCCCAAATGGTGAGGGAGCTCTCTTTGATTGCTCTGTTTTCCAAGGTGTCGGCCACTTGATTGACCTCCTTGAACACATGCTTGATCTGGGATTGCTCGCTGTTGCAAAGGCCTAGCTGGCATTCATGGATAATGTTCTCTATATTTTTCCCACCCTTGCTATTTCTTTGGATGAGTTTGAAAATGATCTTTGAGTCCCCTTTGTAGATGACAGGGGCTGCCAGGTTTTTGGAAATGTCAATACATCTCCAGAGGGCCCTGGCTTCCATGAAGTTGTTGGTCTGGGACCCCATATTTTCAACAAAGGCCTTAAGGATTTTGCCACTATGATCTCTAAAGACCCCTCCTGCTCCCGCTTTGCCTAGGTTCCTTTTGGAGGCACCATCGAAGTTAGCCTTGAGCCAACCTTGGGGGGAGGGACCCAAGTGACATGAGATCTGTATTTTCTGGGTTTCTGAGACTTACTGCAATCTTGGGGAATCTTGAGGGTGGAACAGAGAAATTCTTCAATCCCTGGAGCAGGGTTGGTCTGACAAGGGATGAGTCCATAATTTTTGATGATGTAAGCAAGGGCTCTGGTAGCTACGGCTTCATGGGTTCTGGGGCCTTTGTTGAAAACTCGCCTGTTGCGCTCCAACCAGAGCTACCAGAAGATGTGATGGATGAGGACTTCCCACAAAAAGCTTAGCCTGAGATGCTTGAAGGGCTTAGGCCATTGGCAAATGAACTCTTTGACAAAGTTTGGCTAGGTCCAACTAACCTGAAAGCTTTGGGTGGCTAGGGAGAAAACACTTATGGAGTAGGGGTAATCTATCAAGATGTGGTGAACAGATTCCCAAGCTTGGAGGCATAGGAAACATCTATTCGACACCATGATACCTCCTCGTATGAGATTGTCCCTAGTAAGGATTTTATTGTGGATGACCGTACAGCAGAAGTGCACGATTTTGGGAAGGAGAAATTTGATCCACACCTTGTTAGTGACCACCTTCTTGTAGCTGGGGGTGCATTGGGAACCCATCTTCTCAATAAGCTGGGTCGCGGTCTTGATAGAGAAATTTTCATCATTGGTGCCTTTCCAACATCGCTCATCTCTCCTGTTGACACGGGGGAGGAAAGTTGATCATTGGATCTCTTAAATCCCTTTCACGGCTTCCCTGATGGGTTCATTTCTTATTTTGAAATTAATCTTCTTCCACTCCTGGGCTTTCGGGTTGGAGGAAATGAAGTATGCAACCCTGAGCTCGAATTTGCTGTCAGTCAAATGCCTGACAAGGATCAAAACTGAATTGCTGATGAGGGGGGAATTCCCAACCCAGGTATCTTCCCAAAAGTTTATGTTGGCCCCATTCCCCAGCTTCCAAGAAGACCCTTCGAGGATGATGTTTAGGGTATGAGTGATGGATTTCCAGAAATGGGAACCGTTGTGCGGGGGAGGCGCTTGGAGGAAGGCCTGGTGCTAAAGTTACTTTCTTTTCACGATGTTTACCCATTCAATATTGGACTTAGTCACTGCTCTCCAAGCCTGCTTGGCTAGGAGAGCTAGGTTGGCAACTAAGATTTGACGCAGACCAAGACCTCCCTGATCTTTGGGGGAGCAAAATTTATCCCAAGCTACTAGGTGGAGCTTTCTTGAGGCCTCCGATCCAGACCAAAGGAAATGATTTTGAATTTTTTCAATGGCTTCTCCCACCGAGGTTGAGATTTTGAACACAAATATGAAATATGTGGGGATGCTCTGCAAGACAGATTTGACCAAAGTTGCCTTCCCTACATTGGTGAGCAGGGCCCCTTTCCACCTAGCTAACTTGTTACGGATCTTGTCCACCATGTTTGCCCACATGGTTGGCCGGGCCCTGCCATGGAACATGGGGAGCCCGAGGTAAGTGGTCAAGAACTCAAAAATGGAACATCCCAAGATTTTGGTGATCTTGCGCTGTCTTTTGGTCGCGGTATGGATGAAGAACAACTTGCTTTTAGTGTAATTGATTTTCTGGCCAGCAGCTTCCTTGAAGCGGTTAAGAATATCCTTGATCACCTTGGCATCTGCTATCGAAGCCTTAGTAGCCATCAACGTGTCATCTACAAACTACTGGTGAGTGGTGGGGGGAAGCCCAAACGCTGCCTTGATCTCAAAAAGCTGACTGTAGGAGCATGTCTCCTTGATAGTTCTCCTCAAACTCTCTGCCAGGATGATGAACATAATGGGGGGTCACCCTGCCTCAGGCCTCGAGAACTCGGGAAGTAACAACAGAACCATTTACCATGACAGAGAACCAAGAAGAGGAAATGGATTTGTAGATCAGGTTTACCCAAGACTAATGGAACCTGAACTTGAGAAGGATTTGAATAAGGAATTCCTTGTTGATTCTGTCAAAGGCCTTGTTCATGTCCAACTTGAGGAAGAAGGTAGCCGTGTCTGAAACCTAGGTTGAATGGATAAATTCATTGATGGTGATGATCCCATCGAGAATATTTCATCCTTTGACTGTGCTCCCTTGACACAAGTCAATGATGGACGAAATAATGTTGGATAGCCTCGACGCCAGGGCTTTGGTGAGGATTTTGTAAATGACATTGCATAGGCTAATGGGCCAATAATTAGGGAGGGATTGGGAATTGGCCCTTTTGGGGATGAGAGTCGAGAAGGTGGAATTCACATATCTGGGAATGGACCTGGAGATTTACATTTGCCTAATGGCGTTAGAAATATCCTGTCCCATGATGTCCTAGAAGGTCTAGAAAAACCTGGGTGAGAACTCATTCGGCCCAGGGGATTTGTTGGGCTTCATGGAAAAGAGGGCCTGGTGAACTTCATCCTGGGAGATGGGGCTGAGGAGAAAATCATTTGATTCTTGGGAGATTATGGTGGGGATGATGGCCAGGAGGGATCCATGGCCTTAGGGGCTTGGGGCGGGCTGGAACCTATGAGGCTTTTGAAATGATTGATGGCTTCTTCTCTGATTACATGGATATCCGAAATGGCTACCCCATCCTACAAGACAAGGCTTTTGATCTTATTAGCACTCCTATGCCTCAAGGTTGAGATGTGGAAGAACTTGGTATTGGCATCACCTTCCTTGAGCCAAATTTGTCTTGACTTTTGGCACCAAAAAGTTTCCTCCTTGGTGAGGATGTTGTGGTACTCATACAACAAGGCGCTCTCCTCATCCCTAAGACTGTCACTGCCTTCGCATTTCTAAAAGGACTCCTAAATCTAGTTGATTCAGAATTTGTCCTGTTGTTTGTCTTCGAATATGTTCTCGAAGGTTTCCTTATTCCACTTTTTCAAGTTCCTTTTGATGAACCTGAGTTTATGGGTTACCTGGTTAATAGTAGACCCTAGGAATTTTTGACTCCACCATGATTGTATCAAGCCCTTGAGATCCTTGTGGTGAATCCACATTACTTCAAACCTGAAAGAGGTCTTGAATTGCGGTCTAGAATCTGATTCCAAGATGAGGGGACTATGATCAGAGCCTATCTTTGGGAGGGCTCACAAATTGGCATCCCCAAAGTAGGGGAGGGCTTCCTGGGAAAGCAAAAATATATCTAGGCACTCTTGGATCAGATTGGTGCCCTTCCTTCTGTTGCTCCAAGTGAAGAGAGACCCCTGAAAATGGACATCCATGAGAGCATTGGAATTAATAAAGTTTCTTAGGTCTGTAGTATCTCAATGAGTGATGTTGTTCCCTCTTTTTTTTGTCCTTGAGGTGCAAAGGAGAATTGAAGTCCCCTACCAGGATCCAAGGAGTTCCTTTGGAGACCTGCCTCATTGAAGTGAGCATTTTTCACAGAGCTTCTCTACCCACAAAGGTGTTCAGGTCATGGACATTTGACATCACCCAAGAATTATGGGATTCAGTATCCTAGAACAGGATGTTGCTTACCCTAATGTGGCTTGAAATAAGGTTTCCCTGGAGATTGGCAGGATTCCAGAGACACAGGAACCCTATCGACATCCCAGAAGATGGGGAATGAATGAAATCGCAGTTTTGCCAAATATTTCTAGCAATGTTAGGGGACCATTGATCACCTAATTTTATTTCTTGAATGAAAAAATGGTTGGATTATGTTCTCTCCTCATGGCTGCAGCCAATCTCTGCTTGGCTGCCCCATTTAGGCCTCTCGCATTCCAAGAGAGGACTTTCATTTCAAACTCTTGGAAATTCTCTTGCCTCCTTTTCCTTGCTGAGCAGGGGGTTTGGCTCTTCAACTTTCGTATTTGGAATTATTTGTTGTTTCCTGAAATAGTGTTCTCTGGGTTCCATTGGCTATATCTTTAGTCGCATTTTTGTTCCTTATATCCGAATCAGAGGGTCTTCCTCTCATTTTTTCTCCTCCTACGTCCATCATGGATTTTTGGGAGCTCCAAGTTATCCTGGGACTACTTTGCTCAAGGGATGACTGGTCCTCAAATTCGTCATCAGTAGAGATAAATTTTGAGTGCATAGGAGAGGCTGGGTCTTCAAGACCCAAGTAGAGGGATGAAGGAGGAGAGGATTCTCGGGGAAGTAGGGGCATCGAAGATGGGGGGAGGATTATGGATGGGGGCAGTAGGGGAGCAGACCAAGGGAGGTCGAGGGGGCAAGAGGATGGTCGTTAGTTCAGAGGTGGCCAAGATATCACCTTCCTCATAATCCTCACTAAAAAATAACTATGCAAAGGATTGAATTTATTTATTAGAGGAACATAGGTACTTGCCTTACGATTGAGCAAGCTCGAAGGGGGTCTGGAAATAGCTTTGTTGGCCATCAGTAAGACAGGCGAGGGTTGATGCTGCATCTTATTTAACTGGTCCCTTGTGGGTTTTTATTGTGGTGGGATTCAGAGTTTGTGGCACTACGACTGAAGATGGCCCTGGTATTGGCACTCAAGGTAAAAAGCTGACTTGTTTTCATAGAAGAGTAGCTGCTTCTAGTTGAAGTCACCATAGATGAGGTTCAGGTGGTCTGGAAGCTAACTTTCCAGGTTCACATTCACGCAAATGCAGGCCTGGGTTAGCCAGGTTCTTGCCCAGGTGGCTGGGTCGATAGCCATGAGCTCGCTAATCTCCTTAGAAAGACCAAGCAATGCATCTTCATAGAAGAAGTGGGTTGGGATATCTGGAAGTCTAACCCATATGGGGGTGAAATTGATGTTTTGGGAGCTGGGGTTGAAGTCTGGTTGCCATTTTTTGAGGAACAAACTTTGCCTTCCATAGAACTAGGGCCCTCCAAATAAGATGCGCTTTGCGTCTTCATGGGAATTGAGTTGAATCATGAAAAAATCCCTTGTCATTGCTGAGATCTCCAAGTTGCCTAGGGTTTTCCATTTTGAAGCCACCCATCTACGAATAACATCTAAGTCAGGTCACCCACCGATGAATTTGCCTACCAAGGAGTTGGTATCCCAGGATTCATAGTTTTCCATGAGGGATTTAGGGCATAGAACATTATTCCCTTGTGTGATGAATTCGCTGGCCGTAGATGACATAGGAATTCAATTTTTTTGGAGCAAGTCAGCAAAGGATGGCTTGCTACCTGTTGTTGGAACCTCACCTAGAATATGGGGCTGTTGCTTGGCCATGGTGCCAGGCTTGACGGAGCCCTCGACGTATCTGTTGCAACGATCAAGATCTAAGTGCATTGCCATGGGGAGTGCCTACGAGAATAATTTTGCTAGTGTGACTTGGTTTTGGGAGTCGAGGAAGGCGCCTGAATAGCCCTAGGAAGCGACGGGAGGATGGGTAGAGGGCAGGAAACAATCCTCCAAGGAAACGCGAAATCGAAAATCAAAAAATGAGGAAAATAGATGGTCAAACACCAAACCCTTTCAGAAAAGGCCGAAAGCCGCCAGGAGGCAGAATTTGCTTCCATTAATGAGAATTTGTGAATACACATGGATTGCGATATATTTCCAACCCTTTTCAATTTCAGTTTTAATCCCTACAAGATGTGCCCTAGCCTCTGCACAATTGCTAGTTGAAATTCCATATGATTCTCATTAAGGATATTTTTACCTTTATTGTTTTGAAAAACACCATTCCACCAAATTTTCATGGATTTCCTTTGAAAGCATCATTAAAATTAATTTTGATAAATCTAATTTTTGACATTTTCATTTTCCTATAAATCGAAGAAAATTCTTTGTTTTATGATCCTTCCATGTATATTCTAGTCTTGTAACCAAGTGGCTAACACCTATTTTTTCACACTCGTGACTTCCCATGATAAGCACCATATTTAATAATATTTTACAAGAGAGGTAATAGTATGGTTCCAAACTTGGGCATGATTTTATGAGTTATTTTTAAAAAAGTTTATTGTTCCTTTCGAGCCATAACTTCCAACAAATAATGTCAATGGCCAATCATCTGCAAAATACATAATGCTTTAGATTTGAAATAATTAATCCAACATTTCATCAAATATTTCAATGTTGATGGAGTTACGTAATATATTCTTATATTTTTGAAAAACCAGCCACAAATAGTGTGAGCAAAGGGACAATAAAAAAAATCCATCAAAAAGGGACGGTAAAAAAATAAAAGATCTGATGTTTCTAAATCCTTCTCACACAAGACACATATGAAAGGTCCATGATATCCTCTTCTTTGTAGACTTTCTCATGCAAGAATATTACATTGTATTTCTAACCAAAGGAATGTTGAGGCCTTAGGGAAATCTTCTAGTGACTAAACATTCTTCTAAGGGAAATCTTTGGGAGTAGGAAATTTCGATGCTCTATATCCTCATATCCCAAATTGAACAAGTATACACCATCTTTTGATAAATTCCAAACCAATTTTTTTTTTTGAATAGTCAAATAAAACTCATGAAACATATTTTGAAGTTCATCTGCCATTTATTTTAGTTCCTCTCTTTCAACTATGTTATAACAAAAATCCATGATCTAGAGTTGTTACTCACATTAATTTAATATTTCTTTGGACCTTTACAAGCTAGACATGCCCAAGCCAATGGTTTCCATTTTGAATCAAAGACAAGATAAGAGAAAAACACCTCAACCAAGTATTAGACTAAAGTTTTGCATAACCTCCCTCATTAAATGACCATCTAACATGTTTCTTGATTAATTGTAAACTATATTTTATGAAGTTCCATCTTGGTGATCCTTTGGATAGGATTTATTTCTTGAATAATTTCATTGCATCAAGAGAACCCATATATTTTTGAACCAATATTTTCACCCCATTCTTTCCTTGATCTTTGAGTAATCTCTAGCCAAGGTTTACCCCCAAGACCAAACTCATAAGTCTACAATTCCACAAGCTTACCCCTATAATATTATTTCTTTTGCAAAATCTATCCCACTTACAAAGAGGAAATCTAAAATTTTTCTCACATCCTTTTCAAAGAAACTCTCTTTGAATTTTATCAAAATTTGATGGTGTACATGCATACAATCTTGAAAGTGACATCATATAAATAAGGATGGGTTGCAATGTAGTCTTTATGAGTTTAGCCTTCCCACCATCGTTAAGAACTTACCTTTCCAACCTATGAAATAATCTTTCATTCTATCCAAACATGTGTCACAAGGTTCCTTTTTGTTTTCTTTATGAGACAAAGGAATATCAAAGGAGGTTGATGGAAATTTTCAAATTTCAAACCCTAAAATATCCATAATAATCCATTACAAATCTAGGAGAGTGTTAATGAAAAGTCTTAGATTTTATAGCATTCTCCAATTGTCCAATAAATTTCTCATAGCATGATGACATTGATTTAAACTACATGTCCTCATTTAGGAATGACCCAAAAGAAAAAGTATCATCACCAAATTGGAGATGAGATTCAAAGGGATCATTTTTTGCAACTTGAATATTTTTTATTTTTCCTTCCATTTTTTACTTTGAAAAAGCTCTCCCTAATACCTCTACATGAATAATAAATAAATAAGAAAATAGTGGAACACCTTAGTAGAGTCCACATGATGACCTAAAGTATCCAACATGGGAACCATTAATTAAAATAGAATATTTTGGAATGATATAACAACATTTAATCTATTGACACCAACCTTCATTGAAACCAAACCTTTTGAGAACATCATATAGAAAACTCTAGAAAAACTTGTCATATGCTTTATTCATATCTAATTTTATAAGCATATCTAGTTTTTTTATGGAATGAAAATAATATATGGCTTTTTGTGTAATTATTATACAATCAATAATTTGTTTACCATGAACAAAACTAGCTTGTTTCTTTAAGATAACACAATCTAAAATATTTTTCAACCTGTTTGCCATAATCTTAAAATTGATCTTATAAATCATATTACAAAGAGTTATTGGATGAAAATTATCAAAATATTTTATCTCGTCTTTCTTGGAAACCAATGCAAGAAAGGTGGCATTGATCTCACTTATCATAGCCTTCTTTTCAAGACTCTTCAATTGCATCCAACATATCAATCTTCAATAAATCCCAAAATTTTTGAAATAAAATTCTATGAAATCTATCTATGCCAAGTGTCTTGTTAGGATGGAAAGAAAAAATTATTTCATGTAGATCCTCCATAGATAATATCCTTCATTGATCTTTTATTTTTTCCCTTGCATTGATGGAATATTTTGCAAAAAGCTTACCTTGTGCATTTTTATCTTGCCCAACAAAATATTTTTAAACTAATTAATTATTTCCTTTCTAATATATTCTTTCTTAATATATCTTCTATCTAGACTTATAATATTTTTTGTGAATGAAAAGAAAAATTGCTTTTTCTATAACATGCAAAAATTTGGTATTTCTATCTCCTTCCTCGAGCCATTTATTCCTTGATATTTGAAACCAATACGATTCCTTTTCAATGCATGATGATAAGTAGAAACTAAACTTTATTTTCACATAATAATCTTGGCCCATTCCATTGATTTCTACTATCTATTGTAAATATTTGAGCTTGGATTCAAATTCCTTATTTTCTTTAAAAATATTACCAAAAGATTTGACATTCAAAATATTCATTTGCTTATTTATATATTTCATATTTTAAACAAACCTCTATATACACGATCCTTCAAAATTTGCTTTATCCCACCATAACATAACAATCTGGAAGAAATTAGGGTCTTGAAACCACATAGATTGGAAGTAAAATGGCTTTGGATGAATATTATTGAGTAAATCACAAGTCAAAAGAATAGGTTGTGATCTCCTACTCGTAATAAAATATCTGAAAAGATTGTATATTCTATTTATAACCATTTGTTAAATAACAAAAATCTATCCAATGATGGTTTTTGAAGCCTTAATATTAATAAGAAACTCACAGGATAAATTCCACAGGATCAAATATATGATAGCCGTACTATAGTAAGATCAAGATGATGATGTAAATATGAATAATATTAGTCAACTAATATGTAAATAAAGGCTTATAATATATCAACTAACATTAATTAATATGTTGTAATATGAATGTATTAACCTGAATCATACATGTACAACACATGTAGTACAACTTACAATATTAGTTGCTCAAAATGTATGCAATTTTTATTACTCCTCTTCCTCTTACAAATGTATCATAAACTCTATTACAATGATGATAACAATGCTATCTATACTCACTATGATCACTATGAATGCTATGCTCTCCATATCCCTCTATGGAGCAATATATAACCATTGTAGAGTGACACTTTAGTTACTTGACTATTCCTTTCCTTATTCCATGTCTCATGACTCTTGGCTTCCCTACTTAAAACTTGCATACACATGACTCTATCTTGTATGCACACCTCTACATGACTCTTCACTTAGCACACTCTAATATAAAGATACTTGTGCACATATACACACATAACACTTGCACAGTTGCTCACATGACACTTGCACATTTCTTGCACATTATTACAATACATAAAATATATACTCATGCTCTAATCTAAGACTTGACCCTAGTCTAATATATACAAGGTGTACCATGAAGGTACCATGGGGGTACATTAGCATATACCAAATAATGTAATATACTACTTAAATTGCCATGTGTACAACTTGGAATCATGTAATTACAACTTGTAGGACTTCCAAGTGGTAATACTTCATCTCTTCATTCCGTTGATTGACCATGAGGTAGGGTTGATCTTATTGATCCATTGTCATTTAAGTGACTTCTCTGCCTATCTCCTTGTATCAAATCTGTTCCTAAGCTTGGTGAATGAGTCCTTTGTAGTCCTTTACTCCTTTCATTTATGAAGTATACTCTTCCTCTACCGATAAGGCCTCTTCCTTGCATAGGTCTTCCCCGACCCAGTCCTCTTGATGCAGGACCTCTGTGAATATTCCATGGAACTTCCCTCTCCTGGGGTAATCCTCTTTCAGTTTCCACTCTTCTTGGTCCTGGTCGAATCAATGGAGGTCATCCCCATGGTTATCTTCCTCTGAGGTTTGGTACCATCCCTCTCAACTAGGGGATACCTTGCAGGTTCCTGGTCCAATTCAAACAGGCCAATGGTGTGTCTCTGGCCCATCTAGGAGTAGGGGGTCTAATCCTTCCTCGTCCTCTACCTCCTCTAGGTGGAATATATCCTCTACCTCTACCAATATTTAATGGACGTACTCCACCTATATTTATTAAGTTGCTATCTTGGGGGTTCTTTTTGGTTCCTTATCGGGGTTATATCCACCAGTTCTATGTTGGCCAAGTGACCTTCATTTCTTTGCATTCCAAGTGATAATTATTGAAGTACTTGCATTCTATGATCTACGTGTACTAGTTAGTGTGTACATCATATTTTCTCCTAACATATTTGTGGAGATACATTTTTCAGAGTTTCCCTATATGTTTCTGAGAAATAAGACTCAAAACTGGAATCATTACGATCATCATCCCTTTTTTCTAACCAATTAACTGGTAAGTTCATTAATCTTTGAAGTCTCTGTACTTATCTCCTTTGTCGCCTCAACTACCGATAGGCTATTGCATAGGTCTCAAGGTCAGGATGAACATGATGTGTTGATGGTTGCCCTAAGAAGTCATCATCACCGCTATCAAAACTCTCTTCTCTTACTAGCCAAGGTAACTCTCCATCACTGGATTTGCTTGAATCCTCGTGTATATTTCTTTGTGGTCTAGGTGTTGTGATGTCTTCCTCAATGTCTCACCAAGATATTTCCTCATCTACTTCTGCTATTGATGGATCATTGGTCATCCCATGAGGTGCTATTTGTGAGTTTTCTTCCCTACTGGTACTTGCACCATAATGGAATGAACTACTCACTTGTGGTGTCATCTCATGTTATTTTCCTTTGCCTTCTAATTCATGTGACCTCACTACCCTTTGCTCCTCCATTATTTACATCGTGTCATCCAAGTCTTGGATAGTCTACTCACGAAGTCTTGTAGTGTGCCCCTGCAATATTTCATACTCCTCTTGCAACTACTGGATCTGGTGTCGCATCCTCTGTTGCAATAGTCCTATCTAAGATAATGGAGAGAATTCAGTGAGCTCTTCCTCTATAGTGTCACCTCCTATCCCTTCTAGAACTTCCATATCAAAATTATCCATCCTGTTCATATATCAGACCCTTAGTCTTGCTCTTCATCGATCTTCTAATGGTTGGGGTAATTCTCTATACTCCAACTGTGGATACACCATTCCTTGTTCATCTGGATTCCTTCTTTCCCTTGGAGAAATCCTTCTTTCATCTTCTTCCTCAATCCTTTCAGTCCCATCTGTAAACCTTACATGTACTCGCATCCTTCTTCTCTCATCGGGTCGAGGTACCAACTCTTCTTGCTTGATAATTGGTCTTATCTCCTCCCCTTCTATGAATAGGCATGCGAGTCCCATGTCAAGGTCCTCCCATGGTGGGCCTTGAATTTTGCTTTTTTGCTCGTCGAACTGAGCTTGTTGTCTTCGTTCAACTTCTTCTAAAGTGATAAACAGACATTGTACTTTATATGGCTTCAACTTCGAACCATTTACAGTATCTAGAACTTCCATCCCATTCAAGTTCTATAGTTTAACTGCTCCATTGTCCCTCACTTCTATGACTCAAAAGGGACCAAGCCACAAGGTTTTTAACTTACCCAACTTGATTTCTCATTTCCCATTAAACTTTAGAACTAAGTCACCTTGCTTAAGTTCTAATTTTTGAAGGTGCTTGTCATGCCACATATTCCTTCTCTTCTAGGACACTTCAATTGCCCATTGTGCCATGACTCTTCTCTCATCCAACTTGATTAGTGTCTTTCATTCTATACTCTCTTGGTCACCTAAGCGATGCTCCACAACTATCCACAAACTTGGTACCAAGAATTCCACTGGCACTACTACCTCTTGACCATACATTAGCTGAAATGGTGTATGGTCTATCATTGGCTTAAAGGTAGTTTGATATGCCCAAAGAATATATGGTAACCTTTCCTCCCAATCTGCTCCCTCTATTCCATAGGTTTTGTACAATGTTGACACTAATACCTTGTTAGTTGCTTTCACATGCCCATTAGCTCTTGGGTAATACAAACTAGATAAGGAGTGCCAAATTCTAAAATCAGTCATCAACTTTTTGATGATCTCATTCACAAAGTGACCTCCTCGATCACTCATTATTTGTAGTGGAATGCCAAATCTTGTAATTACTTGCTCGTACAAGAATCGTGTTGTAATTTTTTATTGAGTTATCTGGTAGTGCTCGTGCCTCAACCCATTTCGTTAGGTATTCAGTGGCTACCATGATATACCGACACTTTCACCTATGCATTTTTCTCAGTGGTCCAACAAAGTCCAACCCCCATCTCTCAAATAGTTCTTGGGGTTGTGATGGGTGTAATGGCATAAAGTCCCTTCGCACTGGCTTCCCCACTCTCTGGAAAGTATCACATGCTCTTACATATTCCTTTGCATCATTATATACTGTGGGCCACCATAGTCCTACTAAGAGTACTTTTTGAGTAGTGGCATCAAGCCCCATGTGTCCTCCTACCAATCCTTCATGAGCTTCTTTCAATGTGGCTTTAATTTCCTCATCCATTACACATCTTCTTAGGATACCATCAATACCTAGTTTGTACAATAATCCTACTATCAACTAGAAAGGGGCTAACTTTATGATTACTTTCTTCTTCTCCATTGTCATCAACTCTTATGGCAACTCCCCTATGGATAGGTATTATCCAATCAACTTGTACCACGATGGAACAATGTTGATTACGAATAATTGAGCATCAGGGAATTCATCTGGAATCCTCACTCCTATAGGTTCTCCTGATCGTATTCGAGACAATTGGTCTGCAATCACATGCTTCTTACCAAGTCGCACTACTACTCAAAATATAAATTCTTGTAAGGTGATGAGCCACCTGCTGACTCATCCTTGTATAATTGGCTTATTTATCAAGTACAACAAAGCCTGATGATCAACGTAGAAGGAAAAAGGGTTCACCAATAGGTAATACCTAAAATTTTGCATAACATATACCATCCCTAGAGCTTCTCACTCTATTGTACTATAATTTCTCTCTATCCATGATAATAGGTAGCTTGTAAAATATTTAGGCTAGTCCAACATAAACTATCCTTCCTATGCCAATGCACATCCAACTACAAAGTTTGAGGTATCAATATGGATGTGGAATTCCTTATCCCAATTAGGGAACACCAAAATGGGACTACTGACCAGCTTAGATTTTAACTCCTCAAAGGCTCCTTGGTGCTCCTCCATCCATCTGAAGGGAATATTCTTCTTGGTTAAAGAATCTAGTGGGTAGGACACGTGTGCATAATTCTTGATAAACCTTCGATAGTATCCCATGGATCCAAGGAATGTTTTTAAAGATCTCACATCATATGGCTCCTCCATGTGTAGTATGACACAGATTTTGTTAGGATCGGTCTTCAACCCTTCGTTGCACACTATATGTCCCAATAATTTCCCATACGGTACCATCAGAAAATACTTTGCTAGATTTAGGGAGATTTGCACATTCCTACACCTACTCATGCATTCATTGAGGCTAGGTAAATGATCTTTGATCTTACCGTAAATGGACCAATCATCCAAAAATACCTTAAAATTTCCTATGGCCAATTGATCAAAGATATATAGAATAATGTGCTAAAATGTGGTTGGGGTATTGCATAGCCTAAATGGTATTCAATTATATGCATAGATGCCATTCTCCACAATGAATGTGGTCTTCAACTTATCCTCCTCAATGATGCTTATTTGGTTATACCCAGAAAACCCATCCAGGAATGAATAAATTTCATGTCCTGTGACCTCTTCCAAAATTGAGTCTATGAAGGGAATAGGGAAGGGATCTTTGATCGTCACTGCATTCAAACTCCTGAAGTCTATGCATATTTAGATTTTATCCACTTCCTTCTTCAAGGTGACCACTATAGGTGAAACCCAATCACTAGTAGTGACTCTAAAAATAATGCTTGCCTCTAACATCTTTTCAATTTTAGTATTCACCAATGCAGCATACTTAGGGTTCATCCTATACGGCCTTCTTCTCATTGGTTGTGCCCTAGGCATAAGCATGATCTTGTGGACACATAAATTTGGTGGTACCCCTTTCAGGTCCTTATACATCCATGCAAAGACATCCTTATACTCTAAGAATATCTTGAAAGCTATTACTTTTAGTATTGGGTCCCAATCATCGCCACAGTGGATCATCCTAGGCTCTCCCTCTGTTCCTAGGTTTACATCCACTATCCGAGGTCCTTCATACTTAATATTTGTAGGCTCTATCACTACCTTTTCCACATTCATAGGATGCACTGGTCTCACATCAATTTCAGCATCTCCCACTATGTATTCTACAAAGCTTTTAGGGAATGACCATTTCTCCTCTTCTTCTTTCTTTGGTTTTGAGCTGAATTTTATCTCATCTTATTTTTTTGTGGTCTCCTCTGTGTCAATACAGAGGTAGGTGGGCTGAAAAACCTTGTACTCCTCCATTTTCCAATGGAGCAGTCCACTATCAGATCGAGCTTCATCTTCGCTACAATCATCTAGGTACAACATACCTTCTTCATTAGGCTCATGCTCTTCTTCACCAGAAGAACTACCTGACTCATCAATCATGGCCACGTCCTCACTGATCCTCTGGTTATTCAAATTGATCATATATTTATGCTATCCCTTCTTGAAGGTGATCTGATATTTTCCCCAGTTGTGATTAACTTTGGCTATTCGTAGCCATCCTCTTCCCAACAAAGCATCGTATGTTGGCTTCTGCATGGTAATCACAATGAAATCCAAGACAAATTCTTGGTCAGCTATTATGACTTGTTGTGTGGTCAAGACTCCTTTCATCTCTATTCCATACTGGTCAGCACCATATAACCAGAATCTTGGTGCCCATAATGATGGAGCACCAATTTCTCACCAAGTCTTCTCGGGTAACACGTTAACACTGGATCCTCCATCCACAATAACTTGTGTCAGCTTGTGTCCCAAGATCTCCATATGGACCAATGCGGGTTTCTTCCCAACATCAATCATCAATATGGTAGGGTCCATAAAGTAATTCTTTTGTTCTTCTTCCTTGATTGGTTGGCTTTGTACCTCCATCACCTTATGAGGCTGTGTGTCTTTCGTCATCACTTTATGCAATGATGGGATGGCTTCTAACAGACTCGCCACCTTAATATCCATAGTGGAATTCAAAACTTGTGCTACCATATTTTGCACAACTTCTTTGTCTTCTGATGGTTTCTTTAACTCTTTTTCTCCCGTTATTCTCAATTCTTTTGCCTTCTTTGCTTCTTCGTCAAGTACCCTCTTTGCTACTTGCCATCACTTATTTTATTTGGTAGGTTCAGGATACTTGTCCTTCCTAGCTTGATTCCTTGTCATGGCTAGTACTTCTTTGGTCTCCTCACTGATTGGAGGAACCTCTATGTCCAAAAATTTCATGTTTTGTGGGTTACTAGAACTCACCTGCTTTGGACAATTTGCTTCCTTGTGGTTCCCTGGACCACACCATCTACACATGTGTGTAGTATTTATCTATTGTGTCTCCTATTTCTAGGGTGATGGATAGTTCTTCATAAAATTCCCCCACTCTTGGTAATTGTGACACTGTATGATTGGTCTCCCATCTGAATCATACTACAAGCGGCTCTATCCTCCTTGTCGGTTGCCTTGATACTGTCTTCCCCCTCTATGGCTATTCCTATAACCGCCACTAGTGGCTTGCTAGCCACTCCCTTGGGTTTTGGGTTTCTCTTCCTACTCTTGGATAGAGAGAACCTATGGGTGCACCTTTGCATTAAATGGACATTCCATCACTTCATGTCCAAGTACATTGCAAATGTGGTAATACTCATTGTGAGGACAAGTCACATTCGTGTGACCTTTAGTTTTGCAATATGTACACCAAATATCCTTTCGGTCTTGCTTGACTTTACCTTTTGCCTCTTTAATTATTTTGTCAAATTCCTTTCAGAATGATTGCACCATCTGTTGTATTGTATCATCCTCTTCACTATCTGAATCATCACGTCTTACATGTGTTATCATTCTGGTGATTGTTTGTTTAGCCTCACTTTTAAAATTCTTTCCTATTTTCTAAGGCTTCTTCATACGTGGTTGATGGAACTGCCTTCATATTCTTCTTGTATCTGGGTAACAACCCATCTACAAACCATCACTTTACTAGCACATCCACTAGAGGCATTTGCATCTTATCCACCAACTACTTCAATCGATGGTTGTATGACTTCACATCTTCATCAACTTTCTGTTTAGTGGTGCAAAGTTTAGTTACAATATCACCATCATCCTTCAAGGGATGAAATTCCTCAATGAATGCATCTTTCATTGTATTCCATGCCTAGAAGTTTGGTGTGTTTTACCTTTTTAGATACCAATCTATGGCAAGTCCTCGTAATGTAGTAGGAAATAATCGTAACCATTCATCTGGTTGGTCTACACCATTTTCTCTCCAGATGGTTATACATGTCTCGATGTGTCTTGTCGGGTCTTCCTTTCCTTCCCCCATAAAGGGTGGGCATATTTGCTTTCCTACTCTATTGCCTACGTGGGCCATTGGTGGTTCTTCTTCTTCACTTGATGAAGTTTCACCTAGAATCCTTGATCGATTCCACCTTATAGGTGACTCACTTTGTTGGTCCTCATTGGAATCGTCTACTCGAGGAATCTTATATTCACCAAATAGTCATCTACCAATATCCTGTGCATCTTCACTCCATGACCTCCTTCATTGGTGTGTAGGTTGTGGCCTTGGTCCTTCCTCCTAAGACCTCGTGTGCTATTGCTCTGGTGCCTGACTCCCATCCACCACACTCCTTTGCAACCTATCCACCACTTTCTCAGGTGTTACCATCCACTCCCTTCATTCTCACATAGTTTCCTTGTTAACATATTTACTTACATCAATATTCTCCTCGACTCTAGGTGCTTCTTGTTCCTCTCCTTCTATGTCGATCAGCAATGTATCCAACCTCTCAATGTCTACTTCATCAGATGTCCACACTTGTTCTATTACTGGTTCATGTGTATTGTGTTCAACATTATTCATGGTCTCTCTTTGAGAAATTCTCGTGCTCCTCCTAACTGGGATTTCCTCTCCATGATCCCATATCCTACACCTTTGCAAACTTGTGTCTATCATTCACCTCCAATTTGTGTACTCAAGTTTATCACTTGTATGATCTTCTTGACTACGACACTTTTGACCCATTTTAACAAAAATGCCAAAGTTTGATAAGGCAACGATGCCAAATGTAGATGGTAGCGGTGTAGTATTCCTAAATGGGGAGGTGGTTTGGGAGCTCTAGAAATTATTACCACAATCTCAGAACCCAACTTGCACAAATCATACAGCTCGTACGGGCTCCATCGTACACTATGCCAATCTACCAAAATAGCTTGTACGATCACCAAATCGTATAGTTGTATGGTCCAAATCATACAACATAGTACCTTGTATAATTTGGTACTCATCAAACTCACTAGAATAGGTTTTTCAAGTTAAATCGATCGGTTTTGTAATCGATTTCTCCAAACTAGCATTATTTCCTTAATTGGCAGGTTTTGGGTTGCAACCTTATTACCAAATCGGGTAAATGATTGTTTGTACGATTTGGGTACAACACTTGTATGGTTTGTACGAACCCTTGCTACAACTAATACTTATATTTATCACTCTACTCAACCAATCCTTCCAAGATATATTTTGGGAAGTTTCTATATGTCAATTGCTCCAACTCTTCATAACATGCAAACCCTAAATCAATAGCAATGAATTGTATTCATCCTGGACAATTCCAAAAATCATACAACTACCTAGAAACATCAAATATGGTTGTAATTCTTCATACAATCACTTCCATTCTCCACACCAAGTCTGGAAAGTAATCAAGATCATTCACAATGCAATTCCATCCATAGACATGCCAAGTTATGCATCAAACATGAACTACACAACCTACAATAGTCAAAACGTATGGTGGAATTCACAAGGACAAGGAAATAAGGGAAATTGTTGTAATTTTCATATTATGAGGAATCCTATACAATATAGCCATTGGCATTGCTCACAATCACCACAACAATCACAATGAACAATATGTAAACCAACAATCAATACTCCATGAATTATGTATTAAGGTTTCAACAATGAACAACAATGAACATGAATGAACTATACGAACATGAATGAACAACCAAAAAATGAATGGGAGGGCTATATAATGCATGCCCAGACCATTCCAAAGTGGTTTCTGAAGCATCGCAATATTTACAACTGCCTTCCCAAACTAACTCCAAAATAATATTTTACAAGGTTTACTAAGGTCTAATTTGATTTTTATCAAATTCACTCCAAATGTACGTTTCACCTAATTTCATTTACATTTCATTTCGTACATTTGCAACCTTGTACATTTTGCTCCTACTTGTACATTTTAATCAAAATTGAGCAAAACTAGACAAAACTGTGCAAATCCAAAGATCACTTCTTCTTTTTCTTGGAGGTGGATTTGTTACCTACAATGAAGATAAAAAGTTACATCAGATTGAGAAGCATACAAAGCTTCTTGAGAAGAAATATAGAAGCAATTAAGGAAAGATATATCATGTCTTGAGAAAGAAACATCAACATTGATATATATATATATATATATATATAGTTCTTGAAGCAATATAATGAAAGCTAAAAATTGAGATCTACATTAATAAGAGTAGTAAGAGGTAAAAAGGAAAAGAAATAGTTTTTTGGAATAGATAAATTTCAAAGAAAAAGGTCCATATAGAAATATAGTAAATATAATGAGGCCATTGAAAAGAATTGTTTTAAAGGAACAAGAAACATGTTATAAAGTAGAATATAGGCTTGAGTTCAAGTTATAGGAAAGCAATCGATCGAAGCTTATAGAAGATGCCCAAAGTATAAAATGATTGAAACAAGCAGCCATTAGAAGAAAACAACATTCTAAAAGCAAAAGAGCAAGGTGAATGTAGGAGGTAGACCTTCTATCTACATAGCCTGTGTAATACAACAAACAACATTAGAAAGCATCATGTAGAAGATTTCAATGCAATGTTAAGGTAAGCATGAAGTGCTAGTAAGGAGGTAATAAAAATATAAGCATAAAGTAAAGTGAAGCATACTTCCAGAGCACCATAGCAAGCATAAAAAAATAACAAAACCAAAAAAAAGTCTACAATGCATAAGGAAACATCAAAGTCTTTAGCACATTGAAATCTCAAAGAGATAACATTAAAAGCTGAAGTGAAAGACATCGAGGTGACATAAAAGTGCAATCCAATATCAATCTACACATAAAAATAAAAATATTAAAGGTTTGCATTTAGTCATAGCATACAGAGGTCCTCATAGCTGAGTATTCTGAGAGAATATGAATCGTTTGATGAAGAACATGATTGGTGCAAGATGAAGGATCTCCAATGTCTATTATCTAACATTTGAAGCTCAAGCGTCTAAATCCCTAATGGATATTCCTAATCTATCTAAAGTCAAGAAAGCATTCAAAGGTCAAGCTAAGCACCTTCAAGGAGAGTTTAATTCCTCACATCTAGGTGTAAGCCCATAAACGATTAAGTATCATCTAGTAGAGCTGAGCACCTACAAGGTGTATAACACCTCATTTTTAGGTGAGGGTCCATAATCTACCAAGTGTCTACTAGCAAAGATGAGCACCTACGAGAAGCATAACATCTAACACCAATGAGGAATATTAGTGCTCAAGTGGGAGTTCAACATTAAGTAATGCACCTGTAATAAAATTCTGAGGTGAAGCTCTTTTTAATAGTCATAATTAAGAAACTTGAGCACCAACAAAAATGACTCCATGTAATAATACACATGGAGGGTAGTTCGTCTAGCATAAATATTTGGTAAGTCCACTCACATGAGTAGTCACTATGAAAAAAAATGAGATTGAGCATGCATGTAAAGTTCTTTGAGAGGTTGGAAAAAATTTAGGGTTAGTTTAATATTTTTAAATTTTGAAAGTTTGTTAGGAGTAATAAGATTTATTTAAATATTTGAGTTTTTTAGTAGGTTTCTAAAGTCTTTTTAAGTATTAGTGGAGAGATAATATTTTGATGTTTTATAAAGTTTTAAAATACTTTAGTTAATTTTTGAAAGGCTTTAGTTTGTTAAGTTGGAGTTATAAGTATCTTAGCTATTTTTGAAGCCTTTGCTAGTATTTTAAAATATTTGGAGTGATAAGTATTTTATAAGTTATATAAGTTTGAAGATTTTAGTTTTGAAAAATAAAAAAAGATTAAAATGAAAATTTTGAATTTTTACAAATTTAAACATTTGGGAGGTAAAAGGATTTCAACATCAAAACTTAGGAAAATATAAAATTGCAAAGATTTATTCTTAGTTTCTAAAACTAGGGAGACATAAGGATCTTTACTCCATAGAAATTAAACTAGAAAATTTGATTCATTCAAACCTAGGATTTATAAGGTTTTTTACTTCAAAGGAAATAGTTTTTATTATTGATTGCATATTATGGAAGAAACTAAAAATGCATTCAATAGTGAAGATATAGCAAATAAGCTAAAATTTTATTTTAAAATAATGATATATGACCTTGATAGAGAGAAGAAAACAACAAGATCACAAAATATTCACGAGAATACAAAATTGGATCTTGTTATTACAAAATCTTATTCTAGTAGTTCCTTAATAAAATCCATTAAAAAATTAGAAACTACTAAATGTATTGAATATTTTTATCATCTACAACATATCTACATGGAATATAAGGAAAGAGTAGCTTTAGAAGTACATAAATGGTTATGTTATTTTACCAAGAGGACAAATGAACTTGAAACTCTAAGAAGGATGAATAAAACAATAAAAATACCTTCAAGATGCATCTTTTGTAATAGAATTGGTCATAAAAAAACAATTGGTTGGAGTCTTCATCCATGTTAATATTGTAGAAGAAATTCTCAGTCTTCTATTTTATGTTGGTATAAGAACAAGTATTGTAGAATATTTGAAAGAGCATTAATATTTAGATTATATTATATTTTTCAAATACTCATTTCTAAAGCATTCTCTAACAATGGATCCAAGTGTATAATCCCTAAAGTACAAGAAGATAAAACATTCAAAAAGCAAGGAAAAGGAAGATGGATCAAATATGGTCCAAATTTATCTAACAGAGAAAGTAGATCTCATTGTCAATTTAAGGGTAAAGGCAAAGTCTTATACAAGAATATGATGACAATGAGATATTTCAAGAAGCTTAAAACATTGAAGAACATGAAAATGAATTCAAAGCAGAAGTCAAGCAAGAGGATGAAACTAATGAATCTCAAGTACAAGATGATGTGCATTGTAAGATCACTTAAAGAATGAAAATCAAGATGAAGATCGTGATTGAAGACTAAAGTCTTCAATAACCAATAATGTAATAGAGGGAGAGGTTGGAGTATATTACACTATTTGTTACATGCTAATGTACCCCCATAGTACCTTCATGATACATTTATATATAATAGATTATGGTCGAGTCATAGTTTAGAGTGTGAGTGTATCGCCCAAATTTTTCGCACCCTTACCTTCGGGCTAAAGGATCCGTGCCCTGGAAGGGGGATGCGAGAAGGATGGGACAATACCTCGGATGGAGAGGCCCTTTGAAGGTCGCGCCTCTCGGGGAGGGGTATAAGGGTGAATTTTCGACGGATGGTGGGGTTCACCAGGAAACTTTGAGTGGCAGTTTCCATGCCTAGGTTGAGAATGGGTTTGATGTGTTCATTTTATATTCAATCATTCATATTCCTAGGTTGGCCAAAATGAATCTAAGCTATTCTATATGAAATTTTGGGTTTATATGAAGACAAAAAACATGAATGAATCTTAAATACAGAGACTATGTGAAATGGAGAGGAATACACCTGATTCCTGATGTCTGATGAAGATTCTGAAGCTTGTAGGAGTCCAGATCATCCCGGATATGACAGGATCGTCTGTAATTGTACAGAATCATCCCAAATCACAGGCGATCATCTGAGATCAGACAAGATCATCGGTGACCTGACGAATTCATCAGAAACCTGCAATCATGGAAACAGACACCAAAAATCGAAAATGCAATTGCAAGAATGATGCAAAATGATAGAAATAACAGTATAGATGCTTAAATAATAAATCCAGATAGCAAATCAAATGGGATGCACTGTTTTAATAACTTATTTTAAATTTTATCATGCAAATATGCTAAATGAGGTGAACTCCAGGATGCAGAACAGAAATAAATCGATCTAATGCATAATTAAATAAGAGAGAAAGGTAGAAAATGCAAACTCGGGGCTCTGGTTGCCCCCAATCTGAACTGTAGTCGAAATCATCTGCAATCGTACGAGATCATCGTCGATCTCGTCAAGATCATCCGAAATCGTGTTGGATCGCCTGCGACGATCCGAGCTTCCTTCGGCTGAAACACAGTAAAATCCTGCAATAAAACCTAAAAATACAAATGCAAATGATAGGGGCGAGGATGTTCTAATACAACACAAAACTAGAGTTGCAGGGAAATGATCAGCCAGGGGGATAAACTGGGAAAATCCCAAGTTTATATAGGATTAGAGGGAGGTTAGGAGGTTGGGGATCATCCCAATCTGGGAGATCTCCAACGTAGGAATCTCCAACCGTGCAGACACGCTTCTGCCCGAGTTGGAGAGGTTGTTGAAATAGAAGCTAATTATGAAAATTTGGTTTTGGGACGAAATCGTCTGGACGTTTTGTCCCAGATGAATTCGTCCGATCTGGGATGATATCGTCAGATCGGCGACGATATCGTCCAACGGTCAAAACAAATTCTAAAAATGGCATGAAAAACGAGGTGAGCGGTTAACGAGCGATTTTGGGGGTTAAAATTCAAATTTTTGATCTTTTTACTGATGGTTTAACTGCGCCAATTTTAGGGTGCTACATTTTGCCCCCTCTTTAGCGAATTTTTTGAAGAAAATGCGTTAAAGACGAGTTCTTCATGCTTTACGAGAAAGCAAAAATTTATTCAATTTTTTAGACGACGATTCTAGGTCGAATCGTACAACTGCTTGCTATGGTGCCCCCTCCGAGTTTTTACCCAAATCGAACGTTTGAGGTAAAGGCACGGAAAAACAAAAATTTAAAAAAATGTTGTTTTTAAATAAAAATAAGAAAAATAGGGTAAAACCCTAATTCATTTTTACTATTCACTTTCACTGTTTCAGAGCTCTGCAGGCGAAATGGTGGAAACAACACAGATCGACAGAGGTCCGACGCGGGTTGCGGGTAAGGATCTAAACTTGATTTATTATGTTTTTAACTTGATTTGTTTAATTTTTTAGTTGAATTTTGATTGTTTTTGGGCATCGCGGCCATTTTTAGGCCGTCGACGACCGCGGGATGAAATCGTCCCAATTCTGCCGAAATCGTCCCTAGATCGCCGATTTCGTTCGAGGACGAAATCAGAGAAATAGGGGCGATCCCGTCCAATAAGGGGCGATTCCCAAATTGATGAATCGGAGACGATTTCATCCTATTAAGGACGATTTTGCTAAATTTGGTACGATATCGTCCAATAATGGGCGATATCATTTTTTTTATGAGATGAAATTAATTTTAATCGATTTTAATGATTATGTACTAATGATTTTTGTTTTTTTATTGTTTATTTTGCAGAGGGGATTACTAAAGAGTCAGGAATGGAAATATGGGGGGCTTAGAGATGATGTAGCCATGCTCGATCAGGCCGAGCGAGATAGGCTAGCGGAGGTTGGATTACAGCATGTGGCAGAGATGCCACAAATTCCTATGGACATGGGGCTACTGACGGCCCTAGCAGAGAGATGGTATCCGGGATCATCCTACTTTCGGCTATCGACAGGGGAGATGGCTCCCACTCTAGAGGATGTATGGAGGATCTTGAGGATCCCCATACATGGGCGATTCATGACTCCTTCGGCCAATCAGGGCCATGCTATGATGCGACTGTGCATGGATCCGAGCTTCACCTCGGAGAAGGGTGGAGTGAACATCGAGGCATTGAGGTAGATGCTTGGGGCATCTCGATTGACCCGAGTTTTGGCAGGGGTGGTGGGTGGCCTACTTCTATGCCACCAGAGTGGATGCAGGTTACCGTGGCTCCTCTCAGATGTGGTCTGTGACATGAGAGACCATGGCTACAAGGTTTGCTTAGGGCAATTTTGTACTATGTCGCTTGTATAGGATCCTCTATGGGGTCGTATACAAGGGAGGTCGATATCTGGTACTGACATCGCTACTACAGGTTTGGTGTTGGGAGCACATTACGGTACGGAGGCCGGTAGGGCTTCCACTGATAAGAGTTGACCGAGAGAGACCCTAGGTTTTCTATTGGTGGCTCCAGAGAGGGTCACAACGACGGATAGATCTGTCGATGTCTCAGAGGTTGCTAGATGACCTCATCCCAGATCAGATCACCTGGAGGCCATGGAGAGAGCATCCAGGGTGGGGAGAGGATGGACAAGAGTTGGCTCACATCAGGCGAGTCTGTTGGTTGAGGATGGAGCGGGGAGAGGTAGAGCTCCACCGCTACGATCGAGTTTTGAGGCAGTTCGGTCTACAATAGGGGATCCCTTCTCTCAGGGATTACGAGTACTCCCAGACTATCCAAGATAATACTACACTGAGTGGGGCTCCAGACATGCAACGGTTCTAGAGTTAGGACACTGACGATGCCCCCATTCAGCCAGTGGATGGGGATGACACGAGAGCAATAGATGGATATGATGCCTGGTATGCAGGCATCCACCCTCCTCGGATGATGAGGGCATAGGGTCCGATGCATATTGTTGTGCAGTAGATGGGGAGGCGGTGCCAGGCTGCCATCGATGTAGCGAGGAGTCATGGAGGGAGGGATCAACGATGACCTCCTCAAGAGAGACGTCGAAGAGTGCCATAGGCTCCGGAGAGACCGTAGCAGCCAGAGAGGAGGGAGGAGGGACTCCCTTCTCAGCAGAGGGAGAGGCCACCATCGCCCGATAAGGGCAAGGGTATCGAGGTGGGGGAGAGTAGTGAGATGGCGGCTCTCCGAGTAGAGAATGCCCACCTACGAGCTCAGGTGTAGACGCTACAGGATGAGGCTACACGACTCAGGGCTCGGAGTGGAGGGGCGAGCATGCGAGAGCTAGCACGGGCTATTGCTCAGACCACGTTCTATCAGGGAGTATACTTCCAGTTGGTTCTAGAGGGCCAGAGGATACAAGCGCCGAGCCGGCATTGCAGAGCCAATCAGGATGGGGTCATCGAGGACATCCTCACGATCGACGTCGAGGACCCATGACACAAGATGGACTGCGATGGGACCACCTCCTCCACCTCAGGGTGGGAGAGGAGATGAGGTTGAGAGCTCGAGGGCTTCTCGAGACTAGCTGCATATTGACTATAGACTGTATAGTTTTGAGAGGATTGAGTATGCCAGGGTATAGATTGTGGCATACCAATCCATTTTGATATGATGTACATATATTTCTTGATATATATATATATATATTCTTTGTGATATGACTTGTGCATATGTTTTATGATGCTTTAATATTTTAATTGTTGATTGATTATTCATGTAATTATGTCATTGGAAAATATTATAATTTTATGTCATGCCATAAAATTTAAATGAAATAATCTGATGTAAACAAATTGGTTGTTGTGGTGTGATTTGATGAAAAAAATAAAGTGACTTCTAACAATAATTTCAAAGGACATTGTCATTGTTACATGACCATTTCATGGAGTCGCCGCTCGCTAGGTCATTAAGCTAATCCCAGTAGAGAAATATTGCTAAAAGTAAAAGGGTGCTTAAGAGACTTTCTTAAGACTTTTGTGTTGTGATGATGAAAAATGATGATGGTGATGATTTGTTTTCAGATGTCCATGAAAATATTATGCATGAAATATTAAAAATATGATTTTTGCTAGGCATAAAATTCCTAAGTGTGATAGAAATTTGAACAATTGCCTAGGAATTATACCATCGTCGCAAAAAACTGAATGTTGACATAATGAAATGAAATAGAAAAGGTTTTCGTTCTTTTTAAAGCACAATTGTGTAACATAATGATTTAAGCCATATGCTTTTATGGATTAAATAAATGGGAAATAAAATTATAATGATGGCTTGCGCTAGGCATAGAATTTTTAGGTATAGACTTATACCATCATCGCGAAATCCAAAGAAGAAATTGATATAATAGTTTTATTGCATAATTGATTTTTGATTTTGAGATAAACAGAAAATATAAGATGAGGACTTGCACTAGGCATAAAATTCCAATTTAGGTTTAGGAACTATACCATCGTTGCGAAAGTCAAAAATATATAAATGTGACTTTATTGTAGATTTTTGAACATGTTTTGAAAGAAATTTTGGATTTTGAAAAGAAAGGAATTTATTTTTTTTATTTGCACATATTCTCAAGTAAGAAAATCAAATTATTCTGGAAGATTTGCATAAATATTTTAAATTATCTCAAAGACAAAATTTAGATTTATAAGGAACCCCATGTGCATATGTGAGTTCATTGCCGATCTTGATCTATCATAATGATACAAAATCTCTCAAACACAAATGTGTGTGCAATTGTATTGTTCATTTACCAATTTTGAGCAAGATAATTTGATACAAGTAATTTGAATTAACCAAATGAGTGTTCGTTGACCATGATTTATATGCATATAACCGTACCAAACTACTATGTAAGTCGGGTCATCAAGAGCTAGCTGATCCATGAGCAGACATAGGTCTGTACAAAAGAAGGTCGCTAATGTAACAGACATATCACCACGCTAGGAGTTACCCAAGGCCAAGCGGGTTGGGCACAAACCACCTGTTATGGGGCTTACCTCACGGTTTTCGAATAATTGAGAATTCCAGGGATTCAAGCTCATTCACCCTTCTTTTCTTTTCAAAGGGTAGGGGAAGGGATTTTATTGCTTTTTGCTTTTTGCTTTTTCTTTTCTTTTCTCTTTTTTTTTTTTTTTGTATTTTTGCTTGATACTGAGATAATGCTGAAATATTGTTGAGATGGTACAAAATGCTACTGAAATAATGCTTCTTTTTCTCATGATTTTTTTTCTTGATTTTCTTTTTCTTTTTCTTCCTATACTAGGGATACTTGCTCGGATTGGCTGTAGAGCAAGGGATTTTTATTCTGGGCAGGGGTGAGCTTGTCCTTTTGTCAATTCTCAAAGATTCTAGACCATGTGCATGATAGGATAGCAAGGGAAACTTTTCGCTCAAGAGACCACTTCTACTATGTAGCATCGTTTTGAATTTGCAATGAAATCATTTTAATGTGAAAAGGTATACTTGGTTCAAGTAAATAACAAGATCAGTTCTCTATGCTCAAAACTTTATTTAATTCAACTGTGGACTTTGATATAAGAGAGATTAATAATCATACCAAATAAGATCAAGATATTTATTCATGTGAGTGTGAAAGTGAGGGATTCCAAATAAATGCTAATTTATCCAAAACAACTGAAAATATAACTGCAATACTTCAAGAATTGACAAGTGCAAAAATAAAAGATGTTTTTGAAGATTTTGATGATTTTGATATATATATATATATATATTTTTTTGATGATGGAATTGGTGGTATATACAAGATGATCTATATACACTATACAAGGTTATTTGAGTATAGCATGTCTAAGGTTGCTTCAAAATCAAAGGAGGTTTTGAAGGATAATTTGGTTGTGGTGAAGGTAAGAACAAAAGGTGATGAATAAAAGGTAGTGATAACAAAAGCTTTGTTATAATGTAGAATAATGTAGCAAAATATTTGACTTTTATATGTGTAAAATTGATCATGTTACAAAATAAAATGTCAGAAGGATAAGAAGGTTCTTCATTCTTATCACTATCTTCCAAGTCTTGATAAGATGGAGGGAGCATATGTGAAAGATATGCATGGGTGTTATTTGGTAAACAAGGATGATCATATATGGATGAAGAAAAGTGATGGATAGAAGGTAATTGTGACAATGGAGAATGTATAGAACTTGATGTTTCAACCGTTAAATATTCTTCAAATGGTGTTGGGTCACCATGTATGGTAACAATTTTATTTGCAAGTTCAAACTTCAAACATTGGTGAAGAGTGGAAGGGACAACCCTCATCGTATGAATCCAAGGACTTCGAGAAGTAGGTTGTAAGGTGAAGGGCAATATGCTACATAAAACAAAGTATCCAGGATCTTGGATCCAATATTAAGGGGAAGAATTATAGTACCTTGAGCTTCTTGAATTTCATTGTTAAAATATTTTATAATAACATTTGATTCATTAAGATCTTCTTCCTTTAATTTGAGTTTTTGGAATAATTGATAAGTGCATAAATTAAGAGAGGAGCCATTATCTACCATGATAGTTTTAACAGGTGTTTCTTTACTAGATCCTGTAATGTAAAGAGAGGAGTCTTCTTGTGGAGTAGAGGAAGGAATCTCCTCATCATAGAATGAAATATGGTTAACCTCAAGAGGGCTTACACCATTAATTATGTTCTTAGGGAAAATATCATGAGGAACAAATTGTTGGCTAGGTATCTTGAACAAAGTTTCCTTATGAGAACTTTGTAATACTTCTAAAAGGGATATCTTTGCTTGAGGATTAATCACTTGTTGTTGGCTATCAAAGTGGATTTCAGATTGAGATTTTGATTCTAAAGATGAGCTTTCTATGCTTACATTCCATTTTGGATCATTCTCTAGAGCCAAAGATAGTTTTGAAGGTTGGTCAAATGAGGAATCCATCTCTTGAATATCAGATTGAGTTGATTGAACTTGAGGTTGCTCATTTGTAGTTTCTGTTACAATATTAGTAATATCATCATGATGGGACACATTAACATGCAATATTTGATTGGTTTCCTATTGTTGATAATTGAATAGGGGTTCTTGGGAGATCCCCATGTCTTGATTGATTATTGGTATTTGTTGTGTAGGAGTTTGATTGTTTACTGGAGATTTATAATCAGTTGTAGATTGTAATTCCTTTATATTAAAAAGACCCTCATCAATCAAATCTTGAATTGCACATCTTAAATATTTACATTTTTGTGTCATATGTCCATCTACTCTATGATATTCACAATGTAGCTCAGGTTTAAACCAATATGTTGTGGTATCAAGTTGTCTTATGGAAGGGAGTTCAATCCTATTTGTATCAAGTAAATGCTTGAGAATTATATCCATTGGTTGATTGAGCTTAGTAAATTTACGTGATGAAGGTTTTCGAGAGGTTTTTGATAATTGCCTTAGGAATTCAGTCATAAAAGGACCTAATGGTTTCTTACCTCTTTTTTCTTTATTATGGGTAGAATGATGATAGGAAGATTGTGAAGTATGATGTGAGTGCATGGTAGGATTGGAAGAATAAGTATTTTCTTGTTGAAATGGATGTGTTGTATTGAAAGAAGAATATTGAAAGGGTGGAGGAGGATTGTATGTGGATTGATAGACATAATATGGATATATGGGAGAATAGATAATATCGTTATGAAGAGGATTGGAAAAGGGATTGTCCTGTTGGGGTAAGGATGAAAAATGAGAAAAGTGTGATGGAGGTGATGTTGAATAGGGATGAGGTTGGTCATAATCAACAAATGTATTTGGCTGAATTCTTCCAACATTACTGATGGGCTCATATTGATTTGAGTAAAAACTCATGGTTTCTTTAGTACTTCTAAAAGTAATATTTAGTATCTATTATTTAGAATTGAATCTAAAACATACAAACTTGAAATGATGATTTTGTTGTTTTTTTTTCTTGTATACATATATATATATATTATTTTTTTTTTTATATTTTTGAATCAGAAAGATGCCTATGTTATTCACGTCGGGTTCACCAAAATGTATCGCCCAAATTTTTTGCACCCTTACCTTCGGGCTAAAGGATCCGTGCCCTGGAAGGGGGATGCGAGAAGGATGGGACAATACCTCGGACGGAGAGGCCCTTTGAAGGTCGCGCCTCTCAGGGGAGGGGTATAAGGGTGAATTTTTGACGGATGGTGGGGTTCACCAGGAAACTTTGAGTGGCAGTTTCCATGCCTAGGTTGAGAATGGGTTTGATGTGTTCATTTTATATTCAATCATTCATATTCCTAGGTTGGCAAAAATGAATCTAAGCTATTCTATATGAAATTTTGGGTTTATATGAAGACAACAAACATGAATGAATCTTAAATATAGAGACTATGTGAAATGGAAAGGAATACACTTGATTCTTGATGTCTAATGAAGATTCTGAAGCTTGTAGGAGTCCAGATCATCTCGGATATGACAGGATCATCTGTAATTGTATAGAATCATCCCAAATCACAGGCGATCATCTGAGATCAGACAAGATCATCGACGACCTGACGAATTCGTCAGAAACCTGCAATCATGGAAACAGACACCAAAAACCAAAAATGCAATTGCAAGAATGATGCAAAATGATAGAAATAACAGTATAGATGCTTAAATAATAAATCTAGATAGCAAATCAAATGGGATGCATTGTTTTAATAACTTATTTTAAATTTTATCATGCAAATATGCTAAATGAGGTGAACTCCAGGATGCAGAACAGAAATAAATCGATCTAATGCATAATTAAATAAGAGAGAAAGGTAGAAAATGCAAACTCAGGGCTCTGGTTGCCCCCAATCTAGACTGCAATCGAAATCGTCTGCAATCGTACGAGATCGTCACCGATCTCGTCAGGATCGTCCAAAATCGTGTTGGATCGCCTGCGACGATCCGAGCTTCCTCCGATTGAAACACAGTAAAATCTTGCAATAAAACCTGAAAATACAAATGCAAATGATGGGGGCGAGGATGTTCTAATACAACACAAAACTAGAGTTGTAGGGAAATGATCAACCAGGGGGATAAACTGGGAAAATCCCAAGTTTATATAGGATTAGAGGGAGGTTAGGAGGTTGGGGATCATCCCAATCTGGGAGATCTCCAACGTAGGAATCTCCAACCACGTAGACACGCTTCTGCCCGAGTTGGAGAGGTTGTTGAAACAAAAGCTAATTATGAAAATTCGGTTTTGGGACGAAATCGTCTGGACGTTCTATCCCAGATGAATTCATCCGATCTGGGATGATATCGTCAGATCGACGACGATATCGTCCAACGGTCAAAACAAATTCTAAAAATGGCATGAAAAATGAGGTGAGCGGTTAACGGGCGGTTTTGGGGTTAAAATTCAAATTTTTGATCTTTTTACTGATGGTTTAACTGCGCCAATTTTAGGGTGCTACAGTGAGTTATATTTTCCTTTTATGTAAGTGTGAATGTGCAAAAAATGCACAAGTGTCATGTGAGTTAGTGTACAAGTGTAAGTTGAGTATAAGTGCACAAGTGTCTTATATGTAAGAATGCAAATATTCAATGTAAATATGTACACAAGTATATTAGATTATAGTGTGCAAGTTTTTTTTTTTAAGCGAAAAACCCCTTGCGGAGCCGCCCACGAACAGGGGGTTCTACACCATCAAAGTCACCCGGGAGTCGCACCCGACCCTACCCGCACCAACATTATCAATTGGATTTTAAATACCCAATTCAGCTTTTTGGTAGGGTGGTGATTTGAACCTAGGACCTCCCTTGGAGGATTGCCCTCTCCTCTCCAACTCACCTACAACACCTGGGTAAAAAATAATTTATAGTGGAAAACACCCCTTTCGAGGTGCCACTTTCAACAGGTTGGGCATAGGAGGAATGGAGCCTTGTCGGCCTCTACCAACACATAGGACATTCCTAACTATACCATATATCTGCAGGATGGAGACAAGGGGAATGGAACCTGGGTCGACCTCTACCAGCACCCAGGATATTTACCACTGCACCACAACAAGTAGATACGATTATAGTGTGCAAGTTATAGAAGTATAAGAGTCATGTATATGTGTGCATACATTATAGAGTCAAGTGTTCATCAAGTATGCAAGTATCAAGTAGATAAACCAAGAGTCATGAGACTTGGTATATTGAAAGGAATAGTCAAGTATCCAAAGAGTTATACTAATATGAATATATACTTCATAGATGAGGATAAAATAGACATCATATTATAGAGAAAATAGCAAATCCTTTTTCATATTTATAAGAGAAAGAGAAGTAATAAAGATTGCATACATTTTGAGCAATTGATATTATAAGTTGTTCTACATTCTTAGTATATGTATGATTCAGGCTATTTACATTCAAATTACTGTTTATTATTTATTGTTATTTGATACATTATTAGCCTTTATCTACATATTAATTTGCTCACAAATTTCTACTCATATTATTATCTTGACCTTATTATATTATGGTTACATTATATTCGATCTTGTGATATTTAACCTATGATATTTATGGTAGTATTAAGGCTTAAAAAACCATCAAATAGAAGGCAACCGTGGAATTAGAATATGCAACATTAATAAAAAATAAAACATGGAATTTGGTTGATCTACCACAAGGAAAGAAAGTAGTAGGATGTAAGTGGGTCTACAAGATAAAATACAAAGCAAATGGTTCTCTTGATAAATACAAAGCTCGATTAGTTGCAAAAGGATATACTCAAATAGAAGGAATAAATTATGAAGAAACATTTGCACCAACAACAAGAATGACTACTATTAGAACAATTTGTGCTTTAGCAACACATCATGGATGGAAACTTCATCAAATGGATGTAAAAAGTGCATTTCTTAATGGTGATATTGAAGAAGAGGTATATATGTCACAACTAGAAGGATTTGTGATCAAAAGACATGAATAAAATGTTTGCAAGCTAAAAAAATTCTTATATGGTCTAAAGTAAGCACCAAGAGCATGGTATATAAAGATTAATAATCATTTATTACAACATAATTTTAAAAGAAGTTTATCAGATCCAAATATCTACATGAAAAAAATTGACAAGACAAAATAATACTTATAGTATATGTTGATGATATAGTAATCATAGAAAACTCAAAAATTTTGATAGACAAAGTTAAAAGGGATCTAGAAAAAGATTTTGAAATGACAGATTTAGGGATTCTTCATTATTGTTTTGGTTTGGAAATCTGTCAAAATAAAAATAATATCACAATAACATAGATAAAGTATGCAAAATCATTACTTGAGAAATATAGGATGAACAATTGTAAACCCAAAGACACTCCCATGGAGCAAGGATTATAATTTTCAAGATATGATGAGACACCTCTAGTCTCAACCACTATCTATCGTCAATTAATTAGAAGTCTTTTATATTTAAAAAATACCAAACCAAATATAGTTTTTTCTATAAATTATCTTTCAAGGTTTATGCAAGAACCTAGAGAAAGTCATTGGAAAGCCACAAAAAGAATACTACAATATATTAACAAGACTACATAATATAAAATAATATATAAAAAATATGGTAACAAATTCTGCCTATGGGGATATTCAAATTTTGATTATGTCGGATCTGTAGATGATAGAAAATCTACATCAAACTATATTTCCTATCTTGGTTTAGAATCTATTTATTTGTACAATAAAAAATAATATGCAATAGCACTTTCATCTACAGAAGTAGAATATTGTGCAACAAAAAATGTTGTTTGTGAAGCACTATGATTACAATATATATTATTAGATATGGAAATTAGAAAACCTCCTACAATGATAAGTTGTGATAATAAAGTTAGTCTAATAAAAAATCTATTTGTTCATGAAATAACAAAACACGTTGAAACTTAATGTCATTTTATCAGGGATCATGTTCAAAATCATCATATCTAGTTGAAACACATTTATACTAAAGATCAGTCTGCAAATATTTTTACAAAAGCTATTGGTTGAAACAAATTTTAGATATTCCAGAATCATCTATGCAGATCAAGAGAAGTCCACATAAAATAATGTAATATAGGGGTGTTAGAGAATATTACATTATTTGATATATTGGGATGTGCAAGATATGTACATGTGTCATGCTAGAAGATTGAGAGTCTTGTATGCAAGTGGCAGATAAGAATCCAAAGGTCATGTGGAAAGTAATAGTCAAGAATTTGAAGAGTTATCTTGTATAGCTATATTATGGAGACAAAGCTCCATAACTTGTATTGAGTGTAGAGAATATCTCAAGATTGTATTTTAGATTATTGAATAATATTGTAAGTATCTTTTCAATATTGTTGATCTATATGAGATTTGTGTAGATTGATATTATTTTGTAGTTAAATATTCATTATTGATATTTTGAATTTTAATATTGTGGCTTTTTTATATTGGGACCTGCGATATTTTGTGGTAATAAGGCTTAAAAAACCAACTTTTTGATGTCACTAAATGTTAAGATATGGACACATGGCGATAGATTACAAATTGAAAATGATGGAGAAAGAGTTGGAAAATTTTGGGATTAAGACAAATAACAATATGAAGCAAGGAGGTCATATCATAGTAGAAGCTAGGTCAAGTCAAGGATCATAAAATAAAAAAAGCAATTATAGTTTACTCAAATCAACCATTAGAATAAATAAAGACACAAAGTATAAGGAAGTACAATGTGCAAGTTTAAATTAAAAAGTTAAAGATGTGAAGGAAGATGGGGAGGCAAATTTTAGAGCAAGGAGATGAAAGAGGTCAAGATTAATTTAGATAAATCATCTTCATTTTTCTTAAATAATATAAAATCCTCTCATTGCAATAAAAATAAAAGTAGTATAGAGTGTATCCCTTGTATTTTAGGGCTTCAAGAGAAGTGTAATAAAGAAATGTGTATGAAGTATATCCACGAAAATATAGGGTTTCAAGAAAGTAATTACTAGGGAGGATTATTCTTGCACTTTAGAGTTTAATGGGTTTTTAGAGTAGTATTAAAAAGGTATTACTATGGACGATCATCCTTATTTTTAGGGTTTCTAGGGCAACTTAAAGAAGAAAATTTTTGTGAGGCTATTCATTGTATTTTAGATTTTCTACAACATAAAATTTTAAAAGGTAAGTTTTATAATGAATAATTAAAAAGGATAGAAGAGATTTATGAATATGAAAGTGTTGGTTGAAATACAAAAATGAGAAGAAGACCCTAAAAGTAGAATAACCAAAGGGATATTAATTTGGGAAACCAATAACAAAACTACAAGTATTAACAAGAAGTAAGGCTAAACCCACAAATAAAAATAAAAAGTAATTATGGAAACAATATCTTGGAATATTTGGGGTACAAATAAGACCCCTCAATAAAGAGTTATTAAGGAATTAAAAGGTTGCTATAATTATGAGTTTATTTCATAATGAGAGATAAAACTAACTAGTAAAGAATGTAATAATGCATAAGATTTAGAATATTAGGGATTGTCTAGTAGTTTATTCTATAGAAGCTTCCAAAGGTATTGTGACAATATGATACAAATTCAAATGGGATAGAAAGTTGCTAGAAGCAACAAAAATGTTGTAGGTCTATTTGCAAGAAAGAGAAAAACATCAAATTTGGAGTTATTAATGTGTATGCTCCATTAATAGTTACTCCTTGTGAAATATGTTGGATGGAATTTAGCACGTTTTTGTCAAATACAATGATGATTCATAATAATGATATATGGATTCTTTGGGGTGGGGGCTTCAATAGAGTTCTATCTTCATTGGGAAAAAAAGGTGGTATTGCTAGATGGTCTAAATCAATGCAATTTTTTGTTCCAACTGTTAAATAAAATGGCCTTTTTTATGCTATTCGTTCAAGATTTCAATATTCATGGGATAATAGATGCATTACTGAAACTTATATAACATAAATATTGGATAGATTTTTATTTTCTAACACATGGTTGCAAACAAAGTACACAATCTCTTTGGAAATTTTATTTTGAGTAGGAATATAATACAAACTCATTCTATTAAGATGTGACTTAGTCAATAATGATAATCCAAAACCAATTTGCTTTCAGTCTATGTGGCTTCAAGACCCTTATTTCTTTGAGGTAGTTATATTATGATGGGATGAAGTAAAATATGAAGGATTATGTATGTACAAGTTTGTTTAATTGATGAAATATCTAAAGGGACAAATGAATATTTTGAATGCTAAATGTATTGACAACATATTTTAAGAAAAGGAGAAAATTGATCCAAGCTCAAAACTTTACTAGACTAGGATACTAATGTTAGCTTTTGATGCAACATGTAATGGGAGATAGTAAACACAAGATGCATAATAATATGAAATAAAGTAAATCTATGAGATGACTAAAAATAATATATATATAAATGATGGAGATGTTTATAAAATAGCTCTGGAGGAAATGAACACTCCATGAATAGAGCTACTACTCAAGAATGGGCATTGAGCATATTACACTCCACCATATTACATCACACTGCTACATCATACCACTCTAGTCAATACTACTTCCTACTGATGTAGTACTCACTCTCTACACACTCCTATATCTATGTTCTATACCTATGGCCCTTTATATAGAAAATAGGTTCCTTGGCCAACACTCTACCTAGATGTGCAAGGGACAACTTGCACATATATAGCTTACACTTTGATACTTGTGCAATTATTACATTGCATGAAGTAATTAGATAACTGCCCCCTAAAGTAATCTAATGTCCTAAGTATGTACCAAGGAAAGGTACATTTACATGATCCAAATAATGTAATAGACTCTATTTATAACACCCCCTGTATTACATTATTTGGATATTGAAGACTTTAGTCTTCAATGTGAATCTTCTTTAGTTGATGGCTTTGATTCTTCTGCATATGCTTAAGTATTTGGATGATACAAAAATAGGCTGAAGTTGTAGGTTCTCCTTTCAATTCACCTTGCACTGAATTCCTCCTTTAGATTTATCTTCATATTCTTCTTCTTTAGATTTACCTTTGGATCCAGTCTCTGTGCTTTCATAGGTGGTCGTGTTGCTTCTAATTTATTTTAGAGTGGGTCCCTATTTTTATCTTCAATCTGTATAGAAGTTTATTTCACCAAGAAATATACGATGTTGTTCTACTAAGAAGCTAAGGCTGCATGCTATTTATGTAGACCTCTTGATGCTGTGATTGCACACTCCAATGGAAATGATTGGAGCTAAACATGTTCCAAAATCGACACTTCTTGGACTCTTGCTTTGACCTCGCTTGGATTGAGAATTGAAGTCTTTAACACCTTCTTTCCATGTTGTAATTCTCAAATGTGTGCACATATGACGAAATGTAAATTTCAAGATGAGAATTTACTTGCCTTCTCCATTGACCTTGGTCATTGACATCCTTAATATGGAGAAGCTTATTATCTAAGGTGCCAAGTGGCACATCTATTTCTCATAAAGCACTTGATGAGAGTTTGGTGCAAATGATATATTTTTCTTCCTTCTTGTAACATATGAGTTTTACACTCTTTAGCAAAACGTTCGATCTTCCAAGAGCTAAGTGTATCCCATACACAATGCACCAACCTGTTTGTGTAACTCCTTTATTGAATATGAGCACTCTCTTGGCTTGAGTGTTAGGGTTCTATTTTGGTGACAAGGGTCACATTATTTTCTACATGGACATCCTCCATTTCGTTGGTTCAAATGGACCTTTTTGGAAATCATTTTAGCTTTGAAAATTTCCAACTCCTCTTTTGTTCACCTGCACTTGCTTTCAGCTGGGATATGGAGCAACAATATGGATACTTTGAGCATCGATTTTTGCCAATGAATATGGAGTAAGTGACACTCCAATTGTGCTTTGTTTTCCTTTCTTCCTTTATTGCTTATATCCTCCTTCCATAGATGCTATTGCTCTTGATTAACGTTGTTTCTCCCTTTGTTTTGATCATTGTATCTTGCAGGTTCGATCATCTTGGATGCAAGGAGTATGAGCCTATTGGTTTGCTCCTTGAGCTAAGATTTTATTAATGCTAGCATACAAACACTTTTAACTAGTTTTTTCCAACAAGCATAGTGCCTTTGGGGCACCTTTAAATATGTATTTTCCCCTTGTATAACCAAATTGGAATTTGTGCAATATCATGTAAAATAGTTTTACATAAAATATGCTTATTGCACTCATCTTTTAACATCTAAATTTCTAGTTTTGAGGTAGAATATTTGAGTGCAATATAGGTATTTTAAGGTTATCCTTTTTTAAAATATACACCTTCTCCTTTTAGCTTGGATGTTTTATGTATGGATCCAAGCTTGTAACCACATGATGGAAGCTTTGTTTTGATGTATTTTTTGCACTATTTTTGTGTCTTGAAATTGAGACTGTCTCGTTCGATGCTTCCTTTGATGCTATTTTTAGGTGGTTACCTTCTTATTCAATACTTTGAGGATTGAGCTTATTTTGTGGCTTCCTTAGGCCACCCAAAGTTATAAATATTTGTGCACTAATAGTGTCTTTAGACACTTTAACAAATTCTATTTTTGTGCCCTTCTTACGAACACAAGCAATAATATTTTTAAGAGCAATAATAGTGCAAATCTAATAATATTTTAATGCACTAATAATATCACCTTATTAATCCAATTAACTCTAAAAAACTAATGCACTTAATCAATAAAATTTAACTTAATCAAGAATAATATGAAATGAATCTTCAAGAATTATTCTGAAATTTCTTTAACAACAAGGTAATAGGAGCTAGTATCCATTTTCTTTTTCAAAGTACAAAATAGGTAGTTGATAGATAGTTTTGAGATTATAAAATCCAATCAACTCCTAAAGTGCAAATGAACCTTAAAGAATCCTTTATTTTTGCACCTTTTTGAAGACTCTAATTCAACTCTCCTTTTTGCAACTTCAATCCAGTTAAGGTGCTTAAACAAATATAATAAGTAATCCACTTAATGAATCTACTTGCACCAATAGTTGCTTACCTTTTTTGAAAGCCCTTTTCACCACTTTTGTAGAGGATGTAGATCTTGGTATCTATGATCACCAAGTTGTTTCCGTAGATAAGATCTTATAGCTCTCTGTAGGATGCCTTGAACAACTTTGTCTTCATCAAAAGATGGTATCCCTTTCATGAGCCTAGAATTTTGGTGGCTTGTTCTCCTCTTGTAGTCTCCTTATTTTTTCTGTAGAGATATTTGATTATGAAGTGGCGCCTTCTTGCTATGAGAAGCAATATTCAAGTCTCCTATATTTGGTAGGCTTCTTCTACCTAAATATTCCTTCAAGCTTCTTGTCGAATTCTGACTTCAAACATGATCTTTTTCTCAAGATTTTATATTTCTTGATGTCTTATGATATTTGGAACTCCTTGCCAAATTCTTCTTCTTGGGCTTATTGTCGGATGTCAACAATTATCCCAAATATTTCACTATATCCAATAGTGAATTTCTCCAATGAGTTCTCCTTGGAACGCATTTGATGAATTCTTCAACAAGGCTCTCCAAGACTTTTACTGAATGCTCATAGAAACCTCTCCAAGGCATTTTATCTTGCAGCTCCTTCTAGTCTTCCTTGAGACATTATCTTCAATCTTCTAATTCTGGAAGTATTGGTGGCGAGATATTCTCCTAGATCTCTGATTCTGCTGCCTTTGTATTCGAGGACTCTCCTAGTCCTTCTTTATCAATGAGATCTTCTCTTGATATCTTTGCTTCAAGTACTAGATTGATTCTAAATAAGACACTCCTCCTAACATTTTTGTAAGAAGCTTTCCTAACTCACTGAATCTTCCTGTTCCTGCAACAAAATATTAAATTTGAAATCTGCTTCTGAATTAGATACTCTCTTTTGAAGTCTTCTTTAGGATTGAGGCTATTGTGGCATTTTTTAGTATCAATGTTTCTATGGCCCTTTTCAGTATCAAGGATTATGTGGCCTTTTTCAGTACCAAGGCTTTTGTGGCATTTTTCCAAGGCTTCTATGGCCTTTATTTCAAGGCTTCTATGGCCTCTCCTTCTCGATCAAGGCTAATATGGACTTTTCTTCTGGATCAAGGCTTCTATGGATTTTCCTTCTTGATCAAGGCTTCTATGGCCTTTTATTCTTGTGAAGTTTCCAATTTAGCAATGGAGATCTCCTGTCTTCCAAATTCACCATAATTTTTCTCCAAAAGTCTCTTATATAGTATTATTATCTTGCAATAACTAATCTCTGCACTATGAAATCACTTCGACCTTCAAGAAATAAAGTTGAAAAATTCTAGCTTTCTATTGTAGGAGGTGTTCCAATCATCTGAGAGTTAATTTCCTACAATAAAAGAAACTTAAGTTCAATTTATCTAGTTCTCTTAGATGAGCTTCACTAGTTGATTCATCACACTAGTGGATCAAATATTGAATCCTAGTCTTCACAAGTTTTCCATTGAAATTCTATGGAAATACTCTAGCCATATGCAATCTCAGTATTCCAAAAATTGAGATTTCTTTCAGTCCTAACTTGTGGCTCTCCTTAATTCTACCACATAGACTCTCCTGAGTATTTTTGACAGTGACTAGTCCAATGGCACATCAGATTGAAAAAAACTTAGGGTCAATGATAATGATGGTTTTCCTATTGACCTACCGTAGCTCTGATACCATTGTTAGCTTTTGATACAACATGTAATGGGAGATAGCAAACACAAGATGCAAAATAATATGACATAAAGTAAATTTGTGAGATGACTAAAAATAATATATATAAAAATGATGGAGATGTTTACAAAATAGTTCTAGAGGAAATGGACACTCTAAGAATAGATATACTACTCAAGAATGGGTATTGAGCATATTACACTCCACCATATTACATCACACTGCTACATCATACCACTCTGGTCAATACTACTTCCTATTGATGTAGTACTCACTCTCTACATACTCCTATATATTCTATATTATATACCTATGGAAATTTATATAGGAAATAGGTTCCTTGGCCAAAACTCTACCTAGATGTTCAAGGGACATCTTGTACATATACAACTTGCACTTTGACACTTGTGTAGTTATTACATTGCATGAAGTAACTAGATAACTTCCCCCTAAAGTAATCTAATGTCCTAAGTATGTACCAAGAAAAGATACATTTACATGATCCAAATGATGTAATAGACTCTATTTCTAACAACTAATGCACAAGTAAAATGATTACGTTTTTATTATCATAATGTGTTAAAAATATGAGTCATATTGGTTCTAAAAATCTAGGGAGAGATGGAAGGAAGGAAATGGAAATATCAAACTTTTCATGCCATAGCCAAAATAGTTTTTCTTTTTGTTGCATAAAAAATATTTAAACTCCAGATAAAAGAAATATTGAAGAAGATATCAAGAAGGAAGCAATTAATTATTTCAAATATAGTTTGCTAGATGCTAGGCAAGATAAGGAGGCTCAAGGTAAGATCTTGCCAAATATTCTATCAATTATCACACAAAGGAAAAATGAAAGGTTGATGAAGATATCTATGGAGGAGCTAGATGATACAAAATTATCTTTCCATCCTAACAAGACACTGACCATTATAGAATTCCTACATTTTTCTTTTAAATTTTTAGGATTTATTGAAGAGTGATATGTTGGCTATGGTTGAAGAGGTTGGGAAAAATAAGGATACAATAAATAAGATCAATGCTACCTTTATTACATTGGTTCCTAGGAAATATGAGGTTTGATATTTTTATGCAAATAACATTTGTAATATGATTCATAAGATCAATTTAAAAATTATGGCAAACATGTTGAAAAACATTCTAGATTGTGTTATCTCTAAGGATCAAGGTGGTTTTGTTTGTGTAAATAGATTCTTGATGTCATAATTACTACATAGGTGTCCATACATTCTTTTCATTCTATGAAAATATAGGTATGATTAGAAATTAGATGTGAACAAAACATATGATATAGTTTATTAGAGTTTTCTACATGATATTCTCAAAAAAATTGGTTTTTATCAAGCTTGGTGTGAATGGGTTAGATGTTATTATAACACTAAATTTTTTTATTTTGATCAACTGATTTCTTGCTGGATACTTTGAGTCAATTTTGGACTTTGTCGGGGTGACCTACTATCTTCTTATCTATTTATTATTGCTGTAAAAACATTAGGAATATCTTTCTTGAAGGAAAAAATGAAAGAAAAAAATCAAAGGTTTTCAATCTACAACAAATGACTCCTTTGACCAAATGGCATTAACTCAACCAAATAGATTTCTCAAATTTCTATGAGGAGACCTAGATTCAAATAATACTAAGCGATACATGCATAATTTTAAGTAGTTAGAATATCACTATGTGGTCATGATGTAATATGGATGAGGCTTGTTTCAATCGTATATAACCCATTAAAAACATTAGTCCATTCGAATCTCATCTCTAATTTCTTGATGATATTTTTTATTTGGATCACCCCTTAATCAATTAGGCCATGAAGTTTAAGTCTTTATTATCATGCTATGATAAGCCTTTTGGACGGTTGGTTAGTGCTACACAGATACTATAACATTGCCCCAAATTTACAATATATTATTATGGATATTTTTAGGTTTAAATTGAAAAATTTTCTTTAATATATTTAAGTATTCATTTGTTTCATATAGAAAAAAAGGAGCTTTGGGACATAATTCTGGATAATGTAAAATCTTGTTTAGTAGGTTGGAAAGGTAAGTGCTTATCCATGGATGGAAGGCTACAACTCATAAAGTCTACATTATAATCCATCTATAGATAAATATGACGTCATTTTCAAGATTGCTAGCATGCATAACATTTAAATTTGATAATATTCAAAGAGATTTCTTTGTAATGGATGTAAGAAAAACTTTAGGTTTCATATTTGTAAAATTATAGACTTATGAATTTGGCCTTAGGGATTAAACTTGATTAGAGATTATTCAAAGATCAAGGAAAAAGTTGGGTCAAAATGTTACTTCAAAAATATAAGTTCTCTTGATGCAATGAAAATATTCCCAAAATAAACCCTGCTTGAAGGATCACCAAGTTTGCAATTGATGAAGAAACATATTAAATGGTCAGTCAATGAGGGAGATTCTAGAAATTTTTGTTTTGATGCTTGACTCAAGTTTTATCGTCTTAATTTTGACTTATAATGACAACCATTGGTTCAAGCATGTCTAGCTTGTTAAGGTCCAAAGATCAAATATTATATTAATATGAGCAACACTTCTAAATCATGGTTTCTATTAGTAACTTTTTTAGGGAGGGGGACTCAAACAAATAACAAATAAGCTTCAAAAGATGCTTCAAGAGTTCTATAAACTTATTTTTATGTGGAAGGATGAGTTGGTTTGAAATATTTCAAAAGATAGTGGATACTCAATCAAGTTGGGATATGAATATTTGGAGCAATTAATATTTTCTACTATGTTATTTCCCTTGGAGGATTATTTGGTCATTAGAGGCCCTCCCTAAGACGTCAACATTATTTTGGTTAGTAGTCAAAATCAAGATTCTTACAGGAGAGAGTCTATAAAAAGGATATCATGGACCTCATGCGTATCTTGTGTGAGAAGGATCTATAAACATTAGACCATTTACTTCTTCACTGTCCCTTTTCTTATATCATTTGGAGTTGTTTCGAAAATAAGAGAATATACAGGGTAGCTCCATCAACATTGAAAGAATTGATGAAATATTGGAATAATTATTTCAAAGCTAAAGAATTATGTATTTTGTGGAGGATTGGTCTTTCCATAATTTGTTGGAATTTATGGCTTGAAAGAAATAATAAATTTTATATAAATAAATCTCAAAATCATGCCCATGTTTTGATGTGTATTATTGTCTCTATTGTAGAATATTTAGAGACATGGTAGTCATCATGGGAAGTTTCAAGTGCAAAAAAAATGTGTTAGTCTCTTGGTTATAGGATTTAAATATACATAGAAGGGTCATTTACAACAATGGAGCTAACATAAAGAATTTACTTTGATCTACAATAACAAGGAAATGCCAAAAAATTGGGTTAATGAAAATTAATTTTGATGGTGCTTTGAAATGAAATCTAAGAAAATCTAGACGAAGGTAAAATTATCATGCAAAATCATATGGAAATTTAAATAACAACTATGTAGAGGCTAGGGCACTTCTTACAGGAATCATAATTACAATTGAAAAAGTACAAAAATATACTTCAATTGGGGAATTCACAAATTACCATTAATGTTATAAACAAAAATGGACAAAATGGATACAAATAACTTTATCACTTATGTTCATCAAATATTATTGGAGGTAATCTCTTGAGAAGTGAACATATATGTATAGGAAATCAGACAAAAAATAATTAGCCAATTGGAATGTGTTATCTTAATGAAATTCAAATTTTAAAAGGCAACTAGCTGAATGAAATATTGTCTCTTAATAAAAATGATGTGAAGGAGCTTATTTGGTAATATAAACATAACAATTAATTTTTTTTTTTAAAAGACATATAGCTAAGCGAGACTTTATATCTTAATAAAAATGATGAAAGAGTTTAATTGATTTTTTTGATTCAGTTTATTGTGAGAAACCCCTACGATTAACGCTCAAGGCTAGGCATCCCCATCCCAACCATGACCTCTCATAAAGGTGAGAGTTGAGTTTATCAATACGGGCCAAACACACAACCATACACATATACTCCCTCATACACTCACCCACATTGTAGTTTGAACCTTGGACCTCCCAAAGAAGAGTCAAAGTCCAAACCATTGCGTTGTATCCTCGAGGATAATTTAATTGATTATAAAAACATAAAAATACAAGGAAGGTAAATAGTATATATAAAAATAAAATTGGTTATATGGGATTGAAATGACCCACCTATAATACATCATGATCACAATATTTTTTTTTGGTAAGTTAGGTACTATTCATTGCATGCGGGTTTTATAAGGATGACCCAAAACCTCTGTACATAAGCAGCAGAACTGCCCACAAAATGTGGCTACCACCAGATGACCTAGGAGGTTTACCCCAAAAAACCAGTGTCACAAGCATATAAGCCTTAATAAAAAACCAATCCAAGGCTCCACACAGGGCAATCAGATAAAAAACCCAAAACATGCTCCACGGTGGGCAACCATGCTTCAAAAACCATAATATGGCTCCACACAAGGCAACCTATAACTAAATAGAAGTAAACTAAGGCTCCACGCAGGGAAACCATAGACCAAACATCTAAGACATGACATCTAAGGATCCTTGACCTCCTCTTCAACCTTCTTGTCATCATACTCCATTTTATCACCTGCTTTTGAAAGTTCATCCCCCTTGGAGTCCTCCTGCCTCTAAAACTATTCACTCTATCCTAGGTCTCCAAGATTGCCATCGTGATTTCTAGATCATCACTTGAATTTTTTTAATAAATGGCATAAAAACCCTTTTTGTGAACATGACCTATGCCACTGGTTCCATCACCACACTGGTAAGCTCCACTATCATGCTGCTTGGCTCCACTGTGACTGTCTTCTCCATAATACTGAATCTGACACACAACAAAAGTGACAAGCCCACAACATAAAAGAAAAAAATAGGGATGAAGGGACTTGATAGAAAAGGGAAGCCGAAATTCATCCACAATGGGTGCCTTGTGATTTTTATCATGGGTAATTAAAATTCCCAAGCGCTAGGTATTCATTATCAGGTGGAAAAGCATGACGTTGTCATAATTGTGCGATAATAAAAGATCGCACTCCACATTTTCATTGGAAATCATTATCAGGCACATTTTGAAAATTTTTAGCCTCCACAATCAAATCTACTGTGTGAGGAAAGCCACTTGTCCACACGGTTAAACCATCAGCTGACACCCCTTCATTAGCCAAGCTATCAGCTGCTTTGTTGGACTCCCTAAAGGTATGTTGAATCAAAGTTTCCTGGCGATTGTTTATGAGGATCCTCGCTTCCTCAATCTCATCTTGGATCCTCCATGGTACTTTCTTGTTGTGCTTCAAGTAATTAATAGTAATGAGAGAGTCCCCTTCAATGATTAAATTACCAAGATAATTTTCTGCCAACACCAGACTCCTCCAAACTACTTTGGCTTCAGCTCTATTGTTAGTTAGTTCCCCCAAGGTTTCAATAAAAGCAAAAAGGACTTCACCTCTATGATCCTTGAGGATTCCTCCAACCCTTGCTCTACCTGGGTTATCTTTAGCAGCTCCATTAAAATTCAGCTTAATCCATCCCTCAGGATGTGGGCTCCATCTTGCCAGCGATATGTTTCTAGTCTGAGAACGACCACTCTCTTCCAAGACCAAAGTTAAGGAAGCACCCCATTGTTGTTCAAATTTTGAAGGCTTCCAAGGATATGGAGGAATAAGGATGGCATTCTCCTTTGCAAAACTCAATATTTTGTTTACAATCACCTCATTTGGTAGCTTAATGTTGGAAAATACTCGACGGTTCCTCTCAAGCCAAATCTACAAAAATGATGGAGACAGATTTTCCAGAGGAAGCAAAGATGTTTTTTGACAAAAGGATTTGGCCATTGGATAAAAAGGTCCAAGATGGATTCTGAAATAACCCAGGCTATATGAAAAATTTGGAATAGGCTGTGAAGAATAGAAGAAGAAACCGGACATGACAAAAAAAGGTGATGCACAGACTCCCAACCATTTTGACACAAACATATGTTAGGAACCAAGAGCCTTCGCTTAAGCATGTTGTCAATAGTCATAATTTTATTTTGAATTACCAACCAGGCAAAGACATAAATTTTAGGCACAAGATGTTTAGGCCATACCTCTTGGTGCGGGAACGGAGGATCATCAGTTTCTAGAAGCATATTGTAAGCTGATTTGACAAAAAAATCTCCATCATCTGTATTTTCCCAAATTATCTTATCATTTATGTTTCTAGACGGGATAACTTCTCTTCTCAGTAATTCAACACTTTTACTACATTTTGAAGGAGATTACACCTTATCAGCCTCCATGATTTCTTGTTGTTCTCATTAATTATAAAATCTGCCACCTTTGTTTTTATAGACCCTTCTAAGATATTCTTGAGGGGGAACAATGTAGGGTCCTCAATAAGTGGTCGTCCTCCCAACCACTTGGGTTCCCAGAAATCAATACTCCTGCCATCACCGAGTTTCCATCGTGTTACTTTCGTAATGTTATCTTTGATATTTAGGATAGATTTCCCAAAGGCTGATCCTCTAGACTGTCCCAGATAATTTAGGAAATTCACCCCTTGCAAGTATTTTCTTTTTACTATTCCAATCCACTCAACATTAGCATTGGTTATCAACCTCCACACTTGCTTGGCAATGAGCGCCATGTTCAGAAGATGAATGCACCTAAGGCCAATTCCCTCAACTTTCTTAGGTTTGCACACCTTATCCCAAGCCACAAGGTGAATTCGTTGTTTGTTTTCAGAACCTGACCAAAGAAATATTTTTTGAAGTTGTTCGATCTTCTGGTAAAATTTCAAAGGGGTTTTGAAAACGGACAAGAAATACATTGGAATTTTCTGAAGACAAGACATATTCAAAACTACTTTTCCTGCCTGAGATAGAAGGTTGCCTTTCCACCCCACCAAATTTCTGTGAATTCTTTCTAGCACATTATTCCACATAGAGTCAATTGCCCTTCCAGTGAACAATGGGATTCCAAGATAAGAAGACGGTAGAGAGGACACAAAACATTGAAGAATCATGGTAATTTTAACTTACCTTTGAACAAGGGTGTTAAAGAAATACAATTTGCTTTGATGAAATTTTACCTTCTGTCCTGCCGCCTCGTCATAGAGCAGTAAAATATGTTTGATGACTTTGGCTTCTAAAACAAAAACCATAGTCATAAGTAAAGTTTCATCCACAAACTGCTGATGGGTGACAGGGGGAGTCAAGGATGTAGCTCTTATTCCTGATATGAGGTCTAATCGACCCTTCGCATTGAGTCCTTCCTAGAGCCTTAGCCACAATGATGAACAACTATGGAGAAATTGGTTCTCCTTGCCTTAAGCCTTGTTTGCTTTGGATGTAACCTGTAGTGGCTCCATTTACTATAACTGAGAACCGAGGTTTAACAATACAACTTTCAATGAGTCTTATCCAGTTTGAATGAAAATCAAATTTTAATAGAATGACTATCACAAATTTCTAATTGATACGACCATAGGCCTTATTCATGTCAAGATTTAGAGCAAAGGCTGATCTCTTGGATTGACTAACCGAATGCAAGACCTCATGAACAATAATAACCCCATCAAGAATAGATCTACCCTGAACCGAGCTTCCTTGACACAAATCTATGAAGGATGGAAGGACCTCCTTCATTCTTTTTGCAATGGCTTTGGTGAGGATTTTATACACCACATTACACAGAATGACTGATCACAAGATTTGAGTCTGGCTCTTTTTATTGAAAGTTAAAAAATATAACTAGTTGAGTAAATACCATTTGATAAGATAAAAGGAAAAAAATATCTTTAATAAAAAATTATATATTTTTCCAACAAAAATATATGCTAGTTGGTAATGGTTGAGTGCTTGCCCGTAGATTACTCTGATTCAATTCCTTGAAGGGTCGGGGTCCCATTAATTTTGTCTTTATCCAATGAACTAAATATTATTAAAGTTCTTAATATATATATATATATATATATATATATATATAATTTAATTAATTATAACAAATATAAAATTTTATTATTTTAATGGAAACAATTCAATAAAAAATTATTCTATATAAACTATTTTTTTTTAAAACTATATATATATATATAGAAAAACTACTATATTAATTCATTAATGAATTAACCGGAACATTACAATATTATGGTGTGAACATTGTCCATGATTGCAAGCCGAGATTCACACAACAAAGTTCACAGTAATTTTCATTAAATTGCTTTAACACAGTTTTTACAGCAGTCTTTCCAGGCATACAACTCTCCCCCACAATCCCGAACTCACCATCCCCGTTTACAAATTTCCCCCGAGTTTTTATTGAGGTCTCGGTCCCCCAGGCCATCAATGCCCACCAGTGAGAAAATGAACAAAAATAATAAAAAAAAAATCCCTGTCTCCCGCCCAGCTTCTTTTTGAATTTTTCGTTCATTAATGGGCCACCGCCCCGGTTCGCTACGGAGATCGCATTTAAGACCCCTCCGTATCCTGCAAACGCCGCTTTGTTCAGATCGTTCTTCTGAGCCGCTGTCTCGCCCATACCTTCCATGCTCTGTAACTGTTGTTTGTCGAATACTTCCTCACGGTGGTTAACCCGGTTTAATGCATGCAGCTGTCCTTCACAATTCAAGATACGTGGCCTTCGTCCTCGTTTTAATACACGTGGTTGCCCGCGTGTCCATCTTCGGCCTCCGTCTTCAATAGGCTGTGTTGCTTCCATACATATGGCAGCTGTCCTCTTCTTGGCAACCGTAACTCAAACCACGCGGCAGCTTCCAACTTTACTTAACGGCCTGTCTTCATTTTTGGTCGTGCGACTTTACTCCACGTGGCAGCTTCCAATTGGCCACGACATCGCGACATGTCACGATATCGCGACCCCCCACGCCTTCGAACCTCCGCAGCCTTCGCTAGCCGCGATACCGCGACATGTCGCGATATCGCGACATGTCGCGGTATCGCGACCCCCCACGCCTTCGAACTTCAGCAACCTTAACGGGCCGCGATATCGTGACATGTCGCGATATCGCGACATGTCGCGGTATCGTGGCCCCCCGCGCCTCAGCCTTTGCTTTGTGAAAACCTGTCGCGATATAGCGATGGTTTTAGTCCTCGCCTTCGGAGTCGCGATTTCGCGACATGTCACGATTTCGCGGCTCCCCTCCCCAACTTGCCTTAAAACACTTCGGCCTTCCCTTTGCTCACAAAACTTCGATCTTGGAACAGAATTGGAATGAAACAAAATAAAAAGTACTTAGAAAACCTTAGAGAAATTTGGAGGATGCAAGATTGCTCTAATGCCACCGGATGCTCCTGCATCAGACACCCGGGGTAATAAAAAAAAGTGATCCTCACTTCTGTTTTGTTGGGGGAAGACCCAGGCGGTCAACCTCCATCTTTGACAACCAAGTTGCATCTTCAACAGGTCTGCCCTTCCACTTTACCAAGTATTCTGAATACTGTCTATTTCTGGTGCTTCTGCCCTCACGAGTGTCTAATATTTCCTCAATCTCGTTGGTGGTTGGAGTAGATGCTGGAATTTGCCACAATTCTGCACTTGGTACCTCTTGTACTTTCCCCTTCATGATATTCCACTAAATCTGAAATATTAAAAATAGGTGAAATGTCAAGCCAATTTGGTAATTCTACTTCATATGCATTTCCTGACTCCCGTTTCTCCAGTATTCTGCATGGCCCAAATTTCTTCATCTTCAATTTGTTATAAGTCTTGGCAGGAAATCTCTCCTTCCTGAGATGCACCATGACCTCATCTCCCACTTTGAACTCCTTGAACCGCCGCTTTTGGTCTGCCCTTGTCTTATATTGAGTATTCATTTTTATAATTTGTTTCCTTACTTCTTCATGCAGACTTTTCATATGCTCCGCAAATTCTTCTGCCTCGGCACTGCACTTTTCTCTTTTGTCCAACTTTCTCAGTTCAGACACATTTCTTGGGTTGTTCCCGTATATTATCTGGAATGGAGATTTGTTGGTGCTCTTATTAATCGAACTGTTATATGCAAATTCTGCCTACGGTAAAACTAAATCCCATCCCTTGGGCTGATCTGCTATCAAACATCTCAATAAATTACCCAGGCTTCTGTTCACCACCTCTGTCTGTCCGTCAGTCTGTGGGTGGTATGCAGAACTGAATTTCAGATCTGTCTTCATCTTCTTCCACAGAGTTCTCCAGAAGTACCCAACAAACTTGGTATCTCTGTCAGAAACTATGCTTCTTGGTAGACCGTGAAGTCGTACCACTTCCTTGAAGAATAATCCAGCAATGTGAACTGCATCACTTGTCTTCTGGCAAGGAATAAAATGTGCCATTTTGGAGAATCGGTCAACCACCACAAATACAGAGTCATTTCCCCTCTGTGTTCTCGGCAATCCAAGAATAAAATCCATGCTTATGTCCTCCCATGGCCTCTCAGGTACAGGTAATGGCTGGTATAATCCTGTGTTTTGCCTTATGCCCTTTGCCATCTGACATATTCTGCATCCTTGCACAAACTTCCTCACATCTTGCTGAAGTTGTGGCCAGTAATAATTTTCATCCACTAGGGCAATAGTCTTATCCCTACCAAAGTGCCCAGCCAGTCCTCCGTTGTGCTTTTCCTTGATCAAGTTCTCCCGCATGGAGCTCCTTGGAATGCATAATTTGCTTCCCTTGAACAACATTCCATCTTGGATTAGGAAATCCAACCATTTTGTTCGGTCCACCGTAACAGGTGTTAAGCAAGCCTTCCAAGCTTCGCAAAATCCGGATCTTCAGGGTACAAACCCTTAAGTTCTTCAAATCCCACTACTTCCACTCGTCAATTTAACCAGTAAAGTCTGCCTTCTGCTCAAGGCATCTGCAACCTTGTTTGATTTCCCACTTCTGTGCTTCAAGCACAAAGGTATAACTTTGGAGGAATTCTACCCATTTCATGTGCCTTTGGTTCAGTTTTGTCCGATCGTTAATGTACTTGTAAAGCTCGATGGTCGATAAATAGAACAAACTCCTTTGGTAGCAAATAGTGTCTCCACTTCTTCAGAGCCTGAACTATAGCATAAAATTCTTGGTCATAAACTGAATACTTTTTTCGAGCATCATTTAACTTCTCACTGAAATAAGCAACTGGTTTGCCTCCTTGACTCAGTACAGCCCCTATTGCACTGCCACTGGCATCACAGTCCACTTGAAACACCTTGTCAAAGTCTGGGAGTGCCAAGACAGGCTGTTCTGTGACCTTTTTCTTCAATGCATCAAAGCTCCTTTCAGCCCCTAATGTCCACTTGAACTCTTTTTTATCCCCCCTCATTGTTTCTGTGAGAGGTGCACAGATGCTGCTGAAGTTCTTTATGAACTTCCTGTAAAAGCTGGCTAGACCATGAAATGATCTTACTTCTATTGTGCTTCTTGGGGTAGGCCATTCAATGATGGCTCTCACCTTCTCGGGGTCCATTTTCAGACCTTCTGCTGAGATTACAAACCCCAGGTATACCAACTCTTTCTTGACAAAATTACACTTTTTCAGATTTATTAATAACTGCTCTTCTCGCAGTTTTTCAAAAACCCTCCTGATATGCATCAGGTGTTCCTCCAGGGTCCTGTTGAATATCAATATATCATCTAAATAAACAATAACAAACTTTCCCAAGAATTCCTTCAGTACTTCATTCATCAGCCGCATGAAAGTACTTGGTGCATTGGACAGCCCAAATGGCATGACCAACCACTCATACAAGCCTTCTCTTGTCTTGAAGGTTGTCTTCCATTCATCTCCCTCTCGGATACGGATCTGATGATAGCCACTTTTCAGGTCAATCTTTGTGAAGTACTCAGCCCCACTTAAGCAGTCCATTATATCATCCATCCTTGGCAATGGGAATCTGTATTTGATAGTGATTTTATTGATTGCCCGAGAGTCTGTGCACATTCTCCACTCCCCATCCTTCTTGGGTGCTAGTACTGCAGGCACTGCACATGGGCTAAGACTCTCCCTAATCAATCCTTTCTCTAGCAACTCCTGGACCTGTCTGTTTAACTCCTCAGTTTCTACAGGTGTCATCCTGTGTGCAACTTTATTTGGCAAGCTTGATCCCGGTACCAAATCTATATGGTGGCTGATTTTCCTTACTGGGGGTAAACCCTCCGGCACATTATCAGACACAATATCTGGAAATTCCTCCAGCAGGTCTAGGACTTCTACTGGGGTATCCTGGCATTCCTTCTCCCTAACTCTAGGGATTATTGCATAACATAAATGTTCATGCTTCAACCCATCTAGGAACTTTCTCCCTTCAACTAAACAAATTCTGGAGTTGTTACATACCTTTTCATCCGCATCCTTTAAGGGCTTCAGTTTATGGCGTACACCATTCTTTGTCAATGAGTAGGTGTTGGCACGGCCATCATGCACTGCACTCCGGTCAAACTGCCAGGGTCTCCCCAGCAACATGTGGCAAGCATCCATGGGCAGGATGTCACACAGGACCTCATCACAGTAATTTCCAATGTTAAATTTAACGGAGCACTGTTCATTGACCAAAGCTCTGTGGTCCTTCTGTAACCATGCGACCCGGTATGGATGCGGGTGCTTCTTCCTCTCCAACTGTAGCTTTGTAACCATTTCTTCTGAAACCAGGTTATCCGTGCTACCATTATCAATAATAATATTGCAAACTTTGCCCGCACACTTACATCTGGTGCGGAATAAACTTCTTCTCTGATCTGTGTCCTTCTCCTCATTCAACAGGACTCTTCTTACAATCATTGCTTCCCCTCTCTCCGCTTCTTTGGAATGCTCGGACTCAAGCATCTTCCTCTCGCCACAGCAGCCTCGGCTGGACCCTCAGGCCTCTTGTTCGTCCTTTCTCGGTGTTGTGGACACTCAAATGCCCGATGTCCTTCTTCACCACAGTGGAAACATGTCCCACGAAATACTCCTCTTCCAAATCCTCGTCCAGACCCACCCCGTCCTCTTGGGTAGCTATTCTGATCTCGGGGCTGATAAACATCCTCTTCCCTTTGATCCTGGTTACTACTGGCTTCACCAGTCTTCTTCGGGTCTTTGTACTTTTCTCCACTGGTCCTCCCACCAGTTCTTCCACCACGGCCCCTTCCTCTTTGCTTGCCTTCAAACCGCCTATTTAGCTTTTCTTCCACCTTTAAGGCAAATTGGTAAGCATCCTCAATGGTGCTTACCCGAACCAGGCTCAGTTCTTCCTGGATACCGAGTCTCAACCCATTGATATAACGGGCCACCTTTTCTTTGTTTGCCTCTAAATGCCCAGTTCTAATGGAGATCTTGTAAAACTCCTCGGTGTACTCTTGGACAATTTTGTTTGTCTGTCTCAAACTTTGCATTTTTCTTAGCAGATCCAACTCGTAATCTGTCGGGATGAACTGTCTTTTCAGCTTCTCCACCATTCCGTCCCATCTTGTTATTCTCTCCTTCCCTCTTCTCGTTCCTCTCCAACTCGTATTCCCCTCCACCAAATGCTCGCATGACCCTTCAACTTGGTCTTAGCAAATCTGACCCGATTAGGGTCTTCAACCTCCTCGTACTCGAAATACTCCTCTAAATCATTTATCCAGTCAATCACTTCTAGATTTAAGTTACCCGAGTATGTGGAAACCTCCATTTTTGGTTGCTTTCCAATCTGAGAGATGGCCTTGTACAACCGGGCTTGTGCAGGATCCATAGCCTCTTCCTCTTCCTCAGATTGGTCTTCTTCTTCAACTTCGTCCTCACTTTCCTCATCCCTTCCGGGCTCGTGCCTTCTGCGTAACTCTGCTTGCAGGGCTTGAACTTGTCTCTGCAAGGCTCGGAAGTCTTCGGCCGGCACCACATTTCCTACCCCGCCACGGTTTCTTCGTGGAGGCATTATATATATATATTTTTTTAAATCCTCCCATAGATCCTGGTGTAACTGCCTCTCTCCGACGATCTGTTACACGCTCAGGAGCTCCCGCTCTGATACCACTTGATGGCAAGGCCGAGATTCACACAACCAACTTCTCATTAATTTTCATTAAATTGCTTTATATACGCTTTTACAACATCTTCCCAGGCATACAACTCTCTCCCACAATCCCGAACTCACCATCCCCGTTTACAAATTTCCCTCGAGTTTTTATTGAGGTCTCGGTCCTCTAGGCCATCAATGCCCACCAGTGAGAAAATGAACAAAAATAATAATAAAAAAAAAATCCCTGTCTCCCGCCCAGCTTCTTTTTGAATTTTTCGTTCATTAATGGGCCACCGCCCTGGTTCGCTACGGAGATCGCATTTAAGACCCCTCCGTATCCTGCAAACGCCGCTTTGTTCAGATCATTCTTCTGAGCCACTGTCTCGCCCATACCTTCCATGCTCTGTAACTGTTGTTTGTCGAATACTTCCTCACGGTGGTTAACCCGGTTTAATGCACGCAGCTGTCCTTCACAATTCAAGATACGTGGCCTTCGTCCTCGTTTTAATACACGTGGTTGCCCGCGTGTCCATCTTCGGCCTCCGTCTTCAATAGGCTGTGTTGCTTCCATACATATGGCAGCTGTCCTCTTCTTGGCAACCGTAACTCAAACCACGCGGCAGCTTCCAACTTTACTTAACGGCCTGTCTTCATTTTTGGTCGTGCGACTTTACTCCACGTGGCAGCTTCCAATTGGCCGCGACATCGCGACCCCCCACGCCTTCGAACCTCCGCAGCCTTCGCTAGCCGCGATATCGCGACATGTCGCGGTATCGCGACCCCCCACGCCTTCGAACTTCAGTAACCTTAACGGGCCGCGATATCGCGACATGTCGCGGTATCGCGGCCCCCCGCGCCTCAGCCTTTGCTTTGCGAAAAACCGTCGCGATATCGCGACGGTTTTAGCCCTAGCCCTCTACTCGCCTTCGGAGTCGCGATTTCGCGGCTCCCCTCCCCAACTTGCCTTAAAACATTTCGGCCTTCCCTTTGCTCACAAAACTTCGATCTTGGAACAGAATTGGAATGAAACAAAATAAAAAGTACTTAGAAAACCTTAGAGAAATTTGGAGGATGCAAGATTGCTCTAATGCCGTCGGATGCTCCTGCATCAGTCCACCAACTAAAAAACAAAATGAGGTGGATAAGGAGTAAAGCATTCATAATTGAATATACATAAGAATAGAAACTTTTAGCAACAAAAAGACTATAGCTATATCTTGTTGCAGTACAACACTAGATATCAACATTCATCTGTGGGAGAGTCCGTTATATGAAGAAATTTTGGGCATGTCTTCTGCGATTCTTCATAAGTCTTCAAAGGAGAAATAGAAGTAATCAAAACATGAACCTGCTCATCATTGTTAATTACCTTCTTTTTAGTTTCTTGTTGGACCTTTTGAAGATCCTAAAACATATGGAAAAACTCATGAAATCTGTCAATAACATTTCGTGGTGTGCTAGAAGTCCCATAGGCTTGGGAATGAATGCGTCCCACATGTAACAAAAGATCAAAGGTCAAGTTGGCAAAAATCAAGTCGGCAAAAATTATATCTCATAGAAAAGCAGATCCAATAAATACTTTTTTGCATCTGCACTTCTAAATGTGCTTGAGAAGAAGTTTGGGACATTGATCTGACTGATAAAAACCAAGTAAAAAGAGCTTCCAAGATCTAGTGAAAAAAAAGAAAAAAAAAAAAATGTAAAAGACATCCCAAACTATATGTTTTTAGTTTAATAAAAAAATCTCTATAAATTTTAAAGATAAAGTCAATAAATCCAATCATCTAAAAAAATCGAACGAATAAACAATCTTACAAACCAACCTATCCCTTTCGAATAAATTTAAAACTAACTTTATTCCAACTAAAGCTAAATCATACGTTCCTCTTTGCTTGATTTCCAATATCTCCTAAACCAGGTAATCTTCAGTAATTGGCAATAAAGTGGGTCCATAGTTGTATTAAGTTATCCGTCCAACTTTGGACCCCACCCTGAAAAGGGTTACATTAATTTTATTGTTGGATCAAATGTCGGCAATATAAAGTGTCTTTAGCATCTATTTATTTAAGTACTTTGATGATGACTTTCTTAATGCGGTTGTATATTTATGCAACACAATCTTCCAATTACAAAGGTGTTTATATTATACATACTCGAAAAAGATAAGCAGTTGGTAAAGTGTTATGTGTTTAGTGTGTTGTTTTAGTGAAATTTCCTTGCCTTTGATTTTATTTAATAAATTTTGTTTTTAAAAAAAATTATAAACATTAAAAAATATTTTATATTTTATTTAATGTAGATTTTATATTTATGTGTTGTAGGCGAGTTGGAGAGTAGGACAATTTTTCAAGGGAGGTTATTGATTCAAATTTCCACCCTACCAAATGCACATTGGATACCAAAATCTAGTTGATAATGAGGTTACTGATTCAAATCTCCACCCTACGAAATACACATTGGATACCCAAAATCCAGTTGATAATGCTAGTGGGGTCAAGTTAAGGCTGAATGCAATTCCGGAATAATTTTAACGGTGTAAAACCCCTGATCGTGGTTTGTCAGACCCACAAAGAGTTTTTGGCTAAATAAAAAAAATTAGATTTCATTTTAATTAAATCTCAAATTTAAAATTATTATAATCAGTACTTTATTTTCTCTTGTTTTTCACCATGCAAGTACCGTGTGCATTCCTAAAAAGAGAATTGTATTTAAAACTTTATTAAAATAAAAAATAATAAAGTTTAATTATATATTATTTTTAAATATATAAAAGCTAAGGTCATGGGTTGCCGGTGTAATGAATTATTTGCAAAGATGAGAATATAAATATATGACCTTTATGGGGCAAATCAAATTGGGCACATCGCGGATTTTGTGCATAAAATTAATAGCAATGATTAATTTGTCTAGCATATAATATTTTGGATGAATGTAACCGAAGAGTACAATTTTAATGAGAATATCAATATTTTATTAGGTTGATTAAATTAAACATTATAATATGCTATTAAAGAAATTAAAAAATAAGAAACATAATAAGAGAACAATTGATTATAATATGTTAATAATTTATTGTTTGATTTGATTAGGTTATCCACTTAAAATTAAATTAAGGCACAATGAAAGTGATTTGATTTACATGATATTAGATTTGATTTGAATGAGACTAGTTGTAATCTATTTAGATGCCATAAAGGTGTTTTATTTTTAAGGTTACACGCATGTGTCTTATAGGATGTCTTTCATACTTTATAAAATATATATTTTATTTTATAGGATGTCTTTCATACTTTATAAAATATATATTTAAATAAAATAAATATTGTTTGTATTGTATGTAAACATTTTGTATATATATTTATAGTGGGATTATTTTTATCAAAATATTATTAAGGGTATTGTGCTCCCGAATGGTCAAGATCTTGTGAATATTCATTTTGCTGACGATACTTTTATATTTGTTAAGCTGATAGAGGAAAATTTTGATTCCTTTTTTGTAAAACTTGACTGTTTTTGCAGTGCTTCAGGTACAAAAATTGCTAGATCCAAGTCAATTTTGTTAAGTTAGGACAATGTTGCCCCTCCTTGGTTGGCCAAATTTAATATACAGTGGGGTGGTCCTACAAGACAAATTCAGTATTTGGGCATTCCTTTTGCTCTTGATCCTAATCTTAAGAATATGTGGATTTGGGTTAAGGAAAAGATATCTACTAAGTTTTCTAAATGGAATAAGAGATTTCTTTCTAATGCTGGCAGGCTACATATATGTCAAAAGATTTTGTCATCATATACTATATATTATGCTTTAGCTTGGTTTTTTCTTCCTATCAGGTTAATGACATTCACAAGCATATCAAGAATTTTTTATGGGCTGGTAATGTTTTTGGTAAAAAGAAACATAGTGTTAAATGAGACTGGTGTGTTATTAATAAGTTAAAAGGAGGTTTGGGCCTTAAACATCTTCATTTTCAAGGAATGACCCTTGCTATTAAATGGATTGTTAATTGTATAAAGGGAGAAGAACCTTGGAAAGTTTTAGTTAGGAACAATATTCTTATGGTTGTTCCTAAAAAAACCCACACTTGGAAGGGTCTCCTCATGAGTGATATCTTGCTAGGCAAATTTCCAGTTGCTCCTTCTGGTTCACTTGTGTTTAGAAGTCTTTGGAAAGCCTGGGAGATGATTAGAGGTAGTCATTTTGCTTGGTCTGTTAATGATAATTCAATCCTCTATTTGAATAGCTCTATATGGTGGAATCTTATGTATAGAAATAAGTTTCTTGCTCTTACAAAACGCTATTCTGCTAAAAATTAGGCCAATTTGGGTATAAGAACGTTTATTGATATTCTTGATAATGGCAGTTTGAGATCTTGGGATTCTCTTAGGACTCAGTATGGTCTTCCTGCTTCACAAAAAAGGACATTATTTCTTAAGAACTTTTTTGCAGCTGAATTCTCCTAATTTTGTTTCAGATGAACAATTTTTGTTTGATAATGTGCGTTGGAAAGGTGATGTTCAGTTTTATAAAATCACTTCCAAGTAGTTATATAATATTTTGGCTGATACTAATGATATCATTATGCATATCAATAGAGTTTGGCAGATGGATCTTTTAGCATCTTATGGCCAGGTCATTTTGTAGCATACTTGGTCTAGTCACTTGAAACCTAAGAAATAATGGTTTAGATAGCTTCTTTTGCTTCAGAGACTACCTATTTTGAATGATTCTAATAATATTATAAGCTATTCTATTTGTAGAGTTCCTGATTTTGTTGAGCATATCTTTTTTGACTGCTTCTTTGCTCATGAAATTTGGTACATGTTCTTGTATAATATGCAGGGATGGAACATTCATGATACTGTGACTAGAAAACATATTTTACTGGGTTTTATTACTCATATGCAAAAACATTTGAATAATTTTTGGCTTATATTATCATCAGAGATATTATGGATTATATGGGTGTATAGAAATAAGGAGATTTTTCAAAATTTGCAGAGATCACTTACTGGGTCTTTTAGAAGACTCAAAAGTTTTAAAATTTTGTTCCAAGTTGCTCGGAATATGAGAAGCTATAGGGACAAATATAGGTTCTTCTTTGATAGACTTCATGATGCTGCAAGACAAGAAGACTATTGTTGCAGACTTGAGTATTTTGATTATCAATTAGCTATGATTCAATATTTTATAGCTATTTTCTATGATAGTTATAGAATGGTTTATGACATTACTTGAGTCTGTTTTAACTCAACATAAGTAGTTGTATCTGGTGTTTTTATGTGCTGGTTTATTTTGAACTTGACATGATGTAACTTTTGTTTTCTTAATATATGAGTATACGTTCTTCCTTCAAAAAAAAATATTATATTTATTGTTAGGTTAATTAAATTATATGATTTTTTTAAAATTATTTTTATAGTGTGAGAAACTTTTACAATGAGGTTTAGGGTTAAACATTTCCATCTCAACCATGACCTCTCGTAACCCCTCGTAAGGTTGAGAGCTAAACTTATCAATAGACAATTAACACACAACCACACATATACGCCTCAGTTTGAACCTTGAACCTCCCAAAGAAGAACCAAACCCCGAATCGTTGCACTGTCCCCCAAGACATAAGTTTATATTTTAATTATAAAGAGACATATGTGAGGTGGTAACAACTTGGTTACATAATTTGAACAGATGGGAGAGAGACATTCACACAATGATAGACAAGTTTTTTTTTTGATGAAAGGCCATTTTAATTATAAAAATAAAAGTCCTTTACAACAAAAAAAAGTGTGGGTGGAGAAAAAAATCACACCCCGAATGTCACTAACTTATCCTAATAGCGGATAAAGAAAAACAAACTGCACCATACGGGCACCACGACCATCAACAACAAACTAGAAACAATCTACATCCAGAAAGGTTTTTTAAAGAAGGGGGCCTGTGGCAGACAGGGCCTTATCCATTTGAAGTGGGTGGTTCCCCCACCCATCAAAGCGCTCCTCATCCCAACTTGAAGCATGAGTAATTGGAGAAGGACGGGACCAGCCAAAAATATGCCCGTGGCTGCCTGAAGCCCCCAACCATCATTAGGCACAGGCGCAGATTGTGAAGTGATCACAGGCGCAGAATGTTGGGAGGTGTACATATCCGACTGTTGCAACGGACCTCCATAGTCACGGGATCTGCTCCGAGGAGGCTGACACCGTGCACGATCAGGGCGTCGACGTGAACGAGATCTAGCTGGGTGAGGAGGCGAACGATCAGGGGCCTCTCTATTGACAGCACAAGGGGCGTCACCCTAGTAATTCAGTAAAGCCTGCAAATGGTCCAGCTCCATAGCCACCTTTTTAGCCTGGTCACAGATCTGAAACCACACATCATGAAAAACTTTGAGCTTGTCAACAAATGAAAAATCTTGAGATGGATCAACCTGCTTGAAAATAATCTTGTTTCTAGATTTCCAAATGTGAAATAGAAGGCTGACTCTGAATATTTGCCACACTTCCCTCAATGGGAGAGAAAACTGAATGGGATCACCCAGAAGGACATGATGCCAGGAAAGCTGCAGGGACATAAACGGGGTAAAGAAAGAACCCACCCAACTCCAAGCGAGACTGGCCCATCTACATGCCCAAAAAAGATGCATACAAGACTCAGGTTCTTGACAAAATGGGCATCGGGGCTCAGGCACCCCCATATAAGAAAGTCTGCGACCAAGGGGTAAACCCTGATACAGTAAGCTCCAGGCGAAAAAAGCTTTCTTTGGCTCCAGATAAGATGCCCAGGCTGAATGAAATCTGGTTTTCCACCTAGATGGTGATGAGAGAAGGTCCCATTTGACATTGAGTTTGGGCACCGTGGGTGCAGTTGGCGTAAGCCAGTCATAACCCTGCCTGGCTCTGTAGCTGAGCAAGGAAGTGCTCTTATACCAGGCCCAATATTTCCACCAGGGTTTCTGGGATCTGACACCTAATTTTTGCCATAAGGAGAAAGGTGTATGGTCCAGAACAACATCATACGTAGCCTTGTCAGCGTTGGACAAGCGAAACATCCTTTTAAAATCTTTCCAAGGAATCCAGTCTCTGTTTTCCCTGGAGTAAAAATCTGCAATGGCGGCAATGCCCCGCTTAAAAAATTTTGGGCATGGACCCAGGGAACTTGGCCCAATGGCTTACCCTGAAGCTTGAATACAGGGGACCACCAGACATTGAGAATATTAATGGAAAGGCCTTTATGTGAACGGACCCCCTTCCAAACAATCCAAGGGTTTAATTGTTGCCAGGCCTTCCATATGCTTTTGATGACAAAGGAGCCAAGGATTTTAATGAAAACTGGGGCCAGCACTAGAGAGGGCAAATCCATTCCTGCCCAGGCTCGACGGTTGAGGGGAAGCCCAACCGAGATGCAATGTCTGATAAGAACTTTCCATGCTTCAGGTCCTTTGAGAGCCCGCACAATCCATTTAGCACAGAGGGCTAACCCTTGACGCTTACAGTCCAACAAACCCATACCCCCTGCTTGTCGTGGGAGACAACAAATATCCCAAGCCACTCTGTGAAAGCCCTTCCGCTCAGACCCACTAGACCATAGAAAATCCCGTAGTAATTTTTCAAGCCGTTTGTAACAAGCCTGGGAAGGGACCCAACAAGACGAGTAATAAACATGCGTGGAAGCCAACACTTTCGAGCAAATTTGAAATTTTCCAGCAAGAGACAACTTCTTAGCATTCCAATATTCCAGCTTGCTTTCTACTTTGTTGATGACATAAGACCATAATTGGGATGGAGAGCCTTGAAAGGCAAAAGGAATGCCCAAGAATTTGAAGACTTCTCCAGGCTGAATCCAACTCCACTGCACATGCTGAAGCCAATGGGGAAGAGGTTGTAGGGATTGCCTGTAACATGAGGTTTTCCTCCATTGGATATTAGACCCGGAGGCTTTGCAAAAAATATCAAGACAAGAAAGAGCTTCAGAAAGAGATTGTTCATCCTCATTCAAAGTAAGAAAGGAATCATCAACAAAATGGTCGTTAATGAGTTGACCAACATTCCCAGGAAGGGAAATACCCCGAAGCATCCCAAGAGAAGCACGATGAGCCAAAAGATAACCAAATGCTTCTGCTGCTAAAATGAATAGCGAGGGGGCCAAAGGACAACCCTGCCTTACTGACCTATGCAAGCCAATAGCATCAGTTTGAAACTTGTTGAGAGAAAGCACAGCTGATGCATCCTAAAAAAGTATTTTAACAGAGGAAATAAACTGAGGACCAAAGCCAAGAGCTTCCAACATGGAAAGAATGAAAACCCACTCAATTCGATCATAAGCCTTTTCAAAGTCAAGCTTGAGGAAGAGGGCCTGTTGACTGGACCTGCGAGCCCATTCCATCCCTTCCCAAACAACGAGAACGTTGTCCAAAATATATCGATTTTGGATAAAGCCAGTTTGCTCAGGCCTCACAATAGAGGGAAGCAAGGGCCTAATCCGCAAAGCAAGTGCTTTGGCAATGATCTTGTAGCTGACATTAAGCAAAGTTATTGGCCTCCAATTTGTAATAATTTTTGGATCCTCGGACTTTGGGATAAACTTGATATTGCCCTTATTGATAATAGCACCTAAGGAGCCAGACTGTAGGGCTTCTAAATATACTTTATGCAAGTCAAGACCAACAAACTCCTAACAAGTTTTGTAAAATTTGTAAGGGAAGCCATCAAGCCCTAGGGCCTTCGCATCTGCCATTTGAAATAGGGCATCTGCAAGATCCTGCTCTGATAGGGGTCATTCACATTCATTTTGTTGCGCTGGGGAGAGGCAAGTTGGGATAACCTCTTTGCAACATTGAAGGGCTAATTCTCGTTCAGGGGTGTACGATTGAGCAACAAAAACATGAGAATAATGTCATGTAAATTCGGTTGCTATCTCAGGAAAAGAGGTGGTGCGAACCCCATTAACCAATAAAGCTTTGAATTGAGTGGAGTGACGTGGAGGTCGGAGCCTCTGGAAAAACTCTTTAGAAATGTGGTCACCCACTTTGAGCCAATGCAGTCTGGCTTTAATCTGAGCCCCTCTGGCCTCGTACACTTCAACCACTTTGAGCTCATGTCGGAGCTGAGCGACATGGGCTTGAATGGCGGAGTCAAAAGGAGAGGCCTCAAGATGGAAGGAGGCCTGTGCAAGCTCATTACGTAGAGCAGTATTAGAGCGATGATGCAATTGTGCCACCTTCTTCCCCAGGCTTCTGAGTAGAGTAGTGGTACAAAAAATGGCATCATTCCACCACTCAATCCATCCTGAATCTCCATTGGGTCTGGGTACAATGTTCCAGATCCTTTGGATGTGACAAACAATAGTTTCATGTTGCAAGAAAGAAGTGTTAAGAAAAAACTGAGCATGAGTAGGCCATTGATGGGTGGAGGAAACATGAACAAAGAACATTATGGGGGAATGATCGGACGAGACCATACCAGGAATGGTTTCAACAAAAGGGACTGAAGGGAGCCGACGAGAAAAAGAAAACTCATGTTGGTCTGACAACATAGCCCTGTCCAACCTTTTTAAAACTCTTGCGGGGCCTGACTAAAAATTAGACCATGTGAACCACAAATGCTCGAGAAACTGACCCGCAAAGAAACAACCATTGGGATCGAAGACCCCCAATTTATTTTTCATAAAATACCAAGCATGTCGCTCTCCCGAGGCCCACCTATTGGGAAGCTGGCCCATTTTATCATAAGGCTTCTCGACCATATTGAAATCACCACACATCAGCCAGACTACGGTAGGTAAGGACAAAGCACACCATCTCCACAGTGCACATCTATCTTGGACCTCATTAGAGGCGTAAATATTAATAATCTCGAAGGAAAGACCACCAAATTTGAGCAGAATCCAAACCGCGTGGTGAGAGGGGTTAGAACCCCATGTGACAAAATTGCTCGTCCACCTATTATTAAGCAAAATGATAGCACCTCCGCTATCTTGATTGTGGTTGGTAGCATACATCTGACTGCCAGGACATAACATAGAACAAGTAGATTGCAAATTGAAACCTGCCACTTTGACTTCTTGTAGACACACAAAATTTGGATGACCATAGAGACTGGAACAGGTAGTGAGCTCATCCCGAACCATGTAACGACGAACAAGATCCGTCAACCCACGCACATTCCAGGATAGAAACAACATTAAAAAGAGTCAAGTTGCATACCCCCACTGGCCTCAGTCGCATTATCCGACAATAGGTGATAGGGATTATTCTTGAAGGCATCCATGGTGGTGGAGGAGAGAGAAGTTTACCATCGCTTGTCTAAATGAGCAAGTCGCTCACCTCGTAGGGGGCTACGGGACCACCATCCTAAATTCTGAGAGAAACTTCCTTCAGCCCCTGCCTCATCTGGAGAACCCAAGGGTATAGTGGACCGAATCCCTTCATCGTGGTCTACAGACTCGACGACCAGAGGAGGAGAGTGAACAGGGGTTGACTCCATAACCGACGGCTGCATGGGAGGCTTAGGCGCTAGGGCCTGAGCATATGTGGCCACTGTGTGCCCCACCTGAGCGGGCTTGCTACCTTTCCCTTTCTTATGCGAAACCTCAGTCCATTCACCATATTTTGAAGGAGGGTGCGGGGTAGTGGGAGATAATACAACACCAGCTGCCGGGGTAGCCGCCTTGGCCTTGAATTTTTTAGCCATCAAGGGGCAATCCTTAATGCGGTGGGAGGTTGACTGGCAATGGTAACATGTATTAGGGAGGTTGATATACACCACCCACTGATGAATACGGGTAGAACCAACCTGAATGTCGATATACTCCTTTAGGGTTTTAGCTAGGTCAACCTTGATACACATTCTCCTGCTAGGGCGGACCGACATGAACCGAGAGGGTTCATCACAGATAAATTCACCAAGGGTGGACACCAAGTTTTTCAGAAAGGGCCAACATGCAGTGGGGAGGTCCGGGAGTTCTACCCAAACAGGCACGACCAGGGAAACAAAATTAGAAACCGTGAAATCTCGGCTCCACGGCTGAAAAATGAGCAGTGAACTATTAATGTAACTAGGACCCTTATTGAGGACCTTCTGGGCTTGGTCAGGACTACCAAATTGGAAATGAAAAAAACCCTTAGAGATATTTTGGACATGGTCGACTTGAATCCCATACGGACGCCAATACTGCTCAATCCAGTTCCTAAGGACATGCTTAGGGGGAATCCGACCCAAAAAATACCCTATAAGAGTATTGTTTTCAAACCAAGAACATGCCTGATTGAATTCATGCAGAGGAATCACAAAATCAGGTTCAAAAATACCTCGTGGTACATCTTGGGCACAAATTTCCTGGGCCGTTTGTTCACCTCCGGAGCCATTCCTCTCGTTGCCAGCCTCAGACGAAGCCGGGGGAGGAGAAGCCGACATAATAACACCAACGGAGCAAGCGCAACACGGAGGCCGACACAAGCTCCCCGAGAATGAACAAAAACTATCAGAAACCCTAGGACAACACGCAGACCGACATGCACACAACCCTCAGTTCATGATAGACATATAAGTTTATCTTTTAATTATAGAGAGATATATGTGAGGTGGTAACAACATGGTTACATAATTTGAACATATGTGAGAGAGACATTCACACAATGATATTAAAAAAAAGGATCTGCTTCAATCTAGGATAAAGAACCTTCTTTGAATTTGGAATGCATTTGTAAACATCCAGCTCATAAAGTCTTGAAATGTGTTGAAAAATAGCTTTGATTCTTCAAATAACTAAATAGTTATATCTCAGATATTGCACTATCAACAAATATCTTCTTTTTGTGTAGCTCATCCAATAAATTTTTAGATTCTTGTGCTAAAATGTTGCGCGCTCCAATTTTGTTACTCTTGTATTTTGGAGGCATTTCCCAAGCATGATAATATTATAACCAACCCTAATTAGCTTAAATAATTCACCTATTTGTCACCAATATTTGTTGGCTTCACCTTACATTGTCTGCAAACATTGATGAAAGCTTTGAATGGGTAGCTATTGGCAACTTTAAAAATTCAAATATTTTTACTTTGTAGCTTGCAATATCTCGTGCTCTATTGTAAAACTTCAAAAAATGGCAATGAAAAATTATAGGAACAATGAATTACAACTATAATGCAAGCACAAATCACTCACTTTAAAATTTATTATAAACAAAATCTCGAATCTAAATACAATACTATTGAAGCTCGAGGAATGCTTGGATCTCTTCCTCAAAATTTTTAAAATAATTGAATGGACAAAAGGAGTGTTAAATCTTCTTTTAATTCCTCTTACTTTGATACCACATGTTAGAATAATATGAAACTAAACAAGTTGTATTAACCAAATAGAATAATTTATACAATTTTGTTGACCAAATTTAGGTCTAACAAATAATTCAAACATAGGCTATTGTTGTAACAACCTCTAACAACTTGACTTCACTAACTTGCTAACAACTCACACAAGACTCCTACATGAGTGGTTCTAACCATTCAATTTATTTTGATAATAGAAACCCCTAATTGCACATGATATTTCTTGCAAATTAAACCATCTAAATCATAAAAGTTACTATATATATATTGTGAAAAATCTATTAATATTTCGAAATGCAAAATGAAAAGCATACATAAGCAACAAGTACATGTCTTATGTTGAGAGTGTCTACAACAAACAATAACCAAGAAAAACAACTATAAATTTTTAAACACCCTTGCAACATTATAAATTGATATTTTATGGACATCGACAATATTCATTATTATCCAATAATCTATTTATAAGGAACACAAAAATCTATTGTATATCTTAATCATTTCTACTTCTATGTATTTCTTTTAAAACATATTTACTTCTATGTATTTCTTTTAAAACATATTGAACCAAAGAGCAAACTTTTGATAGTTCCTTATACCCCTCAAAGTTGTATCTGTGAGAGAAAATCCATATCCAAGTAAGGTAAACATGGAGAAACAAGTTAGGGGGTAAATTTTTCCCATATTTTATACAAGATACCTCCCATCCACTTTGTAGACAACCCCAAAATACATAACACCTTTGATTTAATATTAATGTACCCAATACTCACCGATATATCAATTCCAACAAAATCATTAAAATTACCCCAATATGAACTCACATTTTATGGTATTGGCTATAGAGTTGACCTCCCATGTATTCTCCTTATAGATACCATACATCTACATCATTGCATGTAGCATTTAACACCAAAATGAGTCAGGGGAAGGGATTAACCCCATGATCTTCTAGTATTCATAACCAATATGCAAAGAACAAGATCAATCTTTGAATGCTAAACATTGAGTGGAAACCTAGGATGTTACCTTAATGAATGCTCTTGCTCCTCTCAAAACCACCAAACAACCTATTCATAAATACATGAACAAAGGATGTTTTGACCCAGAGTGAATCTAAACTGAGTGAATGAATCAACCCAAGCATGTAATTAACCTTAGAAACCATGCTAGTAAGCACAATATTAACCAAAGAATGGATAAAAATTAAAGGTGTATTATAGCATAAAAATATTCTTTGATTAATTCAAAAAAATTAATTGAATTTTTTGAATATTTCCCTCCAAGCCATGAATTTTTATTTTTGATGCAAAAAATAGAAAAAATAATGATATGGAGAACCTTCGACAAAATTTTCTGTAAAATATATATATATATATATATATATATATATATATCACATTATTCAAACCATATAGAGAAAAAAGAAGAAACAACAAAAAGAGATTAAAAAGACATGAAAGTTACGAGGATACCCTTAAGCATTTTATCACTAATTATCATTAATTATAATATAATGATAATGGATGAGATATATAAATACTTCTAATAATTAGATAAACCATAACCAATGTCTAAGTAACACATATTAGAATACCTTATAAGTTTACTTTATAAGATGAAGTATGGGCCTATAGTATTATAGAATAAACCATATCTCACACTATTCAATGTCAACAGTTTTCATAATCTTAACAATATAAAATATCATACAATGTCAACCTTGATCAATGAAAATGAATTACATTTTTATATATAAGTAAAAAATAAATTGTTAAATTACAGTAAACCTTTTCAAACTTTTTTTTCGGTTACATAAGAGAGCTGGTTACAACCACTATTTTTAGTAATTGGCAAGTGGTTTGAACCACAGGAACTGTTCCCAACAAACCTATTCGTCCCGTTCTTGTTGACCCGATGTGAGATGGGAACTGTCGATCATTTGGGTTTGTAGCATTGTCATCGGTATGACATGCATTCAAAGGATTCATAGCAGACTACTACCTTCACAAAGGGTTGGCTTCCCCAAGGTTTAAACCTAGATCTCTTCTTGGTAAATGCCCAAGATTTACCAATCCACCTAACCTTTGGAAGTTAAACCTTTTCAATTCGTAGACCTTTTCAAACTTTCCTTCATTAAATTTTTCAATTCGTTAAAGAGATTGAAACAAACCCAAACATATCACATCAAATCATAATGTGATATTTCAACAACTCATTTATGTGTTATTACAATATATATATATATATACTATAATAAGTCACCTTTACTTGATTGATTTTTTCAATTCATCAAAGGCATTGAAACAAGCCAGTCATATCACATCAAACCATAATGTGATATTTCAACAACTCATTGTTGGATTATTACAACAAATATACTACAATTCGTCATCCATTATGATACAAGAATTGAATTTGAATTACACTTATACAATTACAACCCATTTACCATTGTTTCGAAATATATTAAATATTAAATGTCAAAAATAACATTGAAATAGAGCTTGTAGATTCATAATACACATACTTAACCTTAGATCCATGGATTACTAAAAGATCAACCCTTGCCTTTGGATTTGTTCATAGATTTACAAGTAGCCGCCTATGAGATTGGTACCTCCACTTATAGTATGCAACTCCTCACTTACTCTACCCCACTTATTACATTTTATTTGTTAATTATTTCAATTTATTTATATATAATATTTTGCTTCTTACTATTGATGTTTCCTTATACATTACCTTAATAAAAACACTTTTATTACGATAAAATAGTTTATACCCAAAGCAATTCACCTAGATTTATATATATATTTTAAATATTAATTTTTATTAAAATTAGACAATAAAATTAATACCTAGATATTCATTTTTCCGTAATTAAATGCAATTACTATTATTTTTATATATACATTATTTTATAAAAAACATGTTTAATCCAACATTTTTTTATATGTAGTTATAAAGTATTGAAGGGTAAGTGTGTAGATGAGTTAGTGTGAAGTTGTCAATTGAGGAGCGTGATCGGTACGGTCCAAATTCACCCAAATTCGGTTCAAATCACATTGATTTACCATAAACCCTTTTAGCCCTCGAGAGTTAGGTGGATTGGTAAGTGCTTGTCTAAGAGTTAAGTGGATTGGTAAGTGTTTGTCTACCTGACACTTAATAGGAAGACACCTAGGTTCAAACCTTGGGGACAAACTGTTTGCAAAGGTAGTAGCTTGATCTGAATCCTCTGAATGCATGCCAGACTGACAATAATGGTACGAATCCCGAGTGACTGGTGATCCCCATCACGCCAAGTCAACAATAATGAGATGAAATAGGTTTGGTGAGAGCAGCCCTTATGATTTGAACCCTGTACTTGTCAGCTACTAAAAATAATGTGGTTGTGACCAACTCTCCTATGTAACCCAAAAATATAAAGTAATAATTATTCATATTTATAAAAATAAAAATTACTCTATTATTTGTTGAGATTTAGATAGACATAGTGTAAGAATTCTATTCTTATCTGACTTTTCTGACTTTTTCTTAAGGTAAAAATATAATATAAAAATGGTACTCTACGTATAAGGTATAAATATTAAATTATATATTTTATTGGTTATATAAAACTAATATGGGTTTCATTTGTATTATATTATAATTATGTTATTGTAATATTTAAATAAATTATGTAATGTTTGGTACAATATGAATGAGTTTAACATTGAAGATTTTAAATATTTAAATAGAAGGTTCAAGGTTTGAATTCTTAGGGGGTAGGGTATAAGATATGGTTGTATACTATGCTTCGATAATTCATATGATTGGATATTCATGTATTAGGTAAACAACATCTTCCATGAGGATTGTCCCAGAGGATATGGTATAATGAATGTTAAGAACTATTTTTCCTTTATATATGTTTGTGGTCTTATAAGACATTTTTGAGAAGAAAGAAGAATTAAAAGAGAAACTTTCAAAAAAAAAAAAAAAAAGTGAGCATAATAATCCAAGCTTAGAGGAAAGGGAGTTGCTTAGTGACTATCATAATACTTTGAGTAAAAAAGAGAAATAATAGAGATTAAAATCGAGATAAATTTGATTAAAAGGAGATAAAAACATACAATTTTTCATAGGATGACAATAGTATAGAGACCAACATCTAAAATTGGTAGAATTAAATCAGTAGAAGGGGTTTGGATTGAAGACTAGAGTGAAATAAAAAAGAAGGCAAGGTATTTTTACCAGAATATTATAGGATCAAAGGAGATTGAAGTTCTTAATGATAAACTACTATAAGAAGCACCTTTAGTTATAACATATGAAGACAATATCAAACTGATGGAGCCTATTACTCTGGAATAAGTTTATTCGACTCTTTTCTATTTTGATAAGGATAAATTCCTAGGTCCAAATGGACTCTCTACAACATTCTATTAGCATAAATAGAAAATAGTGAAGGATTATTTATTGGTGGTAGTGGAACGGTCTAGGGTAAAATAATACATACCTTATAAAATAAATGCAACATATCTTACATTCCTAACACGAAGGATGCATAATTGTTTGATTCATTTAGGCCCATAAGCTTATGTAATATGGCATATAAGATAATCTTCAAAGTGGTGGTAAATTTGTTAAGACCACTAGTAGACAAAATTATTTTAGAAGAGAAAGGAGGATTTATGAAAGGGAGATAGATTTTGGATGGGATCATAGTAGCTCATGAAGTGATGCATTCAAAAACTTCTAAAAAAGAGAGATAAACGATCTTAAAAATTGATATGAATAAATCCTGTGATAGGGTTAAATGGAATTTTATTTTTGCAGTATTAAAAAAGTTTGCATCTGGATAGAAATGGGTTAGATGGATTAAATATTGTGTCTCTACAATATCGTATTCAGTGTTGGTCAATGAGCTAGTAACAAAATCATTTAAAGCCAAGAGAGGTCTTAGACAAGGAGATACTCTATCACCATATTTGTTCATTATTATGACAGAGGTATCGGAAAGGGAGTTGAAGAAGGCATAAAAATACGGGATAATAAGCATACTTAAGGCTAGTAATAATATCAACAACATCACCTTTTTTGTGAGGGCAAAAAAAAATGAGTCCAGAGGTTTGAATAAATTATTAAAGGAATATGAAAGAGCATCGGGGCAAAAAGTTAATAGGACAAAATCTAAAATTTACTTCCTAAAAACTCTAGCTAGAATCAAAGTAGGGATATGCAGGTTACTTCAAAAGGAAGAGGAAAATTTGCTAACAACACATCTAGGGATACCTTTATTTGAGGGGAGAATGAGGATAGGCTTGTGGAATCCAATTATAAGTAAAGTTTAAAATTAACTATCGATATGGAAAGGTAAATGATTATCGTTAGCAGGAAGAGTAAAAATAATTAAATCAGTCTTATAAGCCATTCCAATATATTATATGTCCTTGTGTATTATGCCAAAATCGATAGAAATTTTTTTAATCTATATTATGTGGTCATTTTGTGGTCATGATTACATGATAAAAGAAAATTTTCTTTGGTGAATTGGAAAAGTGTAATGATAAAACTAGGGTGGTCTCGATTTAAGAGTTCTTATGGATGTAAACCTAACTCTAAGGGTAAAAGTAATTTGGATATTTTTCAAAGAGAGTTAAAGACAATGGACAAGAATTCTTCTAAGTACATTGAACCCAATGACCCAAGCTTAATCTTTACTGTATTTTCACTACCAAATGATTTTGCACTATAGAGTGGTTTAAGAAATCAATCAATCTAGTGATTAAAGGTCTAAGATGGGTGGTGGAAATTGGAGAATCTTTTTTTATTTGGATGGATACTTGGTGTGATAAAAAACCACTCAATCTAGATCCAATTTTGAAAGCATGGATGACATTGCTTCAAGAAAAATATGTTGTTAGGGTTTCCAACATTATGTATAAGTATCAGGAAGGAAAATACAAATGGAAAGGAGATATTTTTACAAGTATACCAAACATTGTTACTAGGAGGTAGTTGAGTAGAACAATAACAACAATGATTATTTCGAGGGAAGTTGAGGATAAGCTAATTTGAGAGTTGAATAGCTCATGAGAATACACAACAAGAAGAGGATTTAATGTAAAACACCAATAAAATATGAATACCATAATAATATAGAGAGATATTTGGGATAGCTCGAGCATTCCAAAGTCAAAATGTTTGTATAGCTGGTAGGTTATAGAATTTTTTTATCTTGGGATAACCCACTTAAAAGGGATTTTTATGGCCCCTTACAATGTGTTCTATGTCAAAAAGAGAAGGAGAGTATAGACCATCTCTTGGGATAATGTTCAATAATATAGGAACTATGATGATGGATTCTTAATATGTTTAATAAATGCATGGTGATGAATGATAGAATTTAAGAGTGGTTATAGCAATGACAAATTATTTTTAAAAGTGAGGTGTTACAAACAATCTAGGATACATTGAAAGATGCAAGAATTTGGACTATATGGCTGAAAATGAACAAAAAAAATATTTAAAGGAAAGAAAAGTAGTTTAGAGGTAATGATAAGTAAGATTTGTTTAGCCATAGAGAAGTCTAAACCAGCCCTATCAACTCATCCAATCCCTAATATTGAAGTAGAGAGCCTTGATAGATGGAGTTAAGTCATCAATTGGAGTTATGATGGTGGGTATAGGAGAAACAAAAGGAAGGTACATAATATAAAGTGAAAATCATCAGAAGTGAAGTTGGTCAAATTGAATTTGATGGAGCATCTAATGTATATCCAATGTCAGTAGGAGGAGGAATAATTAGAAATAATAGCGATGAGATCTTGTTGCATTATGCTTTCAATAGTGGATTTAAGACAAATAATGAAGTTGATCTTGTCACATTATGCTTTCAATAGTGGATTTAAGACAAATAATGAAGTTGAAACTTGGGTGGCTTTGGAAGAGTTAAAAATATGCAGAAAATGAAATGTAACAAAGTATAGATGGAATGAAATTTATTAATAGTAATAAATACAATTTTGATAAAAGCAAAGGCTTCATAGAACTTACCAGAGATCATTGTGGAAATACAAGACCTTGCTACATAGTTTGAAAAAATCAAGTTTACACATACATTAAGGGAATGGAACAAAAGAACAGATAGGCTACCCAATAGAGGGGTTTTAATAGAGGACTGTGAATTTAAATTCTATTTTCTATGGTTAGGGGAAGTAAGTTTAGCTAAAGCTGACAAGTAAATGTTGATTGTCTGAATAAACTAAAATTCTCTTTTCCTTCCATTAATGTGTTTTCAGATAAAGTATTTATTATAGTTCTTGTTGTTGCACCTATGCTTCACGAAGGAAAGTAACAGTTCAAATTTGGTAAAGTGGACTATGATAGCACAAAGTTTTGGAAATATTACTTTACCAAGATGAGTGTGTAAACATTAGAGATAGAGTTTTGGTATCGTGAAGGTTGCTATAGAAAAATGGCAAGAAGAAAGATGTTGAATTTTGGAAAATTTGTATTTATAAAGAAAATTGAAGATCTAGAAAATGAAAATCAAGAATTTAGACTTATTATGAAAAAAGATGTAGGTATCTAGCTATAGCAACTCAATTGAGATGATAATTGAATCTGTTTGTAAATTCTCAAGCTCTAAAGAATAGATTTATGGTTTGTAAAAGGTGGGGGAACCAAGTACAACCTCTTTCTCCAACAAAAAAACAAAAATAGTCTTATAAGATTTAAACTTGAATCTTTACATTCAAATTTAAATTTTTAATTATTTGAAGTAATGTTATATATATATAAGATTGAGACAGACCCCTTCGTCTTACATCATGATGATCATGTAGTGGTATTATAACAACTTAGTAATTATGCATATATTGTTTGGTAAGATTTGAACCTAGGTCTCCTCATTAAATTTGAAAAATATAATCTATTGAACTAATATCCTTTAATATTATATTAAAATAAATTTTTTTAAATTAATTTAATAGTTTATCTATTATTGGTAAAAAAACATAATAATTTTTGGCCTTTGACCTCTCTTTGAGGAGGTTCAAGGTTCAAACCCCACTCAGTATGAGGGACCAGGACCCCTCGTAAAAACTTGTGTAAACTTATTGAAGAGGAGACCAAGACCCCTCATAAAAACTTGTGTAAACTCATTGAAAAAAAATCATAATTTTTATAAAATTTTAATAGATTTCTTTTCAATTAATATAAAATACCTTTTAATAAGATCAGATTAAGTATGACCTTAAAGTATGATATTAATATACTTCTATGGCTTGAATAAACCTAATTATAAGACTTTAAAACGTTATATATAAAATTCAAAATTTGAATCTAACTAACCAAATAAAATTATATACTAGGTTTGTGAATTAAACTTTAATTAAATAAATATATATAAATAAGGCATTTTTATAAAAGTCCTACCATATAACCTATAATCTAGTAAACACTAAAAAGCTGTTTAACCTTTTCAAAATTAAGACAAATACGTAATATATATTAAATTCATTACATTGACTTAAAGTTAAAAGTTGTTTTAAAGTCTTTAAAATTAAACTTTCTCCATACAACCCTTACCTTAGGTCTCAAGGAAGTATCCATATTAAATTACATTTTGCATAATAAACATGTTAGAGAAGGACCCAACCAACCTTTAGTGTAAAGCAAATGAAAAGTTTGTAATGGACGATTTAAATCAATAGAATGGCAAAGGCGACAACCTTCTGCATGTGCTTATTCCATTAGGATATCATTTGCTGACATTAAGGTGCCTAGATATTTAAAATTTATAATATTTTAATCTACAATTATAAATAAACCTTAAGTTCATCATGCGGTCCAGGTATATGGACACACAATGCATCTCCATGTACATTGGGTAGAGCTACCTTGAGTTCCATGTAGATTCCCCTCAAGAAATGGGAAGTTGCATTACATCGAATACTTTAGGATATAAAATTGGCAATAGTCCATGTTGGTGTCTTCATGGAAACTTCATTTTATTGGCCATATCTAGTATTAGGCTAGTGGTATTGAAAACAAAAATAAATATATAACTTATTACATAAGTATATTGGTATTGGATCATTTGCAATTGTCATCTTATTAATGTTTATTTTATAAGCTATCTTAAGCCTTAGAAGCCCATGAGGTCCAATTCATAACATCCACATGTTATCCAATATATATAACCCAAATAAATAAAACCCAAAACAAATATATGTAATCCCATGAAAGGGCTAGATAGATGCATAAGGCCTGCCTATAATAAAACTGTCTTCTAATCCACTGAACATGCACTAACACCAATAAACACATAAAAACAAAAACACAAGTCTTAATTATGAGAAGTTTTAAAATTAAAACAATGGCTTAAGGGGTTCATTGCACTCTTGGAAGATGGATTACATGACAAAATTCACATGATTATATGCCATTGGTCTGCTAAAATGATATAAATAGTAATATGAGAAGTTTTAAAGTAAAACAATGGCTTAAGGGGTTCATTGCACTCTTGGAAGATGGATTACATACAAAATTCACATGATTATATGCCATTGGTCTTCTGCTAAAATGATATAAATAATAATAAACAATCCATGCAATAGGATCGATAATGCTAATCTCACAACAACATTAATTGTGTCTTAACAACTTCCCAATACCCATTTTACCGTTTATATAAGCTTGCATTATTCTTTTTCACATTCTTTAGTTGTAAAGAGAAGTTGTCGGCAAGCTTCAGTTGTTTCTTATATAATTTAAGAAAGTAGAATTTTTTTTTTTTTTTTTTTTTTCAAGATTTTTGTCTATTAAGTGGAATCTAAGCATTCATCAGAAGCAGAACTTGTACATAATCATAGAAATCCACAGATATGGAGAGGATCAAAGGAAAAAACAAAATAGAAAAAATTTGGCACATATTCACGGAATATATGGACAGAGATTGAGAGGATCAAAGGAAAAAATAAAATAGAAAAACATAGTAGACCCATATTGCAGAGATGACATTATTGTCATAGAATTAGTAGACTATGCGATCTCAGAGCATATTTCTTCCCTTAGCAAGAAAAGTACAAGAAATGTAGGTAGTGTCTTGGATCTTCTGTCATTCAGGTCCACACTGTAATAGTTACCAGAGTTTTTGGTGTATCAATGAAACTGTCAAAATTGATCAAATTTTTTCTGATTATTGGATATAATGTATTTGCTGTAGTGAAATAGATTGGAACATATACTACAAACCCAAAAATAATAACTACTGTGATCCAACCAACTCATGCTACAAACCTAGTCCTACACAATGGAAACTTCTCTTTTGTAGATAAAGAAAAATACATATATTCTCTATAATATTTATTTGTATCAGTATTTTAGAATGGTCAAAACTGAAACAGGACAGTTCCGAAAATTACATCTCTAGGTGCAAGGTAAAGGCTTGAATCATATGTAAGATATTTCTTTGCTATTGTGGTTACTGTATACAGTATACAAAGTATAGGACAGGCCATATGCTATTAATTCACTCATTTTTATGTAGTCTTCATTAGCATATCTCAATGTTTAAATTGAGATTGTTGATCTAAATAATATTTAAGTTATTATTGTTACCATTTTAAATTAATTATATGGAATTTAATTGGTTTTATTTATATTATATTGTGATCATTTAGTGGTATTATAATAATTTAGTAATTATTTATGTTCTTTGGGAAGGTTCAAACCTGGTTCTTCTCGCAAGTTTATGAATTTAACTACTTGAACTTATATAATTTAATAAATAATATTTAAATTATTGTTCAAGGAATATTTAAAAAAACAATTTCTTAGATTGGTGGAAAATCATATTATTACGTGTATAATTTTTTTTTTGGATGAAAAAGCCATTATATTAATAAAATAATGTCTAATCATACAAAAAAGGGTGGGTGGGATTAGCACACCCCGTAAACCAACACACTAACCACCGTGGTTAGGAGTACACAAGAGTGTCAGAAACAGTCCACAAAAAGCCAGATAACAACCGCCAAAACAGTGTCAAATATGCATTCAGAAAGAAAGGAGCCGAGAAATCACTGCCAGGTGGAAGGCCTGAAGTTTTCCTCCATAAGGTCATAAGTCCATCCAACGGTTGAAGAAGTCGGAGCCCCCCAACCATCAGCAGTAGTACCACTAACAGTACAAGTCTGTGCATTTGGTACAATTTCACCCCAACCAGGGGCATCATCTTGCTCAGGAGGTCGAACATCCCAACCAGAGGTCGGGCGAGACGGGCCTCCAGCTCCAGATTCTCCACATTTGCGCTGCGGGGAGGGGGCTGGGACCAGTGTCTGGTAGCAGAGGGTTGTGGCCGACGATGGGTCCCTCGGTGAGTCGACAATCGAGACCTGGAAGGGGAAGTAAGAGGCACATGACTCATAGCGTAGGGCACATTCCCCCAATGCTCCATGAGGGTACGTAAGTACTGTAGCTCCACATGTACTTTTTCAACATGTACTTGAATCTGTAACCAACAATCAAAGAATATAGCATATTTATCAGCAATAGAGAAGACACACCCGACATCTTGCTGAGAAAAAATAGCTCTATTCTAGGACTTCCAAAGATAAAACAAGGTACCAATTCTAAAAATATTCCAAACAACACCCAAGTTGAAGGAAAAAGCAATAGGGTCACCCAAAATAGCATGCACCCAAGTAAAATCCTCTTGCATAAAAGGTCTAAAAATTTCAAGAAGCCACTCCCAAGCCGATTGAGCCCAATCACAAAACCAAAAAACATGCAATAAATCTTTTCCTATTCACAAACCGAGAAAATGGGATTATGAACACCCAGATGCTTGAGCCTATTGCCAACAAGCAACCCCTAGTGCAAGAGGCTCCAAGCAAAAAAACTTTGTTTAGGTTCAATATAAGTAGCCCAAGCAATCCGAAACCTCTTATTCCATTGGGAGGGAAGAGAGACTAAGTCCCATCTCATAGTGAGCTTATCAACCATTGGAACTTGCGGGGTGAGCCATTTGTAACCTAGATGAGCTTTATATTGCAAAATAGGAAGCTCCCCAGGCCAACACCAATCTGACCACCAAGGTTTTTGAAAATGCTTATGCAGTTTGCACCAAATAGAAAATGGAATACTATCAATAACCACCTCATAAGTATCTCTATCACCAGGATTTAAATTGTGAATTTGATGAAAACTTTCCTAGGGTATCCAACTCCTGGTATGTTGGGAGAAGAAATAAAAATGGAAGCAATACCATGCTTATAGAACCTCTACGCTCTGACCCACTACACTAGAGCCAGGGGAGAGCCCTGCCAAGTGATAACAGGAGACCACCAAATATTCATGGAAGGCAAAGAGGCACCTGCTTTGCGAAAACTCCCTTTCCAACTGAGCCAGGGTTTGAAGGCCTCCCAGGCTTTCCAAATACTCTGAATGACAAAAGAACCTTTAACTTTAACAGGGACAAGGGCAGTAAGAATGGATTGCAATCCCACCCCTTTCCAAATTTTCTTCCCCTGAAGCAAACCAGAAGAAATGCAATGCCTGACCAACACTTTCCAAGATTCATCCCCAATTAAAGATCGGGTGATCCATTTAGCACAAAGGGCAAAACCTTGTCGGTGACAATCAAACAAACCCATGCCTCCACAGTCCTTGGGCAAACAACAAATTTCCTAGGCTACCCGATGAAAACCTCGTTTGACAGAGTCTTTGGCCCACAAGAAATCTCTCAGAAGCTTATCCAAATTTTTATAACAAGATTTGGATGGAACCCAACAAGATGAATAATAGACATGGGTAGTGGCTAAAACCTTAGAACAAATCTAAAATTTTCCTTCCAGAGAAAGTTTCTTACTAGTCTAGTAAGAAAGCTTCTTGTCCACTTTCTCAATAACATACTGCCACAATTGAGCAGAGGAACCATGAAACACAAAAGGAATTCCAAGAAATTTAAACACCTCACCCGATTGAATCCAAGTCCATTGGAAATGATGCAGCCAACATGGCAGCTGGGATTGAGATTGTCAAAAATAGGAGGTTTTTTTCCATTGAATAGAAGAACCAGAGGCTAAAAAGAACACCTCTAAGCAACTAATAGTCGAGGAAAGGGATTGCTCATCTTCTCGAAGCGTTAAAAAAGAATCATCAACAAAATGACCATTGACCAACTGACGGTCAGAATTGGGGAGAGCAATACCCCTGATTAATCCTTGATCCACCTTATGGGCCAAAAAATAGCCAAAAGCCTCTGCAACAAGAATGAAAAGAGATGGAGCAAGAGGGCACCCCTGTCTTACAGAATGACCAAGAGAAATTGACTGAGATTGACTATTATTCAAAGTAAGAACAACTGAAGCATCTTGAAATAACATAAGAATGGTGCTCACAAACAACTGCCCAAAGCCCAAAGCCTGAAGCATGGGCAGGTGATGAAGTACCACTCCATATTATCATAGGCTTTCTCAAAGTCAATATTAATGAATAAAGCATCTTGTTCAGAATTTCTTGCCCACTCCATACCTTCCCAAACAACAAGAACATTATCAAGAATGTATCTTCCCTGAACAAAGCCAGTTTGTTCAGGTCTGACAATCAAAGGCAGGAGAGATTTAAGCTTAAGCGCAAGGGCTTTGGAAATAATATTATAGCTCACATTAAGTAGGGTGATCGACCTCCAATTAGTGATGAGCTCAGGGTCTCCAGACTTAGGAATAAATTTAACATTGCCTTTGTTAATAATGGAACCTAGTGAACCACATTGCAGGGCTTCAAGATACACTTTGTGGAGATCAGAACCAAGCATATCCCAGAATTCTTTGTAGAATTCACATGGGAAGCCATCAAGACCAGGTGCCTTATCATTGGCCATGAGTGACAAGGCATTTTTTAGATCTTCCAGAGAAAGAGGAGTGTCACAGAATATCATTTGCTCAAGAGAAAGCTTGTTGGGGACAACAATGGTACAATCAACAAGAGCTTGCCTTCTAGCATCATCAAGGGGTTGAGAAGCAAAAACACCTTGATAATGTGAAACAAAGGCTTTGACAATGTCTAGAAGGTCTATGAATCTCTGCCCATCAACTTGAATGGCTTGAAACTGGGAATACTAGGTAGGAGGTCTGAGGCATTGAAAAAATATTTGGTCACTCTATCCCCCACTTTGAGCCAATGCATTCGAGCACGTAATTGAGCACCCTTGGCTTCATACAAATCAATTTTTTTAGCTCATGTCGAATGGAAGAAACTTGGGACTGAGCAAGAGAGCTGAAAGGAGAGGCTTCAAGCCTGAGACAGGCTTTGGATAGCTCACTCTGCAAGGTAAACTTAGCCTATTTCTATCACTTTGCAACTTCAACACCTAGAGTCCGCAACACCTTAGTGGTTCATTGAATGGCAACATTCCACCACTCAATCCTTCTAGAAAGACCATCAGGTCTAGGAATCAAATTCCAAATGTGACATATATGAGCTTTCATGCTAAAGCTATGCAAAAAAGAAACATTCAGGTAAAACTGTGAAGAATGCACTCTAGGTTGAAAGTTTAACTTTGCCACCGAGAATAAAATAGGTGAATGATCAGACAATGTAGTACCAGGGAAAGTCAGCACATACGACGAAGAAGGCAAAATATGGGAGAACTGAAAGTTGTCACACTCAAAAATCATGGCTCTATCCAATATTTCCAAAACCCTGGTAGAAGCAGCCTAGAAATTGGACCAGGTGTACCAAAGAGCCTGAGGGAAGTCAGAAGGCGAGAAGCGAGAATTAGGGTCATAAAGGTGAAGCTTGTTTTTCATAAAAAACCAAGCTTCCCTTTCACCTAAGCACCACCGCATCGGGGCATGACTGACCTTGTCAGAAGCTTTCTCCACCATATTAAAATCTCCACAGAGCACCCAAGTGGCAAATGGTAGATTCATGGCAAGCCATCTCCACAGCTCACATCGATCAGAAGCGATGTTCGAGGCATACACATTAACCACCCCAAATGGTTTTCCGTAGATCTCGAGCAAAATCCAGACAACTTGATTGGATGGGTCAACACCCTAGGTCACAACATTCTTCTGTAATCGAGGCGCAAGGATAGTGATGGCTCCCCCTTTTCTCGAGGAATGCTTCATGGCAAAAGAGGCACTTCGTGGCCACAAAAAGTCACATGCACACCGTAGATTGAAATAAAAAATCTTAACTTCTTGCAGACATAAAAAATCGAGGCTTCCATGCACTCGAGAAACATTTGACATCTCATTTCGGACCAAATATTTTTTGATCGGGTCCGTCAGTCCTCGGACATTCCATGAGAAGAAAATCATTGGGATTTGTCAGGATGCATGATCTCCATGACATCCTCTGCATCACCCAAACCTTCAAGCGAGCCATAAGAGTTGGAGGCCACGTGGAAAGCATCACTATTTAGCTATCGATGTTTGTCATTCCGAACAGGGCTGCGAGAGCGGTGGACCTTAAAGGCCCGACCCTCCTCCACCGAAGAATTATCTGGAGCCACCACCACTGAGGCAAAAGAAGGGCCCGACCAAAGAGATTGAGACACCGATGGAACTAGGGGTTGCATGCCAACAACCGAAGGGCCGTATCAACAGGAGTCTGAACATCTTCAGTAGAAGCTTGCATGTCCCGAGAAGGAGTAGGGGCAGGTTGCACAGTGAAAACCGAAGCTTCCTGCTGCTTAGCTCCATGGGTTTTCCTGCTAGAAATAGTAGTCCATTCTTCAGTGTTTCCTCGTGAGCCATTAGCGGGAGCCGCGAGAGTGGGCAAGGGATTTACCTTATATTTCCACTCCATCAGAGGGCACTCCCAAATTTTGTGAGCTATAGATTGACACCGATAATAGGTATTGGGAAAATTGATATAGGCAACTCTTTGCCTAAAGGATTGGTCCCCGATCTTGATATCAATAAACTCCTGCAAATCCTTGGTAAGGTCAACTTTGATACAGATCCTTCTAGTGGGTCGAGCGGAGAAGAACTTTTTTGGCTCAAGACAAACAAACTTACCTAAGGGGGTAGCTAAAGTCTGCAAAAAACCCCAAAGGGGAACAGGAAGACCAGGGAATTCAACCCACACCGGGACTTCCAGTGCAGCTTGGTCACTGACTTGGAAATCCCTAGAGTAGGGTTGCAGAATCAACAGAGAATTACGGACAGTCCATGGTCCCCTAGATAGAACCTTCTATGCTTGAGCTAGGTCTGAAAAGCGAAAAAGGAAATACCCTTTGGTAAGGTTTTGTACATTCTCCACTTTGACTCCATATGGGCCCCAAACTTGCTGGACCCAGGAACGAATAAGGGTATCATATGGGATACGACCCAAAAAATAACCCACCAAGGTATGACTTTCAAACCATTCACAAGTCGTATGATATTCATGCAAAGGAATAACAGCTTCAGGGACAGGGCCTTTACCTCGTGATACACTTTCGGAATGAACTTGTGCGGATGCTTCCTCGGTGCCATTGAGCTCTCCAACAAACTCAGAATAAACTGAGCCGACTGTATGAGCGGCAACCATTAAAAAGGGTGAACTAACACCGCCTCAGGGCGGCGTTAATGCAGCAGACAAGATTTTCCCACCCCTAAACCTACCAAGCTAGCAACTATTTTTTGCTCTTCTGTCGCCAATCCTTCTATTTTTTTAATAAATGAAAATGAGAATTTTCCTTAAATTATCTTTGATACAAATTTAAAAGTATTATCAAGATTGTAACTTTCTTCTTAAAAAAAACTTACCTTCAAGTTTTTACTTTAGGAAAAAAACCATTATATTGAATAAATTATAATAATTTTACAAGCAACAAAAAATGGATGTATAACTACACCCTTAAATAGCCATTAACTATCCATAAAAAATAGAGTTTAAACATCAAAAATAGAGGTTAAACATGCTTTAGACCATTAATTATTTCTATCACATCTACGAAGACTATGGAGACTCATATTTGGTAGATTGCTCTTAACCGTCATTTTCTACCTACAACATGTTCTAACCTAGCATAGAGGACGAGTCACCTCAGTGGCTAGACCTACCATGTTCAATATTAGGCTCTATGTTTCTGGTTGGAGAAATGACTAGTGTGAGAAAATAGTGTAGGGAACATTCCCCCAATGCTTAATCAATTCCTATAAATGGGTGAACTCCATTGCAACTTCGTTGGCCTGCATTGAAGTCTACAACAACACATAATAAACAACATTGTCCCTATAAATAACACTATAGAGTGAAACAATAGACGCCAAATAATAAGGAATTATTTTTGGCTTTCCATAAAGAAAACAAAATGCCAATCCTGAAGAGGTGCCAAACTTCTAGAAATACTAGAGGAAGGAGAGGAGGGTCTCCAAGGAGAATCTGTTTCCATGTGAACCACTATGGAAGAAAAGGCTAGAAAAAGAAAAAATCCACTTCTAGGCATCTTGAGCCTTATGACATATCCAAAAGAGGTGAAGAAGATATTTAGGTTCATGGCAAAATGGACATAGTGGGTTGGGAACCCCAATGTAGATAAGTCGTTTACCAAGTGGGAGACCTTGGTGAATTAAACTCTAGGCAAAGACAACTTGTTTGGGTTCAAGGTATGTAGACTAGGCTATGTGAAAATGATGAACCCAAATACACCTAGGTGAAGAGAGGACCCAATGAGCATTTAGTTTGTCAACCATGGGTAAGTATGATGATAATTAAGGAGGGGTATCTTTGGATACCACTTCCAATCCTTTTGCCAAGGAAGTTGAGAGTGCACTATGATATTGTGAAACATTGAATCAAGTATATTTTATTTAACTACTTCAAAGGTTTCGTTACCAATGGAGGCAAGTTTGAACTTGGATTTGATATAATCAGACTAGCAAATAAGTCAACCACTATAGAGATCCCCTTTTTATAGAATTTTTGTGTATGCATTTAGGGGATTTAGGTAAAAGGGACTTCTTGGATAGTCAGGATAGGGGACCACCAGAGCTTTATAGAAATAAATAAAATCCCATCCCAAATACCATTGCCTTTCCATCGGATCCATGGTTTGATGTTTTTCCAAGCCTTGCAAATGCTTAGATGACAAAAGAGTGTCACAACCCAATTTCTACAACCTGAGTTCTTACTTTTTTTTAAACAATTTGTAATCAAGGAGTTAACCTAATCTTGTATGCTAAACTATTCAAAGTAACCATCTACAAGGTTTTATATTCCCAAAAGATCTCCCTATTCTATCTCTTTCGAGGCTCACCCATACCTACACCTTACATATGTTCAGATATGCAAGTGCATTAGGTGTAGATTTACAAGCTATCCTTCCCATTATCTTTTAAGAAGCTAGCTTTCCTTCTTTTAATCTATCGAAAGAAGCATGCTATCCTTATTACACTTCATAAGTCCTTTTATGAGGTGCCAGGAGCGAATTAGACTCGACTAACCTTCTCATATCTCAATGAGCTAGTTCTATTATTATTCCTCATTGCAAAATTAATTTGAGAGGTCTACGATTCAGGTTTTCTTGTTACTCATCGTACCCTAGGGCTAGAGTCTCTCACTAGATAAAACTTGTAGCACCAAGAAGATCTCTATATCTCAAATCTATTTATTTTGAATTTTCCATATTAGATTGTTCTACTCATTTAATTGATGACTAGATAATAATTTAATAATAGTAGTTCACATTGAGCAATCCATATATCCAAGACCATTTAGATTCCTTAGTAAATCCAAATAGATTCCTTTTAAACCAGATTGAAATATCTACTTAACTAATGTAAGCATGATATGGAATACAATCCACATAAGCATTCTATGGAAATACTTTTCATATTTCTAAAGCATAAACAATACTATAATAATTCATAATGCTTTACTTCCAAGAACATTCAAGAACATAGCCACAATCCTTTAACTAGTGCAACATACTACCATAAAGAATTACACACCACATTTTCACACAAAAACTATATTTACCTTGGGAGAAAACTTGGAGGAAGAAACCAACCTTGAAACTCTTCCATTTTATTTCCATGAAGTACTGAATATTTACATAGAAAAATAGACATAACCTCATGTCTTTAATTCTTAATAGGGATATTCTATTTTCCCTTGGTTTCTATACAAAGAACTATTTCTCTTTCACAAGGATATGATTTCATTCCCATTAAATTGGGTGATCATGACCAAGGGTCTCTTGCACACATGAAAATCTAGGTTACCAATTTAAAACTCAATACAACCCTGTATCATAGAGTAAAATATAGGTTTCAAAACCAAGCACAGAGTTCATCTCCCTTTATCAGATTTCTCTGAATATTTAGCATTATTCTCAACTCTTATAACTAATTACATCCACTGATAAAGTAAAGAAATGTTCCTCTATTTACTTTTCATGTTGTCATAGAAACTAAGGAAACGTGATAAAACATCAGAGATATTTTATTTGAAACTATACAATTTTTTGGAAAGTCGACAATCCTCTTGGAGTCAACCCAGATTTCATTATCAAGAACTAACAGTTTACACATTAGAAACTATCATCCCATTTTCATTTGGAATTCTTAGGTTATTTTGCATCTCTCGAACTCGTTCAAGACAAGAATTACAATATAGCAGGAGTTTCCTATGCACTACCTCAAGGTGTTAACATGTAAAGGATTACATTAAAGTTCATTCTCTACTCACCATTAAGGCATCCATTGCGTATTCAGTCATTCCATCACTAGAATAACTAGCAACTCACTCACACCCAAATATTTCCCGTGGTTCTAATATAAATGGTGAAGTTTACCCACCTCCTTAAAACTAGAGTCTGATCGTCGAAGTCTTTAGTCTTGATCCATAAAATCAAACAAAATCCATACCTCAACTTACTTCATCAATCTGAAGCACATTCTCTAAAGTTGATCAAACGATAGAACGTCAAAAATAGAAACCATAACCACTGTTAGGAAGCAAGACAAATAATTCAATTAAGGTGCCAAATAAATAGGTTACAATAGGTTATAATAAGCCCGTAGATATAGGATTTGCTAACCTATTAAATCCAGGAATAAAACTAGCGCTAAGAATAAGCTAACCTAATTTATTCCCTAATATCCCAACTAAATAATGAAATAATAACAGTTATGCTAATATACGCTAACATCCCCCCTTATTACATTATTTGGGTAATAATATAACTACTGTCTCTGGGTCTGTCTTTAGGTCTGTCTCTGGGTCATTATCTCTGGGACTGCCACTTGGTATGTCATTGGATTTGCCTCGGGGTCTACCATAGGTTTTACCTTTTCGATAGAAGCCATACAATATTTCTTTCATCATGGTCCATTGTGTGAGATCTGTCCATCCACAATCTATATGAACCTTGTTGGCCATTTTCACTTTGTACCAACAACTAGAAGAAGAGTGATTCATACATCCACATGAATCACAAGGATGTAATCTCCAACACTTAGCTGCAACATGTCCTATATTTCCACAGTGACTGCAACAATGCTTTTTAGGAGTTGTAGGAGATTTAGGTTTTACAAACATAGAATTACTGGTACTTGCATGTCCAATATAGCCAAGGCCTTCATGCTTTGCCCTGACACTTAGCATTATTGGAGATTTAATGCCTTGTTCCTGTTTACCTAATTTCTCACCATTGAATCCCATTTTCTTCATCATTTTGGAACCAAATCCTTTGGTGTGTTTTTCAAAACATCCAATTTCATCATCTTCATCAATGTGTTTAACAATATGGCATTTGTCACTATTGATGAGATTATGGAGTTCTTTAGGAGGTTCAATTTTTAAGTCACTAGTGTCGCAAGCAAAATCTGCTACTAAAATGAGATCACTTGTGCTACAACTGATATCTGCCAACATAGGCATGAGGTCGCTTGTATCACAACAAGCATTGGCCATCATGGGCTCAAGGTCACATGTGTCACAACAAGCATTCACCACCATGGGCTGAAGGTCACTTGTGTCACTACAAGCATCGACCATTAGGGGATTGACCTCTGTTTCCTCACTAAAGTCCCTGTAGATTTTACGTTGGGCCATATCAAGAGAAATCAATGATATGTAGACTGCCCTTATGACTCCTATAGGGATTTGAACACCATTTTTCTGAAGGTCTTCAAAATATTCAAAATCTCTGAGAATGGATTTTACACCACTGTGTAGTGTAGAAAATTTTTCATCCTCATAAAAATCCATCCCTTCCATCTCTGGTGGAAAGTAAGGACCTTTAACTGATTTTGCAACATCATCAATTTGTTTTGGGATAGTTTTCTTCTTTGATCTACCCATTCTTAAGGTGTCGGTCTCTGCCGAAAATGCACCTTTTACAATAAAATTTTGCAAAATAATTTGACTAAGGTGTCGGTCACTGCCGAAAATGCACCCTTATAAGTCTTCCCCCCTTGGTTTTGCAAAATTATATCCTCCTTTTGATGCAAAAATAGGAGATAGTGGAGAGAAAAAATGTTATCCCCCCTTAGTGCAAAAAAATGCAACTATTAAGCCTTTGAAGGCTTGTACAAAAGACCTCTTGGCAAAAGGGCAAAAAAAATGCACCAAAATAAATCCCCCCTTAGGAAATGTTGCCAAAAATGAGTATCCCCCCTCAATTGTGCAATTTGTAGGAGAAAAGGTAGATAAATTTTAAGTTTGAAAAGTGAAATATAAAATTCTAATGAATGAAAAACTTTAATATAATTAAATTAAATAATAGTTTTCTTAATAAAATAAATAAGAAAACATTAATATTTAATTTAAAAAAAAATATATTCAAACATTAAAACATTTCAACTTTTAACAAACCAAAAAATTAAAAATTAAAATCACCTTATCTCCACGGGGTTTGAACCCTCGATCATCCGCCAAATAGCACCTTAGCCTCTATCGATCATCCTGTCAGGCTAGATTCCCATCTGGAAGCAATAATATAGTATGTTCTATTTGAAGTCTAATGCTCACACATTGCCCCCTATGGGCGGCGCTACGGCCAAGCATCGGTCCTCACATCGATGGTAGTTCTCCCTTATCAGGCAATGCGACCTCGCGAAGCTTCCACCAACATTGCAAACAACTCAACTATTAGTTGTGATCTCCGTCTAGAATAGAAACTTCTGCAGTCACTGCAAACAACCTGCTATCTTTGTCATGGAGCCTGTGTCGAGCGAGGGATATTCGTGACACAAAATTGATGTTTGCTCATCTCCCTACTTCGACGACGCAGTGACAAACGACTGTGAGGGATCTCCAATGGCTGAGCTACAACTCCTATCTATAGTGACCTTAGCAATCGGATGATGGGAGATTTCACACACTGATACACATAATCGTTTGTGAATTCACTATGACTGCATTGCATAGATCTTAGGGTGATTAATGACAATTTGTAATCAAATCGACCAATCCCGTATAGGTGGCCTAAAAATGCTTGCAACAATGGCTGCCAAATATGGACGAAAATATTTTCCAGTGCTGTTAAATGAGACCTTCTACGTAGAAAGTGAGACTTTTTTCATCTTCGTTGCTGGTATTGCCACGATCGAAAGCTCCTCAGACACTTAGCAAAACAACAAGATTATATTCTTGCTGAAATAGGTGACGATCATCGATGAAAAATACAAAAAAAAACACTCGAGTCTTCAAATGTCACTGTTGCTACTTGATCATAATTTTGCGTTTGTAGCAATAATCCCACATTCGAGAAATAGAAGGTTAAAGACGAGTTGATAAGCTCAAACCAATGCATAAGCTCTTGATTACCTTAAGGTAATCTATGCTCCTAGCGCACAAATCTTTTCTCTTTACCACGTGTCACAACCGCTTAGCTGTCTGCATCCATCAGCCCCGCTAGCTATAGTTTGACCGTGCCCTAGTCACCGTCAGTCCATCCGGGTCTGCCACATAGTTAGGGTTCCCTAGCTTAGGACCAGTCACATGTTCGTGATCTGTCGCTTGATCATCGGTTCGGTTCGCGTCTCGATGGCACGTAGGTAGGCTCACATCAAGTCTCATCCGGGTCCCTTAGGTCATCTAGGCGGTTCTTGCTGGTCCTCGTTCGTTGTAGGACGAAAGTCGAGTCTCCCCTCGCCTGATCTCTATTAGGCCAGGTCTCCCTCAGGCCAGGTTAGAAGGAAAGAAATTCAAACCTAATCTCCACCTGACCTAGCTCCTGCTCTGATACCATGTTAGGAAGCAAGACAAATAATTCAATTAAGGTGCCAAATAAATAGGTTACAATAGGTTATAATAAGCCCGTAGATATAGGATCTACTAACCTATTAAAGCCAGGAATAAAACTAGCGCTAACAATAAGCTAACCTAATTTATTCCCTAATATCCCAACTAAATAATGAAATAATAACAGTTATGCTAATATACGCTAACAACCACAAGGAAAATACCACAATATCTACTAGCAAAAGATGAATTCCAACCTACCTTGGCTAGCAAATTTAGCCTCAATTGCCACAATATAAAATCTTGTTATAGCTCGACCATATGGCCAATTAAACTTATAAGTTTCTACCTCTATCGAAAGACTCATAAGTCTATCCGTCATCTTATTACAGCTTGCTAAGTCTTCAACTCAAGGTACAAAGCACTCAATTTCAGTAACAACATACTAATTATTCAACTATCGCCACTTACCTAAACGTTTGGTGGAGGACTTACAGGTCGATCTACTATTGGCAAAGTAAAATACCTTTGTACAGTTTGCTAGCACTCCAACTATGGAACCCACTTTAATAGTAATTCTTGATGAACTTGTGTTTCACACAACAATCCAACGATCTCTTTCAGATGATCCAACCATCTTACACAATCCAACCATTAACATTACAAAAGGTATATGAACTGATGCTACCAATGCATAAAGCTTGAAAAATCATGCTATTTGAAAAAATATCTCAAAATTCTTTCATATGAAAAAGTTATTGCCTTCAAAAGTTTCTTCCTAATGGACTCCCAAAAAATAAAAATTAAAGCTTCAAATATTAGAAAGAGAAGAACCATTTGCCTATTGCCACTTGGTGATCCTCAGTTCATTGGTGCCCTTCACTTATTTTTTGTCATATCAATGCTTCTAAAACTTAATGACTATGACACTTGTAGGTTTAAAAAGGATTGACATAATACAAAATAAGGTCACATTGGTTGCCATGTTGACCTCATATCTACTAATTTTATAGAGTTCCCAAAGAGAGTTGAAGGGTATTGAAGCTAGTTTTACCTTGTGCTAAGCATACTACACTAGCCACTTTAGTCATGCCACAAATGATTAATATAAGAGGAAAAATCATTTTAATCTGCCATACACTCCATTTTTATTGATGGATAAGTCTAGCACGTGATTCGAATGCACACACACTGCTTCCTAAAAAATCTCTCCTATCCATTTGGGTAGTCCTTTTGGCAAGAAAATGACCAAATATTTCATAGAATAAACAAATAGGATCATTGGAGGGATGAACATGAATTGATCCTATGCCTTCTTCCTTCTAATGCGATCTCCACACCACGGTGCAATGGCCACACTTGGACATAGATTACCATATTTAGAGAGACTGTTAGCATTTAGAGCACCTTTATCAAAGAATGCACTCATCATCAACAAAAATAATTTGTAGGAATCATCTTTGAAATCTTTGGATGAGAAAGCATTAGGATGTATCAAACTAGCTACAATAATAAAATAGATCATGCCATTTTCCCATAGGGAAATATGGCACGTTCTTCAAAAACAATAGTAAGGAGAGAAGGTTTTGCACCAAAGTCTGCAAAGCCCTTCACCAACATGGAACTTGGATCTTAGGTTTTGAAGCTGATTTTTTAAATCATAGTGGAAAATCTCCAAGAATTTTATAAAAGTGAATAAAAAATTGAAGGTTATCCTTTTGACCTATTAGTTCTACACAACAAATAAGACTACAAGGAGAAAATTTTATTTTAGTTTGGAAGAAAAAATAGAGGAACCGAACACCAAATGAGGCATCCATACTTTCTTTGATACCGTGTTAGAAATAACAATATTTTGTAGAAAAAATAGAATCATATCATCCACTCAAATCTCATATAGAGAACAAAAAGAAGGACAAAAAAGAATGAGATATGGTGGGCACCTATAGACACCATAAATAATCACTATATCCATAGATAATATTACACAACACTCCAATGATTAAATGAGGAGTGGAAGGGGGTATTTATACCAATACCAAAACCCTAATTACATAATAAAGTTTAACCTAATCCAACATAACAAGAGGGTTTTATGTTAGTTACAAGTTATAAAGAGGGTTTAACCATAATAAGGTTAACTACAACTCATAGAGATACCATAATAAATTATTACAATAAATTAATACATTGTACAATGAAATGCCCTTAGGCCTATCCAATACATCATACAATATTGACCTTGGCATGAATCATATTACAATTTCAATGCAAAGTTGTGTTAGTGACCCTATTGATACACAAATTAATACAAATATAAATATATAAACATGTAATTATATATAAAACTAAACAAAATTTATACTTTTGAAATTTATATTTTAATAAATACCACTCCACAAATTTTCTTTAAAAATGATATGACTTGATCTCATTTTGAGGCCTTTAAAGTCATACAAGTGTTTTTTCAATAGTGACTCAGTTGACAATATACTGTGTCAAACAACTAGGTTTCCAAAATCAGTTCCTTTGCACCATTTCCATTAAGAAATAAAATATTAGTCAACCAATTGCATTTTAAAATTTGAATCTCACCAAGATAAAGATCAATAGTATGATTGGCTAAATTATCCTCCAGTTCTTTTTCTTTTCTAAAAATATGATGATATTTCCAATATATTGCCTCCAAAAACAATTGAATATATGAAATAATGTTATTTCATATATTCAATTGATGATATTTCCAATATATTGCCTCCAAAAACAATTGAATATATGAAATAATGTTATTTTTTATCCAATCCCACATCCATTTTTATTGATATCATCAATAATAACTTGTGAGTCCCCCTCAATTGAAATATATTTCCATCCATTTTGAATAGCAAGTTTAGTGCATGTAAGAGGTTCCCTAGCCTATGCATGGTTGTTAATTGAATTTTCATATGATTTTGGGCAAGTGAGGAGAATTTTGCCTTCATTATTTAAAAAATACCACCCACATAAAATTTTTCTAAATTTTCTTTAGAAGAATCATTAACTATATTTTTGATAAGCCCAAATTTTGGACGTATTTATTTTACAATAGATTGAAGCAAATACTTTGTGTTAAATTCATTATCGTAGATGACCTTTCCATATATGTTTAAATCTTATAACCAAGAGGCTAACATATTTTTTTTGACACATAAGACTTTCTATGATGAGCACCATGTTTGTAAACATTATATAAGAGAGTCAATAATACAATTCCAAACCTAGGCATAATTTTTAGATTTGTTTTAAAATAAATAATATTATTCCTTTTAAGACATAAGTTCCAATAAATAATAAAATACCAATCATCTATAGGACATACAATTCTTTAACTTTGAAACAATTGATACAATATTTCATGAACTATTTCAATGATGATGGAGCTACCCAATATATTCTCATATTTTTGAAAAAAATTCCCAAATAGTATAAGCAAAGTGATAATGAAGAACTAAATGATATAAATTTTCCAGATTTTTCTCACACAAGTCACATTTGAAAGGTTGTAAACTATCATCTATGAGAATATTACTTTGTACTATTGACCAAAGGAATGTCGAGGCCTTAGGATGGGGCTGAGTAATCAAATATTCTTCCAAGAGAAATATTTGAGAGTAGAAGACTTTGATTGCTTTGAATCCTTATATCCCAACTTGACCAAGTACCCACCATCTTTGATGGATTACAAACCAACTCATCCTTTTGCATAAAAAATGCAAGTAGGACCCTTGAAGATCCTTTGAAGCTCATCCACTCTTTTATTGAAGTCCTTTTCTTCCTAATAGAAATCCACAATCTGGAGTTGTTCATCATATAAACATAAATTTTGACCTTTGAAATAACCTAGTGATTGAAATTTTGGATTGTAGACACCTAAAAATGTCACATTATCTCTTGTATAGGGTTAATCTTTAATTGTTTTGTAAATTACTCCAAATATCCAATTATTTGGTATTGTTACCTTAAAACATTAATTTACCCACCTTAGCACCTTTGCCCCATTAAGCCCCATCCTACACCTAGCCCATGGTCACCATGTGACTATCCCACTCACCCTAGTCTACTCTACCACCCTAGTCTACCCTACCATCCTAGCCTACCCATACCATTTAATATCTATGGATGGAGTGAAGACTTTACACTCCATACCATTTAATGCATTTGGATGGAGTGAAGACTTTACACCCCCATGCTCATGTAATGCATATTCACCCCATGCCCATTTAATGCATATGGGTGGGGTGAGGATTTTCTCCATCCATATACATTAATGCATTATGGTGTACACATGCCCCTTTGAATATCCAACCCACTTGTCTACCATGTCACCATCCACCTCACCACGCCCCTCACCCTTGACAAAAATATTTAAATAGTACTCCATTTTATTTCATTAAGAGAGTGAGATTATGCTTAGGAAAACTTTACTAAAATTACTCTAATATAGATTTCAACAATCACCAAAATCGAAGAGCAACTACCTGACAACCTATCGAAGGCCTCCATCGAAGGAAATTCCATTCAAAATCAACACAATAGAAACTGTCTAGATAGGGGCGATTTATAGCTAGAACTTTCTTGACATGGACGATTATTTTCAGTAAGTGAACTCAAAGAGCAATTACCTAATAACCTATCGGAGACCTCCACCAAAGAAAATTCCATTCAAAGTTAGCACAACAGAAACCATCTAGACAATAATGGTTTACAACTAGAATTATCTCGACAAGGACAATTCCTTTTGGTACCCGATTCTAGTTAGCTACATCATAGCAGATCATTCATAAAGGTGAACCATAAGGTATATTATGATTTTAGCCTATTTTGAGCTTTATTTATTGTAGTAGTTTAAGTTATTTGGTTTACCCCTTTTGAGAAGTTTGGGTCCAACTTAGGTGGACCCAACAGGTGCTACTAACAATTGATTTGGTTTTGTAGGTTTAGAGACTCTACTCAACCAATTATGGTACATAAGCCCACCCCTCTTGAGGTGGTCAAGGAGATAAAGGAGTGCCAAATATTGCATTGTAAAAGGGATTCCACATTGGAATACCATTTTGTAGCCCAAGAGGCACTTGTAAAATTTATCTTGCAATATCAATAGATTTTAATGAAATGGAATATTTTCTTGTCCATATTTGGCAATCATGGTGGGACCCTTAAACCCCATACCACACATAGGTAAACATGGTTTATATATTATGAAATTTTAATTTTCTCTTACCCAATCTCTCTCACTTTTGTCTTGTGTGTTCTTTGTTAGATTTTTAATCATTTTTGCTCACTTTCTGGGTTTTCTGTTTGTGTTTGTAGGTCCCAAATTAATCAAAGTTCATCTAAAACCATGAACCATAAAGGTTGACCTAAAATAAATTTCTTTGTCCTGAACCGTCAGAACCTAGATGATTTATAGCTAGAATCATCAAAACCTTGATGGTTTACATCCAAAATCATCATAACCCATATGGTTCCTACTGAGACAAAAAATAGGATCCATCCTATTAGGTAATCAATTTTCATAGTAGCCATAGCAGTTTCATGTAGGTATAAGGTAATATTCTTTGCTTAACTATCATTCATCCTTCCCATAACCAAGTGCCTCCTTAGGCCAACATGTCACATATGGAGACATTCAAAGGTGTCCCTTCCCACCTATCACTTCTCCAAAATTAGTCTTTTTAATCCCTTTTTATTTTAAATTTTATGTTTGTTAGCTTATATTGTTGTTTTATTATATTAGTTTCTTAAAATCGCTCCTAGGGTTAAGCTAGTTAGGCTTTTTTGTTGCTTGTATTTCTTTTAAGTCCAATTTTTTTTTTGACACTCTAGTTCTATGGTTTTTGTAGGGCAAACCATAAAATTGGTCCTCTATGGGAAAAAAATAAACCTTGATAGAGAGGGAGACCAAAAGTCTCTCCCAGTATAAACCATCCCTGTCAGGATGGTTTCTACTGTAAATTGTTAGAACCTTGATGATTTTTGTGGCATGCAATTTTCAAGAAAATAGAACCTATGTAGCAGTCCCATACAAAATCTAGAGAGCATAAGACCTTAAGTAGGTGGTTTTGACTTCAATTCTATGTCAAATTCCAAATTAAGTTGCTTTTATTTTATGCAATTTTCTTTTATTCATAAGTTACATTAGAATAGGTCACTTTCATGTTATTTATTTTCTTGCTTCGCACTTTACTTTACATAAATTAGATTTTATTACGTACTTTGTTAGTTGTTTTCATTAGAATAGATTTAATTTACTATCTTGTAATCTACTTTTGTTAGTCTAGTTTGCTTTCTTGTACTCACACTTTGATTTTATTAGAGTAGTTGTTTATTGTACCTTAGAATAGAAATTTACTTTTCTGTTCACTAGCCTAGATTTGTTTGCTTACTTGTTTGATTAGATTAGGAACTTGTTGTTGCTTTCTTAGTTTAGATTTTCTTTCCAAAATCCACATTTGTTTGATTAGTATAGGTTTTTGCTTCCTTAGGTTAGTGCAATTGCATTTTACTTTCCTAGTATAAGTTTCAATTTCTTGTCATTTGCTTAAAGAAAATCACATTTCATTTCATAGGATAGAATTTGTTTCCTTGCATTCTAGGTAGCAAAATGTCATTCCTAGTTTAGGATTTGATTTATTGCATTTAGCTTGAGAAAAATAAAACTTTGCATTCACATTCCTAGAGTAGCTATTGTTTGTACGTTATAGTTAGGTTTATTTCATTCACTTAAAAAAAAATAATAGTTTGGTCACACTTGCACACACTTTTAAAAATAGATCGACGATGTTAGATTTCATCACCAATCATTGATTGGCCCTTTAGACACCCTAGTTGTTTACACATAATTTCTTGGATTTTATCATCAGGTAACTGACTACCCTTGGGATTATCTTGGGGTAATCTAGGTTAGAGCCCATGCTCACAGGGCTATAGAAACCATGAGTACACAACTATAATTTTTTACTGAGCTTGCTTGAGGGTGAAGTGAAGGATGACTGGTCCTAAGTAGGTTTAGATAGTGCCACCTCTTATTTATGCTAATAGGGATATTAGATGTCTTTTTACTTTTAGATACCCGAAGACACCACCAACACCACCATCTTAGGCAACCCTTGATTGTATATACACATTGTTTATCTCCATGTACCCTCAAGTATATCAAGGAGCTTGCATAGACACACCCTTAGATCTCATACATCCATATTTTATATATTTTAGGGGTAGTTAACATAAAATACATAAAAAATATTTAACAAAAGAAAATAAAACAAAAACAACCAAAATAAAATAAAACAATAAAAAGAGAAACCACATATTTTTCTTTCCTCTCATCGCTCGCTCTATTTCTACCCCCTTATGGTCATAACCAAAAGTCAAGCTAGATAACAAGAGTGCTATCCTATGAATTTCTCTGAGATGACCCATGCACATTCTAAGAATCCACCCATGCATCTAGAGGAGACACTCTTTACCCCACCTAGTAGTCTATCCTATATCCATCATACCCCATATCTAAGTGACGTGGTACATCACAAAAATTCATACTACAATAAGAGCCTAATGCACTAGGCCACCTACATCGTTCTACCCAAGATACCTAACAAGAGGACCTCTTCATCCTCCTCACACCAAACCATTTCATACGTCCACCCTAATTCTTCTCAATATTTTTTCTCCTATGTCACCCAACCTTCACCCCCTACTTCTCCTAATTCACGTCAACCCTTATTGTCCTATCCTCCACAAGATGACTCACCTCGAGTCTCCTTGGCACAACTTCATGTTCCTAATCGTTCCTTTTTTTCTTTTTCCCAAAGTCAAGTTGACCCTCATATCGCATATATCCCATCCATTCTTGCTCCTCCTCTCATGCCCCAAGTTTTGGGTACTGTATCCATTGCCCCATTCACCTCCAACCTTTATCATCTCTCTTTGTCAAACCTCACTTCTTTCCTAGAGAATATTACCCCTTGGATGTCACCCTCTATTTATTTCCCCAATCCTCCTCCATTTATTGATCTACAAACTCATGTTGCTTCTCATTTAATTTCTTTCATTACTCAAGTCAGATTTCATCCTACCACTCTGCATCAAGAGTCTGTTAGAGTAATATTCCATTAGTTGGGATATTTACCATTTACTCCACTAGGTAAAAGAGTATTTACTATTTACCTTTACCTTCTAGATATAAATTTTCTAATCCTAGGTTAATATCTAAATATCCTAGGTTAGTGGTTAAGTTAGAACTCTCTCCTAGGTTAGTAGTTAATCACAGACAACTCCCTCCCTATTCTATTGTTAGAGGGTACTTAGCGCTATATTCTACAATTTTTTAGTTAGTCTATTATTTAAGCATAGACTAAACTATAGCATTGGTTAATTAATTTCATGATTATTTTGTGATCTATCATTCGGGACCTACATTGGCATCCGAGCTGGGGTGGATAACACGAGCATCGCTCATTCCACCTGGTACCTGTGAAGCCTCCTCCCTCGGTGTATTCTTCATGCCATGTTGCATAGATCTCGAGGAGCAAAACTTGTTGATGCAGTGGCCTGCATCTCGAGACCCAAGCTGAAGCAGCCCACAGGTGCACATATCTCGAGGAGCAAGACCTACTGACATGGCAACCCGCAGCCCAAGACCTGCTGACTTGGCACTTGGATCTTGGCCGACGACACCGACAGGAGGGCAGGTGCGCCCTCCTAGGTGGCTGACCACCACATGAGGGCAGGAGCACCCTCTGTGCGATGATCGACCACCACGTGAGGGTAGGCACACCCTTCATGAGAGGACATGAATTTTGATCGATGATCGAGATCTGAGAGGGCAGGCAGCCCTCCAATCCCTGAATGACATGTGGCACATGTTTGTGCCTAACTTGCATGCACCGCGACGCTGGACGAACACGTGGACTGACCCTAGCATGCACCTCGAGGTATTGACTAGATGAACAAGTGGACAAACACTGGCATGCACCCCAAGGTGTTGACTAGATTAGATCGAGACCGGACACATGGCGGACAACCACTGGATGACGACTAGACACAGACAGACGAGACACGTGGTAGACTAGCCACGTGTCACTAGACTTGACACTGGCGACAAGTGGCGACAAGCCACGTGTCGTGACTCTGACGGTCCACATGAATGGCAGCAAAACCAGTCACGCGATGGACTGACTACTCGAAGGTAGTCATAGCGCTCTATGTGCTTTTTCTCTTTTAAAGAGCAAATACATTGCCGCACAGGCAATGTGGGACTAAAAGTCCCAAAGGTTTTTCCTTCTAATAAAGCCTCAAGATGGCTTTAAAAGGCACATGCTGTGCCTTTCTTCCCATCGGGCTCTCTAGCCCGACCGGTTGATCGGGTCGAGCTAAGGCCCTAGGCGGGGAGTCCAGGGTTCGACTCCCGCCAGGTATAAAAGGCATTTTTTTTGCCTCATAAAAAAAACCAGGTACAATTTATTTTTTTATTTTTGCATATTTAATTAAAGTTTTTTGTTTTAATATATATTTTTAATAATTTAACTTTAAATAATGTTTTATTTTTGAATCAATTTCTATTAAATCTTTAAATTGATTTATTTAAAACATTTATTTTAGTTTTTATTATTAAATAAAATGATTTACTTAAACTTTCTTTAAATTTTGCAAATTAAAATTAAAGAAATAAGTTTTTTTTTGCAACTTTCAAATTCGAAGGTGCTTGTGTTTTCTCACAACATGGAGATATGAGACATAGCCAGAGCACATTTTTTTGTTGCAAATTAGAAAACTCTTCTCAAACCTTGTTAATTTAGCATACAACAAAGGATCACATTTGATTTCTTTTGTAAATTAAACAACAAGGAGACTAAAATTTTTGTCAGAATAAAATTTCAAAGAGTGCATTTGTTTTCTCCAAGGAGATCCAATACATAAAATTGCACATCTATTTTTTTTGCAAATTTGAGAAGAACTTGTAACCTTGGGCCCATAAAAAAAAAAAAAAACTAAGTCATGAGTCGACTAGTTCTGGAAGCCTTTCAAACGCGGGTCGTGTGTCGATTTGTCTTGAAAGGAGTTCTCTAAATTCTACATTTTTTAAACATTAAGGGGGGATAGAATTCAGTTTTTTGATTCTATTGTTTGCAAAATTGTAACAAAAAAAGGGGGATATTTCAGAGTAAGAAAGGTGCATTCTCGATTGAACTCGACACCTACTCTTAAAAATTGCTTGTACTAGGTGCATTTTCGGTTGCATCCAACACCTAGAGTGATAAAAATTTGGGTTGCTCTCATGTTTTGATTATTGCACTAACACTCATGTTTTTGTGTGCAATTAAAAATTCAAATACAACATTAGAAGAAGCATTTCACAAAACCCAAACTTCACTCAAAAACCATGCTAAAGTTTACATAGGTTAAAACAAGTCTTTTTTTACTCCCTATCAAAGGTCAAAAATCCAAATCACCTTGATTTACTCTCTTTGTTTGGCTTAATATCCTCAAAATTTTCATCCCTTGGTAGGGGTGTTAAGGCAGGTGCCATTACATATCCTAGAGGGCAAAATCAAAAGTTTTTTTCACAAACCTACCCTTTTTTATTTGCTCTATTTGTTTGGCTTAATTTCCTCCAACTTTTCATCCCTTGGTAGGGGTGTTAAGGCAGGTGCCATTAAATATCTTATAGAGGCAAATTGAAAACAACTTCCATATACTCTTTTGAGGGTATAGTGCAAGATAGAACCATCTTAGTCCTATCAAATTTGAAACCTAAACCATGGCCATGATACACAAGTATCTCACCGAGAGCCAACTGCTCAAAGGTTCAAATTATTCAGCTTGGAAGACTAAGATGCAAGCTCTCTTAACTATAGAGGATTTGTGGTCAATAGTGGATGGAAGTGTCACTAGACCTCAATCACCTGGAGCAGATCAAAGAGACTTTGATAAAAAGGATTAAAAAATATCCTTAATGATCTTGCTAGCTATTACTGATGATATCCAACCTCATATAAGTGAAGCTAAAATTGGAAAGGAGGCATGGGATGCCTTAACTACCATATTTGAGGGAAAGAATCAATCCACGATTCTTAACATTCAAACACAGCTTCATACACTTCACATGAAATCTGGAGAAACAATAGAGCTATTCCTCTGCAGAGTGGCCGATTTGAAAACAAAACTGCAAGCCTTAGGAGAAACTGTGGAAGACAAAGTCTTAATCTCAATTATTTTGAGAGTTCTTCCTGACTCCTATCAAATGTTTATTACATCCCTTCAAGTCTCTGGTAGGACAGTGACTTTTGTAGAGTTGATGAACATGCTTCAAACTGAAGAAGCTAATCAATTCCAAAGAGATGAGGCATCCAACAATGCACTTTTCTCACATAAACAAAAAGGAAAGAAAAAATGGAATCAACAACAAGGCTCTTCTTCTAAAAAAAACAAAGGTCAAGGCCAAGAAACTAATAAGAAGAAGCAGTATTGTAAAATCTGTGACAAAGACACTCATAAAACCAAGAGATGTTGATTTAAGAACAAGCCTCCCAAAGAGAAATGTCAAAAGATAAACAAAGGTAATGTTGCAAATGAGATGTCTAATATAGATTCTGATTCTGGTTTAGAGAAAACACACAAAGTGCTAAATGCTAGAATAGTTTTGTAGAGGGAAAACACATGTGTCACCTTGGGCAAAAACACCATTTTCTCTCTCTCCTCTGTTTGGCTTCATAAATAACATAAGTATTTTGTTTGAAGACCTTGCAATCAGGGGAAAGAAAATAGCATAAATAGCATAACTACCATATTTGAGGGAAAGAATCAATCCACGATTCTTAACCTTCAAACACAGCTTCATACACTTCACATGAAATCTGGAGAAACAGTAGAGCTATTCCTCTGTAGAGTGGCCAATTTGAAAACAAAACTGCAAGCCTTAGGAGAAACTGTGGAAGACAAAGTATTAATATCAATTATTTTGAGAGCTCTTCCTAACTCCTATCAAATGTTGATTACATCCCTTCAAGTATCTGGTAGGACAGTGACTTTTGTAGAGTTGGTGAACATGCTTCAAACTGAAGAAGCTAATCAATTCCAAAGAGATGAGGCATCCAACAATGCACTTTTCTCACATAAACAACAAGGAAAGAAAAAATAGAATCAACAATAAGGCTCTTCTTCTAACAAAAACAAAGGTCAAGGCCAAGAAACTAATAAGAAGAAGCAGTATTGTAAAATCTGTGACAAAGACACTCATCAAACCAAGAGATGTTGATTTAAGAACAAGCCTCCCAAAGAGAAAGGTCAAAAGATAAACGAAGGTAATGTTGCAAATGAGATGTCTAATATAGATTCTGATTCTGGTTTAGAGAAAACACACAGAGTGCTAAATGCTAGAATAGTTTTGTAGAGGGAAAACACATGTGTCACCTTGGGCAAAAGCACCATTTTCTCTCTCTCCTCTGTTTGGCTTCATAAATAGCATAAGTATTTTTTTTGAAGACCTTGCAATCAGGGGAAAGAAAATAGCATAAATAGCATAAATAGCATATTTGAGGGAAAGAATCAATCCACGATTCTTAACCTTCAAACACAGCTTCATACACTTCACATGAAATCTGGAGAAACAGTAGAGCTATTCCTCTGTAGAGTGGCCAATTTGAAAACAAAAGCTGCAAGCCTTAGGAGAAAGCTGTGGAAGACAAAGTCTCAATCTCAATTATTTTGAGAGCTCTTCCTGACTCCTATCAAATGTTGATTACATCCCTTCAAGTCTCTGGTAGGACAGTGACTTTTGTAGAGTTGGTGAACATGCTTCAAATTGAAGAAGCTAATCAATTCCAAAGAGATGAGGCATCCAACAATGCACTTTTCTCACATAAACAAAAAGGAAAGAAAAAATGGAATCAACAACAAGGCTCTTCTTCTAACAAAAACAAAGGTCAAGGCCAAGAAACTAATAAGAAGAAGCAGTATTGTAAAATCTGTGACAAAGACACTCATCAAACCAAGAGATGTTGATATAAGAACAAGCCTCCCAAAGAGAAAGGTCAAAAGATAAACCAAGGCAATGTTGCAAATGAGATGTCTAATATAGATTCTGATTTTGGTTTAGAGAAAACACACAGAGTGCTAAATGCTAGAATAGTTTTGTAGAGGGAAAACACATGTGTCACCTTGGGCAAAAGCACCATTTTCTCTCTCTCCTCTGTTTGGCTTCATAAATAGCATAAGTATTTTGTTTGAAGACCTTGCAATTAGGGGAAAGAAAATAGCATAAATAGCATAACTACCATATTTGAGGGAAAGAATCAATCCATGATTCTTAACCTTCAAACACAGCTTCATACACTTCACATGAAATCTGGAGAAACAGTAGAGCTATTCCTCTGTAGAGTGGCCAATTTGAAAACAAAACTGCAAGCCTGAGGAGAAACTGTGGAAGACAAAGTCTTAATCTTAATTATTTTGAGAGCTCTTCCTAACTCCTATCAAATGTTGATTACATCCCTTCAAGTCTCTGGTAGGACAATGACTTTTGTAGAGTTGGTGAACATGCTTCAAACTGAAGAAGCTAATCAATTCCAAAGAGATGAGGCATCCAACAATGCACTTTTCTCACATAAACAACAAGGAAAGAAAAAATGGAATCAACAACAAGGCTCTTCTTCTAACAAAAACAAAGGTCAAGGCCAAGAAACTACTAAGAATAAGCAGTATTGTAAAATCTGTGACAAAGACACTCATCAAACCAAGAGATGTTGATTTAAGAACAAGCCTCCCAAAGAGAAAGGTCAAAAGATAAACCAAGGCAATGTTGCAAATGAGATGTCTAATACAGATTCTGATTCTGGTTTAGAGAAAGCACACAGAGTGCTAATTGCTAGAATAGTTTTGTAAAGGGAAAACACGTGTCACCTTGGGCAAAAGCACCGTTTTCTCTCTCGCCTCTGTTTGGCTTCATAAATAGCATAAGTATTTTGTTTGAAGACCTTGCAATCAGGGATGGTTGTACCTATTTTAGGCTTCATAAATAGCAAATTCTAGGTGTTTGAAGTACTTGTAACAAGAAGAGCGACTTTTTGTGATGTAAAATTGTCTAGGAGACAATATTTGTAAAATCCTTCACCACACTCTTGCATTGCACACTTTTTGCAATTAAGGGGGGATATAGATTTTTTTTCTTCACATTTTTTTGTAAAAAGGGAAGATGGCTTATAAGGGTGCATTTTCGGCTTCGACCGACACCTTAGTCACACTTCCTTTAGAAATTAATTACACTATGTTTTGCAACGAGAAGGGAGAACTTATAAGGGTGCATTTTCGGCAGTGACCGACACCTTAGCTACCTTATCTTTTGCAAACTCATATTGTAAAATGAATGAACTTCGTATGAAGTGATCTATTCTACTACACCTAGAGATTGCAGTGGTTGGTTACCTATGTAATTCGGTTGGATGATGCGATTACCATAAGGACATTCGTTGGCATGAAAACAAAGTTAGGAATGACCCATTTTTTGTGAGGAGCAGCAAGAGCACTATGACAGAGCAAAGAACCAGCAGATCAACATCTTCTTCACTGTATTGGGGCAGTTATATACTTTACCCAAATATTGTTGTATAGAGGGATATGTATGTATTACCCAAATAATGTAATAAGGGGGGATGTTAGAGTAATATTCCATTAGTTGGGATATTTACCATTTACTCCACTAGGTAAAAGAGTATTTACTATTTACCTTTACCTTCTAGATATTAATTTTCTAATCCTAGGTTAATATCTAAATATCCTAGGTTAGTGGTTAAGTTAGAACTCTCTCCTAGGTTAGTAGTTAATCACACACAACTCCCTCCCTATTCTATTGTTAGAGGGTAGTTAGCGCTATATTCTACAAATTGTTAGTTAGTCTATTATTTAAGCATAGACTAAACTATAGCATTGGTTAATTAATTTCATGATTATTTTGTGATCTATCATTCGGGACCTACAAAGTCCACTCCTCAATGGGTCAACTAGCTTTAGGAGATTGTATCTGGTGCTCCTATGACTCCTCCTCTTCCTCCTACTAGCAATGACATCCCAACCAACCTTTGTGACTATCGTGTATGGACCAAGAGTGCATCTATGATCATGTCCATGTAGGTGATTATAGAAGATGATTTATCAGGACTATTGTATGGTATGTTGCTTAGTAGTGCACCATCCACTTGATATTTGCATGTAGATCTCTCTATACTCACACCCTCTAATCTAGCAAGGTCTATACCACTTGGCTGCCACTAGCTTCCCTTGCTTCTATGACCCTTGCTTATGCTAGTAGTGTTTTCATAGGATTGCAATGCTTTTGCCTTTGTGGTAGAAAACCAGTTATTTCTTATCCACATCCTTTCATTTCAAAATGTAAATCTTATACTAATTTTTGTTTGCTCAAAATATGTTTTTCTCTCTATATTTTTATTTATTTATTGAGAATAAAAGAAAAGGAAAACTAGTTAACATTAATCATTAGGAGATTATATTTAATCTTATTATCATTGAAAGAAAAATCACATGTAGTTTGCATTAGGCTTGTTTGTTGATCTCCCTTGAACCCTTACTCTTGAAAGATAAATCGTCTTTACTTTTATCATCAAATCAATAATTATTTTAGTTACTAGGTCTTGTTTGTTGCATTTGTAGCTAATCATGGCTAGATTAAGGTTAAGCCTTATCAAGAAAATTGTAGGGGAAACACATGTGTTCTTTAACTAATCCACTAAACCCTAGACATTAAGCTCATAAACTACCCTATCCTCGATGTGGATAAGGAAAAGAAGTATTGCAAAGAAGCCCTTTGCAATCCCCTTCCAATTCCCTTCATCAGAATGTATTTTAATAAATTATCATAGATTTTGGTTTATAAGAAGACACAATAATTGCATAATGTCAAGCATCTACCACATACATTAAGCCCTTATGTTTGTCAAGATTACACCTTTATGACTATTCAAATTTGGACTTCATCCTTTTTGTGAAAGTAGATTCATTCCGACCACCTAATCTTAGCTTCACAAACATTGAATTATATATTATTATCACTAAACTAGATAAAATATCACATTGAATTATGATTGTTCATTTTATGATAGGTTTAAAAGTCAAACCAAAAACATAAATATTTTACCACAAGTTTATTTGAACTTTTTAGTTTTCATTAAATATTTTCTATTTTTATTTTTAAATATTAATTTTATTCTTTTTACATTTAGTTATATTAAAAAAAAAATTAAAATTAATATTTAAAAATAAAAAGCATCTGGGGTGCAACGCAATGGCTCGGGCTTTGGCTCTTCTTCGAGAGGTCTAAGGTTCAAACCACGGTGTAGGCGAGTGTGTGAGGGGTGGGTGTGTGATGGCTTTGTGTTAAATTCCCTATTGATAAGTATAGCTCTCAACTTTAGGAGGGGTCATGGTTGGGAGGAGACTACTCAACCCTGTATGTCGGTCATAGGGGTTTCTCAAAATAACCAAATCCAAAAAATAAATGTAAAATAAATAATATTCTATTCTATTAAAGATATATGGTAATTAAATTAACAAAAATAAAAAAAATACATTAAATTTTTAGAAACTATTTTTATAAAGTAAGCAAAACCAAAACCTTGATAGTATAGTCATTGAAAAAACCATATATTTTCTTCAATGTATTTTTTTTTTTTTTTGATACATAGGGGAATTGGCAACCGCCTTTCCTTTTTGAACAACTGGTCATAGGGTCAAATCATATTGCCTCCGGTCATAGCATCAAATCATGGAGCTACCACTATAACCTCTACCTCACCTCGGTAAACACGGCCTGGAGTGAGGGAGACCCCCGATGGCTCGGGGTTGGTACCACCATCATCAAGCTAGCGCACACTCAGCGGATTCTAGTCAGACTACTACCTTTGCCCTAGAGTGGGCATGCCCATGAGGTTTGAACCTAGGTCTCCTCTTGGTAAGTGCCCAACGTCTTACCAATCCACCTAGCCCTTGATAGGTATTTTTGAATTTTGGATTTAATGGTGTGAGCTCAATCATCTAAATTTGTGGACTTTTAAAGAGAGATTCAAGTTCAAACCTTGCCAAGTGATTTATGAAAAATTGCTAAGTTATTATAGTACTACTATGTGATCATGATGTGGTATGAGTGAAACCCATTTCAATCTGATATAAGTAAGAAAATGATACATTTTTTCTTTAAATTATAAAAAAACAAGGTATGTTAGTAAAATTAGATATGAACAAAGCATAAATAGGGTTTATTGGTGTTTTTTTATATGATATAACTTAACTTTGATCAAGGTTTGTGTGAAGAGATTAGATGTTGATACAAAACTACAAAATATTTTATTTTGATCAATAAATTTTTTAATGAATAATTTTTTTTAAAGAAAAAAAGTTAGATTATATTAATTCATGGGAACATTACAAAATGAGGTGGATAAGGAAAAAAACATTTATAACTGAATATACATAAAAATAGAAACTTATTGCTAAAAAAAAAAAAAACTATAGTTAAATCTTCCATAATAATAAATAAATTAAATATAATTTTAATCATCATATAAACTTCTCTAAATTAATTTTTTTTTTTTTATTATTTTGCACTAAACTTTAAATTTCACAACTAACTTTGAACAGATTAAAGTTAATAAATAAATCAAATATTTTATCAAAACGCAAAAACACCAAACTTAATTTTTTTGTTAATAAATACCTAACCACACAAGTAATTACCAATCCACTAACCTTGAAAACCTCATTTATGTATATTTAATTATTAATCATCTTTTATATACAAATAAGGCAAAATCAAATCAAAAAGCCCATAATGGTATGTAGTGTTCCTTATTTATGTCAATCCCACAATCAAATACAGTACTCCACTGATCTGAACAAGTGTATTTAGAGGTCATAACCTCTGCAGTAGAAGGCTCTTTCTTTTAAGAATTGCATTGGATGGTACAACCTCATAACTCAAAGACAAGTTAGATCCAGAGAAGAAACATTTGCATAATAATATTTCTGTCAGGCCCAGGGCCTTGAAAGATGGTGATGGTTTTGATGTGGGGATTATAAGGTTCTGGCCTTCAAAGATGGCGATGGTTTTTATACGGGGATTATAAGGTTCTGACCTGGAGGTTATAAGGATGTGCAGATATCATGGTAGTGGCACAGGGAGACCCAGGACGTGGAGTGTACTGCTTTTGGACATGCTTGAAATTGAGCTGCAATCCATTCATTGATTTTAATTTTTTTCCTTTTAATGTCTGGAAGTTGTTACCTCCGTTGTCATAATTAAAACTCATTCTTTGCCATTGTTACCTCATTTGTTATAGCTATAATTCATTGTTATAACTCATTTGGTGTCCGTTGTTATAGTTGTAACTCCTTTCTGGTTGGTTTAGATATATTTACTATTTTTTCATGTATAGTAATTAGTTATTAGTTATTATATTTAAATTTGAGCAAAAGTTTATTGAAGACTGTTTTATTTTTGTTCGACTATTGGCTATACTAAGTTGGTTATTGCCTATGCATCCCTCGTAAGATTTTATCCTCCATCTCCTTCTTTATAATCGATTTATTTAAACCTCGAAAAATCTAAGTCGAATAATGTTATTGGATGGATCAAAGTTTTTATTATTTATACATTTATTTAAAAAAATTTATAAGAAAGGAGATGTGTTGAAGTAGCTCGAAATTTTTCATTTTTAAACCTAACTGTAAAGGTTGTACAAGTTGAGCAAAGTATGTTAAGATGGATGATCAAAATTCTTATTATTTATACATTTATTTAAAAAAAAATTATAAGAAAGGAGATGTGTTGAAGTAGCTCAAAATTTTCCATCATTTTTAAATCCAACTGTAAAGGTTGTACAAGTTGAGCAAAGTATGTTAAGATTTGAGTTTAGGTTTTTAATTTGAAATTTTAAGGTTTTTTTAAATCCAACAGTAAAGGTTGTACAAGTTGAGCAAAGTATGTTAAGATTTGAGTTTAGGTTTTTAATTTGAAATTTTAAAGTTTTTAACTGTCATATTTTAAATATAAGTATAAATATTTATTAAAATTGTAATGATGTTTAAAAAAAAATTATATTAGTTAGTATTTAAAAAATATTATTTTAGTGTATTTATATTTGTTTGGTTATAAGATAGTGTTTACTCATATTTTATTTTATTTTTTTCATATTTAGTGTGAGTGTTCTTACTTAATTTTTTAAATATTAAATTATAAATATAAATATAAATGTTTATAAAACTTAGTATTATTATAAAAGATAATTTCAATAGAAACACCTCAATGGTAAAAGACATTGGGCTTTCCTAGTGGAAACCCAAGTTCAATTCAGGAAGAGAGTGGTTCCCGATGTGCCTCAAATTTTCAACCTACTCAATCTATATATATATATATATATATATATAAAAAAAATAAAAAAAAAACTATAAGTTTAATTGGTTAAATTCTTTATATTTAATCCTAGTAAAGTTTTTTTTAATGGGTTATATGGGATTGAAACGAGGTATTACAATAGATCTTGGATATTATCCATGTATCGTTTGAAAAGATTCAAACCTGGGTCTCCTCTTTGAAATGTTGAGGAATCTAACCAGTTGAACTAATGCCACTTGATAATTTTTTTTTAATATTATGTTACTATTTTAGATTTTATTGATGAATTAAATATATGTTTTCCATTAATCTTATGAGAAGTTGTTCAAATTATTAATATATTATTTTTAATAAAAAAAAATTAAACCTTTTTTCCAATTATAAGGAGTCTATCTTGACCAAGACTATTTATTTAGTAACTAGCACTTTAACTAGACTTGAATCTTTATCCTTGGATAGCCATTGGCTAAGTGACCATATTGAAAGCATTCGTTACTTCTAGAAGTAATATGCTCATAGTCCCCCAGGTCCGGATGGTTTTCCCAATGAGTTCTACCAAGAGTTCTGGGATATCCTTCATGTTGATTTATTAGAGGTGGTGGAAGAAGCCAGGAAAGCCAAAGAAATTTTGAAGGTTATCAATAAAAATTATATTACTCTTGTTCCAAAAGCTCAAGAGGTTGATCATATCTCAACTTTTAGACCTATTTCTTTATGTAATGTTCTTCTCAAAATCATTACTAAGATCATGGCAGAAAGGTTGAAGCCTCTTTTGCATAAGATTATTTCCCCTAAGCAAGGGGGTTATGTGGAAGGGCGTCAAATAGTAGATGAGATAGTTCTTGCTTAGGAAGCCATCCATTCCATGTATATGCAAAAATCTCCTTCCATATTCATTCGGTTAGACTTATCCAAAGCATATGACAGAGTGGATTGACACTTCCTTATCAAAGTTTTGAGGCAATTTGATTTCTCTAAGGATTGGATGAATTGGATTATGGGATGTATCTCTTCAATTTCCTATTTAATTCTTATCAATGGTAGGCCTTCTCAGTCATTCCCAGCTTCCAGAGGTATTAGGCAAGGTGACCCGCTATCCCCTTATTTATTCATCATTCTTGCTGAATTCTTGGGTAGGACTATAACCAAAAAGAGGGAAAAAAAACCCTTGAGGGAGTTACCATTGCTCATGGAGCTAGACTTATCTCTCATATTCAATATGTGGATGAATCTACTATTTCAGGTAAAGCCATAGTTAAGGAAGCTTCTTATATTAAGCAAATCATTAGCTTTTTTTCTAAGGCTACTGGGAAGTTGATCAATGAAGACAAATCTAAAGTTATTTTCTTTCACTACTCTGCCAGACAGGAATCCATGGTCTTGGATAAATTAAGATATAATAAGACCTCCATTTTGATCACTTATTTAGGTATTCCCATCAATATTCAAAGGCAGAAAAATAAATATTGGAATTGGTTGTTGGACAAAATCAAGAAGAAAATTGGAAAGTGGACCAACAGGTGGCTTTCTTTTGGGGGTAGAATCACCTTGGTAAAATCAATCCTTCAAGCTATTTTTATTTATGTATCTTTCGTGTTGAATATCCCAAAGGTTGTTCTTCGAGAACTAGATCAAATCAACCATTGATTCCTTTGTAGTGGTACTAAGCAAAAAAGAAAATGGGCCTTGGTGAAATGGGATAATTTATGTCTTCCTAAGAATGAAGGGGGGTTAGGATTATGGTCGTCTATTACCCAATGCTCTTTGGGCCAATAATATTTGTGCTAAATATGCTGAGAACAAAAGTCCTAAAGACCTTGTTTGCTATCAACTTCCTACCAAATATTCTCCCATTTTAGCAGTTCTTAAGATTGGTGAAGATTTGATAAATAAAAATTTATTTTGGATCATTCATAATGGTCAATAGGCAAATTTTTGGACAGATTCTTGGGATGGTCACAAGCCTTTGATAACTCAGTTTCTCGATTGGAGGCTTTGGATGGAGGAGCTTCACCAAGCTAACTGGATAAAGGTGGCTAATTACTGTTGGTACCATACTGGTAATTCAAAGGTTGGTAGATATTGGATCCCTATTGAGGATTAGCCTATTCAAATTCTAGAAATGCAAAGACAAGATATCCAAGGCATCCTTCATATGAGATCTCTCTCTTGGTCCCATGAAAATGATTGTTTTGGATGGAACAAAACTACTAATGGTGAGTATTCAGTTGCTAAAGGCTATTTGACCTTATGCCATAATAATCCTGACCATTCTTCTGACATATTTTCTCAGTTGTGGGCTCAAAAGCTCTGGTCTAAGGTGAGGTTCTTTACTTGGCTTTTATTGCATTGTAGGGTGCTTACTGGTGAGCAACTTATGAAGTGTGGTTTTCATGGCCCTTTTAGATGTGAAATGTGTGAAGAGACTGTAGAAACTCTCAGCCATATTTTTATTGAGTGTACTTTAGCCTCTGATCTATGGAGGAGAATGGCCATATTACTTGGCTTACAATGGTCTAATTTTTTTACTTTTGAAAAGCTTTGGAGGGATTGGCCTAAGCAAGAGGGTGTCGATCATTTTATTAGGCAGTTAGTTTGGATGGGTTTTACCATTCTTCTTTGGAATATCCGGAATGAAAGGAATAGCCAATTTTTAAATCAAGATAGGAAGGATATTCACTATATTTGGAAAAATACCATAACCAACTTAGTTGAATCAGTCCATCAACTCCTTAATCACCCCCAATACTCCCACCAAAGATGGGATCAAATGATGCAAAGATTGAAGATTAAATATTCTAAGGGCAACCAAGTTAAAGGGAATGTGAGTATTTGTAAGATGGACAGGACAAGAAATTGGCAACCTCCTCCTAAGGATTTTGGATTTGCACATTTTCCTACTTTAATTAATCCTGCTCTGATTGGTGAACATGTTGCTTCTTATACCCTTACTTAACCTTCTTATTTTCCTTATTTTTCTCCCCTCCCTGAACCTTCTTTCCCTCCTCATTATCCTCCTCTTCTTCAACCTTATCATTCTCAAACTTCTCTCATTCCTCAATCTTCTTTTCATCCTAAAACTTCTTATTTTCCTTCTTCTTTGTGGTATGCACAACCTAGCACTTATCATCCTCATATTTGTCTTACTTTCCATATTGTACCACCCTCACCTTATCAAATTCTACCTTCTCCTCATTCTAGTCAACCCTCTTTCTTTGCTTAACCTCCTTTGTGGACTCCCACTCAACCTACCACCACTCTATAACTTTCATCTCCATCCACTTATTATCAGTGGCCATACTCACATTCACAAGTTCAAAGTCAAGCACCACCCATCCCAAGCCAACTCCACATATCCTAACAAATCAAACGATTATGCCACTACACTTCCAACTCCCTTTGTCATCTCATCCTGTCTAGTTGCCATACAATACACCTCCTCAACCACCTCCTTCTTCTTCCCATGTGGCCAAATCAGATTATAGCTTGCACCCTAACCAATCATCCTATCCACATTATGCACCTTATACTTACTCATATTTTTACCCATATCCTCCTAAGACTTCCCATTTTTTTGTCCCTATTGACCTTGCATAGGTAGCCCAAGCCTTCCCTCAAACCAAGATTCAACAAAAACTAGATCGACTCAAGAGCCTTAAGTTGTAATTGAGTGGATTTGAGCAACAAAGGCCTACATATAATCAGATTTGAAATAAACATATCCACCCGTCGATTCTAGTCCACCAATATCCTTATCAGTTTGAGTTGCCCGAATTTGAAAAATTAAAGGGAAAAGAGTATCCAAAAGAGCATTTGCAAAAATTTAAGTACTCCTGATACCTCATTAGTGGAAGTGATCTGCTCATGCTCAAAATATTTCCTATAACCCTTAGAGGATAAGCCTTGGATTGGTTCAAAAACTTGCCACAACATAGTATCTTTTCCTTCAAACAACTGGCTAACCTATTCCTAGAGCATTTTTCCATCAATATTAAGAAGAAGATTTTATTATTTTATATTTACAATATTTAATAGTTTGATGATGAGTTTATCAGTGACTATATCTCTAGGTGGTGAGGGGTTATTAATAAGTTGACATTTCCTATCCTCTCCATTGAGTTTGTTAAGATGTTTGCCAAGAGTTGTGCTAAACACATTTCGTCAACTCTTCAAATCCAACAACACCGCTCTTTTGAAGAGGCTATTGCTTAAGCTAAAGTTATTGAGGAAATAAAAATTAAATAAGGGAAGGTAAAAATAAGAAAAAAATGAGTACCCTAATAAATAAATAAAAGAAAAAACAATAAAAACCAAACCAAGGCCCTTCAAGTTAGCCAAGTAGTGTTGAGTACCACAATAGTTCCACGATGGCAAAGAACTCAACCTAGGAAACAGGGTTTCCATCCCCAAGCTACTCCTATGAAAGCACCAGCCCTACATTTATTTAACCAACCTTCCACTTACCTCCAATGCCCTCCTTGTCCACTACACAATTGGACTGCCATTTCCAAGCTATTGTCAATCATTTTTCAAAATCTATAAAATGCAAAAGTAATCACCTTGCCTTAAATTTGATCAAAGGATCCCAATAGGTAGAATCCCAAGTGGTATAATGAACATCAATATTGCATCTAACATTACTAGAGAGGTCACAATATAAATGACTATTGAAACCTAAAGCATTTTGTCCAAGATTTGATCGATAGAGGGGAGGTAAAAATTGATAACCCCTAGCCCTTTTCAACCAAAACCTTAGTATCTATCAAAATCCCATAACACATGGGATGCAACAATAATAAATATATGCCTCAACATACTCAACCCAATAAATGCAAATTAACCATATCAATCACATCCTATCACACCGAGGTTTTATGGGCATGATCAATACTATTTCCAGGAATCAAATATATCTAGGTTGACCACCCCACCAACATGACCCTCTTTTTGTATCCCCATAATAAACTATTCCTCTTATAAAAGGAGCCCCTCATTCTCCATGACCTATTGTTACATTACGAAATAGCCTTACCCACAAACTAAAAATGATATTGAGTAAACTATCAATCTACAATCTACTTCAATAATCTCAACCTCGTCGAGAGGCTCTAAACAACATCTTAAGGCCTATAGATCTAGAAACTCATGATCCAAATACCTTTTCCAACTTTGTGGGTAGCATGAAGATATGTATGTACCCTCCATTATATTTTATGATCATGAGATCAAGACTCAAGAGGGAGCTATGGGTTAAGATCTTCCTATGCACATAATGGTATGCATTAATGACATAGTCTTTAAGCATGTCCTAATCAACAATGGCTCATCCATAAAATTCATCTCTATAGCTACCTTGTAGCACCTCAACATTCCCTCTAACCATCTTGTTGCCCCTACCATTACCTTATAGGTATTCAATGACACCTTGTGTTCAACCCTTGGTACAATAATACTTATGATTCTTGTTGGTGCAAAGACCATGCATACCCTCCACCATGTCATCGAGGGAGAGATGCAATATATCATACTCCTTTTGTGACATGTACATTGGTGAAAATGTAATGTGTTCCCTATACCCTTCATTGGTTCTTGAAATGTCCATGAGGGGCATGTATATTACATCCTCACTGACATTGAGCCTTTCAAGTACTACAACTTGTTCAACCTTCCACAAGGTAACACTCTCCCTTCCACCCATCTTGCTCGTACATGTGTCCAAACAATTCTACCTATCCAAATGACACTCCAAACTCCAGTTACATGCATTCTTAAGGTGGCTAATTTTCCTCCTCATATTCATCTGATGCATCCTCAACCCAAACCAACAAATCATCCATGAACCATCCTTTATCTACCTTCATCTATATTCCCCCTTCCTCTCTTGCATGTCCCCCATATTTTCCTCCTATCCGTCTTCCTACTCCATATTCATCTCATCTTCCTTCCCAGCTTTGACCTTCCTACTTTGAAAATATTCATATTTCCTCCTCTTTTTCCCCTCTTTTTGCTACTCCTTTCCATATTCCCCTTGTCCACATCCAATCCCTAGATCATATTGTCCACACCCTCTCACTCTTTATCCACATTCTAGTCCTTCAATGCAACCTCCTCTTGCTTCCTCTATTCCCTTGCATACTCTTCAAGAGTGTCACTCTTAGGAGCAAAGAGATGCTAGGGTGGTGTAGCACCCTAAAATTGACGCAGTAAAATTGGAATAATTACATTCACCTTAGTAAATAAATTTAAATTCAAATTTAACCTCCCAAACCGCCCGTTAACCGCTGAGAAACCCGTTTCCTCCTTTTTCGTGCCATTTTTAGCAGTTGTTTTGACCGTTTGACGATATCATCTCCGATCAGACGATATCACCCCAGATTTGACGATTTCGTCTGGACTAGAACGTCCAGACGATTTCGTCGCAAAACTGAATTTGCATAGTTGGAATCCATTCCAACGGGTCTCCAATTCGGGTAGAAGCATGTCTACGCCGTTGGGACCCTTCCCCCGTTGGAGATCTCCCAAATTGGGATAATCTCCAACCTCCCAACAACTATCCTATGCCTATTTAACTCTAAGACTTTTCCCTCCCCAACCCCTGGCTGAATTTTTATGTAAATCAACTCCCTATGCGCTAAGACACTTCAAATTTGCTCTTGCACTAGTCCTATATTAATTTTATTGTAGGTACACCACTGGTTTTCAGCCGGAGCCGGCACCTATCGCAGCTAGACGAACTCGTCAAGATCGGAGGCGATCCTGTCAAATTAGGGACGATCTCGTATCGATGCGAGATGATCTCGACTGCAGCATACATCGAGGTAATCAGTGCCTGAAGTTTGCTCTTCTCTCTTTTCTCTCTGTCATTTTATGCTATAAATTAGATCATTTATTTAGTTTTTATTCTACTTTGCATCTGGAGTTCACCCATCTATTTTAGATTGCACATTAAATTCATGATTTGCCATCATAATGCAGTGATTTGTTTTACTTTTTGTTTTAAATTATTGCTTAGTATTCACCTTGTTCTTTAGCATATTTTGCCTCTGTTTTGCATAGTAGAATTGCTTGTATTTTGCATCTGTTCTCTGTTTTGCAGGTTTTTGACGAATTCGTCAGATCTGAGACGATTCTGTCTGTCTCAGACGATCCTGTCAGATTCCAGATGATTCTGACAGATTGCAGGTGATTTTGTCGAATCCCAGACGATCCAGACTACTTCAAGCATCAAAAACTTCATCAGACATCCCGGATCGGGTAATCTCCATTAGCCTCCTGCAAATTCTCTATTTTTACGCTTTCGATCACATTTCTTGTATTCATTTAAATTGCATTTTCATGTAGTTTAAGTTAGAATCATTCGGCCAAACCTAGGATGAATTTTTAAGGATAAAATGAACCCATTAAAACACATTCCCAAAACCTAGGCGTGGAAACTGCCGCCAAATTTTTCCCTGGTGAACCCACCATCCAGTCGACAAATCACCAAAATGCACCTCCCTTGAGAGGCGGGACCTTCGCAAAGTCCTCTCGTCCGAGGTACCGCATCATCCTTTTCCCATCCTCCTTCCGGGCGTGGATCCAATAGCCTGAAGGTAGGGATGCGAAAAATTTGGAGCGATACATTTTGGTGAACCCGACGTGAATGCATCATAACCTTTTGAAAACAAAAACAAAAAAATATATGTGTGCAAAAAAAAAAAATATATAACAAAATCATCATTTCAAGTTTGTATGTTTTTAGATTCAATTCTAAATAGTAGATGCTAAATATTACTTTTAGAAGCACTAAACAAACCATGAGTTTTTACTCAAATCAATATGAGCCCATTAGTAATGTTGGAAGAATTCAGCCAAATACATTTGTTGATTATGATCAACCTCATCCCTATTTAACACCACCTCCATCACACTCTTCTTATTTTTCATCCATAACCCAACAAAAAAATCCCTTTTCCAATCCTCTTCATAATGATATTATCTATTCTCCCATATATCCATATTATGTCTATCAACCCACATATAATCCTCCTCCACATTTTCAATACTCTTCTTTCAATACAACACATCCATTTCAACAAGAAAATACTTATTCTTCCAATTCTACCATACACTCACCTCCTACATCGCAATCTTCCTGTCATCATTCTACCCATAATAAAGAAAGTAGAGGTGAGAAACCATTAGGTCATTTTATGACGAAATTCCTAAGGCATTTATCAAAAACCTCTAAAAAATATTCATCACGTAAATTTACTAAGCTCAATCAACCAATGGATATAATTCTCAAGTATTTACTTGACACAAATAAGATTGAACTTCCTTCCATAAGACAACCTGATACCACAACAGATTGGTTCAAACCTGAGCTACATTTTGAATATCATAGAGTAGATGGACATATGACACAAAAATGTAAAGATTTAAGATGTGCAATTCAAGATTTGATTGATAAGGATCTTTTTAATATAAAGGAATTACAATCTACAACTGATTATGAATCTCCAGTAAACAATCAAACTCCTACACAACAAATACCAATAATCAATCAAGACATGGGGATCTCCCAAAGACCCCTATTCAATTATCAACAACAAGAAACCAATCAAATATTGCTTGTTAATGTCTGCCATAATGGTGATATTATTAATATTGTAACAAAAACTACAAATGAGCAACCTCCGGTTCAATCAATTCAATCTGATATTCAAGATATGGATTCCTCATTTGACCAACCTTCAAAATTATCTTTGGCTCTAGAGAATGATCCAAAATAGAATGTAAGCATAGAAAGCTCATCTTTAGAATCAAAATCTCAATTTGAAATCCACTTTGATAACCAACAACAAGTGATTAATCCTCAAGCAAAGATATCCCTTTTAGAAGTATTACAAATTGCTCATAAGGAAATTTTGTTCAAAATACCTTGCCAACAATTTGTTCCTCATCATATTTTCTCTACAAACATAATTAATGGTATAAACCCTCTTGAGGTTAACCATATTTCATTCTATGATGAGGATATTCCTTCCTCTACTCCATAAGAAGACTCCTATCTTTACATTATCGGATCTCGTAAAGAAACACTTGTTAGAACTATCATGGTAGATAATGACTCTTCTCTTAATTTATGCACTTATCAATTATTTCAAAAACACAAATTAAAGGAAGAACATATTAATGAATCAAATGTTATTATAAAATCTTTTAACAATGAAATTCAAGAAGCTCAAGATACTATAATGTTTTCCCTCAATATTGGATCCAAGATCCTGGATACTTTATTCTATGTAGGATATTGTCCTTCACCTTACAACCTATTTCTCCGGAGTCCTTGGATTCATACGATGAGGGTTGTCCCTTCCACTCTTCACCAATGTTTGAAGTTTGAACTTGCAAATAAAATTGTTACCATACATAATGACCCAACACTATTTGAAGAATATTTATCGGTTGAAACATCAAGTTCTATACATTCTCTATTATCACAATTATCTTCTATCCATCACTTTTCTTCATCCATATATGATCATCTTTGTTTACCAAATAACACCCATGCATATATTTTATATATGCTCTCTCCATCTTATCAAAACTTGGAATATAGTGATACAAATGAAGAACTTTATTATCCTTCTTACATTCTATTTTGTAACATGATCAATTTTCCACATATAAAAGTCAAATATTTTTCTACATTATTCTACATTATAACAAAGCTTTTGTTATCACTACCTTTTATTCATCACCTTATATTCTTACCTTCACCTCAACTAGATTATCCTTCAAAACCTCCTTTGATTTTGAAGCAACCTTAGACATGCTATACTCAAATAAACCTTGTATAGTGTATATAGATCATCTTGTATATACCACCAATTTCAATTCATAAATTAAAAAAAAAAAAAAAAAAAAAAAAAAAAAATCAAAATCCTCAAAATCTTCAAAAAAATACAAATGCAACCAAAGAACTTAAAGGTAAATTTGAGCCCAACTGGCTCGGACCGTACATCATTACTGCAAAATTTGAATCAGGAGCATATAAATTATCTACCTTAGATGGTAAAGAACTTAAAGAACCCATGAATATTTTACATCTCAAACGTTATTATGCATAAATTTGATTATTTCATCCATGTATATATTTGTTCAAAATCATTATCTTGTATTTCTTTCAATTTATTCAAAAACCTCAAAAACATTCATAAAATCTTCAAAAATATTTATTGCATTTATTTAAAGCACTTGTAAAGTTCCTTTTGCTCCAAAACAAAAATCAACTTCAAAATCCAAAAACAGCTATATGCTTGACTCTTTCGAAACCAAAACAATATACAGAATAAAGAGTCAACATTCTCAAAACTTTCTCAAAATCATTATTTTCTTACAATTATTGCAGTTATATGTTTTAACTTATTTTGGATACAATTAGCATTTATTTGGCATCCCTCACTAGCACACTCACACAATAAATATCTTGATTTTATCTGGCATGATTACTAATCTCTCTTATATCAAAGTTCACAAAATTCAATTAAAGAAAGTTTGCACATAGAGAATTGATCTTGTTATTTACTTAAACCAAGCACATATTTTCACAATAAAATGATTATATTTGTAATTTCCATGTTTTGTTACATAGTAGAACTGATTTCTTGAGTGAAAAGTTTCCCCTGCTATCCTATCATGCACATGGTCTAGAATCTTTGAGAATTGGCAAAAGGACAAGCTCACCCCTACCCAGAATAAAAATCCCTTGCTCTACAGCTAATCTGAGCAAGTATCCCTAGAAAAAGAAAAATAAAAAGAAAAGAAACATTCAAGAAAAAGAGAGAAAAGAAAAATGTTATGACAACAATGTTACAAGCATTATCAAGCAAAAGAAATACAAAAAGAAAAATAAGCAAAGTTCAAAAGAAAGCAAGAAAAGCAATAAAATCCCTTTCCCTACCCTTTGAAAAGAAAAGAAGGGTGAATGAGCTTGAATCCCTGGAATTCTCAATTATTCGAAACCGTGAGGTAAGCCCCATAACAGGTGGTTTGTGCCCAACTCCGCTTGGCCTTGGGTAACTCCTAGCGTGGCGATATGTCCGTCACATTAGCGACCTTATTTTGTACAGACCTATGTCTGCTTATGGATTAGCTAGCTCTTGATAATCCGATCTACATAGTAGCCTAGTATGGTTATATGCATCTACATCATGGTTAATGAACACTTAGTTGGTTTATTCAAATCACTTGTATCATAGTATCTTGCTCAAAACTGGTAAATGAACAATGCAATCGCACACACATTTGTATTTGAGAGATTTTGTCTATCATTATGATAAATCAAGATTGGCAATGAATTCACTTATGCACATGGGATTCCTTATAAATCTAATTTTTGTCTTCAAAATACTTTGAAATATTATTTTTGCAACTTGTTTGGAATAATCAAGTACAATTATTTAACAACATATTATATATATCTTATCGACTTTCGCAACGATGGTATAGTTTCAAAACCAAAATTGGAATTTTATGCTTAGCGCAAGTCCTCATTATCATATTTTCTGTTCATCAAAAATTAATCATGCAATAAAACTATCCTTTCTTTGATCTTCGCGATGATGGTATAAGTCTATACCTACATATTCTATGCCTAGTGCAAACCATTGTAACAATATTTTTTCCCAATTTATCAAAATTCATAAAAACCATATGACTTCATTTTGTTACACAAATTATGCTTTTCAAAAGCAAACACATTTTTATTATTTCATATCATTATTTCAACCTTTGCATTTTGTAATGATGGTATAATTCTTAAGGAATTATTCAACAATTTTTATCACACTTAGGAATTTATGCCTAGCAAAAATCATTTTTACAAAAATTTCATGCATAATATTTTCATGGAAATCTGAAAACAAACCATCATCATCATCATCATTTGCATCATCACAACAAAGTCTTAAGACAGTCTCTTAAGCACTCTTTTCTTTTAACAATATTTCTATCTTGGGACTAGCTTGACGACCGAGTGAGCAGCGACTCCATGAAATGGTCTATAATAGCGACAATGTCCTTTGAAATTATTGTTAGAAATCTCTTTTTATTTTTATCACATTTCATTACAACCAATCAATTTGTTACATCAGATTATTTCATTTAAAATATTTAAAGCATGACATCCAAGTTATAATATTTTCCAAAATGACATAATTACATGAATCATCAATAAAATCATTCCATCAATCAACTCAATCAATCAATCAAACATAAAAATCATCATAAGCATCACATAAGACAAGTCATATGATCAAAAAAAATATCTCATCTATATATATCAAACAAAATATATACATCATCAAAACTGGATTGGTATGCCACAATCTGTACCTCGGCATACTCAATCCTCTATCAATACAAGTATAATACAATATCAGTGGCAGTATCCCGCCCTCTAGCCTAGAGAGCCTCTAGAGCTCTCGGCCTCATCTCCTCCCCCAACCTACGGAGGACGAGGTGGTCCCATCGCAGTATGTGTGGTACTGCGAGTCCTCGTCATCGATCGGGATGAGCTCCTCGTCGACCCTGTCCTGATAGGATCTGCTATGGCAGGTGGCAGCTGTACCCTCTGGCCCTCTGGCATCACCTGGTAGTATAGATCCTGATAGAATGCGATCTGAGAAACTAACCACAGCAGCTCTCGAGTGCTTACCCCTCTGCCTCGTGCCCTGAGATGTGCATTCTCGTCTCGTAGCTGCGACACCCTAGCCTGGTGCTATGCAGCTGCATCCTGTAGTGTCTGCACTTGAGCCTGCAGACGATCCCTCTCTGCCCAAAGAGTAGCCATATCGCTACTCTCTCCTATATCCATGCCCTTGCCCTTATCGGGTGATGGTGGCCTCTATGGAGATGGGGGTCTCGCCTCCCTCCTCTCCCTCTCCCTCTGCTACGGTCGCTCCTGTGCCTATGGCCTCCTCTGATATCTCCCGCCGTGACCCTGGGCCGCCTCTATCGCTGCCTGGCGCCGCCTCCCTATCTGATGCACAACTACGTGGATCGGTCCCTGTGCCCTCGGCATCCGAGGAGGGCGGATGCCTGCGTACCAGGCATCGTAGCCATCGGCTACCCCTACGTCATCCCCATCCACTAGCTGAATGGGGGCATCGTCCGTGTCCTGATTCCAGAATCGCTGCATATATGGAGCCCCGCTAACTGTGGTGTTATCTCGGATAGTCCGGGAAAACTCGTAATCCCTCAGAGATGGGATCCCCTGCTGCAGACCGAACTATCTCAAAACTCGATCATAGCGGTGGAGCTCTACCTCTCCCCTCTCCATCCGTAGCCAGCAGACTCGCCTGATGCGAGCCAGCTCTTGTGCGTCCTCTCGCCCACCCCGGATGCTCGCCTCCATGGCCTCCGGGTGATCCGGTCCGGGACCAAGTCATCCAGTAGTCTTCGGGACACCGACAGGTCGATCTGTCGTTGTGCCCCTCTCCGGAGCCACCAGTAGAAGACTCGGGGCCTCTCCCCGTCAACCCCTATCAGTGGAAGCCCTACCGGCCTCCGCATCGCAATGTGCTCCTAGAACCAAACCTGTAGGAGCGATGTCATGACCAGACATCGCCCGCCCTTGTACACGACCCCGTAAAGGATCCTGTACAGCTGGCATAGAACAAAGCTTCCCCAAGAAAATCTGTAGCCATGGTCACGCATGTCACAGATCACATCTGCCAGCATCCATGGTACCCTGCATCCACTCTGGTGGCACAGCAGAAGTCCACCAACCACCCCAGCAAAAAATCATGTCAGTGTAGATGCCCCAAGCATCTGGCGTAGTGCCTCGATGTTCACTCCGCCCTTCTCCAGGGCGAAGCTCGGGTCACCACAGAGTCGTCCCATCGCGTGGCCCTGATTGGCCGCAGGTGTGATCATCCTCCCTTGTATGGGGATTCTAAGAATCCTCCATACATCCTCTAGTGTGGGAGTCATCTCCCCGTCGATGTACCGGAAGCATGAAGAGCCCGGTTACCACCTCTCTGCTAGGGCCGTTAGTAGCCCCATGTCAGTAGAAACTTGTGGCATCTCTGCCACATGTAGTAAGCCGACCTGTGCCAGCTAATCTCGTTCTGCCTGTGTCAGAGCGGCTAAGTCATCTCTCAATCCTCCATATTTCCATTCTCTGCTCTTTAGTAATCCTCTCTGCAAGCATAAACAACCAAAACAACAAACAATCATTAATAACAATTTTAGCAATCAATAATGCAACTTAAAGATCAAATTTTTGCAATTGATGATATCGCCCACTATTGGCCGATATCGTCCGAAATTTGAGCAAAATCGTCTTCGATTTCGTGTGTCGAAATCGTCTCTAATTTGACGAAATCGTCCCTTTTTCGTCGATTTCGCCCTTGGGCGAAATTGACGAACTTGAGACGATTTCGTCGAACTAGGGACAATTTCGTCCGACGACGTCGATGGCCAAAAACGATCGCGATGCTCAAAATTCATCTTAAAATCTATCTACAAAGCATGTAAATTCAAATTAAATCAATCTAAACTAAGTTTAAACCCTTACCCGTAGAACGCAGCGGACCTCTGCCGATCTGTGCGCTGTCTCTACCATTTTTGCTCCAAAACTCTAAAACCAGAAAATGAACAGTGACAATGAATTAAGGTTTTTCCCTATTTTCTTAATTTTATTCAAAATAATTCAACAATAATTTTTGCTTTTCCGTGTTTTTACCGCAAACGTTCGATTTGGGTAATAACACGGAGGGGGCACCATAGTAAGCTGTCGTACGATTCGACCAAGAATCGTCGCCTAAAAATGGGAATAATTTTTTGCTTTCTCGTAGATCGAGAAGAACTCATCTTTAACGCATTTTCTTCAAAAAATTCGCTAAAGAGGGGGCAAAATGTAGCACCCTAAAATTGGCGCAGTAAAATTGGAATAATTACATTCACCTTAGTAAATAAATTTAAATTCAAATTTAACCTCCCAAACCGCCCGTTAACCGCCGAGAAACCCATTTCCTCCTTTTTCGCGCCATTTTTAGCAGTTGTTTTGACCGTTTGACGATATCGTCTCCGATCAGACGATATCGCCCCAGATTTGACGATTTCGTCTAGACTAGAACGTCCAGACGATTTCGTTGCAAAACTGAATTTGCATAGTTGGAATCCGTTCCAACGGGTCTCCAATTCAGGTAGAAGCGTGTCTACGCCGTTGGGACCCTTCCCTCGTTGGAGATCTCCCAAATTGGGATGATCTCCAACCTCCCAACAACTATCCTATGCCTATTTAACTCTAAGACTTTTCCCTCCCCAACCCCAGGCTGAATTTTTATGTAAATCAACTCCCTATGCGCTAAAACACTTCAAATTTGCTCTTGCACTAGTCCTATATTAATTTTATTGCAGGTACACCACTGGTTTTCAGCCGGAGCCAGCACCTATCGCAGTCGATGAACCTGTCAAGATTGGAGGCGATCCTGTCAAATTAGGGACGATCTCGTATCGATGCGAGACGATCTCGACTGCAGCATACATCGAGGCAATCAGTGCTTGAAGTTTGCTCTTCTCTCTTTTCTCTCTGTCATTTTATGCTATAAATCAGATCATTTATTTAGTTTTTATTCTACTTTGCATCTGGAGTTCACCCATCTAGTTTAGATTGCACATTAAATTCATGATTTGCCATCATAATGTAGTGATTTGTTTTACTTTCTGTTTTAAATTATTGCTTAGTATTCACCTTGTTCTTTAGCATATTTTGCCTCTGTTTTGCATAGTAGAATTGCTTGTATTTTGCATCTGTTCTCTGTTTTGCAGGTTTCTGACGAATTCGTCAGATCTGAGACGATTCTGTCTGTCTCAGACGATCCTATCAGATTCCAGACGATTCTGACAGATTGTAGGAAATTTTGTCGAATCCCAGATGATCTAGACTACTTCAAGCATCAGAAACTTCATCAGACATCCCGGATCAGGTAATCTCCATTAGCCTCCTGCAAATTCTCTATTTTTCTGCTTTCAGTCTGTTTACTGTATTCATTTAAATTGCATTTTCATGTAGTTTAAATTAGAATCATTCGGCCAAAAATAGGATGAATGTTTAAGGATAAAATGAACCCATTAAAACACATTCCCAAAACCTAGGCGTGGAAACTGTCACCAAATTTTTCCTGGTGAACCCACCATCCGTCGAAAAATCACCAAAATGCACCTCCCTTGAGAGGCGGGACCTTCGCAAAGTCCTCTCGTCCGAGGTACCGCATCATCCTTTTCCTATCCTCCTTCCGGGCACGGATCCAATAGCATGAAGGTAGGGATGCGAAAAATTTGGAGCGATACAAGTGGATTACCAACTCATGAATTCCTCTTTATCCACTACTTCCCCTCCCATAATGTAAACTATTGAATATAAACCCCCACTATCCTCCTCTTCTTTGACCATTTCATATTTTTGTTGGTCAAATATCTTCCTAATCAATAAAACTACATTTGTGCACTCTAGATACGACCAAAATTGAATTACTGGAGGAAAGGAATGTCCTCCATGTCAATCTCCAGAAAGGGTTGGCTCCCTTACTAATCCTAAACTGGTTAAAGACTAGAGATGCAGGAAAGAAATTGGAAAATACAGAAAGAAATGAGAAATATGGCCATAGGCCGACTGTGTAGGATGGGAATAGACTGATAGCAAGAATCCACACCAAGAAATGAATAACATGCAATAGATAAAGAAATGGTAGAATTTACTTAAAACATCGCACATATAATCCTTCAAATTGGTACTCTAGCACTCACTTCTCTCATCAGCAATATTCAAATTCAACTTGCAGAATTTAAATTCAGTAGAAAATAAAGAATACGAGAGTAAAGAGAAATGCATAAATCAAAAGAAAATAATGCATCAAGCCATTTACAAATCCAAGAGCTCTATATGTATATTACTGTAGAGAACTTGATGAGTTTTCTCGCAAGATATCTATTTTTTCCAACCCCTTACAGGGAAAGTTTGCTTAATATTTATAAAGGTTTGCGCCTATTTCATTAAATACATGAAAGGACCCAATTTCCATAGATGAGAGACAAAATGAGTCATCATTTCTTAGAAATTTTCTTCTGACAATCATGATCTAGAAATGATTTGGAGTTACGAGGCATTTTGGTCACCATGACATTAAATTTTGGTCACCTCCATTTTCTTGAAAATCAAACATATGCTTCAATAATTTACTCCTCATTAAATTTGTTTCAGAGAGGAAGTAAAATCTTCGAGAAGATGTTCTTGAAAAAATTGAAATGACTACAATGTTTTTTTTTTAAATTAAGCAAGATGCTACATCATGAATTTTTACATTACAGTCAGCAATTTATTTAAAACCAATGTGACATAGTGCAAAACTATCAATATTTATGGTAGCTCTCAAGGTATCTAGCTTGCATGGATGTAAGCGATCCCAGACCTTAATCCATTGGGTGATTAGGAGTATTCTTACCAGCCTCTATGGCTGGTGCCTTTAATGTAGATGCCTTTTGATGCTCCTCCTCTTCAAATTTCTCAATAGCTTCGACTTCTACTGCAATCCGAAGTACTTTTTATCGTTCTTGCTCTTCAACTTCTTTCACGGATGCTTCTTTTTCTGCATTTGATTGTTCTGTCTATTCTTTGAGGTCTCAGAAGTGAGCTCATAAATTACAACCATGTATTTCCAGGCCTCTATGGTAAAAAAGTAAGGAGTACTTAGGGATTCATATACAAAGTACAAATTCTACATATCTTCCAAGCTCATGTGCCTCGCTTGTTGGGCTAACTCAAACAATGAGAGATCCATAGGAGTGTACTTTTGCATGAATGGTAGCACCTAAAAATCCATGATAGGTTCCTCCCAAGCATCAATCTCAAAGGTATATTCAACAAACTACTTCCATGTCACCTCTAATTGTGCTTGTGGAAGAGGTTCACCCTAGTCATAAAAAAATTCTAGAAAACCCATTTCGTGTAGAGCGGTAAGATGAGTTATCAAAACAGTGTGTTCCTGATCTATGGAATTTAGAAATTTTTGACCTTCTCGCATGAGATCCATCCACTGAAAATAGCTACACAATGTAAATTTTACAGCTGACCAGGAATGGTCCATCTCAATTAGGGGTTTCACATACATGGTGGAATTTGCCAAGGCCTGTATTTTGATTGCCATATCCATATGGGGCGATAGTAACTCCTCCGTGTTGTCAATTATGTGCTGTCACATTTGAATCTAAATGTGATCTACCCATAAGTAATTTAAAACTTGAAATGCTTTTGGAGCCAATTTTTCCTAATTTTACGTAGAGAAAAGATGGGCTTCTTTGACGTTATCTCAAGAAAAACATACATCTTAAGTAGTTTTCTCAACCAATTGAGTTTGGACAGATTCTAGCTTTAGGTGAAGGTTGTTCATCTCAATAAGGGGTTCATCTCTTTCTTTTAGATGGACTCCTACTTGTCACCGTAAGTGCTCATCCTATGTAGCAAAATTTTCCTCCTGTTATCTACTTTTAGCCAAGGCAGTCTCGAGTTCTATGATCCTGGCAGCCTAATCTAAATATTTCTATCTATAGTGCTCACCGTGAAGGTAAAATGAACTCATGTCCAACTAAATATTTCCCATATTTTATACAGGATCAATCCTTATGAGGTCTTTTGTTATTATCTCATAAATAAGATCGCCTGATAAAAATTCTCCTTGAGGCTTTTGAACCAATGGAGTAATTTGGTGATATGAGCCTCCATTGCAACATGATCAAAAGCAAATCTCTTAACAGGGTGTGCAGGTACGAGAGTTTCTTTGCAATGTTTGCTTTTCAACCACTGCGAGGAACTCAAGTGGGCCCGATTGATCTTTTCTACATTGAACTGCTTGAATGCCACCTGAACATCGGGCAAAGCTTGAATTCCAAAAATGACATGAAGAGAAGGAGGGCATTAGAGCGGTTAGGCTATGAAACGGATGTGGTGGTTAAAATTGGAGGAATGGAAATAGTGGAATGAACATGTGTATCAGTTTTAACTGTAGTTACGCTTAATTTGGAGGAGCCTGCGTACTTACAGCTTTGGTGGAAACGATAGTGATGATGGATGTGGAAGGGCACAAAAATGGGTTTGGCCTCGATGCATATGAACTAAAAGAAAGTCAAGACAAAGAAGATGGAATGGAATATGAAGCAGTAGTAACTTTGGGAAAAGAAGAAGAAATAAGTGTAATGGATATAGAAGGTATTACAAAATGTGGGGAAATGGACACAAAAACTGATGGGAGTGAATCTGAATAAGTCACTACATGCTCCAATAAATAAGGAGAAGAAGGAGATGGAAGGGGAGATGTACCTTCAAGAACAAAAGTCGTGTGATGCGAAGATGTATGCGAATACAAAATATTTATTTCCCGTTGCTACTCCACTACCTCTTCAACATTTACTTGGGTCTCCATGACCTCCTCTTGTGGTGGTTCTGACGGATGATCTTCCTCCTATCCTTGAACCATCAAAAATATTTGTGCAACCATGGTTGGAGCCTTAGTCATAGTGAGAGGAGAGACAACTGCAATAGAGACAATCGAAGATGTGGTAACCATAGTAACTAAAACATCGACGAAAGAAATGGTAATAGCATTGGTCCTTGGTTTCTTCGCCACCTTGGGAAATGGTGGTGCTTTTTTCATATCTTGCTTATTTGAAACAGATGCTTCTTCAAATTTATGCATTATTTGCAGCGATCTCCGCTTAAAAACATATTTTTACTCTTCCTCCTTAGGGTTCTCCTCCGTGACCAAAGGATGTTGTCCCTCAGACTTGCTTTCACCATTATCAGAATGTTGAAAACTATGCAATAAAATATTGGCAAAAGCGACTGGCTGATAAGAATAAAAATATTCATCATAAACATTTGAAAAGGCCTCATTCAGTTTGAGCCCATAAGGAGTCATTGTATTTCCTTGGTGAACCTACATTATCCACCAATTCATTATCTTTTCTTCAGACCATTCATGATTACTGGCTTTAACCTGACTAAATAATCCTGGCAGAGGGACTTGAGATCTATACTCTACTTCTTGCTCATAGCAATCATGCCAAGGGGGAAGTGTAGCAATTTTATAAATATGCCAATTTATGTCAGGCCCATTGAAATTATTTATGTTTCGCTCAATATTGGGTTGAGGACAACAATGAAATGATTTGAACTTGACAATTTCCTTAAACTTGCCCAAGGAGTCATACTTCCAACGTTGTGGCAATTCTATCAATCCTAGATCTTGCAAAGCAACTATGAGAAGCCGATTTCATCCAATTTGATCTGCTACTATACCACAAAACTTGAATGGCATATTGCATGTTGCCTTTTTTCCATGCCCAGCTCCATATATATAATTTATGTAATTTGACTGATGCACTACCTCCATAGCAAAAGCATGCTTCATAGTGAAGTATGGCAACAAAAATGGCTTACCCGTGAAACCAAAAACTCGTACAACTACACCCTGGGTAAGTAGAAAAATATCACCCTTTTCCTGAGTGACCAATATATCTCTCAACTCCCATGGTACTCTTTCACATGTACCACATAACAGTTCTATTTTTGGCCCCAAAAACCAACTGTTGAAACTATAGAAAGACTCCCTTCTTGAAAAAATTGAAGTCCACTTATATACTGGCAAAGGTTAATATTTTTCATCTGTTAGTGTAACTGCAATAAAAGGAAAACCTTGTTGCAATTGAAAGAAGAAAAACCATACCAAGAATGAACTGTGCTTGAATGATTTCATTTTTCGAGTCTGCAATTTCTCTAGTTGAAAATTCATCCTTCGTGAGATGTAATCAGCCCAATCAAAGAAGATTGGATTGGTGTTCTTTGTCATAACTAATGGGGAATAAAAATCTACCTAGCCAATACATTGCTCTTAAGCCACCTGCCACTTGTGCACAATATCATCAGAGGGTAAACCTGTGACCCATGCTAGTATTGAATAGATATCCAAGCTTTTAAAATACTTAAGTAGTCTAGACAAGTTGGGAAGCTACCCCATCGGTGGTTCTTTGATGAGTTGTCTCCATGAATTTATGCATCGTTATAGTAGAGATGTACCTATCTTCCTATTCATCGGTGTGCAACTTCTTCTGAACCCATAGGAAGGTGGTTGCAATCCACATGCGAATGCTTCTCGGATCTCGTTCGAGGTAATAGTGAAGAGAATATCCCTCTTCGCATTCCTTATTGCTCTACTGAATGGATCATAAAATTTAGCAATAAACTGCACCAACTCAGGACAAGAGTGTATAGGTGGGCACATGTACCCAAAAATCTATGAATGGTATGACACTGTTAGCCAAATTTCTTATGTGACCCCCTAATTAACTGTAAGTTCAACGTATTTCCATAATATCTCCACTCCTTTGTGGATTATTTCGGCCATCGTGTCATCATATGGGTCCAGGTCGACGTAATTATTTTTTCGGGCCTTTTTAGACCTCTTACCCCCTCTTTTCTCTTTGATTTCTTGGGCTCTATACTATCTAAAGCATCTTGGGGCTCTTTACTATGTATTCTCATTTTTATCTTTGACAAATTTATCGAACATTGTCTCGACACTTCTGCACAATAGTTCGAAGCATATGGTAGCAAAAAAAAATTAAATAAAATTTTAACTGCGAGCTTTACCTTGCTTTATTTAAATAGAGCCCCTTTCCAACCACCACAATAAATGCTAAGTTACTTGGATGACCTTGAAACAAAAGTGAGTCTTGATGCACTTGCCAGGCACTATTCCCAATATATCCCAACATTTCCTCTGATTCGATGCCAAATTCACCTTGGAAAAAACGTCTTTCTTTGCCATATAACTGTGTCGTAAACTGTGCCCTGGCTGTAGAAGATTACTTTGAAAAAATAAATTAGCCACTTGAACCAATTAGATGTCTTCTTTGTTCCCTCGAAAAGGAAAATTTCCGCCAGTCTGCATGCTTTCCAATAATTGCCACGTCTTGGGAGGGGCAATATATCCGCAATAAATATTCGAGATCAAAGGAGACATTCTCTTACTGAAATCCGCTTCTCTTTTTTTTTTCTCTTCGAGGTGCTTTCAATCTGCTTGATAATTTGGGGTGAAGGTTCTCCTTATATAAACTTTGTTCCTTGCCTTCTTCACCTTTTCCTTTAGAAAAACATATTTTCTAAAAAAAAAACTCGCCTCCTTTTTTTAGAAAAACAACTTTCTTTTCTTTTATTATTATTATTATTATATATATATATTGTCTTTTTTTTTTTACTACAATCGCTCCCTGAGGTGGGTGAACAGGATGTTAGCCCGAACTTTGGGCAACCGTCCCACCTTTTAGTTTTTATTTATTTATATATATATATTTTAATTTTTTTTTAAATTTTTAATTTTTCAATCGCCCTCAAAGGAAGGCGATCCTATTATTGGTCACCCCAAAACGTTCGCCCAGCCTTTGGGCAACCCTATTGTTGGTCACCCCAAAGGGGGCAAACGTAAACGTTCGCCCAACCTTTGGGTGACCCTATTATTGGTCGCCCCAAAGGGGGGCGAACGAACGTTCGCCCAACCTTTGAGCGGCCTTATTAATGGTTGTGCCAAAGGAGGACGAACATAAATGTTCTCCCAACCTTTGGGCAGCCCTATTATATTACTTTATTTTTTGATTTTTTTTAATTTAATACATACACTAATATCTATATGTAAATAATTTTTTTTTTCTTTGTTTTAAAATTAAAAATGAAAATGAGGAAAACGAATATATACATATTTTACAAAAGTACCTCATTATGATGTTGTTATTGAATATAGACCTTCGAATGAAGGTCCTTCACTAGAATTGGAAGATCTCAACCTTCCATGTCTTGAAGATGATAGGCGTTACTCGAGTTCACTGCAGATATTCAGAAAGGGCCTTCCCAAATAGCGTCAAATTTGTGATGTTTCCCTAGCTTGGACTTATAGTCATTCCACTTGAGGACCAAATATCCTACATGAAAACTACGTTCGGTTGTTTTCTTTCCGAACCACTTCTGAATTCCCTTGTTATATTCGACGAACACTTGGTAAGACTTTTCTCTATCCTCTTCCAACTGTATTAACTATGCCAGTCGTGCACTCATAGGATCAAACTCATCTTCCTCCTAACACAGATGCAATGTCTGAAGGATCGAAAGCTCAATGTGAGTAGGCATAATTGCTTCCTTACCATACAACAATGCATACGAAGAAGTTTTAATGGAATTTTTTACAAAAATACGATCTACCCAAAGCGCCTGGTTCAACAACAAATGCCAGCTTCTCTTGTTGTTTTCCAATGTCCTTTTTAAAATTCATAGCAAATTCTTATTGGTGGATTCGGCCAAACCATTCCCTTTTGGGTAATAATTGGACGAGATTTTGAGATAAATCTCGTATTTTCTAGAGAACTCTGTGATCTTGGCCCCAATAAATGGAGTTCCATTATCGGTTATAATTGCATCTAGAACACCAAAGCGAGTGATGATTCCCTCCAGGAAAGAGATGATAGTTGTTTGGTTTGCTTTTCTAGTAAGAATGGCTTTCGCCCATTGGGTGAAATAGTCAGTTGCTATCAAGATGTACTTATACTCTACAAAATAATGTGGGTCAATAAATCCCATAATGTCAAGACCCCACTACTAAAAAGGTGCTTCTACTTGAATCATATGAAGAGGCAATGCCCCCTTCCTAATTTTGCCAATATAATGCTGATAACTATCGCAGTGCATACTAACTTTGTGAGCATCAAAAAACAAGGTAGGCCAAAAATAGCCTACTCAGATGATTTTCAAGGCCATGGGACTTCCTTTATAATGACCACCCGATAGTCCCAAATGAAATTCTTCTAATATTTTTCTTTTTTAGAGTCCCTTACACACCTGAGAAGAACTCCATTAATGTTCTTGTGAAATAGCCCATTGGGCAACAAAGTATATCTGAGAGCTTGCAACCTAAATCTTCGATGTTGCAAAGCATCAAGGCGAGATGGACATTTTCCTGAGGTAAAATAATCATGATTTCTGGTGATATGATTCACACATGCTTTCACCCAAACTGTCCTCATGCATCGCATCCAATGATTCAGAGGCCACACTTTTGGCTAGCTCTTGGCATAGAGCTCTCCCATGATCTAGCTTTGTTGGTCGGATCTCCACATCATACTCTTGAATTTTTGAGACCCAACCTGATCTCTTGTCTCCTAATTCTCCTTGGAGAATAAAGTTTCATACATTGGGGTGTATAACATACACAACAGTTTTGCTCTGAGAAATAAAGTGTCAGAATTTATTCAATGATTTCATCACCATGTATACTTATTTCTCAATAAAATTATATTTCTCCTGATGGGGAGCAATAAAATGACTCAGGAAAGAAATTGGCTTCTCATCTCCATCCTCTTTCTGTTGTGTCAAAACTACAGCATAACTCTCCCGTTCGCCTACTGCATAGAGAATGAAATATTTAGAATAATTAGGATTAACCAATACCAGAACCTGAGTAATCCTCTCCTTGATTTCCTTAAAATCCTGTCTTCTTGTCTCAATCCATTTAAACTCAATATTTCTCTTCAAAAGCTCAGTCATGGGTTTCACCACCTGAGCAAAGTCAACAATGAAATTACAGATGAAATTAGGACTACAGGTCCTTTTTGTTAGTAGGTAATGGTAGCTTCATTAGGGCCTCAACCCACATAGGATTGATGGCCAATCCTTCTTGTGATATTACATGGCCCAACAACTTCCCTTCTTTGACAACAAATATTGAATTATTTGGATTAATAGAAATCCTGAACTCACGATACTTCTCAAACACCTGCCTCAAATGAGCAATGTGGTATTCTCTACGATGTGAAAATATAGTCATATCATCAAGATATATCACAATAATCCTATTTAATAACTCACCGAAATCAATGTCCATGGCCCTCTGAAAAGTGGTGTCGATATTTGAAAGTCCAAATGGCATCCATTGGTAGGTGAAGGTACCCCACTTGCTGGTGAATGTTGTTTTATGCTGATCTTTATATTTCAACCATATTTGATTATATTCAAAGAAACCATCTAGCAATGAGAATCTCTAGGTACCGACTACTACATGAAGGATTTGATCGATCTACGACATAGGGTAATGATATTTTAATGATGCTTGGTTTAGATTGTGAAAGTCAACACACAACCGACTATCTCCGTTCTTCTTCTGTATTGGGACCAGGTTCACCACCCATGTTGAGTGCTTAATTGGATAAATTATTTTTACCTCCAACATCTTCAATAATTTTGCTTTTGTGAGGACTTCAATCTTGGGATAGACAAACCATTATTTTTGAAAAAAAGGTTTTACCCCTTCCTACAGTTCTATAGTATGCTGGATCACATTCTTATCGTAACCCTTCAAATCATGGTAGCTCCAAGCAACAATATCTGGATACTCGTAACACAATTTCTTGATATATTTCAGTTCTTCTAAGATGTCATCTACTCCAACCTTAATGATTTTCCCATGTTCCAAATTCAACTCTTTGTATTACTTTGCATCTAATTTGATCCTATTCTTTTCATCCCAATCATTCTGGTCAAACAAAATTTCCAGTGTAATCAGTCCCCTAGGAATGTGATTATTTTTTAGTTGAATCATCCCTTCTCTCTTTTCTTCGGCAAGAATTCTATCATCAATGCTTGCCGTTTCTTTAAGTAAGAAGTTGACTATATTCTCATCATTTTCAAACACTTGCCAATAGAGGTTTTTGTTAAGAACCAAGGGTCTATAAATAACCCAAACTATCTTAGGCTTTCTAACTACTTACTCAACAGGAGAGTAGTTAGCACAAAGAGAGGCTAGAATATATGCATGGTTATTTAGCTCTCTCGAAATTGCCTAGATATTTAAAGCAATGAAATATTCAAAAAATTTCCATACTCTATTGTGATAAGACTTTAAGTAATGTTGCTTTGATACACACGTGTTAGTAATCTGATTAACAATAAGTTCAGAGTCACCAAAAATTTGTAGCCATTTAATCCCTAACTTCTCAGCTTTCTTCAATCTGAGGTATAATACCTCAGATTCAACTGTGTTATTTGTGCAACCCAAAGTTAGCCTATAAGAATAGGTCTTTTGCAACCCTTCAGGAGAGATCAACACAACATCAGATCCTGTACCATTCTTGCACCTGGCATTGTCAAAATACATTCTCCATTACTAGTTTACAACAGGCTCAGGAGAATCAGGAACCTTCTCTTCAATATGCTCCAGCTTAGTTATAGTATAGCAGTCAATTTCCATTCCAACCATTGCCTTGAAATCCATGAGTGAAAACTCATCCTCAAGGTAAAGTTCACCCAGTGCTTCTTCCATTAAATCAACCTCTCATAACTCCTCAATTATCATGTTAACTACACCTAGAGATTCTTCTTCCTCTTCCATCTTTTCAATGTGAAAAGATGAGGGCTTTTAATTATGAAAGATAATCATATTTCCTTTGAATGGTATCTCCAAATACAAGTAGTATAAGAAAATATATCCTCCAAGCTTATCTATGAACTCCCTTGAGAGACACATGATAAAGTATGGTTCTAGGTCAACTACTACAACTTCCTGGATGATCGTGATTTGTGGTATACTATGGAGGACAATGGGAATATATTTGATCACTCCCACTGTCTTGACTAGAGTCCCATAAATCTGTAAAACTCCTTAGATACTCCTTGTATATTCCATTCCCATCACTTCACATACTTCCTTTGGCATGATAGTAGTCGTAACTCTATAGTCGATCATATAGTTGTTTAAAATCCACCCTTCCATTCTGAATGACAAATAAAATGGAGGAGGCCTATTTTTTCCTGCGGTTGAAGTCGGTAATGCTTGCACCAGGACTATTTGAGAAGGATTTTCCTTTTGATCTTTAGCAGTCTTCAAAGATTCTTGCAGTAGGTCAACTTGTCCAGGCAACTGTAGTGCATCGTATAAACTTACTTTTGTAGGTATCTTCTTCATCTCTTCCACAATATTGTAATTTGAAATAGTCAAATCTTGATTCTCTGCAACTTGCTCATACTTATCTCGGTATTGTTGGGTAGCTTCCACCCTTTGTCACTTGGTTAAAGACAGGTATTTGAGATACTCATTGGCCTATTCTCTTGTTTCATCTTGTATTTGAGCAGCTATTGCAGGTCATGAAGTTGATGCCTTTTTTTATATCTTTCCTTGAGTCTTCTTAGGCAATAAATATTTCAACAAGATAGAATCTTACTGCTTAGTCATCCCACTAGACACTTTCACTGGAGGGTACCCTTTTTCATCTTGCATATTTGGTTTTGCAGGCACCTTTAAGGGTTCAAGCTCAAAAGGATATATTGTTAATGGCTTCTTTCTGGATCATGTGAGAACTAAAACTTGCTCTAAGGATGACATCATAAAATTGTAGTTGGCTTCCTTGATCATATTGACTTGTTCGCCAGTTGAACTCTCTGCTAGCATTTGTACATAATTCATATGCACCATGCAAGTTTATTCTCCATGAGGATCATTGCATGTTGAAAACTAGTGCACATTTTTAGTTGTGCTAGTTTCTTTGATTGTTGACACTGTTGTGTTCTTCTTAGGGCCTCTACTAGTAGATGCTTGCTCTTGAGTGATCGATGGAGTTTGGAATTTTTGTGATCAAAATTCAGCCTCCTCTTGTTTCTTCCTTACCATTGTAAGTTTTTTTGATATTTTTCTCAAGGCTACGTTATTATATTTTACCTCCTGTAATAATACTGTGAGAGGATCAGGATTGGAATGTGTAGGAGGCGTAGGCAAAGGCAGAGGTGCCAGAGGCCCGAGAAATTGTAATGGAACTAGTGGTACTAGCAACATAGGAAAAGGAATAGGTGCGGGAAGTTGTGGAACTGATTTATTTGGTGGTTGTGGGAAGCTTGGAGCTGAATGTTATAAAATAAAAATAGGGGTGACCTGAGGTGGGCTCGAGTTCCATGAGGGAACTAGGTACATGGAAGGCATGGGTTGCGAAAAGGCACTTGAGTACAAGTAATACAGGAGATCAGGAACGATGGGCATAGTCATATTATGGGGAAGCCTACCTACAATAATCAAATTAGATTCAACTTTCTGTTCCTATGTATACAGTTCTGGGAATGTAGTCACATTGGCCTATCGCATGGCCATGCCAATTTCAGTGTTAAACACCCTAAGATAGTAGAAAGCAACTTGTTCATGCATGGGCTGTAAACTATCAGGAACTCTTTGCCAACTATGTGCAAACATGATATTGAAATCAACTATCTCCTCTTGCGAATGTATTTAGATTTTTGTAAACTAGTGCAACAAGGATTATGTATCAGCTTGTTCATGAAAATTTTTAATCAACAAATTCGCTAACTGATCCCATGATGTTGTTGAGCAAGGTGCAACAAAAGCATGAGAAAGTATTGTCATTGTTGTCAACACAGACAAATTGATGCAGTTGATGCAGTTCAGAGGTCAGTCAGATCAAGTGCAGAAAGTTTCAAGCAAAACAGAGGTGACCCAAATTCAGAAATTGGCAGAAAGAGACAAGGAAGAAAACTGTTGCGATATCGCGACATGTTTTCTGTTGCGATTTCTCGACAAAAAGCAGGAGAGAGAAAATGCATGCCAAAATGTCGCGATGTCGTGACGTGTCAAGTTTTCACTAAGGAGAGAGAAAATGTGTCGCGATTTCGCGACAAAAAGCAGGAGAGAAAATGCACGCCAAAATGTCACAATGTCGCGACATGTCGAGTTTTCGCTGAGGAGAGAGAAAATGTGTCACGATTTCATGACATAAATGGAGGAAAGGAGCTTGCAATGAAGAGAGTAGCGATTTCCATGCATGTTGAAGTTTCGCATTTCAAAGCACAGCTGGAAATGTATGGAAACAAAGGTGTAGTGATTTCGCTACAAATCGAAAGTTAAGAAAACTGAGTTGCAACGATTTCGACACAAGTAAAAATTCACAAGAAGAAGGTGTAGCAATTTCGCTACATGTTGAAACAAAGAGAAACTAAGGTGTAGCGATGGCGCTACATGTTGAAACAAAGAGAAACTAAGGTGTAGCGATGGCGCTACATGTTGAAACAAAGGGAAACTAAGGTGTAGCGATTTTGCTACTAGTCAAAAGTGTAGAACTGAAAGATGCAACAATGATATTACAAGTCAAAATTTCATGAAAAGAGGCAAGGTGAAAACACAAGGCACAAAGATGTAAAAATTTTGCCATTGCATGAAGCATAGTGTCGCGATTTAGTGACATGTTCCATTTTCGCTGGAGTTGGCAAGGAGAGTTGTACGGAAGAGCAAAGTGTCACGATTTCATGACATGTTCCTTTTTCACTGCTGCTGGCAAAGAAGAGTGTACGAAAGCCGAAAGTGTTGCGATTTTACGACAAGCAGGATGATGACGTCAGCAAGAGTAAAAAACGTCACGATTTCGTGACAAGAAGGATGATGACGTCAGTAGAAGCCAGAAGCGTCACGATTTTGTGACAAGAATGATGATGACATCAGCAAAGTCAGAAAGTGTCGCGATTTCACGACAGGATGCTAGGAAAGGTGCTAGAATCTGGAAGCGTCGCGATTTTGCGACATTATGAAGGATGACATCATCAAAAATTAAAAGTGTCACGATATTGCGACAGGCAACTGTTTGGCGGGTAAAAGCCGTAGGAGCATGCAAAATGACACGTGTCAAAAAAGCATAATCATGTAGCCTGTTACGTAAATAGTAACTGATGTCAGACAGACAGTTACACATTGACAGGTGTCGAACATGTATGGAAACAGATGTAGATGCATGCTTGAAATGCTTTCTAAGTGTCGTATAGGCTGTATCGAAAAAGCATTCGAACGACCGAAGTGCAGCATTCGAACGACCGATTGAAAGTGCAAACGAACGAGTCGATTGAAGAATGCATTAGAACAACCGATTAAAATAGATGCATTTATAGCATTCGAAACATAAAATAGGAAGGATCGAAAAGCTTTCAAGAAGAAGGATGTGCAGCATTCGAACAGTCGTATTTGGAAGGATTCGAACAGCCACATTGGAAAGAAGAAAAGAATTTGAACGGCTCGAGAATGTTATTCGACTGCATGAAGAATTGAAACACGATAGAAGACAAAGAGTCTCGATGAGAAAAATAGGGTATAAAAGGACAGTCGAGCATAGAATAATAATGCTACTATTTTGAAGTTAAATAACTACACTGATTCACCCCCCCCTCTCAGTGTCATTGTGTGAACATCAATTGGTATCAGAGCAAGGTTCCTTGTACAAGCTTAATCAGATAAGGAGATCTTGGAAGAAACAATGGCAGGCGGTGAAGGATTTTCATCCAACAAAGCTCCATTGTTTGATGGAACAAATTACACCTTCTGGAAACTCAGAATGCAAACATATCTGAGTGCATTGGGATATGATATTTGGGATTCTGTAGATAGTGGATACACAGCACCCACTACTCCTCCAATAGATACTGCTGAGAAAAAGAAATTTGAGAACAACTCCAAAGCTAAGAATGCCATAATGTGTGGGTTTGTTGACAGTGAACTGATAAGAGTCATGAGTTGTAAATCAGCAAAAGACATGTGGGATAAACTGAAGAGCATCCATGAAAGAGACAGTAAGATTAAGGAAGCAAAACTGCAAACTCATCGAGCACAGTTCGAAGCATTGCAAATGAATGAAGATGAAAACATAGAGACTTATATGCTGAGAGTCAACAAAATTATTAATGCAATCAGAGGACTCGGTGAAGAAATTGATGATGCAGTTGTTATGAAAAAGGTTCTCAGAACACTTCACAAAAGATTTAACTCCAAAGTCTCTGCAATAGAAGAGGCAAAAGATCTAAACTTCAGCATGGATGAGTTGCATGGTTCCCTGACGAGCATATGAAATGAGAATAGGACAAACCAAGTCTACAGACAGAGAAGCAGCTTTTAAAGCACACAAGAATGTAAAAGCTGAACATGAATCTGAGGATGAAGGAACAAATGGATGAAACAGAAGCCAATTTTGTTCGAAAACTCACAAAAGGAAAAGGAAAATATAGAGGGAAGATACCTTTTAAATGCTTCAATTATGGAGGAGCCGGTCATTTTGCAGCCAAATGTCCAATGCAGGAGAGAACCAAAAATGGTGAAGGTTCACACCAAGAAAAAGGTGACTTGGAAGAAGAAACAAAATTTTAGAAAGAATAACTTCAAGAAGAAAAGCTTCATAACCAAGAATGTCGCAGCTTTGAAGAAAGCACAGATGAGGAGTCCGAAGAAGAAGGAGGTGAAGCTCTGTTCATGGCACTTGAAGAAGAAAGAACATAGAAAAATCAGGAAGGTGATGAAAATTCCAAGGATGAAGTTGAAGTGTATTTGGAAGGAGAATTGGTTGCTTCACTTGAAGAGTTGAGTGCAGAAAGGAAGAAGAATAAGAAATTTTCAAAGAAATTAGAGAATGCCACAGACATAATAAAAAATTTGAAAATACAGACAGAGGAATTCAAGAAAATGTCTGAAGTTCTTGATGAACAATTAACTGTAAAGACAGTTGAATGCAGCAAGCTAGAGGAAGACATTGTTAAGTTAAGGATGCAGTTAGAGGAGATGAATAGAAAATTGAACTGTTTTCATAAGTTTGAAGAAAGTACTGTAAAGCTGGATAAAATGTTAAATAACCAAAGGCCTTCTGGCATAAAATTTGGTTTAGGCTTTGATGAAGGAGAATCTTCAAAGGATTCAAAGAACTTGAATATAAAACCCATAAAGAAAGAAGAAAAGATCAGGGTTGAACCAGAAAAACCAAATCATGCAAAAGAAAACAATAATGCCAGATTCAAGAAGAATACTGACAAAGATGGATTCACAAAAGTCACACATCCAAGGAGGAGAAGAGTCATGGCTCCTACTTCAAAATGGCAAAGACCGGCACCCAGGTTTAATCATGCATTTTCTGGTTATTGTTTTAAATGCAATGCTTATGGCCATAAGATTTCAGATTGCAGGCATAATGTATCTCAAAGGAATTTTACCAGCAGAAATGTTTTTTCTTCTTTAATGAATTATGCAGTTGAATGTTATAATTGTCATAATTTTGGACATATTGCTAGAAACTGTAGAAGCACTTTTGCATCAAATAATTATCAGGGTAGAAAATCTCAGCCAAGTGGGTTGAAACAAAACCATAAATTTCTTGAAAAACAGGCACATGCTAATGAAAGGACAAAGGCAAAACAAGTAGCAAAATCTGCTATCAAACCAGAATGGAAAGAAAAGGAATCTTTGATTGTCCAGAATGATTTTAAAGGTCAGAAAAAATAAGCACCTTGGATACTTGACAGTGGTTGTTCCAGTCACATGACAGGTGACAAGCAAAAGTTTGAGAATTTACAGAATTATGAAGGTGGTTCTGTGAAATTTGGAAATAATGATGGAGCAAAGATTGTTGGAAAGGGATCAGTCAAGATCGGTGATGACAATATAAAATCAAAAGAAGTCTTGTTTGTAATTGGCCCGAAGCATAACTTGCTAAGTGTAAGTCAAATATGTGACAGAGGTCATGATGTAATCTTCAAGAAGGAGGGTCTGTGAAGTAAGAAAGACAAAAAATGGAAAGTTAATAGCCACTGGATCGAGAACTTCGGAAATCAGTATACACTTTCAGAAACTGCGGAAGGAACATGCTTGATTGGACGGGAAGATGAAAACCGGCTATGGCACAAGAGGCTTGGGCATATTAGTTTTGACAATCCGGCAAAAATCAGTTCAAAAAGAGCAGTTAGAGATATACCAAACATTGGCAAACCTGTAAATAGCATCTGTGAGTCATGCCAAAATGGAAAACAAACTAGAGCCACTTTCAAAGCAAAAGAATACTTCACTAGCAAGCCATTAGAACTAATTCACACTGATCTATGTGGACCCATGAGAACTGAAAGCATAAATGGACACAAATATTTTATGCTGTGTATAGATGACTACTCAAGAATGACATGGGTACTATTTTTGAAACTCAAGTCAGAAGCCTTTGATATGTTTAAAACCTTCAAAAATCTTGTTGAGAATCAATCAGAAAAAGAAATTAATGCCTAAGATCAGACAGGGGAGGAGAGTTTATCTCCGAAGAATTTGCAGAATACTGTCAAAAACATGGGATAAGAAGACAATTTTCAGCAGTTAGGACACCTCAACAGAATGGTGTTGTAGAAAGGAAGAATATAACAGTGTAGGAAATGGCAAGGACAATGCTGGCAGAAAACAAAATAGCTGACAGATTTTGGAAAGAGGCAGTTCATACTGCAGTTTACATTCAAAACAGTTGCATGCTGAGACCACATGAAAGCAAAACACCTTATGAGTTGTGGTTTGGCAGAAAGGCAACAACAAGACATTTCAAAGTATTTGGCAGCAAGTGCTACATAAAACGGACTGAAGATAACCTCGATAAATTTGAAGATAGAGCTGATGAAGGTATCTTTCTTGGTTACTCAACAAAAAGCAAGGCATACACATGTTACAACAAGAGGTTGAAGAAAATTGTTGAAAGTGTTGATGTGAAAGTTGATGAAGGTAGAGAACAAGAAACTACTTATCAAGAAAACTACCCTATGTATGAAGAAGTCATTGAAGGTGATGATGAAAAAGAAACAGAGAAGAATAAAAAAATTGATCCGGATGGTGTAAAAACTGAATCTGAAGAAGAAGAAAACAGGAAATTTAAAACAGTGCAACCTGGCGGAAAAATCATCCAAGTGAACAGATTATTGGGGATCCCACGGATGGTATTCAGACAAGAAGAATAGCAGTGAGGAACTATTCTCTGTTATCTAGTATTGAACCTAAAGATGTTGCTGAAGCAAGCACTGATGAAAGTTGGATGAAGGCAATCAATGGAGAACTAGATCAGATAGAGAAAAACAATACATGGGAATTAGTACCTAGACCAACAAATAAAAACATAATTGGCACTAAATGGGTTTTTAGAAATAAATTGAATGAAGATGGGCAGGTTGTCAGAAATAAGGCAAGATTGGTATGTAAAGGCTATGCTCAGGTTGAAGGCATTTATTTTGAAGAAACTTTTGCACCGGTAGCCATACTAGAGGCAATCAAAATGTTTCTGGCATTAGCAGTTCATAAAACTTCAAAGTATATCAAATGGATGTAAAATCAGCATTTTTGAATGGAAAACTGGAAGAAGAGGTTTACATTGAACAACCATATGGCTTCCAACTTGGTGACAATCCATATTTTGTTTGCGGAGTTAAAGAAAGCTTTATATGGATTAAAACAGGCACCCGAGCATGGTATGCAAGGTCGGATAATTATCTAATTAAACAAGGGTTTAAGAAAGGTTTGGTGGATAGCAACTTATATGTCAAAACAGAGAAGGGTCATCTTATTGTTCTTGTTGTTTATGTAGATGACATAATATTTGGCAAGCAAGATGGATGAATACTGCAAAGACATCAATTAAAATAAAAAAAGAATTTGAGATGTCAATGATTGGTGAACTTTCTTATTTCTTAGGACTGCAGGTCAATCAAAATGAAAAAGGCATTTTTATTTCTCAAGTTAAATATGTAAAAGAAATGCTGAAAAAGTTCACAATGGAAGACAGTAAACCGGTCAGCACTCCCATGACAACAGGCGCAAGTTGAGCAAGAATGATAAATCTCCAGATGTTGATCAAACAATGTACAGGTCTATGATTGGAAGCCTCGCTGTATTTAACGACTACTAGACCGAGATATACTACGAGCGGTATGCATGGTTGCTAGATTTCGGGCAAGTCCCAAAGAAACTCATGTCACAAATTGTAAAAAGGATCTTTAGGTACCTCAAAGGTACCATGGATTATGGGTTGTGGTACCCAAAAGGCAAAGACTTCACTTTGATTGCATATTCTAATGCAGATTGGGCAGGGTGCATTGATGACCGGAAGAGTACAAGTGGAGGAGCATTTTATCTTGGAGACAAGCTGGTAGCATGGCACAAGAAGAAACAAGAATCGGTCTCTCTATCCACTCGCAGAGGCAGAATACATTGCGGCCACAACTTGTCGTACACGGATATTATGGATGAGACAAACTTTGAAAGATCTTGGTATCCACTTCAAAGAGCCAATATCAATAAAATGTGATAACACTAGTGCTATCAACATATCCAAAAATCCAGTTATGCATTCAAGAACCAAACACATTGCAATCCGATATCATTTTTTGAAGGATAAAGTTGCAGAAGGAGAAGTCAAGTTGGATTTTGTTCCAACTACAGAGAAAGTAGCTGATATATTCACAAAACCATTGCCCAAGGTTGTTTTTGAGTACCTTAGGAATAAGTTTGGAGTGGTCACAATTCCCAAGAACTGACTATCATTAGGGATCACATTCTCAATGGGTGCATGCATGCCTATACTTATAGTTTTGCTTATATTTATGATTTTTGCTAACTATAACAATATTTTCCTGAGAATGGTGTACAGAGACTCAGGGGGAGTCTGCAGCAGCCCTTTGGTATTATTGGCAAAGGGGGAGAAGAAGTTGAGCAAGGTTGTCGTGTGTTGCCAACAATTCCAAAGGGGGAGATTGTTGAGCAAGGTGCAGCAAAAGCATTGAGAAAGTATTGTCATTGTTGTCAACACAGATAGATTGATGCGATTGATGCGGTTCGGAGGTCAATCAGATCAAGTGCAAAAAGTTTCAAGCAAAACAGAGGTGACCCAAATTCAGAAATTGGCAGAAAGAGACAAGGAAGAAAACTGTCGCGATATCGCGACATGTTTTCTGTCGCGATTTCGCGACAAAAAGTAGGAGAGAGAAAATGCACGCCAAAATGTGGCGATGTCGCGACATGTCGAGTTTTTGCTGAGGAGAGAGAAAATGTGTCGCGATTTCGCGACAAAAAGTAGGAGAGAGAAAATGCACGCCAAAATGTCGCGATGTCGCGACATGTCGAGTTTTCGCTGAGGAGAGAGAAAATGTGTCACGATTTCGCGACATAAATGGAGGAAAGGAGCTTGCAATGAAGAGAGTAGCGATTTCCATGCATGTTGAAGTTTCGCATTTCAAACCACAGCTGGAAATGTATGGAAACAAAGGTGTAGTGATTTTGCTACAAATCGGAAGTTAAGAAAACTAAGTTGCAGCGATTTCGACACAAGTAAAAATTCACAAGAAGAAGGTGTAGCGATTTCGCTACATGTTGAAACAAAGAGAAACTAAGGTGTAGCGATGGCGCTACATGTTGAAACAAAGAGAAACAAAGGTGTAGCGATGGTGCTACATGTTGAAACAAAGAGAAACTAAGGTGTAGCGATGGCGCTACATGTTGAAACAAAAGGAAACTAAGGTGTAGCAATTTTGCTACTAGTCAAAAGTGTAGAACTGAAAGATGCAGCAATGATATTACAAGTCAAAATTTCATGAAAAGAGGTAAGGTGAAAACACAAGGCACAAAGATGTAAAAATTTCGCCATTGCATGAAGCATAGTGTCGCGATTTAGTGACATGTTCCATTTTCGCTGGAGTTGGCAAGGAGAGTTGTACGGAAGAGCAAAGTGTCACGATTTCGCGACATGTTCCTTTTTCGCTGCTGCTGGCAAAGAAGAGTGTACGAAAGCCGAAAGTGTCACGATTTCGTGACAAGCAGGATGATGATGTCAGCAAGAGTAAAAAACGTCATGATTTCACGACAAGAAGGATGATGACGTCAGTAGAAGCCAGAAGCGTCGCGATTTCATGATAAGAATGATGATAACGTCAGCAAAGTCAGAAAGTGTCACGATTTCGTGACAGGATGCTAGGAAAGGTGCTGGAATCTAGAAGCGTCGTGATTTCGTGACATTATGAAGGATGACGTCAGCAAAAATTAAAAGTGTCGCGATATCGCGACAGGCAACTGTTTGGCAGGTAAAAACCGTAGGAGCATGCAAAATGACACGTGTCGAAAAAACATAATCATGCAGCCTGTTACGTAAATAGTAACTGATGTCAGACAGACAGTTACACATTGATAGGTGTCGAACATGCATGGAAACAGATGTAGATGCATGCTTGAAACGCTTTCTAAGTGTCGTATAGGCTGTATCGAAAAAAAATTCGAACGATCGAAGTGCAGCATTCGAACAGCCGATTGAAAGTGCAAACGAACAGCCGATTGAAGAATGCATTAGAACAGCCGATTAAAATAGACGCATTTACAGCATTCAAAACATAAAATAGGAAGGATCGAAAAGCTTTCGAGAAGAAGGATGTGCAGCATTCGAACAGTCATATTTGGAAGGATTCGAACAGCCGCATTGGAAAGAAGAAAAGAATTCGAACGACTCGAGAATGTTATTCGACTGCATGAAGAATTGAAACGCGATAGAAGAAAAAGAGTCCCGATGAGAAAAATAGGATATAAAAGGACAGTCGAGCACAGAATAATAATGCTGTTGTTTTGAAGTTAAATAACTACACTGATTCACCCCCCCCTCTCAGTGTCATTGTGTGAACATCAGATGTAATAGTACCTAATTGCAACGATTGGTACCAATATAATAATTTCCCTCTCAGTGATAATACCATCAATTTTATCATTACATATTCATCTGTTATGTCATGGATAGTCGCAAAATAAGCTACATCTTGGATATGCTCATACACAGTTTTACCGGTACCATCATAGGTCGACAAGGCCTTCAAAGCAACTTTGGGTACTAGATTTTGTGCCTGTAGGTTCAAAGCCCCTAAGCTATTCCACATTGGGAACTACCTAGGTGGTTGCTATGGTGGTGGATTCTGAGCCATGTGGACTGGTATATGAGGTGGAGCTTGAGAAATACTAATGGTCGTGTGAGGCAGAGGTTGAGGAAGACTAGTGGCAGTACTACCTGGGCTTGCGGGAATGGAAAATACACCAGCTAGTCATGATGATGTGATAGACGGTATATGGGATATATGAGGTAATGAAGATGTACGACACAAAGTGGCTAATTAAGGATGTTCCCATAACCTTTGGATATCATGTTCATAGAACTCAACATGGTGATCTGGATTTTTGACCTTCGATCTTGTATTCATCATACAACTTTTGATGTGCTTATGTTTGGAGATTTTTGGGTGTAATTGAGTCACCATATGTTATAATTATACAACACGAAGGCAAAAATAAAACCTTAATAATGTCGAAAGTAGAACTTTTGAAGTCCCATCGGGCGTGCCAAATTTTTTTGGTCAAATATCTACCTAATCAACAAAACTGTATTTGTGCACCCTAGATACAACCAACATTGAATTATCGAAGAAAAGGAATGTCCTCCGTGTCAATCTCCAGAGAGGGTTGGCTCCCTTACTAATCCTAAACTGGTTGAAGACTAGAAATGCAGGAAAGAAACTGAAAAATGTGAAAAGAAATGAGAAATATGGCCACATGTTGACTGTGTAGGATGGGAATATACTGATAGCAAGAATCCACACCAACAATGAATAACATGCAATAGATAAAGAAATGACATAATTTACTTAAAAATTCACACATATAATCCTTCAAATTGGCACTCCAGCACTCACTTCTCTCATTAGCAATATTCAAATTCAACTTGTAGAATTTAAATTCAGAAGAAAATAAATAATCCATTAGTAAAAAGAAATGCGTAAATCAAAAGACAATAATGCACCAAGTCATTTGCAAATCCAAGATCTCTGTATGTAGAGATCTTGAAAATTTTTCTTGCAGGATATCTATTTTTCCGATCCCATTACAATGAAAGTTTGCTTAGTATTTATAGAGGTTTGCACCTCTTTCATTAAATACATGAAAGGAACCAATGTCCATATATCAGAGACATAATGAGTCATCATTTATTGGAAATCTTATTTTGAAAATCATGATCTAAAAATTATTTGGAGTGACAAGGCATTTTGATCACCATGACATTAAATTTTGGTCACCTCCATTTTATTGAAAATCAAACATATGCTTCAATAATTTACTCCTCATTAAATTTGTTTCAGAGAGGAATAAAACCTTCGAGAAGATGTTCTTGGAAATAACACAAATGATTTCCACTTTGCCACAAACATTGAATTGTAGTAATAATTTAAGGCATATCTTCAACCAAAAAATCAAAATTTAATATTGCCCAAGATGATGGCAATCAATGATCAAATCCTACATCATTTAATTTGGCATATTTTTTCCATAATTCATCCTCAGGCATCGCGAGCAACTGAACTCATTTGCTTTCACCATGAAAATGCTTTCATCAAGAAAAATATTTAAAAATATTCTTCGTCTAAACTTTTAGAATTTTAATAACGTTTGTCCCCCAACAAAGATATGAATGTTATTACCTTTTGAAACAACTGTGCCCCTTCCTTTTAAACTTCAACAACACTCACCCAAAACAAGGGCAAACACGATTTTTATTTGGGAAAGTTTTTAAATCATCTCCACTTCAAACGATTTTGCCAAATGGAACTCCTAATATGTGTTCACCCCTTGAAAAAGGCAAAACACATCTCCATCGAAGTGCAAAGGTAAAACCAATTTTAATTTTCTTTGTTGCCCAATTATACATTCCAATGCCTTTCGCCCCAAAAGGGGTGAATGAGATCATTGCCCATACTTCGGGGTGACTACACTGACATACTTTAAGACCTGTTTGCCCAACCAAAGGGTGAACACGATGTTCACCATTTTTAAGGGGTGAACACGATCGCGTTTCAACACTTCAGCCAAATCTCATCATTTTTGATTCACTGTTCCTTCTTTTACTACGGCTTCAATTCTCTCACTCTTTCAAATTCATCTATGGGCGATTAAATAAAATTAATTTGAAGATAATTTCCAAGTTGTTATTGGGATTAGAATATTTATTTTTCAAATGAAAAATTACATACATACATAAAAAAAACTGAAATGACTACAATGTTTGTTTTAAAATTAAGCAAGATGCTACATCATGAATTTTTACATTATAGTTAGCAATTTATTTAAAACCAATGTGGCATAGTGCAAAACTATCAACACTTCCCATCCCAATCCCAAAACTCAGGGTCTCCCTAAAAGACAAACAAGTCAAGGGATTTCCCATGTGTCTATACATTTTTCTAGTCCTAGTCTAGGGGAATATGTTGTATATAATGTTGCTTTCTCCCCTACTCACATAGATTCCATTAGATATTTTGATAGTCCTCAAGATGCACCCCTAAGTATAGGTGTTTTTCCTAGTGGATCTTTGTCTAATAAAACCAATTTTGTGAATGGAGGAGTTGACACTCCTTTTGAGAAACCTAAGCCTAAAGAGCTTGAAGAGAAATTTTGTGTGAACATTAATAATATTTCTAAACCTTCATTTTCCATGTGATATTTTCAATGCTTTTAATGATAAGAATTTAACCTAGGTCAAAATGAGTAGGGTTTGTGATACATCATTGATCCACCTTATCAACTACCTAAAGACAAATAACGATTGGGCTATCAAATGGACCCCATAGCCACCCTCCTTGAGGAAGCTTTCCAAGGTCTTAATCTTAACCTTGAGTAGGACACTCTTGAAACTCATATTAAAAGTGAGGACTCCTTGATAGATGAACCTCTCTCCCCACACTTCATGGTGGATATCCCTATGAAATTATTCCAAGTTTTGATGATCTATATCAACCCATATGACACTTTTGAGGATGACATTGATGGATGATTCAAGAGCCTCTCAATCACTTTTGATAGCTCTAAATATGTGTCATCTTGTATCATCCCCATAATTGAGCATCTCAAATAGGGTGATGGTTACTTTCACCTAATTTTGTTCCAACTCCTTATCCTTCCCATGCTCCTACCACAACTTCATCCTAATGGTCAACCCATTTCATCTCCCCCTCTCATTCTACCTTAGTGGACTCTACCTCAACCTAATCCTCATCCACCTATCCTTCAATAATTCTTCCCTCATCCATAGGATCCCCCAACATCAAACCCATCCTCTAGCTCCCCTACCCATCCACCCCATGATCCAACCACTATCAACATAATTTTTGTTGATCTTTTCACCTCGCTTCGCTATTTGACTACTTCCAATGAAACTCTTAGCATTGACCTATGTTACATTGAATTTGAACAAATATCTTCTAATCATTCTTCTCTTGGATTCCTCCCAAAAAAGTAAATGATCAAATAGTCAAATGCCCATCTCTCCCCCTCTCCTTCTCATCCTTCCTCTATGTTCCAAACTAAGGTCATTAATAATGATGAAGTATTTATTAAGAGTGAAATAGATAATTTGCATATCATTTCCACTCCCACACAACTAGAGGATAGATTCCATATGCTTGTGGAAGAAACCATTGATGTTGACTTAAGCACCAACATTGCCAATCCTCAAGCACCAACATTGCCAATCCTCATATCTTCCAACTTGGTAAGAACTTGTCTAATGTAGAGAGAGCACTTAATTACACTCTTTACAGAATAAAAGAAATTTTTTGCATGGTCATATAATGACATGCTTGGAATCGATATCAACTCAGTAGTACACAACCTCACCCTCAATAACAATGCCAATTTATTCAAGAAAAATCTCAGGAAGATGCATCCCATCATTGTATTAATGGTTAAAGAAGAGTTACAAAAACTCTTAGATATGGGATTAATTCAATCCATCGATTATCCTGAGTGGCTCTCAAACATGGTGCCCATTGAAAAATAAAAATAAGAGATATGCATATGCATGTAATTTAAATATATAAACAAATCTTATCCAAAGGATAATTTTTTCCTTCCTAACATTGACACCTTAGTTGAATCCATAATAGGTTATGAAATGCTTTTTCTAATGGATGGTTTTTTAGGATACAACCAAATCAAAGTTAATCCTGATGATCAACATAAAACTTCTTTCACCACACCATGAATGATATTTAGTTACAAGGTCATACCATTTGGTATTAAAAATGTAGGCAATACATATCAATGGCTATGAAATATATCTTTCATGATTATATGTATAAAACTATGGAATATTATGTGGACAAACTCTTAGCTAAATATAAAAAGCACGATCAACATGTTGATGTTTTACGTAAAGTATTTGCATGGATTCTTAAGCATAATGCTAGACTAAATCCTATGAAGTGTATTTTTGGTGTCACCTCAAGAAAACTTCTACGATTTATTCTCTCAATGGGGTATTGAAATGGACCCAAACAAAGTTAAGGCCATAACTAAAATGCCCCCGTAAAAATCTCAAGCAATTATGACGCTTACAAGGTAAAATTCAAGTGATTAATCACTTCATCTCACAACTATCAAACGAATGCAAGGAATTTAATAAATTTTTGCAATAATACCATCATTAGTGTTTGCCTCATCAACAATAACCCATCTAAATAAAAGGTCTCATAAAATACCCCACCACTCCTTGTGGGCACGTGACCCCAATCCTCTCCAAAATATGTCCCATCATTTTCCCCTACTGTGATGCATCCACCACTGTCACTATGGCTTCCTCCTTTTGTAGTCACTATATCCTAAATATGTCCTCCACTATCAAGGTCATTTTCCCTACGAGGAAATGGAAGGTAGCCCTATTTGAGTCCCAACACTCAATATATATGCTCAATTAATGTGTGTTGTCTCTAGCTAAGCCACTCCCCAAAACCCAATCCTTGCCAACCATGTCCAATCATCCTTGATTAAATTCCTCCTCAACCTATCCAAGAGTGGCCTAAACCTATGTCATGGTTGCAATACTCTCCCACCATCATACCACCCATCAATCCTATTTTTCTTACATGCCATAAATTAAAAAAACCATATAACTATTGTACAGTTTCTATAACTGTTCATACGATAATACGTTTCTTATAGTGTACAAACACCAAAAATATCCATATAGGGATAGTTTGTGTCTATGTGGTTTTATGAAAACCGCATTAAAAAAAATAAAAACAAAAAAATAACAAAATCCACAACCCAAAAACAAACCCTAACATTTCATTACCCATTCCTATGCTAGCCCAGGCTTCTATGGTCTCTTTTTGTTAAAAATATACCTTAGGGTTTATTTTATCCTAAAAACCACAAGCAAGAGCAAAAATCAACTAACCTACATTGCACTTCCTCCACTATTTGCCATCTCATCCCTCCACATGTTCATTTTGATAGCACTTCATGTCAAATTATGAGTCTCACATGTCACTCTCACTCTCTATTTTTCCAAATCAAATTATGCAAATGAGTGCTCGCAAGCCCATCATGTACCCTTTTTATTCCACCCCAGTGTGTGGTCGATTGCATGATCAATATCATCTATATTATTGGTGATTGGATGTACAATTAGTTACCATTCATACGATCACTAGTTGGTTGTACAATTTTTGCCTCTCAAATCATTTAGCTTGTCTCACATACCCCTTCCACTTTGTTGTTACACAAAAACCTTCAGTTAAGCACTTTTTTGTTATGTTTTGTTTCTACACCCATCAACTCACCACTTAAGGAGGAAGATATTACCCATCAATGTCATATTGAACATGTCCAATATCCAAACACTTAATCCAGGAATCATGTTTGTCCAATAGCTTTTCTAGACACTATCATTAGCTCTCCTCTGTTGGGGTAAAAACATAATTTATTCTCCTCTTCTTCTTCTTCTTCTTCTTCTTATCTCAAATCAAATTCTAATCCAATCCAAATTTAGTAGACTCCATGCCAATGTTGTATAATTACACTCACTTAATTGAGGTTGAAACTTAAGCCTACTTATCTAATTTATTGGAGCAATATGAGGCTACATACCCATGGCTTGTCATATTACTTAATTAAGTAAGCTCAAAAATCTATTAAAATTAAAACTTCAAGGATATTCATCCCTTCCATAATCGGGAAATCTTACATTGTTCATGATTTGAGACAACCTTACATCTCCTCCCTCAAATGTTGTTGCGATATGCTCAAAGCCATGATCAAACATTGTCATCCATTGTCAATTCATTCTTGCCATAGCTAGCCACTCATATTGTGTTATGTGTTTTTACATTGCATCATGTCTACACACAATGTAGTACAAAAAGGGTAAATGTAGACACCAAAAAATCACATTATCCCTTGTGTAGGATTAATATTTAATTGTTTTGCAAATTGTTCCAAATATCCAATTATTTGGCATTGTTACCTTAAAATATTAATTCACCCACCTTAGCACATTTTCCCCATTAATATCCATCCTACACCTGTCCATTGTCACCATGTGACTATCCCTCTCACCCTAGTCTACCCTACCACCCTAGTCTACCATACTATTTATTACATATGCATGGAATGAAGACTTTACACCCCCATGCACATTTAATGCATATGGGTGGGTGAGGAATTTCTCCATACATATACATTAATAATGCATGGTGCACACATGCCCCCTTTGACTATCCAACCCACTTGTCTGCCATGTCACCATCCACCTCCCCACCCCCTCACCCTTGACAAAAATCTATAAATATCATCCCATTTCCTTTCATTAGAAGAGAGTGAGATTATGCTTAGTAAAACTCATCCAAAATTACTCTAGACCCCACTTGTATGTATTTGTGAGAAGCTAGCTTTCTTAGAGTGATAACACCATGGATATCATTTTGTGCTTCTTCTTGTGTATCTTTGTTTTATGATCAGGTTGCAAATCCAGATTCCAACAGTTACCAAACTTAGAGAGAAGCTACTTGACAACCTACCAAAGACCTCCACCAAAGGAAATTCCATCCAAATTCAATACAATAGAAACCATACAGACAAGGATGATTTACATCCAAAACTATCTCGATCGGAACAGTTCCTATCAAAACCTAATTCTAGTCAGCTACATCACAACATATCATTCAAAAAGTTGAGTAGTAATGTATATTGTGATTTTAGCCTATTTTGATCTTTGTTTATTGCAATAATTTAAGTTATTTGGTTTACCCCTTTTAAGAAGTTTGGGTCCAACTTAGGTGGATCCAACAAGTGCTACTAACAATTGATTTGCTTGTGTAGGTTTAGAGACTCTACTCAACCAACAGTGGTACATAAGAAAACCCCTCTTGAGGTGGTCATGGAGATAAAAGAGTGTTAGATATTGTATTGTAAAAGGAATTCCACATTGGAAGACCACTTTGTAGCCCAATAGGCACTTGTAAAATCTATCTTGTAATATTAATAGATTTTAATGAAATGGCACATTTTCTTGCCCACATGGATCTTAAATAAGAGGATGAGGTTTCAACCAAGCATCAAACCATAAATATATATAAATTCCCATTATTGGTTAACTACCTAATATATTTATTAATCTCTTGCAACCTATTTGGTATAAAATTCCATGTTGTCAAGCCTCTAGGGAGGGTCTATTTTCTAAATTATTTTATAGTATCAATTGAACCTAAGCATTCTTTTAAAGAAAATTATTTGCTCAACTCTTTCCTAATATTTAAATAATTTCCATATAAGTTATTCCCCTAATACCAAACTTATAAAGCTACAATTTTACAAGCCTTCACCTCCAATATTCTTTCGTTTGAAAACCTTATCCACTTATAAAGAGAAAATCTAACTTTTTCCTCATATTTTTTTTGGTAAGTTAAGTTGAATTAAAAGTGGGTTTTTATCAAGGATTCCAAAACCTGATTACATCAAACGACAATAGGAATAGTCTAAGGATGGACATCAGAAAAGGCTTGAGGAAATCCTTGAGGAACACCTTCAAGAAAGTATTCAGGAAGGTAGTGAGGAAAAATACACGGAATAAATTTTGAAAAGCCCACTAGGCAGGAAAGGAGAAGGCGGTAGAAGAAAACAGAAAACCCACCTAAAATCAAATTTGAAACTTTCCAAAGGTGAGAAAAGAAAATAGACACCTAAATTTAAATTTAAAACATCCCAAGGGCGAGAAAAGGAAATAGGTGCCAAACCACCCATGGGAAACTGGAAACCATGAAAGATACAACTTCCTACACAGGGGAAAACTAGCCAGAATTATAAAAACCACCCTACACAAAAGGATGGAGTGGAGAAACTGCTATTACAGTAAATATCACCTAAACAAGAACAGGAAGGAAGCAGGGGCACCATAGGATTACTCAAACAAAGAAAAAACCAAATCCCTCATGAGTTTGAAAGGTAGAACAACCAACAGAGGATTTCCTTAGGCCATAAAATCCTCAAGCATTGATTCATAGGCCTAGAAAGTGGGTTAGCATACAGAGGAAATCCATAGGCCATGAAGTCCTCATGTAATGAAGAAGGAAGCCTTCAAGTATGCTAGCCTAACAGAGGAAGCAATAGAACCATAATAGCACACTGTAGAAAAAATATAGGAAAGTTCCCAAGGAACCCAAGAGGAAGGAGTCACGAGGAAGCCCAACTGTAGATGATAAAGCCTAGATAGAAAGGATGCAACCAAAAATCCTAGACAACCTTCAGCACCACCACCAAACAACTTTAGGGAAATAGATGAGGAAGTCCTGCAAGAAAATAGCAACAAGGAAACCAAAGGCCCTCCCAGGCAGGCCACGAAAGAAACTAAAATCTTGTTGGACCCACAACATCAATCCCAAAGAGCAGAGTCATAGAAGAAAGCACATGGTCCTCCCCAAGACCAAAAGGATGTTGTGCAAAACTCTCATGAAGCCACTTTCCTACAACCCCAACATTATGCAACTAAAGAACCTCCAAGGATAAACATCAAGAAGACACCTAAAAAACCTGGAAAAAACTAGGAAATCTAAGAAAAAAATCCTTGAACAACCTAAAAAACCTAGGGAAAATCCTAGGGAAGAACCCAAAACCATCCTAGGACCTAGGCACCTAAGGAAAACCCCACCAAAGGGTAAGGAAATGGGTAGAATATTGGATCAGTGATCTCCCTCCCCAAATAGATCATCTACAACACCATCCTACCAATAAGGAAGGGTTAAGGAAGTTCCAGGGAAGCTAGGACAAGATCAGGGACCTAGGACAGGGCCATGGAAGGGATGCAGGGAAGTGGAACAGGACTTCCATTGGAAGTAACCTATAGAGCCCTCCCTTCATGGATGAAAGATGAATAAGCCAACACTATTACATTATTTTCAAAGAGACCTCTTTGAGTTCTATCATATTTTGATGTTATACCTTCTAACAATATTAAAAGTGACATAAAATATGTAGAGATATATTGCAAAGTGGAATTTGTGGTTTGTATCCTTCTAGACATGGTTAAGAGCTTACCTTTCCAACTTCCCAAACAAGATTTTATTCTCTCTAAATTTGAGTTCCAAAGAACATTCTTCTTTACTTTATCACATGAAGGAATATCTAGATAAGTTGATAACACAATTTTAACTTTAAACCCCAATTTTTTTCTCAATAATCAATTATAAATCTAGGATAGTGTTAATAAATAATATTTTGGATTTCATAGTATTAAATTGTTGTCCAACAACCTTCTTATAACATGATGGTATTTATTTACACTCCATGGACTTGCTAATTGAGGAATAATCCTAAAGAAAAGTATCAACAAAAAATGGAGATGACATTTGATGGGATCATTTTGCAACTTGAATACCTTTGATTTTTCCTTCTATTTTTACCTTTTATGTTTGTATTTCGAATGTATTAAAAAATAATAATAATATATTAGTATATAGTTGGTCACCTTCTCAAAGTCCATGAGATTATTCAAAGCATCTAGATTGGGATCCATTGATCAATATATAATACTTTGAAAAGCTATAATAACAATCAATCCATTCATACCAACATTTATTGAAACCAAGTTTTCAAAGAATATCATGTAGAAGACTCTAGCAAACCCTATCATAAGTCTTCTTGATATCTAATTTTATAAGCATACTTGACATTTTCATGGAATGAAAAGAATGTAAGGCTTAATATCCAATGATTACAACATATAATTTTTTTTTACCAAGAGCAAAACCATCTTGTTTCTTTGAGATAACACAACTTATATGCTTTTCAATTTATTTACTATAGTTTTAGAAATTATCTTATAAATCATATTATAAAGGCTTATTTGATGAAAACTATTAAAATATTTTATCTTGCCTTTCTAAGAAACCAATGCAATAAAGGTGATGTTAATCTCACTTACTATAGCCTTATTTTTCTTGGGCTTTTCAACCACATCCAACATATCACTCTTTAAAAAATACCAAAAATTTTGAAAGAAAATTATCAAAAAACCATCAAAGATAAGTGCCTTGTTAGGGTCAAAAGAAAAAACTACCTCTTATAGCTCCTCCATAAATATCTTCCTTGTCATGACTTCCTTTTATCCATATGTGATGATTAATGGAATATTTGGAAACAAATTATTGTGAGGATCCTTATCTTCTTTAGTTTTTTCCACACGTTGATTGTATTACTTTTTCTAATATGAAAAAATATATTTGATTCAACTAGCATTGAAAATAGAGCTACAATATTCCCCTTCTTATGAGGTAAAAATATTTCATTAAGGTCCTGTTGAGTGATATATTTGTCATTAAGGAAATCCTCCCTTGAAAGGAAATATTTGATTTCCCCAAGGTTTGGGTAAGGTTGATTTAACCTGTTTGTACGCTTATCAAAATATGCAATGTAAAAAGTCATATGGACAACTCAGCAAAACACATAACTATTAACAAGGGGCATGTTTAATTGATTTGATTGTCAAGAATTCAATTTTATTGTTCATGAAACTGTCTGGATTGAATAATGTTTATTCAATATTTCTTCCAACCAAATTATCCCAAGGTTTTCAATATTTATTCAATATCATTGTTGGAAAACAACTATTAAAACAAAATAATCATTTTAATCCCAACAATATAATTACACAAGAGTATGAGCCTGTAAACAAGAAAAACCCTGCATTTAATATTCATGCCATGAGAAAATTATTGAATGGTCACAATATTGAAGTTGGTCACAATTTGGGTTTTTTCAATTTTATTTTTTATTTTTATCTGTAGGGTTTTATGCCAAAATTTGATATTTTGGAATCATTGAAACATTACCATAGTTGCAATTATGAAATTTAATCAAAAAATTTAATATAAATATTTTAAATTTTAGAAAAGAAAAGAAAATTAATTAATCAAATCCTACTTACCAAAAATGAAAATTTAATTAATCAACTTTGAAAAGAAAATTTAATTAAATATTTCAAAAATGAAATCCTATTTTATTCTTATTTCAAATAAAAAATCAAAAGCTAGGGTTAGGAAATGAAAATAACAAAACTAAATGGATCACTACAAATCTTGGAACTCCATCCTGAATCTGTTGAAACAAGTACTCTGAATTTAACCAAACCTAACCTGATCAGTCTTCACACAATCTGAATTAAGTTGGTGCAATCTTCTAAGGGAATGAAATAATATATTAAATTATTTCAAATAAGAACACCATGCATGCGCATATCTTATTAAAATAAACCAATATATTGCATTTAGGAGATATTCAATTAAAACATTATCAGATTACCTCACATCAAGCGATTACAATGGATTACATTCTTCATTCCAACAACCAGGGAGGAGATGCTCATTGACAACAATCAAAATCTCTAAAATCTTCTTGCTCCAAATGGCCTCCAACCTCTTCTTCTCGGGTCAATGATTATTTATAATTTCAATTTTTTTTAATTGTTCATTTCATAACTATTTTTACAATGGGTTTCATAACTATTTATGTAACGAAAATTTGTTCTGCTTCATAGAACACCATCGATAAATGTTAAATCAAACTAAAAGGTAGGTATAAGTGTATCACACAACACCAAGCTTTCAAATTGCTCGATCTTGATAGATTATCACATCAAGGTTTAATTTTGCCCAACCAATTGCAAAAGTTTTTGATGGAGTTTGGTGCCATTCTTGAAACTTTTCGTATCCAAGATCTTGTAGTGAACAAAGTGAAAGATTTTGATTTGCAATACAAAGGCTAGTCAGATATCCTTTTGGCAACAAACAATCACTTGATAGATTTGTAAATATTAAAAACGTTCATTAATCATTGCAGGTCTTAAGCAACTTCATCAACCAATCCTTAATCTCCAACTTCATCAACCAATCCTTAATCTCCTTGGCAGTGGTGAGAAAAATCCCAATACTTCCCCAACCAAAGGGACAAAACTCATGTATAGTGTGACAGCTTTTCCTGGGTTGCTTTGATAGCAAGGAAGATTCCTGAATGAGTCTGCTGCACAAAAAAATAACTCTATAAACTCTAAACGTAACCACTAGTTCTAGGATAGCAAAATAAAGGTCCCTTGAAGAATGAACTTCAAACCATATGCCCGTAAGGGGAGGAATGCAAATACTGGCTGCTGTTCTACAATTGGCCCGTATTCTCCACTTTGGTCCTCACATAATGTGAAGGCCATAGCAATCTCAGTTGTTTGTACACTAGATCGCATAGTACAGGCATTCAATATGCAACTTGCCACAAGCCAAGTGGTACTCTCTTTACCATGTGAAACATTCACGAGACCATTGATGGCTATGGCTATGCTGAGTTCTACATTAAGACTTTCATCTCACTTTCAGAAATATCCCTGTTTCTATGTTTGAGTTTGGTTATTCTGCCCAAAATTATTATTGAGAACCACAAATATAAACTCTATCCCAATACTTTGATATTTCTAAAATATCCTGGAAGGTGCTCTTGGTAGACCACACTTTATTGGTATTTTTTCTAGTGTACATGGCTATCATGTGTACATTATGGGTCCAATTAATTTTATCCTTAGATTTGGTATCTTTCTAGCGTGTGATGATATATAGTGTAAAATTTACAAGAAATAATACCATGCTGCGAAAGTTTGGATGTTCAGCTAAGTGCAATAGTTCCCTTTTCGCCTCTTTTAACACATTTTTCATAGTATCCTCCACAATATTTCCAAGATCATCTTATTTTGTATTGAACTACCTCGAGGATTTTTCAAGGGTATCCTTCCATATATCAATCAATTCCACGTCATGTCTACCTTTATTTTGATGAAAGTGAAAGGCATCGACATAACGACCCTTCATAATATGGCAAAGATCTGTAGGTTTGACATCATAGATAATTGGGATAATCTTGCGGTCACCTTGCAACATATCCGATAATTCATTTAAGCATCAAGGAGACTCTTTTGATAGGACAAGAGGGAGTTATCATAAATCTATAATAATCCCTCCATGAGTTGTTTCTTGTAATCTTTTGCCCATATTTCCTCCATCACCATCTATGCTAGGAAAATATCTAGCCTCCCATACATGTACATAAGACCAACAATGACCTTCTGCCCTTATTTCATTTTATGTACTAGATGTATTTCCAGCAAAAATCTCTTGACATCCTGAGTGTGTTTAGATGGAGAATCGTAGTGGCATTGCTAAAGGGTAAATTTGGCTCCATTCTTGTTACCACTTAACCTCGATGTAATGACATGGATGTATTGGCATGATGGTAACTCCTCCATAATCATTGAAGATGGGGATCAATCTTCACATTTATAGGCACTAAGTCAATGGGTGATTGTATCTTTTCTTGGTCACATGCCTTCCACTCTGGATTCAGATCTTCCTAGTGCTACTGGGCTAGTCGTAGCTCTGAGGTGAAGCTAGATATTTTAGCCATAGGTGCCAACCGTGGCTAAGGATGAGTAGGCCAAAGCTACCCAAATTGAGTGGTTAGAACCACTACTTTACCTTGGAATGGTTCAAGATCATTCATATGGTCTTTTATGATGTCCATATGAGTAGTCCCCTACACATGATGTGTTTTAGGTATCTACAAATACCCCTTTTGGGATGCACTATGCGAAAGCACAACACTGAGTAAAAATAAACTGCCTAAAGCCATGTCGTAGGTTGAATGATGATCATTGATCTGATCAACATTGGATGCCATAGTCCTGCAAAAGGACATGCATCTTAGAATAATTGCTTTCAATTGAGGGAAGGCTTAATTTGTAAAGCTTTCACGTGTCCACGGTGATCGGGTAGTCAAGCTACAATCATTTCGATAGGTGGAGAGCTACTAGCTTAACTATCATATTTGATTTTTTCCCTAACAAAGGGTAAGCTTATGATAGTTGTTGGCAATGATTCGTAAGATGAACGTAATTTGACAATATCGAGTGATATTTTGTTGAATTTGATTATGATTATTGATATTATGACTACCCCCTTAAGGGACGAGTCGATGAGGGTAGGAAAATTAATAAAATTATGAGTTGCTTGAACCAACTGAATAACTTGGACAATTGAAGACTTTTGCACTTTGTTATTATTTGGTAAGGCCTAATTCAATCGTGATTTCAACAATTAAGAGTAATTGTATATCTCTATCCTATGGAGCAGTCCAATCGTAATGGCCTTCTTAGAGAATCAAGATGATAGCAATTCCAATTATGCTTGTATTGAATCACTTATGGTCGATGATCTACATAAAATGTCATAGAAGAAATGAAATGAACGCTTCATTCTTGTGGGGCAGTCCAACCAATGTGGCCTTCTTTGGGTTTGAAGTGAAGCATTACAATTCAAAGATGACTAATTTACACCAAATGGCCTTATGGTGATTTACTCATCTTACCGGATTGAATGGAGCGCAAGTTGCTACAACCACCAAGTGTATAGGGTAAATAACTGGATACAAGGCACATTTGAACTTTGTATTATGTGAATATTTTTTATTATTTTTGAAAATTTTGAGGGTTTTGGTCCGTTGAATATTTTTAATTTTACCTTTTGAAACTCCTCATGGTGAAATTTTGAGGACATTTATTACTGGATTCTAGCCACAGTTTTCAACTATAGCCAGTTTTGGAAAATTCCTTAGCTATAGCTCTGACCCATGATCAAAAAACCCTAATTCTACACCCGTGGTTACCAACTATGACTAAGGTCCAAATTGGGAATTTTTGGTCACGAATATACCTAGTCATATAAAATGCACCCTAGAACCGACCAACATTGAAAGGTCGAGAGAAAGAGAAGTCTCCCGGGCCAATCTCCAGAGAGGGCTGGCTCCCAAACTAATCTAAAACTGATTTTAAGGTAAGTGTTAGAAATAACATAAAGAGATGGAAATATGGCCGAAGCTGGTAGTCGATAGGGAGAAAAACCTCAGATAGCAAATAACCTCACACTAAATCTCTAAGATAAGTAGCAACTGATTCTTAGAATGCACATACAAAAATTGGATAAAGCATTGATCATAAGTTTACCTTCAATTAAAACTTCAAATATTCAAATGAAAACATAGCCAAATTTAGAACAACAAAATTCAAATTATATTTTAACACTGGACTAAGCAAAAGTGAATCACACAGAAAGCATCACATGAACAACAGTTTAGATCACCAACTCAAAAGATTCTAAGAACAGAGCAAAATACATCTACGATTTTTGCTTCAATTTTTGCAAAAAGGTCCTCCATCTCTTCTTGAGATATACATTTAGTATTTATAGAGGCCTTCCCTCTCCCTTTCGCATCACAACATTTAAAACCTAAAATAGATTTTGAAGGGGAGGTCCACAAAATATGCACTTGAAAAGAGAAACAATCTCCCTCGGAGAAATCACATTCCTGATTTTATGGATCAAAACTAAAAATCGAACAAAAATAAGGGACCAGATTTCTTCATTAAATGACTATTATCAGGGTATGCTTGAAGTGTTAGGAGATCACGAACAAGAGCTTTAAATACCGGAGGAAAACTTAGTTTTTGTGGCTTTGAGAACAAAACTATTTTAACACGTTCTCCCATCTTGCGCACATAGGTAAACAACAAAACATTTAATCTTGGAGCCTTTTTGACCTTGATCTCAAAATCAGTTGGAGAGCTTTTAAAAAATTAATTTGTTCGATCCTTATCTTATCCTCACGTTATTCTATGCAATATGAAGAAAAATGTGGACACAACTTTATTGGGCCTTTATGGTTGCTTCTATCGTGAAAATGTGACAGGTCACGAAAATGTGACATGTCACAAAATCATGACATTTTCAACTTACTGTTTTCTCTTGTTGCCACCAGTCATGAAAATGCAACATGTCACGAAATCACGACATTTTCAACTTACTGTTTTCTCCTGTTGCCACCAGTCACAAAAATGCAACATGTCATGAAATTGTGGCATTTTCCCTTCGTTTGGCTTTCTCTGTCTCGCCTCCACGAAAACGTGACATGTCATGAAATTGCGATATTTTCCACTGTTTGGCTTTGTCTCCATGACATGTCGTGAAATTGTGACATTCTCCTCTATTTGGCTTTGACTTCTTGTTCTTTCATGAAAATGTAACATGTCGCGAAATTGTGACATCCTCCACTTTGTTGGTTTTCGTCTTCTTGCAAGTCACGAAAACGTGACATGTCACGAAATCGCGACATGTTTCTCCATTTTGGTCATTCTTACTTTTACCCCGCAAAAATGTGACATGTCGTGAAATCGTGACATTTTCTCCTTTTGGCTTTGTCTTCATGATATGTCACGAAATCGCGACATCTTCCTTCGTTTTGTTCCTTTGCTACTTCGAGTCGCGAAAATTCGACATGTCACGAAATCGGGACATTCCGTACCATCTTGCTCCTTCCTCGCTTTCCTTCCGTGAAAACATGACAGGTTGCGATATCGCGACAATTTTCTTCCGCATTATATTTTTTTGCTTTTTAGCGTGAAAACATGACAGGTCACGAAAATGCGACAAGTCACGAAAATGTGACATATCACGATATCGCGACATTTTTTCTTGGCACTCCCCTTTGCTACTGTATGTCATGAAATCGCAACATTTTCTTATCACTTTGTTTTGTTGCCACTACAAGTCGTGAAAATGCGACATGTCATGAAATCACGACGACTTTGCCATTACTGCTTCCTTTGATGTTTTCTAGTGCAAAAACGTGATAGGTCACAAAAATGCAACATGTCGAGATATCGCGACATTTTCTATGCTTAGCTGTTTTCTGCATGGGACGTCGCAAAAACGTGACAGGTCACGATATTGCGACATCTTACACTTACTTTGCTTTAACACAAAACTTGTAGAGATTTTTGTATTTTATTTATTATCCCTTTGAGGTGCTTGGAAGGACAAATAGCAGAACTTCCCTTATTCCTTTAACTACTGCATTTTGCCTAGCTCGATTGAGCTGGGTAATCACCAGGTGCTGTGCAACGATCTTTAGGGCAGTAGTGAGCACCTGAGTTGCAAAAATGGGAATAAATGGAGTTATGACCATCAGATGTGCAGGCCGTAGAACGGGAATGGTGAATGATGGAATGGTGGAAGATGGAGGAGTAGAAGCGATAGATACAACAACTGAAGAGGGTGCTACTGTGCTACTAGCTACTGGGATTCTATGAAAATAGATAATGAAATGGAAGTGGATGGGATGGAGAAAGCGGTGAGAACTGTGGAGAAGTGCTCAAAATACAAAGGATTAGAAGAAAGGGGAAGTGAAGAAAAGGGAACATTAGAGAGGGGAGTAGAAACAACAGTAGTGGCTAGATTATGTACAATGGAAGAAAGAGTAGGAGTGGAAGAAAGAAGCAGAGGGGAAGCCACTACCTGATGGGAAGGAAAAGAAAGAAAGAGAAATAAACATACCTGTGGGCTTGTGTGCAAAAGGAGCCAAAGTTGATGAAATTGTTTATTTATTTATTTATTTATGTGCAAGGTAACACTATGTTTTCCATCATGAAATGTAGGCTTTCAAATAAAATCCATTCACTGAGATTGGAAGTGGATTACATTCCAAGTATTCAAGATAAAATGAATTTGTCGAACTTGTACTGGCAATTTGAAAGGGACCCTCCCACAAAGCATCAAATTTTTGGTACATCCCTGGCTTGGCATTCTTTTCGTTCCACTTTAAGACTAAGTCACCCACTTTGAATGTGCGATCAGTAGAACCTTTGTGAAACCATTTTGATACCACCTATGAATGCTTAGCAAACTCATCATACGCAAAAGAATGTTGCTCTTCCAGCTGCAACAACTGAGCCAATCGTATGTTCATGGGATCCATATTTTCTTTATTGTTCGAGAATTCCTTCAATTGCTACAAGGCAGGCAGTTATAAATGAATAGGCAATATTGCGTCTTTCCCATATACCAGGGCATATGGTGAAGTCTTGATAGACTTCTTGATTGAAATTCTATCTGCCCATAAGTCCTGATTCAGTAGAAGGTGCCAAGATCTCTTATTATCCCCCAAGGATCTCTTTAGAATCCGCAACAAGTTCTTATTTGTAGACTCCGCCAAGCCATTACCCTGAGGGTAATAATTAGAGGATGTCTTTAGAAAAATACCGTACTTGTTTGCAAATTCTCCTATTTTGGCTCCAATGAATGGAGTTCTATTGTCTGTGATAATGGCACCAGGAATGCCAAAACGCGTGATCAGTCCTTCAATGAAAGTGATTACCACATCTTGATTTGCAGCCTTAGTTGGAATGGCCTCAGACCATCTTGTAAAGTAATCAGTAGCCGTCAAGATGTACCTGTGTTCAGCTGAAGAGTTTGGATCAATGATCCCAATAAAGTCCAGCCCCCATTGCTGAAAAGGTGCTTCAACTTGAATTGGATGTAGGGGCAATGGTGCATTTATGATCCTTCCTATTTACCTTTGGCATTTGTCGCAAGCTTGAGCAATATTGAAAGTATCCATGAACAAAGTTGGCCAATAGTAACCAACCTGAATAATATTTAAGGACATAGGCCTACCAGTGTAATGTCCTCCTGACATGCTAAAATGAAACTCCTCCAGGAGTCTAGCTTTCTCAGGTTCCTTAACGCACCTTAGGAGAACTCCATCAATATTTTTGAAGAACAATCCCTCGGGCAACAATACATACCTAAGAGCTTGTAGGCAAAACCTTCTCCATTGCAAAGCATTTAATTGTGAGGGACATCTACCCGTTGAAAAATACTCAACAAGGTCATCTTCCCAATCTTGGCCTTCTGCAAAGATGTTCACTAGATTCCTCTCTTTAGCAGGATCGTCCACTTGATAATCAACTATCTCAGAGGCCGTAGTTTTTGCTAATTGTTGGCATAAGGCCTTGCCCCGCACCAACTTGGTTGGATGGATCTCAACATCAAACTCTTGAATTTTAGTGACCCAACCAGCACTCTTATCGCCCATATCACCTTGAATGATGAAGTTCCTTACATCGGGGTGGATGACATAGACGATCGTCTTGCTATGAGATACAAAGTGCTTGAACTTTTTGAGAGACTTCATGATAGCATATACTTGATTTTAAATGAAATTGTATCTCTCCTCATGGGGTAAGATAACCTTGCTAAGGAAAGCAATGGGTATTTCATCCCCATCATCTCCTTTCTGTGTAAGACTACAACATAGCTTTCGTCCTCTCCAACTGCATACAGAATGAAGTCCTTAGAATAATCCGGATTGATCAACACAGGGGCTTGTGCAATTCTATCTTTAATCTCCTAAAATGCTTCTTTCCTCTGTGTTGTCCACTTGAACTCCGCATCCTTCTTTAATAGCTCAGTCATGGGCTTGACTACTCAGGCAAAGTCAAAAATAAATTTTCTAACAAAGTTGATTTGCCCAAAGAAAGATTGCAATTCTTTCTTATTGGCAGGGAGTGATAGTTTCTTCAAAGCATCATCTCTCGATGGATCAATTGCCAAACCATTCTATGATATGACATGACCCAAGAGCTTACCTTCCTTTACTATGAAAATGGAATTCTTTGGGTTTATGGAAATGCCAAACTCTAGACATTTCTCAAATATCTGCCTCAAATGAGAATAGTGTTCTTCTCGTTTGTACAAAAATACAGTTAGATGACAATGATATTACTTAAAAGCTCCCCAAATGCGATGTCCATGGCCCTTTGAAACGTAGCCCCAACATTGGACAATCCGAAGGGCATTTGCTGATAGGCAACGATACCCCACTTGGTTGTGAATGTGGTTTTGTGCTGATCCTCATCCCTGACCCAAATTTGATTGTATCCAGAGAATCCATCTAGCAATGAAAAGCACTGAGCCCCAACAACAACATGAAGGATATGATCAATGCAAGGCAATGGGTAGTGATCCTTCAAGGATGCTCGGTTCAAGTTTTGAAAATCCACACACAGCCGTATATCTTTGTTCTTCTTACGGACCAAAACCAAATTAGCAACCCAAGTCGAGTGCTAGATCAGATATATAATCTGGGCTTGCAAAATCTTTGCAAGTTCGGCCTTCATGAGGGCTTCAATATTTGGGTTCACCGGTCTCTGCTTCTACCTGAAGGTTTGACTCCTTCTTCTAGCTTGATAATGATCTCTTTATCATATCCCCTCAGATCCTCGTAGCTCTAGGCCATGATGTTAGATTACTCTTGACACAATTGTTTGATCTCTTGCATTTCAACAGGAGTAGAATCAGTCCCAATTTTGATGACCTTATCAGCCTCCAACTGAAGATCCATGTATTCTTTCTCATCGACCTCGATCCGATGCTTCTTGGACTGATCATACTTATCAAATGAGCTTTCTAGAGTGATGAGGCCTTTAGGAATGTGGTTATTCTAAAACTAAATTAGGCCTTTAGTTTCTTCATGCTCCAAGGTCCTTCGCTTGATGGTGGCAGCTTCTTGAACCAAAAAGTTAACAATTTACTCATCGCTATCGAAGACTTTCCAAAAGGTGTCCTTGTCTGGGACAGAGGGCCTATACACCATTCTCACTATTTTTAGCCTTCTTACCACCTGTTCAATTGGTGAAAAATTTGCTCCCAGGGAAGCCAGCAGATCAACATGTCTATTTTGTTCTCGTGGAATGAAAAGCATGCTAAGAGCAGAGAACAATTCAAACAGGTCCCAGACCTTGTTGCGATAGTTCTTGAGATAGTGGTGCTTGGACACACACTTATTGGTCACCTGATTGATAATCAACTCGGAGTCACCAAAGATTTGCAACTGTCACACTCCAAGTTTTTTAGCCTTCTTGAGGCCTAGGCATAAAGCCTCATATTCTGCTGCATTATTTGTACAACTCTAGGTCAAACAATATGAATAGGATCGTTGAATCCCAGAAGGTAATAATAGAACAATCCCAGATCCAGCGCCATTTCTGCATCATGCTCCATCAAAATAGAGCTTCCAGAGCTGGTCTTGACTTTCATCATTCTTTTCTTGAGCCTTTTTAGGCTTAAAAATGGAGTAACACCCCAAGTCAGTTTCCATCATGGCGTTGAAATTGGCCATGGAAAATTCATTTTTTGGGTGGAGCTCTTCCAAAGCTTCTTCCATTAAATCAAGCTTGCCAAATTCTTCAGACATCATGTGCACCAAATTTGCTTTTCTGTCCATTTCATCTACTCTCTCCACATGAAATGTGGAAGGATTTTCATTGAAAATCTTCACCTTTTTACCTTTATGGATCACCTCCAAATGAGTAAAGTCCAAAGAAAGGTAATCCCCGAGTTTAGCCATGAATTCTCGAGAGAGACACATACCAAAACATGGCTCTAGGTCCACTACTATGATATCCTAGATCATAGTAATCTGAGGCATGGTGTGCAGGGAGATAGGAACATCCTTAATTACGCCCACTGTCTTTACTAAGGTACCATCTAGCTACAAAAATCCCATGCTAGTCCTTGTATATTCCATGCCTATGACATCACATACTACCTTCGACATGATAGTAGTAGCTGCTCCTGAGTCAATGAGGCAATTATGCACCACATGTCCCTCCATTATCAATGAAAGATAAAAAGGTGGTGGTCTATTTTTTCCTGTGACTGAAGAGGTCAGAGTTTGAGACATAACTACCTAGGCTGGAGCCTTCCCCTTACTTTGTGTGATCTTCAGAGATTCTTGTAAGAGATTCACCTGTCCAGGCAGCTAAAAAGTGTCATACAAACTTACTTTAGTTGGTATCCTTTTGAGTTATTTGACGATGTCATACTCCATCGAGATCAGCTCTCTCCCCCCACTCGTAGATTCAAATCTACTTCTATATTGTTGGGTGGCTTCCACTCGCTGTCGTTTAGTCAACGATGGATACTGCAACGTCTCTCTAGATTTTTCCTTTGTTTTTGCTTACAGCTGGGAGGTAGAAACCTTAGCTTGCAACCTCTCTTTTGCTTGTGGTGCAAGTGGATCCTTCAAAAAAATAGGTGGATCTTGTTGTGGAGCTGGAGGATCATGAGTCTTTGTAGGTATTTGTTGCTTTATTGCTTGTGCGGGAGGCACTTTCAATGGCTCCATCTTATCCGGATCTACCAACATTGGTTTCTTGCCATTGTGTGTCAAGACTGCCATGTATTCCTCAGGAGACATCACAAAATTATGATCCACCTCTTGAATCATGTTTACACGGCTCCCCACAAGAACTTGTAAATAATTTTGATGGACCATGCAAGTGGACTCATCATGTGGATCATTGCATGAAGAACACCAGTAAGAAGGCTCATGTGAAACTTCAGAAGGGCCAGCCTCTTCACTTACCAAGATCGCTGAGTTCCTCTCAAGTACTTTCTCTATAGCCTTACTAGGAGTAACTTGATCTCTAGTTATCGCTAGAATAAATCTTCATGGATGAAAGTTCCTCTCTGCATCTCTCTGCTCCATAGATGTCATCTTGTTAGTGAGGGATCTCATGGCCGACTGAATTTCTTGCAAAACAACCAATTAAGGATCTGGGCTTGAGGACACAGGCGGTGCCGATAGAGGTAATGGAACTGGTGGAGAAGGTAATGCAGGAGTTGGAACTGGAGAGGTTAACTGTGGAATGGGAATCATAGGTACTGAAGGTGTGGGAGGATTCCATGAAGATGAAGGGTACATGGATGGAGTAGTGTAAGATGTGGAGGCTGCACCTGTATGCTGGTATTGCAAAAGCTCGAGAAAAATGGGTATAGTCATTTTTGAAGGCAATTTCCCAATGGGAATCAGATCGGCCTCAACTTTCTGTGCTTGGGAATATAGTGCAAGAAAGGTTTGAACATTGGACATCCTAATGTTCATACTAATATTTGAGTGGAAATCCCTAAGAAATTAAAATGCCGCTTGGTCATTAGTAGGGTGGAGATCATCAGGAACTCTCTGCCAAGTTCAGGCAAATCTAACATTGAAATCCACTATCTCCTCTTGAGGATGCCTCTTGATATTAGTAAATTGAAGCAACAAAGAAAATGGGTCCGCTTGCTCATTGAACCCTTGGATCAGCATCTCTGCTAATTGATCCCATGAATTTATGGAGTTGGGAGACAAGGATCTATACCAGCACAATAACTTACCTTGGAGTGACAGCATGAGCAATTTGATCATGACATCTTCGTCTGTGATATTATGAATTGTAGCCAAGGATGCCACATATGAAACATGCTTGTACATGGTCTTTCCAGTCCCATTATATGTAGGCAAAGCCTTTAATTCTATAGCAGGAACTAGATTTTGAAAATGCAGGTCCAATGCTCTCGAATAGTTTCAAGCAAGAAATTGATGCGGAGGAGGTTGTTGACCAGCCATTTACACTGCAAGATTTCGATCTATTCGCAGGCTCGTAGCAGTACTGGGAGGAGTCAGATATGGCACAAACTGAATCACCACCTGCGAAGAAATAGCAAATGATGGGTTCATAGGACTTACCAATCTTGAGCGCTCCCTCCAGTTTTGAACATCGATCTCGAAGAATTCGACTGGGTCTTCGATTCTTTGGCACTTGATCTTGTGATCATGAAGAAAATATTTTCACCAAATTCATGATTGGATATTTCTAGGTACTATACAGTCGCCTTCAGCAGAGTCACCAGATGAACTTACAATCTCCGCTTTGAGGTCAAGACAGTTCATCAAAATCTTGATTCCTTCGGGTGTCAAAAAATGGGACTTGTGAGTCCCACCGGCGTGCCAAAAACTGTTGGTCATGAATCTGCCTAGTCATATAAAATGCGCCCTAGACCCGACCAACATTGAAATGCCGAGAGAAAGAGAAGTCTTTCGGGCCAATCTCCAGAGAGGGCTGGCTCCCAAACTAATCTAAAACTGATTTCAAGGTAAGGGTTAGAAATAATAGAAAGAGATGGAAATATGGCCGAAGCCGGTAGTATATAGGGAGAAAAACCTCAGATAGCAAATAACCTCACACTAAATCTCTAAGATAAGCAGCAACTGATTCTTAGAATGCACATACAGAAATTGGATCAACCATTGATCATAAGTTTACCTTCAATTAAAACTTCAAATATTCAAATGAAAACATAGCCAAATTTAGAACAATAGAATTCAACTTATATTTTAACACTGGACTAAGCAGAAGTGAATCACACAGAAAGCATCACATGAACAACAATTTGGATCACCAACTCAAAAGATTCTAAGAACAGAGAAAAATGCATCTAGGATTTCTACTTCAATTTTTGCAAAAAGGTCCTCCCTCTCTTCTTGAGATATACATTAGTATTTATAGAGGCCTTCCATCTCCCTTTCCCATCACAACATTTAAAACCTAAAATATATTTTGAAGAGGAGGTCCACAAAATATGCACTTGAAAAGAGAAACAATCCCCCTCGGAGAAATCACATTCCTGCTTTTATGGATCAAAACTAAAAATCGAACGAAAACAAGGGACCAGATTTCTTCATTAAATGACTGTTCTCGAGGCATGCTTGAAGTGTTAGGAGATCATGAACAAGAGCTTTAAATACTAGAGGAAAACTTATTTTTGGTGGCTTCGAGAACAAAACGTTTTAACATGTTCTCCCATCTTGCGCACATAGGTAAACAACAAAACATTTAATCTTGGAGCCTTTTTGACCTTGATCTCAAAATTAGTTGGAGAGGTTTTAAAACATTACTTTGTTCGATCCTTATCTTCTCCTCACATTATTCTATGCAATATGAAGAAAAATGCGGATAGAACTTTATTGGGCCTTTGTGGTTGCTTCTGTCGCAAAAATGTGACAGGTCATGAAAATGCGACATGTCATGAAATCGCGACATTTTCAACTTACTGTTTTCTCTTGTTGCCACCAATCACGAAAAAGCGACATGCCACAAAATCGTGACATTTTTAACTTACTATTTTCTCCTATTGCCACCAGTCATGAAAATGCGACATGTCATGAAATCATGAAATTTTCTCTTTGTTTAGATTTCTCTCTCGCCTCCACAAAAACGTGACATGTCGTGAAATCGCGAATGAAAACCCGACATGTCATGAAATCATGACATTTTCCACTCTTTGGATTTGTCTCCATGACATGTCATGAAATCACGACATTCTCCTTTGTTTGGTTTTGAATTCTTGTTCTTTCGCAAAAATGTAACATGTCACAAAATCGTGACATCCTCCACTTTGTTGGATTTCGTCTTCTTACAAGTCACGAAAACGTGATATGTCACGAAATCGCGACATGTTTCTCTATTTTGGTCATTCTTACTTTTGCCCCACGAAAATGTGACATGTCATGAAATTGCGATATTTTCTCCATGATATGTTGTGAAATCGTGACATCTTCCTTCATTTTGTTCCTTTGCTGCTCTGAGTCGCGAAAATTCGACATGTCGCGAAATCGCGACATTCTGTACCATATTGCTCCTTCCTCGCTCTCCTACCACAAAAAATTGACAGGTCAAGTTATCGAGACAATTTTCTTCTTCTTACATTTTTTTTCTTTTTAGCACGAAAACGCGACAGGTCGCAAAAATGCGACATGTCATGATATCATGACATTTTTCCTTGGTACTCCCCTTTACTGCTGTATGTCGCGAAATCACAACATTTTCTTATCATTTTGCTTTGTTGCCACTGCAAGTTGTGAAAATGTGACATGTCATGAAATTGCAACAACTTTGCCGTTACTACTTCCTTTGCTATTTTCTAGCACGAAAACGTGACAGGTCACGAAAATGCGACATGTCTCGATATCGCGACATTTTCTATGCTTAGATGTTTTTTGCATCAGACGCCGCAAAAACGTGACAGGTCACGATATCGTGATATCTTACACTTACTTTGCTTTAATACAAAACTTGTAGAGATTTTTGTATTTTATTTATTATTCCTTCGAGGTGCTTGGAAGGACAAACAGAGGAGTGAGTATCTCTACAATTTGTGCATTCTTTTGTATGAACAACAACAAAACAATGTGGCAAAAATGCCAACAAGAATATAAAAGAAAAATATATCATTTTCAAATTTGTTATTTCCATTTTCTAACTGCTTATCAGAGAGCTCTGAGAGGAGAAAATGCAAAACTGATATGAAACGGTGCCCAACCTTGCAATCTACCCCTATGGCAGACCAACCAGAGGCATCAACCAGTGGCATAGCCGGTGCTACAAATGTAGCATCTCGAACCTCACTTATTGAATTACCAACTTAAAATGAATCAAATTAATTAATGAGAAAAATGAACTCACTAAACTAATGGTAACGAACCTCATCCTAATTAAAATTAGACTAGGCTAGCTAGTTGGGAGGGTTTAATTTGTAGGGTTGATGGAACAGGAAATGAAATTGAAAGAGGTTTTTCCCATAGCCATGGGTGGCATTTTTGGCTTCCAACTAGAAAATTGAGGGCCATGGCTGTCAGTCACAGTTGAATTTAAATCCCAATTGTTAGAAATTTGATCATTGCCACCGACCGTGGGTGGCAACCGCGATTGAGGGACTTTAGAGAAATTTTTGAATTTTTCTAATTTTTTTGCTATTTTTTGGAATTAATTGATATTTTTGAATTTTTGCAAGAAATGTTATGATTTTTTTGAATGTTTTGAATGCATTTGTGATTGTTTTTGCCTTTTTGAAGGTTTATTTGAATTTTTTAATGTATTTAAGTGCATTTTTGATGTTTTTGTGATTTTGATTGATCTTGTTATTATCTCCCTTCAGAATTTGACTGCTAGAGTGAGGGACTCAAATCTCCTTCATGAGCTACTTCCCAAGCTAGAAAACACTGATTGGGACTGGTTCGCAGCTATAGGCTTCAACTATGTGTTGTGGTTGCCTTCCATCTAGGCCGATCAGGCTTATATGATTGCCTTGGCCCGTCGTTGAGATGCACAGACCAACACCTTCCACCTATCCACAAGTAAGATCATAGTGACCTTAGAGGATGTTTACCACATCTTTCATATCTCCATCAATGGTGAGGCCATAATATATTCACCCACTACAATGAAGGATGTAATTTTCTAGAGGATATTCAATACCAAGAGCAATGAGGTGCAGGTGAACTCTGAGCATGATTGGGTGCACATCGAGTACTGGTATCAAGAGAGAGTCTTCTCATGGTGATAGGTCATGTTGATGTAGGTTATTATGTAGGTTATGCTACTCGATAATTTAAGAGTGAGGTTCCCCTAAAATATCTTGGCTAGGACATAGGACCTACTTTCCAGCACTACCCGAGATCCATTGATTCTGTCCTGGGGGAGTGCTCTACTCACGTAGATCTATGACGAGCTATATTGGATCACCCAACGGGGCCGTGCTAGAGTTGGCTATAGCTTATTGCTCTAGATATGGGTATGGGAGCATATCACTATTGATCGTCCTTAGGATTTCCACTATGTATTGGTGATATTAATGAGGAGTCATAGTGCTACGCAACATGCTAGCCTAGGGAGGCCGAGGGCTTCAGGAGTAGGTCATGTGTAGGGGATCTACAGTAATATATGGATCGACTCACAAGACTGAGGCCAGGGCAGGTTCTATAGTGCCCCTACATGGAATAAATTGCATGGGAGGAGGTAGACCGTTATTTGAGGTGGACATGATGTGAGAAATGGCTTCTTGGACGTAAGCTCAAGATACACGAGTTCTTCCACTTCTCGTGTGTCACTAGGTAGTTTGGAATTTGTCAGGACATACCAGCAGAGCTAGCTATCTACCACCACCTTAAATTGGAGTGAGACTTGGCCTCACCTCAGGTGACTCCACTAGGAGATGAGGATGATATCTATCAGGATTTAAGGCTGGTGGATGCAGGGACCACAATGGATTATGATGCCTTGTGAACTACCAGGTTATGGTAGGGTGGTGGCCCACTAGGCAGATCTAGGAATGAGGCATGCACATAAGAAGTAGGTGAGGATACTATGGATCTATGTACTCATTAGAAGATAGAGGGAAAATGAGGTAAAGCATATACTATACAAAGGAGGAGCCCCAAGTTGAGAAGGAGGGCGGGGATGAGCCTGATGATGAGGTGTCCTAGCTGAGGGCCCATGTGACTAGCTTGTAGTCCTAGCTAAAAATGGTGAGAATGCAGATCATGGAGAGGGATACCTCCTTGGCTACCCTATAGGCACAGATGAGAGCAGTCTAGGGTTATCTTAAAGAGGGCCAGGTGCAGTGGCATGGATACTAGGAGGAGAGGGCAACTCTCTAAGCATAGATTACCACTACAGATACAAATATAGAGAAGGTCACTAGGCAGTGTGATCTTCTTTGGTCTCAGTTGGATGTTGTGACCATAGAGTATGACTTGCTCTGATCTACTAGGGGAGATCCCTTGTCTTCTTAGGTTGCTCCTATCGCTCTAGCTACATCGAGACTATTAGGGTTGGATATGTGTGTCGAGATCCAGAGACTACTAGGCAACATGCATTAGATGTGGCTCACATTGCTCTATTGGAGGGAGAGGTTAGACTACATGGAGATGTAGTGCTAGATATACCCACTTATATAGGGTCACAGCGGACCAGGACACGAGAGTTTGGGTAGTCATCAACATGGCCTAGTCACAGGTCTCACACGTCAGAGAGGTCCACAGGTACCAGTTCCAGGCAGACTCACAGGGAGGGTGGAGCTGGTGGAGGAGACTCCAAAATAGGGGTTGTAGGCCCTATGTAGTATAGGTTATCAAATATTTATACCATTTTTGAGTGTAAGGTCTGAGGACCTACATAGTTGTAGCCTATAGGCATTTTGACATGCATCTATGTACTCTTTTTGACACATATATCTATATGATATGACTTTATTATGAATCATTGCACGTGTACATATTTATTGTTTTATGTTTATGAGATGCATATGGATGCAATGCTTAGATGCTATGTTGATTTGATGCTATATGATGTGATGTATTAATGACATGCACTAGCTAGCTGATGGATGTATGATTAGATACTGGGATCTAGATGTGTAGATGGACTACTGTGATGTATGCATATGGATGCAATATTAGATGTTAAATGCATGTTTAATTTGATTTACTTGTATGCATTTAATTTATGATATTATGATATGATAAATGTCAATGTATGTAATGCATTATTTACATGATGTAATTTGATGTAAATGAACTTGTATGCTTTAATCACTTAAAACATAAAGAATGAATGCAATATGAGTTAACAATATAATCGATGACACCACAGAATGTATAACAATCATGAATGTAATTGATAAATTTTATCATAAGCCTTAATCAATTAGACATCCATATATGAGATGAGATGATGATATTGTTTCTCTTCATAAGCTTTTGTAAGTTAAAATATATGCATAAAACAGTCAGTGGCCATCTAAATATCATCGCTGATATCCATTAGGTATCTATTCTATGTAATGAATAAGCCTTAATAAACAAACTCCAATAAAAAAAAATTATGATTGATTTTATTGATACGATTTGTTGCTATTTGGGAATTTTTGAGGTTTTCCATGAGACTCAAACACCCTAGTTGACTTATCAAAAGTTGTATAATGACTATACTAGACTCTTGAAAGATAAAGTTTTTGCTATGAAAGACCCATATATTCATTATTATTGTGTGTGCAAATGAATATATTAGAGGAGACATAAGACTGCCTCATTGCTAGGTGGGATTCATTCAGCCCATTGTTGTAATGAGGATCACCAAATATCCACCCTAATACTAGGTTTGGACACAGTTAAACTAGACCACTAGGCAATACAAGCCACCTAAATCTAGCTCATTTGTAAATTACTTAGACCTACCCCAATGTCAAGTAGGATTCATTTAGCCCATTGCTGTATTGGGGATCACTCTATGGTTTCAAGTAGTGACCATTCCAGGGATTCAAGCTCTTCACCCCCTTATTTTATTCAATTTTATTGGGATACTTGCTCATATATATAGTGATGAAAATCATTGTTTATTTTGTATTTTTGTTTTTTATTTTATTTTGAGCAAGGTATTTGATTTTACTTTAGGATTTTGCTCCTTTTTGTAAGCAAGAGATTTCTTGGGTAGGGGGGAATTTGTCCTTTTTCTAATGATCCACACTCTAGACCATTGCACATAACAAAATGAGCAAGTAACAAAACCTTTCTCTTAAGATGACCAGGACCACTTTGTAGTGTTCATATTTCCTTATCGTAATTAGGATTGTTAATGTGTTTGAATAGTTATGGGATTATGATATGCTAAGTGCTATCAAAACTAGACCTCATCCTCAAAAAGTAAAGTTATCTTTCTACCAAATCTGATAAGACCACTAGGTATGGTTGAATGACCAAAAAATCCTAGTATATTCTTCATAGCAAAAGGAGGGGATGTGTTGAAAAATGCAATTACTCACAAGGGTGATGGATGATGATGATGCATAGATGCATGATTGAAATACAAACGTGGTGTTGTTTGTAGGATTACAAAAAAACCTATCCTAATGAAATGTGTGATGGACGAAGATGCCTAAATGTAATGCAATTAAATGGATGCAAGTGCAAAATGAAATGGATGATGCAAATGTTTTTGTATTGTAATATTTTTAGATTTTATTGCTTTTTGATTTTTATGGATTTTAAATTTTTCCATGTTTTTGATTTTTTTTGAATTTACGTGTGCAACACCTTAATATGAAGGATGTTGAGAGGTTCAGGCTCTTCAACACCTTCAAGTGATTTTAGGTGATATGTTCCAGGTCTTATATTCTCGATGATGATATATGGACCTTACCAGTTAGCCACAAATTTATCTTGCAAGTGCGACGATAGATTTCAGTTCTGTTGGTTCTATTTAAAAACAATATCACCAACTTTAAAGTCTCTTAGATGGACTTTATTGTTATAAGCTTGTTTTAGGTATTCTTGATAAACATAAAGATGCTCAAGGGTATTCACACGATGTTCATCAACAAGCATCAATTGATCAAGGTGAGCTTGCCATGCAGTGTCGTCATCGATGAACTCTTTCAATGTGATGTGTAAGGTTGGAATCTCCAATTCTATGGGCATAATGGCCTTAGCACCATATACTAGAAAAAATGGGGTTGCCCCAGTGGGCATCTGTATGCTAGTCCTATAAGACCATAATAGCTGTATATACCAATCTTTGTGGTTATCTTGTACCATATTTTTCAAGATGGCTACCACTGTCTTGTTTGAAGCCTTAGCTTACCTATTTGCCTACAGATAGTATGGAGTTGCAAAACTATGTTGTATATTGTACTTGGATGTTAAAGCCCTCACAATTTTGTTCTTAAATGATGTTCCATTATCCAAGATTATTTTTGATGGTATCCCAAAATGACTTATGATATTGTGAAGTATGAACTCTACAATACGTTCTCTAGTTGTCGTTGTTAAAAGGATTGCTTCCACCCATTTTGTAAAATACACAGTAGCCGTTATAATAAATGTATCTCGACCCGATGATAGGGGAGATATCTTTCTGATACCCCACTAAGAAAATGACCAAGCTGCTTGAATGGGCTATAAGGTTTGTGATGGCAAGTGCATAAGATTAGCATGATGTTAATATTTAACATATTTCTTGACCTACATGTTAGTCTCACAATGACACTGAGAGGGGGGTGAATTAGTGTAGCTCTTTAAAACTTAAATCTTCAACTCTTAAAGCAAAAAAAATGAAAACTTAAAACCAAATAAAGCAAATACAACAAGAGAGCATCACACAACACAAGATGTACCGACTTTCATCGATTTGGCTACTCCTCAAAAATTGGTTGTTTGGACTCCCATCCAAATCCAGCCTTTGCAAAGCAAAAAAATTATAATCAATTTACCAGCACCCACTGGAAGGAGCACCAACCCCTGATTTATCTGCACCAACAGAAAGGAGCACCAACCCCTGATTTATCTACACCAACAGAAAGGAGCACCAACCCCTAATTTATTTGAACCAATAGAAAGGAGCACCAACACCTGATTTATATGCACCAACAGAAAGGAGCACCAACCCATGATTTACCAACACCAACTCTTGATTTATCTACACTAATAGAAAGGAGCACCAACCCCTGATTTATCTACATCAATAGAAAGGAGCACCAACCCTTGATTTACTAGCACCAATTGGAAGGAGCATCAACCCCTAATGCCAAGCACCAACTTGGACTTCAATTCTAAAACTAGAATATTGACATATGAATGCCTTCATCTTTACAAGACCCTGACTAGTCTATTACTTACTCAACATCACCCACAATTCACACAACACACACCCTTCTCACTTGCCTCTCGCTCACCTCTCGCACTCCTCTCATGCACTTCACCGAATAAAATCCCCAATTAAATTCTCCAAGCAACACTCCTTTCTCTTTGTAACTCCAGTTGTAGCTCCTTATTTCATATTCTCATATGCCACTTGTCAATTGTAACACCTTCTTTCATATTCTCATCTGCCACTTGTCAATTGTAAGTCCTTATTTATGCAACTCCTTTTGTTTATTTTGAGAAGGCATTTCATCAAACACGTCACATGAAAATAATTGATACCATATTCTCCTACCATGACTGTTCGTCTTCTCGGTCATGACTGTTCATTTTCACCTTCAATGACTGTTCGTTTTCTTTTCCCTTGTGCATGCATTTGTTTTCTCCTTCGATAACTGTTCGTTTTCTCCTTCATGACTGTTCATTTTATTTTCCCTTATCCATGCATGTGTTTTGGTTTCCAAAAAAGAAAAGGCTTTTCGTTTCTATTTTGAGGCCCTTCTTGAGTCGCGAAAATGCGACATGTCATGATATCGTGATACTTTTTTTTATCTTCCTGCCTGGCCTTTTCGAGTCGCAAAAATATGACATGTCACGATATCATGACACTTTTGTTTCTCTGCCAGCCTACCCTTTTTGAGTCACAAAAATGCAACATGTCGCGATATCGCGACACTTTTTCTTTCTCTGCCTGCCTGCCCTTTTTGAGTCACGAAAATGTGACATGTCGCGATATCGTGACACTTTTTCCTTCTTGCTCTTTCTCCTTGCTTTGGCCTGCAAAAATACAACATGTCGCGATATCGCGACACTTTTTCTCCTTGCTCTTTCTCTTTCCTTTGGCCCACAAAAATACAACATGTCGCAATATTGCGATACTTTTTCTCCTTGCTCTTTCTCTTTCCTTTGGCCCACGAAAATACAACATGTCGCAATATCATGACACTTTTTCTCCTTGCTCTTTCTCTTTCCTTTGGCCCGCGAAAATACATGTCGCGATATCGCGACACTTTTTCCTCCTTGCATTTTATCTTTGCTTTGGCCATGAAAATGCAACATGTCGCGATATCGCGACACTTTTTCCTCCTTGCATTTTCTCTTTGCTTTGGCCGCAAAAATGCAACATGTCGTGATATCGCAACACTTTTTCTCCTCGCATTTTCTCTTCTCTTTTGGCCATGAAAATGCAACATGTCACGATATCGTGACACTTTTTCTCCTCGCATTTTCTCTTCTCTTTTGGCCGTGAAAATGCAACATGTCACGATATTGCGACACTTTTTTTTTTTGCTTCTATTTTATCTTTTGCATATGGGCCACTTCTGTCTTCTTAGACAACCTGTAACAACTTTACACAAACATCAAAAACATCCTCATGAGCATTTAACCTCTGAACTCCTATCCACTGCATCAACCGATCTTTCTGACTGTGTTGACAACAATGACAATACTATTACTGCACCTTGCTCAACATGACATAGTGTAATACTTCTCCATAGTGGGCCAATAATAACCCATTCGAAGGATGTGCTTGACGATGGCCATGTCATTGAAATGGCCATCGCATGTACCATCATGAGCCTACAAAATTGTCGAAGCTGATTCTTGGGGCTCAAGACAACGAAGGAGGACTCTATCATAGCTTTGATAGTAAAAGATGTCTCCTAGCAAGACATACTTTATCAATTTATATTTGATTGTGTATTTTGCAGCACATGACAATCCTTGAGGGATTAAACCAAGCTTAAGGAATTCATGTAATTGTGACATCCAATCTCGATAAGCTTCTGTCTTAAATGACAAGATGACTTGTCCTCCTGGTGGTTTGCTATGCGTGAATGCATACTGGGATACAACATTGTGGTGAATAGTGATGCCATTACCCATAGGAACTTGTGAGATCAAAGACCCCCAGGGTACCTTATTGAGAAAGTCTATGGCTTTATAGAACCACTCATGGTTTAGTTCTATATGAATCATGTTGACTAATTATTTATTATCGAAAGCCTCACGTTGCATCATGGAATGCGAGAGCATATTTACATGAATGGTAGTAAAATCGACAAATGGATTCTAAGGGATAAAATATCCCAAAGATGCCATAGTGTCTACGAATCTGTTCAATGTACAAGGGATTGCCTCGATGTCATACCACTCTAGCTGGGATAGATAAGTGTCAATAAGATCCTTATAATATTTTAGGATAGGACACATGCATTGAAATAGTCCCTTAATCTAATTGACAATGAGAAGGGAGTCACCAAAGATGTTTAACATTTTAATTTTCATGGTGATTTCTATTTGGAGGCCCAAGATGAGGGCCTCGTACTTAGCATTGTTTTTTGTACAAGGAAATTATAGCTTAAATGAAAAGGGCATTGGAGCACCTTGTGGCATGAAGAAGACAATTACTGCACCACCCACTTCCTCACACTTTGAATTATGAAAGAAAAAAGTCATGTCAGCTTTGTTATCTGATTCTTCGAGTTTGGGAGATTTTGATAACACAAAGACTACATCATCAAGAAGCTTTATGACAAATGGATTATTATTCTCAAGGGGTGCCTCTACCAGGTGATCAACTATGACCTATCCCTTGATGGAATTTTGGCTGATGAATTCCAAATTAAATTTTATCAATAACATGATCCACTTTGCAGTACATGTACTGTGATAAGTCTTGCTTATCATGTACTGCAAAGAATTTTGTTTGGATATCAAATACATCATATGAATTAACATGTAATGATGCAAATTCTTCATTGCAAATACCACTTCTAAACATAGCTTCTCCACGTATGCATACCCTAGCTCATAACTCACTAAGGTGTGACTGATATAATATATCACTTGCTCTTTGTATTGCATGTTCTTTTGGGCCAACATGGTTCTCAATGCAAAGTTAGTAGCTGATATATAGCAGGAAAGGTACATCTGGTCTTGGTGGAGCTAGTATTGGCAGCGTTTCTAGGTATTGCTTAATTTTAGCAAAGGCATTCTAACAGTCCTCATACCAACTAAATGAGACTCCCTTATGTAGCAACGGATTCATGGGTCAACATTTGTTTGATAATTGTGTGATAAATCACTTTATAGATACTACTTTACCTTGCAAGATTCTTAGCTCTTTGATATTGGTGGGATGATGCATTGTAAGTATGGCCTTGAACTTTTCTAGGTTAACTTCGATCCCTCATTTAGAAATGTTGAACCCCAAGAGTTTTCCTGAAGTTACACCAAATACACACTTCTTGGGATTCAACCTAACATTATGCTCAATCAGGCGATCGAAGACCTTTCTCAGGACCTCAGCATGCTCTTCTCACAGTAATGACTTTGCCAATAAGTCATCGATGTAATCCTTGAGGATTTTGTGCATGTAGTCATAAAATATGTATGTCATGGCTTGCTAATATGTGGCACCAACATTTTTGAGGCTGAATGACATAAATTTATAATAGAATATTCCCCATGGCATTGTGAACGTAGTTTTGTGCTGGTTTTTGGATTTTATTCGAATTTGATTGTAACCAAAAAATCATCCATAAGGGAAAGAATCTCATGACCTATAGTTGCATCTATCAGAGCATCTATTTTGGGTAATAGGAATGAATCCTTTGGTGTTGCCTTGTTGATGTCTCTAAAATCCGTATAGATACGAATCATTCCATTAGGTTTTCCTACAGGTACCATGTTTTATACCCATTTTGGATAGTCGATGGAGATAATAAAATCTACATCCAACAAATTTTATAACTCATATTTAACCATTAAAGAAATGGTTGGATGTTTTTTCTTGAGCTTCTTCTTGATAGGCCTTTTAGAGTGGTCTAGCGAAAGGTTATGCGTAACCAATTTTGGATCTAGGCCCGACATATCCTTATATATCCAAGCAAAAATATCAGGTCTCTCTTTCAGTAAAGGGATGAGGATGGCACACTCATTAGAAGATAGACTCTATCAAAATTAACCTTCTTAGGATTAGTGGGATCATCACTGATATCCACATCAAAGGTTTCCTCTACTGACATGTCTGATCCCTCCTCAAGCTGATGAGGTGTAGGAATCATGTGGATGTCATCAACTGGGTTTAAAGGTCCTACATCAGAATTACCATTAGCATGATAAACATCATGCATGTAGCCTATTGCAAAATGAAATGGTTATAATATTTCTTCGTTAGGGAAGAAATATTTAGGATCTAGAGGTGAATTAGAGTGATTCTAATCAATAGCATCTATATTAAGACACAATGGTTTGGAAGGATCAACTAGGTTGTAGAGTGGAGTGGTCAGATCAATGGATATTATGTTGATGGAATGGATTAGATCTCCAAGACCACATGTGTGAAACTCTACATTATCTATGTTATACGCATACCCAAGATGTGTCTCTAGGGGTATGGGGATCTCCGAATCTGGTCTATGAATAGACTGGAACATGGGATCATTAGGCTCAAGGAGCTGCATAGATGTAGGTGGATAGGGCAAGACTATATGATAAACCACATCTAAATTTGGTGGTATCCCTTTGAGGCGTGGGCCAGGATAAAATATTCAATACATCTCATCGATGTCGAACAGTTCATGATGATGACGTAAATAGTGAGGCCCGAGATAGGCCCTCTTGGTATCATCCTCATCATCACTATCATATATGAATCCCTCATTCCTACCTATTGGGATCAGGTGTTGAGCAATATGAGGACCAAGGTAGGCCCTTTCTGTTTCATCCTCATAGTCACTATTGCTAATGAAGAATCCCTCATTCTTGCCTACTGGAATAGGGCATTGAGCAGTATGTCTAGGTCCAATATTGGCCATTTCTGTTTCATCCTCATACTCTTTGTTGTTTGAGGATTGATTATCATCATCACTCTTAGAATTATAATTTGGTCCATTGCTTTTGATAATGGACTCTACTTTAAATTCCTCAGAAGCAACTTTTGATTCAATGTCTATTATTAGGCTTAAATTTTGGATTTACATGCCAGTGTCATCGACAACTTCATGAATTTCAATCTCCAAGTAAAATCTTGGAATGTCTTTAGGATTGACCTCTACCATGATGTTATTGTTATAGATCTCAGGTGGTTCTATAGAAATGTAGATCACCAACCTATTACCCTTTCGTATGTAGGAAGGGTTAGGGTGATAAGGATTCCAATCCACATTATCCTCTAAACTGAGTTTTAGACAATCAAGAGATAGTGGTAAAAGCTCGTCCTGTCCTCTGATATGGTAGCCCAACCCAAACCTATCAGTTGTAAACTGATATTGTATTTCATAGGGAGTTCGATGCCCTTGCTCGAATAAGCCTAGCTCGTAACCATACCAATGGTAATGTTCAAAATAACGCAAGGCAAACTCTGGGTTAGACAAATAATGAACATTCACTAAGAATGGTTCATCATCATCCTCATCTATGGGTGTGCAATTAGCAATTTGGCCAAGACCTCCATAGATGAATTTTTTTTGGTTGGGTGGCACCCCCAGTGGTACCACCATCCCTACAGGAAAGCGATTGGCTTGAGGTTGACCAATATCCTATGCAGTATTGATAAAAGGCATGAATGTCATGTTCTGCACTATATACTCTGCTAGCCCAAGATTAACCAAATAGATGGTCACATGCGGTGCAGATGACCTAGTTGAAGAAGCAGGTAAGGCAGGCTAAGGTGCCTCTTGAACTTCATTCTACACTTCTCCTTCGTCCATGGGACTAGAGACGTTGGCATTGGCTACTTTGGGCATTTCCTTTGTCTCTTTATCACCTAGTACTACCTTAAGCTTCTGGTCATTTATAAGCATCGTCGATGTTGTAGGCTTTGCAGAAGCTGCTATTGTGTGTTCAATCGGTCATGGTGTTGATGTAGAAGGCCCAACACACACTTCCTTTAGTTTACCTTCTGGATGTTTTATGGGTGATGTTGGTCGTATATCCAGGTGCATTTAAGGGAGAATGAAATCTTTGGGCAAGTCTACTTGGTTCACATATTTAAATGGTTCCTCATCGGAAGAAATCACATGAACTTGTCCCTCATGTATATATTTAATACATTGATGTAAAATTAAGGGAACACAACTGTAGAGGGGGAAAACTGTCCTACCACGTACGATTCACTAAACAAAGAGGAGACTTGGATCCATTGGGAAGGAGTCCTTTTGCAGGGGTGAACCGTGGGGGTATGTTGTACTCTACACTCGGTTAGCTAAACAAGTATTGGGGGGGGTTCACCAGGAACGGTTTTAGGACTCGCTCCAAGTCATTTTTGGGATACAAGAGAAGGAGAATCCTCAGAATATACAAGAAAAGTTTTAATGTGTTCACTTTAAACAAACAACCTAGGCTTGGCCTCACTAATTTTAAACTAAGAAGACAAATAATAATATTAACAAAAATTAAATGGAAATATAAACAAAGCAGAAATTAACTAACAGTACAAAATAAAATGGAATGCAAATATAGAAAAATATAGAATACAAGAAATGCAAAATACAAAAGTTAACCTAATATGATTCTTTTCTTTGAATGAGGCTAGCCTAAGGTTTTGTTTCAAGTAGTTTTTTTTTAAAACAAAATTAAAAAATTAATTAATTCATAATTAATTAATTAAAACATAATTAACTAATTAAAACAGAATTACTTAATTAATTAAAACATAATTAATTAATTGAAACAAAATTAACTAATTAATTAAAACAAAATTAACTAATTAAAATAAAATTAATTAATTAATTAATTAAAATAAAATTAACTAATTAATTAAAATAGAATTAATTAAAGATAAATAATGTAGGAATTAACCTAAATGTAAACTATTTGCTTTTTAATATTCAGATGCCTAAGAATGTAGATCATAAAAAAACTAGCAAAAAGAACAAAATAACTTAACTCAAACCGAAGGCTGATCTAAGCTTTAATTCTCCTTGCCCTAGTGAAGTAAAAAATGAACGTGTTCTTGTAAAGATAAATAATGGACTAGAAAAATGTTTGATTAGCGTTAGGGGGCCTAATTAGGCCACTGTAAGAGAGTCCTTAGAGGCGCAACAGTCAAGCCCCCTAGGTCCAATCAGATGACCTTTGCAAATAAAATAAAAAATTGACCTTTGGAGTTTAAACATAAAATAAATATACAGAAATAGTAAAAAAAAAAAATATTATGCTTCTATGTTAAAAATACGTAAATAGAAGTAACGAAATTAACAGATCAAAAAAATTACCCCTAGTTGAAGCCCAGGATGTGAAATAACATGAATAGAATATGATGAGCAACATTTTACAGTAATCTACAGATGCAATGCATAGAAATAACAAAGAGATCCTAATTACTAAATGCTTTTTAATGATGATGCAAAGACGAAAATAGAAATATAATAAAAACAATACAATGCTTGATGGATGTTGAGGGAACAACAAGAAGAATATGAGAGCCTCCACAAAAGGCACTTTATCTTTTCACCAAGCTCACACCAACAGATCCACCAAGCCAAAAACAAATCATGCAATGTAGATCAAAATCTATAAGTTGCACTTCGGGGGTTATTAGTGAAACACAAAATGAAGAAGAAGTAGCTAGAAAATAGTAGAGAACAATTAGATCATAAGCAATAGTGTGTCATTCGTAAGTTCATGAGTTCGTGTTTGTAGCAGTGTTCATGTTCATGTTTTAAAATTGACTTTGATCTTCCTTTTATAGGCAAATAAATAGGTCAAATAAACTCACAACCAACGCCAATAAACCCTAGGGCGGGTTTAACAGGTGGTCCAAGTGGGCCAAAAATAATAAAATAAATAAATAAAATAAAATAAATTATAAAAAAAAGCATGCCCCATAAAAGTGGGATGCGACGTCACACCTGTTGGAACCCCATGCGGTCTTAATGCATTTAAAAGGGTCAAACAAAGTCAAAACAGGTCATATCATATACCGTTGGAAATATATTTTTGATCTTGATCTAACGGTATAGTATTTAGAATAAATGGAGAAGATTTAGTAGGGTAAAAATTGGCTCAAGATGACCCTACGATTTTAAGGAGAAAACAAGACATCTAAGGAAAATTATTCACCTTAGTGGGTCAATTTTCTGTGTCTATAGCAGCACATCTCTCTGATTCAAGGCCTCCCCAAGAGGATGTTATATTGCATAGCACCTTCAAGTACATGACACATCACAGGGATGGTCTTCAATATGACTTGAATAGGCAAGATTATAGTATCGACCATTGAGCACAGTGTATTGTTAAATGCTCTCAAAGTGAAGGTTGAAGGTACGATGTGCAGTTTTGACAACTTTAAGTATGCCAATGCCTTGGTATTAATAATATTTATTGATGAACCTGTGTCAATCAGTACACATTTAAATGGTGTGTGGTTAACACACACAATTATATGTAGCGGTGGGTTCGCTGTAGTAGTGGAAACTATTTTAAATTCGTGATCATGAAATTGAATCACCGACTCACTACACTACTGCACATATCCCACAAAAATTGTAAATACTTTAGGATCCTAGGACTAAACTTCAATAGACCTTAAGATGTCAATGAGCATCTCCCTATGCTTAGGAGAATGTTGTATCAATTCATATATTGACAACTTTGCTGGAGTTTTCTGTAGGCTTTGAACAAGCCTAGTTTTTATGATCACCACTGATCTAGTTGGTGGTCCTGGCATATTGTTTTGTAGTGGCATTTGTGGGGGTATAGCTTGAACCCTAATTGGAGCTGGAGGTGGATCTAGTCATTCGTACCTCCATTTTCTTGTGATAACATTTACCATTTTGATGAAACCCTACGTAGGTGGTTCAATATGCACTTGGTTCACTTGGCTGGCATTATTCCTCAAAGTATCGTGGTTCAGAGGAGGATTTTTTAAAATCTCCATATTTTGGTTGTTCAAAGCCTGAGGTTTATCCACAATTAGCTCACATTTATCGATCATTTTTTGCACCAGGTACTTAAAACTATAACATCCTTCAATATCATATTCTTTTATCCTGTGGTATGAGAAATACTAATCCTCCATATACCCTTTTGGTTTGGGTTAGTTAGGATCTTACAACTTGATCTATGGTAATTTAATGGCCTTATCCTCACACAGTTGATGGAAGATCGATGTCATCATCTCTGACAATGGTATGAACTGGAAAGGAGTGTGTTGCTCTTTATTCGTACCTTGCTTCTTATTATTTTACTGATTATATTGCATAGGAGGAGGTTGGGCCTAATAATTTTGTTGTTGTTACCACTTGTCCCATTTTTAAAGGTTTAAAACTACTTGGTTCATGTGGGCCAGATTGGATTGGTGATTTTGATTTTTAGTGTTCTTCTTGTTCCAATCCTTCCTATTCCAGAGCTTCAATTTACCCTCTTGTAACTTGATGTCCTCAATTACCTTAGCCTATGCCAAAAATAGTGAGATGTGCTTCATACAACCCTTTGTAAACATTTGAGTAAGTTCTATGGTTGAAATAGAAAATGGCAACTTTACCATTAAATTTATCCAGCTATTTCCATAGTCCATGATCGACTCATCGTCGTATTGCATTAGAGTAGTCAGATCAGATAAATTTGTATTCTTCTTGACATTGAAGGAGAAGTGTTCAAGAAAAGCATTAATCAGTTGCTCAAAACTAGTTATGCTATGCCTCTTTAGTTGGTTGAACCATTCCAGGGTAGGACCTAAAAGGGTTGTGATGAAGGTTCTTAGTAACAAAGCATCATTGCTTTCTATCTGAAAGCACATATTCATGAAACATGTGACATGCTCTTGAGCATCTTCATCTCCTTGAAACTTATCCAGATTTGGCATCTTGAAGTGATTGGGATATGCTGGAGTAGGCACTGAAGGGCATACAGGCACATTATATATTTTATTCAAGGTTGGCTTTTGGTAAGCCATCCCTTGTTTCTCAATTACACTTACATTTTTTGCTAAGGCCTTGTAGGTATTCAAAGATAAAATCTCCTCTTCCCTGAGAGGTCCTTGAGGAGCCTTTGGAGGCAGATTCTTCCTCAGCCGAGTTGAAGGACTAGGCTCATCCTCCACGTCCACTAAGCATATCTCAAGGTATTCTTGTTCTTGCTCATCTCCTACTACTTTCTCATACTAAGAATACCCATGTTGCTCAAGTTCTTGGTGCTGCAACATGTTTTGGGCCATGTAATGAGTATGATTTCCAATGTGCTCAAAGTGCAATTCAGTATGTGAAGCAACTTATCTGTGAGGGCACTCCCTGTATTCACTTTGAGGGGGAAAATTGGTGCAAGTGAATCTATCCTCTCCCTCTGCACACTCCTTTTGGTCAAGGATGCCTTGCTCGTGCATGCGGTACTCATATACACATTGCCTTAAAAACCTCTATCTTTGAATATCCTCATTTTTGAGGTGCTCACGCTCTGTACGCACATATTCCAATTGATCTTGGAAGATCTGTTGCCTTTGTTCTAACACTAATTTTTGTGATCAATCCAAAAGATCAGTCATATGTGGGCTCTGGTGGTTTTTATTTATTCGAGCAGCTTTGTTGGTGTGAGCTCCAATAGACTTGTCTACCATGCTCTTGTCTTTGTTTGTATAGATGACATTCATGTTTTTCTATTGTCTATAATCTGTGCCCACATGGGTTGATGGGGCACGTATACTATGAGAACACTTTGAGAATTTCCCTGGTTCCCTAACAGTCCTACGTGTACTCACACTATGAGAAATCATAGAGAGATAAGGTGCAACTGAGGATTTACACCCTAATTTCCCTAGGACTCTATCAAGACCATCAAGCTGTCTTGTCTTCCATGGTTGATTTGGTGGAGTACCATTTTCTCCAAATCTAGCTATGTCAATCATGAAGTTATCAAGTTCATTATTTTTTGGAGTTTGAATGGGCATACATTCTAAAGCGGCCCTCTCTTCTTACCCCTAATTGAGCAGATTTTATTGTTGTCTATATTGGGATGGTGGGGGCCTTAAGCCACCCTTAGATCTATCCCTTGAGGAGTGTGTGTTACCTCCTCTATCTAGGATGTTCTGAATAGAATCCCCATGCATATAATTATCCCCTCTAATGCTCACCAAAATTCATTCAAGAGGATTATGTGGCTGAGGGTTCAACATGTTGTGTTGTACATTAGGTGGAGCTTTGGATTTGACCTTGGTTCTGCATTGAGATTGGCCTCTTTGTGGATTAACCATGATATGAATTATCTCCTGTATAGATTTTAGAGAAAACAAAGCAAACAAGGATGATTATCTCTTTTAAAATTTCTTTGTGATCCCTAAATTGGTTTTAGTGTGTTTCAGGTGTGTTGTAATCATAAAATAACTCTCATCATGTTTTTAGATTTGTTGATGATATACTTGTTTAGTTTAATGGATTTCACATGTATGCTCGTAGCTCGACAATCAAAAATGAAAGTCATGGTCATGTACACACCTCAAAGTGTGGATATGAAATCCACACCTGGGGAGGGAGAATAGGTCCTACTGATCCTTACCCAGCACACTGTGCATAGCGATACACCTCTTCAAAGAGGAATGCAGGATATTTTGTATGGATAGGATGGATCTTGGAGTCAGTATTGTCCAATAGAACAAGGTTTATGGGATTTGAGCCAATAGATGGAAATAACTACCACCGTCATTGAAATCTACTAGTGGATGGGTGTGAATTCCATATCACTAGCATTTAAGTGTTGCGTGGTGTGTGTGTGTTCATTTTAAGCTTGTATGTAAATGAAAAATGCATCACCAAGCAAACATGCTCTTTCCTACATGCCTATAATAGAGACATTTCAAATTTAGAAAGATGCATGTATTAGCTATATGAACTTCAGAGAATGCAATTTATATGATAAAATTTGCCTCTGATTAGGCCCCAACATGTAAAATCTACACATTACTTTTAACTGCTAGTTGCTGGTCTATGCAGCAGGTAACAATGCTAACCATGGGATAGAGTCGTAGTCCAAAAACTTAGCCACGGTTGACAACAACAGCTAATAGTGCTAGCTATGGCTGTCAGTCACGGCTAATAGATATCATGCAATTTTCATTAAATTTTACATATTACAATTTTTCTAAGTGATCTACTTAGTTATTGATAGGCAAAAATGAAAAACAAGAAAATTAGAGGAACAAGATTACCTAGAAATCCTCATTTGATGGAGAGATAGGCTGCTTACTGTCTATATTTTTGCTCTATTGCTAGCCACAACTATTACATGTGGTTGAGACTATTTACCATAGCTGTTAAGCGCGACTAAGACTTGAAATAAAAAACAAAAAGAAATTAGTCATCTATAGTGCAATTTGTGGGGTTTTCACTATGATCGCCATTTGTACCACCCTAAAAGCATACACCTAGGATATTGAATCAAGTATACCAGATATTAAACCATGAAAATATGAATAACAATGAATTGAACAAGAAAGAACAACTTCTTTATATTATCATTGCAAATATCCTTTACAAATACATCTCTCTTAGGGATACCAAATTTTTTGATACAATTGATACAATGTTTTGAGCCCCTCAAATGGGATGGTGCAATACACATGCTCTTAATGTAGAGATGAACTGAACAAGGCTCAAGGAAGTCTTCTTCTCACATTATAGGAGGAATATGTTGCCAAGAATGCTTTGAATATGCTCAAATCCTATAAATCTACATTCAAGAAACAACATAAGATAGTTGGAAGCAAAGGAGGCCTCTCATGATGAGGTTCTTGATAAGGATTTGCATGAATTAGGACAAGTATAGCAAGAAAGCATGGAAAATTGTAAAGAGGATTACAAAACCTCTAAATTATTGTAAATAATGATAATAAAATAGTAATTCTAGCTATTATGATGCATAACCTACCAATAGAACTTGAAATGAACCAAATCTAATGAAACTAGTGTGAATTGCCAAAATAGAAGGAAATATAGCAAAGCTACCTCTAATTTCTACAATTAACCATACAAAAGCATAAGTCAAAGTTAATATATGTTAGATCTACCTAATTACATGTTTAGAATGAAAATCCTATGGCTAAAACCAAGGGTATTGAATTTCAAAACCTCACTATGGGTCTGATGTGCAGTTGGCTCTGTTAGCTATGACTAACAGTCGCGGCTGAGGTGAAAATACTCTTTCCCTTGTAACCAAGGCCTAAATCTTAAAATTCCTCTAGGTAATTTATGATCAAGGACCATCTCTATGTTTTGGAACTAATTGGTGATGTAGATTCTTCGAATTTGTAGTGGAAGTGGTTTGATTGTAGATGAATGATCTCTTCAAGCTCTTGAAACCTCCATAACTTTGAATGCAATTATGATTTCCAAATTGGCAGCATGTAGGCACTCCTCAAGGGTTGCAAATGGCTCTCCAATTCGATAGGGCTTCGCTGCATTCAATTGAAAGCTTCTCTAGTATTTTTTTTCCCAATTTTAAGGGGGGTATTATAGCACTCTCAATTCCTAACCTTGGCTTCATGGAGAAGCCAAGATCAAGAACCAGGAGGTTGGAATAGTTGGGAGGAAGATTATGGATGCATTCTCGATTGAAACTGATTGAAATTTGTTGCTAGGGCCATTGTAACTAAATTTGGCTTGGCTGGGGAATTCAAAATAGTTTCAAGGATATCCGTGGCTTTGAGGCACAACTAACCTTGTTATCCATGGGTGTCAACCGCTACTAAGACTGAGTATGCCAAAGCTACCTAAATTGAGTGGTTAGAACCACTACTTTGCCTTGGAATGGTTCATTATCATTCATATGGTCTGTTAGGATGTCCATATGAGTAGTCCCATACACATGACACGTTTTAGGTGTCTACACTATTAAGTATAAATTTAAGTGTCCTTGGATAATAACATGTAGCCTTCTTAGCAGCATCTTAAGACCTTCCACAATTGGTTGCCCATCAAGTGAGTGATTTTTCATATATTTATTTAATTTCAAGTGACCTTGTATGTGATTTATGGTTAGATCCATCTTGTGGGCTATCATTTTAAATTAATAAGCAAGAAGACCACAACAACTACCACTTTGAAGTCATCACCTAAAGACCTCTTTAAATTTTTGAAAATTAAACTTGCTATTTAGAGCCAATTATGCCCGTGCAGTTCAATGGATGAAAAATTAATGGGCTATATACATATCATTAACTTCAACACATAAATAAAATGAATAGGGACACAAATAAAGGAAATTAAAAAGATGATTTCAGGTAAGAGAGGTGTTGAGTGACGAGGTCACAAGAATGTCAAGTGTTAAAACCATGAGAATGGTAAAATTTTGGACATCATAAACTAAAGCTCACCCAACATTAAATTTTGATCGTTTCATATCTTGGTAATCTATACTGTAAAATTTATTGATATAAACTAATCAACAAATCACTTAATGCAAATAAAATTTCACATAAACCTCAAAATTTTGAGTGGGTTCCCAAATTGGGGTATGTTTTGTGAGGGCAACAATAGGTCCTTATTGGTCAAAAAGCTAACACCATGCATAGGATGGGGTGGCAGACCAATGACAAGCATAGAAAACCCATTGCATCGAGACAGGGCTGGTGATATTTAGAGGAAGCCAGTTCCTTCGAGGGGTGGTTCTAACTATCTATGTCAAAATTAGGAAAAAGGACAAAAGGGAAAGGAAATAAAGAGAATAGTCATAGCCATAATTCACAAGGACAAGTAGAGCCACATTAAGAATTATGCAGGCATGATACCCCATATGAGACACATATTCGGCACCTAATATATCACCTAATCGTATCTTTGTTCTGGCTCCTATCAGCAGTGGGAATTTCAAAACCAACGAATAGGTGCATGAGATCTAAGATGTAGAATCAGAGCAAACCTGTCTAGATAGCGTGAGCAAAAATAAACCCCCAACCCATATTAATGAATGCTCACTCTTGAGTCACTCAAGTAAACCTCATGAAATCTAGACAAAATAATAACATGGGATAACTTAAACAACCAAACAAAAATAAACATTCATGCATTTAGTAAAGAACAAGAGGACACAACCAAAGACCAAACAATGTAGAATTTGTATTTATATAGAATAAAACTTCCATAAGAATTATAATGGCTAAATAGCCACCCTTAGGAATGGTTAACATTCCACTATTTATAGGCATAACTACATTAATTACAAAATTGAACATAAATAGTGAAATACAAAAAGACAATCCATGTAGCAGACAAGCACTACACTAGTACACTATTCCTTTGGATAACATCGATATTATAGAAGGAGGTAGATGTATCTGATTCAATCTGGACCTTTAGATCTTTAGACACCAAAACAACACCAATCCAATTATGTGACGACAAACACTGATCGAATTGATATACATAGCCACTAGGGCAGCCCCTAGAGGTTAAACAGTGGTCCTAACCACTCCCACAATAGTTTTGGAAGGTCAAAGGTCAATTTGGAACCTTTTAAGCACTTTGATCCCTACTCGTCCCACCCTGGGACGATTACAAACCGGTATCCATCCCACCCTGGGACGATTAGCAGTATTCGCTCCAGGGTGGGGCGAATAGCAGGTTTGATTGGAAAAAGTCAAACCTCGATAGGTCCGCCACTTAACTGCACCTTCAAGGCATACAATTGTGAGGAACGGCTTCAAATTAGAGAGAGAGACTTTAGTCATGCATGCATTGATTTTGGAGGCCTCATGCAAGGATACTCTAATTCAGGGAAGAATATTTTCTCCTAAAATAGGACAAGCAACTCAAGTGGCACCCTCGCATGCACATTCAAAGAGAGAGACCCTAGGTCTATAAATTGGTGAGTCTTCTCACCCCAAAAAGAGGAACAAGGAGGAGCATTTGGAGCAACGAAGTGCTGCCAAATTACATCCTCACCCATTGTTTGTGCTTTTACATCCTTAATCTCTCTTTTGGAAGGGAGGTTATTGGGTGATTATTGGAAGCGCAATTCGGACCTAAACCCGAACATTTGGTCACAATACCCCACCAAATCTTTTGACACAACATCATAAGAGATTTTGGACCCATACCAAGTGTATTGGTACCAAAACTAAGTCCCAAACGATGGGCGTCCTGCCCCTGGGCGCCCCCCGCACTATTGCAGTTCTAATCGCCCCACCTCGGAGTGATTAGAAATCTGTGGCAAATTTCCCTGATTTTTATTTTGCATTTGATTCTAGGTCACTTACATATGCTGTCATTTAAATTTCATGTGATTCTGACAAGTTTTGATCATGCTTTTGTTATTTCCCACTTTCACTAACATGTAGGGAGCATCATCAGATTCTGGGTGATAGAGGCTGAATTGGCAAAATCCGACCATCTGGGTCATCCCAAAATACCCTGTTTTACCTAATCCTAACTTTGTAGGTGATTTGGAGGCATCTAGACTAGAAATTTAGGAGGTATATTAGAAATTTGTGCACAAGATTTTTGGACTGTTCCTTTTGTAGTGGCTTCCTGGTAATGTTTTATTGCTTCTGTCAAATTTTCAGCTCATTCTGATATGTTTCAGTTATCGTTTTAATAATTTTATGCGTGCACTGATCGCAGGCCTTGGGGATCACATTTTTCTCTCCATCTATAGGTGCTACTAATCCTTTTTTGTTTCTCTAAATGCAGGATCTCGACACCAGAGGGGCAGCAAGGAACCATAGACATATTCATGCAAGCGGCGACGACATTTGGTCCACCCATTTTACATGTGGGCCCGTGAAAGAAAGCGTATCAATCCATGGTGTAATAGAGCCCTACTTAACGCTCCTAGTCCCCAAAAGGGAGGAGAAGTATTGTAACCCAATTTTAAAGAAAATTAATAAAAAGGGTTGTACTCAACATTTGTTTTCTATCTTATTTTAATTCGTTGATGTTTCTATCCTTTCATGCATTTCAGTTTGTAGGACTTAGCGTTATGTTTTTCTTTTGCATACATCGCACTTGGCATTTCCGTTTTGTTTTCGTATCCTCATGCTTTCAGTGGTGATCACGGTGGGACCTCTGTCCCTTGATTTTGAGATCAAATTTTTGATCAAAAGTTGTGTGTTTTTGTTTGTAGGTGTCAATCCTTCAAGCACTGGACTGCTGCTCGTTCCATATTGTAACGAATACAGAGCTGGAATTCGTGCCACCCTGAGATAAATAGGAATTCGTCTCACCCTATGATGAATATAGATCTGTTATTCGTCTCACCCCAATACGAATAGCTCTCTGTGCAGTTTCAGAGCAAAAACTCAGAGGCATCCGATTTGGGCAGAGAAGAGGTAGGGGTTCTAAGCATCCTCTGTCATTTGTTGTTTTCTATCTCTGTCATTTCTTGTTTCTTTGCTTGCATAGGAGAGTTTTACTGCATTTTTTTCTTTATTTTTGCAAGTAAAAAGAACCCCACACATCACGAGATAATCTGAACATCAAGGCATTGGTCATAAAACCCCAACACTTGATCAAGACCAACGGTGGATTTCATCACCACCTTGGCTTGAAACTTGCATACATAACCTCGATCATGACTATTGCTAGATGTAAATCCTAAAGAAAGCTGACCAAGTGTAGCAGGGGTGGTTCCCAGTGCATGAGGATAAGTCTTCTATGGTAGGTGTCAAAATAGAGCAATTCCCCTTCCGTATTGCCTATGTTCCACATACTATTCTGCTCTCACGTACTAATAGTATCCCTCACGTAAGGGTGGGTATATAGAGAGGTTTGGTATAACGGCCTGGCAGTGGTATATTGAAGTGGAGAATATTTTGGGAGATATAAGAGCCCTCATATTGCATATACAAACAAAAATTTCTTTACAAAATTTTCAAAACAAAAAATCAAAACACACTGAACCAGATTTAGGGCACACTTCTAATCCATAATCAAGATAATCATTGCTTTGATTGTGTGTTTCCATTTTTTTTAGTGTAGCATAAAAAAAATCATTAAGAAGATAAAAACGTACACATATTTAGAAAAACATCACCATGGTGTACACCCGTAGCCACACCCAATCATGGGCAGAAGTTGCGAAAAGTGCACAAAGGGGCACAAGTCATCTTTGATATGGTCTCGAGGACTTGGTCATACCACCTTGGCTGCTTGACCCACAAGAAAGTCCACATCATGCCATTATAGAATGGGACTATAGAGGCACCCCTTTGAGGGGCACTCCCACTCAGCATATATCCTTTTAGGAGGAGGCCATACACGTGGCACTCAACATAGACAGGAGGGCTCCCTTAGATGCTCGTTATGAGTGGCCACTACACGATGAAGTGCTAGAGAAACATAGGGTCCATAAGGAGGGGCCACATGATTACGCCATCCCTCCTTTACCCCTTATTACTGTCAAAAACAATAGGCCAAATCCAGAGCACAAGGCTCTTCAGACAGGGCAAGCCAATTCTGCCCGCCCCTTTCACACATACAAAAGGGAGTATGAGGAAGACCATTGCATTCCTCAAGAGTAATACACAGCATGGGAGCAATGCACCTCTGTCCCTGCTATGTATCAAGATCACCCATTGAGGCCAAAACCTCGGGTGAATGTCGCTAACCTCGATAGAGGAAAGAAACCCATAGGGATCTCGGATCACCATGACCGAGATAGACATGTAGGAGAGGCATCTAGGCTTCCTTAACATAAGACAACAAAACAAATTAATGTGGCCTTTGCCAAACATGCCACCCACCAAGCACAAATCACATAGCTCAGGAAATACCAACAACAGTTATAGCACCTGTATCACCTTAGCAAAGAGCGCATTCGGTGTCAGACAAATGAATTGCTCCAAAACACTATGCTTGAGAGGGTACCAACCCCTCATAAGCATAAGATAGAGTTTTATGAGAGGCACAACCCCTTAGTGCGAGACAGGTCTCCGTGACCTTATCAAATATTACCTTCAAGACCTCCTAGACTTTAGCGAGAGGCCACTCCCCGAAACAACGATAGGCACCCTCTGTGGGTACCCAACCATGTTTATAGGTCTCACCCAAGGACTCCTCAAGAAGCCTATGAAGAGTATGAGAAAGAAGAAGAGCAGGATGAAACACCCTACCAAGGTAGGAGGATGCTGTTCAGCTACCCCTCCATAGGCCTCAAGTTCCTCGTAACCCACAACGGGAACAAACCAAGGAGGAAGAGATCAAATCCTTCGATGCATATAAAGCACTGCTAGAGTGTTTAGAGCCTATGGAGACCAAGACTTCTGGGCCCCAAAAGCCCACTTTATGCCAGCTCTACAGTCACCTTGTGCATCCATCAGTGCCAGCACCCCCATACCCTGAACACTTTAAATTTCCCCAGTTGGCACTCTTTAGAGGGGAGGAGGATGCACAAGAGCACGTGACTAGATTCCTAAGTCAATGCTTTGGCATTCAGGACAACAATGCTTTGCTGCTAAGAACATTTATAACCACATTTGTAGGCCCTGACTCGGATTGGTTCACTCAATTGCCAAAGCATAGCATCAGTAACTTGGATTAGCTAGTGGATGCATTCCTCAAACGCTTCACCTTCAACACCAAGAAGAAGGCATCACTAAGCGACCTAGCTAGCCTCAATTAGTATGAGGAAGAAACCATGGTGGCCTATGGAAATCGATGGAGGATGTTGCTTTCAAAGTTGCTCTACCTCCCTCCCATGGCTGACCTGACCCAAATGTTCTCAAAAATTTGTTTGAGATCGATCTCCGTGCTATTGCAACTGCAGCAATATGCCACTCTTAAGGAAGCCCTGGCGGAAGCCAGAATCATTGATGAGATCAAGATACAGGATGGCAAGATTGCAAGCCAAAGAAGAAATAGTGGCCTAAAAATTCCAAAATAGGGACCATGCAACCGAAACCCATTACGATCAATCAGGTTGCTATAAACATGTCAAAGCCTGCACAAGCAACATAGCCCTCACAGGCTAACTATCAGGCAGTTCCTCTTGACAGCTATGAGAAGGAAAATCATCGATAAGAGGAAACTCAATAGTGTCGCCCTAGGTGACAGTTCACACCCTTCATAGAGTCCAAAGATTCCTTGTTTGACCATTTGTCCGTGACAAACTTGATACACCTACCAGAAAGTCAACCCATAGACCCCAATGTGCCAAAACCTAAGGGCTATAGGGAAGACTTGTACTATAGATTTCATAGGCAGAAAGGACATGACCTTTACACATGTTGGAAGTTCAATATATTCATGCAAGACCTAATAGAAAACAAGACACTGGCAATGGAAAACCCTGTAGCACCAAAAAAACAATATATGGGAGTCTTAAAAGACCCCCTGCCTGCCCATGATATGTAGGCAAAGACCCTTCAAGTCAATGAGGTGACACAAAACTACCCCATGCAGGGGTATGTAGGGATGATAAGCATAGTGACTAGGAACAAGATGTACCCAAGAGCTACCCTCGCGGTGGCCACAGGAGAGGTTCCATCAACGTCATAACATCAACAACACCCTACACAACCTCCCCCGCCTAGACCAATGGCCACGATTCGGACTAGACTTACCCAAAGTTTAAGGACCATGTCGGCTAGGATCTCCATTTGTGAGCTCATTCAAAAATAATCACCCCATTGGGAGGCTCTAATGGAGATATTAAAATCCATCGAGATGCAACCCCATGAAGCAAACTCTTTCAACAACTTTGTGGGACACGTAAAACAATGTACATAACCAGTCATCACCTTTAGAGAAGAACTAAAATCGATGACTGGTGATATGGTGGATCCACCCCTGCATGTCATTGTGTGGGTCAACGAGATTCTGTATACGAGGGTGTTGGTGGACACTGGCTCATCTAGTAATATAATTACAATAGCAGCATTGAAACACGTTAAGTTTCCAGCATCTCACATTGTGGCCTCCACCTATACTCTTCGAGCATTCAATGATGCGATATGCTCGACGGTTGGCACAATTGTCCTACCCATCCAAGTGGGACAAAAGACTATTCCTACATTGTGCCACATCTTGGAATGTGAGATGGCTTATATTATCTTATTGAGCTGGCCTTGGATCAGGGACATGAAGTGTGTCCCTTCTATAGCTCATCAGTTCCTAAAGTACACATTTGAAGGGCGGGTGCATGTAGTCCCGACAGACTTAGAGCCCTTCAAGTATTGCAATACGATGCAACTAATGCCGTAATCGACCCTTCCATCGACACATTTGGATTTTTAGTTGAATCCTTCTAAACAGGGTCTAATTTCACATGCATCCCCATTGTTAAGTCCATAAAATCACCAACTGGGCCCATCTTCATCATATGGTACTTCACCAACAACGCCACCTATGGTGGCCACACCGAAGGACAAGGGGAAGAAACTCCTAGACGAGGCACCGCCCCTAGTCTCAACCATATCTACCAAAGAGATGCCTAGACGAATGGAAGTCGAGATGCCTAGTTCACCCTACATGGAGTGGACCCAGGAAGAACTCCCATTCCCTCCCCCTCCACCACCAAAGATCACCATTGAGATGGATAATACGGGCTTGGGGGAGTATCTAGTGCAGAATATTGTAGCAACACCCACACTTGAGTCCATGCAGGACATGGGGAGACCTCGCCTCCCCATTGACACTATGGTTCCTCTAGGCTACCCACCCAATCAAACAAGCTTTGTTTATGGGGGCCTCGATAATGGCATTGAACCTTACATGCAAGAAGAAGAAGATGAAGAGCCCTTTGCTGAGGACGTCAACTATTTGTCCAACCCAAACTTCGCTTTGAGATATCTTAGCCAATGTAATTGGCATGGATATGTGTTGGGTAGGTATGAGCAAGGAGTGCATGTTATTTGCCAACCAAGATATCAAATGCCATATGACAAGTCAGGAGTAGGGTTCAACCACCCCCTACCCCTCGACATCTTGGTAGAGAACATGCAAGGCCTAGGGATAGGCAAAAAGGATGGGTTGACATTAGATCCATATGCCAATCCTAACACAACATATACATTGGGGGATTACCTCCCATTGCTAACAACCAACCTTGTTGACCTTAACAACCTTTTCCCTTCGATCGAGAAAGGAGAAATTTTGAGGACTCACCTACAAGAGGGATATAGACAAGCCAAGAAGGATCTTTAGAAGACGAGTTAGAGTATGAGATAGCGCCCTGGGACCCTTTCGAATCTGATAGCAATCAATGACAAGTGACCCCCATAGATGATTATCAAGAGAGCTTCATGACAATGTTCCCTTTGGATGCTCCAATTGAGCATATGCCACCTCAAGAGAATCAAGTCTCCCCGTAGAGAGCGGAACAACCCTGATGGGACTAGATCAATTTGCTTGAGTAGGACAAGCCTCATATGTCGTAAAAAGCTATCAAAGCCAACTAAGGCCTTTGGATCTCTGATAGCGATTATGAAGATAAGACTAAGATGGCATATCTCAATCATATGTGACAACAAAAATACCCCATGGACATAGATGACATGTTTGAGCAGCTACACATAGGGCCAAGGCATAGGTGGCACCTAAACCAGACGTAGTTAGACCAACTACTGCACTCGCCACTTCAGGTATATAGAGAACATATTCCCCTTGGAGACCCTATAGAGCCATTAGTGCCAAGGGTATACCCTGTCCTTTTATACGCACATAGGGCCAATCCATTTATGCTAGTACCCATAGAGCCATATCCGAAGCATAGAGATCACCTAGGATGTCCGAGTAACCACACCCCTGGTAATGGAGACAAAAATAATTTCATCAACATGATCTCCATTGACTTAACTGCCCCCATCCATAACCCCATCGACCTAACACGATCATTGTATCTAGACTTAGATTCTATAGACTTGGATCACGCTGACACACCACCATCCCCATCAGAGTACTGGCATTACGGTGGGATGTTCCATTTCACCCCAAGATAGACTCAGGATGTCTTCCATGCTGAAGAGGAACCTGAAGTTCTAAACGTAGACCTAAATTCAGCAAATTATATCCACCTGATCCCAACTCCACACCAGTTGGAGGATGGATCCGACATGTCAATTGAAGAGATGACTGACGTAGACATCAACTTTGATACAATGAATTTGCAAATCATCAAGTTGGGGGTAATTCTATCCCCCGAAGAGCAAGCCATTTATATTGCCCTTCTCAAAGAGAATAAGGAGGTTTTTGCATGGTCCTACAAAGACATGTCGGGGCTAGACCCATAGCTAGTCATGCATAATCTGATGCTTGATTTGACAGTCAAGCCAGTTAAGCAAAATCTACGTAAGATGCACCCCAAAATGCCCCAAAGGTGCCCATAAACCATTTGGTCAAACCAAAAGCCCCAAGGGTTCTTATAACTGTTTGGTCAAACCAAAAGCCCCAAGGATTCCCATAATCGCTTGGTCAACCCCAAAAATGCCCCAAAGGTGCCCATAAATCCTTTGGTCAAACCAAAAGCCCCAAGGGTTCTTATAACTGCTTGGTCAAACCAAAATCTCCAAGGATTCCCATCATCGCTTGGTCAACCCCAAAAATGCCCCAAAGGTGTCCATAAATCCTTTGGTCAAACCAAAAGCCCCAAGGGTTCTCATAATCACTTGGTCACCAAAAAGCTCCATGGGTTCCCACAATCACTTGGTCAAAAACAAATATTCAAAAACAAACAAAACAATAAAATCATCAAAAATAACAAAAAAAATTCCATCTCAATTTCATGCATACTCATAAAAATCAAAATACAAAAAAATAATAAACTGAATTAGGCATCGCATACATACATTGCATATTTGCTGGTCATACATATCACAAGCACCATAGACTATAATTTCTAGGCAATTCCATTATTTTCCACTTTCAATCCATTTTATAAACACATCAATCTAGAATAACACCATCCACATTTTAGCATAGTCAGTTGTCCCCTAATGAATTTAGGGTTTTCGCCATTCAGCTGTCTTTAAACTTCTAGCCAAAAACTGTACAAATTCAAATAGATTTTACAAGGGTAGAGTTTTACTTGGCTCACACCTCGTTATGTAACATCCCTACACACGTTAAAACACATTAAAAAAAATTCCCAAGTTGTGTGAACGCAAGAGAAACCTACAAAGCAGTCTAGGGTACCATAGGTGAAAGGTTAGCCTGTTCATCCCCCTGTGCGAATGGTTCAAGAATGCTAAGAATTGACAAAAGGACAAGCTCTTCCCCATCCAATTTCACATAATAAATAGTGGTCTTCACCACTAACACAAATCCCAATCACCGTTGGTCCCCAAAGTCATAAGGATTCATACTACACGCCCCTGACAAGGATGGGTAGTCATCCCCAAGACCTAAAGGGGTCAAGGCACTTGCATAATAACATTCACAATCACCTTTGGTTCCCAAGGTCATAAGGATTCGTACTACACATCCTTGAACAGGATGGGTAGTCATCCCCAAGGCCAAAAGGATCAAGGCCATTCATAAGCCAAAACCTTACGAAGCTCAAAATGCAAAATCAAATAACAGTGGTTATCACCACTATTCCAATCCCTTTCTCAAAAAGAAAAACAAAAAGAGAAAACTAAACAGTGATTTTCATCACTATGTATGAGAGCAAGTATCCCAACAAGTTCATCTAATAAAAGACGCTTGAAAGTGAATCCCTGGAATTCTCAGCATTCGAAAAACCATCTAGGTGATCCTCATTACGGGTTTGGTGGATAGCCTACCTAACAATGGTGGTATCCTAAACGCATGATGATATGTCTATCACATTAGCTTTGCATGTGAGCAGACCAATGTTTGCATGTGGATGAGCTAGCTTATGGTACCTTAGATTGTCCCGTGGATTAATCTTACTAAATACAACAACGAAGTTAGTGGATCTAATTAGGTGATCCTCAGTACAAGTTTGGTTGACAGCCTATTTGGCACTGGCGGTATCCTGACAAATACCACATAAATGAACTCAATTGCACACATAGGGATGTGAAATAAATTGGTCAAACTCAAGTCTGATTTATACCTTGTTCAAAAATATTGTGAGATAAATGTACAGTCTTTGCTAGTTAGTTAAAACATCTTGATCTTAGAAAACCTTAACTACATTTTAACACAACGGGTACATTTCATTCCTTAAATCACCATCAAAAAATACGAAAAGTACCAAAACAAAATTCACACATGCAAAGTCATTCCACAAAGCCATCACATGAGTACAGAAATCTAGTAAATCTTGTACAGTCTATGGTGCCCTCGACAAGTTATCAACAACTCATTTCATTTATTCCATATGCATACATCATATAATTAGAAACATCGCACTCATTATAACACATGCATACATCATCATAAATAAATGTGCATAAAAAAAAAAAAAAAATCATGACAAGTGTATAAACACAAAGATAGTCATGTATATATATCGTCAAAATTGCCCTCAAGCTACAATAAAACGGTCCTCTGACCTCACAAACAAAAATAAAAAATAGCAAAAACTGCACCAAAATGCACAAAAAAATAGCAATAACATTGCCAAAAGAAGGCGCATTTGCGCCTGACATTCTTGGCATCCAAAATAGACGTTGGGGTCACAAATCCTCACTATCCTACTCCCTAAGAAGGCTATAATAGCCGGACCGATCCACGGGAGGACAGATTTTTGAGTATTTCATCCTCAAACGACATCCCAAAAAGGGTCAAAACTCAACCAAAAATAGCAATAACATTGCCAAAAGAAGGCACTTTGCGCCTGAAATTATTGGCATACAAAATAGACATTGGGTTCACAAATTATCACTATCCTACTCCCTAAGAATACTACCATAGCCGGACCGCTCCATGGGAGGACGGATTTTTGACAATTTCAGCTCCAAAATGTGTCACAAAAAGGGTTCAAACCCACCAAAAACAGGTCAAAATGTTCAGAAACTGCGTAAGTATTCAACAAAAAACAACTGAAGGCACCCTTACATAAGTCATATTGGGTCAAGCGACTCGTCGCTTTTCTCATGTCGGTCATTCCCTCATCGATTCGTCACTTGAGGGGTTAGTCACACTTAGTCACCAATCAACAAAAACACACCCAATCAAAGAAATGGCACGCATTCAAAGGATCATTGACAAATATAATCACGCTCCTGCTTGGGGCAGCAAACAAGCAATAATCACAAGTTGATCAAACACTTGGTATTCTAGAATCATGAACTCAAGGTTCCCATAGAAAAAAGGTTGCACCCTTTGCCTATTCATGACTGAACAATGTCCAAGATCAAGTAACACCTTACTAAAAAAGGTTAACACTTGAATTAAGCTCCTTAGCTCGTTAGAAGCAAGGATTCAAGAATACGTGCCCTTTCCATACTTGGGGCATTAAAAGTTGGTTATGTTACTAAGAAACCCTAATCATTAGTGCTTTGGTTATCTATTTTTGCTCAGCATTGCACCATGCACAATGCATCCCAAAAAGGGGCACCTGTAGACACCAAAACAACACCAATCCAATTATGTGATGACAAGCACTGATCAAATTGATATACATAGCCCCTAGGGCAACTCCTAGAGGTTAAAAAGTGGTCCTAACCACTCCCACAATAGTTTTGGAAGGTCAAAGGTCAATTTGGCACCTTTTCAGCACTTTGCTCCCTACTCGTCCCACCTTAGGATGATTACAAACTAGTATTCATCCCACCCTAGGACGATTAGCAGTATTTGCTCCAGGGTGGGGCGAATAGCAGGTTTGACTGGAAAAAGTCAAACCTCGATAGGTCCACTACTTAACTACACCTTCAAGGCATGCAATTGCGAGGAACAACTTCAAATCAGAGAGAGAGACTTTAGTCATGCATGCCTTGATTTTTGAGGCCTCATGCAAGGAGACTCTAAATTAGGGAAGAATATTTTCTCCCAAAATAGGACAAGCAACTCAAGTGGCGCCCTCGCATGCGCATTCAAAGAGAGAGACCCTAGGTTTATAAATTGGTGAGTCTTCTCACCCCAAAAAGAGGAACAAGGAGGAGCATTTGGAGCAATGAAGTGCTGCCAAATTACATCCTCACCCATTGTTTGTGCTTTTACATCCTTAATATTTCTTTTGGAAGGGAGGTTATTGGGTGATTATTGGAAGCGCAATCTGGACCTAAACCCAAAAATTTGGTCACAATACCCTAAATTTTTTTTTGACACAACCCCATAAGAGGTTTTGGACCCATCCCAAGTGGATTGGTGCCGAAAATGAGTCCCAAACGACGGGCGTCCTGCCCCCGGGCGCCCCCCTGCACTATTACAGTTCTAATCGCCCCATCCCAAAGAGATTAGAAATTTGTGGTATATTTCCATGATTTTTCTTTTGCATTTGATTCTAGGTCACTTATATATGCTGTCATTTAAATTTCATGTGATTCTGACAAGTTTTGATCATGCTTTTGTTATTTCCCGCTTTCACTAACATGTAGGGAGCATCATCAGATTTTGGGTGATAAAGGCTGAATTGGCAAAATCCGACCATCTGGGTCATCCCAAAATACCCCATTTTACCTAACCCCAACTTTGTAGGTGATTTTGAGGCCTCTGGACTGTACATTTAGGAGGTGGCTTTCGGACAGGTTATGACAGTCCTAATCGTCCCACCCCGGAGCGATTAGAAATATGTGCAATATTTCTGGACTATTCCTTTTGTAGTGGTTTTATGGTAATATTTTATTACTTCTATCAAATTTTTAGCTCATTCTAATATGTTTCAGTTATTGTTTTAATAATTTTATGCATGCACTGACCGCAGGCCTTGGGGATCGCATGTTTCTTTCCATCCATAGGTGCTACTAATCATTTTATGTTTCTCTAAATGTAGGATATCGACACCAGAGGGGCAGAAAGGAACCATAGACATATTCATGCAAGCGGCGGTGACATTTGGTCCACCCATTTTACATGTGGGCACGCGAAAGAAAGCGTATCAATCCATGGTGTAATAGAGCCCTACTTAACGCTCCTAGTCCCAAAAAGGGAGGAGACATATTGTAACCCAATTTTAAAGCAAATTAATAAAAAGGGCTGTACTCAAAATTTTATTTCTATCTTGTTTCAATTCGTTGATGTTTCTCTCCTTTCATGCATTTCAGTTCGTAGGACTTAGCGTTACGTTTTGTTTTGCATACATCGCACTTGGCATTTCCATTTTGTTTCCGTATCCTCATGCTTTCAATATCCTCTGATACTTCTACCCATATCATCAATTCTTTGCTACCTCATCCTTATCCTTGACTAGAGATCCTCTACTTAGCCGATGAGTGACAAGTCATGAGATACCTTGAGATCAATGTACTAGAAATATATCACATACACTTACGTTGTCAGGTACCTAAAATGCTGCAACCGCGTGTACGTCTTCATATTCAAAATTTAGGTAATGGCAGGAGATTTACATGCCAAGCAGAAACTTTCTTATTTCCACCCATGGGGGACTGGGGATTGGGGAAGGTATTTTTTTGAGATCCTTTCCCTTTTGCACTTGTATCTCCTACCCCGAATGGGTGAGAGTATATCTCCTTCCAAAGGGTAGACTTTTACAATTTTTCCACCCATGTTAGCTCTTTGAAATTTTCACCCAATAGGTTGGGCGGGTCTTTTGAGAAGTTTCACCCAACATTAAGGGTGGGTGTCCACCCGCTCTTGTTACCCACATTGTTTCATTCCGCCATCCGCTTGTCAGTTTGGTTCGCTTTGAGACTGTTGCTACTACTATGATATCCTCTGCCTGACCATCGATATATTCAAAATTTGGCAAACTTATTTTGAGGAAAGGGAATCAATTCCTAAAGGGAATAGTGGGTGAAGGGTGTAAAATTTCACCCACACTTCTAGCAACATATAGGGGTTTTCCACCTTGTGGAAAAAGGGAACCTAGAAGGATTAGGGAAGACAAAATACAATAGAGAAATGAAGGAGAGGAAGGAAGAGCACAAAGGAAAGGTAGACATGAATAAGGGGACTATGCAAGGAGAAAAGTGAGCATGAAAAGAAGTTTAAAGAATTGGGATATTTAACACGACAAAAAGCAGAGTGGAGGGACAAGAACATGTACCCTATCGATGAGACTAGAAGGGAGAAACTAGGCAAATAAACCTATAAGGACAAGGCTAAGGTGACCAACATAGAGAAGACTACTACAAATAAGAGCAACATGAAGAAAAGTAGTGGAAACAACAAGCAAATGCTTGAGAATCTTGTTGTAAGACGCATACATGAGGAAAAGGGAATAGGAAACAATAGAGAAATCGAAGCCTTTGCTACTAACTAGAAGGGTTACATGCAATAAAGAGGAGAGGAAGATGAAGGAGAGGAGAGGGTGGGAAAAAGAGAGACACGAAGGGAAAAGCAGTCTAAAGCCTACCAAGTGAAACCAATGGGAACAGACCCCTCTTCACGAGGTATTCTTACTGATTGAATTCCCCTAAATGCCATCCACTAAAGACTTGAGAGATCCTAAGAGCATACAGATTGCCATTGTATTTTATCTATGTTTTTTGAGGCCTTCTTATTCACACAATCTAGAAATGATCCTCTTTTATTGGCTGTTATCAACCAAGAGGTCATTTAGCTTAAACCACAACTTGTGGTTTACACTTTTATAGTCTCGCTCACATCTTACCATAAGGACTATTTATAGCATAATCACCTTATCATGTGCTTGCATATATGAGTTCCAAGACTTCCTATAGCTCCTGGGGATGAGCTAAGAGGTCTTGAAAGTTTTTGAATGTATCAATCAGGCTATGGTATCACGATAACAACAGATAGAAGAATAGAGAACTAGAAAAATAATACATAGATAGAGGAGAATGTTATATTTCCTAAGCAATTTCTAGGGAATCCTTTGTTGATGCCCTCTGACACCTGACCAAGTGGTAAATTTTCATAGGACTCTATTGCGCAAGTTTTCAGTGATAAAATTTATGATTCCCAATGCATTGGTCCTGCATACTGCAAGGTTTTATTTATTGGCCATAAAATTACAGTGTGACAAGAACACCTAAGCCAGGATGTCATCTATAAATAATCCTCTGAATTGATAGTGGTCAGACCAGATCACATTGTATTTGAGGTACCACTTGTGATTCATCTAGCACCATCCATAATGGTTCAATGTCATAATGAAATTGTAATTCTTCTTACTTTGCTTGAGTGTATGAACACTCAGGCCTTTGAATTTTAGGGTGGCAGTGTCTTCTACCATCGTATCTTACCCCTTAGGTGGTGAGCTATTAGGGACTACATTTTCATGTTGTCCCTTTTTAATATTGGCCAACTATACCAATCCTGCTTGACTCTTCCTTCATATTGAGGCACTTCTCCCGTTCATGGGAATCCACATCCTCATCCAGATCCCATTGCATCTGGGGTTGATATTTCTCATTTATCTTGTGGATGTGGTTGTTGTGGTACACCTACCCCTGGTATGTGCTCTTTATATGATCTAACACCAGCTCCTAGAAGGAAATGATCGGGTGGAGCCTCCACATCAGAACTTTCTCAGATATGATAACTTCCTTGTAGGGTTGTAAGAAACTAGTTTCCCTGGATTGGTGCAAAAGGAAGTTGATCTAAAGACCCAGAGCTCAGATGTAGAAAATATATGTTCGGGAAGATGTTGGGAGGATTTATCATGAAATCCTCTTCTAGCTCTTATCAAAATGGACATTAAAGTCCACCACACTTTCAAGAGGATTCCTCTTGATAAATGTGAATTGATTCAGAGACTGGAAGGGGTCCTCTATTTCACCAAATGTATCCATGAGAGGCTCTACCATATCTACCCATGTAGAGATGCTTCTAGGCTATAGGTTTTTGTACCAGAGCCATGCTCTGCCTTGTAAGGAAGCAACCAACCGACTGATCATTGCATCTTCATGAACAATATTGTGAAGGGTGGCCAGAGAAGCCACATTTTCAAGGTGTTCCTTCACAACTCTCTTGAAACCACTGTATTTTGTCAGGGTATCGAAGGTGGCTTAAAAATATCATGTCGATGAGGAAGAGTTAGAGGACCGATATTGTTCCAATAGGGAAACAATTATTGATCCATTAAGGTACCATTATTTCAGAGGTCTTGGTTATGATGTAGGAGTCAGATTTGAAGTCTCCAGATGAGCATGTTGTCTCTTCTTGTACGGTCAAGGTTGCTCATCATACCTTGAATCCTATATAATGTTTAGATCTTTAGCACAAGTGGGTGACTGTTCTCATATTCTAACATGCTGTGTAGTTAGAGTCACCAGGTGACTTTGAGAAGATCTGGGTAAATCAGAGAGCCACCAAACTCTAATTTCTTCAAACACGGGGACTCAGTGAGTTCCCTAGTAGAGTCACAAAAAAATGTTGGTCTAAAATATAACACCACACGTAGGATGAGGTGGTGGACCAGTGCCAAGTATAGAATGCCTACCACATCAGGATAGGGTAGGTAATATCTAGAGGAGGCCAATTCCTTCAGGGAGTGGTTCCAGCTATCTACATCACAAATAAGGAAAAGGGGAAAGGGAAAGGAAATAAAGGGAATGGTCATAGCCAAAAATCACAAGGATGGATAGAGCCACATAAATACTTATGCAAACGTGATATGCCGTATGAGACACAAATACAACACCTAAAAAATCACCCAATCGTATATTTGTTCTAGCTCCTATCAGCGACAAGTGGGAAGTGAATTCCAAAACCAACGAATAGGTGCATGATATCCAGGATGCATGATTAGAGTGCTCCTATCCAACTATCATTAGCAAAAATATAATCCCAACCCATATTAATGAACACTGAAGACAAAAACCCCACAAAATATATACAATAGAATAACATGGGATAACTTAAATGACCAAACAAAAATAAACATTCGTGCATTCAAAAGAACAAGAGGACACAACCAAAGACCAAACAGTGTAAGATTTGTATTTACATAGGAGAAAACTTACATAAGAATTAAATGGATAAAGTGTCACCCTTAGGAATGTCTAAAATTCCAATATTTATAGGTATAACTACATTAACTACAAAATAAGACATAAATGGAGGAAGGTGGGAAGACAATCCTTGTAACAGATAAGCACCGCACTGGTACATTGTTCCTCTAGATAACGTTGATCTTCTATAAGGAGATAGATATATCTGGTTCAATCTGGGTCTTTAGATCCTCTGATTCTTCTACTCATCTCTTCAATTCTTAGCTACCTCATTCATCTCTTCGATTAGTGATTATCTAGTTAGGCAATGAGTGATAGGTCATGAGATACCTTGGGATCAACACATCAAAAATCTATTGCATATACTTACGTTATCGGATACCTGAATTGTTGCAGCTGTGTGTATGTCTTCATATTCAAAATTTGGATGATGGCAGGAGTTTTGTATGCTGAGTGGGTGCTTTCTTCTTTCCACCTATAGGAGGACTAGGGAGCGAGAATGGTTGTTTTTCTGAGATCTCGCTCCTTTTGCACTTGTATCTCCCACCCAATATGAGTGAGAGTATATCTCCTTCATAAGGGTGGGATTTTATGATTTGTTCTCCCATGTTAGCTCTTTGAAATGTCCACCCAACAGGTTGGGTGGGTCTTTCAGGAAGTTCTGCCTAACTTTAAGGGTAGGTGTCTGCCCGATCTTGTTGCCTGCCTTGCTTCATTCTGACATCCACCCATCGGTTTGGTCCGCTCTGCGATCACCAATGCTAGTCTGATATCCTTTGCCCGATCATCAATGTCTTCAAAATTTGGTGAAATACTTTTGAGGAAAGGGAATCACTTCCTGAAGGGAAGAGTGGGTGAAGGGTGTAAAATTTCACCTACAGTCCTTCACTATATTATCCTTAAAGTTGCATAAAAGAATCTTGCTTCCCTATAAACATGGTATCCAAATGACCCAAGCACTATAATTTTATCCATTGAGGTAAGTAACATAAGACAAAAGATGCATCTCACATAGAAATACCCTTAGCATTATAACAAGTCAATGAACTAATACCAACATGTAAGGAGACAAAAAACTAGGTGATTTTTAAAAACACTTAAAATGCTTTGATACAAAAGTTATATAATTTGAGAGTTTTATCTTATTAGCACAAAGAATAACCTAAAATAATCCTCCAAAATTTAGAAAATGCTAAACAAAAAAGCATCATTGGTCATACAATTACAAGGGGACTTTTGCCATGGTGCATCCACATATTTCATTGTGTTCAACTAATGAAATATTTTTAACCATTCCTATTGTGACAACTCTCTCTCTCTCTCTTTCACACACACACACACACATATAATTTAATTTATATATAGAGTCTGCATTGTCTTTCGTGTTAGCCTAATTAGCACCAACTTGATCTAGACATGCCATAGAAGGAATCCATGATATGTGAACCCAAACTGAAAGGTTTTCTCAAAACCCATAAAGGGAACTCATTATACTTATAAGAGAGTTCAATGTTATCCTAAATAATAAGGACAAACTAGGTGGAGTACAATACATCACAAATCCATAAAAGGATTTCAAAAAAATTGTACAACAATCATTCCTTTAGGACATGCCATCCAAGAATTCATCCTACACATGGACCAACAAAAAGAACGGATTCACTACCATTGTAGAACACCTCGATTAATTTCTAACCATCTAGATTGATTTCTACTAATGACTAATTGTCTTGAATACAAAGTGATTATTGAATTGATAATAGGTCAAGGTTATGGGTTAGACCATACTTTGATCTTCATCTTATAGCAGATTCATAGAGAAATAGACCCTTTTTAGTTTTTAAAGCCATGTAGCTATGGGATAAGAATGCCTATTCCTTGATGACCCAATTGTGAAAGAAATTTTGTAAGACAAGTTAATCTAAAATGCATAAAATCTTTGAAAAATATTTACTTCATAAAAATTAGTATCTTATAGTGGAATATAATTACTTTCTATGATATATATGCCTAGAAACATTAGATAAATGAGTGGTGACTATTAACAATACTTGAAAAAATTTAGGTATGATTGATGAACTGTTTGTAGAGGAAAAACACTTAAGGAGCATCTTGGAGGAGATTTATACTAGAGAAGAAATATTTTGGCATCAAAAGTCTCGAGAATTATGGCCCAATAAAGGATACAAGAACACTTAGTTTTAAGAGAAGGTTTCCTTCTAAATGTTATACATCAAAAAAGAGGTAATCAAACACTTAAAAAGAATCTTGATAGTTGATTTGTATGTAGACTTAGAGGCTAGACAAGATATTCTTAATCATATCCTAGAGATAGTTTATAATGAATAAAATAAAATCTTACATTTGAAGGCTCCCAGTGCATTATTCATCATGAAAAAAGAAAAATCCCTTGGACCTAATGGATTTCCACAATTTTTCTTTCAACTTATGTCCTCAAAAAGTCTTAAAGGATTTGAATAATACATATGTCACACTCATTCCTAAATGTGATAATCCAATTTTTTTAAGGATTTCTATCCTATCTCTCTATGCAATACCATCCTTGAATTGTTAAAAAACATTTATTAGAGAGACAAAAGACAATTTTATCCTAATTAATATCTCCTATAGAAGGTGGTTTCATCAGTGGTACATAAATTATAGATGGGTTTTTGGTATCTAATGAATTGTTTCATTCAGTAAAATATAAGAAGGATATAGCTATGATTATCAGACTCAACATTAGGAAGGCCTATGGTCATATGGGCTAGATATTTCTAGATAAAGTTCTAGCTCACTTTGATTTTGACTAGTCATGAAGAAAATGGATATAAAATTGTATTGCTACATGTCAATATTGGTCCTACTCAATGGAAGCCCTGACAACTACTTCATCATCTTATTTAGCCTAAGTCAAAGAGATTGCATCTCCATTTATTTGTATATCTTAATGAATAAAAATTTAGATAGAGCTATATCTACCTCCAAATAAGGTAATCTCATTGTAATAATGAAGATAACATCTTTTATAGATGCTCACACACACACGACCAGTTCATGGATAAAATATTTCTTTTTGGAAAAGAAATGCTTAGATAATATTAGAGTATGCTATTTTACTTGAAACTCACTCTAAAGCATTACATCATAGGATTAATTGAAGAACACAAGCTTATACTGAGAGGGGGGGTGAACAGTATAAGACCACTTTTTACTTTTTCTTTCGATTCAACTTGCAGTTTAATATTATGCAGTGAATATATAACAGTATCAAAAACAAAAATCAAAGAAAAGCACAGAATATCATCCACAATATAGACACAACAATTTACGTGGTTCACCCAACGCGGGCTACTCCACGGATAAAATTTTTACTAAAATTTATCACCTCAAATTCTGGGAAACATGTCTTGATTACAAAGTTTATGGGCACCAACCCAAAGGAGATACCTTCCCCTAGCTCTGCTCAAACTGGTGATCCTCTAGAAGACCTATGCCTCTGCAGCCCTTAGAAAGTGGAACTCTATCCACAGAAGACACCTGTATTCCCTGCTCTGGCTGGAGACCTCTGTCCTCAACTCTTTCACCTCCAAAGCTGGTCCTCTTATCTGCACCAAACACAGTCCTTCGGTCTGGCACTTATGTCCTCAAAATTTGCACCTCTATGCAAACACAGTAGCACTATCTTCGCACACTCTGCTCCTTGACGATCGAACTTCTCCCCGCACTCTGCTTCTGTGAAATTCGCACTTCGAACACACACCGCAACTCCAATAGCCCTCCTTTTATAGCAATACTTTTAAGATCAAAACTTTGATCTTAGTCAGTTGTTATGCAAATGCAAACCCTAACTCCATCGACTGCATGCCCTAATTTATGTCGGCCCAGATTTAACTTTGTCGGCTCAAAGTTAACTTTGTCCTTCAATCGCCTCTGGAACTCACCTGTAGCTTCTATCGCAAAACTACATGTCGTGATATCATGACATTTTTGCAGTCGTACACCTTCTTTTGCCTGTTGTCGCGATATCGTGACACTTTTGCTTTTGTCTGCCTTGACAACGTGCTTGTCGCAAAATCGTGACACTTCTAACTTTTGCTGACGTCATCTTCACTCCTGTCATGAAATCGTGACACTTTAGTCTTCATTGCCTTCTCCGCTTTTGTTGCGAAATTGTGACACATCTACTTCTGTTGACGTCATCTCCAACTCTGTTGCAAAATCATGATGCTTTTGCCTTCGAGCTCTTCCTTCTTGAATTCGTTGCAAAATCGTGACGCTTCTTCTGTTTAAGACTTGCTAACTGATTCTGTCATGAAATCGTGGCACTTTCTCCAACTGCAAGCTGCCATCTCAACTTGTCATGAAATCGTGACACTTTTTGCATCCGTACAACTTCTTTGTAGCCTATCACGAAATCGTGACGCTTCTTATTTCAGACCCTTCCTCTTGCTGCGTGTCACAAAATCATGACAGTTCTCTCTTCGAGCTTTTCAGCATGTCGTGAAATCGTGATAGTCCTCACTTAGTCTTTTGCAGCATGTCACGAAATCATGACAGTTTTCATGAAACTTTCTCTCTCTTCTAACTTGTCGCAAAATCGTGACAGTTCACACTGCGGACTCTCTTTTCTGCATTATGTCACGAAATCGTGACACCTTTTCGTCCATACAACTTTCTTGGCAATGTGTCACGAAATCATGACACTTTTCCTTCTCTACCTTCCTGCACTTTCTGAGTCGCAAAAATGCGACATGTCACAAAATCGTGACACTTTCCAACTTGCTCTCCTTCTCTGCCAACATGTCGCAAAATCGTGATAGTTTTGCCAGCTTTGTCTCTGTCTTCCAGCATGTCACGAAATCATGACACTTTTGCCCAAACTTTCTCTCTCCTCAAACATGTCACTAAATCACGATAGTTTTGCCAGCGCTTTCTCTCTCCTAAAACATGTCACGAAATCATGACAGTTTTTCCAGCCACCTGCATACTTTTTCTTACTTGTATTTTTCTTGATATTTTGCAACTGGGCTACCCTGATCTTCTTGGAAAATCACTGTCCATGTTGAAACCTTCATCAAGACACATTCTTTGACATCAAACCAAATTGCTTCAAGACCTTCTTGACATCAATGAAAACATCTACACTTAGAGTAAAGGCAATGTACCCAAGGTACCCAAAATTGCCAACAATCTCCCCCTTTGTCATTGATGGCAAACCTTAACTGAAAACACTAGTCAAGAGCCAAAACTGAAATCAACTGATCCAACAACTGAGAATCTGCCTTTGAAGTTTTTGCTCCCCCTAACTTGAAGCTCTCTTCTTCACTATGAAGCTCTCCCCCTTACTCATATCTCTCCCCCTTTGTCATCAATGGCAAAGGGTCACCTTTGGGGCTCGGGACTAAGAATGAGCTTCTTAGCTTAGTCCCTCCCCCACCTCTTGATGAGGTGATTAATTCTGGGGTGGGAGTACAACTCCCAATTTCTCCCTTAGATACTCAAACGTATCTCTTGGAAGAGGTTTTGTGAAGATATCTGCAATCTGCTCTTTAGTAGACACATATTCTACCTTGACCTATTTGTCTTGCACTTTCTCCCTTAGAAAGTGATACTTGATGGAAATATGTTTTGTCCTTGAGTGCATTACCGGATTTTTGGAAATACTTATGGCACTTGTATTATCACAAAATATGGAGATGGGTTGTTCATGCTTGACTTTGAAATCCTCCAAGGTGGTTTTCATCCATAAAACCTGTGTACACCCAGCCACTGCTTCTATGTATTCAGCCTCTACTGTAGATATGGAAACTGAAGGTTGTTTCTTGCTTAGCCAAGAAACCAGACTCTTTCCCAGAAAGAATGCTCCACCACTGGTGCTTTTCCTGTCATCATTACTGCCTGCCCAATCTACATTTGTATAGGCTATGAGAGTGAAATCATCACCTTTGGGATACCAAAGCCCAAAGTCCATAGTGCCCTTTAGATATCTGAAAATCCTTTTAACTGCTGTAACATGAGAATCTTTAGGAGTTGCCTGAAATCTGGCTACTAACCCAACAACCTGCATGATATCTGGTCTGGTAGCTGTAACATATAATAAAATGCCAATCATTGACCTGTACAACCTCTGATCTACCGCTATAGATTCGTCATCTTTACTCATCTTGCACCCTGTAGTCATTGGAGTACATACGAGTTTGTTGTCCATCATCCCAATTTTTTTAACATTTCTTTGATATACTTTCCTTGAGAGAGAAATATACCATCTTTTGATTGAGCAATCTGAAGACCTAAAAAGAATGACAGCTCTCCAATCATAGACATCTCAAATTCCTTTTGCATGGTGTTAGCAAAGTCTTTGCACAACTGAGTATTATTTCCCCCAAAAATGATATCATCAACATAGACAACTACAATCAGCATATCATTACCTTTATCCTTAATATACAAATTGCTATCTGCCATACCTTTCCTGAAACCTTGCTCATGAAGGTACTTGTCAAGTCTTGAGTACCAAGCCCTAGGTGCTTGCTTTAACCCATACAAGGCCTTTTTCAGTTTACACACATAGTCCGATTGATCTGAGAGAGACACGCCTTCTGGATGTTCTACGTAGACTTCTTCATCCAAAACTCCATTTAAAAAGGCTGATTTCACATCCATTTGATACACCTTGAATGATTTGAAGCTTGAAAGGGCCAAAAACATTTTGATGGCTTCGAGACAAGCAATAGGAGCGAACGTCTCTTCGAAATCAACACCTTCTACTTGAGCATAACCTTTGCAAACCAACTTGGCTTTGTTTCTGACAATATTTCCATCCTCATTGAGTTTATTTCTGAATATCCATTTTGTGCCAATGACATTCTTGTCCTTAGGTCTTGGAACTAAATCCCAAGTTTCACTTTTCTCTATTTGATTTAGCTCTTCATCCATTGCTTTTACCCAAAATTTATCTGCACATGCTTCACTGAAATCTTTTGGCTCAATCTGAGATAATAATGAAATATTTGTAGAATCGTGTGACGGAATGACTCTTCTTCTAGTTTTTCTCATTGTTTGGATCACCAATGATCAAATATTTGGGATGATGTTTCTGAACATATCGTGACGAAGTTTTGGGAAGCAGCTGCTGTTTTTCCTCTTCTTCATCTGAAACCTCTCTGAATTCTTCTTGACAGATTTCATCATTGATTTCCTTGACAAGTTCTCTTATCCTTGTCTTTTCATCAACTGTTACATTTATGCTCTCTACGACTGTATGCATTCTTTTGTTGAAGCATCTGTAAGCCTTGCTTCTATTGGAATAACCAAGAAAAATTCCCTCATCACACCTAGGATCAAACTTACCCAAATTCTGATCTTCCCTTCTGATGAAGCACTTACTCCCAAACACTTTGAAATGTTTTACTGTAGCTGGTCTTCCTTTCCACAACTCATAAGGAGTTTTATGATGATTTACTCTAAGTTGGGCCCTGGTGATAATGTAGACTTGCTGTACTTGACTGCCTCTTTCCAAAAACCATCTGGAAGTTTTGACTCATTTAACATAGCTCTAGCCATATTTTCAATAGTTCTATTTTTTCTTTCAACTACTCCATTTTGTTGAGGAGTTCTTGCTGCTTGAATATTCTCTTTTAATTCCCTGTTGCTCACAATATTCCACAAATTCATTAGAGGTGAACTCTCCTCCTCTGTCCGATCTTAAGCATTTGATTCTCTTTTCAGTCTCATTTTCAATCATTTCTTTGAAAGCTTTAAATTTTTCAAAAGCTTCAGATTTTTCTTTGAGAAAGGTAACCCAAGTCATTCTAGAATAATCATCTATAAACAACATGAAGTAGCTTTCTCCTTGAATGCTCTGAGTTCTGGTGGGGCCACATAAATCAGTATGAATGAGATCTAATGGTTTCGAAGAAGTATACCCTTTTGATTTAAAACTGGTTCTGGTCTGTTTTCCATGTTGACAAGGACCGCAAATGGTGTTATGGGGCCTTTTTATTTTGGGCAAGTCTCTAACTGCTTTCTTGTTACTAATGTTGACAAGATTATCAAAGCTCAAATGCCCTAATATTTTATGCCATAACCAACTCTCATCTTCTTGAGTTAGAAAACACTTTTCCTTTTTTATCTCACTTAGCATGTAAAGATTGTTTGGAGTCCTTGTAGCACTAGCAATGAGTTTTCCATTTTTTTCTTTATGAATCTCACATCTATCTGAAAAGAAAGAAACTATGTGTCCTTGATCACAAAGTTGACTCACACTTAGAAGATTATGTCTTAGACCTTCTACATAAAGCACATTTTCAGTTTTAGATTTCCCATCCAGGCTAAGAGTCCCTTTACCACAAATTTTAGCAGACCTGTTATCTCCAAAACTAACTGTTCCTCTATTTGTGTTTTTTAAGACCAAAATTTTTTCCTTTTCACCAGTCATATGTTTTGAACAACCACTATCAAGATACCATTTCTCTACTTTGTCTTGAGCATGAAAAGCAGTTTGAACTAACATCGACTTAGACTTGATCTCATTTCTCTTTTTAGAGAACTTACGGCTAGGTATATCCAAACTGCACATCCTTGCTATATGCTCAACATTCTTGCATTTGTAACACATGACATTTTTATCCATAAGAGGTGCAAAAGAGTTAACATTTTCCTTACTATGGCTATTCACGGATTTAATGCAATGTATAGCTTTGTGACCAAATTTCTTGCAAGAAAAACAGTAGCCATGGAAAGTATTATGTAACCTATTTTGATGCCTCGGATGATTGTTCTTCTTGTGACCAACTGGAATCCATCATTCTTTAGGCTGAAGATTGATCTTGCTGTCTCTTCTTCCTGTCATGATGCTTGAGAACAAAACTCTCTTCCCTAGAGTTCTTAAAGCCCAGAAGAATTCACTTTAGAGATCGAACTTAACCTCTTCATCCTTTTCTGAAACTGTATGTTCTTTTGATAGATCCTTCTCCAAGCTGTTAGGATTTTTTTGGAGAGAATCACTCTGATACCAATTGAAGAACACAAGCTTATACTGAGAGGGGGGGTGAACAGTATAAGACCACTTTTTACTTTTTCTTTCGATTCAACTTGCAGTTTAATATTATGCAGTGAATATATAACAGTATCAAAAATAGAAATCAAAGCAAAGCACATAATATCATCCATAATATAGACACAACAATTTACGTGGTTCACCCAACGCGGGCTACTCGACGGATAAAATTTTTACTAAATTTTATCACCTCAAATTTTGGAAAACATGTCTCGATTACAAAGTTTATGGGCACCAACCCAAAGGAGATACCTTCCCATAGCTCTGCTCAAACTGGTGATCCTCTAGAAGACCTCTGCCTCTACATCCCTTAGCAAGTGGAACTCTATCCACAGAAGACACCTGTCTTCCCTGCTCTGGCTGGAGACCTCTGTCCTCAACTCTTTCACCTCCAAAGCTGGTCCTCTTATCTGCACCAAACACAGTCCTTTGGTTTGGCACTTATGTCCTCAAAATTTGCACCTCTACGCAAACACAGCAACATTGTCTTCACACACTCTGCTCCTCGATGATCGAACTTCTCCTCGTACTTTACTTTTGCAAAAGTCGCACTTCGAACGCACATCGCAATCGATTATTAAACTCCAACAACCCTACTTTTATAGCAATACTTTTAAGATCAAAACTTTGATCTTAGTCGACTGTTATGCAAATGCAAACCCTAACTCCGTCGGCTGCATGCCCTAATTTACGTCGGCCTAGATTTAACTTTGTCGGCTCAAAGTTAACTCTGTCCTTCAACCACCTCTGGAACTCACCTATAGCTTCTGCTGTGAAACTACAACATGTCGTGATATCATGACATTTTTGTAGCCGTACACCTTCTTTTTCCTGTTATCGTGATATCGCGACACTTTTGCTTTTGTTTGCCTAGACAACGTGCTTGTGACAAAATCGTGACACTTCTAACTTTTGCTGACGTCATCTTCACTCCTGTCGTGAAATCGTGACACTTTAGTCTTCATTGCCTTCTTCTCCACTTTTGTCATGAAATCATGACACATCTGCTTCTGCTGACGTCATCTCTAACTCTGTCATGAAATCACGACGCTTTCGCCTTCAAGCTCTTCCTTCTTGAATTCATTGTGAAATCATGATGCTTCTTCTATTTAAGACTTGCTAACTGATTCTGTCGTGAAATCATGACACTTTCTCTAGTTGCAAGCTGCCATCTCAACCTGTCACGAAATTGTGACACTTTTTGCATCCATACAACTTCTTTGTAGCCTATCGTGAAATCGCGACGCTTCTTATTTCAGACCCTTCCTCTTTACTGCGTGTCACGAAATCACGACAGTTCTCTCTTCGAGCTTTTTAGCATGTCACGAAATCGTGACAGTCCTCACTTAGTCTTTTGCAGCATGTCGCAAAATCATGACAGTTTTCATGAAACTTTCTCTCTCTTCTAACTTGTCGCGAAATCGCGACAGTTCACACTACGGACTCTCTTTTCTGCATTATGTCATGAAATCGCGACACCTTTTCGTCCGTACAACTTTCCTGGCAATGTGTCGCGGAATCGTGACACTTTTCCTTCTCTGCCTTCCTGCACTTTTTGAGTCGCAAAAATGTGACATGTCGTGAAATCGTGACACTTTCCAACTTGCTCTCTTTCTCTGCCAACATGTCACGAAATCGTGACAATTTTGCCAACTTTGTCTCTGTCTTCTAGCATGTCGCGAAATCGTGACACTTTTGCCCAAACTTTCTCTCTCCTCAAACATGTCACGAAATCGTGACAGTTTTGCCAGTGCTTTCTCTCTCCTGAAACATGTCACGAAATCGCGACAGTTTTTCCAACACTTTGCATACTTTTTCTTACTTGTCTTTTTCTTGATCTTTTGCAACTGGGCTACCTTGATCTTCTTGAAAACTCACTTGTCCATGTTGAAACCTTCATCAAGACACATTCTTTGACATCAAACCAAATTGCTTCAAGACCTTCTTGACATCAATGACAACATCTACACTTAGAGTAAAGGCAATGTACCCAAGGTACCCAAAATTGCCAACATTAATGTAGATAAATATTTGATTTTATTTCTTAATATATCTATGAGGTTGGAAAAAGGTTCAAATCTCGGGCCTCTCTGGACTAAATGCTTGTCCCTTTCCTAGTGTTTTTAGTGGCGTAAAAGGTTTAAAATAATTGTGGCATGGTGGTTATAGGGGCGGACTACGTGAAGATCTGTGTGGCAGCTTCTAGAACGAATAACACAAAATACTATGGCAACCATAAAATCTGGACAGCCTACTCGGATTCGTAGCGGCTACCGATTCCACCATGTAAATTCAAATAAATAAATAAATAAATATAAATAAATAAATAAATAAATATATATATATATATATATATATATATATATATATATATATATATATATATATATATATATATATATATATATATATATATATATATATATATTTGAGGTTACAAGAAAATTTGGTAACTATTTTACAATTCCCAATTAATTAGCTATCAAATAAATATCTACCCATGCCTCTCTTTGTGGGAATGTTCTCTAATTTCCTTTGGAAGGACCTGATCCACTGTTTCTCCATCAAGTTGGTCGATTGGAAAGGAAAGTATCTCATACAGGCCATAAGTATTATACTTATCATTTCATTCCTACAAACTCTCTTCTCAACTTTGTGGAAACCAGTGGGAGCTATTTCAAAAATGAACAAGATCATGCAAGCCTTTCTCTAAAAAGGAAAATCCTATAAATTGAGGCTTCTACTACTAACATGGAATATAGTATGTAGGATTAAAAGGTTTGGAGACATAGGAATCAACAATTTATTAGATATGAATATGGCCATGGGAACCAAACTGGTTTGGAGAATATTCCATGGCCACAATAATTTCTAGAGTAGAACAATAAGGGCCAAATACCTTGATAATGGTGATAAGGAAAGAATCTGCATAGCCATAACTCCTATTTAAGGATCATACATGTGGGCCTTACTTTCTTCCTATATACTACCTATTTTAAGGTACCTACAATGGGAAATTAGAGATAGATATGAAATTACCTTCTACATAGACACATGAATGGACCACACAACTGTAAGTGAGTACATAAGACTCCAATTTGTTATGTGAAGAACCTTAGTAAGCATACAATAGAAAATATGCATTACTACTAGTCTTCCAGAGCTAAAATGGCTTCTTACAAAGAAATTGGATTCCTATCTCCAGGTTGGGATAAGTCAGTAAAAGGCAAAATTTGATCTTAAATAATCATGTGTGGTCAAAATGAATAGTTGTAGTTATAAGAGAAGACACCTTTTAATGGGTAGACATTCCTTTTGAAAAAATATGAGGTAAATAATATATTTGATATCTTCTGCTTTCATTTGGCCTCCCATCATGACCTCTACCAATGAATTTGGCTCAAATATGGTCTTTCCAAGGCAAGCACTTTCTCATGATTAATAAGCAAGATCAAAATTCTTAGTTATAATTTGTGTAAGAGAGGCTAACAAGGGCCATCATAGTGTTTCCTTTGTAATATCAAGATGGAGATCATTGACCACCTCCTACTCAACTACAAGTTCAACCTCATAGTGTAGAGCTACTTTTAGAAAAAATATCTTTGTTAGGCATGGCCTATGACCATTTGATAGATCTTCAGGTGTTAGTCACAACCTTCACTAGATGCACAACTCTTATGGAAATTATCCCAACAATCCTCATTTGGGGCCTTTGGCTAGAGAGGAACCACCAAAGTTTTAGATAAAAATATATCTTAGTGGAGCAATTTTATAAAGATATAATCTTTTATATTAGTAAATATTCAATCCTCTCTCAAGGCCTCTATTCACCTAATTTTGCATTAGCTATAACAAAACCTCAAAAAATAGCCTCTCATATCTATTCCCATCCAAATTACTAAGAGAACTCCAACTATGAAGGATGGAGGATTCCATACCTCATGGTGACCACCTCCTTGCCACATGGTATAACTCAACTTTGATGGTGCAATTTGGGCATGATGAGAGTAGGCATTTTTCTCCAATGCCATGAGGGAAACCTCATTAGAGAAGTCTCTCTCCTCCTTGGAACCCTCGCCAACAATAAAACTGGAGCAATTGTTGCAGTGTAAGATCTTAAGCTCACAATTCAACTGGGCACCAACAAATTGGTGGTGGAAGGAAATTTTATGATTGTGGTTGGGGAAATGTCCAAAGGTACTTTCCATGACTTGAAATTGTTTAACATTATTACAAAAGGAATTCAATTGAAGTAGTTTTTAAAATCCATATCCTTGTAACATATTACCATAAAGGGAAAAAAGTGACAGACTTCCTAACCAATTAAGGCTTGTATGATTCAAGTAGACAAGTTGGCATAGATAATTTCCATTAGCGAGGCCTCAAAGAACTGATTAACCTTGATATATTCAATCTCCCTAATAGCTCAAGTCAATGACAACCTCAGACAAAGAAAAGTTATCACCAAAACCTATCAATGACTAGCTAACACTATAGTTAGAAGAGAACAAAAACAAATCAAAGAGTAATGCATCTCATATTTTGTGAGAACACATTGTTGCTTCCTCTAAGGACACGATGAATGCATGTCGTCAAATCTAACTTTTGAATAAATATAAATATATATTTTTATCAAATATCATGATCTCAACCTATCAAATACCTCAACTCTCAAGGAGGAAATTTAGGTTTAAATCTTTCCCAACCATATATATATATATATATATATATATATATATATGTGTCAAGCTATTAATATGTATAATTATCAAGCTATTATAATAATAACCCTGTGTAATCACCATATAATATCAAAAACCCATTTCAATCCATCTAACTAATTTAAAAATATATTATTATATTTTTATTATTTTAAAATTAAAATAATTTAATAATATATTAAACCCACAATATTGAGCTACTTATAATGCCTAGTCAATGACAGTTGAGAAATTCTTTTGTACAAGGGAAGTTCAAACCTAACCTTATTAAAATGTATTGGTTTAAAATTTAAATAATTTATTGACATATTAGACCCCGAAGACTACTTTCATTGAGCTACTTATAACGGTTATTCAACGACAGATGAGAAATTCTTTCCTACCCGGAAAGTTCATACCTAACCTTATTAGTATGTCTTGATTTAAAATGAAAATAATTTATTCACATATTTGTTTATCTTTAGTTTAAGCCTAGATTTGGATCTTAATAATATATTCATAATAAAGTATATTGATTTAAAGTTAAATATAATCATGCCCTAATAAGCATGTTAGACAAGGACCTCTAACCAACATTTTTGACCTTTGTGTAAAAGTTGTGTAACAGAGGATTTTAATCAATATGTGAAAGAGGCCGGAACCTTCTGCATGTGCTTATTCCATTAGTAACCTATTGTTTGTTGACACTAGGGTGCCTAGATATTCAAAAAAAATTTGATATATTAATCTACAATCATAAAGAATTTTAAATTTTAAAGTTGTTATCAAGCCTTAAATTTGTCATGCAATCCAAGTATAAGGATACACAATCCTCTTTGTATATTGGTTAGATTTGCCTTGCAGTTCAGCATAGATTCTTCTCAAAGAAATATAAACAAATTGTAACTATCCAACTCTATTGGAATGAGAAATTGAAATGCTTTAGATTATTAAATTCTTGTAGTGCATGTGGATATCTTTATGAAAACTTCATTTTATTGGTCATAGATGGTATGAAGGATGGTGATGTTTATCATAGTTTATACCTACTTTAAAATTTATTTTCCTTTCTATCCATATTAAATATATATTTGTTTTGGGAAATAAGGCATAATACACTTTCAAGATCAACTAAAATTAACAATAAATTTTTTTATTTATTGGTAAATTGTTTTAGTTGATGGAGAAGTTTGATAGTCGAATTTAATAGGAAATCATACCTTCAAAGGTGTTTATGAATTTCAAAACATCAATTGGAAGCACTTACCCTATTTTGTAAGACAAACGATGAATGATGAAACATGTCTCTCCAAACAATATGGGGACAATATTAAATTTTCAAATTCCAAGACTTTAATTAATCTCTATGCATGCATTTGGATCATGTCTAGTTTATAAGCTATTCTAAACCTTAAAACCTATGGACTATTTTACAGAAGAAAATAAATAGATAAACATTTGAATTCATAATCATTAGTTTTCATAGACCAATCCATTACATCCACATATTATTTAAGATATATAATGTAATGTAATGAATCCTGTAATCCCATGAAAGGATTCAATGCATATGCCCGGCCCATAATAACACCATCTTCTTATCCACCAAACATGCACGAACATCAATAAACACACAAAACGAAACAAAATCTTAACTTGAAAGAAGTTCAAAAAGAAAAACAATGGCTTGAGTTCATTGCATTATAGGAACATGTATTAACTGACAAAGTTCACATGGTTATATGGTATAAATAATAATAATAATCCATCACATGGGATCACTTATGCTAATCTCACAACAACATCAATGGTGTCTTGCATAGCTGCCCAATACCCATTTTACCATTCTATAAAGCTTTCCTTATTCTTTTTCACATTGCTTAGTTGTAAAAAGAATCTGTGCAGTTGCTGTTTATATGATTTACAGGTAGAACACGTTAGCAGATCTTGTTTATATGACTTATAAGTGGTTTCTGTTTAGATATGGAATTGATATGTTTGATTTAAATAGATGTGAATTATGTTTTCATTTAAAAAATATATAAATAATAAAATAAAATTTAGTTTTTATGAGATAATAAATTGATATGTTTTTAAGTTGAATATAAATAAACTTTATCTTTGTCTGAAAATTGAATTAATATATTTTTAAATTTATAAAAAAATTCAAGTTTAAACTAGTGAATTAGATAAATGTGAATAATGTTTTCATTTATATTTATATTTATATATATATATATATATATATATATATATACACACACGATGGAAAAACAAAACTTGGCACATAATCACTGGACGTCATGGGCAGAGATTGAGAGGGTTAAAATAATTAAAGTCAAAGAAAAATAATGAGAACATTGTAGACACATATTTATGTCTGTCTACATTATTGTCATGCTTGCATGTGACCCCAGAGAACATTCCTTCCATAACAGGAAAAATAAATGAAATTTAGGTAGTGTCTTGGATCTTCTGTCACTCATATCCACTGTAACAATGAAATCCATCTTTTGAACTGCATGAGAAGAAAACCCAGATATAATATAATGTATTTGCTGAAGCGACACGTATTGGAATACATACAAAAACCCAAAAATAATAACTAATGTGATCTACCAAACTCTGCTACAAACCTAATCCTACTAAACTGAACTTCTCTTTCTAGTAGACAAGAAAAATTATATATTTTCTCTAGCACTGTCTGTAGATTGGTAAGACACTTGGTAGGTGGGTGTGTATATAGATAATAGTATATTTTCTTGCTCCAAAAGTATGTGCCAGAAACAAAAACAAAGAACATACCATTCAAGCTATTTTAAGCATTTTAAATTATTTTTTTTCACATTTACCCTGAATTTCTTAGTCTATCCTATAAATATATCCATCTTAATTTTTTTTTTTAAGATTATACAAGTATATAGAAACTTGAGAAAAAAACACTATTAATTGTAAGGACCACTGCTCTTTTGGACTATAAACTAAGTACTGAATACATGTACAATGTGCAATGTATTTGATTTGGAACGTGCATGATTTGTGCAAATAATAAATTTTTAATTAATTATATAAGATTAGAAAGTGGATAGATTTATAGAATCCTATAAATTTGATGGTTATTTTCAGCATGAAGAGTGCAGTTAATTAAGTTAGTCTTGCAAGCCATTCCAATATATTATATGCCATTGTATTCTATGCCATAATATGTTGAAAAAAGTTTAATCTTTATTATTCGATCCTTTTATGGTTAGATTTACATGATAAAAGGAAATTTCCTTTGGTGAAATGGAGAAGTTCTGTGATGACAAAACTAGGGCAGGTCTTGGTTTAAGAGCTCTATGTATGCAAACTTAGCTCTTAGGGGAAAAGTTATCTGGAGATTGTACACTAGAGATTGTACAAAGAGAGTCAAAGACAATGGGCAAGAATTCTTCTAAGTGTGTTGATCCCAATGACCAAACTTTAATACTTATTGCATTCTCTCTTCCAAATGGTTCTCCTCTTTGGAATGGTTTAGTAAAATCTATTGATATTATGATTTATTGTTTAATATAGGTGGTGGAAATTGGAAAAAAAATTCTATTTGGATGGATACTTGATGTGATAAAAAACCACTCAATTTAGATCCAGTTTTGAAACCTTGGATGAGATTGCTTCAAGACAAATACGGTGATAGGGTTTCAAACATTTTGTACAAGGATCGAGAAGGAAGATACAAATGGAAAGAAGAGAAGGAAGATACAAATGGAAAGAAGATTTTTTTAAGGTATACAAGACATTGATGCTAGGAGGAAATTGATTGGAAAAATAACAACTATGATTATTTCAAGGGGTGCCAAGGATACATTGATTTGGGAGTTGAATAGCTTAGGAGAATACACAGCAAGAAGTGGATATAATGTTCAACACCAACATAATAATAATGTCACTAGAATATGGAGAGATATTTGGGATAGCCCAAGCATTCATAAAGTCAAAATGTTTGTTCGGCTAGTATGTCATAGAAGAATTTTATCTTAGGATAACCTTATGAAAAGGGGTTTTCATGGCCCCTCTCAATGTGTTTTCTGTAATAAGGAGAAGGAGAGTATTGAGCATCTATTGGGACATTGTTCAATAGTATGAAATCTATGGCAATGGATTTGTAATATGTTTGGTAAATGCATGATGATGAATAACAAAATTAAAGATTGATTAAAGCAATGATAGAACACTTATAAAAGTGAGGATTTACAGACAACATGGGACATATCAAAAGATACAATACTTTGGACTATATGTCTAGAAAGGAATAGAAGAATATTTAAAGGAAAGGAAAGCAGTTTAGAGGTAATGAAAAAGAAGATATATTTAGCCATAGAGGAGTCTAAACCAACCCTATCAACTCACCCAATTCCTAATTTAGAAGCAGAGAGTCTTGATAGATAAAGTCAAGTCATTAAATGGAATTATGATGTTGGGTACAAGAGAAGCAAAAATAAGGTAAAGAATATAAAGTGGAAACCACCAGATTTGTTGTGGGTTAAATTGAATTTTGATGGAGCATCTAAAGGAAATCCAGGACGAGGAGGAGGAGGAATAAATAGAAATAATAGAGGAGAGATTTTATCTCATTATGCTTTCAATAGTGGATTTAAGACAAATAATGGAGTTGAATCTTGGGAAACTTTAGAAGAGTTAAAAATATGTAAACAAATGAAATGGAATAGAGTATGGATGGAAGGTGATTCTCTCATAATAATAAGTGCAATTCTGAGGAAAAGCTAAGGCTCAATGGAACATACAAAGAGATAATTGTGGAAATTCAAGATCTTGCTAAAGAGTTTGAAGAAATCAGGTTTACACATATATTAAGGGAAGGAAACAAATGTGTAGATAAGCTAGCCAATAGAGGGGTTTTGATTGAGGATCATGAAGTTAAATTCTCCTTTCCATGGTTAGAGGAAGTAGAAAGTTTAGTTGAAGTTGACAAAAAATATTGATTACCTAAATCAATTAATGATTAAGATTTACTTTAATGTTTTCCATTGGTAATATCTATTTTTTTTTAACAATAATGTCTTTTCATTTAGATTATTTATTATAATTTTGTGGTTGTACTTGTGTTTCAGGAAGGAAACTAGCAATCCAGATTTGGTAAAGTGGACTATGATAGTGCGATGTTTTGGAATTATTACTCTACTAAGATGCAAGACATAGATAGTAGAGGTGAATTTTTGGCATTGTGAAGGCTGCTATAGGAAAATATCAATTGTATTCATACAGAGATTTGAAAAGATCTAGAAAATGAAAATCAAGAATTCAAACATTTTATGTAAAATAATGTAGGTTTCTAGATATAGCATCTCAATTGAGATGAGAAGTGTATCTATTTGTAAACTCTCAAACTCTAAAGAAGAGAGATGTAATTTTTCAAGGGTGGGGACCCGAGTACAACCCCTAATTATCACACAAAAAAATATAGGATTAGAAAGAGTGTTATTTGTATTACATTGTAATTATATAGTTGTATTGTAACCATTTAACAATTATATATGTATTGTTTAGTAAGATTAGAATTTAAATCTTCCTTTGTAAAAAAAATTATGATTTGTTAAAACCAAAAATCGTTAATATAACTCAAAAAATAAAATTAATATCATTTGATAATCTTATTTTTACTTTTAAAATAATTAAAAAAAAAAATTAAACTATAAATAAACATTAATATTTTGTTAAAATATCTTAATTTTTAAAACTGAAAGCTAGTTATAGATAATTCTAGATTGACCATCCCACTTCAATACATAAATGGTGCAAACTGAGTGATAAACTTAGTGATTAATATATTACAATAACTTCTACAATGAATTAAAAGTAGTGTTATATCCTTGAACTTCGTCTTCAATGGTCTGGATTTATTAGCCAAATACATGTTTTTTTGTGTGGAAAACATCCCAAAAAGGATGCCACTTTTGGGTAAGACCCAAGGAGGCAGGGGTATCTCTTCTACCAAAAACACCTCTGGTTCGCACCTGACCTACCACATTTGACACACGCAAGGAGCATGCCTAGAACAACACACAACAAGAACACATAAAATCAAACACATAAAAAGCTAAAACAAATAAAGCACACTCCTTGAGTGTGTCGACAACCAAACACATGCACAAAAAGATAAAAAGATAACAAAAAAACATGAACCACATAAAAAAAACACACAAACAACATAACAAAACACAATAAAAAACACACAAAAATAATAAATAAATTAAAAAAATAAAATAAAAAATGATAAAATAAACAACACCAAAACATGAAACACACAGAAAAACTAGAAACACAGCATAAAAAAACACTACCAAAACACAAACAACAAAAATATACAAATACACCACAAAAAAAAAACCACAGAACACGAAACACACATAAAAAACCATAAAAATAACATAACAAAATAAAGCCAAAATAGAAACAACAAAATGAACCAAATACACCACAAACAAAAACAAAAAAAACAAATACAACAAAAACTAAGTCAAAGGAGCTATTGACAAATCAAACAAAATACGACAACACTAAAAATAAACCAAAGCTAAACAAATTACCAAAAATATCAGAAATTGCTTAGAAAAATAGCCAAAGCTTCCAACATTACCATAAAGAGATTGAAGGATAACACCCATCATATAAACCTTAGGATTATGGTATCCTTATCCTTTTATTTGTATCTTGCTTCATTCCAGCTGGGACTATAGGTTGGTTACTTAGAACCATGACACTACTATTGGAATTTGTATGGTCTTTTTGAGGATCTATTTTGTTTGTAGTTTGAATCTACCCTTTTGTTTTACGCTTGGGTTGGTTTTGTACATTGTATTTTTTCTTTACTATTATTTCTCAACATCAAGGCAAGCTCTTTTAGTGATTTATCATCATGTAATCCTTCTTGTTCCCTCTCTTCATCAAACTGTGTTTCCATAATAATTGTTTCTATTTGACCATCCTCATCATCTACTTGCTCATTTGTGAAGAGAATTTCAAAGGTGTTAGGTGAAATTACTGTTTTCTCTTTTGTTGCTATTTTTTCTTTATGTTTTTTGTTTAGGGATTTGAAACCCTACCAAGTTACCATCCTCTTTCTCTTTGTTAGGGAACTTATGTGGATAATCCTTGGCTAGATGGCCATATTCATGAAATATTCTACATCTAAACGGAATATTTTCATAATCTACTACTTGCTCCCATATTTCTTCTCCATATTGTAAAGTAATCTTCTCTGGAAGTGGTTTGTCAAAATCAATCAAAACATAAATCCTCGCATAAATCATATGCTCTAAGTTTTGGGTGCTATCAGAAGTCATCATGAAAACTCCTAAAGAATTTCCAATTGTTGCAAATATATTTGGATGGAAGTATTTTATCGGAAGACCAAATAAACAGATCCAAACAAGGGCAGTTGATGGTATTTCTTCCTCAGCTTTAAAATTGGTATGCTAGGGCTTCATGAAGAGCCCTACCCTACCAAAAAACCATGCCCCCCTTGAAAAATGTTCCCCCTATATTATTTATTACAAAAAAAATAAGAAAGTAGCTATTAGGGTATGTATAAATTTTGAACTTACCTTTGGTGCTCCAATTTTTGGCAGGTCATTGCTTGAAGGTAGCAAGAGTCAAAAGAAATACCATGAATTGAAAAATTAAGCCTCTCCTCTCCATCACATATATTCCTTCCTCGAAATCCATTATTTCCAACTTCACTAATGGGGATCCATTAGTTGCTTTCATGAAACCAATATTAGTTTTCCTTGAATCAACCTTTGGCATCCTCAATGGTTTCCTTGGTAACCGTTGATTGTGTTTCCATCCTGATTGAGGTGGTCCTCCATGGATTGCTTCTTTAAAATTCATTTTTGGCTCAATGCATGCATCTCTGTTGAAACCCTCCATCTTGGGATCCAAAAAATGAAGTTGCAAGAAACCCTAAATTTCCATCGTAAACCCTAATGAAACTATGAATCTCTCTGATGCAACCTCTTTCACCCTCAAAGGCCATTTTGCTAAACTCAGTTTCCCCAATGTTTTTCACTCCTTCCCTTGTCCATCCATGCTCTGGCACACTCACATTCACGTAGGGACCGCTATTGCTATCGCTGATTTTAGCTCCATCTCTATTGTAAGAAACCCTAATTTTTTTTGTATCTTGGTTTTGCCATGTCCATGAACAAATACTCATGTTCGCTCCTCATATCATGTTTTCAAGGGCCTAGAATTTACACTACAATGATATCTTCCACTATGAGCACAAAGCGACGATCCAAGTGCAGACCATGAGCAGAAAGCACCACACATAGTACTCATTGTATTTTTCAAACATAGATCCAAGTTTTTTTATATATATAATAACATGTCCAATCATTTTTTCAGGAAGCAAAGGTTGTTATTTTTAATGGTATGTTGATATTAATATTTATTTGATATCATGGTTACTACAATTGTATTTGAAAAATGTATTATATTTATCCTCTAGGGACATTGTACTGGTTTTGAATCATATTACAAAGATTCAAATTTGAATAATGGGAAGGGTGATGTTTTGGCTATTAAATTATGTTTAAAAATAATTTATTTTAATTATATTTAAAATATATTATTTTAATACGGTAAAAATTTTTTTAAATGATATTTAAACATGCAAAAAATAAAATATTTTTATTTTAGTTTTCATAATAATAAGAGGAAGCTTATTCAAAATATTTGTAACCATTTGGGTGATAAAAATAAGCAATTGAATTAATACCAGGGTTTGATGAGGAAAGCTGCTCTACTAGGGTTTGGGTCTGCTGTCATTTGTAAATTTAGCTACTTTGGTTTTGGATGTTGATATTACCGCTAATTCGGTGATCAATCTCCTTTTTAATGGCTTCACCATCCATAGAAGTAACGATTGTTACAGATAGTGGAACTAATGGCACCAAAGCGAGCTCAAAAGTTTATTTTGGAAGTGGTGGATGAGGTACTGATTCTTCTCTAGATGTTGTGCTCTCTCTTGATGTTGTTTCTCTAGTTGTAAAATGGTATGAGAATCATTGTCTTATAACTTATTTTATTGGTCGAATCCCGTCACAATAATATTTTCAAAATTGGCTAAAACTTCATTGGGAAGCTTATGGCATTGTAGTTGCGGGTATCCACAATATTACTAAGGATTTTTTTTTGAATTCCATTAAAGAATCTTCGCAAGTGCAAATTGTGGTTGCTAAGTCTAGTTGCTAGTTTCTTTGCAATAATTTGATGGTCATCTCTCATTGGACTCATTTTTGAGTTTCAGAGCAAGTTGCCTTGAAAGTGTTGGTTTAGCTTGAACTCCCTAGTCTTCTGCTACCCTTATGGAGGTTTATTGACGATATTGTTAAACCCATTGGTTGGATGATCTTTTAGGAACAAGAGCGGTCCTTCTCAACATGACCTACTAAGAGATTCTATGTTGAGATTGACCTTGCATAAGATCTTAGAGAATTTATGGATATTCAAGTTGGTACAGAGCGTTTTATGCAAAAAATTGTTTACTATATTTTACCTAATACTTGTTTTCAATGCCCTTGCTCCTCATAATGTGCCGCACCTCTTAAACCCTCTATTAAGGGTGATCGGATTACATTTTCTAATAATAAGGGGGTAACTAATCCTAAGTTGATGCTTTCTAATAGAGATATGGTTGTGAAACCACCATCTCAACCTCTTATTGTTTATGTTCATCCTATTTTGGCTCCTTAGGCTCCACCTACTAAGAAACCTCTCAAACATAAATCAACATCAGAAGAAGGGAATTCATTGCCAATACCTCCATCCTCTAAGCCCTCGCATAGTCCATATTGGTATGGCTCATCATCGTCGAGGGGAATCTAGGAGGCTAAGTATCATCTTTCGACTGTTGGTGACATATTTCAACCTTCTTAGACCTCTTTATTTAATAGATTTTCAGTGATGGCCAATAGTGTGGGTAGTCCCTCAATTGTTGGTGATTTGCTTCAACCTTATCAGAATTTTGCATTTAATAATTCTTTGGTCTTTGGTTGATAGTGAGGGTAGCCTGTAACAATCCAAGTCTATCCACCTGGTTGTACCTCATAAACAAGCCAAACAATTTTTTAGGGTATTTTTTTGTTTAGTTTAAGTTTATTGTTTCATCTTAAATATTGCTTTCATGTTTATAGCAAGTGCTTTCATGTTCATAGCATTTATATTTCATCCAATGAATCCTAACATAAAGTTTTAATTAGTACAGACATATCAAACCACTTTTGGGTTTCAATATTGCTACAGACAACCACCCAAGTGGATGAGATTGACCAAATCCTGTAAAAGGTGTCATTATGTAGAATCAAATTATCTCATTTATCATCCACTTATTCTAGCATGAGGGTTGAACCACGACTAGGGTTATCCTTTAGGGCCCATAACACCTAAAGGGTGGGTGCATACTCTCCCCATTCCTTATCATACTAAATGTTTGACTATCCGATCGACTTGTTCCAATAATTATATACAAGGGGGTTAGCATACATATGCCTAGAGTCTAGCTATTTATCCATTATCTCTGGAACCGGCTACATCGATACCAATACCTTGACCTTGGTCTTGATCACACTGTCCATTATGACTCATGATGGTTATCCCATACCAAATGTCGTGGCAAAATAAGCTTCTTTTTCATACTCATTTTCAATAGACAAATGGTACGACTTATCACTTGTACTCTTGGGCAACGACCTAGAGAAGACGTCTCATACTGTCTCTCGTTACAATTATTGACTAGGTCACTTGTTTTAACATGTTCTATCAAACTTCAGTCGCTCTTGAGACATGTTGCATGCATACCCGCATCTCAACAATATTGAATAACAAAGATTTGTTTTTCATGAGGAGCACTTTTGTCTATGTCTTCATGAATTTAAAAGTTTTTTTTTTTTTATATTGATAAGAAATCGCAAGCTTTTCAATCAAAAATTTACCCTTAAATTTATCTCTAAGTGAAAACCATATCTATCCCTTATAGAATCTTACCAATACATAAAGATATTAAATTCTTTTCCAAAATCTTTTTCCTATATATTCATAGGAACCATAATGTAAATATGAACTAAAGATAATTAAACTTCTTTAATATAATTCAACATTATGAAGTCTCCCACTAGCACAAGCATTCAATTTCCTTACCTTAGCATAGTTTTGATGCCTAAGGTTTTCCCAAAGAAGTTCCAAACTTCATAATTATATAGCCTATCATGCCTTTTGGGATCTCAATGCGATAGTTGAACAAGTAACTACTGTAGTGAGCTAAGTTTGACTTCTATTACATATTTCACACTTAAATTCTATATAGATTATTTTAAGGTACCTTATAACACATAAGCTACCTTTTTAACATGCCCCGCACTAGACAATACTTTAATGAGTCCACACTGTTCACTTGACCATCTAAAGAGTAATTTCATAATTCTCTTATTTTTCTTCTATAAAGGACTTCGGCACCGGTTGTCTCTCTAGCAAATGGAGTTGGGATTTAGTTTACTATTATTATTTTATTCTTGTATTTAAAACATCTAGCTCACCACTAAAGATTAACACACTGAATATTGACCAAACTCTAATTTCTGTATAATTTCGTACATTCTACCAATAGACTAATATGGACAGATTTGACAGGAAGCTAAAGCTATTCCCGGTCTACATAATTAACTTAAACTTTTCTAGAAAAGTTTAAGTTTAGCTTTTCTCATCTCGTTAATACGTGATATATAGTGAAGGAAGTTTTTCCTTTAGATGTAAGTTAAATCCTTACATTACATTTTGCTTTAGAATTTGTAAAAGCATTATAATAAAACTTTTCATATAATCCGCGTGCTGTGGTTTACTGATAAGGATGCCACTTGGATTATCGGTGATGTGACCCGGGTTCAACCCCAAAGTGGATATGTATATGTATACGAAAATATCTACTCAATTTAAAAAAAAAAACTTTCATATAATCAACATGTGATTCTGGCTTAAGCAAAGGCAAATATACATTAAATTTCCTAAAACAACAAAATGAATTTCCTACATGTTCATTCTTCCTTTATTTATCACAAGGCAACACCAACGCTTCACTATCCAAACCTGAGATAAATTAAATATACGTTCCAACATCTGGAAGCAAACCATAGCCAATAGGAATGTTCTAAAAAGGATATATTTAATTTTCTCATTATTTCTCAAGCCCACGTTACTCTGGATAGACATCCTGATATGGGTTCCATATAAATAATTTAGAACAATATAGTTATTTGTTCATGGCATCAACTGGCCAAATTATAGGAATTCAATTACATCAATAATCCATTGTCTTCCATTCAACATTAATTTCATAGACGTTCACTAATACAGATAATCTCTTTTCATAATCATTTTATCTATAAAATAGAACAGAGAATATAAGACTCCACGATCACTAACTGTTTTGAAAATACAAATCTCTTCAAGTTTATATTTCACACAATTATGCATGCGTCTAGCAAGGGTTTTGTTGTAATTTCACATTCCAACAAATGCTTGTCCCAACTTTAACCGGGTGAGGGCATACCAAAGCTCATAGCACCATCCCAGTCTTTAGCTCCATACTGCCACCCAACTCGTCGCTCAAGATTTTACTTGGAAGGGGATAAAAAAGGCTCTTGGTTCTAAATATGCCTATTTATTAAGCTTTACATGTAGATGCGAATTTTACACAGACATATTCATGGATATAACAAACAACAAGAAAGTATTGTCCCATTCATTTAAACAAACAGTATTTAACTTTAATAGGCAGTTAACTTCTACCCAAGTGTAAAGTTGCCGGGACACACCTAACATTGCAAACTATTTTCCTTTTCATTGCTATTTTATTTTTGTTTTTATTTTCCTTTTATAAAATCTTATTCTATTTTACAAACTCATTAACAAACATATGAACCATTTAAATTCCTCAAATATTTAATTAATAAAGGCTTATGTGCTTTTGCACCTTCATCACCACTAAGGAACATATGCATTCATTATCTTTTATCAACCAACAACCAAGTTTTCAAAGCAAACCACACACATTTTGCAATTATCCTTGAAGTCTACATGATATTCATGTGTGTGAGTTTCTATGTACTCACGAGCCAATCATCACTTTCCCTCTTACCTTTTCCCTTGACTCACTTCCATTCATCGACGACATGTACTTGGTCCTGCATTCATAGTGGCTATCTACAGTACCACATTCCACAAGAAAAGACAACTTTATCATCAATTTACTCATAACCTATAGTTGTGTGAGGAGGGTCGTTACACAGCCCTATGGGAGACGACTCCATGGATATTCCTCCTCCATGAATTTCATTTAATGGAATGTTTGAGGACTTATAGAGTCGTCAAGAAAAATTTCTATTCAATCTACTCTACAAAGTATTGGTCATGTTGATGTTATTTGTTTACAAGAAGTTAATATTTTTGGTTTTTTTAGATGTTTCTCTTAGCTGAATTGCAGGTTCTTTTATGCACTTTACTACTCACCATGAAGATGGTCGGGATGGTGCTTCTATTTCTATCTCCTCCAAACTTGAGGATTGTTTGCTTGGATCTGGTGAGGATCCTTCTCATCATGTGGTTTGGATTTTGTTGAATATTAATGGGAACACCCTGGGCATTACCAATATTTATGCACCTAATGATGGGCCTAGTCGCTCTACCCTTTGGTGGTACTTGGCTGATCACTTACCGATGACATATTGGATTTTTTTTTGGTGATTTTAATATGTTTGAGCATCCTGAAGATAAATTTGGTCACCTCCCGATGTGCTGGTGTGTTGGAGAGCGTGAGGTATGATTTTTTCTTAAACGTGGATGGGATATTTTTGATCCTTTTTTTTTCCAGCGTAATTGCACGTCTCCACTCTGGTTCACATGGTCCAATTTTTGTGCGAGTAATGACAAAGTCTACAAGCACCTTGATCGAGTTATGATGTTAGAGCATCAATTTTTTTTATTCTCCTCCATCAATAACAAGATTGTGACAATCTGAGATCAATTCCTGTTATCAGATCATTTTCCAATTTCCTTTCAGATTGAGTGGAGTGTTGCCAATTTAATTTTCCGTGTAATCAATTTTATTTAAATACTTCTTTATTGCAACACCATGGCACTATTGCTAGGATTGAGTGAGTTTAGAAATTATTACCTTGGACTCCTCACTCTATCAGTTGGATATCTTGGTGGAATGAAGCAATTATTCATACTACCTCTTTCATGTGGTATTTTGGCAAATATGTGAAACATGTCATAAAGCGTGCTCATTTGGTTGTTAAGGAGTATCAACAAAATTTACCATTGCTAGAAAATGATCTGTATGATCGATAGTTGCAAACCAGGGTTGCTGGTCTTTGCAATCAACTTATAGTCCATGAATGGCATGAAGCTAGGGGGGCTTATATTCGAGCTTGTCTGCACTAGTTGAGGGTTGGTGATCGTTTGTCCAAAGCATTTTTTAAGTCTCTTCATTCCAGGTAGGCCAGTATCTAGATCAAGGCTATTCAGGTCTCTCATGGTAGGCTAACTTCTCTTCCTGATATTTCTTCAACCTTTTTAGATCATTATAAGCTTATTTTTCAAGCACAACAAGATTCTCTAGAACGTCAAATGGTGCTCTAGCAGTATCTTGATGTTGTTCCTACTAAATTATATGCTTATGACAAACTTCTTTGTGAGGCTTCTATTTCATTTTATGAGCTTCATAATGCTCTTATGACTATATCAGATGACAAGTCTCTTGGTCTTGATGGTTTTCCCTATGAATTTTATAAAGCCACTTGGGAGTTTACTTTGCCTGATCTGCTCAATGTTTACAATGAAGTGTTAGCCAACAATTCTCTCATTAATATTATCAATTGTGGAAACAATAAATTTATTTCTAAAGTGGTAAATCCTGAGCTTATCACTAGTTGGAGACCTATTGCTCTACTTAATATCTCTTACAATATTTTGGCTAAATATTTAGCTCTATGTATTCACAACATTCTCCTTGTGATTTTCAAATCGAAGCAAACGAGTTTCATTAAAGGGCATTAAATCTTGGATAATATTATTGTTGTCTGGGAAGGTTTATAATGGGATCGTATCTCTAGCCAAAAGCCCATTTTCCTTAAAATAGACTTTGAGAAATCTTATGATCATATTAAGTGGCCTTTCATTCTCACCATGCTCCAAGCTCTCGACTTTGGCCCCTTTTTTATCAAGGTTGTTAGTATGTTGTTTGTTGATACTTCATATTTTCTCATTATTAACGGACATAGGTCAGAGGATTTTGGTTTGTTTCATTCTATTCATTAGGGTTGTCCTTTGGTCCCCTTGCTTTACATCGTTATTGTTGAAGCTTTTGGTTATCCTCTTGCCAATCAAAAATCTAAGGGGTTGATCAAAGTTGTTCTTTTTCCTGATATGTCCACCTAACTTATTAATGGGCACTTTGTGAACTATTATTTTCTCACTATCAATGAGGATGAGGTTTCAATTTCAACTACTTTGGTTTGTTTGGACACTTTTTGTAAGGCCTCGGGATCTAACATCTAATGGTCTAAGTCTCTTTGTTTCTGCCTTGCTTCTTCTTTTGTGCCTACTTGGATTAGAAATTTTTCATGGCATTGGTTTCAAAGGGGTGAGCGTTTTAAGTTCTTAGGAATTACCTTTGCTTTTGACAACTCATCCTTTGAAATCTAGCAATATGTCATTTATAGAATAGAAAATAAGATTTCTTTTTGGGCCTCACATCCCCTTTCTCTTGTCGATAAGTTTTAGATTTGCACAAATATTATTTTTGTCACCCCTGTTTATTACTCCTCTTATTGGGCCCCTTCTAAGAATTCTTATACTAAGTTGGCTAGACACCTTAGGGATTTTCTTTGGTTCAAGGGGAGGAATTCACATGGTTTTCATCGAGTTGCTTGGGATATTTTTTGCACGTCTACTAATAAGGGTGGTATGGGCATCATTGACATTTATAGGCAAAGAATTTCTCTATGTGCTAAGTGGGTGGTTAAAGCTATTGACGACCCTGAAGCTTGGAAGATTTTGATTCGTCATTGTATTTCTTCAGGGCTACCTTATGGATGCAAAGTTTGGGCTAATATTGGCCTCCATACTCTCATAATTACTTCTAATATAGTTAAAATTTAGAGTTCCTTTGTTGTTAAAAGTATTTGGTAAGATTTTGAGGTGGTGAAACCTCATCTTCATTAGATTGGTGATGGTTTTCATAATGGTCTTTCATTTAATTCTCATAATATATGGTGGTCTCCTATTCTATCTCACTCTTTAGTTCTTCTTGCTGATATACTAGGGATTAAAGCTTTGAGGTTGTTTCACAAGGGCATTTGCTATATTAATGATTTAATGCACTCTTGAGACTGGATTCCTTGGCCTGATCTCAAACAAAAATTTAATCTTTAAAATTCAAATCTTCCTTCTATTCTTAAGATTCAAGATCTCATACTTGATGTCATGGTTCATAAGCTTGGCCTTCAACCCCAAGTTCCTGATGGAGGGATTGACATTAGAATGTGGATACTCCTTTCAAGAACTACTCTTCTTCCTTGCTTTATCAACTTCTTAGTCATTTTCCCCTTGGTGTTGATAATCTTAATGAGAGATGGCAAACTCTCTCTATTTATGCAAAAATTGAGATCACCTTGCCTTGGGTGTTGATTGATATATGGTGAATATGTTAGCTAGAAGTATTCTAGATGGTGGATTTGTTATTATGTCAAAACTAAATTGATGTTGGATAGATTGAAAGACAAATTTATTTATACTATCAAAAATATGCATAGGGATGAGTTTGACTAGACTGAAAGCTGGGATGATTAGGAATTTGAGGTTTCTCAAGTGTATGACGAGTACGCTGCCTGTAATGGTTACAGCTGACGTATTTGGTCTTGGGGACTAGAAATAAACAATGAATGTTAATTTGAAAAAAATGAGAGTGCAAGCACGCTATACGAATACACCATCTAAAATTAGTTTATTTGATAAAATAAGGAATCCAATCATGAAGTAGCTATAGATATATTCTACCGATGCAGTAGGAATTTTGGTAGTTGTTTCTCTCCTACAAAATCTTCCTAAGATGGCTATGGAATAAAATAGTAGAACTTTTAACAAATAAAATGATGATTAATTTAAAAATAGAGAATATAAGAATGCATGCTATGAATTTAGATCATAAGAATACATTAAAAATAATTAAAATAAAATTATAACTTATCATGAAAGAGTATCATTAGTTTTAAATGTTAGGTGCCCCATTTCCTTCCTTCAAATCCAAATCGTTTAATGAATCCATAGAAGAATTTTATCAACACTTTATTGTGTTTGATTTAATCTTGATTTTGACATAGTTTCATTGCAAAAATGTATATTTTTGCATGCTATCCAAGAAGCCAATTTATAGAAATTGACCCTCTTGGAGTTCCCCAAGTGGGAGGGATGAGGTGGCTGGCATGCAAGGTTGATTATCTACTAATTGCAGTTTACAATTAGTTGTCCTTTAATATTAATTATGTATTGGGGCAATTAGAAAAATGGGAAGGAAATACATTACCTTCCTTCCCTATCCACCGATCGCCTATGCCTAGAGAAAGGAAGTCAGATGAGATTTGTGCCTTGGTGACCATTAAAGGCATAATTTTAATTTTCACTTTTTGGGTGCGAATATGCTGCCTAAATAAATATGCTAGTAAACGTATTTGTAATTAGGTGTATTCATGCATTTAATCATTAGGGGTTAAATCTAGCATGGGAGGAATTTGAATTATTCACAAATGGATCGATCTAAAGGTGTATTCGATCCCTTACGAATTTGCTTTGGGTGATAGGTTCACCACTATTAGATTTTATCTATAATTTTTGGGGTTGGCTTAACCGTTATGGTTAACTTAATCCTTTTGTTAGTTTGCTTCAAATATTGATGTAAAATAGGTGATCCAATTTTAGGTATCTACATGTGCCCCCTTTTTGATGCATTTTAAATTTTAATAAATGCATTAAAAATAGCTATAGATACCTACATTTTTTAGAGAATCATGATGACTAGGATTTGATTAATCAATACAAGGAAAAATATATTGAGAAATAATTTGTAGAAGCAAAAAAATTCCAACCTTTTACTGGATAATTTTCTTGTTATAGCTATCAAAATATTTTTTAAATTGGTTCTTACCCCCAATTTGGGTGGCCCTTCGAGTTTTTGAGGGACAATGAGAGTCATAAATAAACTCAAATAGGCTATATGAGAAATGATGAGAGAAAAAATGACCTGATTTGGAGAAAATAGGGCAAAAGGTTGAAGGTAAAATTCATTTTCACTACATAAGAGAGAAAGTGCTTTGGAGAAAAAACTAGGGTTTATAGAATGGCTCAATAGAGATGTCCAATCCATAGAATCAATAGAGTGTGAGGTGGAGTAGACCCAAGTGGGGCCCCAGTACAAGTATGGGCTTTTCCACACATTTTTTTTTTTTAATTTTGTCTTTTTGTGGTTAGGACGTTGTGGTCAATGGTGAGTGGTAAAGTGTGCATGTTTTACGAAGTATTTTATGTCTTTTATCTAAAAAATTGTGAAAATGAATGTATTTTGATGGTTGATTTATCTTATTTGCATGATTTATAAGTAAATTTGATTTATGATGTTAAAATGATAAATGTTCGTATTTTACACAAATTATGCGAAATTTTGTATGTTTTTAGCAATAGAACGATCATAGGTAATATTGCAGCAAAATACAGGTCAAATATTGAAGGAAGGATGAACCGATATCATGCAAATATATTGAGGAGATGCATGGATGTGCACTATGGAAAGGTATTATGAAAACCTGGAAAAATCTATAGAAAACTTGTTTCACATAATAAACATGCCACATATGCTACAACTTGGTCAAATGCCACATGGGCAGTGGGAGAATCAAACATGGATGAGTTCAAATGCCACATGGGATGACTCATAATTATTTATTTGGGCATATAAAGTTGTTATGAGATTTGTTATAAAGCTACGTGTATGCTTATAATAAATATGTCCTTTCCTAAAAAAGAATAAAGTTGTTAAGAATAAGTCTAAATTAGTGGTTGTTGTAATAAGTCTAAGTTAGTAGTTATGTTGTTACGTAGTTGTTGGAATAAGTCCACATTTTTTATTATGTTGTTACGTATTTTTAGAAGTTCAAAAGTAGTTTTAGTATTTCTTAATATTAGATTATATTGTTATGTAATTTTAGGATTTAGTTCGAGTCTATTCAATATGCAATGGAAAAAGAAGTTGAAGACTTCTATTGGGAGAGCATAATGAAAACTATAAATTAAACAAAGCTCTCCATGTTACAGGGGTTGATGAACACAAGAAAGAATAGAAGAATGATTATGCATCCATTTTACATTGTACAAGTTATGAAGCTTGGAATAAAGTGATATTTTAGCAACAATATTTTCTTCTAAATATGGTAACTGTATCTCATAATTTCTTTATGCTTTGCTTGCTTTGGTAACTTCCCTTTATTTTATTTTCATGCAACCATGAAATAATTAGCATTAGATTAATTAAATGAAAATAGATTACTAAAGTTAAAATAGAGTAGAAAAAGGGAAGGGGTTAATACTAACCTTCCGGAGGTAGGGCCCACTCCGAAAGGTTAGTCCCTAAATCTCTTCCCCCCACTAACACGGTAGATAGAATTAGAATATAGATTAATTTGCATAAAAATATAATTAGAAAATATATTAGATAAATAATGCATTAAGTAAATCATTACGTGGATCCACATTAGACTAAGTCATAAATTGCATTTTTTTATGTAAGTACAATTTCATTTCATTTCATTTTCTTGCAAACATTTATTTTTTGTAACATAATATTAAGAAATTGAATTAAGTAAGTTGGTTAATAACATAGAATATCTATACTGGATATATGTTCTTTAAATCGATGAAGACCTGAATTGATAAATTAAATGATTAGTTGTTCAAGCTAGACATTTTTGGCATCGTTGTTGAGGAGAACAGTGCCATTGCATTACTATGAAGACTGTTGAACCACGTAAGAAAGGAAACTTACCTATACATGGAGGGTGGCGCAAGTAGTGATCAACACACGTATAGAGTTGTATGTGGAAGGTGGCACAAGTAGTGATCAATGCACATGCACACCAAACATCCCCCACCTTAGGTGGACCAGGTTCTATTTTCTTAAATCATCTTGTATTACTTTCCTAACGTTAGCCTTTATTTTCTACTCATTTATTTTCTAGTCATTTATTTTTTAGAAATTTATTTTTTGGCACACTATGGTTGTTGCTAGTTTAAATATGATACTCTTTGGCCTGTAGAAACACAAAGTAATATAGGAAGTAGGTGTGACTGAATGACACAAGCACAATGAAAACATCCCTTAGAAGTAAAACGATAACAACTCTATTTTTTTAGCAATTTTCCTTTCAACAATTTATTTTTCTAGTAATTTATTTTCTTGCATAGTGTGGTTGTTGCTAGTTTAAATTTGAGACTCTTTGGCCTGTAGAAACACAAGGTAGTAGAGGAAGTAGGTGTGACTGACACAACCACAATGAAAACATCCCTTAAAAGTAAAACAATAACAACAATGCTTTATTTTTTCTTATTATGCTAAAATTAGATGGCCAATCCATCTTGGTTTTAGTACAATCATAACTATTTAAAAAAAAAACAACAAAAATAAAAATAGAACAAAAAGAAAGATAATATATATATAAACTGTGAAAAAAAATCTAAAACAAAACAAAAAACAAGAGAAAACATATATAAATATATATAAACTATAAAGAGAGAGAGAGAGAGAGAGAGAGAGAGAGAGAAGTAAAAGTTGCTAATGGTGGATAGTTGCATTATTTGTTCTACATTTATAAACCTCAGGAAATTACTGGTAGAACAAGAAGTTACTCTACTAGGAAAGAGTAATTAGGTCAAAAGAGTTGGGTGTATATATATATATATATATATATATATATATATATATATATATATATAGGGATTAGAGGCATTACATAAACCATCTTAAGCAATAGGTTGATGCAATCAACTACTATTAAATAAAACTTCTCTTTTCTATTTTAAAGCAACAAAATACTATTTACTAAAATAAATTGTTGCTCTATAATCTAATATATTTAGTAAATATTAAAAGGAATGTAGTATAATTAGTCCTCTTGTCTGGAAGGGTAAAGCACCAATCAAAAAGATGGATGAAAGAAATCTTTATACTACTTGGCCAATGAAAGAAGATTATCATGAAACTAAACTAAAGATCACTCTATGTTCTTCCTTTGTTTCATCATGGAGTTCCAATATCTATAATGTTTTCATCTTATTTTTCATCAATCTTCAGTCTCAATATTATTGCAGAAAGGTTCCAAAGAAGACATCTCTTCTAGTTAAATCAATTTGAAAACTTGTAGGGAAATTACTGTCATACTTTGCATAACACTTTCTTTGCTAAAATAAAATCTATGTGTTTTTTTCACTTATCCACCCCTAGTGTTAAAAGTAAATTTTCATTATAAATTAAACAATCCTTAAAATGCCATAGGTTGTTTTTGGTCAATCAAGTTTTCTCTTGGACTATGCATGTTATAACATATAAAAATATTATGAAGTTGGGAAAGAATAACTCATGAAGTTACTATTGCCATAAAGTGAACAGTTTCCCATGCTTATCCAATTATGTGCATGGTATAGAAAGCTAAAGAATTGGCAAAATGACAAAATTCCCCTTCATCTTTGAAAAAAAAATCCCTTGCTCTCTCTCTAAATGAGCAAGTATCAAAAAAAAAATTCTTGCTTTCCCTTAAAATGAGCAAGAATCTCAAAAAGCAATTTAAATCCCTTGCTCTCTCTCAAAATGAGCAAGTATCCCATGTAAAATTCAATAAAAGAAAGGAGAAGAGCTTGAATCCCTAGAATTCTTAGTATTTTGAAAACCATAGGGTGATCCTCATTATAACAATGGGTTGAATGCAACCCACATGGTAATAAGGTATCCTTACACAGTAGTGCTAATTCTAGACAATATCTATGGATGTTTAAAGATAAGCTAACTTGTTGGTATAAGTGACCATTAGTTTACTCAATATTTACTCATGATGAGAAATGAACATTCACTGCACACACAGTTGGTCTTTGAGAGGCTTGAAAACACTAGAATAACCTTAGCATCATATCAATTTGTGAGATGAATAAATGAATTTGTTTAAGGTCACTAGGATGTTTGATTCTTTGTGAAACAACTCTAGAATATCATAAGCAAGCAAAAGTCATGAGCAAATATTTATTCCATATGTAGGTACTGTAGTTCATCCCATCCTAAAAAAAAAAAAATGGTTTGTATTTCTAAGAACCTTAATATTTACTTATTTATAGGGACAAAGAAGTAAGGATAGGATTACAATTCCCATCAAGACTCTGATACAATGGTTGGGAATCAAATTCCCCAAAGCTTTGCATCCCTATAAGAACAACAAGAACATCTATATTCCTTGAGGAAAGAAAGACCATCTAGATAACATCAAAACAACTATTCTATTCTTCTATTCAAAACAAATGTTGAAATAATCCAAGCCTTTGATAAAGATATATTTTATATATATTGATGAGTGATATCAGATTTACATCCATTATTCTTCTCACATGGAACTCCTTACCATTAAAATAAATAAAATAATATATATGTTAAAAATCCCCTATAAATATAAGCATTTATAAATAAAAACACTTCCCTTTATTTTATTTTGGCTATATAGCCAAAATTACAGTTTGGGGGGAGTTTTATGCTTAATACAATAAAGTTTATAATACAGTTTGGGGAAGTAGTACAAGAATATAATATTTTATAATTATAGAATAATAAATATAATAATAAAATAAAAAAATTAAATAAATATATATAATAAAACAAATAAATATATATTATAATAATAATAAATATAATTAATAAAATATATGAAGATTTCCCATAATATAACACTTATAAATAAGAATTTTCATGTTTAATATTATATATATTCAAGATGCTAATTGTACAAATTTTAAATAAATAAAACAAGTGAAATATATACTTACGAATTTTATTGAATATATATATATATATATATATATATATATATATATATATATATATATATATATATATATATATATATATATATATATATATATATATATTGCTATCGATAAAAGTTAAAGACCCTCTTTTATCTTGTTCATCTTCATCACACGGACAGATTATTTTCTACGGTCATACACAACAAACACAACAAGTATTCAATGGAATGTGAGCATTACTGAGATTGATGCACTTGAAATAATTGGTTGTCCACTCGTAGATATTTATAATGTGAAAGGTCAGCTGGTAAACTAAAAGCTTCTATGAAGATGTCAAAGTTTGATAGCAGATACAAAGAGTATGGATAAACATGTTTTATTTATTTATTTATTTTAAATCAAGCATCATATATATATTTTTTTAAATTAGGGTTAAATTTAATTTGAAAATGCATATGGTCTCTAATATTTCACCATTATCATTTATGAGTTTGGTCTTCTCACCAATCAAAATTCAACGCCACATGTAACAAATTGGAGTTATACCAAAATATTTCATCTATAGTTTAAATATTTAAATAATTTAATTCGCAAATATTATCTGAACCTAAAATCAAAAACTGTATTATCATGTCTAATTGTTGCTATTCAAAATTAATTTAAAAATTAAATTATTGTTAATTGTATAAATTTTAAATAAATAAGCTATATAAAAATAAATAAATTATTAAATAAATTATGAAGAGAAGTTGCATTAACAAATCCAATCATTGTTTATGGATTACTTTGTCTGCTGTGACAATGAGTTCTTCACCCCCAATAGCCACTGCACCACTATAGCTCACCGAAATTATCGTCCTGCTCCTCTGTAAACTGTTGTATTGATTTGATTTGTTTGAGTTAAGTATTCCACCCTAAGTCATCCTCCAATAGACAACTTCGAAGATAACTTCAAACATGGACATAATATAAACTCACGTGTCATTCTCATGACCATTTAATAGTAGTCCATAATATTATATTACTATTATTATTAGTTTATAATATTATTATATTATTTTCATAACTATAATATTATAATTATAATTATAATTATTTTCAATTTAAAATACTATACTTATAATTATATTATTTTATAAATACCCCCATTCCCAAGCAAAACAACATTGCTAGAATTCTAGAATGCCAAATTGCATCCCTTCCTACCTCCTACGTAGGCCTTCCCCTTTTCTATGGGAAACCGAAAGGGTCAATGTGGAATATTGTGCTGGAGAGGATCCAGAAAAAGCTAGCAGGCTGGAAAGGACATTTATTATGTCAAGCGGGAAAAGCAGTCTTAACAATGGCCTCCCTACAAAGTATACCTATATATTTCTTATCGGTTTTCAAAGCTCCAAGCAAGGTGTATCATAAAATCGAGCAATTTCAAAAGAACTTTCTCTGGTCAGGGACCGAGGATAAAAAAAGGATCCATTTGGTAGGGTGGAATAAGGTTTGCAAAACTAAGGTACAGGGGGGGTCTAGGGCTGAGGAGAGTTGCTAATATCAACACAAATCTGCTAGCCAAACAAGCATGGCGACTATTAACCAAGGTCAAAATTAAAGGACGACCATAGTCAGGAGGAAATACCTCCAAGGATTGAATTTCCTCAATGATAATCTGGTGAGTAGGGGGTCAGATTTTTGGAAGGTAATCCTAACAAGCAGAGATCTAGTTAAGAGAGGGATTAGATGGATCCTTGGGAATGGGCAAATGATAAAATTTTGGAAGGACCGGTGGGCGAGAGCTGAGGAATTATCCTAGAATCCCCAATTGGCTAGGATCCAAGAACACATGGAGCAACATATTGGGCAAAGGGTGGTTGATTACATTTGGTGGGATATGAACACCCCTAGGTGGAAATACATCAGAGTATAGGGTTTTGAAGCTGAGTCCGAAGAACTTCATAATATTTTAACATAGTAAATTCTTCCCTCTAGAGAATATCAGGATCACATTGCTTGGGCCAAGATTGAAAGTGGAGATTTTACGGTCAAATCCGCCTATAACTTGCTCCTCAATAATGAAGACCAACAATTTCAACCGAATTTGATCTGGATCAAGGGTTTAATACCTAAAATATATTTTTTCTCATGGCTGGTGATCCAAGAAAAAATTCTTACCATGGATAATATGTTGACCAAAGGTATGGTTATTGCTAACTGTTGTCATATGTGAAGGGCTGGGTGGGATTCAACCCAACATTTGTTCCTAGAGTGTCCGATGGCAACGTCCATCCTTGACGAACTTTTCCAGGCTTTTAGGATCTCATGGGTCAAGTCGGCTTCAATTTCTAAAGTGTTCCAACAATGGCCTCAACCCTTTGTTAGTATGAAACTTAAGTACCTTTGGAAAATCTGTTGGCACAATTTCCTATGGCAGATATGGTTAGAAAGGAATCACAGAGCTTTTAAGGACACCAGCCATAGCCTTAAAATAATCCTCAATAGAATCCTTGCCTTTGCGAAATAAAAAATTAGTATCCTTGCTGAGGAGAACCATATAATCCCTCCCCAAGAAAGATAAATTGCTTTAGCCTTAGGCATTGAGGAAAAGCCTTTCATCCCTCTACCCAATGCCAGAAATGGGGTCTCTTTGGAGCCACCCCCTAGGGGTTGGTTCAAATTAAACTTTGATGGTGCAATTAAGGAGAACCCGAGAATAGTAGGAGCTGGAGGAGTAATCAGAGATCATCAAGGAAGCCCAGTTAAGGTCTTCGCTAAACCATTAAGAATTAGAACTAATAATGAGGCGAAAGCTAGAGCCCTTTTAAGAGGGTTAAAAGTTACCCAGGAGACTCATGGAAATTTGATGAATGAAAGCGATTCCATGAATATCATCAACCTGTTAACCAATGGAAAAAAACCTCCATGGAGTATTGAGGTTATCATCCGTGATGCAAGGATCCTTTTTACGGTAAGACAGGACAAGAGGATTCACCATGTGTTTCATGAGGCCAACAAAGCGGTTGATAAATTAGCCAATGTGGGTATTGATGCAAGAAGTTTGATGATGTGGACACAAGGGGTACCACGTGAAGTGGAAGACATTCTTAGACATGAAAAGCACACTACTGATTAAGGAGAAATGTGGAAGGGTGCTTTTTCCCCAAGTTTTTCGTGATAAGCATAGAGTTTTTTCTCTAAGTCAACTCAAACGGCTATCGCTGTAAGTAATGTTAATTGTCATGTTGAACTGTCTTTTTACAGTAAGTGTAAGGTGCTATAGGATAACCAGCACAATTTTTGAAAAGAATATTCTAAGGATGACCAGGATCCGCAATCTCAGCATAAGGCTAGATTTTGTATTAGGTTTTGGGTTAACCTGCAAAACCCGGTAATTAATGATGACTTTTATTTACCAAAAAAAAAAATTATTATTATAATAAGATTATTATTATTATATTATAATATTATTAGTCTAATATTATTAATAAATATTTTATTATTATTATAATAATAGTTATTTATTATGATAATAATCTTATTATATTTGTACTAGTTTATTATTATATTATTTATTGATTTTTATATTTATTTATTTAATATGCTCTTGGTTATAATACTTCAACTGCTAGCAATAGGGAGCAAATAGATAAATATATAGAAACCATCGAGCAAATCATGATCAAAGGTGCATGGAGAAACATAAAAGAAATCCCTAATTTTGAAACCCATATTTTCCATAAAATGTCTAGGGCAAAACCTTGGTTGTTCAACAATGATTTCACATGAAATTTAACTTAATTGCACTTGAACATGCTATACAAAGGATAGAATCGAGTATGTTGATTTCATACATTTACACTATTTTCTCCATAAATAATTACAATGTTTTATTTTATACATCTACAAAGTTATTTCTATAAAACCGTAATATTTCATTCATTATATCTACAATGTTTCAATTATAAAATTTGTTGTATCTCATCTATAATATTTGCAATGTTTTACGTTGTGATATTTAAAACTTGTATGCATGAGGACATGCATTTCCTTTAGTTTGGGGGAATGATGAGTGGTAAAATGTGTATGTTTTACAAAGTATTTTATGTCTTATCTAAAAATGTGTGAAAATGAAAGTACTTTGATGGTTGATTTATCTTATTTGCATGATATATAAGTAAATTTGATTTATGATGTTATAATGAATGTTCGTATTTTACACAAATTGTGTGAAGTTTTGTATATTTTTGGTAGTAGAACGATCACATGTAATATTGCAGCAAAATACAGGTCAAATATTGAAGGATGAACCAGTATCGTGCAAATATACTGAGGATATGCGTGGATGCGCACTACATAAACCTGGAAAAATCTACAAAAAACCTATTTTGCATAATAAACGTATCACATATGTTACGACTTGGTCAAATGCCACATGGGTAGTGAGAGAATCAAATATGGATGAGTTCAAATTTTACATGGGATGACTCATCATTATTTATTTGGGTATATAAAGTTGTTATGATATTTGTTATAAAGTTACGTGTATGCTTATAATAAATATGTCATTTCCTAAAGAAAAGGATAAATTTGTTAAGAATAAGTCTAAATTAGTGGTTGTTGTAATAAGTCTAAGTTAGTAGTTATGTTGTTACGTAGTTGTTGGAATAAGTCCAAATTTGTGATTATGTTGTTACATATTTTTAGAAGTCCAAAAGTAGTTTTAGGATTTCTTAATATTAGATTATATTATTATGTAATTTTAGGATTTAGTTTGATTCCGTTTAATATGCAACAAAAAAAGAGGTTGAAAACTTCTATTGGGAGAGCATAATGAAAACTTTAAATCAAACAAATCTCTCCATGTTATGGGGGGTTGATGAACACGGGAAAGAATGGACGAATGATTATGCATCCATTTTACATTGTACAAGTTATGAAGCTTGGAATAAAGTGATATTTTAGTAGCAATATTTTCTTCTAAATATGGTAATTGTATCTCATAATTTCTTTATGCTTTGCTTGCTTTGGTAACTTCCATTTATTTTATTTTTATGCAACCATGAAATAATTAGAATTAGATTAATTAAATGAAAATAGATTACTAAAGTTAAAATAGAGTAGAAAAAGGGGAAGGGGTTAATACTAACCTTTCGGAGGTAGGGCCCACTCCGAAAGGTTAGTCCCTAAATCTCTTCCCCCCACTAACACGGTAGATAGAATTAGAATATAGATTAATTTACATAAAAATATAATTAGAAAATATATTAGATAAATAATGCATTAAGTAAATCATTACGTGGATCCACATTAGACTAAGTCATAAATTGCATTTCTTTACATTAAGCACAATTTTATTTCATTTCATTTTCTTGCAAACCTTTATTTTTTGTAACCTGATATTAATAAATTGAATTAAGTAAGTTGGTTAATGTCATGGAATATCTATACTGGATATATGTTCTTTAAATCGATTAAGACCTAGATTGATAAATTAAATTATTAGTTTTTCAAGCTAGACAGTCAATGTATTCATTCCATGGGTGCAAATACGTCATATCGAATATGCCAAGAGGGTGGTGTATTCATGATTTTTGTAAGGTCGATAGACTCATATTTTCCTAGCCAATTCACTACTTGATGAATTCACTTTTAGTCGATGAATTTGCTAAAAGATAGATTTTAGAAGGTTGATTTATTTTTGTGGGGAAGTATAATGTTAGGAACCTACTATTAAAATAAAACATACTCACACAAAATACTGAAAAATAACTCACATACATCAAATAACTCAATATCACTATGCAAAAATCAATTACAGAAATGAAACAATCTCACAATAACACTGAATTGCAGGCCTCTTCGAAGGGGCAGCCTCCTTCAATATTTCATTAGCTTGCAAAAGGATAATCTCATACATGGCTTCATATATTTTTAAAGGAAAACTTTGTGCAACCCTACCTAAATGCTCAAGAGGTGGCTTACATGTAGAATGCCACTTGAAGTAGAATCTTCCACCAAATGGCGGTTACAATCTTGATAAAAATGGTTACATGAGATGGTACCACTTGGCGAGGTATCTTACTACATTGGTTACAATATTGATAAAAATGGTTACATGAGATGGTACCACTTGGCGAGGTACCTTTATTGCCACCTACATTACTAAGTATTGCATAATAACATTAAAATGGGACCCCCACATTGGAAGTGGGTTATTACATAGGTAAATGATAATTACAACATAGTGTTAGGATAGGATCCTAACATGTCCTTCCCCTTCAAAAATATTTGTACTCAAAGTTGAAATTGAGGAAACTGGTGTTGGAGTTGATGGGGAGACTCCCATGTAGCATCTTATGGCTAGAGCCCACGCCACTGGACAAGTATTTCTGTGATGGTATGATTACGGAGAGTGCGGGTGCGGCGATACAACAAATGTTATGGTTCGAGTAAGATGGACCCTTCCTCATCCAATTATGGTAATACTGATTGAACTTGTACCTATGTGCCCACAAATTTCTTGAGAGATGAAACATGGAAAATAGGATGGAGCTTGGAGGTGGTTGGAAGAGCCAATTTGCAAGCAGTGGAACCAATCTGCTGTAGGACTTGGTAAGGCCCATAGGATTTTGCAGCAAGTTTCTGGAACCGATAGAGTTAGAGGGATGACTATTTGTATGGTTGCAAGTGAAGGAAAAACATATCACCCACATCAAAGCTACACTCGAATCAATGTTGATTGGCCTGTTGTCACATTCGATTTTGGGCCATGTCCAAATTATGCTTTAGTTGATGAAGGACATCGGTCTTCTGGCTAAGAATAATGTCGACTGCTTGGACCCTAGAGCTTCTTGGAATGTATGAAGAAGGTATGGGTGGAGGGTGCCCATAAACAACCTCAAAAGGAGTGAGTTTGGTAGTTGTATGATAGGACATGTTGTACCACCATTCGACCAAAGGAAGCCACTTCGCCCATTGAGAAGGATGATCTGATGCAAAGCAACGAAGATAGGTCTCCAAACATTTGTTGAAAATATCAGTTTGACCATCTATTTTTGGATGATAGGTTGAACTCATTTTGAGCTTCGTTCCCTACAACTTGAACAACTCTTTCGAGAAATGACTAGTGAAGGTTCGGTCTTGATCGGACACAATGGAGGTGGGCATACTATGAAGGCAAAAAATGAAATCAATGGTGGAGGCTGCGTCAGGATGGGCAAGGGGAAAAAAATAAGCATACTTAGAAAGGTGATCCGCTACCATGAGAATAACAGAATTTCCACCCAATTTAGGTAACCCTTCGATAAAATCCATAGAAATATTAGTCTAAACCTGATCTGGAATGGGCAAGGGTTGAAGAGTACCCAGAGAATGAATTGTTTTACCTTTTATCCATTGGCAAGTATCACCAGTGGCCACGAAGTCACAGATGTCATGTTTCATCCCTTTCCAAAAGAATATGCACTTGAGGCATTCATATGTTTTGAGAAATTCAAAATGACCTGTAGAGGAAGCAGTGTGTAGTTCATGAAGAGGTCACAGAGTGGTGAGGCATAGGGAATAACAACGCGTTGGCGATAATGTAAATCCTGGCCATCCCAATTGTAGCCTAGGGAGGAAGTCGGATCAGCTTGAAGTGAAGCCATCAAAGCTTGCAGGTCTGCATCTTGAAGTACCTCCTATCATAAGGAATCTATCCATTGGGAGACAGTGCGGAGATAGCACATATCATACTGAGAGCCTCAAATTTGCGAGAGAGAGCATCAGCCACAAGATTTTCTTTGCCCTTCTTATAGGTGATATCATAATCATAGCCCATGAGTTTAGAAACCCATTTTTGTTGTTCTGGGGTAGCAACCCGTTGTTCTAAGAAATATTTGAGACTCTAATGGTCTATTTTAATGGAGAAATGGTGCCCAATGAGATATGGTCTCCAATGGGTGACATGTAAGATAGCCAACATCTCCTTGGCATATGTAGATTTTCCCAAAATATGCTCAGAGAGTGCCTTACTGGAGAAGGCCAAGGGTCTACCTTCTTGCATCAATACTGCCCCAATACCACGATCAGAAGCATCACTTTCAATGACGAATGGTTTAGAGAAATCTGGTATGGCTAGAACAGGTGTGGTGGTCATGGCATGCTTTAATTCAAGAAAGGCTTGATTAGCGAGTCCTGTCCAAGTGAAAGAGTCCTTATTTAACATAGATGTGAGGGGAGCTACTCTTTTACCATAATTATGAATAAATTTTTTGTAATAACCTGTAAATCCTAAGAATCCTCGAAGTCCTTTGAGAGTGTAGGGTTTTTCTCAGTCCTGAACTGCCTGAATCTTCTTAGGGTTGACCTTGAAACCATATTTGAAAACAATGTGTCCTAAATACTCCACTTTAGTCAGACCAAAGGAGCACTTAGACCGCTTAGCAAAAAGTTGATGTTGGGCCAATAACTATAATGTCTAATCCACATGGGTAAGGTGTTCTTCCCATGAGCGGTTATAAACCAATATATCATCAAAGAAAACTAGGATGAACTTCCGCATGAAGGAAGGAAAGATGTTGTTCATAAGGCTTTGAAATGTGGATGGTACATTTGTCAAACCAAATGGCATTACCAAGAACTCATAGTGACCTTCATGAGTACAAAAAGCAGTTTTTGGAATATCCTTGTACTTGAGCCTGATTTGATGGTGTTAGCGTATGCTATGTTGTTAGTACATTATTAGATTAGTTATTATATGCTAACTACATCTTGTTAGCATATTTTATTAGCGTGTTATTGTTAGTCGTTAGATCCGCTTCCTATGGGCTAACTATAGCCTACACTATGTTATTTAATTGTTATTGATTAATCTATTCACTACTATTCATTTCTACATGGTATCAAAGCAGGTTGGGAGACTCGATACTTGCTGGACCGGATCTCGAGACACGACCTGACCTGTGAGCACCTCGACACATTTCTCGAGGTGACTCAGACTGGACGAAGTTTGACCTAGACTAATTCCTATTTTTTGAGGTTGCTAGACTAGACCAAAATGGATCGGGCACGAATCTCGGGATGTGGCTCACTAGATCGAACTGAACCTCGGGCATGGATCTCAAGGTAGACTGACACGACCGACTGGACCTGACAGGACCCTCGGGCATGAAACTCGAGGCCGATTGAACTGGACCTGACTGGACCCAGGGCATGGAACCCGAGGTCGACTAACGTGGTGACACGTGGACTCGACTGGACCCCGGGCACAAAACCCGAGGTCGACGACACGGTGACACGTGGTAGACTGGCCATGTGCCACCGGACCGACGATGGGGTGACACATGGCGGACTGGCCACGAGCCACCCGGACGCGACGCGTGGTGGACTGGCCATGCGCCACTTAGCGCAGCAAAAGGGACAGGCGGGATGTTCGATTGCCCGTAGGCAATATTTTTAATAAGGGTCAATCTTCCCTTTTAAAAAGGAAGAACGCAGCATCATGCTGCGTGTGGGATAAATCCCACGGATTTAAAAAAAAAAAGTTTTGGCCCCATTGTGCTTAAGAAGCACAAGGCCAACCTTGGCTGACGGATCAGCCAAGGTAGCCCGACTGGCAAAGAAGCCAGTGCCAGGGCCGAAACCCGCAGGGACGCGGGATCGATCCCCAGCGGGGATAGTATTTTTTTTAAAGGCATTTTCATGCCACGGGAAGGATCAAAGGGAAGGATTTCCCTTCCCTTCTCGTCGGCGGCGTAGCCCGACTGGTAGGAGCGCCAGTCGGAGCGCTTACGACCGCGGGGTCGGGAGTTTGACTCCCGACGGCTTCAATTGAATTCCTTTTACAAGGCGCGGCCGACCCCCAAACAAAGGTAATTTTTTTTTTTAAAGTTATTTTTTAATATTTTTTTTCCAAAGTTAAAATTAAAATTTTTAAATTATTTCTTTTATATAGTTTTAAAATTTTTTTTTTTAAAAAGATAATTTTTTTTGCTATAAGGAATAATTATTATTTTTTTTAACTTTAGAATATAAAATGTTTTTAAATGCTTTATAAAGGAAAATTTTAAAGGGGGGAGTTATTTTCAAGGGGGGATAGATTTTTTTTCTCTCCACCATCAAAGCAATTAAAGAGGCATCAAATCATCAAACCTCAAACTCTGTTTTTTAGGCTTCATAAATAGCAACTTGTTTGTTTGAAGTACTTCACACAGGGGGGATTTTTTTTGGTGATATATTGTGCTAATCTGCCTACGGGGCAAGCTTTGTAAGAGCCTTTTGAGGCTTAATTGTTGCATTTTTTTTGCACTAAAGGGGGGAATAACATTTTTTTCTCTCCACCATCTCCTATCTTGCACTAAGGGGATATATAATTTTGCAAAACAAAGGGGGGAAGACTTATAAGGGTGCATTTTCGGCAGTGACCAACACCTTAGTCAAATTATTTTGCAAAATTTTATTGTAAAAGGTGCATTTTCGGCAGAGACCGACACCTTAAAAATGGGAAGATCAAAGAAAAAGATAACCCTAAAAATTGATGTTGCTAAATCAGTTAAAGACCCATACTTTCCACCAGAGATGGATGGGTTGGACTTTTATGAGGAGGGCACATTCCTCACACTAAACAATGGTTTAGTAGCTCTCCTCGATGATTCTGAGTCTTGCATAGACCTTTAGAAAAATGGTGCTCAAGTTCCTATTGGCGTTCTAAGGGGCATATACCTAGTCTTTGTTGCACTTGATCGTGCCCAACGTAAATTGGAAATAAATGAGGAAAACGAGGTCCTAAATGCGAACGCTTGTTGTGACACAAGTGACCTTCAGCCCATTGTGGCACATGCTTGTTGTGATACAAGTGACGTTCAGCCCATTGTAGCACAGGTGATCATTATTTCATTTCTCTTCTTCTTCTTTCACTGTATTGGGGAAGTTATATACTTTACCCAAATATGTTGTATGGGGGGATATTAGCATAGCTAGTAGTTATTACATTACCCAAATAATGTACTAAGGGGGGATGTTAGCGTATGCTATGTTGTTAGTACATTATTAGATTAGTTATTATATGCTAACTACATCTTGTTAGCATATTTTATTAGCGTGTTATTGTTAGTCGTTAGATCCGCTTCCTATGGGCTAACTATAGCCTACACTATGTTATTTAATTGTTATTGATTAATCTATTCACTACTGTTCATTTCTATAGATGGTACCTGTTGGTCATCAAATCTTCCTAGGAAAGGAATTTGGGTGAGTGTATGCACCCTAGACCTGGACCAACATTGAAAGGCCGAAAGGAAGAGATGCCCCTCATGCCAATCTCTAGAGAAAGGTTGGCTCCTATGGTAAACTACTTGGATGTTTGAATATAAGGGTGCAGGAAAGAAATAAAAGGAGTTAGGGTTAGAGAAATCAGTGATTTAGGGTGGGAGAGAACAGGAAGCATGATCACTAACAGACAACTTGAATGGAAGCAAAGGTATAAATGAAAGAAATGTAATATTGAACTTCCTATGTATCCTCCAGGTGAGTTTCAGGGTATAGTACCCGATCGCACTCTGGACGCAGAGTTCAGCATCTCAGTGTGCAAACGAAGAGAGACAAAAGAAGCAAGTGCAGAAGGCAACATAAAAGAAAACCAGTACAATGTTTTTCCCTTCCTATGTATCCTTCAGATGAGTTTCAGGGTACAACCCTCGATCGCACTCTGGATGTAGAGTTCAGCATCTCAGTATGCAAACGAAGAGAGAAAAAAGAAGCAAGCACAGAAGGCAGCATAAAAGAAAGAAATTGAGCCCAAAGCCTTTTAGTATTAATCGCAGGACATCAAGTTATAGTAGCTTTCTAGCAGATAGTTTCCCCCCTCTTTTACATTATAATGCCTGGGTTTTTATAGAGGACCTAGGCCTCTGAGTCATAATTACACAACAACGAGAAGTACACCCTCGAGCCCTGAGAATTTAGCTCCCTGAGACTCTTGTGATCAAGCTCTCAAATTCGTTACCAAAACTGGAAACTGTGACCGGGTCAACCATGGAAAGATGCATTGATGAGTCATCTGGACGTCCTTGGTCTCCGGGTGCGGTGCTCGAGTGGCCGCCATGCTCACAGGGCTCTTCATCATGGCTTGATACTTTTTTTTTGATTGCCAAAAATGAGGAGCGAGCTTACTAGGCATAAAAAATTGCATTTATGAGGCACTTGATCACCTCAGGAAGATACCTAGCTTGGAACGCGTTCCCATGAAGTGCTTCACTAAGTTTTCATTCACAACTTTGCTTCGCAATGGTTCTAGGCCAAAGAAAAACTCCTCTTTGGTTTGTACTTTGTAAAATTGAGCTTCACAAAACTACTTCAGGGGTGGGAAGTGTCGAAGCATATTTACTTTGCAAAATGGGCCTCTTTGTCTTTGCTGCTTTGCTGACAAAATCGCTTCGCTGATGGCTTGGAGAAATGCTTCGCTGCAATCCCATTTCAAAAATATGGTTCGGGAGGTTCTAGCCAAAGCAATTGTCTTCAAAAGTGTTGCATTCTCCATGACTTGTGACTTTGGGTAGAAGTACTTCGCATGAAAGCTAGCCGAAGTAAAAGCTTCGCAATGACTTTCAACGAAGTAAAAATGATTCACTGATGGAGGGGCCCGAAGTGGGTGCTTCGGAAATTCTTCTGGCGAAGTATTTTCAATGCTCTTTCGAGTTTCGCTTCGCTTATTTTTTGACTGAAGTATTTTCTGAAAATGCTTCGGGTGCGAAGTAGTTTCATTCTCCTTCCTTTGTATTTTACTTTGGTGACACTGCTTCGCAGAAATCTCGCCCAAAGTAGCTGCTAAAAATGCTTCGGGTGTGAAGTAGTTTCATTCTCCTTCCTTTGTATTTTACTTTGGCGACACCGCTTCGTAGAAATCTCGCTCGAAGTAGCTGCTGGAAATGCTTCGGGTGCGAAGTAGTTTCTTTCTCCTTCCTTTGTATTTTACTTCAGTGACACCGCTTCACAGAAATCTTGCTCGAAGTAGCTGCTAGAAATGCTTTGGGTACGAAGTAGTTTCTTGCCTTAGCCATTTTAGACCATGGTTTGGACCTTCCTTTTCTGATGGAGTTGTTCTTTTGGACGCCGCTTTGCTCAACTTTTGCCTGAAGTAAATATTTGAAATGCTTCGGGCCCGAAGTTCTTTTTATTGCTACCCTTGTAATTTACTTCGGTAATACTACTTCACAAGAAGCTCTACCCGAAGCAGTGTTGAAAATGCTTTGGGTGCGAAGCTCTTCTCATTCTCTTTCGGTGAAGCTCTTTTCTCTAGCTTGTTTGACAGCGAAGCTCTTTCTTTTCTACTTTATATACAAAGGGGTGGCATTGAAAGCCAAAATTGTTGCAACTTTCAAATAAAAAAGACAACAAAGAAAAAACTTTACAAAATCTGTACAAAATTTGATTTTCTTTTCTACTCCTTGAGAAATGTGACAAAATTGTCAACATTCTTGGCGGCTCATAGGGCAACGAGCTTGTCTCGGTGAGAGAACCCTTTAATTTTGATCCATTGGACTAGAGTCCTTTCCCGATCCTTCTCCTCCTTCTTCCTCTGGGAGTGCTTCCGTAGCTGGTTCTTGTTCTCCTTCTTCTTCTGCCTCTTCTTCCTCCTCTGCTCCTTCGCATGCTGGCGTGGCTTCCTACTATGGTGATGGGACAAGATGGTCATGAATTTTCTTCATGGTTCAACGAACGTGAGCCCAGACCCCTTTCTAAAATAGTTCTTGGTCTTCGAGTGCCTTGACCAGAACATGGAACCGATCAATTTGTCCTATGTCGACGTGTTTGATTCTTGCACCTAGGTCATTTAGACAAGCCATGATTTTGCAGTGTCTCGGGATGAAGTCGATGACTTGTCCCTCTGTTATTGGCTCTTCCCACTCATCAATTTCAGAGATGTCACTCTCGAAATGGAGCCACACCGGCTTAAGTTCTTCTCGGGTGAGAAGGTTCCCATCATCGTCTGTGAAACTCGGGAAACCCAAAGAAGAAAGGTCTTCGAAGTAACTCATTGATGTGCACTACTCCTGCTCAAATATATCTAGGAGGTCCTTCACCTTTTGGGCTTTCTTCACCTTGGAGAAGAAAGCGCGAACAATGGCTTGGGAAGTAGACCAATCCCTAGCCATTCGACTCATAGCCTTGGTATCTAATACTTTGGACCTCAAAGGCAAGCTTGAGTCACCTCTTGATTTTTTGGATCACCTCATCTACTACTGGTCCCTCCTTAGCAATGGCATGCTGAGCTTCGATGACATAAATTAAAATCAATAGGGCACTGGAGGTCCGAGATCTAAAAACTTTGAGCAGGTGTGAGTGGATCTCCTTGATTCTAACATTGTCGAACAACTCTAGGTTTACTTTTTTGAACAATTGTTGTTGGGCTTGCAGGATCTTGTTCTTGAGCTCTTTGGCTTTTAGCTCATTTTTGGCATGTTTTTGTGCTTGTTTCTCTACCGAATATTGCAATTGTAGAATTTGTTGTTTGAGGGCATGTGTTTCCTTTTTCAACAACCTGCACTGTTTTTGTGAATTCTCCAGTTCAGAGCGGATCCTAGCCAGCTCTTCTTCCAACTTGATGTTGGCATTTTTTGCCTCAAACCTACGCTGATTAGCAACATTTGCATGTGCTTGGAAAGTTTCAACCCTAACATGCATGGATGCGGATTCGTCATCTATATTTAAATGCTCCAGATCCTTGGTCTTCTCCTGGTAGTCATAGTCAGCTGGAGTCATTTCATCCAGAGGCTTCTGGACCTTAGGGACCTTCCTAACCTTATGTAACTTTTCGCCCTTCAAGTCGAAAACCGCACATTTTTCAACTTGGGCCAGAGATCGCTCTCTTTTCTTTCTTGCCTCCTTCAAAATTTTCTCCATATTTTATCGAGCTAGGAGTAGCTTCTCGGTCAGGGGGTGATCTTTTATTAAAGATAAATTTGTTTCAAAAAAGGCCGAATCTCCAACCAAAGGTGTGAACAAATATAAAGAACTAATGGGGAAGGATTCCCCTGACGGCTCTGGGACGGGTGTAGCAGGGGCTTTGGCAAGCGGGACTATGCTTTGAGCTATGGGAGAGTGGGTTACGAGGCTTGGTGTTGGGACACTACCTTCGCCTTGACCTAGGATTGAAGGAACAACGACATGGGTAGGTGAAGTGGTTTCAATGGGCTTATCCTGGTCAGATGACTCGGGAGGAATGGAGCTATGCAGGATTGGACTGGCAATGGGCGGTATCTGAGTGGGGGATTGACCTTATAAGGGATGGAGAGATTAATGAGGACCTCTAATCTAGATTGTCGTGAATGCATCAAAGACCAAGGTGAAAGGAAGACAATGCGTACCTGCATTCCCTCTTGGCAAAGCGGATATGGTGACATCTTGGGTGGTTGGCTCTTGTTCCTCTCGGGCTTCAACACTCTTGACCTCCACAAATTCTGCTTCGGGGTATTTCTCTTGTTGGAGGAGTTCTTCCACATCGATGATATTTATTTCAGGGACCATCTCAGCACTTGGTGGCCCTACATTCTCAATATTTGCTTCAACCGGGCCTGATGTAGGTGATTCAACAGGAGTACTTGTAGGCTTTGTGTGAGGGTGCTTTGGGTGGCTCGGAGGTACTTGAATTTTTTCTTGCATTTTTCTTTTCTTTCTCTCCAATGGTTGCTCTACCTCTTCGACACTTGTATCATGGACTTTCGATGGTTTCTGTGGTAGTGCTGCAGGCGTAGCTTCATCCCCTACTTCCTTTTCTTCCTCTAAGGCATCCTTAACGCCTCCTGGGATTTCACCTGACCCTGGGGTAGCCGAGGGACAAAAATCTGCAAAGGATATAGATTTCCAGGTTTCGATATTGGTGTCATAAAGAATCACGAAGTCTTTATCTGATGCTAAGAGTCCATAAGAATTCGCTTTTTTATGATGGACTCTCATTATCCACCATTCCCGAAGCTTTTCCTCGCTCCAGTCTTTTACCTCCTCCTTCAAATCATCCCTTGCCTTCTTCCAAAAGGTGGAGCTTGGAGTTGGGAGGGGGTACTGATCAAGGTCGAACTCGACCTCCATAGGATAGAATTCATGCCATGGAGGGAATGTCCTCATTCTTTCCAAATGCCACTCCAGATATTTTCCATTGGGGTTATTCCTTTGTTCCACAACTTCGGGGTGAGGGCAGACGTGGAAGTTCTTAAATTTCAAATGATCCCTAATCATGCCCAAAGGATTGTAGAGCCATTGCTGAGGAATCTGGAGTAGGCCAAAATCGACAAACTTTTCCTCTAGGAAAAAATTCTACTTAAGGGCAAAGACTTCGATTACACCCATCCTAAAGGGGAAGTCGTAGGTATGTGCCCACTTTTGGTCATGACCGTATACTGCATTTGTAGAGTCGCTCTGCCGAGCGACTTCCAATGCAAACTGATATTCAAAGGGGTAGACTGGTAATAGGAAGGGCTTCCCTATGAAGCCGAATAGGCGAATCACCAGTCCCTGTGTCAATTGGAAAACGTCCCCCTTTTTTCCCTACACCACTCTATCTCTCAAATTGAGTGGTACCCGAGGGCAAGATCCTTTTAACAGATGCATGGTGGGTCCCAAAAATTGCTAATTAAAAGGATAATAGGACTCTTCCTTCAATAAGAGGGGAGTCCATTGATACACTGGCAGAGGATTTCCATCCTTGCCGCATGGAGAGATGGCGATATGGGGAAACCGCTTATGAACCTGATAGAAGTACAACCAGACAAGAAAGGAACAGGGTGCGAAGTACTGGCCTGTTGCTGAATTCTTCATGCTAGTGAGCCTTGTATGCAGGGTTTGGGTCACCCATTCTGCCCAATCAAAGAAAATTGGGTTGGTGCTCGGCCTTGAAGCGTTAGGGGCATAAAACTCCCCTCTTGAAATGCATTCAGCCAAAGACACCTGCCAGGGTTGTACTAAAGCATCTGTTGACAATCCCGCCACCCATGCAACGATGGAGAAAATATCGATGTTTTTGAAGGCCTCCAAGGGTAAGGGCATCTGGGGCAGCTTTTTTGAAGGTAGCCCACTCTTGAGATTCTCACGCAGGAATTTAAATATGTAGCTGTTGGAAGTGAATCTCTCCATTTGTTCACTTAATATGACATTTCAAACAGAATAGCCCTTGGGTGGGCCTTGCTGTGGTGTGAAGGCTGCTTGTACATATTCCTTCAAGATGGAGAACAGTTTGTGACCCGAAGCATCTAATACTTGCCTAGACACAGGTTGGTAATTCTGTGCGATAGCGTAGATCATCTCAGGACAATGGTGAGCAGGCGGGGTTAAAAACCAGTAAATTTGGGAATAATAAGCAACAGCTCTCTTATTTTCTGGGGTGAGTCTACTTGTCATGAAATCTATGGTGCATTGGAGGTCAGATACACCCTTAGAGATCTACGTGTCTTTGATCTTCTCCCACCCATCAATTGGTGGTTCCATAAGCTGTTCTTCTTCCAAGTCGTCCCCCTCTTCCATTGGCTTCTTTTCGAGTCGAAGGGGGAGACTTAACTTCTTTGGAGTACACTTTTTCTCTTCCTTGCCCTTATTCATTTTTTTGGGGCTTGCAACTTTGGGCTCCTTCCCCTTCTCTTTGGAATTCTTCTTCCCCATGTTGCGAGTGATGGCAACAGAATCCTTGATACAGAGGGCTTTAATGCGAACGAGCTTAGATGCAAAAGGTAGAGTAACTGAAGGCCCTTAGCTTTGTATGGGTCGATGAACAAATAAACCTCTCCTTGATAGGTCTTCATGTTTTATAGCCTAAAACAGGTAACTACCTTAATTTATGGCACCTACCAAAATTAATTTGAAACTTCGGACGGAAGGAGTGATCGTGTCCTTTGATCAGTTCTATAGCGGCGTAGTACGCGGGGCCACACGCTTTGATGATTACATTCTACATTGGGGACGCAACCTGCTACCACCTCGTACCTCAATGCGGGCTTTTCTCTTCCCATTTTCTAACTAAATTACCTCGGGCAGTGCTCCACCACCTTTTGCCTTAAATTCATCCGCTTTGTACTCCTTTCAAGGCTGCTATCGATGCGTTTTTTGAAGCACATTTCAAATTCTCCATCTCGCGCGTGTTTGGTTCAACGAAGTTGAACTTAATGTTGAAAATGCTTTGCGATGAACCTTTGGTTCAGATTGCCTTTCGATGCTTCAGGTCTGAAGTACTTCCTCTTTGCCATGTTGCCACTCTGCTTTGTGAAGGTCGTTTATCAAAGCTTTACCCTTTTAGGAAGCTGTTTCGCCAAATTCAGCTTCGAAAACTACCTTGCAAGGGCCCTTTTAAAATCTAATTCGCAAAATTGCTGCCCAAAGTAGCTGTTGCAGATGCTTCAGGTGTGAAGCTCTTTTCATGCATTTGGTTTAGCCCTTTTGAGAATAACATACTTCATGGTGAACCTCCTTGCATTTGCTACTTCGCATCAAAAGTCCCTGAAGAGGATCTAGAAGTGGTACTTGGCTTTTACGATCTTGGAGCAGGATGTACATACAAATGCAAATTATATACAAAAGCACATATATAGTCACTTCGAAAGAAAACCGCGTGAAGCAATTGCTTCGCCAGAATTTCCCCGAAGTAGTTCTACTTCGACAGCTTCTTCCCCGAAGTACTTACTTCGAGGGTAGTGTTCTTCGAAGTAGATTTACTTCGGCACTTTGTTCTCCGAAGTAGCTACTTCGGACGTTTTTCCATCGAAGCTCCTCCCAAAGCTTATAAATCATCGAAGTTTATTTGTCGAAGCATTTTTGACGCGATCTATTTTCCGAAGTTGCATCTTAATTCTAAATTTTTTTTTTTGAAGCACAAAAAATTGTGTTTTACCTTAGCGGTGAAAAGTCTTCAGATGAAGACCATTGATAGAGATCGGCAAGACTTGGCCATCTGCATCTTTGAGGATGAATGAATTGGCCGAGTTCACCTTCATAATTTTGAATGGCCCATCCCAAAAGGCATCCATTTTGTCGTGATTCCCAGGCTTGGCCTTCCAGGAGTCCCACTTCCATACCAGATCTCCCACTTTGAATGTGCGATCAGATGACTTCTTCTTGAACCAATCTTGGGTGACCTGAGCATGCTTAGCGAAGCTCTGGTAGGCTTCTTCGTGATCTTCCTATCGTTGCAGCAGCCGAGCTAATATGTTCTCCATCAGACTAATGCCATATCCTACTTCTAATAGCTGCAGTGTAGGGATCTCCACATGAATGGGTAAGATGGCCTCCTTGTCGTAAAGCAAAGCGTATGGTGAAGTCTTGATTGACCTCTTGACAAAAATTTGATCGGCCCACAAAGCCCGATCTAGAAGGAGATGCCAAGTCCTTTTGTTTGTGTCTATGAGCTTTCTTAGCATCCTCAACAAAGTCTTATTGGTGGATTCTGCCAAGCCATTGCCTTGTGGATAATAATTGGAGGATACTTTATGATATTACATATCTCTAGAGGAATTCATTGATTTTAGCACTTGTGAAGCCAGGGCCATTGTCCGTGATGATTGCTTCGGGGATGCCGAACCTGGTGATCAATCCTTCTAGGAAGGTGTATCGCTCCAAATTTTTTGCACCCTTACCTTCAGGCTAAAGGATCCGCGCCCGAAAGGGGGATGCGAGAAGGATGGAACGATACCTCGGACTGAGAGGCCCTTTGAAGGTCCCGCCTCTCGGGGGAGGGGTATTAAGGTGATTTTTTGACGGATGGTGGGGTTCACCAGGAAACGTTTAGTGGCAGTCTCCACGCCTAGGTTGGGAATGTGTTTGATGTGTTCAATTTTATCTTTAATCATTCAAGTCCTAGGTTTGGCCAAATGAATCTAAACTGTTCTATATGAAATGCAGATTTAAATGAATACAGAAAACAGATTTAAACAAAAAATACAGAGAACAAGCTAGATGAGAAAAACCATACCTGATTCCGGATGTCTGATGGAGGTTCTGATTTTTGAGCAGTCAAGATCGCCTAGAATTTGACAGGATCGTCTTCGATCTGACAGGATCGTCTGAGATCTGATGAATTCGTCAGACGAATTCGTCAGAGACCTGCAATCAGAGAAATGGACACAGACTACAGAAAATGCAGCTATGTTGATAAAGGAAAATGATGTGAAATGACAAAATGATGTTAATAAGATAATCCCAAATAGAAATGCAAGTAAATTATCATGCTTTAATAGCTAATCATGATGTTATTATGTACTTAAGCTATATGGGTGAACTCCAAGATGCAGGATAATAGGAAATAATAATAAAACTAACTAGATGCAGAATAAAATAGCAGAAAGGTATAGAAAAAGCGCAAACTCTGGGCATTGATTGCCCCCAATGTTGACTATAGTCGAAATCGTCTGTAGAGTGCGAAATCGTCTCGAATTGTACAAGATCGTCTACGATGATCTGAGCTTGCTCCGGCTGAAAAATGACAAAGTTCCTGCAAGAAAATTTGAAAAGCACAAATGCAGATGATAATCCAGGGTATTATAATGCACGCAAAGATCAAATTACAGGGAAATTCAGCCAGGGGAATGTCAAGGGGGGTCCTAAGGTTTAAATAGGCTTAGGAGGGAGGTTAGGAGGTTGGGGATCATCCCAATTTGGGAGATCTCCAACGGGGAGGGTCTCTAACGACGTAGACACGCTTCTGCCTAGATTAGAGACGCCGTTGAAACAGAGGCTAATTATGAAAAATCAGTTTTGGGACGAAATCGTCTGGACGTTCTTCTCTAGACGAATTCGTCCGATCTGAGGCGATATCGTCTGATCGGCGATGATATCATCCAACGGACAAAACAAACTCTAAAAATGGCACGGAAAACGAGGAAACGGGTAGCAGGCGATTTTGGAGCGGTTTTGGGGTTGAGATTTGAATTTGAATTATTACTAAGGTAATTTTAATTATTTGCTAAGTTTTATTGTGCCAATTTTAGGGTGCTACATTTTGCCCCCTCTTTAGCGAATTTTTCGAAGAAAATGCGTTAAAGACGAGTTCTTCTCGATTTACGAGAAAGCAAAAATTTATTCCCATTTTTAGGCGACGATTCTAGGTCGAATCGTACGACAGCTTACTATGGTGCCCCCTCCGTGTTTTTACCCAAATCGAACGTTTGAGGTAAAAACGCGAAAAAGCAAAAATTTTAAAATGTTGTTAAGTGTTTTGAATAAAATTAAGAAAAATAGGGAAAAACCCTAATTCATTGTTACTGTTCATTTTCCTGGTTTCTAGAGCTCTGCAGACAAGAATGGTCGAGACAGCGCACAGATCGACAGAGGTCCGCACTGGGCTACGGGTAAGGGTCCAAACTTAATTTAGAATGCTTTAATTTTGAATTTCATGCTTTTTAGATTGATTTTGAATGATTTTTGAGCATCGCGGCCATTTTTGGGCCGTCGACGTCGTCGGGACGAAATCGTCTCAATTTCGTCGAAATCGTCTCGATATCGCCGATTTCGTCCAAGGGCGAAATCAGCGATATGGAGACGATTTCGTCCAATAAGGGACGATTCCCTCTTGCAAAATCGGAGACGAATTTGCTCAAATTTTGGATGATATCGTCCAATAGTGGACGATATCATCATTTGTATGAAATTGAACTTGTTTTACTTGCATTTTTAATCACTGTTTTATTAATGATTTTTATTGTTTTGTTGTTTATGTTGCAGAGAGGATTACTAAAGAGCAGAGAATGGAAATACGATGGGCTGAGGGATGACTTGGCCGCTCTATCTCAGGTAGAGCGAGATCAGTTGGCTCAAGTCGGCTTGCAGCATGTGGCAGATATGCCACAGGTTTCTATAGATATGGGGCTATTGACAGCCCTAGCAGAGAGGTGGTATCCGGGTTCTTCTTGTTTTTGGTTACCGATAGGGGAGATGACTCCCACATTGGAGGATGTATGGAGGATTTTGAGGATCCCCATACAAGGATGACTAATAACTCCCATGGCCAATCAGGGCCACGCGATGATGCGACTGTGCGGAGATCCGAGCTTCGCCCTGGAGAAGGGCGGAGTGAACATCGAGTCGCTACGCCAGATGCCTGGGGCATCTAGACTGACATAGGTTTTGGCTGGGGTGGTAGGTGGTCTGCTGCTATGCCATCAGAGTGGATGCAGAGTACCATGGCTACTGATAGATGTGGTCTACGACATGAGAGACCACGGGTACAGGTTTGCTTGGGGGAGCTTTGTACTATGGCGATTGTATAGGATCCTGCATGGGGTCATATACAAGGGCGGCCGATGTCTGGTCATGACATCACTACTACAGGTTTGGTGCTGGGAGCACATCATGGTGCGGAGGCCGGTAGGGCTCCCACTGATAGGGATTGATGGGGAGAGGCCTCGAGCTTTCTACTGGTGGCTCCGGAGAGGGTCACAGCGGCGGATAGATCTACCAATGTCCCGGAGACTACTTGATGACCTTGTCTCCGACCAGATCACCTGGAGGCCTTGGAGAGATCATCCAGGGTGGGCCGAGGATGGACAGGAGCTGGCTCGCATTAGGCGAACCTGTTGGCTGAGGATGGAGAGGAGAGAGGTGGAGCTCCATCGCTATGACCGAGTTTTGAGGTAGTTCGGTCTACAGCAGGGGATCCCATCTCTCAGAGACTACGAGTTTTCTCGGACCGTCTGGGATAACACTATAGTCAATGGGGCTCCAGATATGCAGCGCTTCTGGAGTGAGGACGCGGATGATGCCCCCATTCAGCCAGTGGATGGGGACGACGCAGGGGTTGTTGACGGCTATGATGCCTGGTACGTAGGCATCCGCCCTCCTCGGATGACGAGGGCTCAGGGTCCGATTCATGCAGTTGTGCATCGGATGGGGAGGCGATGCCAGGCGGCCATTGAGGTGGCATAGGGTCACGGTGGGAGAGAGCAGAGGAGGCCACAGGCTCAGCAGAGGCCGTGGTAGCGGGAGAGGAGGGAGGAGAGACCCCCTTCTCCATGGAGAGAGAGGCCACCATCGCCCGATAAGGGCAAGGGTGTCGAGGTAGGAGAGAGTAGCGAGATGGCTACTCTCTGGGCGGAGACTGTTCGTCTCCAGGCTCAGGTGTAGACTTTATAGGATGAGGCTGCACGACACCGAGCTGAGGCCACACAGCTCAGAGATGAGGTCGCACGCCTCAGAGCACGAAGCGGAGGAGCGAGCACTCGAGAGCTGGCATGGTCGGTTGCTCAGACCGCCTTCTATCAGGGTATATACTTCCAGCTGGTGCCAGAGGGTCAGAGGGTACAACTGCCAGCCGGTATTGTGGATCCAATCAGGGTTGGGTCATCGAGGACTTCATCCCGATCGATGACTAGGACTCGTAGTACCACACATACTACGATGGGGCCACCTCGTCCACCTCAGGGCGGGGGAGGAGATGAGGCTGAGAGCTCGAGGGGTTCTCGAGGCTAGGCTACTGCACTGCACAGACTGTATATATGGTTTGAGAGGATTGAGTATGCCAATATGTAGATTGTGGCATACCAATCCAGTTTTGATATGATGTACATATATTTTTTTGAGATATGTATATATATGATTTTTTTTTGTGATATGACTCGGCTTATGTTTGTATGATGCTTTAATGTTTTGGTGTGATTGATTTGATGATTCATGTAATTATGTTGTTTTGAAATATTATAATTTGATATCATGCTGTAAGATTTTAAATGAAATAATCTGATGTAAACAAATTGGTGGTTGTGGTGCGATTTGATAAAAAATAAAAGGGACTTCTAACAATAATTTCAAAGGACATTGTCGCTATTATAGACCATTTCATGGAGTCGCCGCTCACTCGGTCGTCAAGCTAATCCCAGTATAGAAATATTGTTAAAAAGTAAAAGAGTGCTTAAGAGACTGTCTTAAGACTTTGTGTTGTAATGATGGAGATAATGATGGTTTGATGATTTGTTTTCAGATTTTCATAAAAATAGTATGCATGAAATATGAAAAGAAATATGATTTTGCTAGGCATAAATTCCTAAGTATGATAAAATTTTGAACAATTCCTTAGAATTTATACCATGGTTGCAAAAACTGAATTTGAACATAATGTCATGAAATAGAATAAGTGTTTGTTTGTTTGTAAAGCATATTTGTGTAACATAATGATGCAAGTCACATGTTTTGATGAATTTTGTTTTTAAAATATATGGAAAAGAAAATTAGAACGATGGTTTGCGCTAGGCATAGAATTATAGGTATAGACTTATACCATCATCGCGAAATCCAAAGAAGAAATTGATATAATAGTTTTATTGCATGGTTGATTTTTAATTTTTTGAAAATAAACAGAAAATATAAAGATGAGGACTTGCGCTAGGCATAAAATTCCAATTTTGGTTTTGGAACTATACCATCGTCACGAAAGTCAAAAAGTTATATATAAATGTAACTTTATTGCATGTTTTTGAAAATGATTTTGATTTTTTTTGATAATGCATGTAGTTGTCTTTATACTAAACAACTGTTCTCAGATGAGAAAATGAAATTATTCCAGACAATTTGCAAAAAAATATTTCAAAGTATCTTAAAGACAAAAGTTAGATTTATAAGGAATCCCATGTGCGTATGTGAGTTCATTTCCGATCTTGATTTATCATAATGATACACAAAATCTCTCAAATACAAATGTGTGTGCAATTGCATTGTTCATTTACCAGTTTTGAGCAAGATAATTTGATACAAGTGATTTGAATTAACCAAATAAGTGTTCATTAACCATGATTTAGATGCATATAACCGTACCAGACTACTATGTAGGTCGGGTTATCAAGAGCTAGCTAATCCATAAGCAGACATAGGTCTGTACAAAAGAAGGTCGCTAATGTGACAGACATATCACCACGCTAGGAGTTACCCAAGGCCAAGCGGGTTGGGCACAAACCACCTGTTATGGGGCTTACCTCACAGTTTTCGAATAATTTGAGAATTCCAGGGATTCAAGCTCATCAACCCTTCTTTTCTTTTCAATGGGTAGGGAAAGGGATTTTATTGCATTTGCTTTTGCTTTCTTTTTTTTTTTTTGTACTTTTGTATTTTGGCTTGATATTTGAGATAATGCTGAAATAACCTTTTTCTTTTTCTCTTTTTCTTGAACTTTTCTTTTCTTCCTATGCTAGGGATACTTGCTCGGATTAGCTGTAGAGCAAGGGATTTTTATTCCGGGTAGGGGTGAGCTTGTCCTTTTGTCAATTCTCAAAGATTCTAGACCATGTGCATGATAGGATAGCAGGGGAAACTTTTCGCTCAAGAAACCACTTCTACTATGTAGCATAGCATGGACATTACAAATATAATCATTTTATTGTGAAAGGATATGCTTGGTTTAAGTAAATGACAAGATCAATTCTCTGTGCTCAAACTTTATTTAATTGAATTTTGTGGACTTTGATATAAGAGAGATTAGTAATCATGCCTGATAAAATCAAGATATTTATTTTTGTGTTTGTGAAAGTGAGGGATTCCAAATAAATGCTAATTTATCCAAAATAATTTGAAAATATAACTGCAATACTTCAAGAAGAAATATATACAACAAATACTTTTGAGGAGTTTGATAATTTTGACTCTCTCTTTCTTCTCTATTTTTTTGGTTTCGAAAGAGTCTATAATATTGTTGTTTTTACTTTTATTTTTGTTTGTTTTTGTTTAAACAGTTATATATATATTTTTAAAATGAGACAACATGCAAAATATATACAAATGGTGAAATGACCAAATTTTATGCGTAATATCGCTTAAGATGCATAATATTCATAGGTTCTTTTAAATATTTACCATCTAAGGTAGCTAATTTGTATGCTCCCGATTCAAATTTAGCAGTGATAATGTATGGTCCAAGCCAGTTGGGCTCAAATTTACCTTTAAGGTCTTTAGTTGCATTAGTATTTTTTTTATTTTCTTTTAAAACAAGGTCGCCGACCTCAAAGGATCGATGACGAACTTTCTTAGCATATGATCTTTTAAGCTTGTTTTGGTAGGCACGAAGATGCTCCAAAGCATTGATGCGCTTTTCATCTAGGAGTTCCAGCTGACTGAGTCGGCCAGCTCGATATTCATCCCCTACTTCGGTATCTTGAAGTAGTAGAGCCAAAGAAGGAACTTCTAATTCAAAGGGAAAAACAGCTTCAGCGCCATAAACCAAAACAAAAGGTGAAGTTCCAGTGGGAGTTCGAACACTAGTGCGATATGCCCACAAAGTTGGATATAATTGAATGTGCCAGTCATGGCCAGATTTATTGACCAATATTTTGAGAATTTTGATTAAGGTTTTGTTGGATGCTTCGCTTGGCCATTACCCTAAGGATAATAGGGAGTGGACCATCGATGTTGAATCTTATATTTTTGGCATAATTTCTTAACATCTTTATTTTTGAAACAAGTTCCATTGTCTGAGATGAGATTTGCAGGAATTCCGAACCTACAAATGATTTGATTAAAAATAAATTTAGAGACTTGTGTTCCAGTGCAGGAAGCTAAAGGCATAGCTTCAACCCACTTCGTGAAATACTCAATGGCGGTTATGATGAATTTGTGTCCATCAGATGACACAGGATTAATTTTGCCAATAATGTCTAAGCCCCATTTTGAAAAGGGCCAAGGAGATGAAATAGCCTGCAGCTCTTGCGCAGGCGCATGGACAAGGTCAGCATGTTTTTGGCACTTGTCGCAATGGCGCACATAATCATGTGCATCATTCTCCATGGTAGGCCAAAAGTAGCCTATCCTAAGGAGCTTTTTAGCAATGACACTACCACTGAAGTGTCCTCCACAAGATCCATCGTGGGCTTCACTCAAAGCTGATTTGGATTCTTCTAGATTCAAACATCTCAAGAGGATACCTTCAAAAGATCTCCTATATAAAGTATTGCCAATTATTACAAATCGACTTGCTCGTCTACGTAATAACCGACGCTGGTTCCTATTAGAACTGGCAGGGAAAGTCCCATTGTGAAGAAAATCAAATATATCCGTATACCAAGGTTCAGGAGTAGTTTCATTGATTAGAAACACATCCAAAGGTTCTAAGCATGACTTATTTGAAGCGGGTTCCTGGAGTCGACGAATAATGATGGTGGCATATTCGTCATCTAACTCCAAGGGCAGAAGAGATGCAACTACGGCCATAGCGTCAGCCGCACGGTTGCTAGTTCGAGGAATAGCTTCCAAGGTAACTTGATCAAATAGAGATATTAATTGTAAAACATATGCTTTATATGGGCGTAATTTATCATCTCTGGTCTGATAAACTTCATTAATTTGGTTTATAACAAGTTGAGAATCACCAAAAACTAGCAGATGTTTAATTTTTAGTGCCAAGGCAGCTCGTAATCCAAGGATTAGAGCTTCATATTCAACAATATTATTGGTGCAAGCAAATGTTAATTTAAAGGACAAAGGTATAATGTGTTTTTGTGGAGATATTAAAATAATACCCACACCAGCCCCACTCATGCATCGGGCTCCATCAAAGTATAAGGACCATTGTTCAACATGGTCTGCCTCTAATTGAAGGCATTCATCAAGAAACTCAATGATGAGGGGATGGGTAGACTCTAAGGGTGCAACAGCTAATTGATCTGCTATGATTTGACCCTTAACAGACTTTTGTCCTATGAACGTGAGTTCAAACTCGCTTAGAGCAAGAACCCACTTTGCTGTGCGACCCGATAAATAAGGTCGACTCATGAGATACCGCAAGGGATCATATTTAGCAATGACATATGTTTTCTGACTGAGCATATAATGGCATAATTTTTGCATAGAAAATACGACTGCTAGACATAGTTTTTCTAATGTTGTGTAGCGGGTTTCATAACTGATGAGGGTTCTGCTAATGTAATAATTAGCATGCTCTCTCTTCTCATCATCAAGCTGAGCTAACATAGCTCCTAAAGCAAAATCTGAAGCTGAAATATATAGGAGAAATGGGCGATCAGGTCTAGGCGGTGAAAGCACAGGTGGGTTAAGGAGGTATTGTTTGAGAAGTTCAAAAGCTTCCTTACATTCATCGTCCCAATTAAAAGGGACATCCTTCTTAAGGAGCTTAAGAAAGGGACTGGTTTTGTCCGCCGACTTATCGATGAAGCGACGGATGGCTTGAAGCTTACCTTGTAAACTTCGTAACTCAGATATATTGGTGGGTGCGGGCATATCAATGATAGCCGCAATCTTGAGAGGGTCGATTTCGATACCACGTAAAGAAACTAAAACCCCTAATAGTTTACCGGACTTGACTCCGAATATACATTTGGTTGGATTTAATCGAATAAGATATTCTCTTAACCGATTAAATACTTTCCTTAAATCATCTAAATGATCATCTTCATTAATGGAGCGAGCTATAATATCATCTACATAATCATGTAGGATATCATGCATCATATCATGAAAGATATAAGTCATGGCTCGTTGATATGTTGCGCCTGCATTCTTTAAACCAAATGGCATCACTTTCCAACAAAAGGTACCCCAAGGGGTAATAAAGGCTATTTTAGCCTGATCTTCAGGAGCTATCCTGATCTGATTATAATCGGAAAATCCATCCATTAGGGACATCATTCCACTCCCAATAGTAAAGTCAATGATTTGATCCATGTTTGGAAGAGGAAAATCATCTTTAGGGCATGCAATTAATATCTCTAAAGTCTGTGCAAACCCTAACTTTGGTAGCTTCTTTCTTGGTGACTGGAACTACATTCGAGATCCATTCAAGATAATCAATAGCTCGTATAAAAACAACATTCCAGAGTTTTTCTAACTCCCCCTTGACTAGCAAGGCCACTTTGGGATGCATTTTTCTAAGTTTTTGTTTAAAAGTTTAGCATCCGGATGGACTACTAGGTGATGCATGACTACAGAAGGGTCTAAACCTGGCATATCTTCATATGTCCAAGCGAAGACATCTTCATATTCTTTAAGAAATGCAATGTATTGCTCTTGTTTTTCTTGACTTAATTCTGATCCAATACTGATTATGTGAGGATTATCCTCAGTTCCAATGTTAACCTTAATGACGTTTTCTACTTCCATGTGTAGATCTCTTTCAAAATTAGGTGGGGCAGGTGAAACACCCAATTCTTGTAATTCCTTTAAGGTTAACTTGGATAATTCATCTTGAGGAGTCGTGGCCTCAAGTTGGGCTATAGTAGGTATAGAACCATCAAAATAAAAACCATTGTGTAACAACTCTTCAACGGAGACATCATGGAAAATATCTCCTTCCAACTCATCGTCGGATTCAACAATCATTTCAGGATAAGCTATGGATAGCATATTACATGTAAATGGCTGATTTTTTAGAGGCAAATCATCATGCCCATCTAAATAATCTTGATAACATATGAGTTGATCATTATCTTCAAAAGGGAAGGGTTGACCCTTACTAGGAAATAGGCCCACACCACATCGGGTGGGCCATGGTTTCTACCCCGAAAGGTTTTTCCCCCCCCTTTGGAAAAACCCCCCCCCTCCCTTTTCCCCCCTTTAAACAATAGGGGTTTCCTTTTAAATATACAAAAAAAAAAACCACCCACAACACCCCCCAAACGTCTTTTATTTCGCGCCCCCCCCCCCCCCACCAACAAAAAAAAAAAAAACACCCCACCCCCCCCCCCCCCCCCCCCCCCCCGGGGGGGGGAGGGGCCAAGGGAGAGGGGGGGAAAAAAAAAAAAAAAAAAAAGGAGGAAAGCGGCGAGGACGAGTGAGAATACAAAAAAAAAAAAAAAAAAAAAAAAACAACAAACAGAAAACACAAAGAAAAAAAAAAAAAAAAAAAACCATCGTTGAAGAGGAGAAAAGAAGAAAAGAGACGAAAGGGAAAAGAAAGAAGAAGAAAAGGGAAAGGGAGGAGAAGAAAAAAAGAAAAAAAAGAAAAGAAGGGGGAGAGAGGGGGCGGGCGTGGGGGCGTGCGGAGGGGGAGGCGGAAGGAGGGAAGAGAAAAGAAGAAGAGAGAGGAGGGGGGGGGGGAGAGGAGGAGGGGAGAGGGGTTGGATGGATGATAAGAACTAGGATGTGTGGATGACAGAGGAGGCAAAATTGCACTCCAATGGGTTTGCCAAAGCACACATATCAAAGGGTCTAGGATCACCATGAATGGTAACCAATTGGTTTTTAAATTCAAATTTAACACACTGATGTAAAGTGGAGGGAACCACTCGCATCGCATTGATCCAAGGGCGACCCAAAAGTATATTGTACGATGCAGGGCAATGTACAATAAACACGATTGTATCTAGGGTTCTAGGACCAACTTGCAAGGGTATAGTAATGACTCCACATGTTTCTTGTGTCTCATCATTGAAGGCTTTGATAATCATATCCGTTCTTTTCATCTCGTCACTTCTAAACCCAAATCTTTGGTAGAAGTCAAAAGTGCATATGTTTAAAGATGACCCATTATCAATCAAGACTCGTTTAACAACTACATCTCCAATTAGGGCAGTAATATATAAGGGGTTATCCTTATGTAAACTATGTTGTGGGATATCTCTATCTCGAAAGTCAATACAATCGACTTCTCGAGTGATGATAGTATTGGACATGGCTTCAGGTTGAATATTTTGAGGTACCATCATTTGGCTTAATGTGAGCATTAACTCATCCCTATGGGTAGGAGAAGATCTTAACAAGTCCAAAAGGGAAATTATGGCTGTAGTATTGGATAATTGTTCATTAATATTGTAAGGAGGCTTAGGTTGAACATTAGACATATGATTCCCTTTATTGGGATTTTTCAAAACAAATGGAGCTGATCCATCATTCTGAGTTTGATCCTATTGAGAGTTTTGAGCCTGTTGTCTGGTAACAACTTCGATGGTACCTACAATGTTATATTGAAGACGCTGAACTGGTCTCGGTTGAGCGTTTATGGCTTGTTCATTAGGAAGGAACTGATTAGAAGAGGGTCGAGTAGTAACTCTTCTAGGAAATGGTTCTTCTGAAACCATAACATCTGTGATAGGTTGAATCGGATCTGATTCATTTTTAGAACTATTCGATTGGTTTGAGGTGATGTCTATTTCACTTTCAGTATCCGATTCTACATCACTAGGATCCGATGTTTGAGTATTATACAGGGGTCTGGTCGTGACCATGGAGAAAGTTGTGCCAAATATTTGGGGATCCTGAACAGGTAATTGTCCACTAATAGTCCCTACATATCGGGTAGGAGGGGGAACATTATGATGCTCAATTTGATTGGCCACCTCTTTACCATGTTTTGGTAAAGGATGTTGAAATATATCTAATGATTGATTAGCATTTTGATTCTGATTTTGGGGAATGTTCTTTTGAGCATTATTAGGAGCATTTTGTTTAGGTTGAAAGGCTTGCACCTCCATTTCATTATTATCAATCAAGTCTTGTATTTTATGTTTTAATATTTTACAAGAGTTGGTAGAGTGTCCAGGTCCTCTATGGAAATCACAATGTAAATCAACTCTGTATCCGGGTATAGTTGGATCAGGTTCCTGGATAGCTGGTAATTGAATCAAGCCTCATGCTAGTAATTGAGGTAGAATAGTTGATAATGGTTGATTCAATCTAGTAAACTCTCGAGGTGGTTTATCAGGAGGTTTTAATATAAACTTCTCCGTTGTTTTCGTAGTATTAACATTAGCAATGTTTCTACTATCAATGACTCCGTCACCCACAACTTGTTTGTTTTTATACTGATTTCTGGATGTTTTCTCATCATCTTTCTTTTTAAGCCGACCTCTTCTAATGAGAGCATCTTCCACCCTTCGAGCTAAGTCTATAGCTTGATCGAAGGTGGTCAAGGTAGCAGTTGATAATTCATAGGATATTTGTTCTTGCAAATTATTAATAAAAATGTCCAACATTTCCCTATAAGGTAGCACAAAGTGTAGTTTTCCTATCAACTGCCTCCATCTAGCTAAGAAATCAGCAAAACATTCATCTTTGTCTTGTTTTAAGTTGTATAAATCTTTAATGGTCACGTGCCTCTCGATGTAGGCACTAAATTGATGGACAAAAGATTCAAGTTGTTTCTTCAAAATTTCTCAAAGAATGAGTGGGTAGTTGATAATACCACTCTAATGCCATTCCTCCTAAACTTTTTGGGAACATTTTTAGTAATAGCAAGTCATCATGTGATATATCATGACATGCTATCCTAAACATACGAAGATGCTCTATGGGATCTTCAGTTCCTTTATATATAGGCAGGACGGGCATGGGAAAGTGTTTAGGGTATGGTTGTGCTACAACTATGGGATCCAAAGGTTGACTACATATCTCTCGATAATTATACGAGGGACGATAGGGATCTATCTGGTCCATGCGGGAAGCTAACTGTTTCACCATGGCTTCCAGATTATTGGTTTGCCCACCATATTGGTTCGGTAGGGCATTAATATGGGATTTGTGAGCATATGATGGAGGGACATGAAGATTAGATGCTATATTGCTATTGTGTAAATTGTTGGTAGGAAGGGTGTTATGAAGAAGTTTTGAAGTTGTATTATGTTGTATCCCAGATTGTTGAAAATTGGTGTTTGGCTTCATTTTAGGTTTTTGTCGATTTGAAGCATATTGATCAATAGTTTGGCGAAATAAAGCAGTGAATGAAGGTCTCTTTTGTGTGGGGATGATTTTAGGCTCAATAACAGGTTCCTTAGGGGGTTGGGTAACCTGTTGTTGTTGTATGTTCTGAATCATAGTGACCATATCTCTATTGGATGGTCCAGCTTTATCACTTTCTTGATCAACAAAGGACAAGGGATTAGTGTGTATGTTAAACATATCTTCCATGGCTGCTTGAGTGTCACTAATTTGTCCTCTATCAATACGAACTGCCATATTAAGAGCACCAATATTATTATTGAAAAATTTCCAGAAATGATCTAAGTTATCAAAAGCAATAGTTCCGTCTGGAGCCATTCTAGGGGATGAGGATCCTTCCTCTTTAACATTTTCTTCTTGTTCATCTACAACAAGCTCATCTTCTGGCTGTTCTAGAATTTCTCCTTCTGGAATTGGATCCTCAGGAAGGGCATTTGATTTTTTTGTTTTCTTTCCTAACCAATCTTCTTCTTCTTCTTCTTCAGTTTGTTTACCATTCCTAAGTCTAGTCATTGTGCTTAAACTTAGATTTCAGAAAATATATATATATATATATATATATATATATATATGCAACAAGCTTAAGAGGTATATATTTTAATTATATACCTACTATAGTATTTAAAATAAAATGTTTTGGTTTTGTTATGTTTTTGGTTTTTCTTGTTTTTTATAACAATATTATAAAGATAACAAACAACACACTAAATGCAAGAAATAATAATAATGAAAGCAATGATCTAGTTTTCTATAAACAATTTATAAATATCATTAACGGGCTCAAGTTCTTCAGGAGTCATAAAGTGCTCCTCTTCAAATTGGAAATTGTTTTTCAGAACTTAATAAAGTGTGCTATAGTGATATTATCTGTCTCAGATTCTGGTTGGTAGAAATAAAGTTCGTGGCAATATTCTCGATATAACACAGCTCTAGGAACTCTCCTCCACCTTTCCCTATCCGTAAGAATGACCTCTTGATCTTCTACATGACCTAGGAATTGGTGCACTATGGCTGCATTCTCGAGGAATTCCTCAAAGGTATACAACTCAGAAGACACAAGGGCTCTTCTATCTGCTAACCACCTATGGCAAGCTCTCTGAAGTTCATGATAAAAAATGAGTTGATCGGGATCCAGGATTCTATCTAGGACAAACCTCTTGATTTGCCTAAGTTCAGTTGACCTAGATGAAATGAGATCTAGTCTCCTATTAAGTTCGTCCCACAAAAGTTGGTTTCTATCTGTTTTAGGCACACTAAGCACAGAATTAATTTCTATGGCTGCTAATTGGTTTTCAACATTTATAGTGACTGCTAGTCTTTTCTTAGGAGCTACCATCTAAACATGATATGCAACTTAGTAGTTTTCCAATGATTTTAAATGCATCTATGTTTTTTTGTTTTTGTTTTCAAAAGGTTTTAGTTTCACGTCGGGTTCACCAAAATGTATCGCTCCAAATTTTTCACACCCTTACCTTCAGGCTAAAGGATCCACGCCCGAAAGGGGGATGCGAGAAGGATGGAATGATACCTCGGACTGAGAGGCCCTTTGAAGGTCCCGCCTCTCGGGGGAGGGGTATTAAGGTGATTTTTTGATGGATGGTGGGGTTCACCAGGAAACGTTTAGTGGCAGTCTCCATGCCTAGGTTGGGAATGTGTTTGATGTGTTCAATTTTATCTTTAATCATTCAAATCCTAGGTTTGGCCAAATGAATCTAAACTGTTCTATATGAAATGCAGATTTAAATGAATACAAAAAATAGATTTAAATAGAAAATACAGAGAACAAGCTAGATGAGAAAAACCATACCTAATTTCGGATGTCTGATGGAGGTTCTGATTTTTGAGCAGTCAAGATCGCCTGGAATTTGACAGGATCATCTCCGATCTGACAGGATCGTCTGAGATCTGACGAATTCATCAGACGAATTCGTCAGAGACCTACAATCAGAGAAATGGACACAGACTACAGAAAATGCAGCTATGCTGATAAAGGAAAATGATGTGAAATGACAAAATGATGTTAATAAGATAATCCCAAATAGAAATGCAAGTAAATTATCATGCTTTAATAGCTAATCATGATGTTATTATGTACTTAAGCTATATGGGTGAACTCCAAGATGCAGGATAACAGGAAATAATAATAAAACTAACTAGATGCAGAATAAAATAGCAGAAAGGTATAGAAAAAGCGCAAACTCTGGGCACTGATTGCCCCCAATGTTGACTGCAGTCGAAATCGTCTGTAGAGTGCGAAATCGTCTCGAATTGTACAAGATCGTCTGCGACGATCTGAGCTTGCTCCGACTAAAAAATGACAAAGTTCCTGCAAGAAAATTCGAAAAGCACAAATGCAGATGATAATCCAGGGTATTATAATGCACGCAAAGATCAAATTACAGGGAAATTCAGCCAGGGGAATGTCAAGGGGGGTCCTAAGGTTTAAATAGGCTTAGGAGGGAGGTTAGGAGGTTGGGGATCATCCCAATTTGGGAGATCTCCAACGGGGAGGGTCTCTAACGGTGCAAACACGCTTCTGCCCAGATTAGAGACGTCGTTGAAACAGAGGCTAATTATGAAAAATTAGTTTTGGGACGAAATCGTCTGGACGTTCTTCTCCAGATGAATTCATCCGATCTGAGGCGATATCGTCTGATCGGTGACGATATCGTCCAATGGACAAAACAAACTCTAAAAATGGCACGAAAAATGAGGAAATGGGTAGCAGGCGATTTTGGAGCGGTTTTGGGGTTGAGATTTGAATTTGAATTATTACTAAGGTAATTTTAATTATTTGCTAAGTTTTATTGCGCCAATTTTAGGGTGCTACAGAAGGTGATTACAGTCTCTTTATCTACATGCTTCGTGGGAATCACTTCGGCCCACCTAGTGAAGTAGTCTATTATGGTCAGGATGAACCTATGTCCCATAGAGGATTTTGGTGATATGACTCCTATAAAATCCAACCCCCATTGCTGAAAGGGAGTTTCTACTTGTATCGGATGAAGGGGCATCGAAGCATTTCTGCTTCAGTCGACAAACTTCTGACACTGCTCACATTTGCAGCAAATGACAAAGGCATCAACGAAGAGTGTGGGCTAATAATAACCCACTTTGATAATCTTTAGTGTCATTGTTCTTCCTGTGAAGTGACCTCTAGATAGTCCTGAATGGAACTATCCTAGGACTTTTCTTTTATCATCGTCTTTGATGCATTTGAGAAGGACCCCATCAATATTCCTAAAAAATAGGCCTTCGAGGTGCAGAGTGTACCGGGAGGACCGCATCCTAAAATGTCTTCACTGTGAAGTATTCAGATGTGAAGGACAACTACCAGTGTGGAAGTATTCAACTATTTCACTGACCCAGTCTTTCTCGTCCTCTTCCTGGTTAGCGAAGCATCCTTCGACTGGTAAGTCATCCCTCTGAGATTCTGCAGCTTCGACCGTTGCGTTCTTTACTAATTCTTGACACAATGCGCGACTGCAAACCAATTTAGTGGGTTTGATCTCAATGTCAAACTACTATATCTTGTTCACCCAACTAGCTCTTTTGCTTCCTAATTCTCCTTGGATGATGAAATTACGCACGTCGAGGTGAATGACAAAGACTGTGACCCGACTTTGAGAGATGAACTGTTTGAAATTCTTGAGGGATTTCAATACTGCGCACCTATCGTTCTATGAAATTATATTTCTCTTCATGGGGATTGATCACTTGGCTCAAAAACATGATGGGGCGCTCCTTGCCATATTCCCCTTTTTGTGTCAGGACATCGGCATAGCTTTCGGGCTCCCCTATAGCATATAGGATAAAATCCCCACTGTAATCAGGATTGATCAAGACCAGCGCTTGGGCAATTCAAGCCTTAATATCTTCGAATGCTACTTTTCTTTCTTTCGTCCAACTAAATTCAGCACCCTTCTTCAGGAGTTGGGACATTGGCTTAATGACTTGGCCGAAGTCAGGGACAAACTTCCTCACAAAGTTAATCTGGCCGAAGAAATATTGAAGTCCTTTCTTGTCTGCTGGGAGTGGGAGCTTCATTAGAGCCTCGGCTCTGTCAGGATCTATAAAGAGCCCTTTTTTCGATATCGCATGTCCCAGAAAATTTCCTTTGTTGACTGTGAATATGGACTTCTTTGGATTGATCGAGATGTCAAACTCTTAGCATTTTTTAAAAACTTGTTGTATATGTGTGGGATGATCTTCCCTTATTCGGGAGGAAATGGTCATGTCATCCAGATAGATGACGATAACCTTATTTAGAAGCTCACCAAAAGTAAGATCCATCACTCTCTGGAAAGTGGCACCAGCATTCGAAAGGCCAAATGGCATTCGCTGGTAAGAAAATGTCCCCCATTTGGTGGTGAATGTTGTCTTATGCTGGTCTTCATCCTTGATCCATATCTGATTGTATCCAGAAAAACCATCGAGTAGAGAGAAGCATTGAGCTCCAGCCATCGAGTGTAAGATTTGATTGATTTGTGGGAGAGGATAGTGGTCCTTGAGGGAATCCTAGTTCAGGTTGCGAAAATCCATGCATAACCGTATATGTCCATTTTTTTTTGATTGAGACCAAATTAACTACCCTTGAAGAGTGCTTGATGGGATAAATGATCTTCACCTCGAGCATCTTCAGGAGTTCAGCCTTCATTAGGATCTCGATCTTAGGATTACCGGTCTTTGCTTTTGTCAAAAGGGTTTGACCCCCTCTTGCAATTCGATTGTGTGTTGAACCAGCTATCGATTGTATCCCCTGAGATCTTGATAAGACCAAGCAATTATGTCAAAAAACTTTTTACACAGATTCTGTATCTGTTCTATCTCTTCTAAAGTGCAGTCGGTTCCAACCTTTATTGATTTTCCAAGTTCAAGCTCTAAATACTGATACTGCTTTTCAATGACTTTGATGATGTGAGAGGGTTCGATCATTCCAATCAAAAAGGCTTTTAAGGGTGATTAGTCCCTTGGGAATGTGGTTATTCTTTAATTGAATTAGCCCTTCATATTCTCCTTCATCAGAGCTTCTGTCTTTGACTGTGGTGGCTTCTTGGATCATGAAATTTACAATCTGATCATCGTTGTCAAAGACTTGCCAATGCAGATATTTTTATAGGATAGAGGGTCTGTAGATCATCCTCACAGCTTTGGGCTTGTGCACCATGTCTTCTGCTGGAGAGTATTTTGCTGCGATGGATGCCCGAACATCGACATGTTGGTTCTTTTCTTATGGGATTGACCGTAGATTGAGAGACTCAAACTGGTCGAACAGGTCCCATACCCTGTTGCGGTATGATTTTAGATAATGCTTCTTTGAAGTACACTTATTTGTGACCTTTTTGGAAACCAGTTCAGAATCTCCAAATATTTGGAGATGCTTTATGCCTAACTTATCAGCTTTCTTGAGTCCTAGGCACAATGCTTCGTATTCTGCTGCATTGTTAGTGTAGCTCCATGTCAACCGGTAGCAATATTCCTTTTGCTCTTCGAAGGGTGAAATTAGAAGAATCCCTGCCCCAACGTTGTTTTTACATTGGGTGCCATCGAAGAATAACTTCCATAGTCCTTCTTGGGCACTCATTCTATTCTCTGGTTGGGAGTTTTTTTTAGGCTTGGCGATCACATAACACCCTATCTCAGTCTCCACCATGGCGTTAAAGTCTACCAATGAGAACTCATCTTCATAACTTAACTGCACAAGATATTCCTTGACCAGGTCTACCTACTCTATATCCTCCATCATTGTGTTCACTGGTTTGCTACTTTCTTCTTTGGACATCTTCTGCACAAGAAAGGAAGAAGGCTTTTCATTGTAGATTTTCACCTTCTTTCCTTTGAATGGAATCTCTAGATGAGAGTAGTCCATAGATAGATATCTGCCTAGCTTTGCTGTGAATTCCCTTGACAAGCACATACTGAAATATGGCTCTAATTTGACTACCATTACCTCTTGTATGACTGTGATCTGAGGCATCTTATGTAGTCGGATAGGAATGTCCTTGATCACTCCTATAGTCTTCACTGGAGTACCATCCAACTAGAGTACACCTTGGATGCTTTGTGTATATTCCATCCCTATTTCTTCACAGACTGCTCTTGGCATTACTGTTGTAATGGCCCCAGAGTCGATCATGCAATTATGTACAACATACCCTTCCATTTGTAGAGATAGGTAGAATGGAGGTGGTCTATTCTTTCCCATGATGGATGTGGATAGGGTTTGCACAAAAACAAGTGGTGCCACCTTTTTTGCTTTAATTGTCTTCAATGATTCTTGCAACAAGTCCACCTGTCCAGGTAGTTGTAGTGCATCGTACAAGTTGATCTTGGTTGGGATCTTCTTCAACTCCTCTACAATGTTGTACACCTAGGATTTGAGCAGTTCAGGTTCCTTTCTGGGCTTGTATCTAGTGCGATACTACTTTGTAGCTTCAACTCTTTGCCGCTTGGTCAGGGAAGGAAAATTGAGCTTTTCCTTAGCCTATTCCTTAGTTTCTTCTTGAGGTGGCTCAGTAGAGGCCTTTTGAGCCTTCTCTTTGATCGATGTAGGTGGAGGAGCTTCATTCAAATATGAAGAAGACGATTGTCCTTTCTCAAGTCAAACTTGCACTTTTAAAGGAGCCATATGAGTAGCATCTACTTCTATTGCCTTCCTTCCTCCTCTGGTAAGTACTGCAATCGGCTCCTCTTCACCAATGGTCAGGTTCTGACTTATCTGCCTAATGACGTTGACTTGACCATTATGACTACAGTTTGCCAACATTTGTACATAGTGTTGGTGTAGCGTGCAAGTATTCTCTTCATGCGGATCATTGCACGTAGAGCACTAATATACATAATCAAAAGTGCTCGAAGCTTCATCAATCACAACATTTCTTGCCAAAGCCTTCCCTTGCTAGACTACTTGGTCTTTGGTAAGCGCAAGTGTAGGATAAAATCTTCTCGATAGGAATTCCTGTTGTGCTTGCTTCTTCTTCACAATGGTCATGTCATTTGACAACATTTGAACTGTAGAGTTCAGAGACTACATCTCCTGCAAAATTTTAGTTTGTATATCATCGGTTTTCGGAATGAGTGGCAATGAAGTCATCGTCGATATTGGAGGCAAGGCGGGGTGTTGAGGTGGTGCTGGTAGTACAGGAAATGCCAAAGTGATAGTGGGCTATGGAGTTGAAAATGTAGGGAAATGAATTTGGGGAGCAGTGATTTGAGACACAATAGGATTCAGGTTCCAAGATGAAACTGGGATTGCAGGGGTAGTAGAGATTTGCAAAGCAACTACGCTTGCATACTAGAATTGAAGGAATTCAAGAAGTATGGGTGTCGACATCCTTTGGGGAAGCTTGCCCACGGTTATCAAATCCATTTTTTTCCTCTTGGCTAACTCATATAACTCAAGAAAAGTATTAACGTTAGAATATCTTACCATGAGACTGATATCAGGATTGAAATCTCGAAGGAAATAGAGTGTTGTAGCTTTGTCGGTTGGTCGAATTCCAACTGGCACTCTATGCCAGGTTCGAGCAAACCTAACATTGAAATATGCAATTTCTTCTTATGGATGCCTCTTGATTGAAGTGAACTGATGTAGAAGAGAGGTAGGATTGAAAGACTCATTGGAGTTTTCCATCATTTTCCCAGCTAATTGATCCCATCCTGTAATACTACTGGGTGGTAGAGATCTATACCAGTAGAGGAGTTTTCCCCTAAGGGAAAGGACCAGAAGCTTTACCATAATTTGCTCTTCTATAATGTCGTGGATCACCGCTAGAGATATTATGTCTTGGGTATGCTCCAGAGCAGTATTCCCAGTTCCATCGAACGTTGGGATCTTCTTTATGGTAGCAGGTGACACTTGCCCTTGTCCCACTAGATTTAGTGGTGATAAAGAATCCCATGCTGGGCACAACCTGGGTGGCGGTGTCTGCTACATTTGCTATTTTTTTTGTTGTTGCTACTGTGCCATACTTGCTCCTGGATTTTGAGAAATAGGAATTCTCGAAGCTCCCCCTTGATTGCTAGTAGGACAACTAACAAGAATGGAGGGACTAGGATGTTTCGATGAGTTGGGAGGATTGGGAGGAAAACTAGATACTATACTATCAGAAGTTAGGCTTTGTCTGCCAACAACTGCCTCTTGTGAGGACGTTCCACGTAACAATGATTCGAGGGTGACCAACCTTGATTGCTCCCCAAAGGCGTCAATATCTAGCTCAAAGAACTCGGTTTCCTCTCCTCTATTCTTAACTCTCCATCTCATTTGCATGAAGGCACAAACTTTTGGTACTGGTCTTTACGACTTAAATATTCTTGGATAAACAGAGTCGCCAGATGCTAAGAGTCTTTCAATAATGAGGGTATCGGTCCTCACTACCACTAGTCAAGTGAGACTGACCGAGTCACACTGGGAACTAGTTTGAACTATTGGCCCTGGTGAAGACGGGTTTGAGATTTAAAATATGGGGCCTTGACTGGTTATGGATCTTACTGAGATAGACACAGTTGGTCCCATCGGGCATGCCAAAAACTGTTGGTCATCAAATCTACCTAGGAAAGGATTTTGGGTGAGTGTATTCACCCTAGACCTGGACCAACATTGAAATTCTGAAAGGAAGAGATGCCCCTCGTGCCAATCTTTGAAGAAAGGCCGGCTCCTATGCTAAACTACTTGGATGTTTGAAGATAAGGGTGTAGGAAAGAAATAAAAGGAGTTAGGGTTAGAGAAATCAGTGATTTAGGGTGGGAGAGAATAGGAAGCACGATCGCTAACAGACAACTTGAATGGAAGCAAATAACACCAAGGATAAATGAAAGAAACATAATATTGACCTTCCTATGTATCCTCTAGGTGAGTTTTAGGGTACAGTCCTCGATCACACTCTAGATGCAGAGTTCAGCATCTCAGTGTGCAAATGAAGAGAGACAAAAGAAGCAAGCGTAGAAGGCAACATAAAAGAAAACCAGTACGATGTTTTTCCCTTCCTATGTATCCTTCAGACGAGTTTCACGGTATAGCCCTCGATCACACTCTGGATGCAGATTTCAGCATCTCAGTGTGCAAATGAAGAGAGACAAAAGAAGTAAGCACAGAAGGTGGCATAAAAGAAAGAAATCAAGCCCAAAGCCTTTTAGTATTAATCACAGGACATCAAGTTACAGTAGCTTTCTAGTAGATAGTTTCCCCCCTCTTTTACATTATAATGCCTAGGTTTTTATAGAGGACCCGGGCCTCTGAGTCATAATTACATAGCAATGAGAAGTATGCCCTTGAGCCCTGAGAATTCGGCTCCCCAAGACTCTTGTGATTGAGCTCTCAAATCCGTTACCAAAACTGGCAACTATGACCGGGTCAACCATAGAAAGATGCATTGATGAGCCGTCTGAACCTCCTTGGTCTTCGGGTGCGGTGCTCAAGTGGCCACCAGGCTTGTCGGGCTCTTCATCATGGCCTGATACTTTGTTTTTGATTGCCAAAAATGAGGAGCGAGCTTACTGGGCACAAAAAATTGCATTTATGAGGCACTTGATCGCCTTGGGAAGATACCTAGCTTGGAACACGTTCTTGTGAAGTGCTTTGCTAAGTTTTCATTCAAAACTTCGTTTCACAATGGTTCTAGGCCGAAGCAAAACTCCTCTTTGGTTTGTACTTCACAAAATTGAGCTTCACAAAATTTCTTTAGGGGTGGGAAGTGCCGAAGCATATTTACTTCGCAAAACGGGCCTCTTTGTCTTTGTCACTTTGCTGACAAAATCGCTTCGCTGATGGCTTGGAGAAATGCTTCGCTGTGATCCCCTTTCAAAACTGTGGTTCGGGAGGTTTCGACCGAAGCAATTGTCTTCAAAGGTGTTGCATTCTCCATGACTTGTGACTTCGGGTAGAAGTACTTCGCACGAAAGCTAGCCGAAGTAAAAGCTTCACAATGACTTTCAGCGAAGTAAAAATGATTCATTGATGGAGGGGCCCGAAGTGGGTGCTTCAGAAATTCTTCTGGTGAAGTATTTTCAATGCTCTTTCGAGTTTCGCTTTGCTAATTTTTTGACTAAAGTATTTGTTGAAAATGCTTCGGGTGTGAAGTAGTTTCATTCTCCTTCTTTTGTATTTTACTTCGGTGACATCGCTTCACAGAAATCTCGCCTGAAGTAGCTGCTGAAAATGCTTCGGGTGCGAAGTAGTTTCATTCTCCTTCCTTTGTATTTTACTTCGGCAACATCGCTTCACAAAAATATCACCCAAAGCAGCTACTGGAAATGCTTCGGGTGCGAAGTAGTTTCTTTCTCCTTCCTTTGTATTTTACTTTGGTGACACCGCTTCACAAAAATCTTGCCCAAGTAGCTGCTGGAAATGCTTCGGGTGCGAAGTAGTTTCTTGCCTTAGCCAGTTTAGACCGTGGTCTGGACCTTCCTTTTTCAACAGAGTTGTTATTTTGGATGCCGCTTTGCTCAAATTTTGCCCGAAGTAAATATTTGAAGCGCTTCGGGCCCAAAGTTCTTTTTATCGCTACCCTTGTAATTTACTTCGATAATACTACTTTGCAAGAAGCTCTACCTGAAGCAGTGTTGAAAATGCTTTGGGTGTGAAGCTCTTCTCATTCTCTTTTGGTGAAGCTCTTTTCTCTGTCTTGTTTGACAGCGAAGCTCTTTCTTTTCTACTTTATATACAAAGGGGTGGCATTGAAAGCCAAAATTGCTGCAACTTTCAAATAAAAAAGACAACAAAGAAAAAAATTTACAAAATCTATACAAAATTTGATTTTCTTTTCTACTCCTTGAGAAATGTGACAAAATTGTCAACAGTACCCTGAATGAAGGTCCAACTTGGAGAAGTACATATATCCATGTAATTCATCCACTATCGAAATGAGAAATTTATCCTTGATGGTGATCTTATTGAGCTCACGGTAGTCTATGCACAATAACCATGAGCCATCTTTCTTATGAACTAGCAAAACTGGAGAAGAATAGGTACTGGTACTGGGTTGAATGACACCTGCCTTTAGCAATTCCTGTACCATCTTCTCAATTTTTGACTTGAGAGCATGAGGATACCGGTACAGTCTGATGTTTGGTGGTGCACTACTCGAAAGTATTGGAATACCATGGTCATGAGAGTGACGAGGTGGTAGTGTAGTTGGTTTGGAAAAGACACCATTATGCTTGTTTAGAACAAGTTGCAAATTTATTGGAAGTGAATCTTCTATAGAATTGGGTGGCCGAATTGAAAATATTTGTGCAATGACCCCATAGGAGGACTTTTTCAACAACTTCTCCATGCAATTGGAACTAATAATTGTGTAGGTCCATCCTTGATACCCTTGAGGGTATATGTTTGTCCATTTTGTGCAAATTACAGCCATAGTTCTACAAGGTTGCAGGAGAAAGTGTCGAAGGTGCTCATCCATTGGGATCCTAACACAACATCACATCCTCCCAATTGGAGGGCAAACATATCTTGCTTGAGTTCATAATCTTCTATCTAAATTTTGATATTTCAACATTTACCTTTACAAGGTAAGGTACCTCCATTGGCCACCATGACTTCAAAATAATTGCATGAGTGTATATAGCAATTGTCCGTTTGACCACCTGAGGATCAATAAAGTTGTGCGTACTTCCTGAATCAATAAGTATTGTGAGACGACCTTTGAAATAACCCACAACTTTCATGGTTTGTGGGGTGGTAATGCCGACAAGAGCATGGATTGAAATTTATGCTGGTGTTTCTAATGGTTCCTTTGCCTATGGATTTGGTGCCTCAATTGTATCACTCTCCTCATCACTATGGTCATTGTTTTTTGGTTCCTCCACATCTATTAAAAACAATATCTTATTTGCACATCTATGCCCCTTCGTAAAATTTTCATCATAATTATAACATAACCCTTGGGTGCAACACGCATCCATTCCCTCTGTAGTCAGCCACTTGGGAGTAGGAGGTTTATTATCAGTATGGTTTTGGACACGAGGAGGGAAAGAAGGTCGGTTATGCAAAAATCGCAGTGTCCGCATTTGATCTAAGAGTTTAGATTCAGCCAATCGGGCTAAACTAATAGCCTCCATCATGGTGTGGGGCTTGAACATCTTGAATTCAGCTTGGAGATCATCTCGTAACCCACTAACAAAACAACTCATAAAAAATTCCTCATTCAAATCCTTAGTTTTATTGGCCAATTTCTCAAATTAGGTCTGGTAATCACGAACTGAGGTTGTTTGTTTCAGCTTTGGCAATGCACCTGTAAAGTCATCATAATCATTTGGGCCAAATTGTGTGAGTAGTTGGGACTCAAAGTCCTCCCAAGATAGATCAGGGTTAGCAACCCGTAGCCATTGGAACCAATGTAAGGCCTCAAATTCTAGGTTGAAGGAAGCCATCTAAACCCGATGATAGATAGGGACATTATGGAGTCGGAAGAATTGATCAACCCAACATAACCACCCATCGACATCCTTTCCATTGAACTTAGGAAAGTCTAATTTAGGCATTCCAAAGGTTGGATCCCGATTAGAGTGATGGTCATCTGGTGTTCATCGACCTCATTCAAATTTTTTAGCATGGTGTTTAGTTTTGGTATTGCCATGCAATTTGGTAACCATATCTGTGAGTTGTTCTTCTAAATGGATTCTAGTGTTATCTTGATCTAGTTGAAGCTCTCAAATCTCTATGCCTATGTTCTTATTTACAGAGGTTAAGTCAGCAATGGATTTTTATAGGTCGGCCAATAATATGCCCAAGTCTAAATCCTTTTGTTGTTGTCCTCGAGTATCGCTTGCCATTGTGGTCCCTCTTATGCTGATTTACTAAAAATAGACCTTAGATTTTCAGGAGTTACTATTTATAGTAAGGGTCCAAAATTCAATTTGGGAAATGAGTTGCAACACTTATTTTAGGATAGGGTCCACTCCCATGGTTGTGTGATCTGAGCGCTCAATGAGGAGATATACTGAATTTCTTAACTTGTTTGTGATCTCTTGTTGGTTGCAAGTTGATGTCAAGGTAATTTCTTCCACTTGTACTTAAAATTTCACCAATGAGTCCTTTAGGGTCTTTTGTGCAGAATAACAAGTAGATTCTATTCCCAAAAATTTGGATCAGTTTTATGGACCGATGAAAAGTTATGGCCTTAGCAAGAAAAATCAAAATTTGCTATTTTAGAAATTTGGTGCAAAATTTGACCAGGAGCTGCCAAGGATAATTTTGTCTAGAATAGAGTGTAGAATGTTATGCTAAATTTTTGAGTTAATCTGAGATATGTGTGAAGAGATATCCCTATTTTAATAAAATTTCAATGCCTTTTTTTTTTCTACTGTGTTGACGAGTCTATTGGTGTTCTTTATTTTTTATTTGGAGTTACGGTTCAAAAGTTGCCCTCTAGAATCAACTATCACTGACTTGTGTAGTTTGTACCCTGACCACCGTGTCACTCACTATTATCTGTTCCTATCACCTGTACTAGGGTTACTGACATAGTTGTTGCTTCTAACCTTAGGGAATTTTTTGACACTGACAACTCTATTTCTGACACTAAAAGTTGGCAATTCTGGACTGGTACAAAGGATTGTTACTTTCGACCTGACTACCACTATTACTGTTCTGATCATTACTGTCATTGTCCCAACTGTTTAGATTCTAACCACAGGCTATTTCAAACACTTGTAGAAATTTTTCTTGACTTTTGGTGTATGCAAGTTGTTTTTTGTGATAGGGAAAGCCTTCTCCATATGCTCACTTTTGGGGATGGTGAATGCAGGTTAGCAGAACAAGGATGGGTTGATTTGCAAGGGGATGATACTTTGTTTTTGTTTTGTTTTCATGAACCAGGGTATGCTAAGTAAGGGAGTATGTAATACCCATAGGCCCTCTACTCAAGGTGAATTCCATAATAGTGCTTGGACCAACATTTCAGGCCACTACTCAAGGAGAATTCCACACATACCCTTGAGCACACTATATGCCTCTCTGACAATACGGGAGGGTAATCGTTCAGGATGCTGTGTCTCATGGACTATGGATAATACAAGGCTGAAAAAGCTTCCTAATGGATAAAATCTTGTTTAAACCTAGATTGTATCCCTATATACCCAAAGATACGTGGGAGCTCAATTATGTGCACAAGTGTTGTTTGACGCCTGGGTATTGGAGCCTGATTGTCCCTCACTTCACTAGACACTTTATAGGCTATCTAGCTTAGCCAATAACAACAAATCCTTCATGATATTTTAAAACCCCTGGCACAGGGTTTCTAACTTACATAACTACTATATTTTTTTGGTATTTTTTGATTTTTTGTGAAAAAAATGACTGTATATTTTGGATTTTTTTTTTTGATAAAGGAAAAACAAAAATAAAAACACACAAGAAAATTATACCTAACAAGAGGAATGACTGGAAAGAATCATCTTAGTTGCAGTAGAACTCAGCCTTGGAAAGTGCTCTGATACCACTTGTTAGGAACCTACTATTAAAATAAAGGACACTCACACAAAATACTGAAAAATAACTCACATACATCAAATAACTCAATATCACTATGCAGAAATCAATTATAGAAATGAAACAATCTCACAATAACATTGAATCGTGGGCGTCTTCAAGGGGCAACCTCCTTCAATATTTCATTAGCTTGCAAAATGATAATCTTGTACATGGCTTCATATATTTTTAAAGGAAAAATTCATGCAACCCTACCTAAATTCTCAAGAGGTGGCTTACATGCAGAATGCCACTTGAGCTAGAATCTTCCACCAAATGGCAGTTACAATCTTGATAAAAACAGTTACATGAGATGGTATAACTTGGTGAGGTATCTTACTACATTGGTTACAATATTGATAAAAACGGTTACATGAGATGGAACCACTTGGCGAGGTACCTTTATTGCCACCTACATTACAAAGTATTGCATAATAACATTAAAATGGGACCCCCACATTGGAAGTGGGTTATTACATAGGTAAATGAGAATTACAACATGGTATTAGGATAGAATCCTAACATATAACTATTGTTGTTTATTTTTTTTGGATGCAAGTGTTAGATGTTCTAAAGTGCCAAGAGTGACATCCTTGCAATTTACAATACATAGTTACAATAATGACACTAGTATATTGTGATGTATTAGATGTAGTTTATCTAGTGCATCTAGCGATAATACCCACCATTGAGCTAGATCATACCCTCTTGATTGCTCTCGCAAAGAGGTGGCATTCAAAGTGTGACACATTTATTTTGTTGATGGGGAGATTATAGTGACCTTGAAGGATGTATAGAGGATTCTTCAGGTACCTATTCAAGGTATCACTATACATATGAGCCATAATCAAGCTTGAGCTATCTCTAGGTTGACTTGTGGCTAAAAATTTGAGTAGAGGTACCATGGCATTGAGATCATTACCATGTTTTAAGTAGGGTTATTGGATCAACTGACATCATTATTATGCATTGTGGATTTAGGTTTACTGGTTGGAGATACCAGCAAAAGGTTGTTGCACTGATGATTATTTAAGATCATCACTCAAATGAGAGACAAGCAGGTATGGTTTGCCTTGGGACCATTAATTTAATATAGAATCTACCATATTATCCATATTGTGGTCTACAAAAAGGGTAAGAGCCTGGTTTATTGCACCCTCCTACAAATATGGACATGGGAGCATATAATTATTAGAAAATCAGTTGGATTACCTATGGTTCCAATGGATCTAGATGTACCAACTAGTTTTAGATGGGACTATTCTCATGAGATAGGTAGGAGGGTCTTCAGAGGGATAATTATGGTATCTTAGAGGGTCATTGATGACCTCCAATCCAACTAGATATTGTAGTACCTCTAGAGGGATCACATGGGATGGATTGAGGATGGATACCAACTAGATAAGGTATGAAGGATCAGGTGGTTGTGGGGACTATGTAGAGAGTTTAAATTCTATCATATAGCTAGGATTCAAAAGTAGTTTCATTTGGTATAGGGTATCCTAGTGATAAGGGAGCATTGGTTCCAACAGGTCACTTGGGAGAGATGGAGAGGTTTTGGTGATCTTATAAACCCTAAGGGTTTTTTTTATGAGGATGTGGATGATCCTACTATTATGGATTTTGGGTTGGATTACATGGGGGTTGCTCTAGTTTACCTTTAGTGGTATCCTAAATTTTCCATGCATGAGTAATGCTAGTTATTAAGAAGCCACGAATAGGGCTAAGGTTGAGCAAGATGCTTCAATACCATGTTTAAATGGTAGAAGAGAAATTATAGTGCATATTGAGGGATGGATTGATGAAATCTTGAGCCTTGATTGTGTCTCCTCTAGCTACATCTCATGATATAGAGGAAGGTACTATTAGGATTATGAAGGAAGCATCCCAATAGAGGAGAGATTCCATGATGAGAAGGATGGGGTTGTTGTAGAGGCGGTTGGATCAGGCCTTTGTAGCATGGGACACAATGCTCATGGAGAGGGTCCAATCCATACTAGATAAAGATCAGGCTTGGGTAGCGAGGGATTAGTTAGGGTTTTAGAGGTTTATTTTACCAAATAGCTAGGCTTCAAGCTTAATATATTATAGAGAGAGAGAGGAGTGTGCACTATAGATCAACCTATTCCATGATCATTCCTCTAGAGCAGAGACATCCATATCCCTCTAGGGCTCAATCTAATTCTTGTTCAAGGATGAGATCAGTTACTTGATCCTCCTAGCGGTATGTTCACTTTCCTCTATTACCTGTCAAGCGTAGGTCAAAGACTTAGGTTTAGTGTATATTATTTTCCTTATTTTCTAGTATCATGAGAGCATCAATTTTTTATGAGATGTCTCAAACAGTTGACAAGATTTGAGTGTACTAGTTTTGGTAGATTGTGGTACACCAGGTCAATTTTAGAGCATGATATATATACATATATATATATATATTGTAGACACCAAAACAACACCAATATGATTATGTGACTGCAAACACTAATCGCATTGACACACACAGCCCCAAGGGCAGCCCCAGAGGTTAAACAGTGGTCCTAACCACTCTCACAGCAGTTTTGGGAGGTCAAAGATCAATTTGGCACGTCCTAGGCACTTTGCTTAGAATCCATCCCTCCCTGGGATGAATTCAAAATGGGATCCGTCCTCCCCTGGGACGAATACAAAATCCGCTCCAAGGTGGGACGAATTCTAGGTTTGACAGGAAAAAAGTCAAATCTTGACAAATGGCAGCTCAGATCCGCCACTTAATGCTTCCTTCATAGCATGGGAGTGTGGGTGAGCGTTTTTGAGCATTAGAGGTTGTTACAAGGGTAGTCATGAAGTCCCTATTCAGGGAGGAATCTCCCTCCCCCTGGGAAGACATGATTGCCAAGTGGTGCCTCTGCATGCCCAATTCAAGAGACCTCCAAGTCTATAAATTGGTGAGTTTCCTCACCTTAAAAATATACAGAGAAGGAGCATTTTGGAGCAATGAAGTGCTGTCATTTTGATTTCACACGTATTCCCCCTTGAATTGTGCCTTTCACATTCGTGATCTCTTTTAGAGAAAATGTCATTGGGTGGTCATTGGAAGCGCAAATCCAAAACCAAACCCAAAATTTGGCCACAGTATCCCACCCAATTTGTTGACAACACATTATAGGAGATTTTGGGCCCATCCCAAGTGGATTGGTGCTGAAATCAGGTTCCAACGGTGGGCGACCCACCCGAGCACCCTCGCACTGCTATGAGCCTAATATTCTTTTTTAGGAACGATTGGGGATTCATGAAATATTGTTCTTTTTGTCACTTGTTTATTTTGTATTCCATATTATGCTGCTTAGATAGCTTGTAATTTCAATTTCGTAATGCTTTGATCAAATCTTATCATGTTTTGTCGCTTTTGTTGTCCTCACTAACTTGCAAGTTGCAGCATCAAATTCCCACTGATGGAGGCCAAATTGGGGAAATCTGACCATTTGGGTCTTCCCAAAATGCCTCCAATTAGCTAACCCCAAGTTTTTAGGACGTTTGGAGATCCCAAAATGTGACATTTTGGGCAATATCACTTCGATGCTTTGTTGCAGGTGAATTCGTTCTACCCTGGAGCGAATTCCAGTCGAATTCGTCCTGCCCCAGAGCGAATTCAAATCGATGAAGAATTTCCTGACTGTTTCTTTTACAATGCCTTCTTGGTGATGTTTCCATGTCCCTGTCAAGTTTTCATGTCATTTGGATAAGTTTTAGTTATAGTTTGATTCATTTTCTCATCCACTTATTGTAGGTTTGAGGATCGCATGCTTTGTCTTATTCACAGGTGCTACTAACGGTTTCTTGTTACTTTGAATGCAGGGTCTAGACATCGGAGGAGCAGTAAGGAATCAACACTCGTATACACAAGAGGCGATGACGTTTGGTCTACCCATATTACATGTGGGCACGCGAAAGAGGGATGGCTTTCCATTGATGTGACCAAGAGACAAGTTTGATGCTCCTCGCCCCTAAAAATGGAGGAAGCAAATTGTAACCGAATTTGAAATACATCAATAAAATAAGAGGGTTGTTTCGTTCCATTTGGGTTCCAATTTGTTTATGCTTTCTCCATTTTACGTGTTTTTAATTCATAGCATTAAGTTTAGTTTCGTTCTTGCATCGTACTTGGCGTTTTTCCCTTTTTTTCTGAAATCTCGTGCTTCCAGTGGCGATCACGATGGGACCACAATCCGTGCTTCATGCTTTGTTCTTGCATCCACAATCTAGCTGATCTGGCATAGTCATTGTATCTAGACATAGATGCCATAGACTGGGATCACGTCGATTCCCCTCCATCCAATGGAAGCACGAGGATACGAAAACAAAAAGGGAAAAACTCCAAGCACGATGCAAGAACGAAACTAAACTTGATGCTACAAATTAAAAACACATAAAATGGAGAAAGCATAGATAAATTGGAACCCAAATGGAATGAAACAACGCTCTTCTTTTATTGATGTATTTCAAATTTGGTTACAATTTGCTTCCTCCCTTTTTAGGGGCGAGGAGCATCAAACTTGTCTCTTGGTCACATCAATGGAAAGCCATCCCTCTTTCGTATGCCCACATGTAATATGGGCAAACCAAACATAATTGTCGCTTGTGTATATGAGTATTGATTTCTTGCTACTCCTCCAATGTCTAGACCCTGCGTTCAAAGGAATAAGAAACCATTAGTAGCACCTGTGAATAAGACAAAGCATGCGATCCTCAAACCTACAATAAGCGGATGAGAAAATGAATTAAACTGTAACTAAAACTTATCCAAATGACATGAAAACTTGAAAGGGACATGGAAACATCACCAAGAAGGCATTGCAAAAGAAACAATTGAGAAATTCTTCACCGATTTGAATTCGCTCTGGGGCGGGATGAATTCGACTGTAATTCACTCCGAGGTAGAATGAATTCAAATTGGTGAAGAATTTCTTGACTGTTTCTTTTGCAATGCCTTCTTGGTGATGTTTCCATGTCCCTGTCAAGTTTTCATGTCATTTGGATAAGTTTTAGTTACAGTTTAATTCATTTTCTCATCCGCTTATTGTAGGTTTGAGGATCGCATGCTTTGTCTTATTCGCAGGTGCTACTAACGGTTTCTTGTTCCTTTGAATGCAGGGTCTAGACATCGGAGGAGCAGCAAGGAATCAACACTCGTATACACAAGCGGTGACGACGTTTGGTCCGCCCATCTTACATGTGGGCACGCGGAAGAGGGATGGCTTTCCATTGATGTGACCAAGAGACAAGTTTGATGCTCCTCGCCCCTAAAAAGGGAGGAAGCGAATTGTAACCGAATTTGAAATACATCAATAAAAGAAGAGGGTTGTTTCATTCCATTTGGGTTCCAATTTGTTTATGCTTTCTCCATTTTATGCATTCTAATTCGTAGCATCAAGTTTAGTTTCGTTCTTGCATCGCACTTGGAGTTTTTCCCTTTTTGTTTTCGTATCCTCGTGCTTCCAGTGGCGATCACGGTGGGACCTAGTCCTCTATTTTTAAGATCTGAGATCTGATCAAAATTTGGTGGTTTTTCTTGCAGGTACCGAGTTTTTGGATGCGGGACTGTTGTTCGTTCCAACCTGAGGCGGATACAGTTCTGTAATTCGTCCTTCCCAGGGACGAATTGGAATCCGCCTGACCCTGTGACGAATTCAGCACTGTAATTCGTTCCTCCCCGGGATGAATTTCTGTCTGTGTGGTTTCAGGGCAGAAACTCAGAATCAGCAGATTTGGGCAGGGGCAAGGTAAGAACTCTAAATTTTTCCTGTCTTTTTCTGTTTTTAGTTTTTTGCTTTTTGTAGATTACTTGTTTGCTTAGGGAAAGTAGTTCTCCTTTGATGTTTGCTTGTTTCATTTTGCAAAAATAAAAAGAACCCCACACATCACGTGGCATTTTAAAACCAAGGAGCTGGTCGTAAAACCCCAGCCCTTGATCAAGACCAACGGTGGATTTCATCACCACCTTGGCTTGATTTTTGCATCCATTTACCCCGATTGTCACTGTTGCTAGACGTAAATCCTGACGAAAGCTGATCGAGTGTCAGTTGGGGTGATTCCCAATGCGCGAGGATAAGTCTTCTATGGTAGGTGTCATAAACAGGACAATCCCCCTTCCGTACCACCTATGTTCCACGTACCATCTGCTCTCACGTACCTATAGTTTCCCTCTCGTAAGGGCGGGTATATAGAGAGGTTGGTATATCGGCCTGGCAATGGTATATCGAAGGGGCGACCGATTATGGGAGTCATATGAGCCTTCATTATGCATTTAAACGTTCTTCAAAACTCTCAAAAACAAAAACAAAAATAAAAAACACACTAAACCAGGTTTAGGACACACTCTCAATATTTAAACGAGATAATCACCGTTTGTGTATGTGTGTGCTCATTTCTGTTTAGTGTAGCATAAAAAATCATAAAAGAGATAAAAATCTACATAGCTTGTAGGAAAGCACCACCATGGTGTACACACGTAGCCAAGCCCAATCAAGGGCGGAAGCTATAGAAAGTGTACAAGGGGGGGCACAAGTCACCTCCGCTACAGCCCTAAGGACTTAGTCATACCGCCTTGGTGGCCTAACCCGCAAGAGAGTCCACGTCAGTCCATGTCAAGATGGAATTATAGGGACACCCCTTTGGGGGACACGCCCGTCCGTCATAGCCCCTTTCGGGAAGAGTCCTTACACGTGGCACTCAACATAGATAAAAGGGCTCCCTTAGAAGCTCGATATGAGTGGCCACCATGCGATGAAGCACTGGAATGACAGAGGGTCCATGAGGAGAGGCCTCAAGATTATATCATCCCTTCATTGCCTCCTCTCACTGTCAAAAACAATAGGACCAATCCGGAGCACAAGGCTCCTCTGATAGGGCGAGCCAACTCCGCCCGCCCCTTTCACACTTATGAAAGGGAGAATGAGGAAGACCCCTATCTTCCTCAAGAGCAATATACAGCATGGGAGCCATGCGCCTCCGCACCTGCTATTTACCAAAACCATCCTTCGAGGCCAGAGCCTCGAGTAAATGCCGCCAACCTCGATAGGGGGAAGTGACCTATAGAGATCTCGGATCACCGTGACCGAGATAAGTGCATGGGAGAGGCATCTAGGCCTCTGAGACTCAAGATGGCAGAACAGATCGACCTGGAAGTCGCCAGACATGCCGCCCGCCAAGCATAGATTACGCAGCTTGAGCAAGATCAACAACAACTAGAGCATTTATATCGCCTCAGTAAAGAGCGCATTAGGCGCCAAACAGATGAGCTATTGCATAACACCATGTCAGAGAGGGTTTCGACCCCTCGCACCCAAAGGGCAGAACCATATGAGAGGCGTAACCCCTTGGTACGAGATAGGTCCCCATGACCTAACCAAGCGCTGCCTCCAAGACCTCTTAGACCTGAACGGGAGGCCACTCCCCGAAACAATGATGGGCTCCCTCCATGGGGACCCACTCATGGTCATAGGTCTCACCCAGAGACTCCTCAAGAAGCCTATGAGGAGTATGAACAAGAAGAAGAGCGGGCCAAAATGCCCTATCAAGGCGGAGGGGTTGCTATCCGGCCACCTCTCCACAGGCCTCAAGTCTCCCACAACCCACAATGGGAGCAAGTTAGAGAGGAAGAGATTAAGTCTTCTGATGCATATAAAGCGCTACTAGAGCGTTTGGAGTCTATGGAAACCAAAGCTGCTGGGCCCCAAAAGCCCATGTTACGTCAACTCCATAGTCATCCGGTGCATCCGTCCGTGCCTGCACCCCCTTATCCTGAGCACTTTAAGTTGCCTCAGTTGGCAATCTTTAAAGGTGAGGAGGATGCCCAAGAGCATGTGACGAGGTTCCTGAGCCAATGCTTTGGCATTCAAGACAATGATGCTTTGTTGCTGAGAACCTTTATAACCACATTCGTAGGCCCTGCCTCGGATTGGTTCACCCAATTACCAAAACACAGCATCAGCAACTTGGATCAGTTAGTGGATGCGTTCCTCGAACGCTTCACCTTCAACACCAAGAAGAAGGCATCACTAAGTGATTTGGCCAGCCTCAAGCAGTATGAGGAAGAGACTATGGCGGCCTACGGGAATCGGTGGAGGACTCTGCTTTCCAAGCTACCCTACCTTCCCCCTATGTCCGACCTTACACAGATGTTTTCAAGAAGTTGTTTGAGATCGATCTCTATGCTATTGTAGCTGCAGCAATATGCCACCTTAGAAGAGGCTCTGGCGCAAGCCAAAATCATTGAAGAGATCAAGATACAGGATGGCGAGATCGCCAAACCTAAGAAAAAATAATGGAACAAAAACACCAAAATAGGGACTACGCAACAAAAACCCGCTGCGGTTAACCAAGTTGCTATAAATGTTCCTAAGCCTGCACAAGAAATACAGCCTCAAAAGGCTAACTATCAGGCAGTGCCCCCTAACAATTATGAAAGAGAAAACCAGAAATAGGGGCAAAATCAGCAGCGTCACCCTAGGCGATAGTTTACACCCTACACGGAGTCTAGGGACTCCCTATTTGACCACTTGTCAGTGGAAAATTTGATCAACCTCCCGGAGATTCAAACCATAGATCCCAATGCACCGAAGCCTAAGGGGTACCGGGAGGACTTGTATTGTAAATTCCATCGACGAAAGGGACATGACCTTAATGCATGTTGGAAATTCAAAGGCTTGATACAAGACCTGATTGACAACAAGACATTGGTTGTAGACAACCCCGTAGCACCAAACAACCAGCAAATGGGAGTTTTCAGAGACCCCTTGCCTGCCCATGAGGCGCAGGCAAAACCCCTTCAAATCAATGAGGTGCAACAGAACTGCCCCATGCAGGGGTATGTAGGGATGATAAGTATAGTGACTAGGAACAAGAAATACCCAGGAGCTGCTCCCGTGGTAGCCACAAGAGAAGTTTCATCAACGTCACAGCCTCAACAGAACCCTACGCAGCTGCCCCCGCCTAGACCCGTGGCCATGATTCGGACTAGACTTACCCAAAGTCTACGGACCACGTCGGCTAGGCTCTCCATATATGAGCTTATTCAACAATCAACGCCCCATCGGGAGGCTCTTATGGAGATACTGAAGGCCATCGAGCTGCAGCCCCAGGAATCGAATTCCTTCAACAATTTTGTGGGGCATGTCAAAAGATGCACCGAGCCAGTCATCACTTTTTGGGAAGATGAAGTGAAGTTAGTGGCTGATGACATAGCGGATCCACCCCTGCACGTTATCACGTGGGTCAACAGGATCCCCTATAAGAGGGTGTTGGTAGACACTGGCTCGTCTAGTAACATCATTACTACAGTGGCATTGAAACATTTGAAGTTGCCGACATCTCACATCACGGCCTCCACATATACACTGTGAGCATTTAACGATGCAATATGCTCGATAGTCGACACAATCGTCCTACCCATTCAAGTAGGACAAAAGATGATACCTACATTGTGCCATATTTTGGAAGGTGAGATGGCTTACAACATCTTGTTAGGCCGGCCATGGATCAGGGACATGAAGTGTGTCCCATCAATAGCTCATCAATGTCTGAAGTATACATTTGAAGGGGAGGTACATGTGGTCCCGGCAGACTTAGAGCCCTTCAAATACTACAATGCGGTGTAGCTGATGCCGCAATCGACCCTTCCATCAACGCATTTGGATTTCCAATTGAATCCATCTCGACAGGGTCCGATTTCGCAAGCATCCCAGAAGGCAGATCCACCAAAACCCCAGCCAGGTCCATCTTCATCAGTTGGTCCTTCATCAACGATGCCACCTATCATGGCCAAATAGAAGGACAAAGGGAAGAAACCCCTGGAGGAGGCACGACCTCTGGAAGAGGTGCCACAATCAGTCTCAAACATCTCTACCGAAGAGATGCCTAGTAAAATGGAAGTGGAGGCTCCTAGCCCACCCGACATGGAGTGGAGTCCGGAAGAGCTTCCGTTCCCTCCCCCTCAGTCACCAACAATCACTATTGAAATGGCCAATACGGGCCTGGGGGAGTATCTGGTGTGAAATGTTGTAGCAACGCCCACACTAGAGTCCATGCAAGACATGGGGAGACCTCGCCTCCCCATTGGTACAATTGTTCCTTTAGGCCACCCGCCAAACCAGACAAACTTTGTGTATGGGGGCCTTGATCATGGCACTGAGCCATGCATGCAAGAGGACGAAGATGAAGAGCCTTTTGCAGAGGATGTAAACTATCTGTCCAACCCGGACTTCACCTCGAGATATCTTGGCCAATGCAATTGGCATGGATACGGGTTAGGCCGGTATGAGCAAGGAGTGCGTGTCCTTTGCCAACCAAGATACCAAATGCCTTATGACAAGTCAGGCGTAGGGTTCAACCACCCCCGCCCTTAGACATCTTGGTCGAAGACATGCAAGGCCTGAGGATAGGCCACAAGGGTGGATTGGCATCAGATCCATATGCCAACCCTAACACAACATACACATTGGGGGATTATCTCCCATGGTCAACAACCACCCTTGGTAACCTCAATCGCCCTCCCCCTTTGCTAGAGAGAGGCGAAAGTTTGGGGACCCACTTTTAGGGTGGATATCAACAGTGTCAAGAAGGATCTTCGGAGGATGAGTCAGACTATGAGCCAACATCATATGACCCCTTCGAATCAGATAGCAATCACTCGCAAGTGATTCCTATGGACGCCTATCACGAGAATATTTTGACACTATTTCCTCTAGAGGCTCCAGCCGAGCCAGCGATACGTCAAGAGAATCAGGTCCCCCCATAGAGAGTGGAACAACCATAGTGGGGCCAGATAAATTTGCTTGAGCAAGGTGAGCCGTTAATGCCGCAAGCAGTCGGAGCCAATGAAGGCCTTTGGATCTTCGATAGTGATTCTGAAGACGAAATAGAAATGGCATATCTTAATCACATGCGGTAGATGCAGCATCGGTGCCCCTTGGAGATTAATGACATATTTGAATAGATGGGCATACTGCCAGGGCATGAGTGGTACGTAGACCCAGCAGGGTGGGACCAAGTGTTGGATCCGTGGCTCCAAGTTTATGATGAGCACCGTCCACCCCGAGACCCTATAATGACATCAGTGTCGAGGGTAGACCCTGTCTTCCTATCCACACATAGGGCCGATCCATTCATGCCCATCCCTCTAGAGCCAGATCCAGAGCATAGAGAACATCTAAGATGTCCGAGGAACCACACCTACGGTAATGGAGACCAAAATCATTCCATCAACATGATCTCCATTGATTTAACCGCCCCCATCCACAATCCGGCCGATCCGGCATAGTCATTGTATCTAGACATAGATGCCATAGACTGGGATCACGTCGATTCCCCTCCATCCCCATCTGAGTACTGGTCGTTTGGTGAAATGCTTCATTTTACCCTAGGGCCAACTCAGGATATCTTCCATGCTGAAGAGGGACCCGAGGTTCCTAACGATGATCTAAACTCAGCAAATGATATCCATTTGATCTCGACTCCACACCAGTTGGAGGATGGATCCCACATGTCGGTCGAGGAGATGACTGACGTAGACATCGGCTCAGATCCAATGAATCCACAGATTATCAAGTTGGGGGTAAGCTTATCCCCCGAAGAGCAAGCCGACTACATTGCCCTTCTCAAAGAGAAGAAGGAGGTTTTTGCATGGTCATACAGAGATATGCCGGGGCTAGATCCATAGCTAGTCATGCATAATTTAATGCTTGATCCGACAGTCAAGCCTGTTAAGCAAAAACTATGCAAGATGCACCCAACAGTGGCCTTGATGGTCAAAGATGAATTGCAAAAACTATTGGATGCACAGTTTGTCATCTACGTGGATTATCCGCCATGGCTGTCCAACATGGTGCCCATCAAGAAGCCTGACGGGAGGATTCGCATATGCACTGATTTTCATGATCTAAACAAAGTGAGTCCTAAGGATGATTTTCCCTTGCCTAGCATCGATGCATTGGTAGACGCTACAGCGGGCCACGAAATGCTATCCCTCATGGATGGTTTCTCGGGATACAATCAGATTCGTATCAATCCCGAGGACCAACTAAAAATGACGTTCACAATGCCCTGGGGGACATTTTGTTACAAGGTCATGCCTTTTGGCCTTAAAAATGCTGGCGCCACCTACCAACGTGCCATGACGTACATCTTCCATGATTACATGCATAAAACTTTGGAAGATTACATGGATGATTTGTTGGCCAAGTCTCTCTTACGCCCAAATCATCTCGGTGACTTAAGCAAGATCCTCGATCGCCTCATGGAGCATAAAGTCGACTGAATCCCAAGAAGTGCATTTTTGGCGTCACATATGGAAAGCTCTTGGGTTTCATAGTCTCAAAGCGAGGCATCGAGGTGGACCCAAACAAAGTCAAGGCAATCCTTGAAATGCTTCCCCCAACTACCATCAAGCAGCTCAGAAGTCTGCAGGGTAAGGTCGCGTCGATCAAGCGCTTCATAGCGCAGTTATCTGACAAGTGCCGACCCATGAACAAATTATTGCATAAAGGGGTAGCATTTCACTGGGATGACGAGTGCCAGTCAGCCTTTGATGACATTAAACAATACCTGGCTTCGCCGCCAGTATTGGCACCACCTAGACCAGGAGTGTCGTTCTACTTATACATCTCAGCTACTGAGGTGGCCGCACTGGTGCCATGCTCGCCCGGAAGAATGAACTTCACAAAGAGCAGGCTACTCCACCGGTACTATCTTAGCGCCGGGGGGGGAACCGAGGGTCTTCCATGTCTCGAAATCGCCCGATTCCGATGAGCCCTAAGTCACGAGGCCGACATAACCCTATTTTTTGATGGTTCTAAATGTGAGCAAGGGGTGGCATAGGAATTGTATTCTTCACACCGCAAGGGGCTCCAATACCCTTGTCATTTAAATTAGACTTCCCATGCACCAACAATAATGCAGAGTATGAAGCCTTGCTCATAGGTCTTCAGACAACAATCACCATGAACATTAAACGATTGAACATCTTTGGTGATTCACTATTAATCGTCAATCAAGTCAAAGGGGTATTCCAATGTAAATGCCTAGTTCTATAGGCCTACAAAGCCCTTATGGACAAATTCCTAGCAAAGCTTGAATGGTACGACATCGAGGCACTCCCTCGGTCATCGAATCATTTTGTGGACACTATGGCCTCTTTGGGGTCACTAATCCCGCAAGACCTTTCTAGTGATATGACAACCATTCAAGTCAAAACATTATCGCAATCCGTGATGGAGCGTGCAAGCTCTGATTTAACGCCAAGAATCCACATGATCCAGATTGAACCATCCTCAGATAAGTTCTCTCGAATCCATGACTGTTTGAAGCACGCCAACTAGGGGGCCTTGTTCTCCCCTACTCCCCTTAATAGCAACACCACGCTATTCTTACAAGTTCTTTCCCGCTCAACTTTTGCTAGGGATGAACTTCAAGAGGGATTGGTTGTTCATACCGTCGAGGCTTCTGATCAGCAGGATTGGTATTCACCCCTAAGGGACTACCTCAAGCTAGGTAACCTCCCACTTGGATTGACGCATGCCGCAAAATGAGCATTCAAGCAGAAAGTGGCAAAGCATGTCTTGTTAGGAGACATTTTGTACCATCGTAGCTATGAAGGGATCCTCCTTCGATGCTTGGACCAACAAGAGTCCACTTGGGTGATCGCCCAAGCGCACGATGGTACGTGTGGTGGCCACTTTAGTGGTATGGCCATCGCCAAGCGCATTCTTCGCATGGGCTACTATTGGCCATATTTAGAGCGAGATTGTTGTGCATATGTGAGGAAGTGCATGAAGTGTCAACATCATGCCAATTTGACACACGTGCCTTCCCAGGCCTTGCAGCCGATCCAGTCGGCTTGGCCATTTTCGTAGTGGGGCTTAGATCTAATCGAGAAGATCTCCCCTATGTCGTCAGGCCATCATACATTTATCATAACGGCCACAGAGTACTTCACCAAGTGGGTGGAAGCGGTTTCGCTAACCTCTACGACTGGACCCCGCATTGTGGAGTTCATTTTGCATAACATCATATGTCATTTTGGTATTCCATCCAAGATAATCTCGGATAATGGGACGTCATTCAAGAACAAAGACGTGCGTGCTTTGACCACAAAGTACAAAATTTAGCACAATTTTTTGACACCCTATTATCCATAGGCAAATGGGCAAGCAGAAGCGTCAAACAAAATGCTAGTTGCTATCCTTAAAAATATAGTCATAGACAGTCATAAGGATTGGCACATTCAGATCCCACTTGCCCTGTGGGCTTACCACACTAGCATTCGGACACCCACTGGGGCAACTCCGTTTTTGCTTGTGTATGGCTCCGAGGTCGTCATGCCTCTTGAGTTGGAAATTCCCTCCCTACGCATATCAATGCAAGAGTTCATCGATGATGACACTGCGTGGCAAGCCCGGTTAGACCAGCTTACGTTGCTCGATGAACGACGTGTTAATGCTCTTGAGCATTTACGTATCTATCAAGAGCGGCTGAAGAAAGCATACAACATGAGAGTTCACCTGAGGGACTTTCAGGTTGGTGACTTGGTCTTGAAGGAAAACCAACAGAACTCTAGTTTGTCGTCCCATCTCAGGGACAAGTTCACGGAAAATTGGTTAGGTCCATATGTAATTGATAGCAAGATAGGACCCAGGACATACCAGCTAGCTTCCCTTGATGGAGTCAAAGAACTCGAACCCTTGAACATCAGTCATTTGTGACCATTCCATATCTAAAGCAGCCAATCCCAAAATGCTCCAAGGATTCCCGCAATCACTTGGTCAATCCCAAAATGCTCCAAGGATTCCCGCAATCGCTTGGTCAATCCCAAAATGCTCCAAGGATTCCCACAATCGCTTGGTCAATCCCAAAATGCTCCAAGGATTCCCGCAATCACTTGGTCAATCCCAAAATGCTCCAAGGATTCCCGCAATCACTTGGTCAATCCCAAAATGCTCCAAGGATTCCCACAATCGCTTGGTCAATCCCAAAATGCTCCAAGGATTCCCGTAATTGCTTGGTCAATCCCAAAATGCTCCAAGGATTCCCGCAATCGCTTGGTCAATCCCAAAATGCTCCAAGGATTCCCGTAATCGCTTGGTCAAACCAAAAATCTCCAAGGGTTCCCACAATCGCTTGGTCAAAAGAAAAACAATAAAATCATCAAAAATAACAAAAACTTGCATCTCATCTCCATGCATGCTCAAAATCATCACAAAATTAAAAATCTCTTTTTACATCTCATTTTCATACTCACCAAGATCAATCCATCAAAAACACAAAAATAATAGCTGCATTAAGCATCGCATCCATACATTTGCATATTTGTGGTCATACAGGTCAAGGCACCATAGACTGTCATTACTTGGCAAAGTCCATCTTCATTCCATATCTCTCCGTTGTACAAACAATCCATCAAGAATAAAACGCTATCCATATTTCTGCCATACTACAGTCAGTTGTCTTCTAATGTATCGAGAGTTTTCGTCATTCAGTCGTCATTAGCTGTCTAGCCACATACTATACCAAGTCAGATAGATTTTACGAAGGTAGAATTTTACTTGGAACACACCTTGTTACGTAGCATCCCAGCACAAATTAAAACACATAAACATTCCCAAGTTGTGTGAACGAAAGATGAACCCTGCAAAGCAATCCAGGTCACCATAAGCGAAACGGTTATCTTGCTCATCCCCCTGTGCGAATGACCCCAAAGAATGCTGAGAGTTGGCAAAAGGACAAGCATCCTCCCTACCCAATTCCCCATGAATCCCAAGTTCTCAAAAGTTGCAAAACATCAAAATTTGCACATGTCAAAACTCCAAAAAATTTGACATCACCCTCAAAGTGCATACATCAAAAGGCACAAACAATAGTGATTCTCATCACTCCACATCCTAATCCCTTGCTCAAAAGAAAAACTAATACAAAAATAAACAGTGATTTTTATCACTACAAAAGAGCAAGTATCCCAATACAATTGAAGAAAAGAAGGGAGTTGAACTTGAATCCCTGGAACTCTCAGCATTCAGAAGGTCATGAGATAAACCTCAGTACCGGTTTGGTTGATAGCCTATCGGTCACTCATGGCAAACCTCCCGCATGACGATATATCTGCCGCATTAACTTGGGTGCAGATCAATGTTTGCATGTGGATGAGCTAGCTTATGGTATCCTAGATTGCATCGTAGATTAATCTGACTAAATACAACAAAGGAGTTAGTGGAGCTAATTAGGTGATCCTCAGTACAGGTTTGGTTGACAACCTATCTAGCACTGGCGGTATCCTGACAAATGCCACATCAAACGAACTCAATTGCACACACAGGGATGTGAAATAACTTGGTCAAAGACAAGTCCGATTCATACCTTGTTCAAAGTCTTGTCAGATAAAAGTACAGCCTTGGCTAGTTAGTTAAAACATCTGAATCTCAGAAAACCTAACTACATTCTAAACCAACTGTAATATCTTTTCAGCTTTACTTCACCATCAGAAAATACAAAAATAACATACAAGAAAAGACATGTAGGCCTACAAAGCTATTCACCGCAGCAATCGCCTAGGACAAAAAGCCATACAGTTCTGAACAGTTTCTGGTGCAACCTCCAAACATCACAAATTCAATTCATCCATTCCATTTTCGCATATCACATATAAATCAAAAACATTTGCATTCATCATAACATATGCATCCATCAAAATAAAATAACATGCATACATCCATATTCATCAAACCATCATGCATAAAATCAAATCATCACATGTGCATAAACAAAATAAACGTAAAAAAAAAAAAAAAAAAAAAAAAAATATATATATATATATATCATCAAAAATGCCCGTAGGCTACAAAGAGTTGGTCCTCTGACCCCGCAACAAAATCCAAAATCCCAAGCCTAAGGCGTCGGCCACCGTGATCACGCAGGATCGATGCGACGGGAACTACCCCCATGGTGTGGGTCCTATGGGACCCCTCAGGGCGGCTGCTGCTAGCCCCCGCATCATGCCTACTACCGCCTCCCTCATCCAATCACCTACGATGAGATGATGCTGACTGCTCAGTACCACTGTCCCTCATCCGATGCGAAGAGCCACCTCCCGAGGGCTCAGGTAACCGCCCACCAAGCCGGATAATCTCTCCCTCCATATCCAGCCGATGTCGAGACCAATCTACCTCTCGTCGCAACCACTCTGCCTCCCATCGATGGTAGTAAGCTACTACATCATCGCTATGCCAGCTACATCCGTAGGAGATCTCTCTCCATGCAGGGCATTCCCATCCCCCGATGGTGCCAGCGAATGCGCTCTCCCGCTCCCAGCTGAGTCCGTAGGAGATCCCTCTCCTGCAAAGCTTCCCCCAACTCCTCATCCCACCTCCATAGCAACTCCGCCAACCGTGCATTCTCAGTGCGTAACCCTGCATCCATGTCCTCCGCATCTGCCCGAGGCATGGCCATCTCTAGAACAGTAGCCTGCTCTGGCTCCCACTGCTCCGTGATGTCCTGCATCTCCGACTGATCTAGAGCCCCAAGATCCGCATCCATACCATCCACCTCCACCATCTTGCCTCCTCCAACGGAGCTCCCCAATCATCACCTAGTGCCTCCCCCCCCCATGCCTCCCAATGGCCCCTCGCCTCGCCATCACCGTAGGGTCCACCACCTGGTCATACTCTATAGTAGTCCCGATGTCGTCCACATCCGGGACGTCAATCACCACTCGGAATCCTCCCAAGTGGCACGATGACTGGCCGATCCAGTCCTCTCATCCCCCGATGTCGATAGACCACGGGTTCACCAGGCAACCCCTAGCGCACCCCAAACTATCATGTCACCCGACTGTATGGGAAGAACTCATGCTCGGTCCCATGTCGCCCAATCAGCCATCACCCCCTACGTACCCATCGAAGCCACTCTCCAGCCTCAGGCCAGGTTGGATAGTCTCGGTAGGGGCGCCAGGACACCTCCCCCAGAGCGAGCCGAGCGAAGGCATCGACATAGTGCCCTACAACACCTGCCCATCATCGACTCTATCCCTGCTCCTCAGATCACCGCCATAGCATCGCGTAGCCTATATCCTTATCCTCCATCTCCCCCGAGTCATCCATGGTAGCCCCGTCGGCCTCTCAACTGCTATGTGCTACCAGGCCCAGCTCTGCAATAGATAACTACAGCTGATCCCCTTCACTTTCGACAATGGACCTCGTACAGCTCCCCATAGAGCTATGCCAACAACGTCTGTCCCCACCTCAGGATCAATGGTGCCTCCGTCGGGCACTCAACCAACCGGTGAACCACATCCAATAGGTTCCACGGGAACCTCACACCTGACGAGTCAGGCAGTAGCATGTTGGAAATGAGGCCCATAAGTACTGCGTGCCTCACTCCCAACACCCCCCTCTCCAGCCACCATCGAACTAGAATGCCGCCAATCTGGCAGTCAAGCTTTGCCCTCTCCACTGGGCTCTCTATGCCCAGCTCCTCCCCATGCCCAAAGCACCGTATCAGTACCGCTATCCGCTGGTCGCACGATGACGTCCTGATCGGCAGTCCATCTATCAAAATTCATAGAATTCGATAGACGTCATCCAATGTCACTGTCATCTCCCCTATTGGGAGATGGAAGGTGTTGGTCCGGGGATCCCACAAGTTGATCAAGGCCGTCAGATAGGCCCGATCCCCGACCACAGGCTCCAGTCGAGTCACCTGCTTGAGCCCAAGAGCATCAAGCCATTCCCAGTCAGCCACAGTTAGCGCCCCATGCGCTTCGGCAAAAGTAGTAGGCACGCGATACCGGCTCTTCACAACCTGCACAAGAAACAACACAAAAACATCAATATACAACACTACATGAAAATGTATAGCTCAAAAAAAAAAAAAATAGTTGTCAGTCTTAGGGTTTCTGTACTCTAAGTTAAAACTGACAAAATAAAAATAGCAACAAACAATTTTCAAAATACACTTTGTCAGTCCTAGGGTTCTGTACTCTAAGTTTAAAACTGACAAAGTCTGCACAAACAAAACAAAATTTTAAACAATTTTTTAGCCTAGGGTTTTCACCTACGTTTTAAAACTAACACATTTAAACCTAAAAAACTAGGGTTTTGCATTCCTAGGGTTTTCGCATAATAAAAGCATCACATAATACAAAATGTTTCTTTTACCTAGGGTTTACCTTAGTGTAAAACGGAATGCAAATTTTAGGCGTTAATTATATCTTGTCAAAATAAAGTTACACTAGGATTTCATTTTCTACACAGCCAACTAAAAAGAAAAACAAAATTTTAACCTAAGTTTTCAGCTACGTTTTCCATTCAGTTGCCAGCTAGGTCTTGGTTGTGTTCAGATCCATTTTAGGGTTTCCATTTTAATTTGAAAAACAACACACCAGAGCAAAATAAATAAATAACTTGAAAACATAATGCAAACAAACGAGGAGGTGCACTTACTGGTCTCGCTTCGGCTCTGCCGCTCGATCCGGTTTGTGCACTCATGGTGGCAAGGAAATTTTGGCAGTGCTTCGCTTCGCAGAATTAACCTCCTCCTCCTCAGAGCTCCAAATCGCAAGAAAATTTAAGTGCAAATGAGCCCAAAACCTATTTTTGGCCTTTAAATAGGCTTTTTGAGCTTAGATTCGTTCCTCCCTGGGATGAGCACTTTAGTTAGCGCTCGTCCCACCCTAGGACGGATACTCACCAGGAATTCATCCCACCCTGGAATGAATTCAGAGCAAAAAATTCAAAAACAACAAAAAAATGAACAAAATGACCCAAAAACAAGCAATAAAGCTTGCCCGATGAAAGTGCTTTTGCATTTGACATCCCGGGTATGCAAAACCGATGTCGGGGTTGAAATCCTCACTATCCTACTCCCTAAGAAGGCTACCATAGCCGGACCGCTCCACGGGAAGATGGATCTTCGAGAATTTCATCCCCAAACGACGTCGCCAAAAGGGTTAACACCCACCAAAAATAGGTCTAAATGTCAAAAAACTGCACACACATTCAATGCTAAACATCTGATGGCACCCTTACCTAAGTCATCTTGGGTCAAGCGACTCGTCGCTTTTCTCATGAAGGTCATTCCCTCATCGATTCGTCGCTTGAGGGGGTAGTCACACTTAGTCACTAATCAACACACACACACCCAATCATGGAAAATGGCATGCATTCAAAGGATCATTGACAAAGACAATTACGCTCCTGCTTGGGGTAGTAAACAAGCAATAATCACAAGCTGATCAAATCACTTGGCATTCATGAATCATGAACTCTAGGTTACCACAGACAAAAGGTTGCGCCCTTTGCCTATTCATGACTGATCAATGTCCAAGCTCAAGTAACACCTCACCGAAAAAGGTTAACACTTGAATTAAGTTCCTTCGCTCGTCAGAAGCAAGGATTCAAGAATGCATGCCCTTTCCATGCTTGGGGCATCAAGAGTTGGTTAGGTTACTAAGAAACCCTAATCATTAGTGCTTTGGTTATCTATTTTTGCTCGACGCTGCGCCATGCACAGCGCATCCCAAAAAGGGGCATCTGTAGACACCAAAACAACACCAATCCGATTATGTGACTGCAAACACTGATCGCATTGACACACACAGCCCCAAGGGCAGCCCCCAGAGGTTAAACAGTGGTCCTAACCACTCTCACAGTAGTTTTGGGAGGTCAGAGATCAATTTGGCACCTTCTAGGCACTTTGCTCAGAATCCGTCCCTCCCTGGGACGAATTCAAAATGGGATCCGTCCTCCCCTGGGACGAATACAGAATCCGCTCTAGGGTGGGACGAATTCCAGGTTTGATGGGCAAAAAGTCAAAGCTTGACAAATGGCAGCTCGGATCCGCCACTTAACGCCTCCTTCATTTCATGGGAGCATGGGTGAGCATTTTCGAGCGTTAGAGGCTATTACAGGGGTAGTCATGAAGCCCCTAATCAGGGAGGAATCTTCCCTCCCCTGGAAGGGCATGGCCGCCATGTGGCACCTCTGCATGCTCATCCCAAGAGACCTCCAGGTCTATAAATTGATGAGTTTCCTCATCCCAAGATATACAGAGAAGGAGCATTTTGGAGCAACGAAGTGCTGTCATTTTGATTTCACACCTATTCCCCCTTGAATTGTGCCTTTCACATCCATGATCTCTTTTGGAGAAGAGGTCATTGGGTGGTCATTGGAAGCACAAATCCGGAACCAAACCCGACATTTGGCCACAGTATCCCACCCAATTTTTCGACAACACATTACAGGAGATTTTGGGCCCATCCCAAGTGGATTGGTGCCGAAATCAGGTTCCAACGGTGGGCGGCCCGCCCGGGCGCCCTCGCACTGCTGCGAGCCTAATCTTCCTTTTTAGGAATGATTGGGGATTCATGGCAGATTGTTCTTTTTGTCACTTGTTTATTTTGCATTCCATATTATGCTGCTTAGATAGCTTGTAATTTCAATTTCGTAATGCTTTGATCAAATCTTATCATGTTTTGTCGCTTTTGTTGTCCTCACTAACTTGCAGGTGGCAGCATCAAATTCCCGCTGATGGAGGCCAAATTGGGGAAATATGACCATCTGGGTCTTCCCAAAATGCCTCCAATTAGCTAACCCCAAGTTTGTAGGACGTTTGGAGATCCCTAGACGTGACATTTTGGGCAATATCACTTCGGCGCTTTGTTGCAGGTGAATTCGTTCTACCCCGGAGCGAATTACAGTCGAATCCGTCCCGCCCCGGAGCGAATTCAAATCGGTGAAGAATTTCTTGACTGTTTCTTTTGCAATGCCTTCTTGGTGATGTTTCCATGTCCCTGTCAAGTTTTCATGTCATTTGGATAAGTTTTAGTTACAGTTTAATTCATTTTCTCATCCGCTTATTGTAGGTTTGAGGATCGCATGCTTTGTCTTATTCGCAGGTGCTACTAACGGTTTCTTGTTCCTTTGAACGCAGGGTCTAGACATCGGAGGAGCAACAAGGAATCAACACTCGTATACACAAGCGACGGCGACGTTTGGTCCGCCCATCTTACATGTGGGCACGCAGAAGAGGGATGGCTTTCCATTGATGTGACCAAGAGACAAGTTTGATGCTCCTCGCCCCTAAAAAGGGAGGAAGCGAATTGTAACCGAATTTGAAATACATCAATAAAAGAAGAGGGTTGTTTCATTCCATTTGGGTTCCAATTTGTTTATGCTTTCTGTAGCACCCTAAAATTGGCGCAGTTAAACCTTAATAATTACAATTACTCTAGTAAATATTCAAATTCAAATTTCAACCTCCAAAACCGCTCCCAAACCGCCGTTTAACCCATTTCCTCCTTTCCCATGCCATTTTTAGAGTTTGTTTTGTCCGTTTGACGATATCGTCTCCGATAAGACGATATCGCCTCAGATCGGACGATTTCGTCTGGCGTAGGACGTCCAGACGATCTCGTCCCAAACTGATTTGTGCATAGTTGGACTCTGTTCCAACGACGTCTCTAATCCGGGCAGAAGCGTGTCTGCATCGTTAGAGACCTCCCCCATTGGAGATCTCCCAAATTGGGATGATCTCCAACCTCCCAACCTCTATCCTAAGCCTATTTAATCCTAGGCCCTCCCCTTAGCATCCCCCTGGCTGAAATTCCCTGTAACTCGAATCCTACACGCACTAGACCATCTTAAATCACTGTTTGCATTCGCATTTTTTCAAGTTTGTTTGCAGGAACTTCATTGTTTTTCAGTCGGAGCAAGCTCAGTTCGTCTCAGATGATCTCGTACAATCTCGGACGATCTCGACCCAATTCGAGATGATTTCGACTGTAGTTCACATTGGGGGCAATCAGTGCCCAGAGTTTGCATTTCTTCATCCTTTTTCCACTGCATTATTCTGCATTTAGTTAATTCTATGGTTATTCTTTATTATTCTGCATCTTGGAGTTCACCCATGTAGCTTTAATGCATAATAAAAGCATAAATTGTCATTAGATCATTATAATGCATTCATGTTTTTGCTTATTATCATCATTTTAATATTGTTATTGTCATTCTGCATCATTGCCCTCTGTTGTCATAGTTGCATTCTCTGTATTTTGCATCTATTTTTCTGTTTGTAGGTCTCTGACGAATTCTTCTGATGAATTCGTCAGATCTCAGACGATCTTGTTAGATAGGAGACGATCCTGTCGAATTCCAGACGATCCTGACTGCTTCAAAAATCAGAACCTCCATCAGATATCCGGATCAGGTATGGTTCTTTAATCCAGCTTATTTTCCCTGTTTTCTGTTCTAATCTGTTTTTGCATTCATTTAGTCTGCATTTTCATAATAGAACAACTTATATTCATCTGGCCAAACCTAGGACTTGGATGATTAAGGCTAAAACTGAACACATTAAACACATTCCCAACCTAGGCGTGGAAACTGCCATTAAACGTTTCCTGGTGAACCCACCATCCGTCAAAAAATCACCATAATACACCTCCCCCGAGAGGCGGGACCTTCGCAAGGCCTCTCAGTCCGAGGTACCATGCCATCCTTTTCACATCCCCCTTTCGGGCACGGATCCTATAGCCTGAAGGTAAGGGTGTGAAAAATTTGGAGCGATACATTTTGGTGAACCCGACGTGAATGCATTTAAAACCTTTTGAAAACAAGAAAAACAAAAAAAAAAAAACAAAAACATAGATGCATTTAAAATCATTAGAAAACTACTAAGTTGCATATCATGTCTAGATGGTAGCTCCTAAGAAAATATTAGCAGTTACTATAAATGTTGAAAACCAATTAGCAGCCATAGAAGTTAATTCTGTGCTTAGTGTGCCTGAAACAGATAGAAACCAACTTCTGTGGAAAGAACTTGATAGAAGGCTAGGTGTCATTTCATCTAGATCAACCGAACTTAGACAAATCAAGAGGCTTGTCCTAGATAGAATCCTGGATCCTCATCAACTCGTCTTTTATCATGAACTTCAGAGAGCCTGCCATAGATGGTTAGCTTATAGGAGAGCTCTTGTGTCTTCAGAATTGTTCACCTTCGAGGAATACCTCGAGAACGCAGCCATTATACACCAGCTCCTAGGTCGTGTAGAAGACCAAGAGGTTGTTCTTACGGATAGGGAAATATGGAATAGAGTTCCTCGAGCTGTGTTATATCGAGAGTATTGCCACGAGCTTTACTTCTATCAACCGGCATCTGAGACAGATAATATCACTATAGCTCTTTTCATTAAATTTTTGAAAGAAAATTTTCAATTTGAAGAAGAACACTTCATGACTCCTGAAGAACTCGAGCCCATTAATGATATTTATAAATTGTTTATAGAAAACTAGATCATTACTTTCAGTATTAGTTCTTGCATTTATTGTGTTGTTTGTTATCTTTACAATATTATTACAAAAACAAGAAAAACTAAAAAACATAACAAAAACCAAAACATTTCATTTTAAATATTGTAGTAGGTATATAATTAATATATACCTCTTAAGCTTATAGCTATATATATATATATATATATATATATATATATATATATTTGCTGAAATCTAAATTAAAGCACAATGCCTAAACTTAGGAATGGTAAACAAACTGAAGGAGAAGAAGAAGATTGGTTAGAAGATAAAACTAGAAACCCAAATGTCCTTCCTGAAGATCCAATTCCGGAAGGAGAAACTCTAGATCAACCAGAAGATGACCTAGGTGAAGACAATGAACAAGAAGAAAATGTTAAAGAGGATGGATCCTCATCCCCTAGAGTAGCTCCAGATGGAACTATTGCTTTTGACAACTTAGATCATTTCTGGAAATTTTTCAATAATAACATTGGCGCTCTTAATATGGCAGTTCGTATTGATAAAGGGCAAATTAGTGACACTCAAGCAGCCATGGAACATATGTTTGATGTGCACACTAATCCCTTGTCTTTCATTGATCAAGAAAGTGATAAGGCTGGACCATCCAATAGAGATATGGTCACTATGATTCAGAACATGCCAAAACAACAAGTTACCCAACCTCCTAAGGAACCTGTTATTGAGCCTAAAATCATTCCCACACAAAAGAAGACTTCCTTCACTGCTTTACTTCGCCAAACTATTGATCAATATGCTTCAAGTAAACAAAAACCTAAAATGAAGCCAAACACCAATTTTCAACAATCTGGAATACAACATAATACAACTTCAAAATTTCTTCATAACACCTTTCCTACCAACAATTTACACAATAGCAATATAGCATCTAATCTCCATGTCCCTCCATCATATGCTCACAAATCCCATATCAATGCCCTACCGAACCAATATGGTGGGCAAACTAGTAATCTGGAAGCCATGGTGAAACAGTTAGCTTCGCGTATGGACCAGATAGATCCTTACCGTCCCTCGTACAATTATCGAGAGATATGTAGTCAACCTTTGGATCCCATAGTTGTAGCACAACCGTACCCTAAGCATTTTCCCATGCCCATCCTGCCTATATATAAAGGAACCGAAGATCCCATAGAGCATCTTCGCATGTTTAGGATAGCATGTCATGATATATCACATGATGACTTGCTATTACTAAAAATGTTCCCAAAAAGTTTAGGTGGAATGGCATTAGAGTGGTACTATCAATTGCCCACTCATTCTTTGAGAAACTTTGAAGAAACAACTGAATCTTTTGTCCATCAATTTAGTGCCTACATCGAGAGGCATGTAACCATTAAAGATTTATACAACTTAAAACAAGACAAGGATGAATGTTTTGCCGATTTCTTAGCTAGATGGAGGCAGTTGATAGGAAAACCGCACTTTGTGCTACCTTATAGGGAAATGTTGGACATTTTTATTAATAATTTACAAGAACAAATATCTTATGAGCTATCAATCGCTACTTTAACTACCTTCGATCAGAGCTATAGATTTAGCTCGAAGAGTAGAAGATGCCCTCATTAGGAGAGGCCAACTTAGGAAGAAAGATGATGAGAAAACCTCCAAAAATCAATATAAAAACAAACAAGTCGTAGGTGACGGAGTCACTGACAGCAGAAATGTTGCTAATATCAATACAACGAAAACAACAGAAAAATTTATATTGAAACCGCCTGATAAGCCTCCTCGAGAATTTACTAGATTGAATCAACCATTATCAACTATTTTACCTCAATTACTCGAAAGAGGTTTGATCCAATTACCAGCTATCCGGGAACCTGATCCAACTATACCCGGATACAGTAGTCGACTTACACTGTGATTTCCATAGAGGGCCCGGACACTCTACCAACGCTTGTAAAAGGTTGAAACATAAAATACAGGATCTGATTGATAATAATGAAATGGAGGTGCAAGCCTTCCAACCTAAACAAAATGCTCCTAATAATCCTCAAAAGAACATTCCCCAAAATCAAAATCAAAATGCTAATCAATCATTAGACATATTTCAACACCCTTTACCAAGACATGGTAAAGAGGTGGCCAATCAAATCGAACATCATAATGTTCCTCCTCCTACCCGATATGTAGGAACTATTAGCGGACATTTACCTAATCATGATTTACAAAAATTTGACACAACTTTATCCATGGTCACAACCAGGCCCCTACATAATATTCAAACTCCAGATCCTAGTGATATAGAATCAGATACTGAAAGTGAAATAGACATCACTTCAAACCAATCGAATAGTTCTGAAAATGAATCAGATCCTATTCAACCCATCACAGATGCTATGGTTCCAGAAGAACCATTTCCTAGAAGAGTTACTACTCGACCCTCTTCTAATCAATTCCTCCCAAATGAACAAGCCATAAACGCTCAACCGAGACCAGTTCAACATCTTCAATATAACATTGTAGGTACCATTGGAGTCGTTACCCGACAACAGGCTCAAAATTCTCAACAAGAACCAAACCGGAATGATGGATCAGCTCCATTTGTTTTGAAAAATCCCAATAAAGGGAATCATGCTTCCAATGTTCAACTTAAACCCCCTTACAATATTAATGAGCAATTATCTAATACTACAACCAGAATTTCCCTTTTGGATTTATTAAGATCTTCTCCTACCCATAGGGATGAGTTGATGCTTACATTAAGCCAAATGATGGTACCTCAAAATATTCAACCTGAAGCCATGTCCAATACTATCATCACTCGAGAGATCGATTGTATTGATTTTTGGGATAAAGACATCCCACAACATAGTTTACATAAGGATAACCCCCTATACATTACGGCCCTAATTGGAGATGTAGCTGTTAAACGAGTCCTGATTGATAACGGTTCATCTCTAAACATTTGCACTTTTGACTTTTACCAACGATTTGGCTTTAGAAGTGATGAAATGAAGAAAACTGACATGATTATCAAAGCTTTCAATGACGAAACACAAGAAACGTGTGGAGTTATTACCATCCCATTGCAAGTTGGTCCTCGAACTCTAGATACCACCATGTTTATTGTACATTGCCCCGCATCATACAATATACTCTTGGGTCGTCCTTGGATCAATGCAATGCGGGCTGTCCCATCAACTTTACACCAATGTGTTAAATTCGAATTTAAAAATCAGTTGGTCACTATCCACGGTGATCCTAGACCCTTTGATATGTGTGCTTTGGCAGAACCCGTTGGAGTGCAATTTTGCCCTGCTCTGTCATCCACACATCCTAATTCTTATTTTTCATCTAAAACTGTGAAACACACACCCATAGCTTCACCTATTTCCCCTCCATTAATTTCATCCTCATATATAGATCAACAATCTTCTAAACAAACCACTCTAGAACCTCAAAAAGATCTTCAATCCACGACCTATCCTTCATGTTCCATCCCTATAATTTCAAAACCTATAGACCCATCTATTAACACTTCCACATTATCAACATCTATCATACCTTCCACATCTAAAGATATAGGGAATGATCCTTCTACATCTTATGCTCTTTCTGATGAACTTTTACCGGATTTATCCACAATCTTAATATCAGAAAAAACAAATGCTTTCATGCAAGATTCAATTCTTTTAAATAACTTGCCGCCATCTCCTCGTACTTTGGGCCTCCCACAACCTATGGGAAGTACTTACCAAGTCGGGAGTTGTGCCTTCATTTATAAAGGATATGACTGGGGAAGAATCCCTCGGAATATCAAAACTCATCATGAGGGATATGCTCGATGTTATTTTACTAATGAGTATATTAAAGCCAAACCCATAATGCTTAAAATGGGATATAAAGGGAAAGGCTTGGGACCTTTCCAAAATGGCATGAAAGAACCTTTCGAGGTAGAACCGTGGCCTGCCCGCTGTGGTGTGGGCCTATTTCCTAGTAAGGGTCAACCCTTTCCTTTTGAAGATGATGATCAACTCATATGTTATCAAGATTATTTGGATAGGCGTGATGATTTGCCTCTAAAAAATCAGCCATTTACATGTAACATGCTATCCATAGCTTACCCCGAAATGATTGTTGACTCTGATGAGGAGTTGGAAGGAGATATCTTCCACGATGTCTCCGTTGAAGAAATTTTACACAATGGATTTTATTTTGATGGTTCTATACCAACTATAGCCCAACTTGAGACCACTAATCCTCAAGATGAATTATCCAACTTAACCTTAAAAGAATTACAAGAATTGGGCGTTTCACCCGCCCCACCTAATTTTGAAAGAGATCTACACATGGAGGTAGAAAACGTCATTAAAATTAATATTGGAACTGAGGATAGTCCTCACATAATCAATATTGGATCAGAATTAAGTCAAGAAAAACAAGAACAATACATTGCATTCCTTAAAGAGTATGAAGATGTCTTCGCTTGGACATATGAAGATATGCCAGGTTTAGACCCTTCTGTAGTCATGCATCATCTAGTAGTCCATCCGGATGCTAAACCTGTTAAACAAAAACTTAGAAAAATGCATCCCAAAGTGGCTTTGCTAGTCAAAGGGGAGTTAGAAAAACTCCTGAATGTTGTTTTTATACAAGCTATTGATTATGCTGAATGGATCTCAAATGTAGTTCCAGTCACCAAGAAAGAAGCTACCAAAGTTAGGGTTTGCACAGACTTTAGAGATATTAACGCTGCATGCCCTAAAGATGATTTTCCTCTTCCCAACATGGATCAAATCATTGACTTTACTGCCAGAAGCGGGATGATGTCCTTAATGGATGGATTTTCTGGCTATAATCAGATCAGGATAGCTCCTGAAGATCAGGCTAAAACAGCCTTTATCACCCCTTGGGGTACCTTTTGTTGGAAAGTGATGCCATTTGGCTTAAAGAATGCAGGTGCAACATATCAACGAGCCATGACTTATATCTTTCATGATATGATGCATGATATCCTACATGATTATGTAGATGATATTATAGCTCGCTCTATTAATGAAGATGATCATTTAGATGATTTGAGAAAAGTATTTAATCGGTTAAGAGAATATCTTATTCGATTAAATCCAACCAAATGCATATTCGGAGTTAAGTCCGGTAAACTATTAGGGGTTTTAGTTTCTTTACGTGGTATCGAAATTGACCCTCTCAAGATTGTGGCTATCACTGATATGCCCGCACCTACTAATATATCTGAGTTACGAAGTTTACAAGGTAAGCTTCAAGCCATCCGTCGCTTCATCGATAAGCTGGCGGACAAAACCGGTCCCTTTCTTAAACTTCTTAAGAAGGATGTCCCCTTTAATTGGGATGATGAATGTAAAGAAGCTTTTGAGCTTCTCAAACAATACCTCCTTAACCCACCTGTGCTTTCACCGCCTAGACCTGATCGCCCATTTCTCCTGTATATTTTAGCTTCAGATTCTGCCTTAGGAGCTATGTTAGCTCAGCTTGATGATGAAAAGAGAGAACGTGCTAATTATTATATTAGCCGAACCTTCATCAATTATGAAACCCGCTACACAACATTAGAAAAACTATGTCTAGCAGTCATTTTTGCTACGCAAAAATTATGCCATTATATGCTTAATCAAAAAACTTATGTCATTGCTAAATATGATCCCTTGAGGTATCTCATGAGTCGACCTTATTTATCGGGTCGCACAACCAAGTGGGTTCTTGCTCTAAGCGAGTTTGACCTCACGTTCATAGGACAAAAGTCTGTTAAGGGTCAAATCATAGCAGATCAATTAGCTGCTGCACCCTTAGAGTCTACCCATCCCCTCATCATTGAGTTTCCTGATGAATGCCTTCAATTAGAGGCAGACCATATTGAACAATGGTCCTTATACTTTGATGGAGCCCGATGCATGAGTGGGGCTAGTGCGGGTATTATTTTAATATCCCCACAAAAACATCTTATTCCTCTGTCCTTTAAATTAACATTTGCTTGCACCAACAATACTGCTGAATATGAAGCTCTAATCCTTGGATTACGAGCTGCCTTGGCGCTAAAAATTAAACATCTATTAGTTTTTGGTGATTCTCAACTTGTTATAAACCAAATTAATGAAGTTTATCAGACCAGAGATGATAAACTGTGCCCATATAAAGCCTATGTTTTACAATTAATGTCTCTATTTGATCAAGTTTCCTTGGAAGCTATTCCTCGAACTAGCAACCGTGCGACTGACGCTATGGCCGCAATTGCATCTCTTCTGCCCTTGGAGTTAGATGACGAATATGCCACTATCATTATTCGTCGACTCCAGGAACCCGCTTCAAATAAGTCATGCTTAGAACCTTTGGATGTGTTTCTAATCAATGAAACTACTCCTGAACCTTGGTATACGGATATATTTGATTTTCTCCAAAATGGGACTTTCCCTGCCAATTCTAATAGAAGCCAGCGTCGGTTATTACGTAGACGAGCAAGTCGATTTGTAATAATTGGCAATACTTTATATAGGAGATCTTTTGAAGGTATCCTATTAAGATGTTTGAATTTAGAAGAATCCCAATCAGCCTTGAGTGAAGCCCACGATGGATCTTGTGGAGGACACTTCAGTGGTAGTGTCATTGCTAAAAAGCTCCTTAGGATAGGATACTTTTGGCCTACCATGGAGAAGGATGCACATGATTATGTGCGCCATTGCGACAAGTGCCAGAAACATGCCGACCTTGTCCATGCGCCTGCACAAGAACCGTAGGCTATTTCATCTCCTTGGCCCTTTTCAAAATGGGGTTTAGATATTATTGGCAAAATCAATCCTGTGTCATCCGATGGACACAAATTCATCATAACCGCCACTCAGTATTTCACGAAGTGGGTTGAAGCTATGCCTTTAGCTTCCTGCACCGGCACACAAGTCTCTAAATTTATTTTTAATCAAATCATTTGTAGGTTCGAAATTCCTGCAAATCTCATCTCTGATAATGGAACTTGTTTCAAAAATAAAGATGTTAAAAAATTATGCCAAAAATATAAGATTCAACATCGCTGGTCCACTCCCTATTATCCTCAGGGTAATGGTCAAGCAGAAGCATCTAACAAAACCTTAATCAAAATTCTCAAAATATTGGTAAATAAATCTGGCCGCGATTGGCACATTCAGTTATATCCAGCCTTGTGGGCCTATCGAACTAGTGTTCGAACCCCCACTGGAACTTCACCTTTTGTTTTGGTTTATGGTGCTGAAGCCATTTTTCCCTTTGAATTAGAAGTTCCTTCTTTGGCTCTACTACTTCAAGATACCGAAGTAGGAGATGAATATCGAGTCTGCTGGAACTCCTAGATGAAAAATGCATTAATGCTTTGGAGCATCTCCGTGCCTACCAAAACAAGCTTAAAAGATCATATGCTAAAAAAGTTCGTCATCGATCCTTTGAGATCGGCGACCTTGTTTTAAAAGAAAATCAAAAAAATACTAATGCAACTAAGGACCTTAAAGGTAAATTTGAGCCCAACTGGCTTGGACCATACATTATCACTGCTAAATTTGAATCAGGAGCATACAAATTATCTACCTTAGATGGTAAAGAACTTAAAGAACCCATGAACATTTTGCATCTTAAACGTTACTATGTATAAATTTGGTCATTTCATCCTTGTATATATTTGTTTAAAATATTTCACAATCACTATTTTGTATTTCTTTCAAATTCAAAAACACCAAAAACATTCATAATCATCAAAATCTTCAAAACTATTTGTTGTATTTATTTATGGCACTTGTTAATTCTTTCAAAAACAAAAAAATAATAATAAAAATAAAAACAACAATATTCTTGATTCTTTCGAAACCAAAACAACATAAAGAAGAAAGAGAGAATCAACATTCTCAAAACTTCTCAAAAAGTATTTCTATATATTTCTTCTTACAAATGTTGCAGTTATATATTTCAAATTATTTTGGATAAATTAGCATTTATTTGGAATCCCTCACTTTTACAAACACAAAAATAAATATCTTGATTTTTATCTGACATGATTACTAATCTCTCTTATATCAAAGTTCACAAAATTCAATTAAATAAAGTTTGAGCACAGAGAATTGATCTTGTTATTTACTTAAACCAAGCACATCCTTTCACAATAAAATGATTATATTTGTAATGTCCATGCTATGCTACATAGTAGAAGTGGTTTCTTGAGCGAAAAGTTTCCCCTGCTATCCTATCATGCACATGGTCTAGAATCTTTGAGAATTGGCAAAAGGACAAGCTCACCCCTACCCAGAATAAAAATCCCTTGCTCTACAGCTAATCCGAGCAAGTATCCCTAGCATAAAAAAAAAAAAAGCAAAGTTCCAGAAAAAGAGAAAAAGAAAAATATTATTTTATATCATTACAACATTATCAAGCAAAAATACAAGAAGAAAGCAAAAGAAAGCAAAAGCAAAAGCAATAAAATCCCTTTCCCTACCCTTTGAAAAGAAAAGAAGGGTTGATGAGCTTGAATCCTTGGAATTCTCAATTATTCGAAAACTGTGAGGTAAGCCCCATAACAGGTGGTTTGTGCCCAACCCGCTTGGCCTTGGGTAACTCCTAGCGTGGCGATATGTCCGTCACATTAGCGACCTTCTTTTGTACAGACCTATGTCTCGCTTATGGATTAGCTAGCTCTTGATAATCCGACTTACATAGTAGTCTAGTATGGTTATATGCATCTACATCATGGTTAATGAACACTTATTTGGTTCATTCAAATCACTTGTATCATATTATCTTGCTCCAAAATGGTAAATGAACATAGCAATTGCACACACATTTTGTATTTGAGAGATTTTGTGTATCATTATGATAAATCAAGATTGGAAATGAACTCACATATGCACATGGGATTCCTTATAAATCTAACTTTTGTCTTTAAGATACTTTGAAATATTTTTTTGCAAATTGTCTGGAATAATTCATTTTCTTCTTTAAAGTACAGTTGTTTAGTATAAAGACAACTACATACATAATAGAAAAAATCAAAATTTCTTTCAAAACCATACAATCAAAACATACATATATATATATATATATATATATATTGTCGACTTTCGCGACGATGGTATAGTTCTAAAACCAAAATTGGAATTTTATGCCTAGCGCAAGTCCTCATCTTCATATTTTATGTTTATTAAAAATCAACCATGCAATAAAACTATCTTTTTTTTTGGATTTCGTGATGATGGTATAAGTCTATACCTACATATTCTATGCCTAGCGCAAACCATTGTACCAATTTTTATTCCCCATTTATTTGAAAATCATGAAAACCATATGACTTAAATCATTCTGTTATACAATTATGTTTTTTTAACAAAAAGCATGCACATTATCACTATTTCATGTCATTATGTCAACCTTCAATTTTGCAATGATGGTATAATTCCTAGGGAATTATCCAAAAATTTTATCACACTTAGGAATTTATGCCTAGCAAAAGTCATTTTAAAATATTTTCATGGAAATCTGAAAAACAAATCATCATCATCATCATCATTTGCATCATCACAACAAAGTCTTAAGACAGTCTCTTAAGCACTCTTTTACTTTTAGCAATATTTCTATACTGGGATTAGCTTGACGACCGAGTGAGCGGCGACTCCATGAAATGGTCTATAATAGCGACAATGTCCTTTGAAATTATTGTTAAAAGTCCCTTTTATTTTTTTATCAAATCATCACATCATAAACAACCAATTTGTTCTATCAGATTATTTCATTTAAATTTTTCAAGCATGACATTTCAACCATAATATTTCCAACAACGTAATTACATGAATCATCAAATCAATCAATCAAAACATTAAAAGCATCATAAAAATACATAAGACACAAGTCATATGATCAAAAATATCTCATCTATATCTGTATCAACCATAATATACATCATATCAAACCCGAATCGGTATGCCACAATCTGTACCTCGGCATACTCAATCCTCTATCAAAAATAATAAATACTATATATCAATCTGTGTAGTGCAATCTGTAGTAGCTAGCCTCGAGAACCCCTCGAGCTCTCAACCTCATCTCCTCCCCCGCCCTGAGGTGGACGAGGTGGCCCCATCACAGTATGTGTGGTACTGCGAGTCCTAGTCATGGATCGAGATGAAGTCCTTGATGACCCAATCTTGATCGGATCCACGATGGTAGCCGACAGTGGTAATCTCTCCTCCTCTGGCACCATCTGGTGGTATAGTGTCTGATAAAATGTGATCTGGGCAATAGCCCATGCTAGCTCCCGAGTGCTCGCCCTCTCGCTCCGTGCTCTGAGGCGTGCAATCTCATCTCTGAGCTGTGTAACCTCAGCTCGATGGCGTGCAGCCTCATCCTGCAATGTCTGCACCTATGCCTGGAGACGGACTGTCTCCGCTCGGAGAGTCACTGTCTCGCTGCTCTCCCCAGTGTCAACACCCTTGCCCTTATCGGGCGATGGTGGCCTCTCTCTCTATGGAGAAGGGGGTCTCTCCTCCCTCCTCTCCCACTGTCGTGGCCTCTGCTGTGCCTGTGGTCTCCTCTGCTCTCTCTCACCGTGACCCTGGGCTGCCTCAATGGCCGCCTGGCACCGCCTCCCCATCCGATGCACAACTGCATGAATCGGACCCTGAGCCCTCGTCATCCGAGGAGGGCGGATGCTTGTGTACTAGGCATCATAGCCGTCGGCTACCCCAGCATCGTCCCCATCCACTGGCTGAATGGGGGCATCATCTGTATCCTGACTCCAGAAGCATTGCATATCTAGAGCCCCGCTAACTATAGTGTTATCCCGAATAGTCCGAGAAAACTCGTAATCCCTGAGAGATGGAATCCCCTGCTGTAGACCGAACTGCCTCAAAACTCGGTCATACCGGTGGAGCTCCACCTCTCCCCTCTCCATCCTCAGCCAGCAGACTCGCCTGATGCGAGCCAGCTCCTGTCCATCCTCGGCCCACCCTGGATGATCTCTCCAAGGCCTCCAGGTGATCTGGTCGGAGACAAGGTCATCAAGTAGTCTCCGGGACATCGACAGATCTATCCGCCACTGTGACCCTCTTCGGAGCCACCAGTAGAAAGCTCGGGGCCTCTCCCCATCAATCCCTATCAGTGGGAGCCCTACCGGCCTTCGCACCGCAATGTGCTCCCAGCACCAAACCTGTAGTAGCGATGTCATAACCAGACATCGGCCGCCCTTGTACACGACCCCATGCAGGATCCTGTACAATCGGCATAGAACAAAGCTCCCCCAAGCAAACCTGTAGCCATGGTCTCTCATGTCACAGACCACATCTGCCAGTACCCATGGTACCCTGCATCCGCTCTGGTGGCACAACAGAAGTCCACCTACCACTCCGGCCAAAACCCGTGTGAGTCTCGATGCCCCAGGCATCTGACGCAGTGACTCGATGTTCACTCCGCCCTTCTCCAGGGCGAAGCTCGGATCGCCACACAGTCGCATCATCGCGTGGCCCTGATTGGCCATGGGAGTGATCAATCATCCTTGTATGGGGATCCTCAAAATCCTCCATACATCCTCTAGTGTGGGAGTCATCTCCCCTATCGGTAACCGAAAATAGGAAGAACCCGGATACCACCTCTCTGCTAGGGCTGTCAATAGCCCCATATCTGTAGAAACTTGTGGCATCTCTGCCACATGCTGCAAGCCGACTCGTGCTAGCTGATCTCGCTCTTCTTGAGACAGGGCGGCCAAGTCATCCCTCAACCCGCCATATTTCCATTCTCTGCTCTTTAGTAATCCTCTCTGCAACATAAACAACAAAACAATAAAAATCATTACTAAATCATTAATTAAAAATGCAAGTTAAAATAAGTTCAATTTTATAACTGATGATATCGTCCACAATTGGACGATATCGTCCCCAATTTGAGCAAATTCGTCTCCGATTTTGCCAGCCGAAATCATCCCCCTTTTGACGAAATCGTCCCCATTTCACCGATTTTGCCTCTGGACGAAATCGGCGTTATCGAGACGATTTCAGCGAAATCGAGACGATTTCGTCTCGACGACGTCGACGGCCCAGAAATGGCCGCGATGCTCAAAAATCAAGCAAATCTAATCTAAAAAGCATTAAATTCTATAGTAAAGAATTCTAAATTAAGTTTAGATTCTTACCCGTAGCCCGCGTCGGACCTCTGTCGATCTGTGCGCTGTCTCGACCATTTTGCTTGCAGAGCTCTAAAAACTAGAAAAATGAACAGTAACAATGAATTAGGGTTTTACCCTATTTTTCTTAATTTTATTCAAAACACAATTAAAAACATTTTAAAATTTTTGCTTTTTCGCATTTTTACCTCAAACGTTCGATTTGGGTAAAAACACGGAGGGGGCACCATAGTAAGCTGTCGTACGATTCGACCAAGAATCGTCGCCTAAAAATGGGAATAATTTTTGCTTTCTCGTAGATCGAGAAGAACTCATCTTTAACGCATTTTCTTCAAAAAATTCGCTAAAGAGGGGGCAAAATGTAGCACCCTAAAATTGGCGCAGTTAAACCTTAATAATTACAATTACTCTAGTAAATATTCAAATTCAAATTTCAACCTCCAAAACCGCTCCCAAACCGCCGTTTAACCCATTTCCTCCTTTCCCGCGCCATTTTTAGAGTTTGTTTTGTCCGTTTGACGATATCGTCTCCGATAAGACGATATCGCCTCAGATCGGACGATTTCGTCTGGCGTAGGACGTCCAGACGATCTCGTCCCAAACTGATTTGTGCATAGTTGGACTCTGTTCCAACGGCGTCTCTAATCCGGGCAGAAGCGTGTCTGCGCCGTTAGAGACCTCCCCCATTGGAGATCTCCCAAATTGGGATGATCTCCAACCTCCCAACCTCTATCCTAAGCCTATTTAATCCTAGGCCCTCCCCTTAGCATCCCCCTGGCTGAAATTCCCTGTAACTCGAATCCTACACGCACTAGACCATCTTAAATCACTGTTTGCATTCGCATTTTTTCAAGTTTGTTTGCAGGAACTTCATTGTTTTTCAGCCGGAGCAAGCTCAGTTCGTCTCAGACGATCTCGTACAATCTCGGACGATCTCGACCCAATTCGAGATGATTTCGACTACAGTTCACATTGGGGGCAATCAGTGCCCAGAGTTTGCATTTCTTCATCCTTTTTCCGTTGCATTATTCTGCATTTAGTTAATTCTATGGTTATTCTTTATTATTCTGCATCTTGGAGTTCACCCATGTAGCTTTAATGCATAATAAAAGCATAAATTGTCATTAGATCATTATAATGCATTCATGTTTTTGCTTATTATCATCATTTTAATATTCTTATTGTCATTCTGCATCATTGCCCTCTCGTTGTCATAGTTGCATTCTCTCGTATTTTGCATCTATTTTTCTGTTTGTAGGTCTCTGACGAATTCGTCAGATCTCAGACGATCTTGTTAGATAGGAGACGATCCTGTCGAATTCCAGACGATCCTGACTGCTTCAAAAATCAGAACCTCCATCAGATATCCGGATCAGGTATGGTTCTTTAATCCAGCTTATTTTCCCTATTTTCTGTTCTAATCTATTTTTGCATTCATTTAGTCTGCATTTTCATAATAGAACAACTTATATTCATCTGGCCAAACCTAGGACTTGGATGATTAAGGCTAAAACTGAACACATCAAACACATTCCCAACCTAGGCGTGGAAACTGCCATTAAACGTTTCCTGGTGAACCCACCATCCGTCAAAAAATCACCATAATACACCTCCCCCGAGAGGCGGGACCTTCGCAAGGCCTCTCAGTCCGAGGTACCATGCCATCCTTTTCACATCCCCCTTCCGGGCACGGATCCTATAGCCTGAAGGTAAGGGTGTGAAAAATTTGGAGCGATACACTTTCCTCCATTTTATGCGTTTTTAATTCATAGCATCAAGTTTAGTTTCGTTCTTGCATCGTACTTGGAATTTTTCCCTTTTTGTTTCCAGAATCTCGTGCTTCCATATATATATATATCAATTTATTTTCTGATTTGTGATTATGTTTATGTGATGTTGAGTTGTCATGTTGTGGAAATTTGTCTAATTTGTATGATTAGAAAAATATATGACATGATATATGGATGATGTTGTATGATTGTTATTATATTTGGATAAGCAGGAAAGGGTTAATTTTATTTTTTTACTAAATTAATTATGTTTTGAAAAATTCTTCATATTGAGAGGTTAATAGAAAATTGACATAATTTGATAAATGAATTACTATCAGTTGATGGTTTAGAAATATGGATATAATATGATCAATGTTATTTGATGAAGAGATGTAGGAATAACTTGAAAGATAATTGATATGTGAAACTAGTTTTTGGAGTAATCAACATAATCATGTTAACACAACGACCAATTCAAAATAAATTTGTTAAAATTGATAAATGATTTAATTTCCAAACTTCAATTTGGGAGTCATGTTAAATAGTTCTAATGGATATTCTTGGTATGATTTATTGCGAGATTGAGGAAGAGAAAGTATTTTCACAAATTTATTTTATTTGTGAAAAATAAATATTAAAAACTAGCATCCAAACATAAGCTTTAAAACAAGGGGTTTGTTAGAGACTAACTATTGTATATTATACATATCATTTTGAAAGGCTAATTGAATAGCACTTGGAAAATTGATGTATTTATGTCATCAATAGACCCTATGCATTGGCCTCTCAGACTGATAGATAAAAAAGTACATAGGCAACTATTACTAATAGCATTTTTAGGTATTTCATGCCATAGGATAGTTTATGTCCTATAAAATATTTTATTTACTACTATGCAGTGGCTCTTCTAGCCTGATTAATAGACAAATGCTTAGGCAATTTTTGCTTTTTGCAGGCATTCAATGTCCATATGATATAATGCTAAGGTACAATAAATATTTGTATAATATAATGCTTGGAATAGTCAATGTCCATATGATATATGTTATGGTACTTTTTCTTTCTTGGATAGTCTATGTCCATATGATATCTTTCATTTTTGTTGGATTTAATGATGTCCTTATTATCGATGCTTAATGCTCCAAATTCAAGGTTTATTTAGATGATTAGCGATGTGATAAGATGTTAATAGGATATCTTTCCATCAGTAGTATTGATGTCACAAGATTTTTATCATTTAGCATATTTTTAAAATATTTAAAGATGTCAAATCATCCTCTAAAATGAGTTGTTAGAGGTGATGACATTTGTCATAAGATTGATCATTTGAGACCTTTATTAGGGCCTGTAAGAAAATAAGATATGGTGTAATTCATATCTTGATAGACACTAATAAGAGAGCTCAAAATGAAAGAAGTTTAAGGTTGATAAATGGAGATTTATGTATAAAATTTTATAGCTATGCATCCCTATGACTTAGGGATTAACATATTTGGCAAGTGGAGGATTGTTTTTAGATTTGAACTAATTTCTTGTTTTTTTATTGTTTGATGCATATATGAATCAATTCATGGAGCAAACAACTATTGTAAGTAAGCAAACATAAAAATCAATGTGTATTTTTTTGATTTATCACTAGCATTTAGGACCCAAATTCTATAATGGTATGTATAGCTTGGATTCTTTGTTGCATCCTGGTGGTTGTCTATCTGATTATCTCTCATGGCAGCTCCTTTTATGGGTATAAAAGGGTTGTGTTGATTTTAGAAAAAAAACTATTACTACAAAAAGAGTTTCTAAGGATATTGGGATAGAATGAGGGTGATTTAGATCATGATTTTGTTCGCCCACAACCACCTAAAAAATAACACCCTCTATGCGTTGAATATTTGTTAAAGCTATTGCAGGGGATAAACCCAATGAAGTAAATTGATGTGTGATGCTAGGGTATGCAAAAATTCAACAAGAAGGTCATGCTAGATGAAAGTAATCGAATATGTAAAAAAATATATACATGATCCTAGGAGCTAGCATCAGAGACCTAGTGTGAATGCAATGCATGTGAATGCTATCCTAACTAGTGGTCATCATTACCTCATCATAAAATCCCCTAATTTCTATATGTACACATGGGAAATGCATAAATGCAGGCATATAGTCATGATAATAAGTGATGAAATGATAGATAATATATGAGTAATATCTCAATGCTTCTGAGTGAAAGAGGAGAAATAAAAATTATTCCCCACATAGTGTTTTTGGAGTTGCAAAAATTATTTAAAAAAAAAATAATTCTTGTTCTCCACTTCCTTAGAAGCTATGAGCTCATGCCTTTTCAAGGAAGGAATATGATGAGAAGGTAACTCTATGTTGACACTATCTCAAACATAAAATTACCTTCACCACTCCCTCCTCAAAAAGGCTATGCTATGTAGTATAACCAGAATATGCTAGCACATAATCCCTAATATAATATGAAGAAGGTAATCATTGCATCCCGATGGAGTAAATGAGTAGGGAGCCAAGACATGCAATCTATGCATATGTGAAATCATACAATTATACAAATCCAAGCAAGAAATACATCATGTGTATAATATTATTGATGATTAGAAATATTTAGAGCCAATCTATGTTATATTTATATTAGAGAGATTGATGATATATAGGGCTTTCAATGATTATACTTCATCATATTGCCCTAATTTAGAAAAATAAGGTGGTTATATGATAATTATGATAAAGGTTTATACCAGGATAGAATTTTTGATTTAATTATCCAATATCATTTGATGTTTGAAACATTTTATCTAGTATTGGGTAATTGTATTTCATTTATCCATTTTAGGTATAATGATAAATTTGATAATTGATAAAAGTGAATTTGTGATAGATCCTTATATCGAGGAAAAATGTTTGATAGAATTATTCCTCACTTGTTGGGCATATAGGAATGCTAACGCTTGCCAAGTGGTATAATTCTATCTATTGATATTAATGTGAGTATGTTCAAATAAACAACAAAAAACCCGGAAAAACACCCAGGTGAATAATTCTACCCCACCTTCTTTCTAGATATAAGAATGAATCACAAATTGATCAAATATTGGTATGTTGATAACATTATGTTTGTTATTTTAGATGTACAATAGACCCCTATATCAAAGAAGAATGTTTGACAAAATTATTCCTCGCTCATTGGGCATATAGGAATTGCTAACACTTACCAAGTGGTGAATGATTCTACCAAACTTTCTATTTGGATATAAGGGTGAATCATAACTTGATGAAAATGATGTTTGAGAAAATATTTTGAAATATTGATGAAATTGAGATTTTTGATAGATTCTTACATAGAGAAAAAACATTTCATAGAATTATCCCATGTTGTTGGATGCTTTCTAATATTTTCAAGCACTTTCCAGTCATCAAATAATCCTATGACCTACTTTTTCTAGGTGTAAAGATGAATCAAAATATGTGATGATAAAATATATTGTAGAAGAGAGGGGAAGACCTTTTGCTTAGGGCAACACTTGTTAGCTCAGACTTACCCTTTTATATGCCACCCTTAAGTTGGCATTGTAGTATCAATGTCATCATTGAGTGCTAACAAGTTTAGAGGAAGGATATGATAAGAAGATATGAGATAAAGAATATGTTCTTATAAATGATGAGTTGTCCATCCGAAAGGAGTCATCAAAGAGATTCACTACCTTAGGTACCTAACTAAGATGTAAATCTATAATGTGATCTATCCTAACTAGGATCATCACTGGTCATGGTGAATCATCTCGACTCCATATGCAAACAACAAGCATATGAACACAAGCAAGTGAAATTGTCATTCGATTATGCAACAAGCAAACATATGATCAAGCAAATTAATGCATGTAAGTTCTTTAGAAAATTTGGATTTTAGAAAGAGAAGCCAAGACATCAAGCTATGGTCAGGTCGTAATTTGTTATATATCGTCAAGACCTCAATTTCCTTTCCAAAGTCTAAAATATCAAAAGGACTAGAGAGGATTTTGAGGAAAGTCATCGAGGGAGCCCACTAGCTCAGTGACCTACTGCAAGTGCAATGCAAGTGACACTATTTTCTAGCTAGGATCATCATCACTTCATTGCGGGATGCCCCCTCGTGACTTTATGGGATGAATAGGTAGATATAAGAAAACATGCAATTCAAGCATATGAAGGCAAGCACAAATGTATTGAAAGGCAATCATGCATACAATCAATTCATGCAATCAAGCATATGAGCATACAAACATGTAGATTCAAGCATAATATATTTTTAAATGTATTATATTGATAGGTTATTTATGTTCATTACCATCTAATGCAACCAAGCGGTATGCTCCTAACCCATATTTTGTTATTATGATGAAGGGACCTAACCAGTTGGGCTTAAATTTACCCTTAAGGTCTTCCTTTGTGTTAGTATTTTTTTGGTTTTCTTTAAGAACTAAGTCTCCTACTTTGAAGGAATGAGGTCAAACTCTCTTTCCATAGGATTTCTTAAGTATTTGATGATATGTTAGTAGCAACTCAAGTTGGCTAAGTCATGCATGACGATACTCATCACCAACTACTGCATCCTTTAGAAGGATTCTAAGAGATGAGACTTCTAATTTGAAGGGAAATATAGCCTTAGTACCATAAACCAAGGCATAGGATATAACTCTAGTTGGAGTTCTCACACTGGTGTAATATACCCATAAAGTGGGATATAGTTATAAATACCAATCCCTACCAATTTTGCTTACAAGTTTCTTTAAGATTTTTATTAATGTCTTGTTAGAAGCTTTAACCTACCCATTACCCTATGGGTAATATGACATTGACCATTTATGTTGAATTTTGAATTTAGCATAGAGTTTGACTACATCTTTATTTTTAAAAGGAGTGTCATTATTGGATATAAGTATGTTAGGAATGTCGTATCATGATAAAATTTGGTTTAGGATGAATTTGGAAACCTGAACACCAATACAAGAGGATAAGGGCATGGCCTCTACCCACTTGGTAAAGTATTCAATTGTCATTATGATGAACTTATGTCCATCGGATGACATTAGGTTTATTTTTTCGATGATATCCAGACCCCAAGTAGAAAAGGGCCAAGGAGATGTGATTGATTGAAGCTCTTGAGAAGGTGCATGAATTAGGTTATCATGTTTTTAACACTTATCATATTTGTGTATGTGGTTACACGTGTCTCTCTCCATAGTTGGCCAATAATAGCCCATACAAATGAGCTTCTTAGCAATGGCACTTCCATTGAAGTATCCACCACATGCCCCCTCATGGGTATCTTGAATGACTATTTTAGCTTTGTCTATATTGAGGCATCTTAAGAGAATGCCATCAAATGTTCATCTATAGAGGATATCTCCCATTATCACAAATTGGCAAGCACGTTGCCTAATATGATTTTTCTCATTGTGATTTAGTACCTCGTGTAAAACACCGCTCTTAAGAAAATCATATATTTCCTTATACCAAGAGTCAAGGACTAGTGTTTGTTCTATGGAAAAAATAGCCAATGGTTCTTGACTAGATTGTAAGGTTGTAGGTTGCCTAATCTGAAAGATGATAATTGTTGCTTGTTCATCTTCCAATTCTAAAGGTATAAGAAATGTAACAACAATCATTGCATTTGCTTGACGATTACTAGAGTGTGGAATTGTATCAATGGTTACTTTTTCAAAAGAAGCCATCAAGTTATCCATAATATCTTTGTATGGTTTTAGTTTATCATATTTAGTTTGATAAAATCCATTAATTTGGTTAACTATTAATTGGGAATATCCAAATATGGAGAGGCTAGTGAATTTTAGGGCTAGGGTTGCTCATAGCCTAAGGATGAGGGCTTCATATTCAATCATGTTATTAGTACACGAGAATTAAAGCTTGAAAGACAAGGGAATTATGATTTGTTGTGGTGATACTAGGATGATTCCTACCCCTACTCCTTTAACACATCTTGCACCATCAAAGAAAAGAGTCCAAGAATCCTATTGTGATGCCTCAAGAGTGCACACCATCTCATTGGGGTACTCAATCTCTAGGGGATGACTAGCTAGTAAAGGGGCTATTGCTAGTTGATCAACTATCACTTGTCCCTTAACCAATTTTTGACTAATGAATTCAAGATCAAATTCATTAAGTGCCATAACCCATTTGGCTATCCTACTCGAAAGGTAGGGTTTAGACATAAGGTATCATAGTGGATCAACCTTAGCTATAATGTATGTTTTGTGACTTAACATGTAATATCTTAGCTTTTGAGAAGCAAAGACCATTGCTAAGAACATATTTTCCAAAGGGGTATACCTAGTTTTGTAACTAATGAGGGTTCTACTAATATATTAAATGACTCATTCTCTGTGTTGCTCATCATATTGTGCCAACATGACACCTAAAGTGTGAACTATCATTGCAATATACAACAATAGTGGCTTGAGGGGAATAGGTGGAATGAATATTGGAGGAGATAGTAGGTATGTTTTAAGAGCATCAAATGCTTTTTGATATTCCTCATCCCAATTGAACTTAAACCCTTTTCATAATAACCTTGAAAAGAGTTGGTATTTGTCTGCTAAATAGGATATGAATATTTGAATTTCTTGGAGTTTGCCTTGTAGAATTATAAGTTCTTTTATGTTTTTAGGGGAGGTCATGTCGGTTATTATCGATATTTTATCAAGATATAACTCAATGCCCCATATAGACACTGTAAAGCCTAATAATTGGCTAGATTTTATCGTAAGTATACATTTGGAGGGTTTTAGATGAACCTTGTACTCTTTGAGTCATTGTCTTAAGTTCATGATATGATCTTCTCTTTTCATTGACCATCTGACAAGATCATCGACATAATCTTCAACAATATTGTGCATCATATCATGAAATATATATGTCATGGCACATTGATAAGTTGCACCAACATTTTCCTCAACCCAAAGGGTATAACTTCATAACAGAAAGTTCCCCAAGGAGTAGTGAATGATATTTTAGCTTGATCTTCTAGTGCTATGCAAATTTGATTATAACCAAAAAATCCATCAATAATAACATATCGCAACTAGCAAAGAAATCAACTATCATGTATATGTTTGGCAAAGTAAAATCATCCTTAGGATAGACTTTGTTGATGTCTTAGAAGTCTATGCAGACTCGCATAGTACCTTCTTTCTTGGTAACTAGGACTATGTTTGAGATCTAATAAAAATAGTCAATAGCTTTAATAAACTTGACTTCCAGAAGCTTTTGGAGTTCTCTTTAACTAGCAGAGCAAATTTTGGGTGCATCTTTCATAATTTTTGTTTCACTGGCTTAGCGTTAGGCTTGACTACTAAGTGGTGAACTACTAAATATGGATCTAATCCTAGCATGTCCATGTAATACCATGCAAAGATATCACAATATTCAGTTAAGAGCTTTGTATACTCTTCTATTTCTTCCAAATTTAGGATCTTTCCTAATTTTATCATCCTTGGATTGGTATTTGACCCTATGTTTACATCTATAGTTTCTTCTATTAAGATGTTGGAATCATCTTCATAATGTGGGGGAGCGGGTATAACCCCTAGACTTAAAGCTCATTGACCTCTAAAGTCCATTTCTCCATGTTAAATGATTATGAGGGATGTGTCTAAAGAAATAGTTCCTTCAATAGGAATATCACCAAAAGGAGAAATATTATTGTCATTATCCCTAAGAGGAGAGTGAGGTAAAATTTTCACCTCACAATAATTTATGTGTAATGTTGATACAAGATCAACCATCGATTGATATGTGATACCATTATATTCTTGCAATGAAGATGACCTATATTTTTTGTCATCGAAGTATTGCCTAATCTACTCAATAGGTTCAATACTTATGGTGTTAATCATTGCATATTGAAAAAATAGATTAGAATAGAAAAAAGGAAGAGGTTCAACATCCTCATCTTCATCCCAGTCTGACATATTGTCAAATTTGCTTCCATTTGAGGTTCAAATGAGGATAGCCAAGCATCATCATCATAACTTTTATAAGGAGAATACATTACTCTATTATGGTCATGAAAATAGCCCAACCCACAATGCTCGGACCATGTTTCAATTTCTAAAGGCTCTTTAATTCATTTTTTTTGAAGTCCTAGGTCTTTTCCTATATAGTCAAAGTTACAAAGGATTTGCTTGGGGATAGGGTAAAGGTTGGAAAGAAAACATGAGGTGTATCTCTGCTCTATTGGTCATGGATTAGTTTCATGTATATTTTCTTATTTGTCATTCCTATGGATACAAAGGTGCAAGTTCCTATTTGCACGATCATTACTTGTATAGAAGATAACCCAAAAGCATGAGGTGATGGAGGTAATATAACCAAATCCAAGCTTAATAATTCATAATCTTGGTTATTAAGGTTCATGTCATGTATATCTTCAATATTTTCTTTACCTTTTGTTATAGCTTGACAATTGGTTCCTTGTTCATGATGGATGTTGGTTTTCTTAGGTGAATTGAACCTTAACGTGCCACCAATAAAGGTGTTGAGTAAGGTGCAACGATAGTATTGTCATTATTGTCAACATAGCAAGATAGATCGGTTGATGCAGTGGACAGGAGTTCAGAGGTTATTCAGAGTATGTACAGTGATGTTAAATGCCTATGAGGATGTTTTTGATGTTTGGGTAAAGTTGTTATAGGTTGTCCAAGAAGACCGAAGTGGCCCATATGCAAAAGATAAAAGAGAAGCAAAAAAAAAAAAAAAAAAAAAGTGTCGCGATATTGTGACATGTTGTATTTTTGCGGCCAAAAGAGAAGAGAAAATGCGAGGAGAAAAAGTGTCGCGATATCGCGACATGTGCATTTTTGTGGCCAAAAGAGAAGAGAAAATGCGAGGAGAAAAAGTGTAGCGATATTGCGACATGTTGTATTTTAGCGAGCCAAAGCAAAGAGAAAGAGCAAGGAGAAAAAGTGTCACGATATTGTGACATGTTGTATTTTCGCAGGCCAAAGGAAAGAGAAAGAGCAAGGAGAAAAAGTGTCACGATATCGCGACATGTATTTTCGTAGGCCAAAGGAAAGAGAAATAGCAAGGAGAAAAAGTGTCGCGATATCATGACATGTTGCATTTTGGTGGTCCAAAGCAAAGAGAAAATGCAAGGAGAAAAAAGTGTCGTGATATCACGACATGTTGCATTTTCACGGTCCAAAGCAAAGAGAAAATGCAAGGAGAAAAAAGTGTCGCGATATCACGAAATGTTGTATTTTCACGAGCCAAAGCAAAAAGAAAATGTAAGGATAAAAAAGTGTCGCAATATCGCGACATGTTGTATTTTTACGGTCCGATGCAAAGAGAAAGAGAGAGAAAGAAAAAGTGTCGCGATATTGTGACATGTAGCATTTTTGCGGTATGATGCAAAGAGAAAGAGAGAGAAATAAAAAGTGTCGCGATATCACGACATGTCACATTTTTGTGACTCAAAAAGTGCAGGTAGGCAGAGAAAGAAAAAGTGTCACGATATCGTTACATGTCACATTTTTGTGACTCAAATAGGGTAGGTTGGTAGAGAAACAAAAGTGTCGTGATATCATGACATGTCGCATTTTCGCGACTCAAACAAGGCAGGCTAGCAGAGAAACAAAAGTGTCATGATATCGCGACATGTCACATTCTCATGACTCAAAAGGGCAGGCTGGCAGAGAAACAAAAGTGTTGCAATATCATGACATGTCACATTTTTGTGACTCAAAAAGGGCAGGCAGGCAGAGTAACAAAAGTGTCACGATATCGTGACATGTCACATTTTCACGACTCAAGAAGAGCCTCAAAATAGAAATGAAAAGCCTTTTCTTTTTTTGGAAACCAAAACCCATGCATGGATAAGGGAAAAGAAAATGAACAGTCATGAAGGAGAAAACAAATAGTTATCGAAGGAGAAAACAAATGCATGCACAAGGGAAAAGAAAACAAACAGTCATCGAAGGAGAAAATGAATAGTCATGACCGAGAAGAGGAATAGTCATGGTAGGAGAATATGGTATCAATTATTTGCATGTGACGTGTTTGATGAAATGCCTTCTCAAAATATACAAAAGGAGTTACATAAAGGAGTTACAATTGACAAGTGGCAGATGAGAATATGAAAGAAGGTGTTACAATTGACAAGTGGCATATGAGAATATGAAAGAAGGAGTTACAACTAGAGTTACAAAGATAAATGATGGTTATAAAAGGAGTGTTTCTTGGAGAATTTAAAAGGGGATTTTATTCAATGAAGTGCACGAGAGGAGCGCGAGAGGCGAGCAAGAGGCGAGCGAGAAGGGTGTGTGTTTTGTGAATTGTGAGCGATGTTGAGTAAGCAATAGACCAATCAGGGTCTTGTAAAAGTGAAGACATTTCTATGTCAATATTCTAGTTTCAAGATTGAAGTCCAAGTTGTTGCTTGGCATTAGGGGTTGGTACTCCTTCCAGTTGGTGCTAGTAAATCAGGGGTTGGTGCTTCTTTCTGTTTGTGCAGATAAATCAGGGGTTGGTGCTCCTTCTAGTTAGTGCTGGTAAATCATGGGTTGGTTCTCCTTTCTATTTGTGCAGATAAATAGGGGGTTGGTGCTCCTTCCAGTTGGTGCTGGTAAATCAGGGGTTGGTGCTCCTTTTTGTTTGTGTAGATAAATCAAGGTTTGGTGCTCCTTTCTATTGGTGCAGATAAATCAGGGGTTCGTGCTCCTTCCATTTGGTGCTGGTAAATCAGGGGTTGGTGCTCCTTTCTATTTGTGCAGATAAATTAGGGGTTGGTGCTCCTTTCTGTTAGTGTAGATAAATCAGGGGTTGGTTCTCCTTCCAGTTGGTGCTGGTAAATCAGGGGTTGGTGCTCCTTTCTATTTGTGCAAATAAATTAGGGGTTGGTACTCCTTTCTATTGGTGTAGATAAATCATGGGTTGGTGCTCCTTCCAATGGGTGCTGGTAAATTGATTGTAAAGTTGTTGCTTTGCAAAGGATGGATTTGGATGGGAGTCCAAATAATCAATTTTTGAGGAGTAGCCAAATTAGTGAACCTCGATACATCTTGTGTTGTGTGATGCTCTCTTGTTATATTTGTTTTATTTGGTTTTAAGTTCTCATTTTTTTGGTTTTAATATTTGAATATTTAAGTTTTAAAAATCTACACTGATTCACCCCCTCCTCTCAGTGTCATTATGAGACTAACAAAAGGGACAAGAATCATTCAACAAAGCACAAAGTCAATATTTTGGGATTTTTGAGTAGAATTTTTGGCAATAAGAGAAAGGATCATGATCAACTACTATGCTATATAACTTATTCTGATATTTGAAATTAACATATTGATGATAAGTTGAGGGGATAACCTGCATCGCATGGATCCAAGATCCTCCTTCAAGAAGATTATAGTTTAGGTCACATGGAAACACATAAAATAGTGTGTTTAAAATGTGATGCCCTACTTTCATTGGTGAAACTATAGTCCTGACAACTTCCCATTATTCGTTGTCATAAGCTTTTATGATAATATCTAATTTTTTTAAATATTGCTTGTTGAGTCTCATATTATCAATAAAGCTAAGGATGTAGTATTGATTGATGGCCCATTATTGATGAGAACCCTTTATATGGATTGCTCACCAATATTGCAAGTGATATACAAGGGTATATCTCTGAGCATAGATATAGGTTGAATGTCATCCCTAAATAAGGATATAGTCACATGGTTCACACTAAGTGACTCCACCATATTATCCAAATCATCAAGAGTGATATTTACTATTTCTTCGCTTAGAAGCTTGAAAAAATTATCTCTATGACTTGGTGAAGTCCGTAATAACTTGAGTATGGAGATCTTAGCTAGTGTGTCCTCTAATTGTTGTTGAAGGTTAAAAGTTTTTTTCTTGTATTTTTAGAACCAAATGAGGTTCTTTAGGATAACTCGTATGTCTCAATCACAAAACTAAGGGAGGTTTAGGAGGTATTTTTGAGTCTTGACCCTTCTCTATGACCTATTGTGACACATGCCTCAGACTAATTTCAAACAAAAATATAATGTTAGGTACAAAGAGGTTTCTCATGACTCAAACTAATTCCAAACAAAAATATAATGTTTGGTACATATATTCAAGTACCAACAAGCACATGATAAGAGATGAGTGGTTTGATATTTTTAAAGCAAAATAAGGCAAACCTATCATAATTACAGATGATAAGACCTATCAAGTCCAAGGGATAGGTGATGTTTTAGTTACTCTTGAATCTTCTCCATCATCTTGAATCTTGGGTTCATCCATTGTTCATGTTTGTAAAATAACCTTGGACTATGCTTGATCCAATTTCCTATTTCTTGTCTTTCTGAAAAATAAAGCAACTTATCATTAATTTGATCTTGAGGCAAATGTTCAATAATTCCTTGAGATAATCCCATTGTATCTAAGGCAAATATTCCATTTTTTTTGACCCTATAGCTTTAATTTTGGTTTAATTCCTGATAATGCATTTTATATGTTCATTTGTATAGTTGAATTCCATTGTTCTTCCTTTTTCAACTAATTGAGCAACAAAGATAAGATTAGTTGATTATCTAGACATATATAAAATATTTTCTAGCACAAAATATAAAAATTATATGCTAGATATTACTCTACCAGTTCCTTGTACTTGATACATCTTATCATCTATGATTTTTAGTGAGATATTATCCTTGAATTCTAAATATTCAAACCAATATAAGTTTCCAATCATATGATGGCTAACACCTGAATCTATATACCAAATATCCTTTCCTCCTTGTATTTTTTGATGAGATTCAAGTGATATTATATCACATATTTGATAAGAATTTTGAAGAACTCTTTTATGATGTTTCCCTTTGAACTCAAAAAAAAAAATTTGATACAATTTTTGTTTTTGAATTTTTCCTCTCATATAGTATGGTCTTGCACTTTGATAATTTCTCCTATATTATGATGTTCCTCTTTGCCATTTATCCATCTTGTTTCTTTTTAAGTTGAAATCCTTATATCTCCAAATTTAAGAAATAACTCAAATATGAAATTTGAAAATTTTAAATTTCTAAACCTTTGATGTAGAAGTCCTTTTAACTCACTGAGTTAAATTTACAAATTTTCAAATTTAAAAAAAAAAATTCAAAAAACTTCGAAGACTTTTAAAATAGCTTCAAATCTAAATTTTTTCAAATCTTAAAAATATTTTAACTCCTCAAAACTTAAGAACCAAATCTTCAATATTCTAAAATCATACAAAAAAAATTAAATCTTTAAAAACTTCAAACCTTAAAAAAACTATTTTCAAATATCTATATCCTAATTGAAATCCTTATCACTCCATAACTTAAATAAATTTAAATTTTTTTCAAAAACTAAAATTTTGAAATAAACGAATTAAAAAAAATTATAAGGTAGGAAACCTTATAACTCCCTACTTAATAAACTTTAATAAAGTTTAAAACTTAAATAATTTACTTTCCCTCCAAGTAATGAATGAAAGGTAATTCAACAAACCTTTCTCTTTTCTAACATTCAATGGAAACACACTTTATTTATAACGTATAGACGTTACCTCCTACACTCTGATCTAACTACTATGATCGAATTGGAAGGTGTTTAATTTTCCACAATTTGATGTTCACCTTTGGATTAACACTTGTATGCAGGATAGGCTATTAGGGTTTTATTAGGTATCACTTGGATACCTCTCCTGCTTGGTGCTCATTTAGACTTATTTGCATTCAGATATCACTATTATGAGACACTCACTTGGTGCTCTAAGTTTGGTCTCTTATGATCACTGAATATCTTCGCTATGAGGCATGCAATTTATGCTCTATGTCCAGTCTCTTCTACTCACTGTAATATCTTTGTTATGAGGTACTCTTGATGTCTTATTTTTGATCTCTTTTGATACTAGTTTTAACATGCTAGCTAATTCTAATGTTGGATTCAATTTATGTTTGCTCACTTTAACATGTTTTTTGGTTCTAGCACATTCATTTTCATTAGGATAATGCTCTTATGATGCTTTACTATCCATAAAATTTATTTTCTCTATACTAGATAGTTTCTTCTTCTACCTTGTGTTGGTTTCTAGTTGCTTTTCACTTTGGATCTCTTCTTCTACCCTATGTTGGTTGGTGGTTGCTTTTCACTTTGTACTAGTTTCTAGTTACTTTGTATCCCCTATGTAAGCTATCTATTGGTCTCTTCTATCGCCCCTCACATCCAACTAGCTCCTCAGTTGGCTCTTTCTCTCAATGTCCAAATTTCTCCTAAGTTGGCTGTTAATCAATGTCCAAAATTCTCCTGAGTTGGCCCTCTATAAATATCCAACTTTATCTTGATTAACCCTTAATAAAATTAGTTGAGTCCTAGTCTTCATAGGTTTTCCTTCAACCAAGTAGCAATACCCTAGCATTCAAATCAAGGTGACTTATCCTTGTCCCCAAAATCTCTACTCAATAAAACCTTTTAAAAATAGAATCCAAGTCTTCATTGCTTTCAAAGTGGAAAAACTCTAATATAACTCTATCAAGAATGGATAGAGTTAAGTGGTGGTGGCTCTGATACCACTGTTGGATTTTAAGATTAAATATATCAAAATATCATAGGTTCCAATATAAGAAAGCACAATATTTTTATTTTATTTTTTTATTTTTTAACATGGTGGAATTGGTAGCCACCATGAATCTGGGTAGGTTGTCTAGCTTTTATGGCCGCCATAGTATTCTGTGTTGTCCGCCCCAGAAGACGCCATATAGATATTTGTGCAGTAAACCCCTATAACTGCCATGCCACAATCATTTTAAATCTTTTATGCCACTGAAAGAACTTGGAAAGGGACAAGAGTTCAGTCCAACAAGGCCAGAGATTTGAACCTTGGACCTCCGCCCCCCTTATGGGGTTTGGATGAAAAGAAGCCACAATATTAAAGGTCTAAATATACATAATTAAGAGTAGAATTATATATATGAGCAATATAATATCTAGCTAGGCCAATATAATAATTAAATGACATTTACTTATAATATCAAATATAAATATAAATGGTTAAAATAATTCATGAACATGCATAAAAAATACTTACAATATTAATTGCTCAAAATCTATATACAAGCTTAATTATAAATGAGATTGTTTCTCCTTTTTCTCATTTTATATATTGTATGGAGCTTTGCCTACATAATATAGACATAGTAATATGACTCTTCACATACTTGACATTTTCTCTCCATATGACAACTTCCATTATCTTTGGCTCATCATCTTACCACTTGTATACTAGACTCTTCACTCTCTTCTTACATGCATACTTGAATTTATAACACTTGCACAATTATACATGAATTATTACTCTCCTACATGCACTCCTAATACAAGATACTTGTGCACATCCTCACATTATATATTTTCATACTTACATACATGACATTTGTGCACATTCTCTCAATACACACTTGTACTCTTACTTACATGACACTTGTGCATTTCCTACACATTGACACTTGTGCATTTCTTACACATGGACACTTACATAAGGAGGAAATATAAATAACTCATCTAAACTATATATTCAATCCTAATCTATTACATATTTATATTTGTACCATAAAAGTACCATGGGGGTACATTTGTATGTACCAAATAATGTAATATTCTCCAACACTTCTCCCTTACATAATTGAAACTTTAACAACATAAAGCTCAAAGGATATGGCCTATTTATTAAATTTGGATCTATAGATTCATTACAATAATTTTGGAAGAAAAGTTTTTAGGCAAGCCTCCTTGCATAGAGGCTAAATATTGTTTAAAATTGAAATTTTATTTTACTAACTATTCGAGGCTAGGATTTAGATCCTAAAATCCAAGATTAGGTGTTGAGGGTACTATAGACTAAGGCTGAAAATTAACTAAAGGGTAATACTGAGAACTTGTATGGGATGATCCAAAAGGGATTGTTATGTTGTTAATTCTGATGTTTCCTTGGAAAGGCATGTTAGTAGAAGGAATTTTAGTAAGGGGTATGTTAGATGGCATATACATGCTATAGAATGGGTTAGAGGCAACTGCATTCGAAGCATAGGGTATGCTAGGAAGGGCATCTACATGTTGAACTTATCGATAACTTAGGTGTGAAGAGACTAGAGAATTTAGCCTAAGTGGCTCTATATATGAAGGTGTAGATCCCAAATTACCTGAAGAGGACAAGATACCTAGCGATCTCCCTTAAAGTTGTGGTGACAATAAAGTCTCACTATTGAGAATTTATGAGGTTTGATCTTGGTTGGTGTAAAATTTCTAGAAAAGGTTCTTCCATGATAGAGTGAAACCTTTCTTCTACTTTAAAAGCAAGTTTCATGGTTTCTTTGTTTCCTTGTAAGAAATAAACAAGGTGATCCATGGATTTTAATACTACCTCTCCTTGTTTATTATGAACAAGAGAAAGGGTTTCAAAAGGAGGAGCTTCTTCCTCTTCTTCCTCTTAGATAGGGTTTTCAATAAAAGGTTGTTTCTCTATAAGTTCAGATGAAGTGCTTGGCATTTGTGGCATTTGTCACACAAGGTTTGGAGTGGTATTGAGGGGTTTAGACATGGAAAAGGAGTTCAATTTATTAAGTTTTGATTTGAGAGTACTTATAACAAAGAAGAAGATGTTTGATATCCTTATGTCACCTTGAAAAAGAACCCTCCTTGTGACTCTCACTAGTCCACTGTAATATACTAGCCAAGAGGAATTTCCCTTCAATATTTTTACATCAGATTACTCAAGGGGTCATAAAACTTCCCCAAATAGAACTAACAACTAGTTATATTCTTGTTATCTTGATTTATCTAAATAAACAAAATTAGGTGATCTTGATTAAAATGTGAAAAATTCTTATCTTGATAAAGGATAAGGTCTTAAGTCAACAATATTTTTGGATAGGTGACCTAAGCGATGTGTTCACGTCAGGTTCACCAAAGATGTGGGTGTATGGCAAATACACCACCTATAATAGTTATAGTTGGTGTATTCACTCTCAAGGACTAATAACAGACAATGAATGTTAATCTAGCAACATGAGAGTGCAACCACGCTATATAAATATGCCATTTAAAGTAGTTTATCTAGGGGATTTACTCAATCCATTAGTAGAATGATGAATATGACAATGGGATAGCTATAGATGTCTTCTATTGGTGCAATAGGTTTTTGGTAGCTATTTATGTCTTGCAAAAGCTTCCTAAGATGTTGTTAGCTTTTGATGCTTAATACTTAATGTAAAATAACCATAAGATCTAAACTAAATTTGCTATATAAAATACATGATAATAGAAATATTCTAATCATATAAAACTCATAAATAACTTTTGCAACAACTCATAAAATTACCATTACCAAATGCTCATGAAAATAGTATTTTAATATAGAATAAAGATCTCAAATACACCATACTTCCACACACTCTCACTCTACATTGTGTCTTACACACACACAGACACATATATAATGGAATGTGACTATTCATATGGAGTACTCTTGGTCTTCACTCTTCTTGAGACTCTTCACTTTCCTACTCTAAGGACACATGTACACTCTTACATAGAGGACACTTGTGCACATCTATACTCATCGTACTTGCATACTTAACTAGCACATTATTATATTAAATAAAATAAATACTCATTCTATAATCTAAGACACATTCATAATCTAAATATGTACCCAATGTGGTACATTAACATGTACCAAATAATGTAATATACTCCAACACCCCCTGTATTACATTATTTGGTTATTGAAGACTTTAGTCTTCAATATGGTCTTCATATTCAGTATTCAATCTATATCTAGTAAATTTATATATGGAATATTCAAATAAGTATCTTCTTTCAGTTTAGTCTTCATCTTCTCTCTCTTGATTTGATTTCTTTTCTTTCTTTGTGTTTTCTTCCATTTATGTATTTTCATTGATGGTATATCTTTGATGCAATAAGTTAGTAAATCATCATAATAATATGACCTTTTTCGATGACTCTTATTTGAAATAATTATATGAATCATTTATTTCAATTTGTATCTTTTCTTGAAAATTTTCAAATATAATTAATGAAAGATACATCATTAGACATTCTTCTGAAGTGAGTACAATGGTATTTTGAGACTCCCAACAAGATCTAAAAAGCTTCTCATGAAGATATCCCATAAAAGTAGTAAATTTTCCTTCTTTAGATTCTTTAAAAAATAAAATCAATTTATCCTTTAGAACATCAAATATTCGATCTCCATCAATGTTGGGTATTAAGCCATGTGAATAAAACTTGAGTGCATGTAACATTTCATTATCTTCATTAAATGCTTTCTTCACTATTTCATCCATGATTATTTATCTTTGTATCTTTAAACCTTTGGAGTAGAATTCCTTATAGCTCCTTAGGATTTTGAATGTAAGATAGCTTCAATAAAATATTTAGCTTTCTAAGTTTTATTTTGAGTTGAATTCCTTTTGTCTCCCTAATTATGATTTGAAAGACTAAAGATAATTTTGATGCAATTTTAATTTTGATAAAATTCTCTACTTTCAAAAACTTTAAGTTGGATTCCTTATGTCTCATTAATTTTGAATGAGAGACTAATGTCAATGTAATTTTCCAACTTTCCAAAAAACTCTATGTTATATTCCTTATATCTCCCAAATTTCAAAAATATGATTTCTAAATTCTAAATTTCACAATCCTATGTTGGTGTTGAATTCCTTATAACTCCCCAATTAGAAATTTAGAAGTTAAGTAAAAATATATTTGCAAATTTGATGTTGAACTCCTTATTTATCCATAATTATCAATTTGTAAATATTCCAAAAATAAAAATAAATTTTTTAAACAGGTTATTGAAACAGGTCCCACTCGCGTTACATCATGATCACATAGTGGTATTATAACAACTTGGCAATTATGCATGTATAAATTAGCAATATTTTAACTTAAGTCTCCTTAAATTCGAGGAATATAACCAATTGAGCTAATGCCATTTGATTGCAAATATTTTAAATTGCTTTACAAAATCAAACTAATTATTTACAAAACATGTAATTATCTTTCCAAAACCTTAAATCAGCTTTTCAAAACTTTCCAAAATGCAGTTATAAAATATCTAGGGTTTGATTTATCACTTATAAACCTTATACCTCCAATAGAATTAATTAATCAATGTGATTATATAATAATCAAACTCAATATTTCATAAACTAATTATAAATTACTTCTTATTACTCCAACCTTTAAAAAATCAAATAATAACCTAAAATTTACCTCAATAATTTGGGCGCGAACTATCTTGGGCAAAATAATCAATCTTCATTGTTGAAGAGTCAAAATATTTCTTGCTGCAAGGCACTCTCCTATTTCTGCAACCCAAACTTCCTTCCAAATGAATCTCTTTTGTGTTATTTACAACACATTCATTAATAAATGCCTCAAAAATTTAATTCTCCCAGGCTATTGGAATTCTATTTCTGATGTTCCAAATGGAAAGCAATGACTTTACCTCTTCAACTAACGTAAAATAGATCTCATTTTAGCACTTTAATTCTCTAACACCCTTCCTCATTGTGTAACACTTGTTAATGATCAACTTGAAGCATTTTCAAGGTGTTATGGTATCTTGAATGTTTCAATAAACATGTGGCATCTCACCACTTGTAATCCCAACATTCACTTGTATAGTGGTTGATCCCTTAGTACTCAACTTGTCCTAACCTAGCTTCTTCAATGTTTTAACTTCCTAATACTTATATTTTGACATCCATTCAATGTATTCTCTATTTCCTACTCGTATGTCGCGCATGCCCTGCTTGAATGGTGCTAATGGTGGCATTGAGGCTTTGCTCCTCCTCCTCAACTTGGTGGCTCAACCTTGGTGGTTCTTCTCAATGTGGATGTCTTCTCTTCCACGGTGGATATACCTTGAAAATACGATGGCACATTTTTCCACACGATGATTGGCCAAGATTCTTTGATAAAGACTTTAGTTTTTGATAATATTTCTTCTCAAATATTTGCTATGAAAATATTGATTTATTCAATTTCCAAAAAACTTCTTTCCTTATATCAAATGTAACTTCTTTTTGTTCTCTATAATATGCAGATTCTAATATGATGTGGATGCAATATTCTTCTACGGAGACTTAAATTTGACCTTTCTTTTACTATTCTATAAACTCTAATATGGTGCTTAGAATAAACCAATTTTAGAATTTGGATAAAAATATTTTTAAAGCACCAATATTTCAAACCTTTTTGGCCTCCTTTGTATCTATATTTCTTGGTGATGTAGCTTTCTTTTTTTCTTTCCAATCTTGTAGAGATTTACAACTTCTCTCCTTTACAATATGCTGCCAAAAACTATCTTCTTCTTCCTTCAATAATGCTTTTAGAAAATCTGCTCTTTCTCTTATCAAATTCTGGCCAAATTTTCTGAAACTCGTAGATCCATTGCTTCTCAAAAGGATATCAAAATTGAGCCGCTATATCCTTCCAAATATGATGTCCAAAAGTCTTTCAATTTGCAGCTATTTTCTTCTTCAAATGCTGTCTAATATACAGTTCCTTTCTCCTTCAACTTGCTGCCCAAATTCTCTGAAATTTGCAGCTCCAAATGCAGTCCAATATGCTGCCTTTTTTCTGTCCAAAATATGCCTTTATCTCCTTCAATTCTCTGCCTTAAATTTCTGTCAATTCCTCCTTCAATTAGCTATCCAAAAACACTTCCAAAACTGCCCAAAACTTCTCCAATTCGTAGCTCTTCTATCTCCTTCTAATGCTGCCCAAATTTGCAGTCCAAAACTCTTCAAATGCTGCTCCAAAATTCTGATTTCTCCTCCTCTATCTTGCTATCTTGAAACTCTTCAATCTTTTCCCCAACAATCTGTAATATTCTCTTTCAAAAATCAGCATTAAAAAACTTTAATGTCTATTTCCAAAAATATCAATTTGAGGCCTCTTTCAATCTTCTTTATCCTCCTTAGATTCCACTGAATTTTGTCTAAAAATTTAGCCTCTTTTCTGACCTCTTCTTTTAGAATTTGAATGTCTTGAACTCTTCAAAAAATACTTTCTCAAATTTTGCAAACTTCTTGTCAAAATCCTTCTCCTTGAATCAGTTTCACAAATCCTTTTGGGCTTGTTGTTGGATGGCAACAATTATCCCAATTTTGATGTGATTACCTCTTTTCAAGATTTTATTCTTCTTGCAATCTTCTACCTTAATTGTTTTTCAAATCTTCTCCAATGGCTACTTCTTCAATTTCTCAATAGGCTTTCTCTATTCTCCTTTCTCTTTCAAAATTTCAATGGAAATTTTTCTTAGGCCTCCTCCATATTCTCTCTCAAATATTCTATCTATTTTCTCAAATCTGCAATGGGGACATTTTTTCTTGAGTCTCCTATTTATCAATATTCAATAGGGTTTCTCTAGCCTCTTTCTCTCTTCTTCCTTCAATTTGATATGAGGACCTCTTTCTTGGGTCTCTTTAATCTTCAATCTCCAATCTTCTATGGGGACCTCTTTCTTGGGTTTCCTCAATCTTCAATATTCCATGGGACCTATTTCTTGGACCTCCTCAATCTCCAATGCTCAATATCCAATGGGTCCTCTTTATTGGACCTCCTCAATCTCCAATATTTAATATCCAATGGGACCTCTTTATTAGACCTCCTTAATATTCAATGTATACTCTTTTATTGTAACTCCAAAACTAATTCATGTACAAGGAAAGCACATATAATTTCAGGCAATTGAAGGTGAAATTATTCTCTATCTATTATAGGAATCTTCTTAACTTTTGAGAACCAATTTTTTGCAACAAAATCTTAGACTAGCAATCAAATACATCCAAATCTCCAAAATTATGAAATAAATAGACTTCACTAGTTGTTCTTCAATATAGTGGAAATAAATCTATGTTGAGTCCTAGTTTTCATGAGTTTTTATGCAACCCTCTGGAAAGACTCTATCCAAATAGTAACTTTCAAATTTTTTAAAAAGAAATCTCCCTATCTCCTATCAATATCCCTTGTGGCTCTGATACCACTATTATATTTTGATGCTTAATACTTACATCAAAATAACCACAAGATATAAAATAAAGTTTCTATATAAAATATATGATAATGGTAATATTCTAATAATATAAAACTCATAAATAAATTTTACAATAACTCATAAAATGGCCATTTATCAAATGCTCACGAAAATAGTATTTTGATATAGAATAAAGATCTCAAATATACCATACTTCCATACTTCCATACACGAACTCTACATTGTATCTCTCTCACACACATAGACACATATATGATGGAATGTGACACATATATGATGGAATATGACTCTTCATATGGAGCACTCTTGGCCTTTACTCTTCTTGAGACTCTTCACTTTCCTACTCTAAGGACACATATGCACACTGACATAAAATATACTTGTACACATCTACACTCATCATACTTGCATACTTAACTAGCACATTATTAAATTACATTACATAAAGTAAATACTCATTCTATAATCTAAGACAAACTCTTAATCTAAATATGTACCCAAGGTGGTACATTAGAATGTACCAAATAAAGTAATATACTCCAATAGATGCCTATGAACGAAAATAGAACTTTTGAAAATTAAATGGTAGTTAAATATTTAAAATAGAGAATATAAGAATCCATGCTATGAATTTGGATAATAAGAAAATATTAAAAATAATTAAAATTAAATTATAACATATCACAAAAGAGTCCATCGATTTTGAGTGCTAGGTGCCCCCTTTCCTTTGAAGCCAAATCGTTCAGTGAGTCAATAGAAGAATTTTAGCAACACTTCATTGTGCTTGATTTAGTCTTGATTTTGGTAGAGTGGAGTCATATTTAATGATACACAGAGGGTCAATTTATAGAAACTAGCCCTACTAGGATTTCGTAGGTGGTATGGATAAGGTGGCTTGCATACAAGGTTGATTGGTTACTAATTGTAGTTTGCAATTAACTACCCTTCGATATTTTCTACTATTTTTGGGCAAGTAAAGAAAGGAGAAGGAAATACATTACCTTCCTTCCATATTTTCTAATCACATGTGCCTATTGAAAGGTATTCAGGCAAGATTTACATCATGGCAGGCCATTGTAGGAAAAATTTTGACCTTCATTTTTTGGGTGTGAATATGCCACCTAAACGAATACACTAGTAAGCATATTTATAAATAGACATACTCATGCATCCAACCGTTAGGGATCAAATATGCTATGGGGGGAGGAATTTAAATTTTTGGTGAATATTTTGATCTAAAAGTGTATTTGATCCTTGGTGAATTTGCTCTAAGGTAATGGATTTACCACTACTAGATTTTATCTACAATTTTTGGAGTTGGCTTAATCGTTATGGTTAACTAACTTCTTTTGTTAATTTGATTCAAATATTCACGTAATATATGATCTAATTTTAGGTATCCACATATATACCCAAAAATGTGTTGCCATGGATATTTCTAAATCTTTTCTACATTCCATTAAGATTAAATCTAAATAAAGAGAATGGTATCAGCAAGTGGACTATAAAATATTATATTTCAATGTCGTAAAAGTTATAAAGCTAGATAGATAGCAAGATATTGCAAAGTGAAAATGATTGAGAAAGAGATGGAAAATTTAAGGTATGGAACAAACATCAATATGAACAAGGAGATCATACCATAGTAGAATATGGATTAGATTAAGGATTTGCAACTCCTAAGATATTGGTAAAGAAATATTCTCTACATCATCAAATGGTGAAGGCCATTATGGTTTACTTGGATAAATCATTATAAGAAACAAAGGACATATGGATGAGGAAGTACAATACCCAGTTTCAAATTCAAAAATAATTTAAGATGCAAAGGTAGATGAGGAGGTTATTTAAAAGAAAAGGAGGCAAAATATGTCAAGGTTAATATAGGTAAATTATCTTCACTTTTGTCAAGTAGTATAAAATCCTCTCCTTGTAACAAAAGTGAAAGTAGTCTAGATCATATCCCTTGCACTTTTAAGTTTCAAGAACAACATAATAAATAAATGAGTATGAAGGATATCCATAGAAATTTAGGGTTTCTAGGATAGCATAAGAAAGAAAATACTATGGAGGATCATCCTTGAACTTTAGAATTTTTGGGGTAACATAAGGAACATACTGTTGGTGAGAGTATTCCTTCTACTTCAAATTATCCAAGGAAGCATAAACCTTTAGAAGATAAGTCTCATTATAAACAACATGAAAAATAAAGAGATTGATGAAGAGGAAAGTGTTTATGGGAAGGAAAAATAAAGGAAGACCTTCAAAGAAAGAACAAAGAGAAAATAAAAATCAGAGTGATATTGATTTGGGAGACTAAATATAATTATCATAGGTGTCAACAAGAAGTGGTACTAATCCCACATAAAAATAAGAAATGATGATAAAAATGGTATTGTGAAATATTAGGGGTATGAATAAGATCTCTAAAAAAAACATTATTAAGGAACAAATAGGTTGTTATAGATATGAGATTATTTTAATATAGGAAACAAAATAAAGTAGTAAGGAATGTAAGGATTCATTCAAAAATATTTCGAAGATAAGGGATTATCATAGTTTCTTCTATAGGAGCTTTCAAAGTTAATGGAAAAATATGAGAAAAATTCAAATAAGATGGATAATTACTGGAAGCAAAAATTAATTAGGTTGTGGGTCTTTTTTGCAAGCAAGAGAAAAATATCAAAGTTGAGGTTATAAATGTATGTATCTCAACTATAGTTACTTCTTTTGAAAGATGTTAGAAGGGCCTCAACATATTTCTATCAAATACAATTATGATTCATAATTGTGATATATGAATTCTTGAGGGACTTCAACATAGTTCTATATCCTTTTGAGGAGAAGGATCGTACTCCTAGATTATCTAAAACAATATTAGATTTTTCTTCATTTGCCATTTCAAATGGCCTTTGGGATGTTATTCCTTCAAGCTTTCAATATACTTGGGATAATAGACACATTGGGAAAGCTCATATAATAGAAATAATGGATGTATTTTTGTTATCCAATACATGGTTACAAAAACCCAGGTGTTGTAGGTTATTTGGAGAGGAGAGGGCAATCCTCCAAGGGAGGTCCCAGGTTTGAATCTCCACCCTACCAAAAAGTTGAATTGGGTACCCAAAATCCAATTGATAATGTTGGTACGGGCAAGGTCGAGTGCGACCCCCGAGTGACTTTGACGGTGTAGAACCCCCTGTTCATGATCTCTTAGACCAAGGCGGCCCCTCAAGGGGTTTTTCACTTAAAAAAATAAAAAATAAAAAAAATAATACATGGTTACAAATAAGTTCCTATCTATTTAGATATATTATTGCAAGTAGGTTAAAATCACAAACCCATTCTCTTGACATTTTATTTTCTCAAAAATTATCATCCAGATCCATTTTGATTTCAGTCTATGTGGCTCTAAGACCCTAATTTATTCAATATGGTTATGCTATGGTGGGATGACACAAATTTTAAAGGATCATATATATACAAGTTTTTTAAAAATTTGAAGTATCTAAAGAGGCAAATGAAAATTTGGAATGTCAAATATTTTGGTATCATATTCAAATCAAAGGAGGAAATTGAAACAAAGCTAAAAAAATAATAGAAATCAATGTAATAGATCAAGATACTTATGTGCAAGAAAATAATTACTTTTAGTAATTATAATGTACTAAAAAAGAAGTCATATTGGTCCCAAAAATATTGGGAGACATGGCTTAAGGTAGCTGATAGAAACACCAAATTCTTTCATACTACAACCAAAACATATTTTTCTTTTCGTTGCATAAAATATATTCCAAATCCAAATGGGAGACATGTTGAGGAAGAAGAAGATATCAAGAAGGAATCAATTAATCATTTTAAAAATATTGTGTTATATGTCGGGTAAGATAAGGAGGCTTAAGGTAAGCTTTTGCAAAATATTCCATCAATTATCACATAGGGACAAAATGAAAGCCTAACAAGAAATATCTCTACGGAGGAGCTACATGAGGTTTTTTTCTCTTTCCATCCTAACAAAAGTACCTAGCTCAAGTGGATTTTCTATACTTTTATTTTAATTTTTTGGAATTTGTTGAAGGGTGATATGTTGGTTGTAGTTGAAGGGGCCATGAAAAGAAAGGGGATAGTAAGTGAGATCAATGCCACCTTTACTACACTGGTTCCCAAGAAAGACAAGATAAAATATTTTTATATATTTTTTCTAATAAACCTTTGCAATGTGATGTATAAGATCATTTCAAAAATTATGGCAAAAAAATTGAAAAACACTCTAGATTGTATTATCTTAGAGGAAAAAAGTATTTTTCTTAATGGTAAACATATTCTTGATGGTATAATGATTTCATAGGTCATACATTCTCTTTATTCAATGAAAAAAAATAGATATGAATAAAGCATATGATAGGGTTTGCTAAAGCTTTCTATATGATATTTTTAAAATAAATTGATTTTGATCAATATTGGTATGAGTGGATTAAATGTTATTACAACAAGTCCAAAATATTCTATTTTGATCAATGGATTCCCTTTTGGATACTGTGAATCATCCCATGGACTTTGTGAAGTTGATCCATTATCTCCTTATCTATTTTTTATTCTTTTAGATTCATTAGGAAGAGCTTTATCAAAAGGTAAAAGCTATTAGACATGTTGAGTTGTCATTGATGTCAAAGGAGCATGGTATTCAAGGCAGAAATATTCATCAAGAGTAATAAGTTTATAAGGTTGGACAATATATCTATGGTGTCAAGAATGGACTTGATGGATAGCAAACAGTGAAAATTATCCAAGGCAAATGAAGCAAGGTAAAGTATATTACAAAGCAAGGAAAATATTTTTAGGCAAAGGATTATAATATTTAAATATCAAATTTAAATATTATAAAGAAAAGAACAAAGGCTTGGACAAAAAGGTTTAAATATTATAAAGAAAAAGACAAAGGCTTGGGACAAAAAGGTTTTAGTAAAGGACAAAGGTTTAAAAGTAAATATTATAATATTTAAATCATAAGATTTAAATTATTATAATATAAAGTGGTTTTATAAAGTGAAAGCAAATATTAAGAGCCGACATTTGTGGAGAAGACATAAAGTTAAGAGCAAATATTAAGCACCGACCTCCGTGATGTTTTCGAAGACATTGGAAATATATATATATATGAGGCAAAAATCTTATTTGCAATGATTATGATGCTAATTCAAAAATCGAGCGCATGAATGAGACACGATGAATAAGAGAAGAAGAAATTTATTTGCATGTGTATTGAGCTAAAGTGAAAATTATCCAGCGCATGAGTAAGGCACAACGAATGAGAGGAGAGGAAGATGTTCGAATGACATAGCAAAACTTCAAGGAAGGAATAAAGTTTATTTTGTGCTCCTTGGGTTCCATCTGGTGGAGTAGCCCAATCGGTTGGTGTTGGCATTTTTGCCACATTGAAATTTTGTTGTAAATTTTCTAGTAAAACTTACAAATGCTTTTTGAGTGTTTTCACACATTGAACATTTTTTTGAAAATTTTCTAAATATCTGATGGGTGTAATTTCGAGTGCAATTCAAGTAAAATACTTTTTCGTTCCCCGAAATGCTTTTTGCCCGAAATGGCTATTTCGCTCTCCGAAATGCCTTTTCCTCTTTTCTCTCCGAAATGCCTTTTCGCTCCAAAGTGTAATGAACATTCTTTCTTTTGGGCATTTCGTTGGTGAAACTATTCTACCGATAGTTTTGTTCTCATTAATTCTCAAAGAAATCAAATTTCCAAGATTGGCCCCACTTATGGCAGTAGAAGATTTTCCTAGAAGAAGTCGAAAGAAAAGGACAAATATTGGGGTAAAATTTCATTTCACACAGGATAAAGGTATTAAGTGCACATTCCAAGTGAAAGCTCATTTCAGACGTAACTTGGAGAATTGAAGATAAGGGCCCATTTCGAGTGAAATTTCATGTTTTCAATGCAAATCTTCTTTGAAAAAGGATTAAGATTGATAAAGTTAATTCCTGTGGCGATATTATTGCTAAAAACTGCCAGGTTTAAGTATGGCGCTCTTGATTCCAGTGCAATATTGTTCATTTTTGAGGCATCGACCACTTCGTGGGTATGCATTTCCAAGGCGCCACCATAGAGATTGAAATCAGATCGTTGATTCCTGCTGAAGCCTGATATGCCATGTGATAAAATTAGTAGATATTTTATTTGGCATTTGCTCATTGGTTCATTGTTGTTGCCGAGGAGAGAGTTGTTGCTATTGGTGTCTGAATGGCCGACACCTTGCCTCCACATGTATTTAATGAAAGAGGCGAAAACCTCTATAAATACTAATCAAATTTCCATTGTAAAGGAGGAGAGACATTTTGCAGAAAAACTTATCAAGTTCTCTGCGTAAATAAGAGATATTTGGCTTCTGATTTTGCAAGCGACTTTATGTGTGATTTCCTTCTATTTTATGCATTTCTCTTTTATGCTTGTATTTCTTATCTGCTATTGAAATTTAAATTCTGCATCTGAGTTTGAATATTGCTGGTGAGGAAGTGAGTTTTGGAATGCAATCCTGGAGGTTATCTGTGCAAGGTTGTAAGTAAATTATGTTGCTCTCTTTTATTATATGCTAATTATATGCTTGAGTGGAATTCTTACTATTAATATTTCCCCAATATTACACCTTCGGCCTATGGCCATATTTCCCTTTCTTTTCATTATTTTCAGTTTCTTTCCCGCAACTCTAGTCTTCAACAGTGTAGGATTTAGTAAGGGAACCAACCCTCTCTGGAGATCGGTCCGAAGGAATTTTATCTTTCCCTCGGCCTTTCAATATTGGCCGAGTCTAGGGTGCACAAGTGATAATATCTTGTACTTAGGTAGATTTGTGACCAATAGTTTTTGGCATGCCTAGTGGGACCTTGAAAGTTTCACTTTCAATAGTATTGAGGTTTGATGTTCACCTTCATGCTATAAAGTTAGAACATTTGGTGACTCAGCACTACCCAGAAGCCTCCGAACGTGGAAACAATGAGAGTTGTACTTCATGATCACAAGATCGAAGGCCAAAAATTTTTAAAACCCCATTGAGTTTTTTGAACTCGAAATCCAAAAATTAGGTGAAAACCCTAGGTTGGTCACCCCATCACTTACGTCATTCGCAACATCCTCACAAATAGTTGGTGTGTTTTCTATTTCTTCAAGTCCAACTAGTAATGCTACTAGTGTTCCACCTCCTCAACCACACATACCGGTCCAAATGGCCCAGAATTCTCCACCAAGGTAGTTCTCAACATGGAATAGTTTGGGAGCCTTGAATTTACAAGCATAAAATCTTATCCCTCAAGCTGCTTTGAAAGCTTTTTCGACCTATGATGGTACCGATAAAATTGCATATGAGCATATCTAAGATGTAGCTTCTTTGGTGACCATCCATGACATAATAGATGAAGATGTGATGATAAAATTGTTGGTATTATCACTAAGAGGGAAATTGTTGTATTGGTACCGATCATTGCAACCGGGCACTATTACGTCATGGGATCAGTTAGGGGAGTTATTAATCAAGAACTTTCATGAACAAGTCAATCCATTTTCCTTACTGCACCAATTTAACATGATTCAAAGGCATCCGTAGGAGGAGATAGTGGATTTCAATGTCAGATTCACCAGAACCTGGCAGAGAGTTCCTGAAGGTCTTCGTCCCAGTCATGAGTAAGCTGCATTCTATTATCTCAAAGATTTTAACATAGACATTGGCTTGGCTATCCAGTAGTCCAACATGATTACATTCCTAGAGCTGTTTGAATAAGCGTAGAAGGTGGAAGCAGACTTGATTGCCATAGGTAGGCTTCCCCCAAAGGTAATAATGTCCATCCTACCTAATCTTCCACAAAATTTATATTCGGGTTCATTTTCATAGCCTATGTCTTCCATGTATCCTATTCCATCATGGAGCTCAAGTGCACCTCAAATCACACCCATTCTAGTTCCCCAGCTCCCTGCTCTAGATATTCAACAATTACCTGCACCCATTTCATTCTCGGTATTACCTGCACCACCAACACCTCTACCTCTACCTACACCTCCTATACCTTCAAATCTTGATCCTTACATAACACTTTTGCAAGAGGTGAAATCTGCTAATTCAGCTATAAGAGCAATGGGCAATAAAATCATAGTTATTGAAAGAAAGCAAGTCGAGAGAGATTTCCAACCTAGGATATTTCAACCTCCACCAATCACCAGGGAGCAAGTGACTTCAACAAGCAAGGTGCCTGAGAGGAACCCGACTGTATTGATGAATGAGGAAGTTGGCCCCATAGATAGAACATACTGGTGCTCTACATGTAATGATCCACACGATGAGGAGACTTGTATGGTTCATTTTAACTACGTGTAAACACTAGCTGCAAGCTCTTCTGGAGGTCAGGTTAACATGATTACTGAAATGGATCACAACCTTATGGTTCTATCCGAAGAACAAGTCTCAGTTCTCACAAGAGCTAGGAAGAAGCCAGTCATAGTAGATCTAGCTGAGATGGAACCGTTAAGGGTACCTACTGACCCGAAGATGCAAAATGAGAAGAAACAAGTACAAGTAAAATCTTCCACTTCAACATGAAAGCCAAATTCACCTGTTCTATTAAAATATATTTTACCACCATGATTAGAGGAAATATTGTAAGAAAAAGCCTCGACTTAATAGGCAAGAGCTAAAACAGAGGAACAAGATAGAGAAAATCTCAAGTACCCATATTTGACTAAAATATAGAGGGTAGAAGCCACACAACAATATCAAAGCAAATATGAGGCCACTAAGGAAAATAAGGAGTCTGGTACATCTGCATACAACATTTTTGAGGAGTTGAAGAAGATTCCCCCTAAGGTTAGTCTTTATGATGCATTACAATTACCTGGGCAAGTCGATGTGCTACAAGAATCATTAAAGTATGTGAAAGATAATGGGAAGAGTCCTACCTAGACAATTTTTGCTCAAACATTAACTACTTCAGCCACTGGAAAGAATAGACCACCCCCTTTCTATTTGTCACTCAGGATGGAGGGATGGATAGTGCACAACTGCATGATTGATTCTGGTGCTACGAAAATTGTCATGCCAAAGGCAGTTTGTGAAGTCATGGGTATGGAGTATACAAGGAGTAGCCCTGGTGTCTTGCAGTTGGATGGGACACCCATGAAAATAGTAGGTGTGATCAAGGATATTCCCATTGTCCTCCATAGTATACCAAAAATCATGGTCATCCAAGAAGTGGTAGTAGTTGACCTGGAACCATACTTTAGCATGTGCCTCTCGAGGGAGTTCACGGCTAAGCTGGAGGGATATCTTTCCTTAGACTACTCGCATTTGGAGATACCATTCAAGGGAAAGAATATTCACATTCATAATGAGAAGCCCTTGCCTTTTCACATTGAGAAGTTGGAGGAAGAAGAAAGTTCCCGAGGAGCGGTTCACATGATGACCGAGGAGTTAGGAGAAGTTGATTTAATGGAAGAAGCGCTGGGTGAGCTTCACATCGAGGATGAGTTTTCACTCATGGACTTCAATACGATGGTTGGAATGGACATTGGCTGCTATACTATCACAAAGCTAGAGCATATTGAAGAGAAGGTTTCTGATTCTCTCGATCTTGTTGCAGATCAATTATGGAAGCTTTATTTTGATGGTGCCAGGTGCAAGAATGGTGCAGGAGCTGGTGTTGTGTTGATCTCTCTCGAAGGGTTGCAAAAGACCTATTCTTATAGGCTAACTTGGGGTTGCACAAATAATGCAGCTGAATATGAGGCATTATGCCTTGGATTGAAGAAAGTTGAGAAGTTGGGTATTAAACAACTGTAGATTTTTGGTGACTCTAAACTCGTTATTAATCAGATCACTATCAGGTGTGTGTCAAAGCAACACTACTTGAAGGCCTACCGCAATAGAGTCTGGGACTTGTTTGAATATTTCACTACTTTAAATGTTCAGGTGATTTCGAGAGAGCTAAATAAACATGTAGATATTCTGGCCTCTCTTGGTGCTAACTACTCTCCTATTGAGCAAGTAGTTAGAAAGCCTAAGATAGTTAGGATGATTTACAGACCCTCAGTTCCTGAAAAAAATCTCTATTGGCAAGTGTTTGACAATGATGAGCAGATAGTTAACTTCTTGCTTAAAGAAACTGCAAGCGCTGATGATAGACTCCTTACTGAAGAAGAGAGAGAAGGGATGATTCATCTAAAAAATAATCACATCCCTAGGGGACTGATTACACTTGAAATTCTATTCGACCAAAGTGATCGGGCTGAGAAGCACAAGATTAAAATTGATTCGAAGGATTATAAAGAGTTGCATTTGGAGCCTGAGAAAATCATCAAGGTTGGAATAGATGGCACCCCAGAAGAGCTGGAAGATATCAAGAAATTGTGTTTCGAGTATCCAGATATTGTTGCCTAGAGCTACCACGATTTGAGGGGTTATGATAAGAATGTGATCCAACATACTATAGAACTGCAGGAAGGGGTAAAACCTTTTCATCAAAAATAGCGGCCTGTCAATCCCAAGATTGAAGTCCTCATGAAAGTGGAGTTGTTGAAGATGTTGGAGGCCAAGATAATCTATCCAATCAAGCACTCAACATGGGTGGCTAACCTGGTCCCAGTACAAAAAATAATGGAGACATTCGGTTGTGTGTTGAATTTCGTAATCTAAACCAGGCATCTTTAAAGGACCACTACCCTCTACCTCAGATCGATCAAATCCTTCATGTAGTAGTTGGTGCCTAGAGATTCTCATTGCTTGATGGTTTCTCTGGGTATAATCAGATTTGGGTGAAATACGAGGATCAATATAAAACAACATTCACCACCAAGTGGGGTACTTTCGCCTACCAATGGATGCCATTTGGACTTTCAAATGTTGGTGCCACTTTTCAGAGGGATATGGACATTACTTTCGATGAGTTATTGAATAGGATTATTGTGATCTATCTTGATGATATGATTATGTTTTCGCATCATAGAGAAGACCACATTGCTCATTTGAGGTAGGTGTTTGAGAAGTACCATGAGTTTGGGATCTCGATTAATACGAAGAAGTCAATATTTATCATTAAATAAGGGAAGTTATTGGGCCATGTGATCTCACAAGAAGGATTGGCAATCGATCCTGCAAGAGCTGAAGCCCTCTTGAGGTTACCATTGCTAGCCAGTAAAAAATATTTGCAATATTTATTTGGCCAAATCAATTTCATTCGTAAGTTTATCGTTGATTTCACTCAAGTGGTGAAACCCATGACTGAGCTTTTGAAGAAAGGTATTGAGTTTAAATGGACTGAAACAAGAAGGCAGGATTTCAAGGAAATCAAGGAGAGAATTACTCAGGTTCCAGTATTGATTAATCTTGATTATTCTAAAGATTTCATTCTCTATGCGGTAGGCGAATAGGAGAGTTATGTTGTAGTTTTGACACAATGACAAGAGGATGGAGGTGAGAAGCCAATTGCTTTTTTGAGTCAGGTTATTTCTCCTCATCAAGAGAAATATATATTTTATTGAAAAACAAGTATATGCAGTAATGAAAGCATTGAAGAAATTCCAACACTTCGTTTCTCAAAGAAAAATAGTTGTGCATGTCATACACCCTGATGTAAGAAATTTTATTCTCCAAGGAGAATTAGGAGACAAGAGAGCAGGTTGGGTCTCAAAAATTCAAGAATATGATGTGGAGATCCGACCAACCAAGCTAGTTTGTGGGAGAGCTCTATGTCAAGAGCTAGCCAAAAGTGCAGCTTTCGAGTCATTAGATATGTTGCATAAGGATAATTTGGGCGAGATCATTTGTGCAAACCATACCACTAACAATATTGATTGGACTGAAGAGCTAATTGATTATTTTACCTCAAGCATATGTCCATCTCGCCTTGATGCTTCACAACGTCGGAGATTCAGGTTGCAAGCTCTCACATATACTTTATTTCTTGAGGGGATATTTTACAAAAACATTGATGGAGTTCTTCTCAGGTGTGTGAGTGACTCCAAAAAAGAAAATATTTTAGAAGAATTTCATTTTGGACTATCGAGTGGTCATTATGCAAGAAGGCCCATGGCCTTAAAAATCATTCGAGTAGGCTATTTTTGGCCTACCTTGTTTGTTGATGCTCACAAAGTAAGTACTCATTGCGATAATTATCAGTGATATGTTGGTAGAATCAGAAAAGGGGCATTACCTCTTCGCCTAATTCAAGTAGAAGCACCATTCCAGCAATGGGGCCTAGACTTTATCGGGGTCATTGATCCTAACTCGTCTGTCGGCCACAAGTATATCTTGACTGTGACTGATTACTTCACTAGATGGACTGAAGCGATTCCAACCAAGAAAGTGGATCAAGTCACGGTCATCACTTTCCTCGAGGGGTTGATCACTCGCTTTGGTGTCCCGGATGCAATCATAACAGATAATGGAACTCCTTTCATAGGCACCAAAATCATTGAATTTATGGGTAAGTATGGGATTTATTTGAAAACTTCATCTAATTACTATCCATAGGGGAATGGCCTAGCTGAGTCTACAAACAAGAACCTACTCAAAATTTTGAAGAGAACCCTTGGCAACAATAAGCGGAGCTGGCACCTACTTTTGAACCAAGCATTATGGGCTGATCGCATCTCGATGAAAAAATCTATCAAGACGTCCCCTTATTCCTTGGTATACGGTAAAGAAGTGATTTTGCCTATCCATATTGAATTACCGACCCTCCAAACATGGCATTTGATTAATGATGAGGATGATGAGTCTGATCCCATGAACATGAGGTTGGCTCAAATTTTACAATTGGAGGAAGAAAGGGAGAAATCATACCAAGCCTTCATAGAGCATGCTGAGATGACGAGGAAATGGTTTGGTAAAAATGTTTCTAAAAGGACCTTTAAGGTTGGCGATCTCGTATTGAAGTGGAACGAAAAGAAGTCAAAGCCCGACAAACATCACAAGTTCGAGGAAATATGGGAAGGTCCATTTCAGATCACAGGTGCCAATCAAATTAATTCTTTTTATTTGCAAGATATGGACGGTCATGCACTATCAATTCCAGTCAATGGTCTTCATTTGAAGGCCTATTATCAGTGAAAATAGAGATTATGGATGTAAATATGTACATATTTTCATTTTACGTTTCTTTCTAGTTTTGATTAAAGAAAAAAAAATTGAAAAAGTGGTCAGAGCCCGGGACTTCCTAGGAGGTCACCCATCCAAGTGCTACTCTAGGAAGGATATGCTTAACTATGTAGTTCTTGAAGGAGTTAAGTACCAAAAAATCAAATTGGATGATGTGTTCTTTGGTCCCAAAATTCTGGGGTGTAAAAAAAAAACTTCCATTTTTAAACCTTCCTTCCTTGGGATGGCCTAAAAAAAACCAGGCTTCCATTTTTTAGCCTTCCATGGGATGGCCTTATCTTGGAACCCCTTTTTCTTTTCTCTTTAAACCTTCCCTCTTAAAAATAAAATAAAATAAAATAACATTTGCCTTCCATTCCTCCAAAATTTAAATTTGAAACTCAAAAACTTCCCTCCATCACTTTCCCACCCAAACTTTTCCTTTTCCTTCCTCTCCACTTCTTTCCCTAAAAAAAAAAACAATAAAAAAAAAAAAACCACATGCATTCAAACCCTTCCACCTTTTTTTTCCCCATGAACCTCCATTTCTATACTGCATTGTATGTAATATCCACATATTTCCATTTCTCACCCCACGTCATACACTCCACCCACTCATCGTACTTTCCAATGCAAAAAACAACCACTTCTAGCACTAAAAAAAAAATTCAAATGCATGTGGTGCCCATTAAATTAGCAAGATTTCCAATGGATATGCATGAAAAATTATAAAAGGAGGCCAACCCTTCTGTCTTAAATCAAAGCATTTGCAGGGTTCTTGTATAGAAGTCTTGCAAATATCTTTTGCACTAGGTTTTCTGTTCTTTGCTACATATTCAAAGAAATCTCAAGATGGGAAAGAAAGCCACAGAAGCAAATAAGGTGAAGGTGCAAAAAAGGCTTGAAATAAAAAAGAAGCAGTGAAAACCTCGAGAAGAGGAGGATGAAGATGTGGAACTAAGACCCTATGATGATCGCTTGGTGCATATCAATGATTGCAGCATCACCAACAAAGGTGTGGAAAAATTGTGTTTGGATGCTAAGTTTTGTACACAAAAGATGTCTGTTGAAAGTCCCCATAATATAGCATTTCATTCCCATATTTTATGGTACCTGTGTACACCCGTACACCCATGTCCCAAGCTGATTTGGGCCATCACGCGATGTTATAATACTAGTACAATAACTGTCCAAAATGCCCACGAAGAAGAGTTGTTCAGTATTTCGGCTAGTTCCATATGGGATACGTTTGCTTGTGGAGCGCAACCTCCATCTTATGCCACATAAAAAGCTCAATTTTAAAGAAGAGGAAGAGAGGTATCAATCCACTATTCACATGCGGTAGTTCATGGAGAGCTAGTTATTGAAGACACCATGATTTGGAGAATTGCCAAAATTTCCAGCGCCATTAAAGAATTTCAAGAGCCCAGATTTGTATTCAATGATAGCATGGCTGACGGGACTATATTTAGATTCTATAGTGCACAAATGGAAAGCATCATTGGTGCAGTGCATTTCACAAGTAGGGTTTTATGCTCCAACCGCCATGACAACAACTCCAAACCCGATTTTCTTTGATTGGGTAGATTTATTGGAATGGAGGATACATTCATAATTGTGAAAGGTACAAAGTGGAGAAGATATTACTTTTAGGTATTGTTCCCTTTTGGCATGGTATTTTTTCTATCATATGCACTCTCATTTTTCCTTCATAGCAATAAATAATATAGATGAAGTAGGAAAAGCATTGCCAGTATACTCATGGACTCATATTTTGTCAAAGGAGTCCTATTATAATTTCAATAGGATATTTTTAGGACCCGCCTTGGAGTTAATTTATGGAGTATGCAACAGAGTGCCTCGGGCCATGCAAGCAGAAGTGGTTGATCAAAAAAGAGGTGATGTATTTTTACTGACACAAGGCATGGTGGTTAGAATGTTTGGTTTTACTGGTAAACCTTTTCTGCTGCCATATTTTACAACTGAACACCTTTTTGCCTTGGAAGTATCCCAACAAAGTGATTTCATAAATGATACCTATGGGTCAGGCAGGGGAAAGAAGAATACATGTGCTATGCCTTTCAAGTTTGGTGATATAATGGTTACTCAGAGTGGGTAGAATAAATTAATTGCTGAGATGCTCTATGACCATGAATTGGTTGAGCTTCCTCAATGATGGAAGTATGATCCTTTGGGTATTTTTTCCAGTCACATCAAGGCCAAGACTTTTCATTATTACCCTGGAGAAGACATCGTACAACAAAGGAATAATCTCGAAGGCCATGACCTTGAATGGCATGTGGAGAAGATGATGTCACTTCCTCCTTGGAATGATTTTTATGAGATGGAGGTCGAATATGATCCAGAAAATCATCCAGAGCAAGTTCCTCCTCCAGGTCTATTTGAACAAATGAAGGTAAAATTGCCTGATTGGTCTGATGAGAAGATTGCCAACTGGTGGATCATGAGGATTCACCGAAATAAGCCCAAGGTAAATTATCCATTGGTTATGGATGATGCATTTTCAATGATCTATGATGAACAGTATGAAAAGTACCAGCCCCTCTCCCTTGCCGATTTAGTTCCTAGAAGTATTAGCAGTCCAGATAGAGAAGAAGATATAACAAGACAAGAGGAGGCATCAAAATAAGAGGGGATAACTATTGAAGATGAAGTAGAAGAGTAATTTATTCTAGAGGAGCAACTTCCATAAAAGAAGAGAAGTGTAGCTATGAGAGTCCCTTTCCCTAACATAGTGAAGAAACCCAAGAGTGGAGCCCTTTCTATGTTGAGCACCAAATCGCTTCCTTCACCAACAATTGAGCCAATTGTTTCTTTGGATATATCTTCTTTGGCTCAGTTGGGACAATCAGTTCCAATGGTGATAATAGTAAATCCAAATGTGGAGAAGGAAATATCAGAAGGAGAGGATAATATTGTGGCACAACAACATTCACCATCGGCTCAAATGATGTTAGAGCCCATAGGTATGCATTTTATTTCTTCTTCTCTTTCTAACAAGCATTTGGTGACCACTATCTTTTCATCTACAGTTCCCATGTCTACTTCACCTCCAGTTGCTGCATCTACCTCTTCCATTCCCATTTCTATCCCACAGTCATAGGTCACTAGTGCTTCCCTAGTTTCACCCATTTCATCCTTTTCTCTTTCCTTCAGTTCATTCGCATCCACCCCAAATCCATTTTCCCTTCCATTACCCTCCATTTCATCTTCCATGCCTTCTCATCCTGTTACTTCTATAACCACACAAGCCTCTCTTCAAGTAAGCATGGTTGAAGCACCCTCCACTTCCATCCCTATGGTTGAATAAAATCCTAAACAAGCCCTTTTCCTGTCTTCCCTAATTTTTGTAGTATAGGGAGCCGCTAGCTTTTGAGATGGAGTTGCTACCTGAGCACCCGATAGCAGAAAAAATTAGTAGGGCATGACAAAGTTCATCAAGATGGTTGAAGAATCATAAGAGAAAGGATGCGCTAGCCATGGTAAAACCAATGAAGAAAGTAACTTTTGATCTAGCGGCAATGGAGATGCACACAGTGACAATGGTTCCTCAGGTTCAGAAACCTCAAGGATAAATGGTGCCCACTGACTATTCCTACCAAGCAGTCACCGAGGACCTCACAAAGATGGATCCAATAGAGAAAATGGGTACCATACAAGTGGCATCAAGTTCAATTTATCTGCAAGCTAAGAATTATAAGGATTGTTTCATCCAGGATGAAGCAAATATCAAGGAGCTAAAGGAGGCCTTGGAAGCACAAAAGGCCAAACTGGATATTGCATAGTCTAAATCTCAATAGTGGCAGCAATAGGCAGTTCTAGGTAGAAGAGCAAGAAGCACAATTGAAGATCCAAGCCTTGTAGGACTAGCTCCAGAACTTGTAGAATCAGTTGGCGATAAAATTAATGCAATCCGTGACCCTCACCAAGGATAAAATTAAAGAAGCTCATAGTCAGTTGTTGACTGATTGTAGGAAGATGGCAACCAAGGCTACATTAGTTCTCATGTTCCTTCAGGAAGTACAGGCAGTTGTTTCATATGGTGGGCCTATAGTGGACAACATAGAGCAATATTTAGAGCCAAAGTTAGAAATGGCCATGAAGATCCAGTCAATGACTCAAGTGGATTTCTGGTTTCGTCCAATGAATGAAATGGCCCATAATTGGGCAAGTGCCAAGATCACCTTGCGTATTTTTTTCTCCAAGATGGAACTGCTTAAAGAAGCCCTAAGACTGCAAGAGAAATTTGAGCATGAGAGGCACATTTCCTTGGATCACTTTGACACCATTGTAGCTAATGGTTTCCCTAGCTTTTTTGATGATCAGGGGAATATTTTGGCGAAGAAAGACCTGGATGCATTATGGATTATTTTCATGGATGATACCTCAGATATTGATAACTTGGAGGAGCCCATCACTGAAGAGCATGTACTGCCATTGATAAGAAAGTTTATTCACATTGAGTCTGGATTACTAGAGCTCAGCCAAAGGGCCAAATATATTGATCTAGAAAAGGTTGAGACTTTTCAATATCTTGTGGGTACACTCAAAGCTCGTGAGGCGATTACCATAGATGCATGGGCAGATGCAGTTGCAATGTATGAATCCATAATGACACATCTCAAAAAATAGGACGAAGATGGTACCAGTAGTCGACCATCAGATGCAACTGATAGTGGGGACTTTGCACCCAATGAATAAAGGCCTGGGATCGATTGAATTCAAGTGAGTTGAATACCCCACGAGCTACCAAAAATGTTGGCATTTTTACCACATTGAAATTTTGTTGTAAACTTTGTTTGAAATTGGCCAGTAAAACTTACAAATGCTTTTGAGTGTTTTCACACATTGAACAATTTTTTGAAAATTTTCTAAATATCTGATGGGTGTAATTTCAAGTGCCATTCAAGTAAAATGCTTTTTAGTTCCCCAAAATGCTTTTTTCTCGAAATGGCTATTTCGATCTCCGAAATGCCTTTTCATTCTCCAAAATGCCTTTTCGCTCCAAAGTGTAATGAACATTCTTTCTTTTGGGCATTTCGTTGGTGAAACTATTCTACCGGTAGTTTTGTTCTCATTAATTCTCAAAGAAATCAAATTTCCAAGATTGGTCCCACTTATGGTAGTAGAATATTTTCCTAGATGAAGTCAGAATAAAAGGACAAATATTGGGGTAAAATTTCATTTTACGCAGGATAAAAGTATTAAGTGCACATTCCAAGTAAAAGCTTGTTTCAGACGTAACTTGGCGAATTGAAGATAAAGGTCCATTTCGAGTGAAATTTCATGTTTTAAATGCAAATCCTCTTTGAAAAAGGATTAATATTGATAAATTTAATTCCTGTGGCGATATTATTGCTAAAACTGCTAGGTTTAAGTATGGCACTCTTGATTCCAGTGTGATATTGTTCATTTTTGAGGAACCGACTACTTCGTGGGTATGCATTTCCAAGGTGCCACCATAGAGATTGAAATCAGATCATTGATTCCTGATGAAGCCTGATATGCCATGTGATAAAATTAGTAGATATTTTATTTGGCATTTGCTCATTGGTTTGTTGTTGTTGTCGAGGAGAGAGTTGCTGCTATTGGTGTCTGGATGGCCGACACCTTGCCTCCACATGTATTTAATGAAAGAGGCGAAAACCTCTATAAATACTAATAAAATTTCCATTGTAAAGGAGGAGAGACATTTTGCAAAAAAACTTATCAAGTTCTCTACGTAAATAAGAGATATTTGGCTTCTGATTTTGCAAGCGACTTTATGTGTGATTTCCTTCTATTTTATGCATTTCTCTTTTATGCTTGTATTTCTTATCTGCTATTGAAATTTAAATTCTGCATCTGAGTTTGAATATTGCTGGTGAGGAAGTGAGTTTTGGAATGCAATCCTAGAGGTTATATTTGCAAGGTTGTAAGTAAATTTTGTTTCTTTATTTTATTATATGCTAATTATATGCTTGAGTGGAATTCCTATTGTTAATATTTCCCCAATATTACACCTTTGACCTGTGGCCATATTTCCCTTTCTTTCCATTATTTTTAGTTTCTTTCCCGCAACTCTAGTCTTCAACAGTGTAGGATTTAGTAAGGGAACCAACCCTCTCTGGAGATCGGTCCGAAGGAATTTTCTCTTTCCCTTGGCCTTTCAATGTTGGTCGAGTCTAGGGCACACAAGTGATAATATCTTGTACTTAGGCAGATTTGTGACCAACGAGTTGGCTAGGCTACGTTAGAGCACTATGAAGCAAAAGATCTTGAGTTCGAATCTCTACGGTGCCCATTTTTGTTGTACAAAAAGGAATGCAAGGTATAAGTTTTAAATATTATTTGATGTCTTTTGTTCTTAGGTGGAGGAGTAGCCCAACCGGTAGGCTAGGTCGTGTTAGGGGGCTGCGAAGCATGAGGTTTGAGGTTGAATCCCATTCACGATTTTTTGTTGGGTATTATTGTGAGGTAAGGGCAAAAGTTTTAAATTGATTAAAAGGAGGTATAAGGTGTAAAGTGTTTTCTTTAGAGTTGAAATTTTTGCATGGTATAGTGGAAGGCATAAGGTGCAACGTGGATATTTTATTTTTGTATTTTACACATAAGGAGTAATAAGGTTTTATGTTAGTGTGAAATTTCATTGTTGAAAATTATAAAAGGAATAATTAATGTATTCAAATCAACATTAGAATATTATTGATAATGCATAGGTTTATATACAAATAATTAGGCTAATAATAAGGTATCTAACAAGGATGCAAATGGTACTAACTTACTAACAAGATAGTAAATCATGCTAACCTACTAACCATAAGATATTCATAACAGTGAATATCTTCATGGTAAAGTAAAAAATGATGTAATAACCAAATATACCATGTGGTAAATAAAATAACTTACTAAGGTAAAAAATTAATTACCCTAATATCTACCCTAACATCCCCCCTTTATTACATTATTTTTTGAAATACAAAGAGTGTTGTAAAACAACTCAAATTTGACACATGCAAGTGCCTTAGTGAATATATCTGCAACCTTTTTGTCGATGGGAATATAGTAACTTATATTCTATATTAATAGAAAATGGTAATTACCCAAGATAGGAATCTAGATATTATCCAAGTTATGGAATCTAGATATTATCCAAGTAATGGGATAATTACTTTAACATCTCCCCTTAATGTGAAGGAGAGAAAATTAAAGATGTTGATCTACTAGCTCTTGCTCTGTCTCGGACTCTAAGTGTACCTTTGGATGAGTACCTATGGGACTATCTCTGAATCTTCCTATAAATCTACCACTCGGTTTGTCACTAGATCCACATCTAGGTCTAAGTAAAATAAGTACTTCCAGAGTACTTAAGCAAAAAGTGGGTCATCCCTCACTTTGCTTTAACAATAATGAATGTCCTTATTGTAATATTTTCATCCTATCATATTGCATGGGTAACCAGCTCCTACAACCGCTAGGTGTACTAGAGTATATCACTACATACAAGATTTATTTTGTTATAATATGATTTTGCAAAATTTTTGATAAGGTAGCTAAGGTGTCGGTAGCTATTGAAAATACACCCTTATAAGTTTCCTCCTTTTTGCAAAACATATTGTAATGGAATTTTTGCAAGAAGTTTGACTAAGGTGTCAGTATTTGTCGAAAGTGCACCTTTATAAGTCGTCCTCCCTTTTTAGAAAAATATCTGATGAGGTAGGAAATAAATTTTTATCTCCCTCTAAGTGCAAAAAATTTGCAACTTATGAAGCTTTTTAAGGCTTTTACAAATATTACCTCCTAGACAAATTTCAAAATTTTCACCAAAAAAATCCTCCCTTTTATTACAAGTACTTCAAAAAAAAAAAAAAATTCTATTTATGAAGCCTAAAAAGAGGTAAAATTCACCCCTTTATTATAAGTACTTCAAACAAAAATATTTTCTATTTATGAATCCTAAAAAGAGGTTTGCAATGGTGCTACCTAGGTTTACAATTTGTTTCCCTTACAAAGCTATATGGGTCATGAGCACCTTGTGTGCTCTTTCTGAATCATAATCAAAATTAGAATTAGAAACCTTAATAACAACATTTCCTCTGTGTTGTCTATTTAACCTCTGTGGTGTGCTTTTGCCCTTTTTGTCTTGCTTATTTTTAAACCAACACCGATTGGTGTCATGGTTGTCCTTTTTACAAGTGAAAAAATTCTTTTCTGATTGAGGTTGCTTGCCCTTATCTTTGGAAGATGACCCCCCTTCTTCTTTTGACCCTATTTGTTTATGTAAAGTGCACTATTGGACATTTCATCTTTTTGTAGCTAATTTTTTTCTTCAGTTTGAAGAAAATTTACTAATTCAACAAACATCACTTTTCTTTGAGACACTTGAAGGGATGTTATTAACATTTTGTAGGAGTCTGGAAGAGCCCTTACAATGATCGAAGTCAAGACCTTATGTTCAAATTTTTCTCCCAAAGCATTCAGTTTAAATTTTATTTCCTACCACTCTACAGAGGAATAACTCTACTGTTTCACTTGAATTCATATGCAAATTATGAATTTGTGATTGAAGGTTGAGAATTTTTGCTTCATTTTTCCCTTCAAAAATGGTAGATAAAGCATCCCACGCTTCTTGACCATGTTGAGCATCACAAATGTGAGGTTGAATTTCATCAATAGTAGCTAGCAAAATCAGCATGAGAAGTCTATTGTCCATTTTATCCCATGCCTTATGATCTACTCCTAGTGTAGTGGGTCCTTTTATAGTTTTTGTCACTATATCCCACAATTCCTCTACAGTAAGAATGCTTTTCATTTTATAACATGAAAAAAAATGATGGAAGGAGGCGGAGCAGCAGGGCTAGAAGATAGCGGCTTAGGGCAGCGAAGCAAGGAAGGTAAGGATTCTGAGGAGGGCGAGGACGCTGAGGATTCTCAGGCGCGGGATACTGTTGATAAGCGACGGGATTCGGACCCTCCTGACAAAGACCCGGACAAAGGGACCCAACAGGTATCAAAAGCCCCTTTTACAGGTTTGTCCTTTGCTCAAATTTTCAAAGGCAAGGAGAGCGGGTTTGTCAAAACTCTCCCACCCCTTTTCCCTGATAAGAACAAGCTGAGGGTTCCTGCTACGACTATGGAAGAATTTTTGTCCGTCGAAACCTTTTCCCTAGTGGGTAAATTTCTAGGCGAAAGACCCAACATAGAATCCATAAGGGCTTGGGCCTTCTCCAAATGGTGCCTGGCTGGCAGTATGGAGATTGTTGTGATGACAAGGGGTTTCTTCATGATCCATCTCCACAACAAGGAAGATGCTAGCCGCATCCTCATAGGAGGGCCTTGGTTCCTAGGCAGAAGGAGCCTTTTCCTTAGGCCTTGGGGATAGGATTTTGACCCTGAGACCCAAAGCATTAACACAACACCCATCTGGGTCAGGCTCCCGAACCTCCCAGCCCATTTCTTCCATGAATATTTCTTGACAGCAATCGCAAAAACCATAGGGGAGTTGGTCGCCATTGACAACCCCACCTTATCTAGAACTCGCATGATGCATGCAAGAATGTGCGTGACTGCTGATTTGGAGTCCGAGCTCCCAACCTTCATAGATCTGGAATACGGGGACTATTCTAGAAGGCAACCCATCGAGTATGAAAATAAGCCGGCTTTCTACGTAGAATGCAAAACTCAAGGACACCTAAGGAACCAGTGCCCAGATCTGGTCACCGTCAAGGAAGCACCAAAGAGGAATGCCCAAAGAGGAGCCAACGAAAAAGGGCAAGGGAGGCCCCTCCACCCATGGTTTTTGCCAAACAAAACAACGCACAAAAATGTGTACAACCAGAAGGCGCAAGAAGACCCTGCACAATGAAAGTTGAAAGGAATTCAACAAACGGATCATGATCAGGATACTCAGGTTAGTCCCTTCTTTTCAGATCCTAATTCCTTTGAAGCCCTTGTTGAAACCGATGGCCAAGCATCTAGATCTACCGAGGAAGAACCAGATCAGGGACTCCCCGAAACCCTTGAATCCCCTTCCAAACCTATTTCTCCAAGGAGGTCCTCTCCTTATCCACCACCAAACTATCCCTATGGCATGCCCCAGGATCCTGAGGACATCAGCAGGAGCATGAACGAAGAGGAGCCAGGGGCAGCCCCATCGGCCCTAGGCGAGGGATGGTCAAGTCCGGTCCAGCAGCAAAACTGTCCCCCAAAGTTCAGCCCGAAGCAGACCCGCAGCTCATCGAATAAAATAGACTTTGGCACCAAAAAGAAAAGAGGGAGAATCCCAGATGCAGAACACTACAGGATGAGAATCAAGAATGAAATTGCAAATGGTAAACAAAGCACCCTAGTGCTTCAAGACATGTCCCTCTTCGAAGGCAATAAAACCAACAAACCTCCCCCAGCTCAAGGTCGTGGCAGAGGGAGACATCCAAAATAGTGTAAATGAAGGTCCTCTCCTAGAATGTGAGAGGCCTTAACGACCCACCTAAGCAGAGGGCGGTGAAGGCGTTAAGGAAAGAAACTTGTCCTTCAATCATACTACTTCAAGAAACAAAAATAGATGAAGCATGGTCCAAGATTCTGGCGAGAAAAATATGGAAACAAGGGGAAATGGTGTTCAGGCAAGCTCGTGGGGCCTCTAGGGGTCTTATGGTCCTCTAGGACCCTAAAAAAGTGGAAGGCAACGTCATTCAAGCTGATGATCGTGTCCTAAGTGTCCTTTTTAATGACATAGACAACAAATAGTCCTGGATTGTCTCAAATGTTTACGTGCCCAACACTGTCCAAGGAAGAGCCTGCTTGTGGGAACTTCTGAGTCATATGAGCAAGGCCTTTCAAGACGTTCCATGGATAATAGCTGGTGACTTCAACACCCCACTTTTCCCATCTGATAAGAAAGGAGGGGCAGGACTTTCGACTAGGAGCATGGAGGACTTCAGCGAGTTTGTGCACACAAACCAGCTGATGGACGTCAAGCTTAAGGATGCCAAGTATACATGGAGCAATAGGCGCTTGGGAAGAAACCTCATCCAGGAGCGGCTAGACAGGGTCCTTCTCTCGTAGGAAGCTATCCAGGTCTTTGGTGCGTCCTCCTTGCATGCCTTTCCTAAGGTCAGGTCTGACCATAACCCCATTCTCCTGGAAACTCCTCAGACCTCCACTTCCAGCTGCAAGCGCCCCTTTCATTTTGAAGCAATGTGGACCAAACACCCAGACCTAAAAAATAGGATCAACCAATGGTGGCAGCAGCCTTGCCAAGGTAGTCATTCCTACAAACTTTCACAAAAGCTTACTCGGGTCAAGAATAACCTCAAAATATGGAACAAAGAAGTGTTTGGAAATATCTTTGAAAACAAAAAGGTTGTAACTAAAAAACTAAAAGCTATCGACAACCGGATCCAACATGGAGTGCTAGATGATGACACCAGGATTGAGGAGAGAACGCTCCTGTCAGAATACCACAACATCCTGGCCTATGAAGAGACCTTCTGGAGATAGAAGTCTAGGGCCCTATGGCTCAAAGAGGGTGACTCCAATTCCAAGTTCTTCCATGTCTCCACTCTCAAAAATAGAAGCAACAACCGAATCAAATAGTTAACAAGAGCGGATGGGTCCAACACCCAAGACAACAATGACATTAAGAATGAAGTTGTGACCTTTTTTAGCTCCATCCTGGGTGAGGAACCTATGTGTCATGAAGCTTCTCAGGACTCTCTACTCCAATTCATTCCCCAAAGGATAGAAAAGGCCGCCAATTCAAAGCTTATCACTCCTTTTTCTGATCAAGAAATCAGGGAGGCACTTTTTTCCATGAATCCTGACAAGGCCCCGGGCCCCGATGGTTTCTCACCAAGGTTCTTCCAAACCTTCTGGGACATCCTAGGAGATGAGGTGTGCTCCACTGTCCAGGAATTCCAAGCTTCCAAGCACATCCCACGAAGCTACAACTCTACCTTCTTAGCCCTGATCCCGAAAGGACCGGCTCCTAAGTCCATAACAGATTTTAGACCAATCAGCCTCTGCAATATTTTATATAAGATCCTCACCAAAGCCATTGTGAATCGCATGAAAAGTGTGCTCCCTCAGATCATTGACCCCTGCCAAGGTAGCTCCATCCAAGGCAGGTCGATCCTGGATGGCATCATCACAGTCCATGAAGCTCTTCACTCTGCCTCTCAGACCAAGAAGGCTGCCTTTGCTTTAAAGCTCGACATGAACAAGGCTTTTGATAGAGTTAATTGGGATTTTGTGAGCGCCATACTGCTAAAATTTGGGTTCCATCCTGAATGGGTCAGGCTCATTAGTTGCTGCATCCGCACCCCCTGGTTTTCTGTGTTGGTCAATGGGGAGCCAACAGGTTTCTTCCAAAGCCGAAGAGGGCTTAGGCAAGGGGATCCTATCAGCCCCTTGTTGTTCATCATTATCACCGAAGCCCTAGGAAGAACAATCAAAGCCACCATTGCATCAGGGCTTATCTCAGGTATCAAAGCTACATCCCTCATGGAGGCCATTACCCACCAACAATTCATGGATGACACCCTAATTCTGACTATGGCATCGGTGGCAGAGGCAAAAAACATCAGGTATATCCTTAAGCTCTACGAAGATGCGATAGGGCAGAAAGTCAATTTCAACAAGAGCAAAGTGTATTTCCTTAACACTCCCCTTCCGAGACAAATCAAAATCACCAAAATTTTAGGGTGCTCCACCTCCACTCTACCTACTTCTTACTTGGGCCTTCCCCTATTCACTGGGGTTCCGACGACGCCCATGTGGAACATTGTCCTCGAAAGAATCCAAAAGAAGCTCTCAGGGTGGAAGAGTCACTTGTTGTCCCAGGCAGGTAAGGCAACGTTAACCATGGCTTCCCTTCAAAGTATCCCGGTCTATTTCTTATCAGTTTTCAAAGCACCGGTCAAAGTCTATCAGAGAATCGAAAGGTACCAAAAAAAATTTCTCTGGTCCGGCTCTGAAGATAAGCAGAGAATCCACCTGGTGGGATGGGACAAAGTTTGTAGGCCTAAAGATGTCGGAGGGCTAGGGTTAAGGAAAGTTTCCCACCTCAACCTAGCGCTTATAGCAAAACAAGCCTGGCGATTAATGTCCAATGAAAGAAACGAGTGGACAACAATCATCAAATGTAAGTATCTCCAAGGCACTGAGTTGCTCAGCAACGCCATTCCAACCCGGGGATCCTCCTTCTGGAAAGTGATCCTAACCTGCAGGGAAGTGATCAAGAAAGGCATAAGATGGATCCTTGGAAATGGGTGAAGGATCGACTTTTGGGAGGATAGATGGGCAGGAATAGAAGCCCTAATCGGTGATCCTATTTTGGCTCCGCTGAAAACCCTCACCACTGAAGGCTTTGGGCCCAAGGTTGCTGATTTCTTATGGTAGAATAGGAGCAGATCCAACTGGAAGCCCATTGCCTTTCAAGGGTGGGAGACAACGACCCAGAAACTCAATAGCATTTTACTACATCAGTTTGTCCCCACAAGACCGACAGAAGACCAGATGAGATGGACCACGATAGACAGTGGCAAATTCATAGTCAAATCAACGTACAGATTGTTAATCCATCCTGAGGCTCCTCGCTTCCAAACTCAGTTAGTCTGGGTTAAGAGACTCATCCCCAAAATATCCTTTTTTGCATGGCTTGTGGTTCAAGGGAAAATTCTTACTATTGACAATATGATGAAAAAAGGATTAACCATCCCCAACAGATGTTATTTGTGCAGGGCTGACTGGGAATCCATCCAACACCTCTTCATCGAATGCCCCTTTGCCACCACAATCCTTAATGGCCTCTTCCAAGCTTTCAACATAACTTGGGTCAGACCCGAGTCCCTCAGTGAGTTCCTCCTGCAATGGCCCAAACCATTTGTCAGTGCCAGATTAAAATTCTTTTGGAAGATCATTTTCCACCATTTCCTATGGCAAGTTTGGCTTGAAAGGAACCTGAGGATTTTCAATGAGGCAACTAGGGACCCAGGATCCATCACTAATAAAATCATTGCCTTTGCTAAGGAGAATGCCCTATCTTGCACTGATGAGCCCTACTCGACTCCCCTGGGCAAAAAGCTCCTGGCCCAGTCCCTGAGTCTGCCCTGCCAAGACGGCCTCAGGAAGACTAATCCGAGGCATGAGGTTGGTTGGATCCCCCTCGACCAAATGCCTAAAGTTAAACTTTGATGGTGCCACCAAGGGCAATCCTGGCAGAGCAGGGGCGGGCGGGACCATCAAGAATCATCAGGGCGACCTTGTCCTGGCTTTCGCTGAGGCCCTGGGCACCACAACCAACAATGATGCTGAAGCTAGAGCCATTTGGCATGGTCTTCTCCTAGCTAAGGACGTCCAAGGCCGGTTAATTATGGAAGGAGATTCCCAAGTTATCATCAATCTCCTCAACAATGATAAGGATCCTCCATGGAAGTTTGAGGCTTGCATTAAGGAAGCAAGGAACCTCTTAACCAACAGAGGTGACAGCGTGGCTCAGCACATCTTCAGAGAGGCCAACAAGGTGGCAGACAAACTGGCAAACATAGGTGTTGATGCGGCTGGTTTGACCACGTGGACGCATGACCTCCCGATGGACGTGGATGGTATCTTCCAGGGAGAGCGACGACGTGAAGTCTGATGTGGAACGCTAATCCAAATCAGCTCTCAAAAGTAGTGGTTTCAAGAAATTCGGCCATACGACGTCAGGATTGCTCGTATCAACATATCAATATTTCCAAGGCATCCTCCCCGGATAACCACGTGACTAGAAAGAAGTGGCGGTGGCTCCTCGGGCCTCCGCTGGATAGTTCCCCGAGGATTGACATTCTCTGGCGGGCTGCGTCTCACGGTAAATCCGTTAATTGCGTCTCATGCGGAGTTGGGGCATGGGAAGGCCCACCCACCATAGCGAGACACGTGATCCCTCGAACGGCCATGATGACCACCAAGAACAGCTCGTATCTTTCCCAGAAGGAGAACGTTAAGGCTCCCAATTCCTATGCCAGATCAGCCACGCAGCATGGCACCCAGGTGGCAGGTATGCGTTGGCTTGCCATCAAAGCTGGCACTCGCCTTAATGAGCCTTTTCATTTAAGATGGAAAGTCCTCTCTCGCCATCACCACTCTTCCCTCCTTTCTGCTTTCGAGAGCAAGCATTACCTTCAAGCTGCCAGACAAGTTTCAGAGGATCCCAGAGGTGAGATTACGATGACGTACATTGAGCCAAGTATGGTGGTCATGGAGCCGGCTGTGCAAGCCATCCTTACTGAGAGGAAGTTCACGCAATTCTTCGACATGTTTGCTGGTCCGGACGATAGCATTACTGCCGAGTTTATGGAATCCTGGGATGAGGGCAGAGTGGTTATCCACGGGCGTGAGATTTTAGTTGATATTAACCTTCTGGCAACCCTAACTGGGTAGACGGTGAGGGGCCGCTCCATCCATAGGCAAAAACATAACTGGGAAGTCGAATTGCGCGAGTTTAAGGATAACCTCAAGATCTCTAAGGAGGCGAAGAACGACTTGACAAGGATGGACCTCCCTGCCCCGTGGAACTCTGTAATGAAAAACGTCATGGAATTCATTACAGCAGAGGACCCCGACAAGGTTCTTCTAAGCTTCCACTATGCCTTCATCAACTTCTTCCGTGACATCAACCCCATTAGCATCCCATAATTTCTCCTGAATTCCATGAACTACACCATCAATTCTTGTCATAGCAAGAAAGGCACAACAATGCCTATGCACCAGAGCCTGTTCAAGGTGATTTACAAATTTTCCCTCGCCACCTCTCCCCAACCTGAACCCCCTACTTTTCCCCCTGCTGAGACCCCCAGCTCCAGGCCCAAGATACCCAAGCCCCACTCCGGGTCCTCTGCTAAGAAGCGTGAGCTGGAGGTGTCAATCACTGGCGGAGGAGCGAGGAGAAAACTGAAGATTGAGGAAGCAGAGGGATCCAAACGATCCTCTGCAAGACTAAGGAACAAGCTTGGGCAGGGAAGTTCCACAACCGTTATCTTAGACCCTCAGGCTGAGGGTCCTGAACCCAACGTTTTGGTCCTCAAACATTTTGTTCTGACCACCCTGGCATCCATGGCCCAGCAGATGCAGGAGGTCCTCGATGCCCTATCCAAGGTTTTCTTCAACGAAGGCTACCAGAGCAATGCCCCTGCTCAAGTCAACACAGAGGTCGAGGACCCAAAAAATGACAAGGACGATGACCAGATTGAGGACGAAGACGAGGAGGATTAAGCAAGTTTTAGACCCTTTCCTTTTTGTGGCGGGCATTTCTGAAGGCCCGATGACGGTGTCTTTTTGTTCATGGACCTAATTTCGCTTCTCCCATGCATGTTTGATGGGAGAAGCGAAATCTCTCTCGATGTTTTTGTTGCCTGACGTTTCAGGACTGTTGTCACAAAGGATTAAGGATCCTTAGTCAGTATCTTTTCTCTGTGCTCAGCTACATGCTGATTTTGTACAAGGTTTTGGGTCAACCTGAAAAACCCGTTTGATATAAAAAGCTTACTTATCAAAAAAAAGAATGGTTTTCATTTTGGTTTCCATGTAGAATAATTAGAACCTCAAGCAACTAGGTATCATTCAGATACTTGTTTATAGTAGCCATTATAAAGTTCCTTATTACACCAAAATGGTTTCTCTTTCACTCTAATTGATATTTAATGATATCTGCCTAAAAACCCTCTTGAAGAAGGATGATCAATTGGAAGAAATTAAGCCAAAAAATAATTTTTTGAAAGAGAAATCACTCTAATTGATATTTAATAGCACCTACCTAAACCCCATTTTGAAAAAGGATGATTAGTTTGAGGAGTTTAAGCCAAACAAGAAGAGTGAATTAGGGTTGCATATGGAGTGAATTATCAAAAAATTGGCTTTACCTGTGCAATAAATTGCACAAATGGGTGTAAAATTTGGGTCTTAAGTTCTTTTGATTTTTAACTTAAGATGTAATTGCAAAAACAGGAATTTGAATGCAATAATCCATCAAAAGTGCCCATAAATTTTTAACACTTAAGTGTTGGATTCTACCAAAAATTTACCTATTTTAACATTGCCAATTTAACAAAAGTTATCGAATGCTATCGAAAGTGCACCTTATTACAGTAATTGTTGCAACAAAATTGTGATTTTTGATTTGCAAAAATTTTGATATTCAATTTTCTCCCCTTGTCTTATAATTTTGCAAAGAATGTGGTAAAAACAATTGCCTTTCATTTTTGTGTTGCAAAATAAACAAGTTTGAATGTTTCAACCCTTTGATTTTCACAATTTCCCATTGTGTTACAATTTTGCAAAAGAAAAATCCAAATCTTGGTTTGTCCCCCTCTTGTTTGCAAAATAAACAAGGTTGTGAAGATCTTCAATGTGATGAGATCTTTCTCCAAATTGCAAAAAATGAATGTGCAATATTTTGTGTTATATCCCAAGGTTTGAGAAAAAAAAATGCATAATTTGCTTTTGATATTCAAGTGTCCCCCCCCTTGTGTTACAAATTTTTAAAAAAGAATCACAATTTTTTGTCCCCCCTTTGTTTTGAAATTTTAACAAGGTAGCACACCTTTCAAGACAAGACGATACACAACAAGCTTTTGAAAGGTAATCCAGAACTGGTCGACACACGACTTGGTATTTAGTGGACCCAAGGTATATTATTCAAAAAAACTCTTACTCTCAAAATGAATGTTTCATAAGATTTTGAGAAAGTTTTAAAGAACTCTTAATTTTGCAAAAAAATGTGCTATTTATTTGTATTACATCTCAAAATATTGAGAAAACAAAAACATAATTTTGAGGTGTTGCAAAAAAAAGTTCTATTTATTTGTATGACATTTCAAACTGTTGAGAAAACAAAAAACACTTTTTTGAAATTGCAAAAAAAATGGTCTCCCTTTTTTTTGTTGTTTTTTTTTTTAATTTGCAAAATTTAAATAAAGTTTAATAAAAAATAATTTAATTTAATAATAAAAAATAATAGTTTTTAAAAATCAATTTAAATTTAAAAATAAAATTGATTTAAAAACAAAATTAATATTTAAATTATTAAAAAATATATTTAAAAAAAAAAATTAATAAAAAAATGCAAAAAAAAAAAATATTTGAAAAACGTTACCTTTGTTTTTTTATAAGGTATAAAATATATCTTAGTTTGTTTTTTTTTAAATACACGAGCACACACACTTCACAAGCATGAAAAAAACCTTTCACAAGGCTTGGGGATGATTTGTACCACATGCATTGTGAAAGCGCGTTCAAATGCTTTAAAACCAACACTACACACCTCTTAATACGATTGCCTTTAGGAAATCAAGGTGTTGTCCTTTTGTTGGTCAATGAGCAAGAGCCCACCAAGTACACATGACCTATGCCACATGAACCAATGACGAGCTGCCACCTACCGTAGTTGAATATGCCACATGTCGATCAATGGTCATGCCACCTCTGCATCTTGAAAATCACACCATTGCCATGTCAACTTATCACATATCCACCTTGGGACTGCTACACATGCACCAAACAGACCCCGTCGCTGCTCTCCACATGAATGAATCAAAAATTTCTAGGGGTTAGGCTAAATCACCATGTGTTGCATCTCGATAACCACATCGGTCTAGGTCATCATAGTTTAGATGTCCACCACATCTCCAGTCTGTGTCAGCCTCATATCACATGCCTAGGATTTTATTCCATAGTGATCAGGTGGTCAAATTTAATTAGGTTCAGAGGAGATAGCTTCATGGATTACATTGTCAATTTTGGTTTACCAGATGGCTCGTTAGAACTGTTGCTTCGCTTCGTATTTAGTATCATAGTTCCTAGTGGTCAGTGCATGGATCTGGAGCCAACGAGCCATCACTGATGTGGATGTTATTAGTGTTGATAGCACTACCTATGGTGCAACTAGTTGTGCAATGTGTGCCCAACAATTGGGTGGCTATGATGTGCAACACACCCACAAATTAGAGATTGAGCTACAAGGCCATCAGATCCTATGTTAGCTCAAGATCTACGTGCCTTGTGGGACCTGTAAAGGTAGTCAGTTTTGTGCAGCGCAAACTGGACATACAAAAAAAAATTAAATAATTCCAAATCACTGCATATTCAACGAAAGAAAAACGAATAAAAAAAAAAGTCAGCAAAAAAAATGCACAAAACAACAAATATTTCCATGTGTAGGCAAAACAAGGGGACTAAGCAACAACGAAAAACAAGAATTTCCCAAAGGAAATATTACCTCGAAATTCATGCAAGGATTATTGATTAGGGATTTGAGCCCCGTTATCCATGCAAAATGCAAATGCCAATGCCATGCCCTTCACCTACACAATTGCTCTGATATCAATAATGTATTCAAATCAACATTAGAATATTATTGATAATGCATAGGTTTATATACAAATAATTAGGCTAAGAATAGCCTAATGCGGTGCTACCGTTAAGGTAGCTAAAAAGTATACAATGATGCTAACTTACTAACAAGATAGTAAATCACGCTAACCTACTAACCATAAGATATTCATAACAATGAATATCTTCTTGGTAAAGTAAAAAAATGATGTAATAACCAAATCTACCCTGTGGTAAATAAACTAACTTACTAAGGTAAAAAATTAATTACCCTAATATCTACCCTAACGAGTAATAAGGTTTTATGTTAGTGTGAAATTTCATTGTTGAAAATTATAAAAGGAGTTAAAAAGGTTTTTATGTTAGTGTGAGATATCATTGATGAAAATTATAAAAGGAGTTATAAGGGTTTGAGTTATTAATAAAGCTTTATATTGTGAGAGAGGTATAAGATATTATTTTGAAAAGCTTTATTGTGCACTTTTTGATAAGGGTTTTTAATATGGATAATTTGAAGAAGATATTTGCTAACTAGTTTTGAAGTGGCACAAGAAAGGAATTTTTTTTGTCAAGATAGGTTTTGAAGGCACATCATCATCAAGGCAGTTTTGAGTTATGGTGATTTAATTCCTTTCTCAAGGAGGTTTTGTTTGAAGGAAATATTTTTGTTGTCATATGATTGGAGGTATAAGGATTGATTTGATGTGCATTGATTCTTGGGAATAAAAGTGCAAGTGTTTGAGAGTAAAGTTGTGCATTGTTCTTGAGTAGAATTGGGAATGAATGTGCAAGTGTAATAGATCAGTTTTGTGAAGCAAATTTGTGCATTGGTTTTGAGTGATATTGGAAATGAAAGTGCAAGAGTTATAGATCAGTTTTGTTGATAAAATTTATGCACTAGATTTGATTGATTTTAGGAGTATATAAGAAGGTCAATCATCAAGTGCTAGACTAAAGCTATCCTTTTGAATGCAATAAATCTGACATGTGAAAGCGACAAACTTAATGAATGTAAAGAACATATTGGGTATTTTTTAATGCATATCATTTTCTATATGTTCTTGAAGATAAAATAACTCTGGGTAGAATATGTTTGAATTGCTTTAGTTGAGAAAAGCACATTGAAAGATATGAGCATTGTTTGTATGCAATATTTGGGAAAGATATGAGCATTGTTTGTATGCAATATTTGGGAAAGATATGAGCATTGTTTGTATGTAATATTTGGGAAAGATATGAGCATTTTTTGTATGTAATATTTAGGAAAGTTATGAGCAGGTATGAGTAGTGGTTGTGAGCAACTTTGAGTAGAGTTGTGAGTAGGTTTGAGCAGAGTTGTGAGCAGTTTTGAGCAGAGTTGTGAGTAGGTTTGAGCAAAGTTGTGATCAAAATTGAGTAGAGTTGTGAGCAATTTTAAGTAGAGTTATGAGAAGGTTTGAGCAGATTTGTGAGTAGGTTTGAGCAGTGCCTATAAATCGGATTGAGTAGGCTTTGGAGTAAAACAGAGTAGAGGGGATTGGTGTCTCCTATGTGAAGAACACAAGCTTATACTCAGAGGGGGTGAACAGTATAAGACCACTTTTAACTTTTCTTTCCAATCAATATTATGTAATGTACAGATAGTAATATCAATAGCAATAACTAAAGCAATACATAAATCATCACACATAATAGAGACACCATAATTTACGTGGTTCACCCAATATGGGCTACTCCACAAAGAAAATATTTCACTAAAATTTTCTCAATCAATCTCTTGGGAATCCTTTCCCTATTACATTTTTTATGGACCTCTGTCCAAAGGAGACAACAATACCCTAAATTAAGTTCGTGGATCTCTATCCATAGGAGAACTCCTTTGCTCTGGCTGGTGATCCTCTAGAAGACTACTACCTCCACTACATTGGCTTATGGATCTCTCTCCATTGAATACTCTTGTCCCCACTCAGAATACATACCCTCACTACCTTGGCTAATGGATATCTATCCACTAGAGACTATTGTCCTCTACTCTCTATCACCTCCGAAGCTCTATATCAAATTTTCACTAAACACAATCCTTTGGTCTAGCACAAATCTACTCAATATTTATCTTTGGTCTAGAACAAACCTATCCTCAAATCTGCTCCAAACTCTTGAAGAACACAAGCTTATACTGAGAGGGGGGGTGAATAGTATAAGACCTCTTTTTACTTTTTCCTTTATACTTCAAAACAATAAAGTAATATACCCAAAGCAATATCAAAGCAATGCACAATATCATCCACAAAGTGACACCAATTTTAACGTGGTTCACCCAGAATGGTTAGGCTACGTCCACAAAAATTTTCTCTAAAAGTTATCTCAAAGTTCTTTGGGAATCCTTCCCAATTACAATGTTTATGAGCCTCGGCCCAAAGGATATACCTTCCCTTAATCAGAATTTATGAGGCTCTGCTCAAAGGAGATACCTTCCCCCAATCATAATTTATGAGCCTCTGCTCAAAGGAGATACCTTCCCATCTACTCTAGAAATGATCCCTCAGAAGATCAACCACCTCTACCTCTTGCCAACACATGGAACTCCTTTACACCGAATACCTCCTATCCTCAATGCTTAGCCTAAGAGACCTCTGCATTCTATGATCACGTCCACAGCAGCTCAACAACCTGTACCAAACACAATCAGTCGGTCTAGTACAAGTCTTCCTATGTTTTTTAGATCTGTCCAATTCTTGAAAAAATCAATCCTCTGCATACAAGCCTTCTCAAAGACTTGCTAACTGTCCTCAGGTTCTTCTCATAGAACCAATGCACCTCTGTCCTCAAGTTTTCTGCTAGAACTATCAAACTCGGCTCACAAGTCCTCTGCTAGGACCTGTCCAAATATGCTCACAAGTCCCCACCAAAACCTATCCAAAAACTGCTCATAAGTTCCCACCGAAACCTATCCAAAATTGCTCACAAGTCCCCATAGGAACCTATCTAAAAACTGCTCACAAGTCCCCACTGGAACCTGTCCAAAAACTGCTCACAAGTCCCCACTGGAACCTGTCCAAAAACTCAGCAAGCTCACCAAGAAAAACTTTCTTAGTAGGAAATCACAAAGTGAATTGTTAGAGACCCAATGTGATTTGTCAAAATCATAGAAGCATAAAGAGAATTTTTAGAGACTCAATATGTTCTATACTCAATTCCCAATCTCAAAACTCAACTCAAATCAACTCAGCTCAATCTCAATCTCAAATTTGAAAACTCAACTCAATATCTGAAATGGATAGGATAGAATGTTTTCTTTCAAGAACATGAAACCCCAACAATTGCCAACTATGCAAAGAATCACATAACAATGATACTCATGTTATTTTCACCATCAATTAGGGTTTCAACAACAATGCTCATCAAACAAGGTTTAGTCAACCAACACCATTCAACTCAACATCAACCTTGAAGCATTCAACCAATCATCACAAGAAAAGGAAACAAGTAGAAATCCTTTTCCCTCCAAAGATATTTGAACAAAATAGCCACCAACACAATATCACCAAATGCAAAGAATAACTTGCTCAAATCAACTCAATGGAGTAAGCCCAATATCATGAATCAAGTAAAGCAATAACTTGATCAAACAACCTCTATGGAAGCAACTCAACCATCAAACTCAAAACAGCCAACCAAGGGTTCCACCAACTCAGTGCAAGTAGCTAGACTCACAAATATAAACCCTAGTGCACAAAGCTTCCACTATTTCAAACCAAAAATTATGCATTCACCAAAAAATCTCCTTAAGGATAACAATGCATAAGTAGTCTTCAACAAACCAAAAAATAGGATTTACACCTAGCCAAAGGATACCTAGTAGAATACCTTTTCACTCCAACCTTATTTCAAAAAATATACACCAATCATACTCATAAGAAGAATGTGCCCATACCTTATTGGAGTAGAAGATAATTGAACCTTCAAGCTGTCACCACAAACACATCTCAAACTTCCAACCAAGTTAGGGTTAGAATAAAAAGAAATGAGCAATAATATAAACTTCCTTTATTACACCTTTTAGCTTCACTTCTTTAAACACAACCACCATAACATGCCAATAAATCAACAATCACAGACTCACACCTTATACCTCCATTTTTAATTTTAGCATAGCAAAGAATAATCTTAAAAATACATCCAAAGAAATATGCCCTTATTTCTCCTAAGCTTTTATTCAATGCTAATCACAAAAGCCAAAACTCATAAAATTTAATCACACCTTATAAATCGCTGTCCAAGAAACTCCGAATTTTGCGGCATAAAGATGTTTTAATAAAAACATGTGTTACTCTAGCAAAGCACCCCCGCGAGACTCGAAATGATGACCTTCGCCAATGCAGCGCCCAACAGCAGCCTTCGCTGTTTCTAGCCCATGTGGGCTATGAAGTTCACAAGTGAACTTCCCTCCACTTCACCCTCGAAAAAACTCTCGAAGACTTTTCAACCACATGTGCTTCTAAGTCTTCCTTCGATTGCAGCGAATGCAGAGCACAAACACTGTAAATTGCATTCGGGGAATCTCAAATTAATTAGCCTTCCAACCTTAGGAGTTGGAGAATAAATAGTCTCTTCGAAGACACCTTGACGTCGGCGAAAATAAAGACCGTTTTGAAATTAATCAAAAGTCTTTTCAAAAAGGGTTTAAAAACCCTTAAATAATTTTAATAAATTAAGAATAAAAAAATGTTTAAAAACCTTTAAGTATTTTTAATAAATTAAAAATAATTTCTCCCTTAATTAATTAATTAAAACCTTGAAGGGTTTTAAATAATAATTAAATAAATAATAAAGAGAACCTCCATTGGTTTTAATAAAAACCATTGCCAATGGAATCTCTTCGGATTCTCTTAAAAATATTCTCTTGGAATCTTCCACCTTTGAAGCCAACACATCCTCTTAACATTAATGCCATTTCCTTTTGACATCAATGACAACTCATAGACAAGAAGCTAGGATCTCAAACCCAAAATTGCCAACAACTCTGTCCTCAAATCTACACCAAATGCAGTCCTTTGGTCTAGAACAAATATGTCCATGATTTTTATCCTCAAGGCTTGACCCAACTCTTGTTGGATCTTCCCTAAACCTTAACTCAAGGTTTGAACAAATCAATCAACTTTTCTCTTAATTCTTCTCAAAGACTTGTCTCAAATATGCCTTTTAAGCTTCCACAAAAGCTCACACTAATATGTCCACAAGTCCTCTCTAGAACTTGTCCAAATATGCTCCACAAGTCCTCTCTAGAACTTTCTTAAATTTTCTCAACAAGTCCTCTCTAGAACTTGCTCAAATCTACTCTATAAGTCCTCTCTAGAACTTGCTCAAATCTCCTCTACAAGTCCTCTCTAGAACTTGCTCAAATCTATTCTAGAAGTCCTCTCTAGAACTTACTCAAATCTTCTCAATAAGTCCTCTCAAGAACTTATCCCTCATATAGCGCCTTAGTTGCGGCTAGCTAGCCATGTGAGCTAAGCGCTCTACATGCTTAGCTTAAGTCCTAAGGTTTCTTAATCCTTTTCACAAAGGATTCAAAGCCTTTGGCCTTCTCCTACATCTAGCACCAAGATAGACCACGAGTGCTACTCCCTCTACCTTGTTCCTCGCTCAAACACAATGCACTACCTCGAACACGATGCATTGCCTTGCTTCTTCAATACCTCACTTCATGATTTTCGAAGGCTTCAAATTTTTTGTTGTGTTCGAATTCGAATTCACACTTCCCTAAGGTTTGTCTTAGGGTTTAAATACCCTTCATTTACTTTACATACAACGTCGATGGATGATTCGACTTGATGATGTCGGCTTGTATAAATTATAATTTATAATTAATTTAAATTCAAAAGAATTTAAATATTATAAATTTAATTTATAAACTTTAGACTTTAATAAAAAATTAAATCCATCTTTGAGTTAATATAAAATTGTCATTTGCACTTCACTAGGTTGATGAAAAATAATTTTGCCACCTTGATTTTAATAAAAAACTTAATTCTACCATCACAATATTAGGGAACTATCATTATGGTTTTAATAAAAAAACCTTTTAATGTGCCACCATGGTTTTAACAAAAACCCTTATAAAATAATATTTGGACAACTTTTATCCATCTCTTTGCATTGCTTCTTAATGTTAATGATCGTGTACTCCATGGTATTAATGACAGCTTCATGTGTTCACTTTGGCATCAATGACAACTTTTTACCTTGACATAAATGACAACTAAATGAGCTCAAAATTTCCAACAATCTCCCCCTTTGTCATTGATGGCAACCCAACTTATTTTTACCAAAATATTCACCTTTCATTTGTTTTGCTCCCCCTAGGACAATGCTCCCCTTGGTTCAATGCTTTTTTTATTTTCTCAAATACCAAATCTCTCCCCCTTACTCAAATCTCCCCCCCTTTAACATCAATGGCAAAGGGTCACCTTTGGGGCTCGGGGATAAGAATGAGCCTCTTAGCTTAGCCCCTCCCCCACCTCCTCTTGAGGTGGTTAATTCTGGGGTGGGAGTATTTCTACTCCCAAAAAGCATTGTTCTTTACCTTTATCCTCTTTTCTTCTTATCTGATCATTTTGATTCCTCTGACTTTCCTTTCCATGTCCATGTTCCTGTCCATGTCTACATTTATGTCCATGTTCCTACTCATATTTTTTTTCATGTTCATATCCATGTTCCTGTTCCTTTTTCTATTTTCATTCATATCCATGTTCATGTTCCTGTTCATATCCATGTTCCTATTCCTATTCTTGTTCCTGTTCATGTTCTTGCTTGATTCTAGAATGTCTACTCTACACCACTTTTTTGTGTGACCATCATTATTGTACTTATAACACTTAATGTTATTATTCCTTGGAGGTGCAAATGTCTTAGGATTTCTCCTAGTGAAGCCATATCCTCTTCTGTCATGAACCCTACAATTCATTGCCTTGTGATCAAACTAATTACATGAGTAGCAATACCCATGGAAAAGTTGTCTATTTTTTAAATTCCCATTTTATTATCTTTCATGTGTCCTACACTGTGAAGCTATGTGCCCAAACCTATGACATGATAAGCATCGTCCATTGAAGAAATCTTGCCTAGACCCCATTGGTCTCTTAGTCTCTTCTACCTTGTCATGTTTCATGTTCCATCTGTTCCTTACTTGTGTATTGTTCCTTTCCTTGTTGAACTTTCTATTGTCCAACATATCCTTAGAAGTATCACTCTCTCTTTTACTTACTTATTTTGATGCTTCTTATTTTTTGGTTTTTGAGCTTGACTCTCCTTTTTTTTCTTCCTATTTCCTTTGTTCTTCTTTAGAACTAAATCCTATTTTGGTGACTGATGAATTTTATGCATTGATAATCATGTTCAAAGTATTTGGATTTTCCTCAAACTTGTGTAGTTTGTCCTTAGAGCCTTTTACTTCCATCCTTAATGAAACTATCCCATGCTCTAATATTTCACACTCTAGATCTTTTATCTTTTATTTTTTGGCCATACCTTCTTCAATTTTTCTTGCCTCTTCAACCTTGATTTTGAAGTTGGTGAGTTCATGTAGAAACTTTGCTTTTGCTTTCTCATCTTCTTGAGCTTGAACCCTTAATCCTGAGTTCTCCCTTTTTAATTATTCAAGAGTAACCATAAGTCTTTCACATTCTATCTCTTTTACCTTTGATTGTTCAACCATACCTTTTTCAACTTTCCTTACCTCTTCAATCTTATCTTTCAATTCAGAGAGATCTTGTAGAAGCTTTGTCTTACATTTCTCATCCTCTTGTATTTGAGCCTTTAATTCTAAGTTCTCTTTTTTCAACTTAACAAGTTCCTTAAGAGTAGACTCCTCCTTTTATTTTTCTAAATTTATCTCTTTTATTTGGTCTTCAATAGGAGTATTTTCTTCTAATACTGAAAGTAGAGTTTTTTCTTCATACCTATTTTGATTGTCCTTGTTATCCTTTCTTGAACCAACCTCTAGGATTTTATTTTTGAAAATATCATCTTCATCTTCATCGCTACTAAACCCATTGCAATAACCTGCATCATGACCAAGTTGACCACAAACAAAACATTCTTCACCTTCTTGTGGATAATAAGCTGCATGGTGACCTGTATTCCTACATTTGGTACAAAAATTTATCAACCTGGTTATTTCTCCATTGCTTGATTCATCTCTTGAATCTATTTCCATTCTTCCTCCCAAAACAACAATATTGAATTCATCTTCCTTTTCTTTCATGACCATGTGTTTTATTTTATTCTTGTGTCTCATGGTTATACTTTTGCCTTTCTTTGCCATTTGTGTTCTTGTAAGATCTTCCTTCAAGTTGTTAAACATTTTATGAAGGAACCAACTTTGATACCAATTGAAGAACACAAGCTTATACTGAGAGGGGGGTGAACAATATAAGACCACTTTTTACTTTTATTTCCAATCAATATTATGCAATGTAAAGATAGAAATATCAACAATAGTAACCAAAGCAATGCACAAATCATCACACACAATAGAGACACCATAATTTACATGGTTCACCCAATGTGGGCTACTCCACAGAGAAAATATTTCACTAAAATTTTCTCAATAAATCTCTTGGGAATCCTTTCCCTATTACAATATTTATGGACCTCTATCCAAAGGAGACACCAATCCCCTAAATCAATTTCATGGATCTCTATCCATAGGAGAACTCCTTCTCCTCTACTCTGGCTGGTGATCCTCTAGAAGACTACTGCCTCCACTACACTGGCTTGTGGATCTCTCTCCACTGAAGACTCTTATCCCCACTCAGAAGACCTATCCTCACTACCCTAGATAATGGATCTCTATCCACTAGAGACTACTATCCTCTGCTCTTTGTCACCTCCAAAGATCTATCTCAAATCTGCACTAAACACAGTCCTTTAATCTAGCACAAATCTACTCAATCTCTGTCTCTGGTCTGGCATAAACCTATCCTCAAATCTACACCAAACTCTATCCTCAAATCTGCACTAAACACAGTCCTTTGTTCTAGCATAAATCTATCCTCGATCTCTGTCCTCAAGCCTTAACTCAAGGCTTGACTCAAATCTGCTAGATCTACCCTAAATATTAACTCAAGGTTTGAACAAATCAATCAAATCTACTCTCAAGTCTTCTTAAAGACTTGTCTCAAATTTGCCTTGTAAGCTTCCACAAAATCTCACACTAATCTATCCACAAGTCCTCTCTAGAACTTGTCCAAATATGCTCAAGTCCTCTATAACTTGCTCAAATCTGCTCAACAAGTCCACTCTAGAACTTGCTCAAATATGCTCTACAAGTCCTCTCTAGAACTTGCTCAAATCTGCTCTACAAGTCCTCTCTAGAACTTGCTCAAATCTTCTCTACAAGTCCTCTCTAGAACTTCTCAAATCTTCTCTACAAGTCCTCTCTAGAACTTCTCCAATATGCTCAATAAGTCCTCTCAAGAACTTATCGAAATATGTATCGTAAGCTTCCACAAAAGCTCATACAAAATCAGTCCACAAGTCTCCTCAAATACTTACCTCAAATCTTCTCAACAAGTCCACACAAAACTTGTCCAATCTCATAGAAACATAAAGATAATTTTTAGAGACTCAATATGCTCTATACTCATCACAATGCTCAATTACTTTCAATCACTCTCTTAGAAACATAAGGAGAATTTTTAGAGACTCAATATGCTTCAAATTCAACTCAATGCTCAATCACTTTCTCAACTCAATTCAGAATATAGAATAGTTTATTTTATGGAACTTGAACAATCACTTCACACATCCACTTGACTAGGCTCAACCAACTCTACTCAACCAATCACTCAATGAAATAATCCTTGCTCACAAACCCTAGTCCAAGCATATGATCACTCACTCAAAATATTTCCAACAATGCTCAACAACAAATCTCATATAACAATGATACCCATGTTCTTTTCAAACCCTAGTTCAAGTTCTTTACTCAACAACTCACTTCAACAATAATGCTTATAAAACAACTCTCACATAACAATGATACCCATGTTCTTTTCAAACCCTAGTTCAAGTTATTTACTCAACAACTCACTTCAAAAACAATGCTTATAAAACAACTCTCACATAACAATGATACTCATGTTATTTTCAAACCCTAGTTCAAGTTCTTCACTCAAACAATGGCTTCAACAACAATGCTTATCAAACAAGGTTTTAACAACACTTCTTTATTCCAGAAAACCTTGAAGCATTCACTCAACACACTCAATAGGAAACCCTAATCAATTCCTTTTCACTCCAAACTTATTTTTCTAGAAAACCAATCAATCAATTCAACTATGGAAGAATGTGCTCATACCTTTTTCTTGATTGGAGAATGATCTTCAAAAACTGCCTTCAGGGAATACCTTCTTCTTTGCCAAGTGCCAAGGGTTAGATAACAAGTGTTATACTTCACAAAATACAAGAATAGCTCAATTTCATGATACACCTTATATCTCCTTCTCAATAGCAATATTTGACAATAATATCTTCACAGAAATTTCCTTTTCAAAACACACCTTCAATTTCTCAATTTCACAAAATTGATATTCCAACTTAATTTCTATCTCCTAAGGTAAAATAATATTTACCTTAATAAAGCACCTATTTACCACTTAGGTAAATAAATTAATATCACCTTATAACTCCCTAACCTTAGCACAATTAATCAAATTCCACAACACCCCTAAAACCTTAGCACAATGATCAAATATCACAAATATTCCCTTATGCCTCCTAAACCTTAGTATTATGCAAAAATCAAAATTAAATCATAAAAACCTTTGGTGAATCCCCCTTTCGCATTTTTTGGAGATTCGACCATACACCTTCTCCCTCGGTTGGTGCCTTAGCTGCGGCTAGCTAGCCGTGTGAGCTAAGCGCTCCACATGCTTAGCTTAAGCCCTAAGGTTGCTTAAGCCTTTTCACAAAGGCTTCAAAGCCTTTGGCCTTCTCCTACATCTAGCGCCAAGCTAGACCACGAGCGCTACTCCCTCTGCCTTGTTCCTCGCTCAAACACGATGCTGCCTCGAACATGATGCGCTGCCTTGCTTCTTCAATACCTCACTTCACGATTTTTAGAGGCTCCAGATTTTTTGTTGTGTTCAAATTCAAATTCACACTTCCCTAAGGTTTGTCTTAGGGTTTAAATACCCTTCATTTACTTTGCATACAACATCGACGGATGATTCGACTTGATGACGTCGGCTTGTATAAATTATAATTTATAATTAATTTAAATTCAAAAGAATTTAAATATTATAAATTTAATTTATAAACTTTAGACTTTAATAAAAAATTAAAGCCCTCCTTGAGTTAATATCAAATTGTCATTTGCACTTCACTGGGTTGATGAAAAATAATTTTGCCACCTTGGTTTTAATAAAAACCTTAATTTTGCCATCACAATATTAGGGAACTATCATTATGGTTTTAATAAAAAACCTTTTAATGTGCCACCATGGTTTTAACAAAAACCCTTATAAAATCATATTTGGACAACTTTTCTCCATCTCTTTGCATTGCTTCCTGATGTTAATGATGGTGTACTCCATGGTATTAATGACAACTTCATGTGTTCACTTTGGCATCAATGACAACTTTTTACCTTGACATCAATGACAACTAAATGAGCTCAAAATGTCCAACAACCTATTGAATAAATTTAGTTTTTAAAAATGGCTTATGATACAACTTTGAGCAGTGTCCATTAACCATTAAACCTTGAGTAGAGTCATATTTGGTTTTCAACTTAATTGCACCATTGTTAAAAAAAATTCCAATTTCATAAGGACCTAACAACTATGTATGGATTTTACCTTTGAAATCCTAAAACTTGGAGTCATACAGTATTGCTCAATATTTGGGTTGAAATGTATGTGGAATGATGTGCTTGTCATGCCACTTCATCCATTGTGCTTGGATAAATTCAATATGATGCAATGTTTGAAATCATATCTCATCCAAAGCATTAAGTTGAAGAAGTATTTCTTGTTGCATTGCAAAAAAAATGATGCCAACCTTCAAGGCATTTCTTAAGGTTTGGATTTCAAAATTAATTGGCACTAAAGCTTTCTTTCCATAAACCATATCATAAGGAGTGAAATCTATATTTGTTTTCCAAGTGGTGTCATAGGCCCAAATAACTCCCTTCAGTCGATGTGCCCAATCTACCATGTGTGATGCTATTGTCTTTGTCAAAATATTTTCAAGTTCCTTATTGGTAACCTCTACCTATCCATTTGATTATGGATGGTAAGGAAAGGATTTCTGGTGATTAAATTGGTATTTCTAAATAAAGGATGCAATCACTTTAGAAATAAATTGGGGTCCCTAATTCATTGCAAATTCATGGGATACTCCAAAGTACTGAAAAATATTATCATAGATGAAGTTAGCAACTTTATCATCACGTGCTTGCTACAAAGGTTTCACTTTTATCCATTTGGTCACATAGTCTGTGCATACCAAAATGTACTCATTGAACTAGCAAGTAGGGCTAATAAGACCTACAAATTCAAGTCCCCACTTCTCAAATGGTTCTAGAACTAACTATGGATGAAGGGACAATTCATCAGTTAGAGGTGGTCTTCTATCCTTTCGCATTGATTACATCTAGCAATATAGATCTTGGAATATTTATGTAAGGATAGCCAATGGTACCCCATTTGCAAGCTTTTATGAATGGTTATTTTAGCAACATAATTTCCACTAAAAGGCTCATCATGAGATACACGCATGATCGTACATTTCTTCTTCCCTAAGAAGAACATGATTGAAACATGATTTAAATAGAAGTCCATCATTCCAAGTGTAAGGTCCACTTTCATGGATGAGATTTCGACATTCACTAGGAGAAAAGTAAGCAGGATTTTTTTCTAAAACAAGATAATTTGCAATGTCAACATACCAAGAAGTATCAGGGGGAGCGGGAGACCTCCCAGTCTAGGTAGGAGGTCACATTTTCAAATTATTTCTCCCTCCATGGATCCTTTTGATGATTTTTAGGTGGATCTCCTTTTTTTCCAGGCCTGTTAGGCCTTTTCAATATTAACTTGGTGTCTGGAATGTTGTTCCAGGATATTCTTTATGTTTTTCCTGAGTTGTTTCAGGAAGGATTTTTTTTGGTTTTCCTACTTTTCCCTTGGGTGGTGCTACTTGTCCGTATAATCCTAGCTTTTCTTCGGTGTGGGTTGTTTGGAGGGTTTCATTTTTTTCTTGATTCAGGAAGTGGGCCAATGGTGCTCTCCCCTATGATTTTCGGTTTGTAGGGGTGGCTCTCTATTCTTTATCAATTCTTACTTCATTTTAGGGTGGGATTCTGTTCACCCATTTTGTTGTTTCCTAGAGGGTCTTTCTTTGTGTTTTATTTTTGTCTTTGGGAGGAAACCATGGTTTTATTTCCCACAGATGAGAGGCTCTCATGGTTGACTCAAGTTCGAGGTTTTAGTGGCAGTTATGGTTAAAGAATTTTCCGATGGTTCTCTTCTCTTCTTTCTTCTAGTCTTGGAGGGAGGACCATGTACTCTATCATGTTGTAGAATGTTTTTTTCTTATTCTATGGTGGGGTTGGGCTTATTGTAAATATGCTAGTGTTTTTTGATGGACCCGCCTACAAATTTTTTTGGTCTTGAGGGGAAATCATGTGTTGATTTTTTGCTACAGTGGAGGGTTTCCTAAAATCTAACATTGTGTATGATCTATTTCATAGTTTTGGTTTAGGGATTTCCCAATGATTCCCTTCTCTTCATTATTTTGGTCTTGGAGGGAGGACCTTGTACTATATCGTGTTGTAGAAGGATTTTACTAGTTTCTTCTTGTTTTGTAGTAGGGTTGGGCTTCTTGTAGATCTATTGATGTTTATTTTGATGGAACTACCTACAATTTTTTCTAGTCTTAAGGAAATATCATGTACTGATTGTTTGCTACAATGAAGGGCTTCCTAAAATCTAACATCATGTATGATTTGCTTCACAGTTTGGGGGCATCATTTTTTGGCCAGGGTTTTCTGGATCTAGTTGTGCATCACCTTCTCTACAAGAATACCTTGTGGCTTGTAGATTTTTTCTCGAGCTATTTTATTTCCAAACCTTCAAAAGACCCAATGTGGGTTATCTTTTGGATCTTGTATTTTTGCTTATTTCAATCTGGTCGATGTTGGTCTGTTTGAGTTTTTGCAGTTAGACTTGTGGATCCAAGACTATTTGGTTTTCTCTTGGGTAGGAAAAACTTTTTTAAATTTTAGTGTACGAGATTGTTTGGTTTTCTTCTAAGCGAAAAAATATTTTTCAAATTTAGTGTACGGGACTATTTAGTTTTCTCCTGGGCGGGAAAACCTTTTTAAAATTTCTATCTCTATGGTTGTGAGGTTTTCCTTCAATGGGAATACCTATTTCAATTTGTGTGGGGGTGTTTCTTGGTGTGTCGGGAAACCTACTTTTCATTTTTGTTCTTATCCAGAGATGGTTATGAGGAGATTGTATCTGGGTGTCTTCTTTAGAGATCATCTCCCTATTTTTGGGAGATTGTTTCTTTTGTTTTTTCTTCATTGTAAAAGGTTATGGGTATATTTCAAAACCCCTTTTACCAATAAAAAAAAACATACCAAAGACTATGTAAAGAAAGTGTAAATCATTGTTCATTAGGAAAATTATCCTATACCGGCTCTAGATCATAAGCTAAATACAAACATGATAAGTGGTCAACAACTATAGTTTCCTTTCCTAATTTATCTATGATGGTGATATCAAATTCCTGCAATAGTAACAACCAATGAACAAATCATCCAGTAACAATAGATTTATTCATGAGATACGAATGGTAGAGTGGTTAGTGTGAATAAAAATCTTGTAACCAGTAATGTAGTGCCTAAATTTGTTGATTGCATAGACTACAACAAGAAATTTCTTTTCAGTGACTATGTAGTTCAATTTTGCACCTAAAATATTTTTACTAACATAATAAATTGCATAGGTTTGTTTCTCCTCACTTTGAGTTAAAACAACCCCTAGTGCTTGGTGAGATGCATTTGTGTGAATATGGAAAGATAAAGCCCAATTAGGACCCCTTAAAATAGTAGTACTAAGAATTTGCTTGAAAGAGTCAAATATTTTTTGGTATGCATCTGTCCATTTAAAATCAACATCTTTTGTTAGTAACTGAAATAGTGGGGTAACTATATTACTGAATTCCTTTATAAACCAAAGATAATAACCAACATGTCCTAAGAAACTACGTACATCAATCAGTTTTTGTGGTGTTGGTCAGGAGGAAATGATTTTAATTTTGGTTGGATCTACTTTAATACCCTTTTTATAAATATAATGTCGCAAAGCCACTCCCTCAGTCATCATCATAAAGCATTTCTCATGACTAAGAGAAATGTTGTTTAATCGACAACATTCAAGTACTTTATGTAGATTTTCTAGTGCATGTTCAAATGTGTCTCTATAAACAATAAAATCATCCATGTATACTTGTTGGCAGTTTTGCACTATGCCACATTAAATTTTTGATGAAGTTTTGATTGACAGTGTTATTGTAAAAGTGGTAAATACACTAAATTAATGTTGCAGTATTTTCTATAACGTGTTGCAGTTCATTCTTATGTGTTGATCTTCTTCTTTGTTTTTCATGCATTTCTTGCTTGAGAATAATGGGTGTTACAAGGAAATTTGGTTGTGGTAAATGTTGTAAAAAATGAGTTGGAATCGCCCAAAGACGTCAACAAAACAATGCCTAAATATTAAAGGAAAAATGGATGAAGCAGCCTTTTCACCCCAAAAGAAGAGTGAAAATATTCATCACCCTTCCTCAGGGAAAAAACTATGTTTTTATTAAGGAATGGCAAAAATGCATTCACCCTAAAAGTGGGGCGACAAACCCATTCGCCCCACTTCGGGGTGAATGTAAAATTAAAAGAAAAAATGTCAAGTTGGCAAAAGGTGCTTTCACCCTAGGCGAGGGGTGAAAGTCCCTTTCGCCCCTCCTTGGGGTGAAAACACACTAAAAATAAAGGTGCATGGTGGCCCGAAATTATGACAATTAAAAGAAATGTGTTCACCCCAAAGGAGGGGCGAAAGCATCATTCACCCCACTTTGGGGTGAACGTCATCAAAGATAAATGCATTGACAAGTCAAATGGACTTTCACCTCAGGTGAGGGGTGAAACTCCCTTTCACCCCTCCTTGGGGTGAAAGCCTAACAATAGTAAGTTTAGGGATGTTGCATCGTGGGTCCCAACATGGGATGTTAATGTTTTTGCCTCATTTTAGACAAGCGCAAAGAAAAGGTAACCAGACGCCTAGATAGCTTTGAAAATTCAAGGTTTCATTTGCCCTCTCTTCGGGAAAAGGCATATAAAGAATAAAGAATGTGGACCCCATATACATTGAAAGGAGTAAAATGGTAGCGCTTTCACCCCAAGTGAGAGGTGAAAGTCCCATTCACCCCTCCCAAGGGTGAAGCTACATGAAAATGATCCCACGAATGCATCAATAATTTTTCTATCTACGCTTCGAGCGAATATTAAAAGGTGGGATTTTAAAAATTCAAAGCTACATTCACCCAAGGTAAAAGGCGATAATGCCTTTCACCTCTTTTGGGGGTGAACATATATTTTAAGAAGAGAACATCTTATGTGAGGCACTTTCACCCTAGGAGAAAGGAGAAGCTCTTAATCACCCCTTTCAGGGTGAAACAATACGAAGATGGTTCGAAGTTCATGTAAAATCAAAGGTATAATAAGTTATTTTCACCCAGATTGTCCCCAAGTTGACTACTTGCCATGACAAGGAGAGAATGCAATGCAAAGAATTTTAAATTGAGTAAGGTTGGGGGTTATACATTGAGCGCAATAATGTGAGAGTTGTAAGAGATCAAGTAAAATTATAAATATTGCTGCTTCATGGGCACCCTCTCCACCAGGAAGCACGAATAAGGAGGAAGTGATGGAAGTTAAAGGAAGCACTTTCGCTCATCACTCTATTTTGGGTGAATTCAATTTTAAGCATCAACGAAGACTTTTCAAAGGCACCTTTAATATTTCAGGATGATTTTCATGAGTTCCAAGACATTCTAGACAAGGGTAAATTTCCAAGGAACAATGGAGGTATCAAGTCAACGACCAACTTTGTAGTTTTCTATGCACCGACGCTCGAATGTGTTGATTTCCTAGAGATTTCTCCTTAAAAACTAGATCATTATCTCAGAAGGAATATTTTCAAGAATTTCAAGGAGGAATTTCTTCACAAAGGTTCTTAATCTGTAAACATTTTGTCTTTTGTGTATTAAATGAATAGAGGTGAAAACCTCTATAAATACTAGATATTTTCAATGTAAAAAAGGAGGATAGACACTCTGCAGAAAAACTATTCAAGTTTTCTACGTAAATAGAAGGAATTTGGCTTCTGATTCTTGCAAGCAATTTCTATGTGTGATTTCTTTCTATTCTAAGCATTTCTATTTTATATTCATGTCTATTATCTATTGCTAAGTTCAAATTTTGCATCTAGATTTGAGCACTACTGGTGAAGGAGTGAGTACTAGAATGCAATTCTGGAAGTTGTCTCCATGAAATTGTAAGTGGATTCTCTTGCCTCCTTTCTATTCTATGTTGCTATAATACTTGGTTGGAATTCCTATTGCTAGTCTATCCCCAATCCTACATCTTCTGGCCTGTGGCTATATTTCCCATTTCTTTCTATTATTTCCATTTCTTTCCTACAACTCTAGACTTAAACTGGTGTAGGATTAGTAAGGGAGCCAACCCTCTCTAGAGATTGGCATGGAGGACATTTCTTTCCTCTAGCCTTTCAATGTTGGTCATGTCTAGGGTGCACAAATGTATGTTTGTATTTTAGGTAGATATTTGACCAATAGTTTTTGGCATGCCTAGTGGGACCTTCAAAAGTTCCACTTTCAATAGTATTGAGGTTTGATGTTCACCTTCATATTGTTAAGTTAGAACATCTGGCGACTCAACTATACCCAGAAGCCTTCGAACGTGAAGTCAACGAAAGTTGTACTTCATGATCACAAGATCGAAGGCCAAAAATCTTAAAAATCCCATTGAGTTTTTTGAACTTGACACCCAAAAATTAGGAGAACATCCTAGATTAGTCACTCCACCTCATACGTCAGTCACAACATCTTCATAGTTAGTCGATGTGTTTTCTATTCCTTCAAGTCCAGCTAGTACTGCTACTAGCATCCCACCTCCTCAACCTCACACACCAGTTCACATGGCTCAAAATCCACCACCACAACAACCACAACCACCAAGGTAGTTCCCAACATGGAATAGCTCAGGAGCTTTGAATTTACAAGCACAAAATCCAGTCCCTCAAGCAGCATTGAAGGCTTTGCCTACCTATGATGGTACTGGTAAGACTGCTTATGAGCATATCCAAGATGTGGCTTCTTTGGCGATAATCCATGGCATTATAGATGAAGATATTATGGTAATATTATTGGTGTTGTCACTTAGAGGGAAGTTGTTGTATTGGTATCGATCCTTGCCACCCACTACTATTACCACATGGGACCAGTTGGTAGAATTGTTGATTAAGAACTTTCATGAGCAAGCAGATCCATTTTCCTTACTGCACCAATTCATGAATATCCAAAGACATCCATAGGAGGAGATAGTGGATTTCAATGTCAGATTCACTCGAAGTTGGTAGAGAGTCCCTGATGGCCTTCGGCCCACGCATGAGCAAGCTATGTTTTACTACCTTAGAGCCTTTAACTCTGACATTGGTATGGTGGTCCGACAAGCCAATGTCAACACATTTCTAGATCTGTACACGTAGGCACAAAAGGCTGAGGTAGATCTGATTGCTATAGGTAAATTGCCTTCAAAGGTAACTATACCCATTCTTCCTGATCTTCCACAACATCTATATTCAAGTGCATTTTCATAGCCTATGCCTTCTATGTACCCTATTCCCTCATGGAGCTTGGGTCCACCTCAAATTGCTCTAATTCTAGTTCCATAACTCCCTACTCCAAGTATTCCATAATTACCTACACCAGTTGTTCCATAGTTTCCAGCCCAGTTCCATTCCCAACGTTACCAGCACCACCTATTCCATTATAGTTACCTACTCCACCAATACCTCTACCTTTGCCAACACCTCCTGCACCCTCAAATCCTGATCCCTACATAAAATTATTACAAGAAATGCAATCTATTAATTCAATCATAAGGACAATATCGAATGAAATCACGATAGTTAAGAAGAAGCAAGTTGAAGCTGACTTTTGGTCAAGAAGATTTCAAACACCACCAATTACTAGAGAACAACCAACTACTAGCAAAGGTCCTAAAAGAAATACAACTGTGTTGACAAATGAAGAAGCTAGTACATCAGAGTGAGCATATTGGTGTTCCACTTGTAATGATCCTCATGGTGAAGATACATGCATGGTTCATTTGAACTATGTACAGACATTAGCAGAAAGTTCTACTGGTGGACAAATCAATATGATAACAGAAGTTGATCATAACTTTATGGTCCCATCCTTGGAGCAAGTTTTAGTCCTTACGAGGGTTGGAAAGAAGTCGATGACTATTGATCCAGTAGAAATGGAGCCTCTAAAAGTTCCTACTAAACAAAAGGTACAAAATGAAAAGGTACAACCACAAGTGAAAGCACCTAGTGCAACAACTAAATAACAAGATTCTATCTTGTTGAAGGATCTATTACCTAAACAAGCTCAAGAGAAGTTGCAGATGAAGGCATCAACTTCACAACCTATAACCACTCAAGTACAAATTGAGGCAAAATAACAAGCCAAAGAGTACCTCAAGTACCCATCATTGACTAAGCGACAAAGGGTAGAAGCTACTCAATAATACCAAAACAAATATGATTCAACTAGTGAAGAAAAGGTCTCCAAGGTACTTCTAATTATAACATTATTGAGGAAATGAAGAAGATCCCTACAAAGGTGAGTTTATATGATGCACTACAATTACCTGGGCAAGTTGACCTATTGCAAGAGTCTCTCAAGTCTATGAAATATCAAAAGAAAAGCCTTTCCCAAATAGTGTTAGCATAGACACTATCGACCTTTACCACTGGTAAGAATAGACCACCTCCATTCTATTTATCTCTCAGAATGGAAGGGTGGATCATGCATAATTGTATGATTGAATCTGGTGCTATGACTACTATCATGCCAAAGGTAGTATGTGAAGTCATGGGGATGGAGTATACAAGGAGTAGTCCAAGTGTCTTATAGTTGGATGGGACTCTAATCAAAATAGTGGGTGTGATTAAAGATATTCCTATCATTCTGCATAGTATATCATAAATCATTGTCATCCAAGAAGTAGTGGTGGTTGACTTGGAACCATACTTCAGCATGTGTCTTTCGAGGGAATTCACAGTGAAACTAGGAGGATATATTTCCTTGGATTATTCACATTTGGAGATTCCTTTCAAGGGAAGAAGAATCTGGATCTATAATGAAAAGCCATCCACTTTTCATATAGAAAAACTTGAAGAAGAAGAAAAGCCCACTAGTGCAGTTAATATGATGACAGAGGAAGTGCAAGAAGTGGACTTGATGGAGGAAGCTCTTGATGAGCTTCACCTGGAGGATGAGTTTTCACTAATGGATTTCAATGCAATGGTAGAAACTGATATCGGTTGTTATACCATAACTAAACCTGAACATATTGAAGAAGTTTTTGATTCCCTAGAACCTATTTTTGATCAGCTATGGAAGCTATATTTTGATGGTGCAAGATGTAAGAATGGTGTAGGAGCTGGAATTGTTCTTGTTTCTCCTATAGGGTTACAGAAAACCTATTCATATCGGTTAACTTGGAGCTGCATGAATAATGCCATTGAATATGAAGCATTGTGCCTTGGTCTGAAGAAAGCTAAAAAGTTGGGAATAAAATAATTGTAAATTTTTGGAGATTTTGAGCTCATCATCAATCAGACTACAAATAAGTGTGTGTCAAAGTAGCACTATTTGAAGGCCTACCATAACAAGGTATGGGATTTGTTTGAGTCTTTTACAACATTGAATATTCAAGCGATTTCATAGGAGCAAAACAAACATGCAGACATCTTAGCTTCCCTTGGTGCTAATTTCTCTCCTGTAGAGCAAGTAGTCAGGAGACCAAAGACTGTGAGGGTAATTTATAGACCCTCGATCCCTGATAAAAACCTTTATTGGCAAGTGTTTGATAGTGATGAAAAAATAATTAATTTTTTGATTAAGGAAGCTGCAAGCACAGAGGATAGAATATTGGTCGAAGAGGAGATGGAAGGAATGATTCAATTGAAGAATAATCACATTCCTAGGGGACTGATTTTTCTTGAGAGTTTGTTTGATCAAAATGATAGGGTAGAGAAACATAAGATCAAGGTGGATGTGAAAGAATACAAGGAAATGCAGTTGGAGCCCGAAAAGGTTATCAAAGTTGGAACAGATTATACGTCAGAAGAGCTCGAAGATATTAAAAATTTATGTTATGAGTTTCCAGACATCATCACTTGGAGCTATCATGATCTGAAAGGATATGACAAGAACGTGATCCAACACACCATTGAATTGTAGGAAGGGGTAAAGCCTTTTTGGTAGAAACAATGGCCTATCAATCCAAAAATTGAAGTGCTTATGAAAGCAGAGTTGTTAAAAATGTTGGAGGTAAAAATAATTTATCCTATCAAGCACTCGACATGGGTGGCGAACTTGGTTCCAGTTCGGAAGAAAAATGGAGATATTCGCTTGTGCATGGAATTTCAGAATCTGAACCAAGCATCCTTGAAAGATCACTATCCATTACCACAGATCGACTAGATCTTGCATGTAGTCACTGGAGCTCAGAGATTTTCATTGCTTGATGGTTTTTCAGCTACAACCAGATCTGGGTGAAAGATGAGGACCAACACAAAATGATATTTACTACAAAGTGGGGCACTTTCACCTATCAGAGGATGCCATTTGGTCTTTCTAATATTGGTGCCACCTTTCAGAGAGCTATGGACGTCACTTTCGATGAGTTGTTGAATCAGATTATTGTAATTTACCTTGATGACATGACTATTTTCTCACATCACAGGGAAGAGCACGTCTCTCATCTGAGGCAAGTGTTCGAAAAGTGTCGAGAATTTGGAATTTCCATTAACCCAAAGAAATCCATTTTCATTATCAAAGAGGGAAAACTCTTGGGACATGTGATTTCACAAGAAGGACTGGTGATTGATCCTGCAAGAGCTGAAGCTCTCTTGAAATTACCACTACCAACTAGTAAGAAGGATCTACAATCATTCTTTGGCTAGATCAATTTCATTCAAAAATTCATTGCTGATTTTGCTCAAGTAGTCAAGCCAATGACTAAAATTCTGAAGAAGAATGTAGACTTCAAGTGGACAGAAGTAAGGAGATAGGCATTTTAAGAAATCAAGGAGAGAATCACCCAAGCGCCAGTATTGATTAATCTAGATTATTCAAAATATTTCATCCTTTATGCAGTAGGAGAATAGGAGAGTTATGTTGTTGTCCTCACTCAAAAGCAAGATGATGGGGATGAGAAACCGATTGCTTTCCTCAGTCAAGTCATTGCGCCACACCAGGAGAAATATAACTTCATTGAGAAGTAGGTGTATGCAGTCATGAAATCCTTAAAGAAATTTTAGCATTTTATTTCATAGAGTAAGATAATTATCTACGTTATACATCCAGATGTTAGAAATTTCATCATTCAAGGAGAGATGGGTGATAAAAGAGTAGGTTAGGTGTCAAAGATTTAGGAATACGATGTGGAGATTTAGCCTACTAAGTTGGTTCGTGGTCGGGCACTCTATCAAGAATTGGCCAAAAGTGTAGCTTCTGGATCACTACCCCTAGTACAGGATGAGGTCATTAGTGAGAGTAATCTTGCCAATCAAGTAACAAGAAATCATGATTGGACAGAGGACCTTGTCGAATTCTTCACATCCAAAAAATGTCCATCACATCTTGATGCCTCACAATGGTGAAGATTCAGACTACAGGCACTTAGGTATGTCTTGTTGCCAAGTGGGCTATTCCATAAAAACATAGATGGAGTACTCCTCAGATGTGTGAAAGAGTCTAAAAAGCAAAAAATCTTGGAGGAGTTCCACTCTAGCTTATCTAGTGGGCATTATGCAGGAAGGCCTATGGCCTTGAAGATCATTCGAGTTAGGTATTTTTGGCCTACTCTTTTTGTAGATGCACACAAGGTGAGCCAAAGTTGTGATAACTATCAGTGGTATGTTGGTAGGAATAAGAAAGCATCTTTGCCTTTGCATCCGATTTAGGTAGAAGCTCCATTTTAGTAGTGGGGCTTGGATTTCATTGGAGTTATTGATCCTCATTCCTCCATCGAGCATAAATATATCTTGACAGTGATTGATTATTTTACCAGGTGGGCAGAGGCCATTTCGACCAAGAAGGTAGACCAGGCTACAATTATCTCCTTCCTTGAAGGGTTGATTACCCATTTTGGTGTACCAGATACCATTGTAATAGATAATGGGACTCCATTTATTGGGGCAAAGATCATCGAATTTGCAAGTAGGTATGGGATTTATCTGAAGACTTCTTCCAATTATTACCCACAAGGAAATGGTCTGGCCGAATCCACAAACAAAAATTTGCTTCGGATCTTGAAAAGGATGCTTGGTAGCAATAAAAGGAGTTGGCATCTATTGTTGAATCAGGCTCTATGGGTAGATCATATATCAATTAAGAAGTCTATCAAAGCTTCTCCTTACTCTCTGGTATATGGAAAAGAGGTAGTTTTACCCACTCATATCGAGCTACCTATCCTCCAGACATTGTAGTTGTTCAAAGATGAAGATGATGAATTTGATCCCATGAGTGCAAGGTTGGCTCAATTGCTGCAGTTGGAAGAGGAGAGAGAAAAGGTGTATGAGGCTTTCACTAGAACATGCAAAAATGATGCAGAAGTGGTTTGGCAAAAAGACAATGGAACGCAAGTTTCAGGTGGGAGATCTAGTCCTCAAGTGGAATGAGAACAAAGCCAAGCCAAGGAAGCACCACAAGTTTGATGCAATCTGGGAAGGTCCATTTCAAGTTTCTAGAGTAAATTTGGTGAATGTGTATCATCTTCAAGATATGGATGGTTGGGATCTATCGATTCCAGTTAACGGTCTTCATCTGAAGGCCTATTTTCAATGATGTAATCAAGAGGTACAAGTGTGTAAATATGTACAAATTTTATTTACAAGTATTTTATTGCTTTATAATAAAAAAAAGGGTACGAGGTGGACTCTACTAGAAGATGCCAGGCTTTCCTCAAAGAAAACTTTGCTTTGAAAAATGCTTTTCTCTCTTTGAAAATCAATTTCACCCCAAAATATTTCCCTGAGGACATATTACGAGTTTCGTGCAGAATTAATTATTGTATTGAAAATTTTTTAATAGGTTTGAAAGCTCCGAAGTTAAAAAGTTGCTTTACTTTGCAAGTCTTCAAGTTAAAAGAAAAATGTTTTAGGGAAAACATTCGGGGCACCTAGTGAAAGTATAAGAGCGGAGAAGTAATTGCCTCAATTAAGAAATCAAAGCTTGAAATATAAATGCGTGGGACCCAATTTTAAAATCATGGAGTGTGGTAAATGGAAAATGCTTTCACCCCAAGGAAGAGGTGAAAACCCCATTCACCTCCCAATGGGGGTGAACACATGTTTTAAAGAAAAGAGAAAGGAAAAGACTATATGAAAGCGCCAAGTCACCATGATGAAAGCGGTCAAAAGGGCTTTCACCCCAAATGAGGGGTGAAACTCCCATTCGCCCCTCATTGGGGTGAAAGTATTTTATGAAGATTTAAAATGCTAATCGTAGCACCCACACCATTCAATTTAAAAGGAAATATTTTAAAAAGTCTTTCGCCTTAGATTTCAAGCTAAAATATTCCATTTTTCAAAAAACATGGTTTATATAATCATTAAAAAAGAATAGTCACCACTTTCACCCTATGAGAGGGCAAAGCTCCCATTCATTCACTCCTCACGAAGGCAAAGCATATGAAAATATTCTAAAAGCATGGGGGTGCACTCCGACATTTTAAACAAATACATATAAGAGGTTTCAACAAAATTAGAAGAGGAGCAAAGTAAAAAGAAAAAGGGAAAAGAAAAGCAAGAGTTTTCATAGCTCTATTATTAAAAGCTTTGGGAAAAAAGCAAAGATTAAAGTTTTTTAAATTTGATTTTATTTTCTTAATATGGCACAAAATTAAAAAAAGAAAAAGAAAAAGAAAATAAAAAAGCTCCAGTTAAAAGGATTTAAAAGGTGCTTTTTCTAAATATGGGGCAAAAAAGAAAAGCATAAAATTGTTTTAAAAGGAGGGTTTGCCATGGAATTAAATCAAACAGATTGAAGGCATTTTCGAAGCAAGAGAAGAAGAGATCAAGTGCACCATTAAAGTGCTTTTGCCCCTCCATTGCTTTTTGGGCATGTGATGATTTTTTCTAGAGCGCCCTCTCAAAGTGATTTCACCCATCAACACGTGGTGAATTTTGGAAAGTGTTCATGGACATTAAGACATATTTTTAGAGCATTTAATTCAAAACGTGCACCCGGATTTGCGTTGGGAAACATTTTGGCATTCTAAGGAGTCGAAATATCACAACGTCAAAAGCAGGGATGCTCATTGGTCCTCAGGTAGTAGATTTATTTTTTTGAAGTAATTTTCAGTAGCTAGGGCACATTTTTCGAAGGTATAACATGGCAAGAAGGGCACACTTTTCAAAAATGATTTTATGGTGAATAATAGTTAATTATCATTAAAGCATCAAGAATAGTGCTAGTCGAGTGAAACGAGGCATGTGCCCTCCCGAATTCACCAAGACAAAGTGTAGCATTTACTCCGGTGGTTGAGAGCTCCATCTATAAATAAAGCATAGGTAAACTTGCTCAGAAATTAAAATTTTAAAATTTTTTATCGATGCATTTTCGAGATTTTGGTTGCAGAAGTTGCAGAGTGCCTTCAGGATTGCCAAAATTTACATAATGGGTAAGAAAAGTAAAGAAGTGAAAGATATCATAGAGCCCAAACAGTCAAGAAGGAAAGTAGAGGGCAGGAAAAAATCCAAGAAAGCACGGAGAAATGAGAATGTGGATTTGGACCCATACTCTGACACCATGGCAGAGGTCGGGGACTGCATAATTACCAATAAGGGCATTGTTAAACTTTGGCAAGATGTGGAATTCATAGTTAAGCAAGGATTGACGCTAGAGAGCCCCTTGACTATGTCATTTTATGCATAGTTATTTTGGTATCTATGTACGCCCATACACCCTTGCCCAGAGTTGGTAAAATTGATTGCCAGATTTTATAACCCAACTACTAGGGTGATTCAAAATGTGAATGGGGATGTACTTTTCTCTATCACCTTCGATGAAGTGAGGGAAGCATTTACCTATGGGTTAAAACCTCCCTCTGACATGATTTTCAAGAAGTTACACATTAATGAATAGGAGGAGAGATATGTGTCTACTATAACAATGCACCAGTTCATGGAGACACAATTAATTAAAGAACCACAGCTAGGGTAGTTGCCAAATCTATCGAAGCCATTATCAGAATTCAAGAGCCTAGATTTATTTTCTATGTTGGCATGGGTTGTTAGTCTCTGTTGATTCCATAGTTCACAAGTGGCAGGCAATGCTTACACAGTGTATATCCCAGGTGGAGTTTTATGCTCCAACGACAATGAGAAAGGGGACAAACCCGATTTATTTTGACTAGGCTGATTTCATATATCAAAAAATACATATTCAGTTGGAGAAGATGAATACCAGAGAGGTGACTTCATTCAAGCATACCTCCTTCCTCATCTAGTATTTCTTCTTTCATTTACATCAACATTTTTCATTTATTGCAGTCAAACAAGTTGATGAAGAGGATGAGATTTTACAGTTTATATGTGGACTCCCACTCTATCAAGATGGGAGTCATTCTATAATTTTAACCACTTATTTTTGGGGCCCACAATTGAGATGATTTGTGGTAAGAGTGAAAGAGTATCACGGGAAATGAAAGAAGTGATTGTCATAGCCAAGAAGGGTGACATATTTTTGCTAACTCAAGGTGTGGTTGTGAGAATTTATGGCTTCATGGGTAAGCCATTCCTGCTTCCATATTTCACCATCGAGCATGTTTTTGCCATGGAGGTGGTGCACCAGAATGATTATACTAATGATGTTTATGGAGTAGGGTATGGTAAGAGAACAACGTGCACGATGCCATTCAAATTTGGTAGCATAGAAGTGAACCAGGTTGGCCAAAATAGGTTGCTCACAGAGGCTCTTCAAGACCTGGGTCTGGTGGAACTACTGCAAAGATGGAGATATGACCCATTGGGTAAATTTTTGGAAATAATTAAGGCCAAGCATTTTCATTGCTGCCCATGACCGGATATTCAAGAAAATTGCAATAATTTTGATGGGTGCGATTTGGAGTGGCACATCGAAGCCATGATGTCACTTCCACCATGGCATGACTTCTATGAGAAAGAGGTCGAATATAACCCCATAGTGCACAGAGATCATATTCCTCCCTCCAGGACTATTTGGCTAGATGAAAGAACAATTGCCCACGTGGTCCGAAGAGAAGATCATGAATTGGTGGATTATGCGGGTCCATAGGGGAAAAATTACATCACCTTATGGGTTGAAGATGGATGAGGTATTTTCGGAGGCATATGATGAATTTGTTAACGTCTATCAACCTATCACTTTCACCAAGGTCATGCCTCAAAGTTTTCAAAAGTTTGACAGTGAAGGAAGCATGGCTGCTGAAGAGAACTCGATAGATGAGGAGGCAACACATGAGGAAGAAGAGCAACAATATGTATTTAGAAGGATGTCACAACTGGCAAAGTGAAGTATAGACGAGGTGCCTCCTTTGGAGAAATAAAGTTTTGGAGAGGTGCTTCCTTTTATGAAGGTCGTGAAGAGGCAAAGAGCTGGCACCATATCTTCATCCACTATGGAAGTTTTAGTTGTTACAGTTTCCACGGTTGTAGTTGTTGCAGCTACTGTTAGCCCATCTCTATTGGTGTTGGCTACTCAGGCTAGCATGGGTCAAATCCTTCCATTGATTCATGAGTAGTCATTGGAATAGCAAGTTGAGATCATAGACCTTGAGGTGGGAGCAGAGCATCAACAAGAAGAACCTATTATGCAGTCACTTCCATCATCAGGTCACATGGTGCCCATGCCCGAAGGTACATCTCCTCTTCCCTCTTCTTCCACTCAAGAGCAAGTAGTGGTTGTCAGTTCATTTCCTTCAATTCCTACATCTGTTGCTCCTCCATTTGGTATACCTTCCATTTCTATTTTGCTCCCTTCCTCTCATCCGCAAGTCACTACTACTCCTTCTTCTCTTCCCCTCTCTTTGGCCTCCCTTTCTTTTAGTTCATTTGCATCAGGTTCGAACCCATTTTTGCGTCCTTCACCTTCCATTTCTATCACTACTTCCACTATAGCTGTAAGTATGCAAGCTCCTCCAAGAGTGAGTGTAACTGTAGCCAAACCTAGTGCTTCCATTCATTCTACTATTTTGGTTCCCCCTCTCATTTTCATCTCCTCTTCTTCCTTTGAGCTAGATCGTGCATAGGTTCTGGTCCCTTTCACACCATTTTTGGAGATGCAGGTACTGCCCAAAACTAAGGTGATGCCCAAGCAGCCCGATGTAGAAAATATTAATCATGCTCATCTCAGTTCATCATAGTGGCTGAAGAGCCATAGGAGAAAGGAGGCACTTGCTCCAGCTAGGCCACTCAAGAAAGTCACCTTCGATCTAGTTGCTATGGAGGCTCACACTACTAAGATAATTCCCCTAGTCCAAAAACCACGAGGAGAAATGACACTGAGTGATTATGCTTATGAGATCATGATGGAGGACCTGACGAAGATTGATCCTACTGAGAAAATGGGGAATATCCAAGTTGATATGAGCTCAGTTTATTTGCACGATGAGTATTATAAGCAGATATTTTATGATGTCGAGACAAAAATTATTGAACTTGAAGATGCTTTGGTAGCAAGTAGAGTGCAATAGGAGAAGATGGTGAAAGAGGTTGAACAATGGCATCAACAAGTAGGGGCTCATCAAAAGGTAAAATATGTGGTGGAATAATAGGCATAGACACTGAAGGCACAACTTGAGTCCATACATAATTGGCAGAGAAAGCCACACAAGTTGCAGGCTTCTCTTAAAAAATAGTTAAAGAGGCTCACCTTCGGTTGGCTCAAAGTTGTGAGAAGTTGGTGGTAAGAGTAGTTCAAGTTCTACAGTATCTCTACGAGGCTCGAATACAGATTCAATTGAGCCAACAAGTGATAGATAGTATTGAGGAGATGTTGGAGCCTCATCTAGAGATGGCTATGAAAATTCAAGCCCTAGCTCAGTCCAATATATGCATTCACCCCATGAGTGAGATGGACCGAGCCTGGTCTACCACCAAGGTCACGCTATGTAGTTACTTCCATAGGTTGGATCTGGTGAGAGAAGGTAGAAAGCTCCTTAATGCAATAGAGCGGGAGCATACTATTTCGATGATCCATTTTGATGCTCTCGTTGATATGGGATTTCTAGATTTTACCAATGAATGGGGTGAGCCTCTGCCAAAGGAATAGTTGGAAGCAGCCTGGAAGAATTTTGTGGAAGATACATCAAAAATTGACAAGTGGGAGGAGCCAATCATGGAAGAACAAGTGTTGTCACTCATGAAGAAGTTCACCCACATGGAGTTGTCCTTGTTTGAGTTGGCTCAATGATCTAAGCACCTTAGCCTGGAGGATACCGAGAATCTATGATATATTTATGAATCACTTAGTGTTCCTTGCTTGTTCACCACACATGCTTGGGTTGAGGTAGTTACAATTTATGAAATCACCTATGAAATTTTGAAGGAACAAGAAGAGAAGGCCATAATAGAATAGGCAGTAGTGGAACAAGCAACGATAGCATAGATAGCAACAGAGCAAGCGATGGCTGAAAAGGTAATAGTTGAATAGGCACAAAAAAAGATGTCCAAATCAGAAGTGCCAACCAAGGCAATCGGTAAGAAGGACCACTGAAGAGCCCAATGGATAAAGGCCTGGGATCACTTGCATCCATGCGAGATGGATACCCCATGAGCCGCAAGAAATATTGGTAATTTTGAATTATGCCACATTAAAATTTTGATGAAATTTTGATTGACAGTGTTATTGTAAAAGCAAAAAATTGTTGAGCAAGGTGCAGCAACAATATTGTCATTGTTGTCAACACAGTCAGATAGATCTATTGATGCAGTGGACAAGAAGTTCAAAAGCCTTTCAGATGCAGAAGACAGGAGTTCAAAGGTTACTCAGAGTATGTACAGTGATTGTCCAAGAAAACCGAAGTGGCCCATATGCAAAAGATCAAAGAAAAAGACAAGTAAGAAAAGTGTCGCGATATCGCGACATATACAACAAGCAAGAAAAACTGTCACGATTTTATGACATATTGGAAGAGAGAGAAAAATAGGAAAAACTATCACGATTTCGTGACATGTTGGAAGAGAGAAAAAGCAGGATAAACTGTCATGATTTCTGACATGCTGGAAGAGAAAAAGGCAAGTGGAAAAACTGTCACGATTTCGTGACATGTTGGAAGAGAAAAAGGCAAGTGGAAAAACTATCGTGATTTCATGACATGTTGGAAGAGAAAGAGGCAAGTGGAAAAACTGTTGCAATTTCGAGACATGTTGGAAGAGAAAAAGGCAAGTGGAAAAACTGTCACGATTTCGTGACATGTTGGAAGAGAAAAAGGCAAGTGGAAAAACTGTCACGATTTCATGACATGTTGGAAGAAAAAGAGAAAGCAGGAAGAAGTGTCACGATTTCATGACAAGTTCGAAGAAAAAGAACAAGTAAGAAAAGTGTCACGATTTCGTGACATGTCGCATTTTCGTGACTAAAATAGGAGAGAGAAAGTAAGTTGGAAAAGTGTCATGATTTCATGACATGTCGCATTTTCATGACAAAAGAAAGAGAGGAAGTGTACGAAAGTAGAACTGTCATGATTTCGTGACAAAAGTAGAAAGCAAGACTTTGAAGGCAGAAGTGTCACGATTTCATGACAATAGCAAAGAAGTGAAGTAAACGAAGTGTCATGATTTCATGACAAAAGCAGAAAGCAAGACTTCAAGGTAGAAGTGTCACGATTTCATGACAATAGCAAAGAAGTGAAGTACGAAAGTAGAAGTGTCATGATTTCATGACAAAAGCAGAGAAGAAGACTTCGAAGGCAGAAGTGTCATGATTTTACGACAATAGCAAAGAAGTGAAGTACGAAGAAGTGTCACGATTTCATGACAAAAGTGAGAAGAAGACTTCAAGGAGAAAGTGTCATGATTTCACGACAAAAGTAGAAAGCAAGACTTCGAAAGGAAGTGTCATGATTTCATGACATGTCGCATTTTCATGACTCGAAAAGGACAGGAAGGCAGAAAAGCAAAAGTGTCGCGATATCGCGACATGTCGCATTTTCGTGACTCAAGAAGGGCAGGCAGGCAGGATAACAAAAGTGTCGCGATATCGCGACATGTTGTATTTTCGTGGGCCAAAGCTAAGAGAAAGAGCAAGGAGAAAAAGTGTCACGATATCGCGACATGCATCTTTTTCGCGGTCCGATACAAAGAGAAAGAGAGAGAAAGAAAAAGTGTCGCGATATCGTGACATGTTTTTTCGGGGACCAAAGCAAGGAGAAAGAGAGAGAAAGCGAAAGTGTCACGATATCGCGACATGTTGTATTTTCGCGGTTGAGTTGAAGCCGACGAACCTATGACAACCGACTAAAATTAGGGTTTACAGGTGTCATGAAAGCCGACTAAGATTAGGGTTTACAGTCGACTAAGATTAGGGTTTTCATCACAAGAATTTTGTTATAAAAGGAGGGCTGTTTTGAGAATTGAGATGTTGTCGAAGTGTGCGAAATACGGTCGCAGTGTGCAGAGAGCAAGTCGTGTCGAATCATTCCAAGTGTGAGATTTTGCTAAGGAAGTAGAGTGCGCAACAGGGAGAAGACGACTGTGGAGTTCGAGTGTAGCGAAGCAGAGTGTGCGAAGTGATTGCGTAGAGAAAGCAGAGTGTGCAGAGAAAGCAAAGGTGACCAGTCAGGGTCTAGCAAAAGCAAAGGTATCTTACTATAAATCTTCTAGTTTCAGAATTGAAGTCCAAGTTGGTGCTTGGCATCAGGGGTTGGTGCTCCTTTCTGTTGGTGCAGATAAATCAGGGGTTGGTGCTCCTTCCAGTGGGTGCTGGTAAATTGTTTGTAAAGTTGTTGCTTTGCAAAGGCTGGATTTGGATGGTAGTCCAAGCAGTCATTTTGAGGAGTAGCCACTTTGGTGAACCTCATTAAATCTTGTGTTGTGTGATGTTCTCTTGTGGTACTTGCTTTATCTGATTCTAAGGTTTCATTATTTCTATTTTAAGAGCTATGAATTTAAGTTTAAAGAGCTACACTGATTCACCCCCTCTCTCAGTGTCATTGTAAGACTAACAATTGGTATCAGAGCTAAGTTCCTGTACAAGCCTAATCGGCTAGGGTGATCTTGGAAGTAACACAATGGCAGGTGGTGAAGGTTTCTCATCAAACAAAGCACCTTTGTTTGATGGATCTAATTACGCATTCTAGAGAATCAAGATGCAGACATATCTCTGTGCTTTGGGATACGACATCTGGGATTCAGTAGTTAGTGGATACACAATACCCATCACTCCTCCAAAAGAGGCTGACGAAAAGAAACTATTTGAAAGTAACTCAAAAGCAAAGAATGCTATCATGTGTGGATTAGCAGACAGTGAACTAGTAAAGATCATGAACTATAAAATGACAAAAGATATATGGGACAAACTGAGGAGTATTCATGAAGGAGACGATAAGATCAAGGAGGCCAAGTTATAGACACATCGAGCTCAGTTTGAAGCATTGAAGATGAATGACGATGAAAACATTGAGGCATATATGCTGAGAGTTAATGGAATCATTAATGCGATCAGAGGACTCGATGAGGATATCGAAGACTCTACCATCATGAAAAAGGTATTAAGATCTCTTCCTCAAAGGTTTGATTCTAAAGTCTCAGTGATAGAAGAAGCTAAAAATCTAAATTACTTTAGTATAGATGAGATGTATGGTTCCTTGACTGCATATGAGATGAGGATAGGAAGATCTAAACCCACAGACAGAGAAGCGGCTTTTAAAGCTCTTAAAGATAAAAATGCAAAACAAAAGTCCGAGGAAGAAGAGACATCAGATGAAATGGAAGCAAACTTTGTTAGAAAACTAAAAAGGGGAAAAGGAAAATACAGAGGAAAGCTACCGCTTAAATGTTTCAACTATGGAGGCATTGGGCATTTTGTGACTAAATGTCCTCTTAATGAGAAGAACAAAAATGATGAAGGATCGCACCAAGAAAGAAGTGACTGGAAGAAGAAAATGAATTTCAAAAAGGGCAACTTCAAGAAGAAAAGTTTCATCTCCAGAAATGCCAGTTCATCAGAAGACAACTCCGGTGAGGATTCTGAAGAGGAAACAGGTGAAGCTCTTTTCATGGCATTTGAAGAAGTAAAATCAGAAAAGGAAGAAGGAGTGAACTCTGAAGTATGCGGTGAAAACCTTGAGGCTGAAGTAGACCTAGAAGGTGAGTTGATCTCTGCACTTGAAGAATGGAAAATAGAGAGGAAAAAGAATAAGAAACTTTCAAAAAGGCTTGAGGATGCAAATGAAATCATATCCAGCTTGAAAGTACAGATAGAAGAATCCAAGAAAATCTTCGAAGATCTTGAAGTGCAAATAACCATGAAAATAGATTATTGCAGCAAGCTAGAAGAAGAGATTGTTGGTTTAAGAATGCAACTAGAAGAGATGAATAAGAAAATCAGTTGTTATCACAAACGTGAAGTAAGTTCTATGAAGTTGGATAAGATCATAAATGACCAAAGGCCTGCAGGCATCAAATTTGGTCTGGGTTTCATCGAAGGAGAATCATCAAATGGATCAAAGGCCAGAAATGTAGAATCCATAAAGAATGAAGATAAGAAACAAGTTGATCAAGGAAAAACATCTCATGCAAAAGAAAGCAATAATGCCAGGCACAAAAGGAGAATTGACAATGATGGATTCACCAATGTCACACATCAAAGAAGAAGAAGACCTATGGCTCCTACGGCAACATGGCAAAGACCATCACCCAGGTTCAATTATCCCTTTTCTGGTTTCTATTTTAAATGCAATGGCTATGGACATAAAATCTCGGACCGCAAATATAATGTGAGACCAAGGAATTTCAACAAGTAGAAATGCTTTCTCTCCTTTGATGAATTATACAAGAGAATGTTATAACTGTCATAATTTTGGGCACATTGCAAGAAATTGTAGAAGTACATTTGCATCAAATCAGTTTCAGGGAAGAAAATTTCAACCAAACAGGATGAGTCAAAATAGAAAACTTCCCGTAAAACATGCACAAGCTATTGATAAGGGAAAGGCAAAACAAGAGCTCAAATCTACTATCAAAATAGAGTGGAAAGAAAAGGAGTGACTCAAGGAAGAAAAAGAATCCTTAATAGTTCAAACAACATTTAAAGCACAGAATAAATATGTACCATGGATACTTGATAGTGGATGCTCCAGTCATATGACAGGTGACAAACAGAAGTTTGAGAAGTTACAGAAATATGAAGGTGGATCAGTAAAGTTTGGAAATAATGATGGAGCTAAGATAGTTGGCAAAGGCTCAGTTAAAATTAGTGATGGAAAGATTAAGTCAGAAGAAGTCTTGTTTGTGGATGGGTTGAAACATAACTTATTGAGCGTAAGTCAGATTTGTGATAAAGGTCATGAAGTAGTTTTTATGAAGCAGGGTTGTGAAGTCAAAAAAACAAACAATGGAAAATTGATAGCAACTGGATCAAGGACATCTGGCAACCTGTACACGCTCTCAGAGACTTCAAAAGGAACTTGTTTTATTGGACAGGAAGAAGAAAATTGGTTGTGGCACAAGAGACTCGGTCATATCAGTTTTGATAATCTAGTAAAAATCACCTCAAAAAGGGCAGTGAGAGATATTCCCACCATCAGCAAACCTGCAAACAACATTTGTGCTTCATGCCAAAAGGGGAAGCAAACTAGAGTCACATTCAAAACAAAAGAGTACTACACAAGCAAACCTTTGGAACTAATACACACCGATTTATGTGGACCCATGAGAACACAAAGCATAAATGGTGACAAATATTTTATGTTGTGCATTGATGATTATTCCAGAATGACATGGATATTTTTCTTGAAGCATAAATTAGAAGCTTTTGATATGTTCAAGATTTTCAAAAACCAAGTTGAGAATGAAATAGGAAAGAGGATCAAATGTTTAAGATCAGATAGAGGAGGAGAATTCATTTCAGAGGAGTTTACAGAGTACTATGAAAAATACGGTATTAAGAGACAGTTTTTTGCAGCCAGGACACCTCAGTAGAATGGAGTGGTAGAAAGAAAGAATAGGACAGTGCAAGAAATGGCATGGACTATGCTGGCTGAAAGTAGAGTAGCAGATAGATTTTGGAAAGAAGCAGTCCATACTACGGTGTATATCCAAAATAGGTACATGCTGAGAACACATGAAAGCAAAACTCCTTATGAGTTGTGGTTCGAAAAAAGGGCAACAAGAAAATACCTCAAAGTTTTTGGCAGCAAGTGCTACATCAAAAGAACTCGAAGATAATCTTGGTAAGTTTGAAGATAGAGCGGATGAAGGTATTTTTGTCGGTTATTCATCAAAAAGCAAAGCTTACAAATGCTACAACAAAAGGCTAAAGAAAATTGTGGACAGTGCCAATGTTAAATTTGATGAAGGTAGAGAACGAGTAATTAGCTATGAATCGAACTACCCAATCTATGAAGAGGTTATTGAAGGAGATGAGGAAAACGAAATGGAAAAGATACAAAAAATTGACTCAGATGATTTAAGTTGTGATTCAGAAGTGGAAGAGAATAAGAAATTCAAAATAGGCAGCTGGCAGAAAAATCATCCTAGAGATCAAATAATTGGAGACCCCAAAGTTGGTGTTCAAACAAGAAGAAGAGTAGTAAGTAACTACTCTCTATTATCCAAACATTGAGCCCAAAAATGTTGTTGAAGCAAGCAAAGATGAAAGTTGGATGAAGGCAATAAATGAAGAATTAGATCAGATCGAGAAAAACAAAACTTGGGAGTTAGTACCTAGACCTGCAAATAAAAATATAATCGGGACTAAATGGATCTTTCGAAACAAATTGAATGAAGATGGACAAGTAGTCAGAAATAAAGCAAGATTGGTATGCAAGGGGTATGCACAAGTTGAAGGCATTGACTTTGAGGAAACGTTTGCACCAGTAGCTAGACTAGAGGCAATTAGAATGTTTCTGGCTTTAGCAATCTACAAGAATTTCAAAGTTTATCAAATGGATGTGAAATCGACATTTTTGAATGGGAAACTTGAAGAAGAAGTTTATATTGAGCAACCAGATGGTTTCCAACTTGGTGATGATCCCAACTTGGTTTGCAAGTTGAAGAAAGCATTATATGGCTTAAAACAGGCACCCCGAGCATGGTATGCAAGGCTAGACAACTATCTCACTCAACAAAGGTTTAAGAAAGGCATGGTGGATAGTAATTTGTATGTCAAAATAGAAAATGGGCATCTTATTGTTCTTGTTGTATACGTAGATGATATCATATTTGGCAGCAACAAGGATGAGTCATGTAAAGATTTAGCAAATAAGATGCAGAAAGAATTTGAAATGTCAATGATTGGTGAACTTTCGTACTTCCTCGGATTGCAAGTTAATCAAAATAAGAAGGGCATATTTATTTCTCAAGTTAAATATGTGAAAGAGATGTTAAAAAAGTTCACAATGGAGGATTGTAAGCCAGTTAGCACACCCATGACGACAGGTTGCAAGTTGAGCAAGGATGACAAATCTCCAACTGTTGATCAAACCATGTACAGATCTATGATTGGAAGCTTACTGTACCTGACAGCTACCAGACCAGATATTTTGTAGGCAGTATGCATGGTAGCACGATTTTAGGCTAATCCCAAGGAGACTCATGTGACAGCAGTGAAAAGGATTCTTCGGTACCTCAAGGGTACTATGGAATATGGGTTATGGTATCCGAAAGGTAAAGACTTCACCCTTATTTCGTATTCAGATGCAGATTGGGCAGGATGTGTAGATGACAGAAAGAGTACCAGTGGAGGTGCATTCTATCTTGGAGACAGATTGGTTGCATGGCACAGTAAGAAACAAGAGTCAGTTTCTCTATCGACAGTAGAAGCAGAATATATTGCAGCAACAACATGTTGTACGCAAGTATTGTGGATGAAACAAACTCTGAAAGATCTTGGTATTAGTTTCAGTGAGCCAATATCAGTTAAGTGTGATAACACCAGTGCTATTAACATCTCCAAGAATCTAGTTATGCATTCATGCACAAAACACATTGCTATCAAGTATCACTTTTTGAAGGAGAAAGTTGCGGAAGGTGAGGTTAAGTTGGATTTTGTTCCAACTACAGAGCAAGTAGCAGATATCTTCACAAAACCATTGCCCAAGGAAGTTTTTGAGTACCTTCGCAATAAATTGGGAGTGGTCACACTTCCCAAGAATTGACTAGCTACAGGGATCACATTCTCAGGGGGAGCATTTAAGTATTTGATTATCTTTGTGCTCATGTTCATGATTTTTGCTAAGTGTAATAAATTGTGTCTGAGAATGTTGTGCATGGACTCGTGGGGAGTCTGTAGTAGCCCTTTGGTATTATTGTCAAAGGGGGAGAAGAGTTACAGGAAATTGCACATGTGTTGCCAACAATTCCAAAGGGGGAGATTGTTGAGCAAGGTGCAACAACAGTATTGTCATTGTTGTCAACACAGTCAGTTAGATCTATTGATGCAGTGGACAAGAAGTTCAAAAGCCTTTCAGATGCAGAAGATAGGAGTTCAAAGGTTACTCAGAGTATGTACAATGATTGTCCAAGAAAACCGAAGTGGCCCATATGCAAAAGATCAAAGAAAAAGACAAGTAAGAAAAGTGTCACGATATCGCGACATATACAGTAGGCAAGAAAAACTGTCACGATTTCACGACATATTGGAAGAGAGAGAAAAAGCAAGAAAAACTATCACGATTTCGTGACATGTTGGAAGAGAGAAAAGAAATAAACATCCGATTTCTGACGTTGGAAGAGAAAAGGCAAGTGGAAAAACTGTCACGATTTCGAGACATGTTGGAAGAGAAAAAGGCAAGTGGAAAAATTGTCACGATTTCACGACATGTTGGAAGAGAAAAAGGCAAGTGGAAAAACTATCATGATTTCATGACATGTTGGAAGAGAAAAAGGCAAGTGGAAAAACTGTCATGATTTCGTGACATGTTGGAAGAGAAAAAGGCAAGTGGAAAAACTATCACGATTTCGTGACATGTTGGAAGAAAAAGAGAAAGCAGGAAGAAGTGTCACGATTTCATGACAAGTTCGAAGAAAAAAGAACAAGTAAGAAAAGTGTCACGATTTCGTGACATGTCGCATTTTCATGACTAAAATAGGAGAGAGAAAGTAAGTTGGAAAAGTGTCATGATTTCATGACATGTCACATTTTTATGACAAAAGAAAGAGAGGAAGTGTATGAAAGTAGAACTGTCATGATTTCATGACAAAAGTAGAAAGCAAGACTTCGAAGGTAGAAGTGTCATGATTTTGTGACAATAGCAAAGAAGTGAAGTACGAAAGCAGAAGTGTCATGATTTCATGACAAAAGTAGAAAGCAAGACTTTGAAGGTAGAAGTGTCATGATTTCATGACAATAGCAAAGAAGTGAAGTACGAAGCAGAAGTGTCATGATTTCATGACAAAAGCAGAGAAGAAGACTTCGAAGGTAGAAGTGTCATGATTTCACGACAATAGCAAAGAAGTGAAGTACAAAAGCAGAAGTGTCACGATTTCACGACAAAAGCAGAGAAGAAGACTTGAAGGTAGAAGTGTCATGATTTCATGACAAAAGCAGAAAGCAAGACTTCGAAAGTGAAAGTGTCATGATTTCGTGACATGTCGCATTTTCATGACTCGAAAAGGACAGGAAGGCAGAAAAGCAAAAGTGTCGCGATATCGCGACATGTCGCATTTTCGCGACTCAAGAAGGGCAGGCAGGCAGGATAACAAAAGTGTCACGATATCACGACATGTTGTATTTTCACGGGCCAAAGCTAAGAGAAAGAGCAAGGAGAAAAAGTGTCACGATATCGCGACATGCATATTTTTCATGGTCCGATGCAAAGAGAAAGAGAGAGAAAGAAAAAGTGTCATGATATCACGACATGTTTTTTCGGGGCCAAAGCAAGGAGAAAGAGAGAGAAAGCGAAAGTGTCATGATATCGCGACATGTATTTTCATGGTTGAGTTGAAGCCGACGAACCTATGACAACCGACTAAAATTAGGGTTTACAGGTGTCATGAAAGCTTTGACTAAGATTAGGGTTTTCATCACAAGAATTATGTTATAAAAGGAGGGCTGTTTTGAGAATTGAGATGTTGTCGAAGTGTGCGAAATACGGTCGCTGTGCGCAGAGAGCAAGTCGTGTCGAATCATTCCAAGTGTGAGATTTCGCTAAGGAAGTAGAGTGCGCAACAGGGAGAAGACGACTGTGGAGTTCGAGTGTAGCGAAGCAGAGTGTGCGAAGTGATTGCACAGAGAAAGCAGAGTGCGCAGAGAAAGCAAAGGTGACCAGTTAGGGTCTAGCAAAAGCAAAGGTATCTTACTATAAATCTTCTAGTTTTAGAATTGAAGTCCAAGTTGGTGCTTGGCATCAGGGGTTGGTGCTCCTTTCTGTTGGTGCAGATAAATCAGGGGTTGGTGCTCCTTCCAGTGGGTGCTGGTAAATTGTTTGTAAAGTTGTTGCTTTGCAAAGGCTGGATTTGGATGGTAGTCCAAGCAGTCATTTTGAGGAGTAGCCACTTTGGTGAACCTCGTTAAATCTTGTGTTGTGTGATGTTCTCTTGTGGTACTTGCTTTATCTGATTCTAAGGTTTCATTATTTCTATTTTAAGAGCTGATAATTTAAGTTTAAAGAGCTACACTGATTCACCCCCCCTCTCAGTGTCATTGTAAGACTAACAAAAATATACTAAATTAATGTTGCAATATTTTATATAATGTGTTGTAGTTCATTCTTATGTGTTGATCTTCTTCTTTTTTTCATGCATTTCTTGCTTGAGAATAATGGGTGTTACAAGGAAATTTGGTTGTGGTAAATATTGTAAAAAATGAGTTGGAATCGCCCAAATACGTCAACAAAATAGTGCCTAAATATTAAAGAAAAAATGGATGAAGTAGCCTTTTTGCCCCAAAATAAGAGGAAAAATCTTCTTCGCCCTTCCTTAGGGCAAAAAAAACTATGTTTTTGTTAAGGAATGGGAAAAATGCGTTCACCACAAAAGTGGGATGATAAAATCTTTCACCCCATTTTGGGGTGAACGTAAAATTAAAATAAAAAATGTTAAGTGGGAAAAGGCGCTTTCACCCTAGGCGAGGGACGAAAGTCCCTTTTGCCCCTCCTTGGAGAAAAAACACACTAAAAATAAAGGTGCATGGTGGCCCGAAATTATAGCAATTAAAATAAATGCGTTTGCCCCAAATGAGGGACGAAAGCACCATTTGCCCCACTTTGGGGCAAACGTCATCAAAGATAAAGGTTTTGACAAGTCAAATGGACTTTCACCTCATGTGAGGGGTGAAACTCCATTTCACCCCTCCCTGGGGTGAAATCCCAGTAGTGGTAAGTTCAGGGATGTTGCACCGTGGGTCCCGTCATGGGATGTTAATATTTTTGCCTCATTTCGTGTGAGTGCAAAGAAATGGTAACAAGGCGCCTAAATAGCTTTGAAAAGTCAAGGTTTCATTCACCTTCTCTTCGAGTAAAGACATATAAATAATAAAGAATGTGGACCCCATATACATTGAAAGGAGTAAAATGACAGTGATTTTACCCCAAGTGAGAGGTGAAATTCCCATTCGCTGCTCCCAGGGACGAAGCTACAAGAAAATGATCTAACAAATGTGTTAATAATTTTTTTATCTGTGCTTCGGGTGAATATTAAGAGGTAGGCTTTTGAAAAGTCAAAGCTACGTTCACCCAAGGTAAAAGGTGATAGTGCCTTTTGCCTCTTCTAGGGGTGAACATATATTTTAATAAGGAAATCTTATGTGAGGTGCTTTCACCCTAGGAGAAAGGCAAAAATCTTAGTAACCTCTTTTAGGAGTGACACAATACGAAGATGGTTCTGAGTGTTGAGTGTAAAATCGAAGGGGTATAATAAGTTGTTTTTGCCCAGATTTTCTCCAAGTGGACTACTGCTATGACAAGAAAATGAATGCAACACAAAGAATTTGAAATTGAGTAAAGTTTAGGGTTGTACATGGAGCGTAATGATGTGAAAGTTGCAAGAGATCGAGCAAAATTATAAATATTGCTGCTTCGAGAGTGCCCTCTCCACCAAGAAGTGCGAATAAGGAAGAAGTAATGAAAATTATATGAAGTACTTTTGCTCATTGTTCTATTTGGGCAAACTCAATTTTAAGCATCAACAAAGACTTTTCAAAGGTGCCTTTAATAATTAAGGCAAAAGGGTGATTACAATTGCAGATTTTATGCTAAAAAGGCTGCCATATTTAATATTTTAGGGTGAATTTCCAAGGAATAATGGAGGTATCAAGTCAATGACCAAATTTGCAATTTTATGTGCACCAACGCTCGAATGTGTTGATTTCTTGGATATTTCTCCTTAAAAATTGGATCATTATCTCAGAAGGAAGATTTTCAAGAATTTCAAGGAGGGATTTCTTCACGAAGGTTCCTGATTTGTAAACATTTTGTTTTTTTGTGTATTAAATAAATAGAGGTGAAAACCTCTATAAATACTAGACATTTTCAATGTAAAAAAAAGGATGGACACTCTGTAGAAAAACTATTCAATTTTTCTATGTAAATAGAAGGAATTTGGCTTCTGATTCTTGAAAACAATTTCTATATGTGATTTCTTTCTATTCTGATTATTTCTGTTTTATATTCATGTCTATTATCTATTGCTAAGTTAAAATTCTGTATATGGATTTAAGCACTGTTGGTGAAGGAGTGAGTACTAGAATGTGATTCTGGAAGTTGTATTTGGAAAATTATAAGTGGATTATTTTCCTCCTTTCTATTTTATGCTGCTATAATGCTTGGTTGGAATTCCTGCTGCTATTCTGTCCCCAATCCTACATCTTATGGACTGTGGCTATATTTCCCATTTCTTTTTGTTATTTCCTGCAACTCTAGAATTAAAATGGTGTAGGATTAGTAAGGGAGCCAACCCTCTCTAGAGATTGGCACGGAGGACATTTCTTTCCTTTGGCCTTTCAATGTTGGTCTTGTCTAGGGTGCACAAACGAATTTTTTTATTTTAGGCAAATATTTGACTTACATCAATCGGTTTTTGTGGTGGTCGTAAGGAGGAAATTATTTTGATTTAATTCAGATCTACTTTGATACCCTTTTTGGAAATATAATGTCCCAAAGCCACTCCCTCAGTTATCATCATAAAGGTTTTCTCATGACTAAGAGAAATATTGTTTAATCAACAATGTTCAAGTACTTTATGTAGATTTTCTAGTGCATGTTCAAATGTGTCTCTATAAACAACAAAATCATCAATGTATACTTGAATAGAATCATTGTTTAGATCAACAAAAATAGATATAACAACTCTTTGAAATGTAGTTGGAGCATTACAAAGTCTAAAATGTAAAACATAGTAAGCATATATACCCTAAGGACAAGTGATTCTTCAACTACCTTAATCTTGTTATAACCGCTAAATCCATCTAGAAAGCAAAAGTATTGTTTCCCAACTAGAATTTCTAAGACCTAATCTATGAATGGCAAAGGAAAATTATTATTTCTCGTGGCTTTGTTTAATTCTTGATAGTCAATGCAAAATTGCCACTTACCATTTTTCTTTGGGACAATAACCAATGGAGAGACCCATTGGCTATCTGATATGGAGTAAATAAATCCGATAATTAACAATTTTTGGATTTCTTCAACAACTTCGATCAATGCTAGATTGATTCTTCATTGTGGTTGTCTTATTGGATCACACTCTTCTTTAATAAAAATGTGATGGGTGCATATAGAGGGATGGATTCCCTTCATATCATTATAATGCCTTATGAAAGCATCCTATAAAGTGGTTAAGAGATCCATTAACTATTTTTCTTGAAGTGGCTCTAATTTACTATTGATGTTAAGGCTCTGTTTTAAGGCACACTTAAACTTGTTTACAAGCCAAGTTGTTGGTATCAATACCATAAATATCATTGATAAAATAGTTGAGTGGGTATTTGTGCGGCAGCAATTGGTGAAAAAATATAGAATTCTAAGATTTGTTAGCATCATGAAGAATGATGGATTCCAAAGGATAAATCTATACAACATGAGGATTCTACAGGAAAGGAACTTGCCAATGATCTTCAAGTTCTAAGTCTAGTACATATGTTGTAGAACATGAACTTATACTGAGATGGGGGGGTGAACAGTATAAGATAAAACCATTTAATAATTTTAATTTCAGATAGCAATGGCATCAACATAACATTAAATAAGACAAAAAGCATCACACATAAAAGACTCATTTTAACGTGGTTCACCCAATGTGGGCTACTCCACGGATAAAACTTTTCCTCTAAAAGTTATATCAAAACCTCTAGGAATCCTTCTCGATTACAATGTTTATGAGCCTCAGCTCAAAGGAGACACCTTCCCCTAAATCTGCTTTGCTAGTGATCCTCTAGAAAACCTCTATCTCTTTTGCCCTTAGCAAGTGGAACTCTTTCCATGGAAGACACCTATCTTCTCTGCTCTGGCTGGAGATCTCTGTCCTCAACTCTGTCACAGCAAGCTGGTCTTATTTTCTATAACAAAACACAGTCCTTCGGTTTGGCATAATTCTGTCCTCTTCCTCTATTCTTTTCTGCACTTGGTTGGAGAACAACTTTTCACTGTCGTTCGTCCTTCACAACTGTTTCACAATTACAGTAGCATCTACTTTGTGCACTTTGCTTTCTTTTACACATACTGCGTGAACACAGTTACAATCATAGCTGCCCTTAGATCAAATTCCACTTCTTCACAAACACTACAACATTCGAATGCACAACTTATGCACCTATTTGTAATCACAACAACACACTTTCTTCGCATAGTCTTCTCATGAACAGTAGCACATTCTTTGCGCACACAGCAGCACAGTCTTTGACACTTAGAAGATTCAAGGAAATGCACTCTAATGCTATAGTCAAAATTCACTCTCTACTTTTCGATACTCAAACCTCACTTGTCGCACTAACTCTACGAACGACACTCTTTGAACGCACACATCGATCATTATTCCAAAATTTCTCAAACAGTCCTTTTTTTTTAAATACTCACAATCTCAAGATGAAATCTTGTTCTTTAGTCAGCTGTTCAACCTTCTAACACGTCGGTTGTAAAACCTTATACTTCGTCGGCCAAGGTTAACTTTTTCGGCTTCAACCGCCTCTACTGTTCTGTAGCTTTTCTCGTGTGACACTCAAACATGTCGCAATATCGCTATGCCTTTGTCTGCCGTACACCTTCTTTTGTTTGTTGTCGTGAAATCATGACACTACAGGTTTTGCTGGCGTCATCATGAATCTTGTCACGAAATCGTGATGCTCTAGACTTCAATGCCTTCTTATCCGCTGCTGTCGCAAAATCGTGAAACCTTTGCCTCTTGCTAACGTCATCATGATTCTTGTCATGAAATCACGACGCTATAGAATTCAAAGCCTTCTTCTCGGCTACTGTCATGAAATCACGACATCTTTGCCTTTAGCTGACATCATCAACAACTCTGTCATGAAATAGCGACACCTCTTGCTCCTTCATCCTTTTCTTAGTTTGCACTAGCGAAAATGAAACATGTCACGAAATCGTGATGCTTTCGCTGCCTTAAGCTCTTTCTTGTCAATTGTTCGCAAAACTGGAACATGTCACGAAATCATGATGCTTTTGCCAACTACAAGCTGCCAACTCAACCTGTCATGAAATCGTGACACTTTCTGCATCCGTACAACCTCTTCAAAATTTGTCGTGAAATCATGACACTTCATGCAACTCAACACTGCCAACTCAACTTGTCACAAAATCATGACACTTTCTGCATCCATACAACTTCTTCAAAACTTGTCACGAAATCGTGAAACTTTTGCCCACTTTGCCTCTACCTTCCTGCATGTCGTGAAATCATGACAGTTTTGGCCAAACTTTCTCTCTCCTCAAACATGTCGCGAAATCACGACAGTTTTTCCCGTTCTGCCTCTGCCTTCCTGCATGTCGCGAAATCATGACAGTTTTGGCCAAACTTTCTCTCTCCTCAAACATGTCGTGAAATCATGACAGTTTTGGCCAAACTTTCTCTCTCCTCAAACATGTCACGAAATCGCAACAGTTTTTCTAGCAGCCTGCAAACTTTTTCTAACTTATCTTTTTCTAGATTTTTGGCAACTGGGCTACTCTGATTTTATTGGAGACTTACTGACTAGCTGAAACCTTCATCAAAACACATCCTACCAATAGCTCCTTGACATCAATGACAACAACTAAACTTAGGCAAAGGCAATGTACTCAAGGTACCCAAAATTGCCAACAATCTCCCCCTTTGTCATTGATGGCAACCCTTAACTAAAACACATCTTTCAAGAGCCAAAACTAAATCTCTCCCCCTTTGTCATCAATGGCAAAGGGTCACCTTTGGGGCTTGGGACTAAGAATGAGCCTCTTAGCTTAGTCCCTCCCCCACCTCCTGATGAGGTGATTAATCTCAAGGTGAGAGTACAACTCCCAATTTCTCCCTTAGATACTCAAACGTATATTTTGGAAGGGGTTTGGTGAAGATATCTACAATTTGCTCTTTAGTGGGTACATATTCTAGCTTGACCTGCTTCTCTTGCACTTTTTCCCTTAGAAAATGATATTTGATAGAAATGTGCTTCGTCCTTGAATGCATTACCAGATTTTTAGAAATACTTATGGCACTTGAATTATCACAAAGAATAGGGATAGGTTTTTCATGCTTGACTTTGAAATCCTCCAAGGTTGTTTTCATCCATAAAACTTGAGTGCACCCAGCCACTGCTGCTATGTATTCAACCTTCGTCGTAGATAAGGAAACTGAAGGTTGTTTCTTACTTAGCCAAGAAACCAGACTCTTTCCTAGAAAGAATGCTCCACCACTAGTGCTCTTTCTATCATCAATACTGTCTACCCAATCTACATCTGTATAGGCTGTGAGGGTGAAATCATCGTCTTTGGGATACCAAAGCCCAAAATCTACAGTGCCCTTCAAAAATCTGAATATCCTCTTGACTTCCATAACATGAGATTCTTTTGGAGCTGCCTGAAATCTTGCTACTAATCCAACGGCTTGCATGATATCCGGTCTGGTAGTTGTACTATATAGTAGACTACCAATCATAGACCTGTACAATTTTTGATCTGCTGCTGGAGATTCATCATCCTTACTCAGATTGCATCCTGTAATCATTGGAGTACATACAGGTTTGCTGTCCATCATCCCAATTTTTTTTAACATCTCTTTGATATAATTTTCTTGAGAGAGAAATATACCATTTTTTGATTACGCAATCTACAGTCCTAAAAAGAATGACAGCTCTCCAATCATAGACATCTCGAATTCCTTTTGCATGGTGTTAGCAAAAAATTTGCACATTCGAGTATTATTTCCCCCGAAAATAATATCATCGACATAAACAACTATGATAATCATATCATCACCTTCATTATTAATGTACAAGTTGCAATTTGCCACACCTTTCCTGAACCCTTGTTCATAAAGATACCCTTCAAGTCTTGAGTAACAAGCCCTAGGTGCTTGCTTTAACCCGTATAGTGCATTTTTCAGTTTACACACATAGTCTGGCTGTTTTGAAAGAGACACACCTTCTGGATGTTCTATATAGAATTCTTCATCCAACACTCCATTTAGAAAAGCAGACTTTACATCCATTTGAAACACTTTGAAAGATTTGAAACTAGATAGGGCCAAAAACATTTTGATCGCTTCAAGACGAGCAACAGGCGCAAACGTCTCTTCGAAATCAACACCTTCGACTTGAGCATACCCTTTACAGACTAACCTGGCTTTGTTCCTGACAATCTTTCCATCCTCATTAAGTTTATTTCTGAAGACCCATTTTGTGCCAATGACATTATTATTCTTAGGTCTTGGAACCAAGTCCCAGGTTTCACTTTTCTCTATCTGATTTAGCTCTTCATCCATTGCTTGTACCCAAAAATCATCTGTACATGCTTCACTAAAATTTTTTGGCTCAATATAAGATAACAATGAAACATTTGCAGATTCATGTGAAGAAATGACTCTTCTTCTTGTTTGCTCGCTATTTGGATCACCGATGATCAAGTCTTTGGGATGATGTTTCTGAACATACCGTGAAGGAGTTTTGGGAAGCAGCTGTTGTCTTTCCTCTTCTTCATCTAACACTTCTCTGAATTCTTCTTGACAGATTCCATCACTGAGTTCCTTGACTGGTTCTCTTATTCCTGTATTTTCATCTACTGTCACATTTATGCTTTCTACAACTGTATGAAATATTTTGTTGAAGCATCTGTAGGCCTTACTTTTACTAGAATATCCAATAAAAATTCCCTCATCACATCTAGGATCAAACTTACCCGAATTTTGATCTTCCCTTCTGATGAAGCACTTACTCCCGAACACTTTGAAGTGTTTAACTGTAGCTGGTCTTCCTTTCCACAACTCATAGGGAGTTTTATGATGATTGACTACGAGTTGAGCCCTGGTAATGATGTGGACTATTGTATTTATTGCTTCTCTCCAAAAACCATCTGAAAGTTTTGACTCATCTAACATTGCTCTAGCCATATTTTCAACAGTTCTGTTTTTTCTTTCAACTACTCCATTTTGTTGAGGATTTCTTGCTGCTAAATATTCTCTTTTGATTCCATGTTGTTCACAGTATTCCACAAATTCATTTGAAGTGAACTCTCCTCCTCTATCTGATATTAAGCATTTGATTCTCTTGTCAGTCTCATTTTCAATCATTTCTTTAAAAAATTTAAATTTTTCAAAAGCTTCGAATTTTTCTTTGAGAAAAGTAACCCAAGTCATTCTCGAGTAATCATCTATAAACAACATGAAATAGCTATCTCCTTGAATGCTCTGAGTTCTGGTAGGACCACACAAATCAGTATGAATAAGATCCAAAGGTTTGGACGAGGTATACCCTTTCGATTTGAAACTGGTTCTGGTCTATTTACCATGTTGACAAGGACCGCAAATGATGTTTTGGGGCCTTTTTATTTTGGGCAAGTCTCTAACTGCTTCCTTGCTACTAATACTGACCAGATTATCAAAACTCAAATGTCCCAATATTTTATGCCACAACCAACTCTCATATTCTTGAGTTAGAAGGCATTTTTCTCTTTTTATCTCACTCAAGCATGTAAAGATTGTTTGGATTCCTTGTAGCTCTAGCAATAAGTTTTCCATTTAATTCTTTACTTATCTCACATCTATCAGAAAAGAAAGATACTATGTGCCCTTGATCACAAAGTTGACTCACACTAAGCAGATTATGTCTTAGCCCTTCTAAATAAAGCACGTTTTCTATTTTGGATTTCCCATCCAAACTAAGAGTTCCTTTACCATAGATCTTTGCGGACCTGTTATCTCCAAAACTGACTATTCCTCTGTTTGCTTCTTTTAAAGACATAAATTTTTCTTTTTCACTAGTCATATGTTTTGAACAGCCACTATCAAGATACCATTTTTCTAATTTGTCTTGAGCATGAAAAGCAGTTTGAACTATCATTGGCTTAGTTTTTATCTCATTCCTCCCTTTTGAGACTTCAAAATTGAACTTATCCAAGCTGCACATCCTTACTATATGCCAAAAATTCTTGCACTTGTAACACATGATATTTTTATTCATAAGAGGTGCAAAAGAGTTAACATTTTCATTACTATGACTCTTCAGAGATTTATTGCAATGCATAGCTATGTGACCAAATCTTTTACAAGAAAAACAATATCTATGGAAGGTATTATGTAACCTGTTTTGATGCCTTGGGAGTTTGTTCTTCTTGCGATCAACTGGAATCCATTGCTCTTCAAAGTGAAGATTGTTCTTGCTTGAAGACCCTATTTCATACATGGTGATGCCATCCTTCTTTTCACATGGAAAATTATGTTTGAGAGTTGACTGTTCTAACTTCACTCTAAGAGACATAATCTCTCCTTCTAGTTTCTCACAATCAGCTACCTTTCCTTTTAGAACCTCTGTTAGAACTTGTTCAATATTCTTCCCTTCTTCAGCTAGAATTTTGAAATCTATAATATGTTGAGCCAATTCTGATCTTGCTATCTCTTTTCCCTGACAATACTGCTTAAGAAAAGAATTCTCTTCCCTGAGTTTCTCAAGCTTTCTCAAGGCCAAGAAGAATTCACTCTTGAGATCGAATTCAACCTTTTCTAAATTTATATGTTCCTTTGTTAGATCCTTCTCCAATCTATTAGGCTTTTTTTGGAGAGACCTGCTCTGATACCAATTGTATACCATGAACTTATACTGAGAGGGGGGGTGAACAGTATAAGATAAAACCATTTAATAATTTTAATTTCAGATAGCAGTGGCATCAACATAACATTAAATAAGATAGAAAGCATCACACATAAAAGACTCATTTTAATGTGGTTCACCCAATGTGGGCTACTCCACGGATAAAACTTTTCCTCTAAAAGTTATATCAAAACCTCTAGGAATCCTTCCCGATTACAATGTTTATGAGCCTCAACTCAAAGGAGACACCTTCCCCTAAATCTGCTTTGCTAGTGATCCTCTAGAAAACCTCTATCTCTTTTGCCCTTAGCAAGTGGAACTCTTTCCACGAAAGACACCTGTCTTCTCTGCTCTAGCTGGAGATCTCTGTCCTCAACTCTGTCATAGCAAGCTGGTCCTCTTTTTTGTAACAAAACATAGTCCTTCGGTCTGGCACAATTCTGTCCTCTTCCTCTGTTCTTTTCTGCACTTGGTTGGAGAACAAATTTTCACTGTTATTCATCCTTCACAACTGTTTTGTAATTACAGCAGCATCTACTTTGCGCACTTTGCTTTCTTTTACACAGACTACATGAACACAGTTGCAATCATAGCTGCCCTTAGATCAAATTCCACTTATTTGCAAACACTACAACATTCGAATGCACAACAACTTATGTGCCTATTTGTAATCACAACAGCTCACTTTCTTTGCACAGTATTCTCATGAACAGCAGCACATTCTTTGCGCACACAGCAGCACAGTATTTGACACTTAGAAGATTCAAGGAAATGCACTCTAATGCTGTAGTCAAACTTCACTCTCTGCTTTTCGATACTCAAACCTCACTTGTCGCACTAACTCTACGAACGACACTCTTCGAACGCACACATCGATCATTATTCCAAAATTGCTCAAACAGTACTTTTTTTTAAATACTCACAATCTCAAGATGAAATTTTGTTCTTTAGTCGGTTGTTCAACCTTCTAACACGTCGACTGTAAAACCTTATACTTCATCAGCCAAGGTTAACTTTGTTGGCTTCAACCGCCTCTACTGTTCTGTAGCTTTTCTCGCACGACACTCAAACATGTGGCGATATCGCTACGCCTTTGTCTGCCGTACACCTTCTTTGGTTTGTTGTCATAAAATCGTGACACTACAGATTTTTCTGACGTCATCATGAATCTTGTCACAAAATTGCGATGCTCTAGACTTCAATGCCTTCTTCTCCGCTGCTGTCACAAAATTGCGACACCTTTGCCTCTTACTGATGTCATCATGATTCTTGTCGCAAAATTGTGATGCTTTGGACTTCAAAGCCTTCTTCTCCGCTACTGTCACAAAATCATGACATCTTTGCCTTTAGCTGACGTCATCAGCAACTCTATCGTGAAATCATGACACCTCTTGCTCCTTCATCCTTTTCTTGGTTTGCACTAGCGAAAATGAAACATGTCACGAAATCATGACGCTTTTGCTGCCTTAAGCTATTTCTTGTCAACTATTCACAAAACTGGAACATGTCGTGAAATCATGACGATTTTGCCAACTACAAGCTGCCAACTCAACCTATCATGAAATCGTGACACTTTCTGCATCCGTACAACCTCTTTGAAATTTGTCGCGAAATCGCGACACTTCCTGCAACTCAACACTGCCAACTCAACTTGTCGCGAAATCGTGACACTTTCTGCATACGTACAACTTCTTTGAAACTTGTCGTGAAATCACGACACTTTTGCCCACTTTGCCTCTGCCTTCTTTCATGTCACAAAATCGTGACAGTTTTGGCCAAATTTCTCTCTCCTCAAACATGTCGTGAAATTGTGACAATTTTTCCCGTTCTGCCTCTACCTTCCTGTATGTCACGAAATCGCGACAATTTTGGCCCAAATTTCTCTCCTCAAACATGTTGTGAAATCATGACAGTTTTGGCCAAACTTTCTCTCTCCTCAAACATGTCACGAAATCACAACAGTTTTTCTAGCAGCCTGCAAACTTTTTCTAACTTATCTTTTTCTGGATTTTTGGCAACTGGGCTACTCTGATTTTCTTGGAGACCTACTGACCAGCTGAAACCTTCATCAAAACACATCCTACCAATAGCTCCTTGACATCAATGACAACAACTAAACTTATGCAAAGGCAATGTACTCAAGGTACCCAAAATTGCCAACATATGTGAATTAACTGGAAGTATTTTGAGTACAAACTAAAGAGGAACCTATATCTTCATCTGTGATGAATGTGTCATGTGATTCTTATTCAATATTGTATTTGTAGGTATTGAGCATCACCAAAGATTGGATTAATTCTTCATATTCTGGTTTATCAATCCATAAATGCTCATCATATGATTCAAAATGTTTACAGGTGGGTAGAGTGTAAGTTTCTTAGTACTCATGCCATCATATATGGTCATGTTACATGACTTGTAACTAATAAAAGCATCTACAGTGGCTGACCAAGGTTTACCAAGTATCAAAGGATGTCCTCCTAACTTGGTTTTAGTTTGTAGGACTACAAAATATATGGGATATTCCCATGATGTTACGTTAACCAAAATATTGTCAAGCACTCCTTTTGGTTGTACAATAGACCAATCAGCCAAGTATAAAATCGTAGGTGTGGGATGCATATTTTGTAAGCCTAGTCTATCCATCGTTTCCATGGTCATTACATTTATGGCAACTCCTAAGTCAATTAAAAAATTTACAAAATTTTTTATCCTATATTTACACTTAGTGTTGGAATTATAGGATCCCCATATTTAGGAAGAATCATTTTTCCAGACATCAGGTGAAAAAGTTTTCCTAATACATGAATGGTATTGGGGTCTTTTTATTTTTTGCCTAGGCATTTGATGCATAGTTAATTATTTTGGCATAAATGGAAACATATTTAAGAGCTTGTAGCAAAGGGATCTTAACATTAATATTTCTAAGTTCTACTAAGTCAAACTCAGTTTTAGGAACCTCTTTTGCTAAAGTCAGTCTGTAATGAAAAGGAGGTTCATTTAAAGGTTTAGACTTAAGATCCTATCCTTAAAAAACAATAGGTTTTTCTCCTAATGAGGAAGACTATGTTTTTGTTACTAAAAATGGTTTCTTAATGACTAGAGTTTTGGAAGATATAGGGGGTTTTGAGGGAAATTCTTGCACCCTTAAGATATTTGGCATGCTGCAAGACTTCCTTGAGCTAATCAACACTGTGGGCTCTAGTGGATCCACCTCTTTGAATCGAGAAAATATTATCCTAAGACTTTAGACAGATCGAGTAGGGTAATAAAACCTCGGAGGTGAGCCTATAATATTTTTCATATGCTCATGCTCATCTAGATTTGCAAAAATAAAATAAAATTCTAACATAATAGTTGATCAAGATTCGAAGTAACTCCTAGCTAATGCTTCAATTAGTAGATAGGTACCTTTTCCATTGGGCAATTATAGCCAGACTTAAAATATGGTGAAGAGAGAAGGGGAAGAAGATAAAATCGAGTTAATCATATCTATTCATAAAATGTAACAAAAATGATTGAAAATGACAGTGAAAGAAGATGTCATTTACACATTCAAATGATATAACATGTAAATAGGACAACACACAATTACTGAAAGGAGAAAGCAAGATTATGTCAATCAATAGATTATTACAATAGGATTATGATCAGGATAACCAGATCTCACTAAGAAAATACAATAAATTCTCCATTCAAATATGTAATAGATAACTACAACTCTTCATTCAAATGATGTAAAAAAGAGCCTCTTGGATTCTGACTTATGCCACTGGAAATTATCTCAGTAAATTGGGCACCTCCTCAGCAAATACCTGTACAGTAATGGGGAAGAAAAATGGGTTATTAGACAAGACACAAAAAGAAAAATACAACTCACAATGATGGACACTCTGGTATACCTCTTACAGAATTTTACCATGCAAAAACTTGATTTTTTTCCTGATGTAGAAACTCTCTTAAATAGTTTGATCATTTGGTCCATAATTGTGAAAACTGCAACTTCCCCGATGATGATCCGTAACTGCAACTACATCCATATTGGATACATAATATTGATTGCATTTATGGTGGCTCTTGTTTTTGGCCTAGTAGTGGTCTAAAAGAAAGCCTCTATATTTACACGTTATAATTTTTATCGAAGTGGGCCAAAAACAACTTTAGGAAATTAATTAATTTTCAGTCATTTATTTGATTAAATGGCTAACCTTAGCCAATATAATCAAATAATAAAAAATGGATATTTTTATTTAATAGTTACAACCTTAAAAAACTTTGGATAACAATAGTAATAATAAAAAATTATTATTATTATTATTATATATAGATATATATTCTCTTTTTTAATTCAAATAAAAAAGAAAAATATTTGTTTTATAATGACCAAAGATTGCCACCATGATCAAGGTGAAGACCTTGATAATAATAATAATAATAAGTCATCGTTGACTAAAAATTTAAATTCAAACCCAAAACTTGTCGACCCCCACTTCATACGAGCCTATAAATTTTAGTGCTGCCATGTGGTGCTCTTGGGTTGGAGCACACAAAGACCCATGCTCGTACCTATGCCAGTGATTTACATGCTTCTCCATGCACCATCGATCTACATGTTGACTTTGACCACCTCAATTTCGGTGCCCACCTTTGCCACTTGTCATGATATAGTTGGAGCGCTTTGATTTCAGCACCTCCCCACTTATACACGTGCCATCAAATTTGTTTTTCCTCCACCTTAGTGGGTTCCACGTGGTGACTGCAGACCAATCCTCCCTTTCAATTGCACACTCACCCACACTCTTGGATCAATTTAATAATTATTTTTTTTTATTTTTTTTTGTGAAGGGTTCATATTAGGGGGAATGAGGGATAGTAAAGGGGAGCGGGTTAGCGAAAATATAGGCAAGAAAATGGGGGATTAGGTTAGGTGGATTTAGAAATTAGGATAGGAGGGGGTGCTAGGTGGTGCCCTCTGCTCTTTTTTTTTATTATTATTTTTAACTTAGGTGGTGGGATTAGGGGTGAGGGAATTTTAGGGAAAAGGTAGAAAGGGGGTGGGTTAGGTTAGGTGGTAGGACATAGAGTGGAGGGCTAGGAAAGGATGGTGGAAGGAGGGAGAATTTAGGATAAAAGAGGAACCTAAATTTAATTAAATACATAATTAAAATTAATAAAATATTCAATTAAATTTAATTAAATATTCAATCAAATTTAATTAAATATATAATTAAACCATATATATAAAGGGAAACATTTAATTAAATATTTAAGACCCTTGTATGTAAAAAATAAATAACTAAACCTTATTTAGGTCAGAATCTTTTGACATAAAACCTTAAAAAACCAAAATAAACTCTGACCTTGGTGATATAAAATATTTCAAAAATACTTTCGGAGGGTGAGATAGGACTTTAAAAGACCAAAAATTTGCAATAATTGAAAAGGACCCAAAAATTTGCAATAATCGAAAAGGACCCAAAAATTTACAATAATTGAAAAGGACCCAAAAATTTATTAGGAGACTGACTAGGGGATTATTGCAAATTTTGAAAGGACTCACAAGACACCAAAAATTCAAAAATTCAAAAATTTGGGGTAAAATTCAAGTTGGATTTTGAGGATCCAACATAGGCTCCGACTGGGACAGGTGATGAAAAGACTCTTTGACAATGAATCACCTGAGAACTCCAAAATCTCCAGCAGACCACAAGGACTTAAAAACTTGCCTAATCACCTAAAAGAACACCTTAATAACCTAAAGAGAACACCTTAATCACCTATAAAGGACTCAATCACCTAAAAACTAAAACACTTTTTTTATGAGGTTTCTCAAGCCCTCTGTGCAGAATGATACAATTTCAAATGTTGGTCATTGATAGGAATTGAAAATTTTATACCATCTAGAGTTTGCAATTTGTAAGTATGTTGGCCCACATTCTAAAGGATTTGATAAGGACCAAGTCATTTGGGTTCCCACTTTCCCTTCTCATCTTTGGGATCCTAGTACAACACTATATCTCCTCCTTGAAAAGGTTTAAATTTGGATTTTTTATTGAAAAACTATATTGTTTTGTGAGCCTGCTTAGTTATCTTCATTAATGCATCCTTTATATATTCCTACAACTTCACAATCTAATTAAGTCTTCTCTACAAGACATTTGGATTTTCATGGTCTTGAAGAAGCAAAGATAAAGCATGACTTTCCACATGAGGGGGTAATAGAGCATTCTCACCATATAATAGTTCACAAGGAGATTTTTCTATGCTTCTTTTGATATATATTCTATCAGCCCATAAAGCAAACTTTAGCTCACTATCCCAACTTCTTTTGTTTCTACCTAATGCTCTTCTGATTCTTGTGATCAAATTATTATTTGAAGATTCTTCTAAACCATTCCTTTAAGGATAGTAATTCATAAAATGAGAAAGCTCTATGTTGTACGTAGCACAAAATTCAATCATCTCAAAAGAAGTGAAATAGTTACCATTATCTGTGACTATCTTATTGGGAATCCCAAATCTTGTCAATATGTTCTCTTCTAAAAACTTGATGACCATTTATGTAGTATATTTCTTGAGAGGTGTTGCTTCTACCCACTTGGTAAAATAGTTTTTTACTATAATGATCTACTTGTGACCTCTTAAATAATTGGGGTTAATCTCACCTATGAGATCTATTCCCCATTGAGTAAAAGGAGCTTCCACAATTACTGGCTTGAGGGTCATGGCCAAAAAATTCTTTTTTCCTGCAAATATTTGATAGTTATGACAACTTCTAACAAATTGATAAACATCCTTAAATAGGGAGGGCCAATAATAACCAACTCTTATGATTTTGTGAGTAGTAGCCTTTGGAGTAAAGTGACCCCACAAAAACTAGAATGATATTCTTTAAGTACTTGAGGGACCTCTTTCTCAAACAAGCAGATAAGCAACACACCATTTGGATGCCTCCAATATAGTCTACCTTCTTGAATGTAGTATTTTTGGGCCAATTGCTTGATAGATCTCCTTTTTTTTGGGCATGTCTTCTAAAAATGACAAATTTTGAAGGTAAAACAAAATTCCAGTATACCACCTGCAATAAGAATCATCAATTTCTGTAGCTTCTTGTTGTTCATCTACTATGATAGTGTTATTCATGGCTTCCCCTTATTTTTTGGCCATGTTCTTTATCAATCCTTGTCCTCTAATAATCTATACTACTTTGTATTCCACATCATATTGTAATAACTTAGCCATCCATCTTGTAAGATTGCCTAAAGGTTCAGGCTGGTGAAAATATATTTAACAACAATGGAAGGGATACAAGTTATTACCTTGTTGGATCCAAAGATACATTTGAAATGATCTAATTCTATGATTAATGCATAAGCCTATTTTTCTAGCATAAAGTATTTTATTTTAGCACCCTTCAATATTGTACTCATAAAGGCTATGGACCTTTCATTTTTCCCTTCATCCTTCTGAGCTAGAACTGCAACAATAGTATGTTTTGGCAAATGAGTAGATTTTGAAATATTTGGAGTAATCAGGGTAATTTAATACTGGATCCTGAGTAATTATATCTTTGGTCTTCCAAAAAGCTATAGTATTTTCCTCTATCCACCTTATTTCCCCACTTTTTTTATCATGTCATTTATTGGCTTGGCAATCTGAGCAAAATAAGGGATAAACCTCCTAACAAAGTTGATCTTCCCGAAGAATGATCTAACTTCCTTAAGATTTTTAGGAGGGGGATTTTTAGAAATTACTTAAATTCTTTGTGGATCAATGCTAATCCCATTATTTGAAACAATATGCCCATGCAGTTTACCTTGTGTGGCCCCAAACAAACATTTCCTAGGATTCAAATATATGTCAAACTCCTTGCACCTATCAAATAGATGTGCAAAATGATCTTCAAGATTTTTGAAAAATGTTGTAACATCCATTGCTCTTTGAAATGTTGTCCTTGCATTCATAAATCCAAAGGGCATCCTGAGATATTCAAATGTTCCCCATGATATGGTGAAAGTTTTTTTGTGTTTGTCTTCTGGATTCACTACAATTTGATTGTAACCTAAAAAACCATCCAATAAAGACATTCTTGATGACACAACCACTGCTTGAAGAAATTATTCCATGTTCAAAAGTGGGTAGTTGTATTTAAGAGAGCTCTTATTCAGGTTTTTGAAATCTACACAAAGCTTGATCTCACCATTATTTTTTTCTAACTGGAATCAGATTTGCTAACTAAGAAGAAAATCTCACCTTCCTGATTATCTTAGTATCCAGTAACTTCTACACTTCTTTTTGCATAATTGGATGCAAAATGGGATTGAAATTTCGCTTGGTATCCTTATGAAGGGGTATTATGTGAGTCATCACATTTGTTTTAAAGGTCTTTAGATTCTCATAAATCTAGGCAAAAGTATCCATTTTATTTTTTAGGAAGATATACTAATGTTTCGCTTTTCCTGGTAGAGCTTTATTGATCCTAACAATCTTGGGCTCTTTCTTTATTCTGGTATTAACTTCATCTACCTAAGACTCTTAAGCCAGAGGTTTATATGCTCTATCAAAGTCATCAAAAAAGCTCTTTAAAGATACCAAGCCCTTGGAAATATTGTTGATCTTCAATTGTATGACTTGTGTGGGTTCTCCAATAATATCCTTCAGTTTTTCTTCATCACTTTCATAAAAAATAACATCAGAAAATTCATTTTGCATAGTCATAAAATCATTAATGTGTATATCATCATGAAAAACTTATAAATATACCACATTATTAGGTACATATGGCTTAAAAATATATATGGTTAGGAACCTATCCATGAACCAAGTGTCTATCTCAGGGGTTATCTACTCCAAAAGCATTTATTACCAATATATTTGCATTGTGATTTTGTGCTCTAGGAATGTATTGCAGATCAAAATCCAAGAATATATCTATTTCATCCAACACTACCTTCTTATATTTCTTTAATCAAGGGTGTTTTATTTGATGTTTCCCTTTGATCTATTGAATTATCATGTCAGCATCCCCACTAACTTTGAGGTAATTAATACCTAATTCTTTGGCTTTCCTTAGCCCTAAAAATAAAGCTTCATACTCAACAACATTATTTGTACAAGAAAATTCTAACATGTATGGTATGCCAATATAGCTTCCATTAATGTCTGTCAACACTACTCTCTTGCTCCTGCTTGAGAGTTTATCCTGTCAAAGGTCATAGTCCATAACTTTGAAGTCAAAATTCTATCAGTTTTTGAATCCACTTCAACCTTCAGTTTTGGATCCATTTTCTTAGCATCAGTCACTTCTAACAATAAAGGAGAGTACCAAACATAATAAACCCCCATGCCATTTTCCTTGATAGAATTCATGAAATTAATCATATTATCACTAGGATCTCCGAATTTAACTGAATACTTATTGAAGGATTCTCTTTTCAATATGAATTTTTCCTTACCCTGCATTGGGATAGTGGCATGTGACCAATCCAACTGAATAGTACCACCTAAATGATTTGCTCAATGTCGAGAGAGTAAGATGGAAAATAAATGGTCTACATGTACAATTGCAACATCCATAACCACACCTTTCTTAGGATATTGTTCAATATGGACAAGAAGCCCGATGATAATGCTTACACAAGGTACTCTCTTGTTATCCATTACATAAATAGGAGGGTGCTCTTTCTAATAAATCAAGCATAACTGATTAGCTACATGTTTTGATGTCACATTCATGGATGCACCACTATTAAACATGAAATTATGAATAATATATTGGTCTCCATAGCCTGATGTATACCGTAGTGATATGTAAAATGTTTTAACTAAATATGGGGCTTTGACTACATTATTATCAAGGCCTATGGAGGTTTTAGGCTATCCTCCTAACTGATTAGTTAGTTTGAAGACTCTACATACTTGATATCGGTATTTTGGGATGGTCATTAATTCTCAAAAAGTGATGATGACTTTCTGTTTGACAACCTCTATACCCAAATTAAACTGATATTTCTTCTTATTAATTATTTTCTAGATCTTTGATTAACTAAGTTATTTTGTTGCTTTTGGGTAATTTCCTCTACATTAGGCTCTTTAGGAATCATTTACATCTTCATATAATTTACTTTTTTCTATGAAATTAATCATGTAGTTTTCTCCTTTTGTGTAGGACCTTCATCAAATTTGTCCTCCACTGTTCTATTCCTAAGGTTGAGAACATGTATTCTCTCTAAAGAATCGACCTCTTCTATTGTAGGTATAAGCTTTCCCTGCTTCATTCTATCAAATATGGTATTATAGGGCTCATTTGAGGTTGATGCCTCTCCAAAGACTAAGACTCTTCGTTCAAGATTATTGGCACATAAGTCCTTATCCCTATCAAATTCCTTTTCTCTGACCTCATCCTTCTAAGTCCAACATACATTAATTCTAATATACTCATCTTTAGATTCAACATTTAAATCAACATTAGAATGCAGACTTAGATAAATACCACAATCAATAGGGTTATGTGGTGCATCACAAGTAGAGCAATAAAAGTGATTATATAATGCTATATTTTTAGATGGTATGGGATTTGGAACATAATCTAGATCTCTCTCTATTTCTTTCTTTTTCTAATTTCCTCTATTTCTTTCTTTTTCTAATTTCCATTATGATTCTTGTTTCCCTTTTCATTTCCATTGTTATTTCAGTTTTTGTTGAAATTTATTCTGAAAGGAGGTTTGCTATCTTCCTATTGTCTATTATTACCCTATGAAGTCTTTGCAATATTGTCCTTACATTTTTCAATTCTAGCCAACCTGTTATTCAAAGTAGTAAACATCTCACTCAACTAATTAGCTATTTTATTCATAGGATCCTGGTCTATTTTCTTAGGGATAGAAAACACAACCTTCTTAGGATTCCTTTTAGGTTGATTGGGATCTAAAGAGTATGCTTTAATATTCCCATAATCAATTATATTTCTCTCTATTTTAATACCCCTTTCCATACATATATCAATTGTGGTTGTTGCTTGTTGCCTTAGTTCATAACTGAAATCTCCAAAGAAAGCATTTTTGTAGAAACAAATGGACTACTCATCATTTGATCTTAATGCTACCAGAATCTTATTTTTGGTCTTAAAGAATATTCTATTGAAATCCTCCATTGATTCATTTTATTTCTTTTTCATGGTAGCCAACTCTGTCAGCAAGGATTGTTCATTCTTCCTCTCTCTATACTTTCTAAGGAAAGTTTACTCCAATTCTTGAAAATTATGGATAGTACCAACTCCAAGGTTGTTAAACCATTCTCAAGCATATTTCTCTAAAGTTTGAAATAACAATATAAGGATAACATCTTCATCATCTACCTCAAGACTATCCATGGCATACATAAAATATCTAACATGATCTTCACCAGTAACAACATTGTTTCCTTGGAATTTAGGTAAGTACTTGTGAGCTTTCCCAAGGAGAGGATTCAAATTTGGAGGTAAACCCCAGAGGTGAGCCTATAATATTTCTCATATGCTCATGTTCATCCAGATTTACAAAAATAAAATAAAACAACATAAAAGTTGATCAACCTTCAAAGTAACTCCTAGCTAATGCTTCAATTAGTAGATCGATGCCTTATCCATTGAGAAATTATAGCCATAATTAAAATATGGTGAAGAAAGAAGGGGGAGGAAATAAAATTGAGTCAATCACATTCATTCAAATAATGTAACAAAAATGATTGAACATGTCAGTGAAAGAATATGTCATTTATACATTCAAATGATGTAACATGTAAATAGGATAACACACAAAACTACACATATAACTACTGAAAGGAGGAAGTAAAATTGTATTAATCAATAGATCATTACAATAGGAGTCTGATCAGGATAACCAGATCTCACTAAGAAAATACAATAAATTCTCCATTCAAATGATGTAATAGAGAACTACAACTCTTCGTTCAAATGATGTAACAAAGAGCCTCATGGATTTTGGTCTCAACCACTAGAAATGATCTTAGTAAACTTGGCACCTCATCAATAAATACCTGTACAATAATGAGGAAGAAAAAGGGGTGACTAGACAAGACAAAAAAAATACAACTAACAATGATGGGCACTCTAGTATACCTCTTGCAAAATTTTACTATGTAAAAACTTGATTGTTTTTCTTGTTGTAGCAACTCTCTTAAATAGCTTGATCATTTGGTCCATAATTGTGCTGCAACTGCCTCGATGATGACCCATAATTGCAACTGCATCCTTATTGGATCTATAATATTGATTGCATTTATGGTGGCTCTAGTTCATGGCCTGGTAGTGGTCTCAAAAAAAAATTCTCCATATTTGCATGTTATAATTTCTCTCAAAATGAGTCAAAAATGGCTTTAGAAAATTAATTAATTTTCAACCATTTATTTGATTATATGGCTAACCTTAGCCAATATAATCAAATAATAAAAAATATTGAGACATATTTGTTTAACTGTTACAACCTTAAAAAACTTTGGATAACAATAATAATAATAAAAAAAATTATTATTACTATTATAATATATATATATTATAGTAGTCAGACTCTTTTGGACCCCCGAGTACTCCGACGAGTCTGAGTCCGAGTGGGCTCAGCCGTGCCAAGCCCACTATGATTCATTTTTTTCTAGACTCCATCAAGTCCATATGAGTCTTGGGCCGAGTCCGAGTCTGACTTGGATTCCTCCTGAGTCCCGATGTTGGGACTCAGCTGGCCCAAAAAAATGGAAGTTAAAAAAAAACAAAAATTACATCTAGGATAGTTAAGTGTTGATGATGCTCCACGACTTAAGCATCCATGTTGGCTAGTGCATAATCACGAACAAGACGCTAAAATATTTGTTTATTATATTAACAAGAGAATGTGCAATTTTGCTTCTCAAACCTTTAGAATGCTTATCCCTCAATTATAATTTATTTTAATACAAATATATCTTTCGTCGATGGATACATCATCCACGTCTTGTTTTGGAATGGGAACTGCTTTAGAATGTACGTATGCATGTCTTGTGGGGTATGGAAATTCGAGCGAAGAATGGCATGATTTTTGGAGAAGTTTGATCAAGGAAGGCTTGAGGTCGCCAGTTTTGAGACCTCTTCTAAAAATTTTGTAGCGCAGTTCTTACACCTTCATTTTCTTCCATTTTTTTTCTCCTTCAATGAACCCTCTCACATCATCGTCACTACCACCGTCGCTATTGCAACCAATACACACCACCAGGCTGCAATGGAAAAAAATTTAAAATGATAATTTATTTCGCTCTAAAACCCTCGACTGCCAACGAAACAATTACTACGCACGAAGCTCCCCCAGAATAATGAATGTCATTTCTACTTTAAATTTTGGTAAGCAATTTTCAAAAATGACTTCCCATTCTAAAATCAGACAAATGGCTAGGATTAAATATTAGCTTTATTAATATTTGAATATTTTTTTTTCAATTATTTTTCTCAGGAACCTTTTAATAAAAGTAAAGTTAATAGATCCCAACTAACCATCCATGAAATTGAATCTAAACAACCTACCGATTATTTTTAAACATGGTATATGAATATTTTATATATTAAACATGGTGGACTAAGTTAGGGTGATTCCGTCCCATGGTTTCTCTATTAAACATGGTATTTGAATATTTTATTTATTAAACATGGTGGACTAAGTTAGGGTGATTCCGTTGTACAGTAAATTTTATCATTATTTAATGTTTTTATTATTATTTAATATTTTTATTATTATTTAATGTTTTGTAAAATGTTAATAATATTTTGAACTTTATATATTAAGTTTTATTTTATCATTATATTATTTATTTATAATTTTATAAACCAAAGTGATGATGCCTGCAAAGGTCATAGTCTATTCTGAATCCTCTGAGTGCACGCCATACCGACAATGATGGTATAAATCTCGAGACCTCTTCATGTCGGGTTATAAAATTATGATGTGGTATAGGCTTGTTGGGGGTAACCCCTATAGTTTGAACCTTGCACTTGGTAGTTACTAAAAATAGTGTGGATGTAACCAAATCCCTATGTATCCAAAAAAAAATTTATAAAACAAAATTATTAGCTTGCTATTAGAATATGTTCCTTCCTCTTGTTAATTTCGTATTTGTATAATGTTGAATGTTGAGTAAGTGTGTTAGAATATACTAATAAGTAATATGCATGAAAAAACTTATTTTTTTCAATAAATATTTGTATCTTTTATCATTTTTCTTTTTTTGAGTTTTTACCGAGTCTTGCCAAGTTTTTTTATCGAGTCCCGAGTTCGACTCCCGAGTTCGAGTCGAGTCCGAGTTTTGCTACTATGATATATATATTCTCTTTCTTTTTATTTTTTTAATACAATAAGAAAGAAAAATATTTATTTTAGAATGGCCAACAATGGCTACCATGATCAAGGTGAAAACCCTAATAATAATAAAAAATGAGCATCCACATCCCTTTTATTTTAATGGATGCCCATATCCCCTTTATCAAAAAGAAATTCTTTTGATTTTTTTTGTATATGCAAGGCTGTCGTTGACTAAAAATTTAAATTCAAACCTGAAACTTGCCCTCGTGCTTCATCTGAGCCTACAAATTCTGGTGCTGCCATGTGGTGCTCTTAGGTTGGAGCACACAAAGACCTCCACTAACACTCGCACCATTGATTTACATGCTTCTCCATGTATCATCAATTTGTGTGTTGACTTTGACCGCCTCAGCTTTTGTGCCTACCTTTACCACTTGTCATGATCTAGTCGAAGCGCTTTGATTTCAATGCCTCCCTGCTTATACGCGCATTGTCGGATATGATTTTCCTTTGCCTTGGTGGGTTCCATGGAGGCCTAGAATTTGACAGGCATATAACCGTATTTTACATTTGAAACCGTAAATTACTATTTTGATTTTATATCGACCGTAGATTTTTACTTGTTATTTTTTTTATAAACCGTAAATTTTACAAGTAAATATATTTAAAAACCATAAAATTTACTTATAATATAAATATATACATTAAATATACAATATATAAATATATTAGATAGCAGACATTAAATTTAATTATATTTTATTTTTATTGCAACTTGCACGTCTCCACTCTCCATGCATAATTGGCCAGTGGTAACTTGGTGTTGAGTGAATATTTTTCCCTATTGATAAATGATCACCACAAATAGATTTTTAAGTTGAAAACTCTCTCTTGCAAAGAAATTAGGTGAAATCACCCATTTCTCCAAGGTTTTGGTAAGCAAACATTTGTGAGTATATATAATCAATGAAAATTGAAATAGAAACAAATGTATACTAGAATGAACTCAAACCTGCAAGTGACAGTCAACAAGAGGCCTTGAATGGTTCAAATGATGCTTAGAAATTATGATCTTTAAAACCTTAAAAATGCAAAATATTGATTCCTTTTTAGTGCTCTTGATATTAGTATGATCTACCCTAAATCCTAGTCAATAAGCTCCTTTTATCTTCAAATTAAAAGGTTCCAAATGCAAAAGTGTGTGGAATAATCCACTTCATTTTAAAATCCATGCCTTTAATGTGTGGTTCATTTTAAAGTTAGTGGATTCATTTTATCTTCATTGTAATTGTTCCACTATCCCTATGTTAGAATTTGGTGTTAGTAAAAGTTAGCAAGTTAGCATGTCAGTGTTCATTTGCTTTATCTACCTTAGTGTGAATTTGGCATTAGTAACCCCTCCTAAAATGGATTTTATTTGAAGATTAAATTAATACAATTTGGAGGTGCAGAAATTCTACATAAGGACCAGAATAAAAGTAAATGAACAAGAACTACGAAAATAAAATTCTGGAAAATGGACCAGAATAAAAATTAAAATTAAATGCATAAATTCTGGAAGGACCAGAATGGGAAGAATTAAAAACAGAAATTCTAGAAATGACTAGAATGGAAAATAAAATTTATGTGCATAAATTTTGGAGATGACCAGAATGAAAAACAAAAATTCTGGAGGTGATCAGAATGTAAAAATGGAAAGCAAAAATTCTAGAGCTGACCAGAATCAAAAAATTGTAAACTGAAATGAAAACCTGAATTACCCTAAGTGCAAGAAAGAAAAGCAAAGAAATATCTACAAGGTTAGTTGGAAAACAAAATGTCATCAAATTTTGGTTAGCAATCCCCTCCTTGCAAAACCCCAAGTTATGAGATAAATCTAAGACAACCTGACCTAATAGACCTACAAAACAAGCACAATCAGATTAGACCAAGTGCGAGACTCAAAGGATAAAACATATTTGCATTATATTTGACATTCACCTATTGTAACCCATTTAATGGCATAAAAAAATAGATACAAGCCAAGAATAATGCAGAAAATATGCACAGTAAAAGCAATAGTCCTAGATGTATTCTCCTTTTAGTTTTGCTCACAAAGGTTGCTCTTGCCAAAATGGAAGCATTATATTGCAAAATAGTATTTTCTTACATAAATTTCCAGCCCTTTTACAATGGCCTCATTGGGCTTTTAAAGAATGCAAAAGTCCCTCTGTTTCAAATTCCCTAACTCCTTATAACCCCATTTCTTTATAATGTTAAAATAACATAGAATAAAATAAAATATAAAAATCATATTGATATTTTATTTTCTTATTTATCCCTATTTAAAATTATACCCAACAAAATAAAAATTGACCTTATAAATCCCTTTTATAATGTTAAAGTAAATAAAATAAACTGTAGACCTGAACTTTACATTTTAGTCATTTATTTATTTTTTGAAATGCCTTTAACATTATAAAAAGCAAATGATTAATAAACCAAACGAATCAAATTTCATTCCTTAGATACCCATACCTTATACCTCCCCTAACATATAATATAAACAAAAATAATAAAAAAAAAACAAAAAACTTGTAGCGACCACCTCATCACCATGTGGGTCCACAATCCTCATCACATTGGGGTAGACAATCGTGCCACATCCTCCAATATCGCCAGTGGGTCAACGTGCAGCGACATCTACATCACAGTTAGCACTGTTATCTCAGTGTGTATTGTTCCTACGTTGGGTCCCTGGTATCCACATGGCTAGGGCTACATCAATGCACTGTCTAAAACTCTTCTACTGCTCACTACATCTACCCTAACCACTATTCTCCGTGCTGGCATCGTCGGTAGAATGTTGTTTATTTTTTGCCACATATGAACAATATTATCCCTTTTTAAATCATCTTCGGCCTCATGTGCTGGTTAGCTGGATCTGCCATCATTACCACAATCTTCACCGTTGAGGTTTATTCCTCCTGCCAGCTCATCCTTCCACTATTCGTCTAGGCACCACGTCTTTATTTTTGTCTCCATTGTGCTCGGGAGGTAGATGTTGTTAATTCTATGGGACTCCCATATAACACTTCACTAAACTTAGTTGACCCTAGGCTACATTTGGACTGAATTTTCCAGTGTCATAATAGCTTCTGTAACGCCTACATCTACTACTTGGTGATACTGTCACATATGCCCGCTTGTAACACCGTGATCGATGTCAAGGATGTTTGGATGTGACTCTGTTTCAATATGCCCTTCTGTAGATTCTCTGGTATCCATTCCATGTTTGAGTGCATGCAATCTATCATGAATATTTGTTGTATCGAGGGACAAGGCACTGATTCAATTGAAAACTTCTTACATTTCTTATGGTCCACTGGTTTAAGCATGCCTGAAGTTACTACTAAGGCATCTGCCATTCGATTATTTTTCCTAGAGATAATGGATATATTGAAAGCATCAAACTCATCTACCAAATCCCTAACTCTGGTTTTGTAAAGTCTCAATCTTTTATCCCTACAAGTATATTACCCTTTAACTTATTTAATCACCAATTCAGAATCTCCCAACACCTTGAGACATTTAAATTTCTTCTTAAGGGCCAACTGAAGTAAAAAAATTAGTGCCTCATATTCTACCACATTATTGGTGGTTAGAAATTGTAATCTATAGGCAACAAGCATAGGCTTGCTACCAGGATATGTAATTTCGATACCAGCTCCAACACCTTGTTTTGACTTAGATTCATTGAATCTTAGAGTCCAAACCAAATTATCATATTTCAAATTGTTATAAGAAAAATTCTCTTTTTGAGGTTCTTAGGTAGCTTCTTCTATTTCCAAGTTGTAAACCCCTAACTCAGTTTCAACAAATTGAATTTAGTTGGGTTTATTATACTCTGTTATCATATCCTTGAGTCTTGGATCACTATCCATCTGAATTTGATTTACTACTCCTCTCCAAGGCAACCACATATGGGAAGAATTTGTAACAATATACCCATTCAGGTTTTTACTCCAATCCCTTCCCAATACCATGCCATATTTGGTAGAAATGTTCAACACAAGTATGTCCACATGATGTTGAACTCTAGGCTCGACATTAATCTGAATTAGGACATCATTCAAAATTCCAACCACATCAACCACCGATCTATCCAATTGGACCACTTTACTCTTAGAGGGAATAGGTGTGAATCCTAACTTTTGGCTAATCTCGAGGGGCATGATGTTAGCCGAGGCACCTGAATCTATCAAACAATTGTGTAGATTCTTACCTATGATTCTAACGGTTATGAGGAAAGGAGGCACTTCTCATTTTTCTTTTCTCAAAACTAATTGGGGCTCGATAGCTTTGACTTCATGAATTTGACTAGGGGGATTCAGTATTTTCCCCAAGACTTTTTCTTGTCCTAGTAGTTGAGTGACCTCAAACATCGAGATGTTAGCCTTAGTCTTTTTCATATCCTCTTCTAAATCATAAGTGGACTTTTCAAAATTTGGCACTTTTTGTGTTGTTTTAGATACTTCAACAACAAGAGGTGGAGGTGGATTAACATCACATTTCACATCAGGAGGAAGTAAGGGGTTGTTTGGAGGAGTAGAGGAAGTTTTGGGATCCTTAGAACTCCTTGTGTAATACCTATGATTTCCTTTCCCAAAATATTTAATGGCTTGGACTTCCAAAGTTTCATCATATTCTTCTCCCAAGATATCTATATCATCCTCACTTTCCTCATTCTATTGATATTGAATCACCTCAGTCACCAAAGCATCTTGCTTCCCTTGGCAACAATGGGGTAATTTATAATCATAAGGTTCCAACTCACCGTAATCTTCCAAAGCATCTGCTTGATTGGCTACGGGTTTGGGTACGCGTCCATTGTTGGGTTGAGTATTATATGGTCCTGTCTTCCTATGATTATGATTATTAGTTGGTATAGGAGTTTGGGCAATTTGTTTCTGTAGACAGACTATGTCATTACCTTGTTTGATAGTGATTTTCTTTAATTCTTATAATTCAAATTTAGATTCTTGCGATTGAGGCATCACTGTGCCAGATCCACTAGCACTTCCTACATTGGCAACCTCTAGAATGGGTATGATGGCTTGGTTCTGAGTGTTTTGGTTCCACCAAGGACCTCTGATATGAAGAGGTGCAACCATAGGATAGTCTATTGAGGTTTGAGTGTTAATCACCTCAAATACTAGAAAATTTATCTGATTATTTGCCATAATTTGTGGGGTAGGTGGAATGGATGCATTAGGATAGGTTAGAAAATATGAATGCACGGGCATGAGTGGGTATGGTTGGTGATATGGTAATGTGTTCATCATTGGCATCTGTGATGTCATAATTTGATTCATCATGGCAAAATGACTATAAGGGCCATATTATCCCATCATAGGAAATTGAGGCAATCCCCCACCTTGCGATGTCATTTGTTGCTAAATTTTCATGGCTTCTACATAATCTAGGGCAAGAGTTGTGACTTGAGGGTTTCTCCTATAAAACATGGCTATCATGGGATCTAGAGTTGTGAAGTATAATTGTAAAGCTACAACAACATAGACCGCAAAATGACGAGTCACATTCACATAAAGCTTTTGGAATCTTGCATTGAATGTCCTAATTGGCTCATTTGGATACCTTTTGCAGGACATAAATTGATTGCATGTAATCGTAGGATCTAAAAATGACCTAAAATGATTGACAAAGGTTGCCTCTAGCTGGGCCCACAAAGTATGGACCTTATGGGAATATTCCTATACCACTCATGAGCCATTTGGTCAAAAATATTAGGAAAAAGTCAACAAACAATGTCTTCATGGTTAACTCCTTGTCTAATCATATGGTCTTTATAAATTTGGACATGCTCCTTAGCTGTAATAGGACCATCATGCACAAATTTGGGTATCGAACTCTCAAGATGTCTAGGTATGTCATGGAAATCCCTAGGTATATTCAAGGGAGAACTTTACGCACCATACCAGGGAACTGGTGGTTGGGCCATGTTATTTAACATCAGTGACCCTATGGGAATAGTAGAAACTATCAAAGTGATGGGGAAAAATACACTTGGTGTAGCTGTTGCAATGGAAACAATGGGTGGAGACCCACTAGATGTACTTAAGCCCAAAGGTGACCCTATATCAAGTATGTTGGGTGGGATTTCGATCTCTTGAGTTTTTTTTTTTGTCTTCCTAGAATTGGGAGTAAAACTTTGGAAGATAGTTTCCCTAGCGGTTTTAGACCTAGTAGCAATATGCTCAGATGGGTCTAGCTTGGGAAACTTAACTATTCTAACAAGGCTTCTCACAAACCACTCAAAATAAATATACATAATATTGTGTAAGGTGGAAACAAAACTCACCATGTTAACTGTTAGAAAGATCTAAATCACAAAGCAATAAAGAAGGCCCTCCTTCTAGTACCAAAATGTTGAGTGAATATTTTTCCCTATTACAAAATGATCACCATAAATAGAGTATTAAGTTGAAAACTCTCTCTTGCAAATAAATTAGGTGGAATCGCCCATTTCTCCAAGGTTTTGGTAAGTAAACATTTGTGAGTATATATAATCAATGAAAATTGAAATAGAAACAAATGTATACTAGAATGACTTCAAACCTGCAAGTGACAGTCAACAAGGGGCCTTGAATGTTTCAAATAATGCTTAGCAATTATGATCTTTAAAACCTTCAAAATGTAAAATATTGATTCCTTTTTAGTGCTCTTGATATTAATATGATCTACCCTGAATCCCTGTCAGTAAGCTCCTTTTATCTTCAGATTAAAAATTTCCAAATGCAAAAGTGCATGGAATAATCCACTTCATTTTAAAATTTGTGCCTTGTAGACCAAAAATGGCCACATACTTAGCAAAATTTGACTAAGTGATAATGTTGTTATTCCGCTCTGGAATCAGGTTGATGGTATGAGTCCGCTGGGAAATATCTCCACTTGAAGGTTTGAGCATATTCCGAGAAATTCCATTCCGGGTCCGGAATAATGATGGGTTTCAAATCCGCAAAAGTTTGTAAGAGATCGTGACATCAGCAATAAAAAGTGTGGATTTGGTTCTTGTCGTATGTCCAATTCTAGAAAGTCTTTTTGCTTCCCGCTCCGGAAGAGCCTTCTTGCTTTCCGCTCCGGATTGATGAAAGTTCCAAAATCTACAAAATTTTGTAAGAGATGATGACGTCAGTGGAAGAAATGTGTGGATTCATGATCCAAGAAATGAACAAGGATTCTCTTCCTAGAATGAAGATAAAGTGGAAGGGGAAAATAATCTAAGTGTTTGACTTTGGGCCCAGATTTACATTATCTCTAAATTCCGCAAAAGTCACGAGGAGATGATGATGTCAATGATGAAAAGATGTGGATTAACAAAGACAAAATGGAAGATAAAAGAGCCTAGAGTGGATTCAGGGTTTTGATGTTGCGGATCCGAATTGAAGATTCTGATGCTGAGGAAAAGAGCGGGATGGCTTTCAGCTCACGCCGGACTTAATCTAAGTCATCCAAAAGGGAGAATCAATGGTGGAGGTTGACCTATCATATTTTTGTTGTTCAAAATATTTTTGCATCAGAACTATGGCATGCAGCTGGAAGATGGAATGTCAAAGACTTTCAAGAAAAGCTAACCAAAAGTAGTTACAGATCGACGGTGTCAAGTTGTTCTCAAGAAATATCGATGGGACGCATGATCTGGAAGATTCTGAACTTTAGTTCTTCTGGTCGACCATCAAGTTGCAGAGATCCTGAATGGCCATGGCGGATGTTCTTCCAGCAGATTTCTTGGAGTTTGAATGAACCAGCTAATGCCAGCTAATATTTTGTTGAGTTGTTGTAACAAGATTGAATGTATTGTTTCTTGAATATTATAATATGAAAACTATAAAGAGAGATCGAACCCTCGATTTAAAGGGTCGGCTCTAGCATGTTTGCCTGTGCTACTATAAATATTTTTGAAGGACTGAATGCAAGGAGCAATACATTGATCTTCGCCTCAAGGCTACATTTTTGTGTTGGATGTTAGAGGTTCGGATTTCATAGTTGTATTTCTGTAAATGCTTAGATGGTTAGTTTGTGTCGATCATGGATTACTAGTTGTTATGAGTAATTGAAATCTGTTGTGAAGTTTGTTCTTTGTTATTAGAAGGTGCATTTCTATAAAATCTGGGTTGTGGTGAATTTTGCTATTTGGATTATCATTTCCTAGATATTGAAATTGCTTACTGTAACATTTCTCTGTTATGCTTTAAATATCTGAAATGAGTTATCTTGGGATAAAAGTTGATCTGGATGTATATCTTTAATATGGTTTTTTGGAAGCTTTTTATGGTAATGCAATGTTGTTAACCTATCCATCCACTGATATCTACATTTCTCTAACCTTACCCTTTTCTAACCCTAAACTCCAAGCCCTAATTGAGCATAATTGTGTCAACAATCTGCTAAGTTGACAAGGAACCAACCTACTCTAGAGGTTGGATCTGAAACCCCTATTTTAGTCCATCCAATGTTGAGTGTTGAGCTACAACTATCGGGTGCAAGCCTAAGTAGAAAGTAGGAAGATAGATAGCCACAGTATCAAGAAAACTTGGTGCAATTCAGTGCCCAATAGTTTTTGGCATGCCCGATGGGACAGTTCACAAGGAACATGAAACCCATATTAAGAGTTATTGTTATCTCTACCCGAAGGAATCAAGATTCGATGAATTATCTTGACCTTGTTAGCGGAGAAAATAAAGTTCACCTAGCGACTCCCTGGTCAGAAGACCCTAAAAAGTATTGTAGATCAGTGCCCTTTCATGTATACCAGGTCCTTCAAGAGGAACAACCCTGATTCTTTCTTTCACTATGAGTTACCCCTGAGAGGGTCTACTATTATCAGAAGTTTGGATCAAGATTTTATTGAAGAAGAAGAGCTTCTGGAAGAAAACCTAGTAGTTCCCCCAAGAAGACCTGTAGCCAGAAACATGGCACACAATGTGGCCCCAAACGTGCCACTATAGAAGTACCCAAACTAGGACTCAACTGGGCCCATTAGTTTAGCCCAAATGGATGCCATTCCTCAAGTTGTATCTAAGGCAACACCCACATATGATGGATTTGGAAAGACAACTTACGAGCACTGCCAAGATATCTTGAATCTGGCAGTAATCCATAATATAAAAGAGGAAAATATTATTGTTAGGATTCTAGCCCTATCATTTCATGGAAAGATATTACACTGGTTCAGAACCCTGGAAGATAAGTCTATTGATTCATGGCAGTCATTGGCTGAGCCATTCATAGAAGAATTTAATGAATCTGCTGATCCTTTTTCCCTGCTAAATCAGTTTACAGCTATGCAAAAAACATAGCAAGAAACCGTCTCTGATTTTAATTTGAGATTTAGCAGAACTTGGAAGAGAATTCCCCCTGAAGCTAGACCAGCTACTTGTTTGGCTTATATGTATTACATCCATGCCCTAGGATCAGAGCTAGGTTTGTAGACATAACAATCTAGAATTGAAACCTTTCCCCAAGTCTATAATGTTGTCGTCCATGCTAAAAATATCCTGATCAATGTAGGAAGAATTCCCGCCAAGACCGTGTTGCCTTACAATTCAAAAAATAGTGGGAGCCATGAGCAATCTACAAAAGCCTCTCACATGGATCCTCCCTCTGTACCATATTCATTTCCTAAGATGAATCCTATTCCTGGATCTAAAGTTGTGTCCTCCACACCTTCTTTCCCCCCTCTTCCTTCCCAACCTTCTCAAGAATTGTCTGCTATCCTGGACATACAAAATACCATGAAAGCTCTGAGTAACAAAATGAATTCAATGGAGAAGAGAGATCAAGAAAGGTCACAACAGAGGAGATTTCCATATGTGAACAAATATCAAAGGCCTGGTCCTAGCAATAGTGTCGGGGTTAGAGTGAATGCAGCATATGAGGATCCGAAATGTTCTATAGATTCCACCCTTGCAAATATCTGGTGTTTAGTATGCAATGACCCCCATGATTCACAGTCTTGTGTGATGTATCAACACCATGTTCAACAAGCTATGGATCAAGCTGAAAGAAATTAGAAGGGAAGAGTTAATATGTTATGGCACCCTGATCAGATCATGGTTGGAAAAGACTTAGAGGAAGAAGGCCCAATTGTTGTTATGACGAGGTCCGAAAACAAAGCTTTACAAGTAGACCCTCAGAAAATGGGATAGTTCTAGGTCCCTTCCCAGAAGAAAGCTGATTTCCCCCTCAGAATAATGACATTTTTCCCATTCCCCGAGCTAAGGGAAAGGAGAAGACCGACAATTTCCCCAGGATTTCGAAAAGAGTAATGGAAGGAGATAGGATGAAATCCAAGAATGAAGAGCAAGAAAGGCTTAGGTTCCCCTCTGTTACTAAAATACAAAGGTTAGAGGTAACCCAAAAATACAAAAGAAGGTATGGTGAGCCAGACAGAGAACTGGAAAGACTATCCCTAACCAAGTCTGAGTATAACATTGTGGAAGAGATGAAAAATATTCCATCAAAAGCTAGCCTGTATGATACCCTTTTCATTTCAGGCCAAATTGACTTACTTAAAGCTTCCCTCAGTAAAAGTCCCCAGAGCAGATTCGCTACCACCATCCTCAGTATACCCTCAAAAAAGAAAGAAATGACACCTATTGTCCTAAAGAACAAACCTCCCCCTTTTATATATCCTTAAGAATGGAGGGATGGGTAGTCCGGAATTGCATGATTGATTCAGGAGCATCAACCACGGTTATGCCTAAAGCGGTCTGTGAAGATATGGGGATGGAATATACCCGATCTTGTCTGGGAGTATTGCAACTAGATGGGACACCTATAAAGATGGTTGGAGTTATTAAAGATGTATTGATGAGGTTGCATAGAGCCCCTGAGGTGACAATAGTGCAAGAAATAGTGGTGGTGGATTTAGAACCCTATTTTGGATTATGTCTCTCAAGAGAATTTACTGCAAATCTTGGAGGATGTATGTATATGGATTATTCTAGCATGGTAATACCTTTCAAGGGAAAGAGGATAAGGATAACTCCTGAGAAACCAGTTGCTTATCATATTGAGAAAATTGAAGAAGACATGTGTAACCTTAATCCTGTGGAGGAATTTGAGCTAGTAGAAAACATTGAAGAACTAGATATTGAAGATGAGTTGCCTTTCAAAGAGGATTACAGTCAATTTGGAACTGGTATGGGTACATACAACATCACAAATGAATTGGAAAAGAAACTCCTAACTATTTCTAATAAATCCCTAAGAAATAATGAAACATGGGTTATGCACTTTGATGGTGCTAAATGCAGAAATGGTGCAGGGGTTGGTGTAGTTCTGCAATCACAGTCAGAAGGGGTGAAGAATTTTTCTTATAGACTGACATGGTCATGCACCAATAACGTTGTAGAATACGAGGCTTTGTGCCTTGGATTAATGCAAGCTGAAAGCATGGGCATCAATATTTTGAACATATATGGTGATTCTGAGTTAATAGTACATCAGGTAAGAAATAAGTGTAGCAGTAAGCATCATTACTTAAAAGCTTACCGAAATAGAGTTTGGGACCTAATGGATTCATTTGATGCCCTGAACCTAACTTTTGTGCCTAGAGAAGAGAATCACCTGGCAGATGCATTGGCAACTAAGGGAGCTAATTTCAATCCTCCTATAGATTTTGGAACTAAGAAGACCAAGGGGATTAAAATGGTTTTTAGGCCTATAGTATCGGATAAGAAAATATTCTGGCAGGTTTTTGAGAGTGATGAACAGATTCTGGACTTTATGATAAAATAAGCATGCTTCACGACTATCCAAGAAGAAGACTTGGAGGAGATAGACCAGCAGGACTTCATCCAGCTAAGAAACAATCACATCCCAAAGGGGTTGGTTACCCTTGAAAGTTTATTTGATAATGAAGATAGAAAGAAAGTGGGAGTTATGAAGGTTGGTGAAAATATCTATAAAGAAATAGAAGTCAGAATCGAAAAGAAGTTAAATATTGGGGTCCAATGTTCTACTGAGGAAGCAGAAGATATTAAAGCTTTATGTTTAAAATACCAAGATACGGTAGCTTGGTCATATGAGGACCTTAAGGTTTATGACAAAAGGATTATTCAACATACTATTGAGTTAGAGCCTGATGCTAAACCATTCCGACAAAAATAGAGGCCTATCAATCCAAGGATAGAAGTCATTATGAGAGAAGAACTTTTGAAGTTGTTAAAGGCTAGGATAATATATCCGATAAAACACTCTACTTGGGTAGCTAATTTGGTACCTGTAAGAAAGAAGAATGGGGACATACGCCTATGTGTAGATTTTAGGAATCTGAATCAAGCTTCCCTCAAGGATCACTATCCCCTTCCTCAGATTGATCAGATTTTACAAGTAGTAGCTGGAGCAGAGAGGTTTTCTCTACTGGATGGTTATTCTGGATATAACCAGATCTGGGTAAAAGATCAAGATCAATATAAGACAACATTTACTACAAAGTGGGGAACATTTACCTATCAGAGGATGCCTTTTGGGCTATCTAATGCAGGAGCTACATTTCAGAGGGCCATGGATTATGCCTTCGGTACACTTATAAACAAAGTCATTCTGATTTACCTAGATGACATGACTATGTTTTCTCATGATAAAAATGATCATCTATATCATTTGGAACAAGTTTTTCAAAAATGCAGAGAATTTGGTATTTCATTGAATCCTAAGAAGTCATTCTTTGTAGTACATGAGGGAAAACTGTTAGGACATGTAGTCTCAAAAGAAGGTATGGCCATAGAACCAGATAGAATTAAAGCAATCCTAGCTATTCCTTTACCTACTAATCAGAAGATGTTGCAGTCTTTCTTAGGCCAGATCAATTTTGTTAGAAAGTTCATTTCTGATTTTGCATAGAAGGTGAGGCCTATATCTGAACTACTCAAGAAGAAGGTAGAGTTCAAGTGGACTGAGGTTAGGAAGCAAGCTTTTGAAATCATCAAGCAATCCATTTCTACAGCCCTAGTTTTGATAAATCTTAATTTCAGCAAATATTTTATCCTATATGCTTATGGAGCTGAACAAAGTTATGCTTCAGTACTCACTCAAAAGGATGATCAAGGGGATGAACACCCTGTGTTCTTTTGGAGTCAGAATTTACATGACTATCAAGTGAAATATAATTTTATTGAAAAACAAGTGTTTGTTGTGATGAAGTCACTTAAGAAGTTCAGACAATATCTGGTGCAGAGCAAAACTCTGGTGTATGTAGTTCATCCAGATGTGAGAAGTTTTATTTTACAAGGTGACCTTGGAGATAAAAGGGTTGGTTGGATTACTAAGATCCAGGAATATGATGTGGAAATATGACCTACCAAGCTGGTAAGAGGCAGAGCCTTGTGCCAAGGATTGATAGATATTTTAGCTCTGGCCAGAGTAACAAATTGTCAGATGACAGAAGAAGATCAAATAGAGATTGTTCACACTCTAGATTCTGATTGGATTGAACAAATGACCAGGTATTTTCAAACTGGTGTATGCCCACCTGATCTGAATTCTTCTCAAAGAAGGAGGTATAGACTTCATGCTTTGAAATATGCATTATTACTGAAAGGGTTATTCAAAATAAACTTGGATGGTGTTCTCCTAAAATGTTTGAGGGAGGACCAACAAAAGAGAGTCCTAGAAGAATTTCATGGAGGATCATCCGGTGGTCATGGCTCAGGCAGAGTTACAACTTTGAAAATAATAAGAGCAGGCTATTATTGGCCTACTATCTTTAAGGATGCTTTCAAAGTTACTCAGGTTTGTGATAAATGTCAGAGGTATGTTGGAAGAACTAGAAATGTTGCATCTCCTCTAAAGCCTATTCAAGTTGAAGAACCTTTCCAGCAATGGGGATTGGATTTCATAGGAGTTATAAACCCTAACTCTTCATCAGAACATAAGTTCATCTTGACAGCTACTGATTATCTAACCAGATGGGTAGAGGCTATTCCTACAAAAAGGGTAGATCAAGATGTTGTGATCAACTTTATGGAGAGTTTAATTGCCAGATTTGGAATCCCGAAAGCTTTGGTGAGTGATAATGGTCCTGATTTTATAGGGGCCAAGTATATTGAGTTTGCTAGTAAGTATGGCATCACTCTCAAAAATACTTCAAATTATTATCCTCAAGGTAATGGACTTGCAGAATCTACTAACAAGAACCTGTTGAGGATTTTGAGAAAGTCCCTGGAAGGTAACAAGAGGAGTTGGCATCTACTGCTTGACCATGCTCTATGGGCAGACAGGATTACCATTAATAAATCTATCAAAAATTCCCCTTATGCACTGGTATACGAAAAAGAAGCAGTATTGCCAATCCACTTGGAGATCCCGACACTTAAATTTGTCAGTTCAGAAGAGGAAGAATTAAAGGGAGATCCTGTAAAAACTAGATTGACACACTTGCTACAACTGGAGGAAAGCCGGACTCAAGCATATGATCATTTTTAGAAGCACTCATCAGATATTAAAGCATGGTTTGATAAAAAGGCCAGGTTCAGAAAACTTCAGGTCGAAGACTCAGTTCTCAGGTGGAATGTGGATAGAGCAAAGCCGGGAAAACATGAGAAATTTGATTCCTTTTGGGATGGTCCTTTTGAAATAGTGGAAGCTAAAGAATCTAATGTATTCCAGCTGAAGGATCCGGAAGGGAACATTCAACCAATTTCGGTGAATGGTTTCCACCTCAAGCTTTACTATCTGTAAGTTGTTATCTCATTGTAACATATGTACATAAATATTTCCCTTTCTTTTTGCACTTTGTTCTTGTTTTTGCACTTTGTAAATTGGTCCTTTTTTTGAAAAGGTACTCCAACAAAAAGAGAAAAAAGAAAAAAATTGTTTCAAAAAAATGACTAAGTGTTGAGAGGGGCGTGCTAAGGTTCTATTCCGCAGACGGTACCACCCAAGGTTCTCCGGAATGACGTTTTGCCTTCGAATCCGCATGATTGGATCCGGATGGACAATTTCATAGGATGATCCACCAGGAGAAAGACGAGAATGGTAATAATCCAAAAATCCCTCAAAGCTTGGAATAGGCCGGAGCGGAATCAATTCAAAATCAAATGGCAAGTTCTAAAATGACGCGTGGAGACTAAATATTGCTCGTGCATTTAATCCTAACGAACTCATGCATGAAACGAAGAGTAGCCGAAGGGATGTGATGGGCTGGCAGCACAATTTCAAAATTTGACCAATGAAGAGGTACAACGCCACCTTTGCACCACCAAATTGAATGATGAAATGGATTGGAAAGTGTGCCCACAAAGATATCGCACAACAGCTGCATTAATGACAAAAGATACGTGGGTTCCAGAAAGGGGAAGTAATGAAAAGCATTTGCCAAATTCACTTTGAGGTCCCTTGCTTCTACAGAAAAGTAAAAGAAGTACAACCATACTTGGAAGAATTCACTGCAGAAAATTGGGAAAACGAAGCTTGCTACTATCAGAATGGCATCCAGAAAATCATCCACTGAATCAATGAGGACAACGACAAGATTGTAGGTGCATGCACATCGCACCAGTCGAATCGCAGACACAGTGATGGCTAGAGTGGAAAGGACCCACCTCAGGACCGATTTTGAATTCCCATATTTTGAAGGAAAGCCAATGCAATGGTGAGGTGTGATAGCCATAAAATCCTTTTTGTTCTCTTACATTTGTGATTTTGTACATCATTGTCCCGAACTAGTCTCTGCTATGATTCAGTTCTATGACCCAAAAAATAGGACAGTTAGAACCCATGAGGGCACTCCCCTATTTTCTATCACAAGGGAGACATGTTATGAATTGTTTGCCATGGGGGTAGGTCCACCATCAAAACCCAGACCATTTAGTGTAGCAGAGCTAGATAGGGCTTACAATAACATGATGGCTATAGAAGAAAAAAGAGAGGCACTAGAAAGGTGGCTTCGGCTTAATTTCATAAGGATAAGGAATGAAGCTGAGATGCCTGAGGTCCTGATTCATATTGATGAAATTGCATACCCAGAGTTATTTTCTATGTTGGCCTTGATGGAGGGTTTGGACTCTGACAAAATGGTGCACGGTTGGCAAATCATCGTGGCATATTGTATGTCTGATGAAAGGATGTACAAAAAGGGGGCAAAAAAGAGGGGCATCAGAGTAATTTACTTTGACTGGCCGACTTTTCTTGCTCAAAATATTCATGAGCAGATGGTAGACATGAAGAGAGGTGTTGGTACTCCTAGCTTCAGACACTGCTCGAGTCTGGTATGGATGTTTTATGCAGCTATCAGGAACAAAATGTCATGGATTATAGCTAAGGATAAGACTGATGATGGAGAACCATTGCCAGTCTATTATTGGATAGATATTTTGAAAAGTAGCAGGTCCCATTACAGGTTCAATTTGAAATTTTTGGAACCTGCCCTCAAAATAATGTACAATGAGTGCCCTAGGTTACCTGCTTTGGCTAAGCAGATTCTGAGGAGAGAATACGCTGAGGAGGGAGATTGGTATCTGTTGATAGAGGGCATAGTAATCAGGTTGTATGGTTTCTTAGGTAAACCCTTTCTTTTACCTCACTTTGTTACAGAAAGACTATTCACCCTAGAGTATCTGAGACAGGTGGTATACATTGACACGAGCTTCGGTTCTGCAAGAAAGAAGAAGTCTCTAATTACTTACCACCCTAAAAATAGTATTCTTGTAGCCGAATGGTAGGGCCAACTAATTGAGCGGTATCTTGATAGATTAGGTCTGCTTTATATTCCTCAAAGGTGGAGTTATGATCCCGACGATATTTTTACCATAAGGAATAAAGCCCTCAATGGAGATAAAGCCTATAAATTTGAAAAAAGGCCTAGGGCTATTTTTGAACAGGGGAGGAATAATGATGAAACTTCTCTTGTGGAGTGGAATGTTTCAAATATGGGTCAATTGCCTCCATGGTTGGATTTCTATGAACAGGTAGTAGATTTTGATCCAGAGAATGAGACCAGTCATCAGCTTACCGAAGATATTATTGATAGAGTGACAATTGAATCTGTTAATTTAAAAGACCTCCCTTCTGGAGAAGATATATCACAGAGAGGAAAACCGGTAGAAAAGGGACCTTGGAAGGTGGAGAAGATTGCAGATTGGTGGCGTATGAGGATTGAAAATGGAAAACCTTTTCCCAAATCAAAGTTTGGAATGAAGATGGATAAGGAATTTTCTGGGATTTATAATAAAAATTTTGAAACCTGGAAGCCGAAAGATGTCAGGAAAATAGTTTTGATAAGTGAAAGGCCTCAGAAATATTCTGAATCATTACCTTCTCTAATGCGACAGAGGATTCTGGCAGAAACATGAGAGGTTCCTTCGACCGCTGCCAAAATACCAAATATTTTTGAACCCCTCTCTGAGCAGGTGGAAAAGCTTCCCGAGAATGCTAAATTAATAAATGAGACACCATGTTCTGAGGAAGTAGCGGTTAATATCCCATTAATTGAAGTAAGATCCCCACTTTCTTCTATTGTCCCTACAGCTTCGTATGAGTTACGACCCATAGCTGAGCAGTCTTTACATTCAAGGGTAGAACAGGGAAACGAAGGAGGGGAAGATTCTGAAGGAGAAAGTGCCACTTATCAAATAGTGTACAGAAGGACTAAGAGGGCCCTAGAAATAGAGGAGAAAGAAATCTCTAAGAAGCAAAAAATAGGTCTAAAAGGAATGAATGGAGAAGTAGTTGTTGTTACTACAGAAGGGTTGGTTGATCGAGAACAACAATCGATAATAGAAGTTGAACAGGAAAACCCTGCATCTACAAGCAAAGGTATGGTTTCTAAACTCTCTTCTCCTTCTCATCTTCATGAATCCCTGGAAGGATTTCCCTCATTTTCTATTCAAGATGCGGCAAAGTTACCTCCTCCACCTTTCAGTTCTTCTCCCAATCCATCAATAACCTTAGAGGTACCAGTCAGTTCTACATTGTCGCAACCTCCTCCAAACCCACTCTCAACCTCTCAGGTCTCCACTCCCATGTCCGCCATTGTTACATCTTCGTCTCTTTCATTATCATCATCAATGGGACACTGCGTTCCAAATTCATCCATTCCATCCACTAGCAATTTGGTCTCTATTTCACTTAATTTACCTGTATCAATGACAACAATAGTCACCGAGTCCACCATTGTAACAGAAGCTATGGTTAGAATGTCTTCATCCCTACCAACAAAGGGGTAGTCCACCCTTATGTTTTTGATGCCATTATCTCCTTTGGTGGCTGATGTTTCAAGGTCTATTGCTAAACCCCGAGAGTAGGAGAATGTTCAGAGCATAAGTGATTACTGGGCAGAAAATCTTATCAAGCCTTCTAGCCGGATGGCTGTGACCAAGAAAAGTATGTATGTCAATCCTATCACCAGGCAGAGGATTTCAAGGTCCTTAATTCTGCAAGTAAGCAAGCCTGAGAATGAGATGACTGCTCAAGATTATAGAGCAGAAGAAATTATAGAAGATATTGACAAACTACATGCTGAAGATGAATTGGGGATGGCCAAGGCCCACTTAGAAACTTTTTGTGTGAAGACAGATATAGCCAAAGACAAGGTGAATAAATTAGAACAACAGATTGAAAGGCTTAAAAATAATTTCAATGATAAAAAGGAAGTGGAAAAGGCTTTAAGAGAAGAGGTGAAGGGTTGGCAAGAAAAATTTCAAGAAGCTAGTAAGTTGAAAGATCATTTAGAAGAACAGAAGAGACTGCATAAAGAGCAGGCCAGAGAAATTCAAAATCTGAAACATCAGCTTCAGGTTGAGAAGGCCAAAACCTCAAGGTTTTCCAAGGATGATTTGAAAAGAATAAAGCAGGAGTTGCTTTCTGAAGTCCAAGAGAAATGTTCTGGTCTTCAACTTATAATCGACTACCTGAAAGATGCCAGTCAACTGCTATTCACCATTCAGGTAGATACAGATCGAATCTTAAGGGAATTACAGTCTATGGTGACTCTGGAAGAACAAATAGACCGGTTGGTTAGTAGTAGGTTTGATGATGTTGCTAAACAAATTTCTAATAAAGAGTGGAATCTAGCCAAGATAGCTTCAAAGATAGTGTTGAAAAGGCACAAAGCAGCACAGAAAGTTTGGTTGTTATGTAATAGGATGGATAGAAGAGTCAAAGAGATCATTGACATAAATAAGGAGATGATTCATCTTGGTTTCAAAGGACTCTGGAAGGAAGATCATAGCTTGTTATCTATGGAAGAAGTTCAGCAGAGCATCAAAGATATTTTGTAGGATGAAGCTGAGATTGATTCATTACCAGAACCATTATTACAAGAACAAGCTGCCAAATTGATTGTGGACTATACCCATTTCAGAGATTTGATGGAAGATTTGGTGATTAAGGGGAAGGCTGCTAATTATGAGGATGTTGGAGAGCTACAATATGTTTACAAGCAGCTTAAAGAAATGTCAAACCCTTCCGAGGAAGTTTGGAGACATGCCCTCCAATATTTAGAATCAATGATTAAATTGTTGGGGAACACCTCTGGTGGAGATAATCAGAATGTACAAACTCCGGAGGAAGAAGAAGAAGAAGATGAAGATGAAGAAGGTGTGGAAGAGTAAGGATAATATTGAGCACTCACATGCCCAGGAGAGCCTCACACTCAAGTCATTTCTATTTCTGTTTGTACAAATACATCATTTTTTTTGTATGTCTATTTTTACTCTAACAGTTGTCAGAAATAAGCAATAAAGGTATGAAGCCTACAGAGCAACAGTTTTTGTGTGAAGATATTCTTTGAAATAAAGCCTTATAAAGGAAGAAGAGTTGTATATAGCTTACAAAGGTAGTAATAATACTGATATTGTAGACATAGTCTCTAGTTAAAAAGGAAGGTTTGATGATGTTCTCGACATGGTTTCTATGTGACCCTCTACCCTCTAGACAAAATTTGTGTTTTCAGAGGGTAGGGTTTGCATGGAAATCATTCTTTAAAACATAATCTCAAAGATAATTCTTGTTTTGACTCCTGAAGCCCAATGGATAAGACTCTGGATTCGATTGGTTTTGCGAGAAAATCCACCCGAGAGGCGCCAGAATGTAGACCAAAAATGGCCACATACTTAGAAAAATTTGACTAAGTGATAATGTTGTTATTCCACTCTGAAATCAGGTTGATGGTATGAGTCCACTGGGAAATATCTCCACTTGAAGGTTTGAGCATATTTCAAGAAATTCCATTTCGGGTCCGGAATAATGATGGGTTTCAAATCCGCAAAAGTTTGTAAGAGATCGTGATGTCAGCAATAAAAAGTGTGGATTTGGTTCTTGTCATATGTCCGATTTCGAAAAGTCTTTTTGCTTCCCGCTTCGGAAGAGCCTTCTTGCTTTCCGCTCTAGATTGATGAAAGTTCCAAAATCCACAAAAGTTTGTAAGAGATGATGATGTCAGTGGAAGAAATGTGTGGATTCATGATCTGAGAAATGAACAAGGATTCTCTTCCTGGAATGAAGATAAAGCGGAAGGGGAAAATAATCTAAGTGTTTGACTTCGAGCCCGGATTTGCATTATCTCTAAATTTTACAAAAGTCATGAGGAGATGATGATGTCAGCGATGAAAAGATGCGGATTAACAAAGACAAAATGGAAGATAAAAGAGCCCGGAGTGGATTCAGGGTTTTGATGCTGCGGATCCGAATTGAAGATTCTGATGCTGAGGAAAAGAGCGGGATGGCTTTCAGCTCACGCCGGACTTAATCTAAGTCGTCCAAAAGGGAGAATCAACGGTGGAGGTTGACCTATCATATTTTTGTTGTTCAAAATATTTTTGCATCAGAACTATGGCATGCAGCTGGAAGATGGAACGTCAAAGACTTTCAAGAAAAGCTAACCAGAAGCAGTTACAGATCGACGGTGTCAAGTTGTTCTCAAGAAAGATCGACGGGACGCATGATCTGGAAGATTCTGAACTTTAGTTCTTCTGGTCGACCATCAAGTTGCAGAGATCCCGAATGGCCATGGCGGATGTTCTTCCAGTAGATTTCTCGGAGTTTGAATGAACCAGCTAACGCCAACTAATATTTTGTTGAGTTGTTGTAACAAGATTGAATGTATTGTTTCTTGAATATTATAATATGAAAACTATAAAGAGAGATCGAACCCTCGATTTAAAGGGTCGGCTCTAGCGTGTTTGCCTGTGCTACTATAAATATTTTTGAAGGATTGAATGCAAGGAGCAATACATTGATCTTCGCCTCAAGGCTGCGTTTTTGTGCTGGATGTTAGAGGTTCAGATTTCATAGTTGTATTTCTGTAAATGCTTAGATGGTTAGTTTGTGTCGATCATGGATTACTAGCTGTTATGAGTAATTGAAATCTGTTGTGAAGTTTGTTCTTTGTTATTAGAAGGTGCATTTCTATAAAATTTGGGTTGTGGTGAATTCTGCTATTTGGATTATCATTTCCTGGATATTGAAATTGCTTACTGTAACATTTCTCTGTTATGCTTTAAATATCTAAAACGAGTTATCTTGGGATAAAAGTTGATCTGGATGTATATCTTTAATATGGTTTTTTGGAAGCTTTTTATGGTAATGCAATGTTGTTAACCTATCCATCCACTGATATCTACATTTCTCTAACCTTACCCTTTTCTAACCCTAAACTCCAAGCCCTAATTGAGCATAATTGTGTCAAAAATCTACTAATTTGACAAGGAACCAACCTGTTAGAGTAATATCCATTCTTTAGGATATTTACCCTTTTACTCCACTAGGTAAAATAGGTAGTATATTGCATTACACTACTTGGGTAGATTATTACATTTACTTTTCTATCTTCTACCATGTAGATATTTACCGTCTAAAATATCTAATGGTTAATTTCCTATATAACCTAGGTGGAAGAGTTCTAAACCAAACTCTCTTCCTCTTGGCAGATTGTTTGGCATGATCTCATGTTCATTCAGTTTGATTACCTATTTTGTAACCTATTTTGAAGAACACAAGCTTATACTGAGAGGGGGGGGTGAACAGTATAAGACTCTTTTTAACTTGATTTATCACTACAGCTTTCAAACCATTAACAAGCAGAATAAGATAGCAGTAATGACAACAATACAACAGTGCACAAGAAGCAATCCGTAATGAGACACAACAAAATAATCCACGGATAAAAACTTTTCTTCTAAAAGTAATGTCAAAACCTCTAGGAATCCTTCCCAATTACAATGTTTATGAGCCTCAGCTCAAAGGAGACACCTTCCCCTAAATCTGCTTTGCTAGTGATCCTCTAGAAGACCTCTATCTCTTTTACCCTTAGCAAGTGGAACTCTTTCCACGGAAGACACCTGTCTTCCTTGCTCTGGCTGGAGATCTCTGTCCTCAACTCTGTCACAGCAAGCTAGTCCTCTTTTCTGCACCAAAACATAGTCCTTCGGTATGGCACAATTCTGTCCTCTTTCTTTGTTCTTTTCGGCACTTGGTTTGGAAAACAATCCTTCACTGTCTGCACAACTACAGCAGCACAGTCTTCTTAAATTCTAGCAGCATTCTCTTCTCAACTTACAGCAGCACTTGATCACAATCTGTTCTTCACAACCGTTCGCACTTATAGCAGCATCTACTGCACGCACTTTTCTTTCTATTACCCAAACTGTGCGAACACAATCGTAATCAGAACATAATCTTCTCTGCACAGTCTTTTCATAAGCAACAACACATTCTTCGTGTATGCAACAGCACCGACTTCTATACTTAGAAGATTTCAACGAAACACACTTTGATGCTGTAGTCGGACTTCGCTCTCTGCTTTTTCGATGATCGAACCTTGCTCGCCGCACTAACTCTGTGAATGCCACACTTCGAATGCACACATCGATCGACACACAAAAATGCTCAAACAGTCTTCTTTTAATACTCACAATCTCAGGATGAAATCTTTGATCTTTAGTCGGCTGTTCAACTTCTACCACGTCGGCTGAGAGACTTTATACTTTGTCGACAAAGGTTAACTTCGTCGGCAACAAACGCTTCTGCTGTTCTGTGGCTTTTCTCGCGCGACACTCAAACATGTCGCGATATCGCTACGCCTTGGTCTGTCGTACACCTTGCATTACACGCTGTCACGAAATCGTGACACTACAGCCTTTGCTGACGTCACCATGTATCTCGTCACGATATCGCTACGCCTTGGTCTGCCGAACACCTTCTTGGGTTTGTTGTCACGAAATCGCTACACTACAGCCTTTGCTGACGTCATTGTAAACCTTGTCGCAAAATCGTGATGCTCTAGACTTCACTGCCTTCTTCTCCATTGTAGTCACAAAATCGTGACACTACAGCCTTTCGCTGACGTCATCATGAATCTTGTCACGAAATCGTGACGCTCTAGACTTCACTCGCCTTCTTCTTCGCAACTGTCATGAAATCGTGACACCTTTGCCTCTTCTGACGTCATCATGATTTTGGTCACGAAATCACGACGCTCTGGACCTCAACGCCTTCTTCTCAACTGTCATGAAATCGTGACACCTTTGCCTCTTGCTGATGTCATCATGATTTTGGTCATGAAATCGCGATGCTCTGGACCTCAACGCCTTCTTCTCCACAACTATCATGAAATCATGACACCTTTGCCTTTTGCTGACATCATCAGCAACTCTGTCGCGAAATCGTGACACCTCTTGCTCCTTCATCCTTTTCTTGATTTGCACTAGCGAAAATGAAACATGTCGCGAGATCGCGACGCTTTCGCTGCCTTAGGATTTTTCTTGCCAACTGCTCGTGAAACTGGAACATGTCACGAAATCGTGACACTTCCTGCATCCGTACAACTTCTTCGAAACTTGTCACGAAATCGTGACACCTTTTGCCCGCTGTGCTTCTGCCTTCCTGCATGTCACGAAATCGTGATAGTTTTGGCCAAACTTTCTCTCTCCTCAAACATGTCGCGAAATCGTGACACTTTTTCCTGCTTTGCCTCTGCCTTCCTGCATGTCGTGAAATCGTGACAGTTTTGGCCAAACTTTCTCTCTCCTCAACCATGTCGCGAAATCGTGACTTTCTCTCTCCTCAAACATGTCGCGAAATCGTGACAGTTTTTCCAGCAGCCTGCAAACTTATTCTACTTAATATTTTTCTGGATTTTTGGCAACTGGGCTACTCTGATCTTCTTGGAGACTTATTGACCAACTGAAACCTTCAACAAAAACACATCCTTGGACATAAAAACAAGTTGCTCCAAAAGTTCCTTGACATCAAAAACAACATCTACCAATAGCTCCTTGACATCAATGACAACAACTGATCTTAGGCAAAGGCAATGTACTCAAGGTACCCAAAATTGCCAACAATCTCCCCCTTTGTCATTGATGGCAACCCTTAACTAAAACACATCTTTCAAGAGCCAAAACTGAATTCAAACTCTTCAAGTTTTGCTCCCCCTGAATTGAAGCTTTCCTCTTCTCTTGAAAACTCTCCCCCTTACTTAAATCTCTCCCCCTTTGTCATCAATGGCAAAGGGTCACCTTTGGGGCTTGGGACTAAGAATGAGCCTCTTAGCTTAGTCCCTCCCCCATCTCCTGATGAGATGATTAGAATAGGGTTGGGAGTGATACTCCCATTAAACACTCATCATCATTAGTGTCCAAGATTTCTTTGTCGGGCCTTCTTTTGAATTCTTTTCCTGTATTTTTGTTCCTGTCACTGTTCTGATCCTCGGACCTGTTAATACTACTGTTCCTGTTTCTTTTATCTTTTCTGTTCTTATCCATACCTTGATCCTTGGACCTGTTCATGTCATTTTTCCTATTTTTGTTATCATTCCTATTTTTATCCATGCCTTGATTCTTGAACTTGTTCATGCTGTTGTTTCTGTTCCTGTATCTCAGAAGATCAGCTCTACACTGTCTAGCTAGGTGTCCTTCATTGTTGCATTTATAGCAGGTAACAATATCAGTCATGGCTGTTCTTTGAATTCGCCTGTTCTGACTAACCCAGTTCGTGTTATTTGTCTTGCAAAAAATTGCCTTGTGCCCGAATTGTTGACAAGAGTAGCAATACCCTTGAAAGAAATTACGTCTCCTGAAACTGTCATTTACTCTCTGCATTTGAGTCATGCATTGTACAGCCATGTGACCAAATCTATGACACACATAACATCTGCCGTGAAATTTTCTTTTGTTCGACTTCATGGGTCCCGAAAACTTCTTCTTCTCAGTCTGAATATCGTTCTCTGTTTCTGCGTATTCATCACTTACAGACTCATGATCTGAAGTATTTTATTCAACAGGACTCTCTTTCTTTTGAAATATTTTGCTAGATTTACCAACCTGTTCCTTGTGCGGCTTAATAAAACCGAGACCTGTTTTATCTGTTGGTTTTCTCTGTCCTTCGATGAGAAATTTAACCTTCTTGGAGCTATCCTAAAATCTGTAGAGCTTATCCTTATACTCTTTATTTTCTTCTTTCAAAGAAGCTATTTCCTGTTCTAACTCACTATACTCCAGAATTTTAGATTCTAACTCATTTTTGAGTTCTTGTGTCTTAGCCATAGATACTTCAAGATTTTCTACAAGTTCATCTATCTCCATACAACATTCATCAACCTTAATCTTGAGTCTATCATTCTTCTTTCTTTCCTTTTTCAAAACACTAAGAGCATTATTGAGTTCGCATTCAAGATCCTCTATTTGATGGCGCTTTGAATCATCACAACCTTTTTCAGATTTCTTATCACTAGAGGTGCTACCTTTTTCAAAAACCATACATGCATCTTCATTGGGGTTTTTTGAAACATCCTCATACATACTAGCAGCCAAATCATCATTTCTGCAACCATCCTCAAGGTGCCCAAAATTTCCACATCTAAAACATTTCATGATAATGAATTTGTGTTTCGGTTCTTCCTCTTTTTCTGAAATGAACAACATCTCATTTTCATCATCACTAGAAGAACTGTCACTTTCATTGCTAGAACACTTACTTGCTTTGTCCAAGTAGAAGCTCTTCTTATTCTTGTGAGAATGCCTCTTTCCATGATTGTTGTACTCATATTTGCTTTTCTGGTGATTGTTGTACTCATTTTTGTTGTTCTCGTAATACCTGTGCTTTTCAGAATCCTTGCTTTTAACATCCTGTATATCTTCATCACTTTCATCTTTAGAAACAGTATAGTCAGTAGCATAATGACCAAATTTCCCGTAGTTGAAACATCTTATATTTTTCTTGCTTTTGTGCTTTTTGGAAAACTTGCCTTTCCTACTGTAATATGCCTCTTCCTCACTAGAAGACTCATCACTTTCTTGAATCTGTTTGCCCTTCGATTTCTTGATAGCTTTGAAAGCTGCCTCTTTCTTTACATCAACTTTCACTTGTGTCCTCAATTCAAATGTTGCAAGAATACTATGGAGCTCATCCTTTTTCAATTTATCTAAATCTTTGGCTTCCTCAATAGCAAAAATATTTTCGCTAAATCTATTTGGAAGAGATCTTAAAATCTTATCACACACATCATTTTCAGCAAGTTCAAGACCTAAGTCTTTCATAGAATTAACAACTTCATCCATCCGGAGCATGTAGTCACTAATATTTTCATCATCATTCATCTTGAGTTGTTCAAACATACCTTTAAAATGTCTTAACTTGGCCTTTCGAACATTTGCATCACCCGTATGAACAACTTCGCAATTGATTCCACATTTCACTGGCTGTCTTGCAGTGAATAACTTTAGTGAGATCTGCCTTTTGTAAACCCTTCAAAATTGCATTCATGGCTTTTGAATTGCTGTGATGTAGAAGTCTATCTTCTTTAGTGTAAGGACCATTTGTAGGAATGGTATATCCATCTTCAACAACTTCCCATACCTCATTACCGAGAGCCATTAGATAGACTTTCATTCTTGCACTCCACAAACCAAAATCTGATCCGTCAAGAATAGGTGCTGCATTGCTACTCGAGTAGTCCATTGTGTTCTTTGTAAACTTTTCCTTCAAGCTATTTAAACTTTTCGAAGGCACCTGCTCTGATACCAATTGAAGAACACAAGCTTATACTGAGAGGGGGGGTGAACAGTATAAGACTCTTTTTAACTTGATTTATCACTACAGCTTTCAAACCATTAACAAGCAGAATAAGATAGCAGTAATGACAGCAATACAACAGTGCACAAGAAGCAATCCGTAATGAGACACAGCAAAATAATCCACGGATAAAAACTTTTCTTCTAAAAGTAATATCAAAACCTCTGGGAATCCTTCCCGATTACAATGTTTATGAGCCTCAGCTCAAAGGAGACACCTTCCCCTAATTCAACTTTGCTAGTGATCCTCTAGAAGACCTCTATCTCTTTTACCCTTAGCAAGTGGAACTCTTTCCATAGAAGACACCTGTCTTCCCTGCTCTGGCTGGAGATCTCTATCCTCAACTCTGTCACAGCAAGCTAGTCCTCTTTTCTGCACCAAAACACAGTCCTTCGGTATGGCACAATTCTGTCCTCTTTCTTTGTTCTTTTTGGCACTTGGTTTGGAAAACAATCCTTCACTGTCTGCACAACTACAACAGCATAGTCTTCTTAAATTCCAGCAGCATTCTCTTCTCAACTTATAGCAGCACTTGATCACAGTTTGTTCTTCACAACCGTTCGCACTTATAGCAGCATCTACTATGCGCACTTTTCTTTCTATTACCCAAACTATGCGAACACAGTCGCAATCACAACAGAATCTTCTCTGCACAGTCTTTTCATAAGCAACAACACATTCTTCGTGTATGCAACAACACCGACTTCTACACTTAGAAGATTTCAACGAAACACACTTTGATGCTGCAGTCGGACTTCGCTCTCTGCTTTTTTGATGATCGAACCTTGCTCGCCGCACTAACTCTACGAACGCCACACTTCGAATGCACACATCGATCGACACACAAAAATGCTCAAACAGTCTTCTTTTAATACTCACAATCTCAGGATGAAATCTTTGATCTTTAGTCGGCTGTTCAACTTCTACCACGTCGGTTGAGAGACTTTATACTTTGTCGGCAAAGGTTAACTTCGTCGGCAACAAACGCTTCTACTATTCTGTGGCTTTTCTCGTGCGACACTCAAACATGTCGCGATATCGCTACGCCTTGGTCTATCGTACACCTTGCATTACACGTTGTCGTGAAATCGTGACACTACAGCCTTTGCTGACGTCACCATGTATCTCGTCGTGATATCGCTACGCCTTGGTCTACCGAACACCTTCTTGGGTTTGTTGTCACGAAATCGCTACACTACAGCCTTTGCTGATGTCATTGTAAACCTTGTCACGAAATCGTGACGCTCTAGACTTCACTGCCTTCTTCTCCGTTGCAGTCACGAAATCGTGACGCTACAACTTTCGCTGACGTCATCATGAATCTTGTCACGAAATCGTGACGCTCTAGACTTCACTGCCTTCTTCTTCGCAACTATCATGAAATCGTGACACCTTTGCCTCTTGCTGACGTCATCATGATTTTGGTCATGAAATCACGACGCTCTAGACCTCAATGCCTTCTTCTCCGCAACTATCATGAAATCGTGACACCTTTGCCTCTTGCTGACGTCATCATGATTTTGGTCACGAAATCACGATGCTCTGGACCTCAACGCCTTCTTCTCCGCAACTATCGTGAAATCGTGACACCTTTGCCTTTTGCTGACGTCATCAGCAACTCTGTCACGAAATCGTGACACCTCTTGCTCCTTCATCCTTTTCTTGATTTGCACTAGCAAAAATGAAACATGTCGCGAGATCACGACGCTTTCGCTGCCTTAGGATTTTTCTTGCCAACTGCTCATGAAACTGGAACATGTCGCGAAATCGCGACACTTCCTGCATCCGTACAACTTCTTCGAAACTTGTCACGAAATCGCGACACCTTTTGCCCGCTGTGCTTCTGCCTTCCTGCATGTCGCGAAATCGTGACAGTTTCAGCCAAACTTTCTCTCTCCTCAAACATGTCGCGAAATCGTGACACTTTTTCCCGCTTTGCCTCTGCCTTCCTGCATGTCACGAAATCACGACAGTTTTGGCCGAACTTTCTCTCTCCTCAACCATGTCACGAAATCATGACTTTCTCTCTCCTCAAACATGTCGCGAAATCGCGACAGTTTTTCCAGCAGCCTGCAAACTTATTCTACTTAATATTTTTCTGGATTTTTGGCAACTGGGCTACTCTGATCTTCTTGGAGACTTACTGACCAACTGAAACCTTCAACAAAAACACATCCTTGGACATAAAAACAAGTTGCTCCAAAAGTTCCTTGACATCAAAAACAACATCTACCAATAGCTCCTTGACATCAATGACAACAACTGATCTTAGGCAAAGGCAATGTACTCAAGGTACCCAAAATTGCCAACATATTTAAACTATAGTTCCTAAACTATATGGTTAATACAAATATTTCATTTCATCAATCATTCATATTTTCTTGGTCACATTGGCATCAGAGCTGGAGGGAGCCAGAGGGAGGAAGCGCAACGAAACTTCATTCCACTGGACAAGGCGAGGAAGTGCAACGAGACATCTTCGTTCCGCTGGAGAAGGCGAAGGCGATCGCGCAGGAGGAAGCACCATTTTCATTTGGTGACTTTAATTTATTTTTCCTATCTTCCTAAAGTTCCTAATGTTTGATTAATGATTTATTTAATCCCGGAGGCAGAGGAGGTGGAGATTTCCCAATCATTTTGGGCCACCTTACCCCACCTCAATAGGCGAGCAGGAGAGGGCCCGCAGTAGGAGCTTGACTGGCCAGGTCAATCTCCTCGGCCAGGCTCCATTTACGAAGTCGATCGCCCGATAGATCTCAGCTATCATCGATGATCGAGCTTCGTCCTTGAGCTCACAGGCCCAAGGGACTTGCGTAAGGGATCGTGTCCCCGAGGCCTACGATAGCCCATAGGGCCCGCATCCCCATGGAATGCGTCGACCCACAGGGCCCGTGCCCCCATAGATGGCTAGCGAGAACACGTTGAGGGTAGGAGCACCCTCACACTCCCATGTGGCCTCCCTGACTGGGAGTGCATCGAGGGCAGGAGCGCCCTCACACTCCTGGCAGGCAGCGCATCGGGCACCACCCGAAGACACCTAAACTGGACACGTGGTCGAATCAGATCGAGCCACCTAACCTCACATGCTGGAAACCTAGATGGAGCTAGCATGGAGGGCAAGCCAACAATGACAAGACATGTGGCAGAAAGCCACTGGACTCAACTGACACAAAGGCGACAGGTGGCAGATAGGCCATGCCCCACCCAGACTGAACACGACACTAGGTGACACGTGGCGGATAGCCACGCATCACCCGACCAGACTTTCCATGACACGTGGCGGCTTGACAGCCGCGACACGTGGCGATGACCAAAAGGAGGGTGAGGGTGACTTCCCAAAGGCAATCAATAAGCTAAGGGCTTGAAAGCCCTTTTATTCCCCATAAAATCCCTTGCGCGGGTGATGTGGGATAATTCCCACATTTTTCCCCGCCTGCGTGAGGAAAGAAGGGAAAGGGAATATCATTCCCTTCCCTTCACGTCGGGCCCTCTAGCCCGACCGGTTGATCGGGCCGGGCTAAGGCCCTAGGCGGGGGGGTCAGGGTTTCGAGTCCCTTCGGCGCCAAAACCTTTTGCCACAAGGAGCCAACGGCAAGCATAATTAAAGGTAAAAAATTTTTATTTTTTTTGTAAATTTTTAATTATTTTTAATCATTTTATTTAATAATTTAATATCTTTTGTATAAAATCAATTTTTTTTTCATAAATTACATTGATTTTTTACAAAATTAATTTTATTATTGATTAAATAATGATTAGATTTATTAAAATTTTGCATTAAAATAGAGAATTAAGGATCTATTTTTGCAATCAAATCAAAAGGAGCTTTTGTTTTCTCCAAGAGGGGATATAAGACATAGAAGAGCACTTATTTTTCTTGCAAATTAGAAAGCCATAAAAACTCTTCTCAACCTTGTTAATTTAGCATACAAGAAAGGATCAAACTTGAATTCTTTTTGCAAATTAGACAACAAGGAGACTAAATTTTTTTGTAAAATTCAAAAGGCAAAGTGTGCATTTGTTTTCTTCGAGGGGGGATATAAGACATAAAATTGCACATTCTTTTTTGCAAAAATTGAGAAGAAATTGTAACCTTGGGCCCATCAAAACCAAGTCGTTTGTCGACTAGTCTGGAAGCCTTTCAAACATGGGTCGTGTGTCGACTTGTCTTGAAAGGAGTGCTCATATTGTTCATTTTGCAAAATAAAAGGGGGAAGACAATATTGTACTTCTTTTGCAAAATTGTAAAACAAAGTAGGAGACATAAAAATATCAATTTTTTTTTGCACAACACACATTAATATTTTGTTGCAAAAATTAAAAAGGTGCATTTTCGATTTTACTCGACACCTTCATTGGAAAATTAGGTGCATTTTCGGTTGCATCCGACACCTAGGTGATAAGAATTTTGTGGGCATTCTTGTTTGATTATTGCATTATTTCTTTTTGCAATTATAAGTCATAGAATCAAGAACACACTAAACCCCAAAATTTCACAAATTTGTGTAAATCCTTGCACAAATTTAAAGCCAAAATTAATTGATATTCTCTCCTAAATCAAATCCCCTAATTCACTCTTATTTGTTTGGCTTAATTTCCTCAAACTGATTATTCCTCTTCAAGAGGATTTTCAGGCAGGTGCCATTAAATATCTGTTTGAGTGAATTATCTTTTGGTACTCTTTTAGGGTAATCAAAAAGAAAGAACAAGTTTTTGAAAATAAGGAACCTTAAAAAGTTGCAATCCTTTGCACTAAGGGGGGATAATTCCTTTCTTCCTTCAAAACACAAATTTTTGACAAGAGGGAACTAAAACTTGTAAAGGCAATCATAAAAGTAGAAGTCATAAAAATTATACCTTTTCTTTTAGACTTCATAATAGCAATCATGCTTGAAGTTCTTACAATAAGGAAGGATGATTTGGTGAACTTTTTGATAAAATTGCCTAGAAAGCATAGTTTTGCACAAATTGTAAAAATGACAACCATGACACCATTCAGTGTTGGTTTCAAAACAAGCAAAACTAAAATGGCAAAGGCACATCACAGAAGCCATATTTCTAGTGAAGTGTCTCATTCGGATTCTGATTCTGGTTCAAAGAGAGCAAACAGAGTGCTCATTGCTAAGACAATATTGTAGAGGGAAAACACATTTTGTCACCTTGAGCAAAGCACCATTTCCTCTCTCTCTTTTTTAGGCTTCATAAATAGCATAAGTTTTTGTTTGAAGTACTTACAATAAGGGGTGATTGTACCTCTTTTAGGCTTCATAAATAGCAAACTCTCATTGTTTGAAGTTCTTGTAACAAAAAGAAGAGACTTTTTATGGTGTAAAATTGCCTAGGAGGCAATATTTGTAAAATCCTTCACAAAGCTTCTTAAGTTGCACATATCTTTTGCAATTAAGGGGGATATACATTTCTTTTCTTCACAATTTTTTGTAAAAATGGAAGAAGACTTATAAGGGTGCATTTTCGGCTGCGACCGACACCTTAGTCATACTTCTTTCAGAAATTAAATACAACATGTTTTGCAACAAGAAGGGGGGAACTTATAAGGGTGCATTTTTGGCAGTGATCGACACCTTAGCTACCTTATCTTTTGCAAACTCATATTGTAACTGAATGAACCTCGTATGAAGTGATCTATTCTACTACACCTAGTGATTGCAGTGGTTGGTTACCCATGCAATTCGGTTGGATGATGATATTACTATAAGGACATTTGTTGGTGTGAAGACAAAGTGAGGAATGACCCACTTTTTGCTTAGAAGTAGCAAGAGTACTGTGATAGAGCAAGAACCAGCAGATCGACATTTCCTTCCACTATATTGGGGCAGTTATATACTTTACCCAAATAATGTAATAAGGGGAGATGTTAGAGTAATATTCCATTCTTTGGGATATTTACCCTTTTACTCCACTAGGTAAAATAGGTAGTATATTGCATTACACTACTTGGGTAGATTATTACATTTACTTTTCTATCTTCTACCATGTAGATATTTACTGTCTAAAATATCTAATGGTTAATTTCCTAAATATCCTAGGTGGAAGAGTTCTAAACCAAACTCTCTTCCTCTTGGCATATTGTTTGGCGTGATCTCCTATTCATTCAGTTTGATTACCTATTTTGTAACCTATTTAAACTATAGTTCCTAAACTATATGGTTAATACAAATATTTCATTTCATCAATCATTCATATTTTCTTGGTCACACAACCTACTCTGGAGGTTGTATCTGAAACCCTTGTTTTAGTCCATCCAATTTTGAGTGCTGAGCTGCAACTATCAGGTGCAAGCCTAAGTAGAAAGTAGGAAGATATACAGTCGCAGTATCAAGAAAACTTGGTGCAATTCAGTGTCCAACATGCCTTTAATGTGTGGTTCATTTTAAAGTTGGTGGATTCATTTTATCTTCATTGTAAGTGTTCCACTATCCCTATGTTAGAATTTGGTGTTAGTAAAAGTTAGCAAGTTAGCATGTCAATGTTCATTTGCTTTATCTACCTTAGTGTGAATTTGGCGTTAGTAGCCCCTCCTAAAATGGATTTTATTTGAAGATTAAATTAATGTAGTTTGGAGGTGCAAAAATTATGGATAAGGACCTAAATAAAAGTAAATTAACAAGAACTGTGAAAGTGAAATTCTGGAAAATGGACCCGAATAAAAATTAAAATTAAATGCAAAAATTATGGAAGGACCAGAATGGGAAGAATTAAAAATAGAAATTTTGGAAATTACCAGAATGGAAAATACAATTTATGTGCATAAATTATGGAGATGACCAGAATGAAAAATAGAAATTCTGGAGGTGACTAGAATGTAAAAATGGAAAGCAAAATTTTTGGAGCTGACCAGAATTAGAAAATTGTAAACTAAAATGAAAACCTAAATTACCCTAAGTGCAAGAAAAAAAATCAAAAGAAATATCTACAAGGTTAGCTGGAAAAACAAAATGTAATCGAATTTTGGTTAGCAATCCCCTCCCTGTAAAACCCCAATTTATGAGATAAATCTAAGACAACCTAACCTAACACACCTATAAAACAAGCATAATCAGATTAGACCAGGTGCGAGACTCAAAGGTAAAAACGTATTTGCATTATATTTGGCATTCACCCATTGTAACCCATTTAATGGCATAAATAAATAGATACAAACCAAGAATAATGTAGAAAATATGCACAATAAAAAAAGTAGTCCTAGACGTATTCTCATTTTAGTTTTTCTCACAAAGGTTTCTCTTGCGAAAATGGAAGCATTGTATTGCAAAATAGTCTTTTCTTACAGAAATTTCCAGCCCTTTTACAATGGCCTCATTGGGCTTTTAAAGGATGCAAAAGTCCCTCTGTTTCAACTTTCTAACTCCTTATAACCCCATTTCTTTATAATGTTAAAATAACATAAAATAAAATAAAATATAAAAATCAGATTTATATTTTATTTTTTTATTTATCCTCATTTAACATTATACCCAACAAAATAAAAATTGACCTTATAACTCCCTTTTATAATGTTAAAGTAAATAAAATAAATTGTAGACCTGAACTTTACATTTGTCATTTATTTTTTTTTAAACCCCTTTAACATTATAAAAAGCAAACGACTAATAAACCAAACGAATCAAATTTCATTCGTTATATCTCCTTACCTTCCCATACCTTATACCTCCCCTAACATATAATATAAACAAAAATAAATAAATAAAAAATTTATATATTTTTTTATTTCGTAACCAACCTTATAATTCCCATATCAACAAAATATATGCAAAGGCTATTTGCCTTATAACCTCATGCGATATAAATAAAATAATAGCAAAACTTCACCTTATGCCTCCCTTTCGACGCCATGTGATCCTTAGTGGCTTCAGTGCTGATGTTGTCGATGCTGCCACGATCCAGCCTACAACAATGGATACAAAATGAATCATCTGCACCGCTCATCTTTCGGACTCTGCCTACTGTGACCACCATAGAAACTCTGAATGCTCCTCTATGTTATTCCAAATTCGCGTAACCGATGGACGCTGCCTTGTCTTCGAAAACCCTACGTCATGGTCCACATCGACACTGATATGGGTTGTCTATTACTGGCTTTGTCCGATATCCATCAAGCCTGCCATTCCACGTATGCATCCACCTCAGTGTCAGTATCTGTTTTCACCGTGTGAGACCCTCTCTTCCTCGTGGCATTATCGCACCCTATCGACCATGTATCTTGGTATTTGTTTTTTTCCTCGGGCGCTACCTGTACATCTCGTCGAATCTACCAAACAACATGCCAAAAGTCTTCGGCTACGTTTTCCACCTCACGCATCGACGCTTCCATGACAACGACCTAAAGATTAGTCATACTATATGAGATAAGAGTTAAAAATTTAACTATGAAGACATTTCAAACTTTAAGGTAGCTCAAAATTTAAGAGAAGCTTTTATTTGATTCATTACTTTTATTATTTATATTTATAAAATTTAATTATAATATATATATACAAGTAATATATATGTATATATATCCGAAAGCCTCAAAAACTTGGAAAGAAGGTTGGAGGCAGGTGTCTTTAGTGAATTTGACAGAAACGAAGAGAGAATCCTCCTGGCAGACTTTCACATTATCCTGGCTAGGGAAGAGACCTTCTAGAGACAGAAGTCTAGAGATATATAGTTGAAGGAAGGAGACTCCAACACCGGGTTTTTTCATGCTTCTACCCTCTGGCATAGAGGTTCCAACAAAATCAGGGAAATTTGGCAAAGTGATGGTATGTCTACCAATGACATTGCTGAGATAAGAACTGAAGTGGTGGGCTTCTTTCAGGATTTTCTGGGATCCTCCCCCGAAAGCGACTTACAGGCCCAAAGAGATATTTTGGCAAAAATCCCCTCTCTGATACCCCATGAGGCTAGCCTCAGGCTTCTGGATCCTTTTTCTTCTTTTCAGATCAAGGAGGCCTTGTTTTCTATGCAACCTGACAAAACCTCGGGTCCAGATGGGTTTCCTCCTCACTTTTTCCAGACGATGTGGGATATTGTGGGGAATGATGTTTGGGACACCATTCATGAGATCCAAGCCTCTGGATCCATCCACCCTAGTCTAAACGCCACCTTCTTAGCTCTTATTCCGAAAACCTCTACCTACAGGACCTTCTCAGACTATAGACCCATCAACCTTTGCAATGTTTTCTACAAGATCCTGACCAAAGTCTTAGCTAACATGATGAAGCCCATATTGCCCTTACTCATTGACCCTTGCCAAGGTAGCTCTGTGAAAGGCATAAACATCGTTGATGGTGTCATTTCTATCCATGAGACTCTCCACTTTGCGTCCTTGTCTAATAAGGCTACCCTCTTTCTCGAGCTTGACATGAACAAAGCCTTCGACGGGGTGGATAGGGTTTTCCTCTACGTTGTTCTCCTGAAGTTTGGTTTCCCTCCCTCTTGGATCGACCTCATCCAAAGTTGTATATCCACCCCTTACTTTTCTATCCTAATCAATGGGTCCCCCGCAGGCTACTTCCAGAGTGCCAGAGGGCTCAGGCAAGGAGACCCCCTGTCCCCCATTCTCTTCATCATCCTAGTAGAGGTTCTAGGTAGAACCCTCAAGGAGAGCCTTCGAAGACAAAGGATTTTAGGCATCATCCCCACCTCTGTAATGGAAGTAGTCACCCACCAGCAGTTTATGGACGACACCCTCTTGTCTACTATCACCTCTGTGGCCCAGGCCAGACACATCAAGAGGATCCTCTCCCTTTACGAGCGAGCTGTGGGCCAGAAAGTAAACTACACCAAGAGTAAGCTTTTCTTCTTGAATAATTCCTAGGGGCAGTAGATCCGCATTGCCAGAATCATAGGATGCATGATCGAATCCCTCACTACCACCTACCTCAAGCTCGCCCTATTTTGTAGCGGTAGGACCAAGGACAACATGTGGAATATGGTGGTGGAGCGAATTCATAGGAAGTTGGCTTCTTGAAAAGGTAAGTTTTTGTCCCAGGTAGGCAAGGCTACCCTCACCATAGCTTACCTCCAAGGGATCCTGACCTACTTCATGTCATTATTTAACCTCCCAATGTCTGTCCATCGCAAGATCGAACAGATTCAGAGGAACTTTCTATGGTCTAGGAACGAAGATAAATCTAGGATCCCTTTGGTGGCATGGGACAAGGTGTGTAAAAGCAAAGACCAAGGTGGGCTTGGGCTAAGGAGAACTAGTCTGATGAACCTGGCCCTTGTGGCCAAGAATGCTTGGAGGATCCTGACCAACAAGCCTGTGGAGTGGGTCAAAATTGTCAAGAAGAAATACCTCGCCAACTGCTCCTTCCTGGATGCTGAGGCCCCCTTCGGCGGATCCTCTTTCTGGAAAGCAGTCCTCCAAGCCAGATAGCTTCTCAGCAAGGTAGTCCGATGGATTTTAGGATATGGGTAGACAATCAACTTTTGGAAGGACATATGGGCCAAAGAAGATCCTCTATCTCAGAAGGCTAAACTTTCCCTCCTCAAATCCTTGGTGGACCCAAACTCCCAGTAGAAGGCAAAAGACTACATTGTGAGGAAGGATGGCAGCCCTCAGTAGAACATCCCAACCCTCATCGATCGTGAAGCTGAAGTCTCCTCTCTAGATAAGATCCTCTAGGGCATTACCATCCCGACTGCCAGAAGACCCGACAAGATGATTTGGACGAGTACTAACACTGGTGTCTTCTTGATTAGGATAGCCTACAAGATCCTTTCCAAGGAGGCTAAGGGGGATTTCTCATGGCAGATAGTCTGGTAGAAAGGAGTGATCCTAAAGGTAAATTTATTTGTTTGGATTGTTTTTCAAAATAAAGCTCTAACCATGGACAACCTCCATAAAAGAGGGTTTTCCTTCCCCATTAGGTGTTATTTGTGCATGGCAGATTGTGAATACGTACATCATCTCTTCCTTCACTGCCCGTTCACCACCACAGTGTTCGACATGATCCTCTCCTCCTTTTAGGTCCCCTAGAGCCCTCCCAGGATAATCAAGTAAGCCTTTTCTCAATTTCCAAACCCGTTCAAAAATCCTAAGCTCCGGTTCCTTTTTGATGCATCCTTCCATCACATACTTTAGCAGATTTGGCTGGAGAGGAATGGAAGAGTCTTCGGTAATCCTCCAAGAGACCCCCTTCCACAGCCTTCATAGCTCTTGTCTTTGTAGTAGAAAATTCAAAATTCACTCCCAGTCCCCTCCCCAGGATCTAGTCGGAGGAAATTGTGTTCAAAAGGATGAACCTCAAGGAGGATCTAGACCATCCTAACATTTTTTTGCCCAGGCTCAAGGTCAAATGGAGAAACCCCTCGGAGGGTTGGCTTAAGTTGAACTTTGATGGTGCTGCTCGTGGCAACCTAGGGCCAGCAACTGTAGGAGGGGTGGTCAGAGATCATAGGGGGAGGATTGTCCTCACCTTCTGCGAGAACCTAGGTATCCAATATAATCACAGTGCAAAGGCCAAGGGTTTCCTCAAAGGGCTTCAACTCCTCTCAGAGGATCCTCGCCCTTTGGTCATCGAAGGTGACTCTTTGAATATCATAAGGTATCTGTCGAATGGCAAAGATCCTTCATGGAAATTTTTCAATATTGTCTTTGAGGCAAGGATCCTCCTATCTAGACGAACCGATGCCCAAATCAATCACATCTATCGGGAGGGTAACAGGCTGGCAGATTACATGGCTAATAAAGGTCTTTTGACCTTTGTGTTGGTAGTATGGAGGTCATCCTTTTCGGATGAGGTGGAGAAGATGGCCAGATCAGAGTTTCCTCATGAAGACACATAAGCATAAAGGGAAGGTGCTCGGAGGTGGTGCATCCTCTCGGCCACCAATTCTCTGATCAAGATGCTGACCAAGATCAAGGAGCAGAACGTTAAGGATGACTAGGAGGATCCGGAGTAGCAGAGGATCCGAGGCTACCTTCCTTGTGGTTTTTTCTTTTTTTTCCCATGGTTTTCTATTGCTTCTATTTTAGTTTGCTTCAGAATGGTTTTTGTCTGTCGATCCTCTCACAGAGAGGCCCCCTTGTAAGCCCTGTGGGCAATTTTGAATCAGGTTTAGTTAGATTTTGCAAGTCTATTTGATCCTAGCCCTTGAGGCCTGTAAGGACAAAATGGGCTCAACCTTATTTTTGTACATAAGGTTTTGGGATCCTCTATAAAAACCCACTGTTAATACAATCAATCTACCAATATATATATATATTATATTTTATTTTCATCTTTATTATTGCTCTTAAATTTTTTTTTATATATATAAGGTATAAACACATATATATATATATATATAAATCTTTATTTATGTTTATTTTTTATCCAAAAATTTATATGCATATATATATATATATTATTTTTTTATTTTTTATTTTTATATTTTGGTCCTATTTAAATGATTTTGATATAATGGACTTGAAAATGTTTTAATTAGTTTAATTTTCAAATAGTAAATTGAGTCAAAACATTATAAGACCAAAATCATGCAACCCAATCAAATCAACTAGATAGAACTGACAAAAGATCCTTCAATCGAAGATCAAGAGGACACTTATTAATCCCTTGAAATAATATTGAAGGAAGACATAAATACACGCATGTCTATCAATACTCTAAAAGAAGACCAAATGAAAGCGACAGATACTACACAGGGAGTAACCTTGGAACTGCATTACAAATGCCCGAGATGGGACCTATCATAATTATAGCTCCAATGAGACCAAGATTCTCAAAATCCTCACAAACACAAACAAAAAGGTGGGTCCCCAAATTTTTGGGCTAGTTGTGGAGCAGCCACAACACTTGGGAGAGCTAATAGGTAGTGCTCTCATGAGCTGAAATTAAGTATAATACACCATTTCACTGCATGACCCCATCAAAGAAAATAAATAACAATTTATATTAATTCCCTCTCTATTAATCGAAGCAGACAGTGTGGGTTACTTTTGTAACGTAACGTATGCATGTTTAAGTGTGATATTGATGTGTATTTAGTGGGTTGCTTTGTAACGTATGCATGCTTACGTGTGAGATTGATGTGTATTTATTGGGTTGCTTTGTTTTTTAGACATGCCATGGGTCATTAATGAAAAACTCACGCGGATTGTAGTGGGGACAAGAATTGCATGTCTACGATGGGGTGAGTAAATATCATGAGGTATTTATAGGGGGATTGCTAGTGGGGATAAGAATTGCATTAATGGTGGGGTGAATAAATATGACAAGGTATTTATAGTGGAATATCGCTAGATTAAATTTTACGTGTTTTTTAAAGGTGTGAAAATCGTCGTCTTTTATAGCTTGAAAAAGTCTACGACCAGGTAAGAACTAAAACAAATAAACAAGTGGGCGGGCAGGATACTAGTGATGGTTGAAATAATAAATTTATCAATATATTTTATAATGTGTAATTGTAAATAATAGTTCACCATTTATTTATGGCATTTCTTACTTCATTCATCTACAGTTTTATTTGGTTTACCCAGTTTGACATTTACAAACAAAGAAAAATATTAGTTTTAATGTAGCGTTCACCCAGTTTGATAGTTACAAACAACCCAGTATGATAGTTACAAACTGTTGAGTGGTGTTTTAACCCGATTGTGAAAACACACTCTCCTGTAGGATCCGAGTCCTAAATCCTCTGCTTGCAAAGAAAAACGATTTCTCCAAGGTTCTTATTATGCTAATTATTGATTATCAAGGATGTCGTTTAAAATGAAATGCTAAGAACACCTTAGGGTTTGCAAGTGGATGTTAACAAGGGGCACTGTGGTTTATCAATTTTGAACTTTCAATGGACTCAAAATGAATAAAATCTGTTTAAACCTTAAATTTCGATGGATTTTCAGTGATTTATTCAAACACAAGAATTAAACCCGCTGAAAATAAAATATGGGTTTGAAAAGCAAAGACAAAAGTAAACAAAAGTAACAATAAAAATAGATTACAATTGTAAAGCTGTCATTAATCCGATGAAACCGAAGATACCGAGGCTTTCTACATGCAACCTAACCTAATGAACCTCCACATCCACACAATCCAAATAGGCCAAAGTAGTCTCGAGGGTTTCTGTGGTAATTCCAAAAAATAGGCATTCGCATGAAGCAACCAAGAGATCTTGCATTAACTTCACCTAAAAACCTAAGAAATCTGGAAGGGAAATATAAACATTAAATCATGCATGCAAAAGTTACTCCTTCTTTCTCATCCAATAAGATGCCAACTCTCTGTATTTGTATTTAAATGATATCTCGATTACATTCAAAAATGTTCCAGGTGCAAAAGAAAATCCCGAAACAAAAAGAAGGAAATTGCCCAAGTACGGGCCTGTAATAGCACAAAGCTCTCGTCTCTCCAACTCCGTATTCGGCAATTTCCCAACCCTTCTTCAATTTGCATTTTCGGCTTTATAGCATTGTTATGGCTCTTCGATTTCCTCCGTCGCTTCATTTCCTCTTCCCGTGGGCGACCCTTCAAATTCTCGCTTTTTCCCGCTTTGATTCACGCTCAAATTTGGAAACGCTCCGAAATTCATCTCTGCATGTAACGCCTCTGCAAGTTTGACACCTGCACGCCACGTGTCACGCACTTTCTGTGCCTGCTGTAACGCTTTTCTGCGAAAGAACCCGACAAAACTGCAAGTCCGCCTGTTCACCTTCCCGGTCGTGAAATGGCGACATGTCACGAAATGGCGACATGTCGCGAAATCGTGACATGTCGCGATATCGCTACATGTTTCCTGGCCGTACGCCTTCATCAGCTCCCCGTAGCGATGTCGCGACCGTTTTTCGTTTGTCGACCTCCGACAACTTCTCGTAGCGATATCGCTACCCTTTTAACCCTTTGAGCCTTCTTCCTCGAATGGTAGCGATATCGCTACCACTTTTCTCACTCTGACCTCCTGGGCAACTTTGCGTCACGACATCGCGACCATTATCAATCTCTTGCCTTCCTTCGACAAACGGTCGCGATATCGCTACCACTTTTATCTTCCGTAAGCCTTGGCAAAACTTTTCACGATATCGCTACATTTTTCCTCTAACCTTAATGCAACTTTCTCACGAAATCGCTACCATTTTCCTTCCGCACTCCTTGGCAAAACACGTCACGAAATCGCGACCATTATCATCCATTCATACGCTTTTACACAAACACGTCGCGAAATCGCGACCACTTCTCCGCTTCGAGCTCGATTTTCATTTTCGTCATGATTTCGCGACATCTTCCTTGTACCGTACAACTTTGCCAAAATGCGTCGCGAAATCGTGACACCTTTCATCATCCGTACGTCTCTGCAAAACCTGTCGCGATATCGCGACGTTTTTCCCCTCGGACCTTCATGCAACTTTCTGTCGCGATATCGCTACCGCCTTTTCTTTCCGTACGCTTCCCCGAAACACGTCACGAAATCGCGACCATTTTTCTGTTTCCGTACAGTTTGTCAAAACACGTCGCGAAATCGTGACCATTTTCTCCGTCCGTACACCTTTGCTGCAATCGGTCGCGAAATCGCGACGTCTTTCCTCTTCGAGTCCTTTAGCTGTTTCCTGTCGCGATATCGCGACGTTTTTCCGCTTCCGTACACCTTTCCAAAACACGTCGCGAAATCGTGACACTTTTCATCACCCGTACGCTTCGGCAAAACACGTCGCGAAATCGCGACCATTCTCATCCTTTTCCAACGACATGTCGCGATTTCGCGACATCATTTATTTTCTTCCCAACAGCATGTCGCGATTTCGCGACACCTTTTCTTTTCTCCTCAACGACATGTCGCGATTTCGCGACATCCTTTTCATCCTGGTCACCGACACGTCGCGATTTCGCGACACCTTTTTCCTCCTGGTCACCGACACGTCGCGATTTCGTGACACTTTTTTCCTCCTGGTCACCGACACGTCGCGATTTCACGACAGTTTTTCTGTTTTGTTGCCGTTGACCGCGCTGACCGCGATTTTCCGACATGTCGCGATTTCGCGACAATTTTCCGGTTTCGGTCGCGATTTCGTGACATGTCGCGATTTCGCTACCTGTCGCGATTTCGCGACCCCTTTCTACACTTGTGCATTTTCTCTTTTTTTTTTCAATTCTGGCATCTGGGTCACTGAGATCCTTCCCTGTAAGCCTGCAAAAAGGTGGGTCCCCAATTTTGGGGTGTGTTGTGGATCAACCACAACAAATGGCGACTCTATTGTCAAATGCTCTTGAGCATTTTAGTAAGAACCCAACCTCAAACATATCACAAACTCGTAAATACATGTTAGCACATAAGCAAAATAACAAATGCCCAAAGATCAGAAGTACATGAATCATCAGAATCATCAAGTATTAGCTCAGTGTGTGCAATGTGTTTTCATTCCCTATCGTTTGAAATTGATCAACATTCCATTATCAGTTTTGCATGAATGCATATATGGGATGGTGAATGATTTGTGACCCTAAATGAATGAGCTAGGAGATTTTGCTTTTCCTAATAAGCATGATCATTCTTCTACTATTATGTACAAGCATTCAAGATTGCCAAACCCTCTTAGGATCCACTAGTTCATTTCCTTATTGTATCCCAAAGTTGGTTATGAGTCCCTACTATCTAGAACCCATGTGCAAGTGAATGTGAAATCAGAACTTTGGGGAATCAGACTCCCACCCAACCGAGATGAGAGTTTAACCTTATCCTTACTATTCTGATTTAGAGTTCATTACCTCACTTTAAGCAAAATAATTAAACCAGCTATGGAAGAAATGGTCATGCTAGTCTAACCCTCTAGACAATCAGTGGTCTTGCTTTTTTAGGCAAGACATGATGCCATGCATGGGCATATCTAACCCCACAATCCAAAACTTATCTCCATTTCTTTGGACCTTGGGGATGACTACCCATCCCTTGCAGAGGACAAGTAGTACGATCCTTACAATCCAAAATAAAGATGAGATGGGAAAAATTTATTTATTTATTTATTTCTTGGACCTTGGGGATGACTACCCATCCTGGTTAGGGACAAGTAGTACGATCCTTACAATCCAAACCTTAGATATAAATCATTAATTCTATTGCTTAAACCTTGGAGATGACTACCCATCCTTTGGCAAGAGGACAAATAGTACGATCCTTACAATCCAAGACTTACGATGAGAATGGGACATATTAATTTTATTACTTAGAGCTTTGGGGAATCGATTCTCACCCATCCTAAGAGGAGAATTTATGCCCTATCCTTACTACTCCAAGACTATTGTGAGGTGAAATCATAGGAGCTTTGGGGAATTGGATCCTCAACCTAAGCGAGATGAGGATTTACACCCTATCCTTACTACTCCGATTGTGGGCTTTAAGCTCTATGGAAGTGGTTAAAACCACTGCTTTAAGGATCATGTTGCATAATAGGATAGACATGAAAACCACTTTCGCTCAACCTTTTCCTCCAAGCTAGGTTTTGATCATTTTGCTCAAGATCCTTTTTAATTTATGAGACGTGCTTGGTTCTAGATATCTCAAGACTCAGTTTCCAACCTTAGGAGCTACTTACATATATGTTATAACACAACCCTAAGAGGATTTGACATACTTTCATGGCTTGTACATAAGATGCATATGCAACTAAAATGAAATGTATGTGAGGTGAGATGGAATATGAATGCATTACTTCTTGAATTGTGAATGAAATGATTTGTCATGCAAAACTGATTCTTTCATATATCACAAAGTCAAACAATATAACTTAAAAAAAGTTTTATGCTATTTGTGGAGCTTTTACAAGACAATTCCAATATTTCATATTCTCCTAATCCTTAAGCATAAGTTGACATCTCAATTTTCTATTTTTTTTTTTTAAATTAACACACATGTCAATTGAAATCAAATCCATAATCAAAATCCTAACTAAACTAACAATCCTAAACAATAAAAACAAAATCTGAAAATCCTTCACCAACACCAAAAGAATAATATCAAAGTCTCACAACCTAAGGGCTAAAATAATGCTTTAGAATCTGCCCATTAACCGGCAACATGAAATCTTTCCCTTCTAAGGTTTTTAGCCTGAAGGTGTTCTTCCCAAGAATTTCTGAAATCTGATATGGGCCCAACCAAAGACAATCAAACTTTTGATGATTCCATTTTTCTTCATGTCTTTTGTCCCATAGTAACACCAAATCTGAAATTCTGAATGATTTAACTTTGGCCCTTCTATCAAACCATCTCTTGATGACTTCCCGGTGTTTGTTCATGTGATTCATGGCTTCTTCTCTCTTTTCATCCAGGTGCAATAACCGGCTCAATCTAGCTTCAACTTGATCATCTCGTCCCCATGTACTCTTGTATGAAATGTAAGGTCTCGCAGCTCCAAATTTGCCGGAAATATCGGGTCTTGCCCATAGACCAAATGATAAGGAGTATTCCCTATAGCTTCTTTCACTCGGGTCCTATCTGCCCACAGGGCAAACTTTAATTGACTATGCCAGTCCCGAGGATTCTTTTCCAGAAACTTCTTAATAGTATTCAACAAATTCTTATTTGAAGATTCGGCCAACCCATTTCCTTGAGGATAGTAATTGGATGCAAACTTTAAGCTCACTTTATTATCATATGCCCACTCTGCAAATTGTGTGGAAATGAAAGCTTTACCATTGTCACCGACAATAGAATCGGGCATTCCATATCTTGTGATAATTTGATCCTCAAGGAATTTAATCACAACGTCCGTGGTGGCATGTTTAGTGGGAATCGCTTCGTCCACCTTGTACAGATAGTCCGTAGCCGTCAAAATAAATTTGTGAGAGTCGAAGAATTTGGGTTAATAACCCCGATAAAATCCAGTCCCCACTGTGCAAACGGTCTCATTTCGACTACAGGCTGCAACGGCATGGCTGCATTTCTTTCTCTATTTGCAGCCACTTGATAGATGTGACAAGATCGCACATGAGCATGTGCATCTTTGAATATATGAGGCCAGTAATATCCCGCTCGTAGGATTTGGTGTGTTGTAGCATTGGCTGCACCATGACCAGTTCCATGCTTGCCATGAAATTCTTGCAACACCCTGGCGGCTTCGTCTTTGCTCAAGCATCTCAGGTAGATACCTTCATGATTTTTCCTGTAAAGCACACCAGACTTTATCAGATAGTTAATAGATTTAAGCCTTAAAGCTCTCCTCTGTGTTGAATTCAAATTAGAAGGGCACTTACCAGTCAATAAAAATTGCACAATATCAACATACCAGTCCTCCTTAGCCATGTATTCTGTATTTGAGCATTGACCTGTTATTTGCGGATCATTTTCTGCGATCGCCCTCGCCAATCCCTGTCCTCGAACTAGTTTCATTGGTTGGATTTCGAGATCAAATTCTTGGATGGTTGCAATCCACTTTCCTCTCTTTTCACCTAGTTCATTCTGTAAAAACATGGTCTTGACAAAGAATCGGGCACAATGGCAATAATTCTACTGTGTACGATGTAATGCCTAAATTTTTTTACAGTTTTAAAAAGTGCATACATTTGCTTATCAAGGATTGAATACCTTAATTGGGCATCTTTTAGGGGGGCACTTAAAAACGCAATGGGTTTTTCGGCATTATCTTCGCCTTTTTGGGTTAATACACTCGCCAAGGAGTGCTCCGATGCAAAAGCATAAATGTAAAAAGGCTTGGAATAGTCTCGGGCTTATCAAGACCGGGGCTTTGGAAATGGCGTCTTTGATATTCTGGAAAGCCACTTTACTTTCCTCGTTCCACCTTACGTCCACATCTTTCTTGAGCATTTGGTTTAGAGGTTTAGCTATCTCAGCAAAGCTAGAAATGAACTTCCTCACAAAATTGACTTGCCCAAAGAAAGACCTCAATTCTTTTTTACTGCTCGGGAGAGGTAGGTCTTGGATAGCTTGTATCCTTTCTGGGTCGATGGATATTCCCTCCTTTGAAATAATGTGACCTAGCAGTTTCCTTTTCGTCACTCCAAAAATGCATTTCTTGGGA